>OY720644.1:79714554-80969114 GCA_963169105.1 Ceriagrion tenellum
CCCCACGTCATCCCTTTCCGGGACAAAACGTCACGCCAACCGATCCGCTGAGCACGCAGTAAACGTCGAGTGGGGGGGGGGGGGAGGGAGGCAGTCACCACCCCCCCCTGTATGCGGCGGGAGAGGCCAAAATTCTACCGTCAGAACCGCAACGTGAAAAGGTCCAGTCACCCTTCTCTCCTGGCGGACGACGACAAAGTCACCACAACAAACGATGGAGAACCGCCGACAGCGCATCATTTCCCGCCCTCGGAAAATCCCAAACAAGCCGTGAGGGTGGGGAGGGAAGCGCAGAGGGGGGGATGGGGTGGAGAGGTGTATAGCGGGGGGTGTCGAGTGTGTGTTGTCGGATGGCAGGTGAGGGAAAAAGGGGAAGAAGGGTATAGAAAAAAAGGAACACGGCCGAGAGCGGTTTTAAGCCTCGCACACTGAGAGCTACGCGCGGGGCGAGCCGTTCTTGTGGTGACAACCCAGATAAACGCCCCGACTACTCTCACGCCGACGAGGACAAACGGCTATGGATTTCGTTAGGCAACCAAGTGCTTAATTTCCCCTCCTCATACTCTATTCTATACCATGTTATGATAAGCCTAGCTACACAGGTGGCGAAACAAACTATAGGCGAAGCCATCACCGCCAAATTTAAACTCCCATAAGTCTTGTGAGTGGACGGAGTGGTCCAGGGTTAGCCAGATCGATTCTAAATCAGATGGTCGCAGGTTTGGGATCTGGGAACGTTGGATATTCTCACTCCTGTATCAACATATATATTCAGCGTTAATTGGGATTTTTTAAAATCATAATCATCTACTGATATTCTGCCTACTGGCAGGTCCAAAATACCAAAGCTCTCTCTAATTCGTGTTGTCTTGGGCCTCTTCCTTGGTTTCCCAGTGACTTATTTTTATCTTCACTTCGTCTGTCATTATCAGCCTTCTTCTTCCTCCTCTCTTTTTTCCCTTCAATGTTCTCTCGACTGCTGTATTTAATATCCTCTCGCTCTTAACATATGTCCGATCCGGTTTCCCTTTCCCTACTATATCCACCCATTTCACTCTCTCTAGCCTCCTCCACACCCACATCCCAAATGCATTGATCCTATCCTTCTCTCTACTTCCCAAGGTCCACGTTTCGCATCCATACAACATATTACTCCAAATACAACATTTCACCAGTCTCTTCCTCAGTTCTAGGTTCATACCGCTGCATAACACATTTATTTCCTTATTAAAAGCTTCCTTTCCCATAGCTATTCTTGACCTAATCCTTCCTCACTCTTCCAGTCTTCCGTCTGCTTGCTCCCCAGATATCTATGCCTTCTAACCTGCTCTATTCTTCCCTCATTTGACTTAACATTTACATTTCCTCCATCAATCACTCTCATGACTAAAATAATGGGAAAATGTGACAAGAAAGAGAGGACGGGACGTGATTTTTCTCTCATGAGACCTCACTTGTACGCAGTTCGCATAATGGACCCTTACGAAGGACTTCTTTCATCAATATATCGAATCCAGCGGAGGGAAGCAAGGTTTGTCAAAAGGTGATATGACAAACTAAGCAGTGTACTTGCAATTTTGAAGGAAAAAGGGTAGGAACTCTTATCTCGTCGAGGGGAAGAATGTATTAAATCTTTTACGCAGGTTTGAGGCAGACTATTTTTTACCGGACATTCAACACACATTACAAGAGACAAACTATTACGGTAGAAATGATATATTTAGTAATGCTTGATGTAATGTGAAAAAAGAGTATTTTTATTATATATATTATGCATATATTTTGACGAATTTGTGATTAATTTGTAACTTGTATGCCAATACCCGGGTGGAAATTGGACTGCTCAACATGTAAATTATACCAAGTTACAACTGCGTCACGAGCATTTTAGGCCCAACGTTTCACCCACGTTGCTGAGAACGTTTTCAGAGGTGAAGTGATTCTTGCTAAGAAATTGTTGCCATTATAGATCGTGGATGCAGACGCAGCCTCCACCGTGGTCAACTTTGACTCTTCGACGAAATATTGATTAAATATGACCTCGTATCTCCGCGATGTATAAAACGGCAACAGTTTCTCAGCACAAATCACTTCTGAAGACGCTCTCTGCAACGCGGGTGAAGCGTTGGTCTTAAAATGTTCGAGGCACAGTCAAACTCGAAAACTTCGCCAGTGCAATTGAAAAACATACATACTTAAAGCATTTTTGTTGTTAAATGGGTTATTAAATCATTTTTAAAAAACGAAAATTGCGCAACTGTCCACTCTCCTAAACCGTAGCGCTACAATTCACTCTAGCGCGGCAACTAAATGGAGAAGCTTCTGACACAGAAGTTCTTACAATGAATTTGGAACGTAACATATTTGACATGCTTGCCCATAGAGGGTTACTTTAATTCATCCGCTTTCAATTGCGCTGAGACACATTTGATGAAGTATCTAAAATTCTGTGAAGTTATTCCAATTATTTAAGCTTTAAAAT
The DNA here is from genome assembly GCA_963169105.1 of Ceriagrion tenellum. Taxonomy (NCBI): domain Eukaryota; kingdom Metazoa; phylum Arthropoda; class Insecta; order Odonata; family Coenagrionidae; genus Ceriagrion; species Ceriagrion tenellum. Next base: position 79,717,037 of record OY720644.1, read on the forward strand.
TGGCATTTCCTGCTTACCAAACATTTACTTTTAATCTGCGTGACTTTCAGCATTGATGAAATTAAGAATTATTTCACATGAAATTAATTTTTTCGTAGCGATTCACTTTGTCTCCTCGGCGCGTCGTGAGTGACTTTCAAAAAAAAATTTATGACCGTCGGTTCTAACAGCTTTGCGTATTTTTTCACGCATTTTTTTACCGCCGCCGATGCTCGTATCAAGTTTTCGCGATACCTTTTTTCTCCCTTGTTTCCCCGAGTTTAATTTTTCACCGAAACGCCGATCGTTACCGCAGAGAGGAGCTCTTAACGTATAGGAGCTGAGTCTCCAAGCTCATTAGTCCAAATATAATCGACCGGTCTTCCTCCTTCGTGACTTGAGTATTTTTCTCTGAGCTCCCCCCCCCAAAAAAACGTATAATGAACTCCATTCTTTAGAATCCTGTGGTTATTATGTTTTTATCTCATTTTCAAAAATGTAGATAATTTTAATTCCCATTGTCAGTGTTTCATGCGCTTCGCTTCATCCCATCGCTTAGTTTCCTTCCTTTGTTTTTCCACCGCAAGCTTTTTTTTGTACTCTTCCAAACCAACCATCCAAATCCCTCCAGTATTTAACGTAGACTTTTTTTTACTGTCTCTCATTACGCGTGCAGAGTTTACGTCGAATTATTATTTTTATTATGATTTTTTCCTTCATTCTTCTCAAGTACTTTTTTTAAAACTACTCGAAGCAGTTAATTTCAGTCCTCGTGTAGCTGTGAATTCCATGAGGTTTGATCGCTGCATTCTTCAACACCCCGCTTGGAGTATCCCGGCTTATGAATCGAGAGAACTCTTCAGTTTTCATTCATGCTTGGGGTGTATGAACGTGTCCTTTTTAGTTCGTTCAACCAATGCGAGTCTCAAACTTTTAAGAGTAACTTGGAGCCGCGTATCGTCACTTAGGGCGCCTAGCGGTGCCCTGGAACTCAATTTACGATCTTTTCGTGTGTGTACCAATCACTGGAGGTGATTTCAGAAAAATCATGAAATGTTCACAATCTCTTTTCATCACGCGATATGTTATGTCGATTTTCTTGCGGCGAATACATATGGCCCTCTTTCCTTACGGCCGCATTTTATTTAACTTTTCGTGGAGACTCTCTTTATCCCAAATGCACGGGCGATGTTGTCCGAGGGCCAAATTGAAACTATTTTCTGCTTCCCCCTTTTTTTATTTTTTTTTTATTATTTTTTTTTTTTACCTTTTACGTTTTGATTACTGCAGCTGTAGGAAGAATGAAGTAAATACTGTTTCATGAATGGTGCAATAATATAATTTTTTATGGCTGAAATTCCCGGGAATTCAATGAAAATATCTACCAGGGTTGAAATTCGCTATGAAAAAATCATTTGAATTGACCGGGATTCGAACCCGGATCTCCCAATTGCCGGTCAGGTGTGTTGTTCCAATGATTTTATTTTATAACAATGTCATATTACAGTACATTCAATAGCATACAGGACAAAAAAAGATCCGCTCCAAAGACATACATTTATAAATACATTTTTGTTTCAAATATTATTTAGACACATACATGAATATATTTTACATATTTTACTTTTTTATCACTTTTTAATATAAAAAAAACATTAAAAGACATTGAGCAGCCATGCCTTTTCATGCTCTGAGGAGGGTAACTGTTTATTTACTATTTTAATTTTATCGATTAAAGCCGATCTTATATCTTTCTGACCTGTTTGACTTTCCACGAAAGTTGCTATTAGTTCTGATAAGATAACATTTTTCTTGGCAGGAAATAATTTAAAATTTAGTGTTAACAGATTCTTTTCTCCAATATCTCCATATCCGAATGTGTCGAAGTCTCTAAAAATGTTTTTAATTATTTCCCATTCCCTGTTTGGTCCTTTACAACCTAGTATTTTGTGAACTACATTGTCTATCCTTCTGCATTAAATTGGAATTGATATTTCGGTGCCACTAGCACCGAAAACTTTGAAACTTTGTAAGTGTGTTCATATTTTTTTTGTGTCTCTGTGTTTAGCGTCTGCCTTTCTCTGGCAAACTGTTTATATATATATATATATATATATATATATATATATATATATATATATATATATATAAATGCACTTAGGATCACTTAAGTGACGAATATATAAAAGTTTGCCAGAGGAAGGCAGACGACAAACACAGAAAACAAAAAAATGATGAACACACTTACAAAGTTTCTTGATATTTCGGTGCCACTAGCACCTTGGTCGCAAGAGCGAAGACCACAGAAGACAGGTCTTCGCTCTTGCGACCAAGGTGCTAGTGGCACCGAAATATCAAGAAACTTTGTGTGTTCATCATTTTTTTGTTTTCTGTGTTTGTCGTCTGCCTTCCTCTGGCAAACTTATATATATATATATATATATATATATATATATATATATATATATATATATATATATATATATATATATATATATATACACATATACATATCTATTTAAGTATTTAAATCGACTCACTTTTTTCGCGTGGTACGTGTTAAACGTCTTCTCAACGGAAGTTGTCGTGTGATCCTGAATAAATTACTGCGGTGTCAGTATGAATTGGTCTCAAAAATAGTTGGTGAAACATGCATACTACATGTATATAATTTTTTAACGAGATATAGTTGTTAGAATTTCTTCATTTTTTTGAAATTATATCTCATTGAGCCATTTCCCATGTAAAATTGTTGGTATTTTTCATCATTTATCTCTGAAAGTAGAGTAAGGGGCTTACACTTTGGTATGTTTGAGTGGGTGAGATATTTGTCTATAAAATGAGTTCTAATCCATTGATTTCTTGGTTAAATGGTATTTCGCTCAAACTACTTAAAGGTGCCTCTTGCTCGACTATGTAAGTCAAGACAAATGCCAAGTTGCCAATTTTTATTTATTAAGTTGGAAAAATTCTTTCTTCCGCTTACAAAATGGGTCACGTATTAAAAAATAAAAATTAAGAGACTAAGTATGCAGATTATTCCACGAATATATGTGTAATTGACCGCATTTGTCCAGCCTCAGGAGTCGACTATTGGGCCATTTGGATGGGAATACCGCATTTTTACTCCAATTACGCCAGTAATTCACTAATAACTTTGAAAAATATGCGGTAAGATGCCTATCTTTTATTTATATCCGATATCCCTGGACCTAATCTGTCATTTCCGGCACCTGAAGATGCTGTAAAAAGCGAAACCGGTCGTAATAAATCATATCACAGTGGAAGTTGCTAATTTTTTAAAGGTCAGTTAGTTTGAGCTCTTTAATTTAAATGGAGTTCCATGTGTAATAGCGAGCGGAAGAATATCTATCCGTTCCTTTACTGAAGTGTTCGTCCGCATAGATGTCTATTAGTGTAGGACTATTTGATGCCTGTTCATGTATGTATACATCTACTTGCGATATCGCCACAGCAGACGTTGGCCTGCATTGACACAGGGAACGTGTAATCAGGCGCTTTCGCTATATTCTGTTAAATGTACTAGTTCCCCGAAATGCCTGTGTTCTATCTTCATTATACTTGAAGCTTCGAGAATTTACCATGTCTTCCACGTGCGTTGTGGAAAAAAGCCCGATGCTTTCTCGATCTTGGGAGTTAAATGGTCTTTCGCGCTCTTACCCCCGTTTCACAACCCCATGGCGAATGTATCATGACAATTCTTTGTTCACGGACGTGCATTGAAACTAAGCAACGGCTGCCGGGTGCGGCTCCGCTACGACTTGACTTATGGTGGGGTATGTATCTTGTCGACTGAGTCTCTAATTCCTCCCTTCCTCATGATTTATGTAGCTGCTAAAAACTGCTACGAACTAACGTATAGTGTTTCTCAGCTTTTAGAAGGATTATTTTGGGAGCCGCTGGAGACTCGGAGTACTCGCTAGGCTTAGTTTGGTTGAAAAATTCAGAAGTGGTGTGTTTCAGAGCGACACAGAGAATATTATCGTGACGCCTCACTACATCTCTAGGGCCGGCAGAAGCGATAACATAAGAGAAATACATTGCCAAACATATAGCTACCAAAGTATTAGCTCGAAGTTAATTCACCCCACCTTCTTCATCCTCCACAACGTATAATTACTGTGTCGGTAATTACATCCATCCTAGCTTGTATAAATTAGTGCAAAATTACTGATACATAAAGGAAAAATAATGCATTTCGTGCAGAAATTAGAAAATAAAGAAAATACTTCTCATCCTTTACATGTATTAATATAGTATGCATAATATTTTCGTTGATCCTTCGATTTTATGTTCTTTTTGCATGCTGAACTAATTTTCCAGTTGGCGTATCGTATTCATCTTCAGGTTTGTAACATTTTCGTGATCCCTTTCATTCAATATTCATTTCATCTACGTTTTGCATGCTAAAAAATTCCCGTCATTCCGTCGCACACAGCGTTGAAAAAGTTGCATCTGTTGAATTCTTCCCCGGCCAATCTTGTTGCATTTTCGAGTTGACTTGGTCGGGGGCGATCTGTGGAAGGGAAGAGCGAGTCCCGTGGAGCTCCATTTTCTTTTTCCGCCCGTTCCGCTCGCTTTTCGTATCGTGCAGGTGTCCGTGTTCCGTCTCGTACTGCACAGCCTGACGTCTCCATCCCACTTCCGCTGGCGCCTTTGTATTATTCATAGTCTTCTTGCCCCCACCCGCCCCGGTGTCTCATTTCCATCGTCCGTTCAGTCTGACCCCACTCACGTGATGCCTTCCCGCAGCCCCGACCGCGCTACTAAGCCCATCGGGAGAATGCCAACTTGTGCATTCAGGCGCTCTCTTTATATAGGTACAAATACTTGGTGTTCTCTCAAATACCATTTTCCTCCTCGCCGGAGTCCGTCACCGCTTCTTGTTTTTCCGTTTGGTATCTTTCTAATCTGAAAAGTTACATTGCCTCTACTTTAGTTTCCGTATTTCCATCGAGGTAGATGGAGAGGGCTCTTGTTATAGTGGCCAATAAGAGAAGCTGTTATGTGGGCTTGGTCTCTCCGCCATTTTTATTGACCCAGATTTTCCTTTAGCGCTAGAGGGCTGACACAATAATTTTGCAATTTTCAGATGTTTGTCATTTACAACTTGATAGAAATCTACATGCTCTCACGTCCTTCTTATCAATTCCCCTGTCATATATTGTGTATTCATTTAAAATAATAATAATCCGTATTCGGTGAAAACCATGGTAACATGGAGTGTATTCGATAGTACTAAGTAAACATTATATGATGTTCGTACCCATTTATATTGTTAATACCTATTGAGGTACATGAAGAGGTCATAGAGAGGGCTGTGCTGGCGAATGCTAGAACCTGATGCCAGTCCCCCTTCTTCGTTGACACTATTTTCCTATGGCGCTTTTGGGCCAACGCACTTTGGCACAACAACGTTTTTGAAATTTTATGATGTTTTCCATCGATAACGTAAAGGAACCAGCATGAATTGACTTCATTATTATGTAATTATTAACGTATATTCTGTGTAAACAATTTGTTTATTCATTGAAATAAATAATAATCCGCATTCCTGGCTAAAACTAGTGTAAAATAAAGTAGAATATATGGCGCTTCGTAGCGAATATATGGTTCAAGAGTTATTACATTTCAAACAGATGGTAGATATTCTTGCTATACGTATGCTAATTTCTCCATTCCGTCGTGCTATTCAAAGGAAAGTAATGAAAGAACAGGGGCAACCAAAATGTTTGTTATTTAGGTTGTCAGGCTACAGTTTGATGACGTAATGGCCTCTCTGTCTACCTCAATTAGTAATTCTGTTCGCAGTATCCATTAGAAAGCGTTTTAGCGTCTCGTTCAATCATATTGTAATAGGGAGACTGGGATTAGTTGGTAGGGTTTATCGTTTCAATTTTCGATTTCGAATGGAAAACTCGACTCCTTGGTGAGCAGATAGGATTTTAAAAAGTTGGACTGAAACGTAGGGAAGAAATCAGAATAAACCTTAGGATGAAAGTCTTTATGAAATAAAAAACTATTTAATTTGATCAGGACTCGAAGCCGGTTCTCTCGTCCAAGGTGCTGTAAAAAAACTGACGGACATATTTTTTTTATAACGGCTTATTTATTTTGATTGCCGTCACCATTGAAAATATCTCAGACGTCGCGGCCCCAAAATTCATACTGCCCCTGAACTGCCCCTGCCTCTGTATTTCTTTGGGCAAGAACACCACACATGGATGGTAATCTGCTATCTCGACTCTGTTGCCAATGAAATTACCATATTACTTCTGAAGTATCATGGGTATTACGCATACAAAACATATGTGGCACAGCATTGAAAAACTAGGTTTTTTAAAACGTATAATAGGAAGGTCCTCGGATGAAAAAGTCAAAGAGAGATACTTACTACTTCGCCCGGGTTAGGCCATACCTCGAATGCGCCACAAGCATTTGGGACCATGGTCTTAAAGATATAACAAAAAAAATTGATAAAATAGAAAGGAAATCAGCGCGTTTCGTTAAAAACTGCTACTAGCGTATATATAGTGCCTCACAACTTTTAGAGGGAGGGACTTTCTGGAGAGCATACGCGTGCCGTTTCTCATTACGCTGGTAACTTAGGCAAATATCTCGGAAAGTAGCCCCTAGAGACTCGGAGGCTACACGCTAGGCTTAGGTTGCATAAGAGATTCAGAACTGATATTTTTCAGAGCGACACAGGGAATATTATCATGACTCCTCACTACATCTATTGGTCTGGCTAATGCGACAAAATAAGATACACTGCCGAACATATAGTTCTTTCCGCGCACAACAAGTGACCACAATAAAAAGTGAGCTCCACTAAATGCACTCTTATAATACATGTCACCATTTCATCTCCCCAAAACTTACACCTTTACACGGCTGGTGACCTAACACCCCCTGCCACACGCCCATGCAGCGGCTCGCAGGGTATTATGTTGATGTAGGTGAAAGCTTAAGCGTTACGTGCAGTAGTAAAAAACCTTTTCCTGAGGCTGTGTTGCTCTCAAACGTCTATTGCTTCAACCTATTCGTACTGTCACGATTCCATTTTCTCAACCTGTACGGAATCATAATGGGTTATACTGCAAATAATTATTTAAGGCATTGGATACAGGTTAAGTATAAAATAAACTTAAATACCGAACTATGCCTCTCCAAGAACATCAGCACTGCCTATCGGCAAGTTCGGAACCCTATGATGCGCAGGGTGGTTTGAGTGAGGTTTACTCTTACCTGTAGTTCAGTGAATTTGGTCTCGCTTAGGGGAATAATATCACGCATTTCCAAAATTCCTACCGAGCGAAGCGAGTACTTCTATGACGGGGAATGCCGAGTTTCTTTCCTCAATCTCAACACTATATCGCGAATCTCACACTCATGTTTAATTGAATGCGAAATTCAGTGATTGCTAAGCAACGTTGTACTTATGGTAATAATTTCTTAATTTTTCGTTTTTAAACACATTTATTAGTTTTTTATTTGTTTATTATAGGAAAAACGTCCAGTTAAATCAAGATACAAGAATATTGTTCTTCAACAAATCATTTTTATAAAAAATACTGCATTAACACTCTGAGGCGTCCACAATATTAAGTGAGATTACTTCAACAAAAATTTGAAAAACTAAACTTTTGCACGTTATGATATGCTCCTCGGTGGATTGGACAATCAGCTCTTGCTGCCAACCGTGCAATCTCTCGGTCAAAAGTAAAAGTAAATCCAGGCTGATTTGGCTTTCCACGAACAGCGCGTATGAAATGACGAGGGCGTGGTAAATCTCATGTATGATGTTCTTTACTCGCAATGTGGTTTGATTCGACAGGTTTACCACTTCAAAACATTATTCTTAATCCTTGAAACACTGAAGTGAATAATCATGGGCCGTGATTCCCGAGTTCGTTCCGATCGCGACATCTTAAACCGTGTCTTACCCAGAAGAACGATCTCATCTAGTGAAATCGGGTACATGACCGCAACTGCGTCTTAATGAAATCGTGTTATGTGAGACCACGCTATGAGAGGGTTTACTGTGTTATGTACTAGGGAAATATCGGGCTAGAACTACCATCTGTTAGAGGGATTGAGGCGGGTACCCCTAGAGACTCGAAGGCTGCACGCTAGGCGTAGGCTGCTTGAGATATTCAGAAATGGTGTGTTTCAGAGCGACACAGAGGATATTATCATGACGCCTCGCTACATTTCTAGGTCTGACAGATGTGATGAAATAAGAGAGATACTCTGTCGGACAGATAGGTACAAAAAATCATTCTTTCCGCGCACAATAAGCTACCCACAATAAAAACTGATCTCCTCTAAATACACTCCCACAGTCATGTCACCATTTCACCTCCAAAAATTTTACTTTTTTACACTGCTGGTGACTTACCACCCCCTGCCACACTCCCATGCGGCGGCTCGCGGGGTAGTATGTAGATGTATATACCATAATGTTAGCCGAAGACGGTCGAAAGCTTATGAAGAGCCGCGTCCTTATTCAGTGTTCTTGTATCAACTGCCACCTATCTTTCATCTGTTTTTCTCCCCACCCACACCCTCCTCTTTCCACGCCTCCCACTCCCCCTCGCCATTTCCATCTTATCCTTGACCTCCAACCTCCTATCCCCCTTCCCCTTTCATTCCTCTACCCCGGTCGCCACGAGTCGCCGCATTTTTTCCCGAGACCTTTTTCAACCGCGCCCTATATATTCCTCGTCATTCTTCATCGGAACGGCAGTGGGTGGCCCCTGCGTGCCTTGAGGCCACTCACGCCTTCCCCCCGTTTCATTTTTTTCCGTCCCCTCTCTCCCCCTCTTCCATTCCATCAGCTAAAAAGGGTGGGGTGGCTCTCACATCTCTCCGTGATTCCCTGTCCCCCGCACGATATTCTTCGCTTTCTCATTCGGCGGACATCCTCTCCGCCACCCGCCCCTTCGTGAATTCTCATTCTTCGTTATTTTCACTACGATATGTTACTAGAAAAATTATTTGTCAAAAGTCGTTCGTAATTACTGCCTCCAAAATTTGGAATTCTCTGCCCGATATGTTAAAACATAAGAGTTCCATTTATACATTTAAAAATCTGTTATTCATGACTCTACTCCATGGAGAGCAAAATATAACTTAATTTAGTCAATTAATTACATCCTGCTAGTTGTAATAGTGTATCCTATCTATCCTGTTTGTTCTTTTTGTATCTAAACTTTGTATCTATGTCTTTGTTTTTCACGTATTTAATTCATATCTTGTTACATACATCCATACTGATCACCCCGTTCCCTTCCGGGGTAGGCACAGTCCCAAAGTTTCACTCATACATACATATTTGCACACCTAACTCCGCTTCAATAATTTCCTCCATGCTGACCTATCCTTGCAAACCTCTTTTGCCTCCTTTACCTTCATATCTTTTTTGTCCATAAAAATGGATTGTTGTACTCTTGGTTGAGTCAATCATTGCACTTTTTGTAATAATTTTTGCTCCAAGGGTGATGCCCAGAGTATAATAAGTGTATATTCTATTCTATTCCACGATAAAGCATGAAAACATCACCGGCGTAAAAGTGGTGCGGAGGCAGAGTGGATTTTGTCCCAATACTTTCCCTTTGATTGTGCGGACATACTAAACCTTAATGTGGTCCATTTACGGGAAAGTATATCTCTGAAGCGACAGTGCATAACAAAAATGTTATTACCTGTTGTCTATGTATATGAACTACCGAGGAAGCCGCCGCAAGGGCGTGTGGAAGGTGGTGTTAGGACACCACCCGAGGAAGGGAGGGAATGAGGGAAAAGAAATGGAGGGATGAAAACGCTGAATTGTAAATCAACGATATATCTTATGTTAGCGTCACACCCTGTTTTTGTTATAGTCACTAAGGGTGAAATGTAGATTGAATACAGCGGAGAGCAGCTAGCAATGTGCAAAATTGTTGCGATAAACTTAGCTGTGTCACTGAATTGTTAAGGAATTGGGGCGGGAACCTCAATGTGGCCGGGAAAAAGGGAAAAGTATAGATTAAGTCTTTAATGGAAGTTTGGTGTGGACTATTTTACCTATTTTGACCATTTTTTGCCGGATATTCAAAATATTTTGCCAGAGCCAAACTATGATGGGAGAAACGATCACAGACTTTAAATTAAGTAAAATAGCCATGGTAAAATATAACACGACAATAGTAATATCCACACTTTAATGTACTACTTCAACACCGACCATGGTTTCGACATACTATGTCATTATCAAGGTGATGGGACAGAGCCACGGCAGGAGGAGGGGGTATATGGAAGAGGCGTGGGGGGGAGGAGGGGGAAGAAGAGGGAAGTGGGAGGGGGAAAGAACAATTTGGGTGAACATATGAAGGCCGATGACATAAAACGGAGACAAAGTGGGGTGTGGGTGAAGGTCAGGTTTTTGTTATAGAGACGCTTAGCTTTAACAAAGGTGAGTCAGAACAAAATAAAACATCGTTGCAAATTTCATCCGGGCTATTGACAATTTCAAATTTTCCATAAAATCCAATTTAAGCCCTTTGTCATTACAATGTAAAATATCTATGTCAAAGTTGCTAAAATGATTACACCGGCATAAATGATTTGCAAAACAAGATTTTCCATCATCATGTATAAAACTTCTTCTATGTTCCTTCACTCTGTATTTAAAACTTCTACCAGACTGTCCAACATAACAAATACCACAATAGTAAAATAGACTACAGAACCTATATATTCAGAATGTCGTTTTTTTCACGTACAACTAGGTGACAAAATAGTTTAGATAGATCAGTTCTAGCATACTTTGACCTGCAAAGTAGATTTTGTACTTATGCTTAATGGGTTATCACCATTACTAACAACTCAACCCTCATGGAATTTTGGGCATGATATATTTTATTTTTTATTAACTCTTTTGCATTGTTTGTGTGAAATGTAATGGCTACTATAATCACGTTAACAATGACCACTTAAGGCTGGGACACAATCAACGTGTACGTGTAACGTGAGCCGTTAACGGGAATACGCGAAAAGATGGCTGACGGGAAAGTATAACGAACGGACACAATCAACGTATACGGGGAAGTACGTGTACGCGAGAGATGGGCAACTTTCATCTCTTCCCGTGTCCCGTATACGGAAAACCAATCAGGATAGTCCTGAGAATCCGGGAATGGGAGCCATCTGTCGGCAGATACATCCAACTGTTGAAGATTGCTCTTGGCGAAGACAACTTATTTACTTCCACACTTGTTTACACCTGATCTCTTAGCTGCGCCTGCGTTAGTCAATTGTTACTCCGGGCCGCGTTAACGTCGATTGTGACCGCTGACTTGCGTTCCCCGTCTCCCGTTGTCCCGTTTACGTCTCGCGTCACACGTACACGTTGTTGTGTCCCAGCCTTTATGTTCTTTTTTGTTCTCTAAATGGCTGTTTCTCTATAATAGTTATTCTGGTAAAAGTATTTGTTTTGCTCTTAACAGAGCTAATTTCGTGCCCGAACGGGTATGCTTCATTTTTCTTTGTCCTCCCAACAAGGGAATGGTATGCATAAATTTGTGTTTATCGTGGACATATTTGATACATTTTTCCCGAATCGTATTCCGTTTCGCCTTCATTCCAATCTGCGTTGCGAGGAGTCGTTTGGATTCCTCTTGCAGAATTATTATTCCAGATTGGTGCCGGATAGAGAGGCCGCGGGATATCACAGGTGTGCAGAACGGTGTCCTAGTAGGTCGTTTCTGGGGTGTTACGGACTGGGATACGCTGCTCATTGCTTTCAAAACGACCCCTCGGTATCGTCAAAATGCGTCCGCTCTGCAGAAACCAGAATTGCGGCATATAGAGAGAAAGTCTACCCAACGCCCACCTGTCTCCCAGTGAGTCACTGCAAAGGCGTCTGGCAAGGGGTGACCCACCGTTTAGTTCTGCGATTACCAATCTTTTTCAACTTTGTTGACCTGTCTCTTCCGAAAGTGCCCCTAACAGCTGGACCCGTCGCAGTTTTGGAAGATACGTGCCACATCCACCGTTATTCACGTTTTTTCGCGTCCCTCGTGGGGTGGAACTCTCGCCAAAGTTCGTGGCGAAGACCTGCACGGTAATGAGGGAAGGTAAAAAATGGAGAGGCCTACGTCTACATAGGTATTACCCTGCAAGCCACCTCAAGGGTGTCTAGCAGGGGATGAGTTTTCGACAACATTTACATACGCTATATGTGTGCTACCAATGCTACAGACTCTCTTTGTCCTGATATAAATTGAAACGACGTAAATGAGATATTAGAGGCATGCACGGGTCGTACAAAACGTGATGTAAATACTACACAGCAGATTAAGAAACAGGATTTAGGGAGCAAATCAGCCAAACAGAAACACTTCCTGTCGACCAACGTACTTCAAAGTTTCATTGGCAGCCATTGTGGTCTCTTCTTATCGGTCGCGGGAAAAAATTATGTTTTAAACCTTTCTGTTCTACAGTCTTATTTCTCTAATTTTATTTTCGTGACCTGATCTACCGAAGTATGTTGGAGTTCGTTGGAACTTAATAACTTTATTAAGTTGGTGGTTTCCAGTGATACTTTATGGAATTAGCTAAACATTTGGAGTGAATAGGGTAAACTTTGTTTTTCCACGATGAATTTAATGACTTAAGACAATGGTTTCGACGATAAACGTCATCATCGGGTGAAGATGTACCTTCACCTGATGTGTCCAAAATGTATCTTCACCCGATGACGACGTTAATCGTCGAAACCATGGTCGTAGGTCATTAAATTCATTGTGGAAAAACAAAGTTTACCCTATTCATTCAAGAAAATTAATAACTTCATCAGAAAATCAATTGGTTTCGAATTTACATATACGTATGTCTGATTTTTTTTTACGCGCGCGTCATGATCTCCTTACGCGATCTCGTCTTTATACGTCCTGTTTTTCTTCCCATCCATGGAGCCTTTTTTACTTTTTCCCTCCGCCGATTACCCAATATACTCGTGTCAAACTCGCCCTTCAGCATCCCTTTTTATATCATTGCAATCGTTCCAATGTCATAATCTATCTTCTGATATCCTCTAGAAAATCTTCTCCTCACTCGCCATAGCAAGCAATTCATTGTTCGTCCTCTTTTCCATCCGTGGCACCTTATTCAGTCTCCTCTACACCCACATCTCCAAGGCCCATAGCCTATTCTCGTCCCCTTGTCTTTGAGTTCACGTTTCTGCATCATACTCCGTAAGAAACTCATCATCAAGTTAGGAGTTCGTTAAACCATAGAGGTACATGGTAACTTCTAGCATAATTAATGAGGAATGTAATATCATTTACAATTACGCCAGTCAGTTATCGTGATATGTAGTGTCAATGGTAAAAAATCCTGGGTGAATTTATCAATTTAAGATAAGATAAGAGAAAGTTTATTTACTCTGGGACCATATAATCCCATGGAGCACAAGTACATGGCATTACATTTGTTTATATTTTAAGCTGCGGATAAGATTGACAAACAACGTCAAGTAATAAAGTAATAGCTCCATAATGACATGCAGGAGACATAATATTAGAGGTTGGTATTTTCTCTGGAAAAATTACATAAAAAGATTAAAGGCATAACACTTACAATGCTTTGTATAAACAGCCACTAATATTACACAATTTACAAAAAATAAAACAAAGAAATAAGTAAATGTTACATTTTATATACTAATATTTAGAAAATAAATACTCTTCCAGAGCTCTCTTGAATGCATACACTGATGTCAACGTCTTTATATTCTGAGGAAGAGAATTCCACAATTTACACGATGGTACGTAAAATGATTTATGATAAGTAGTTGTTTTATGGCATGGTATAATTAAGTTCGAATTATTTCTAGTCATTCATATTAAGAACTATGGTACTAAAACATGGGCTTTGCGCCCTCTGTGGTTAGTTTTGCATTGAATGTTATCGTTTGCCTCTTAGTTTGTCCATGTGGAGAGGTAACTTTCTGCGCTCTGGGCGTTTCTTGTCTTTTTTCATCTTTCCTTCCATTTAATCCGTGAGTTAAAATTCCTTCTCACTTAAATCTACATCTACTTTATACCTTGCAATCCACCACTAGGGTGTCTGTAACGGGGTTACTCATCACCAACATGAACTACGTTACGAAATCTCCTATCACCAGCAAGCACCGCACTATCGGTAGGCTGCAAATGTTACAGAAACCACTAAAATAATCTTTAATGTAACTGTGTAAACATGACACAAGGGTTATGCAGGAAACATGCAAAACATGGTGCTGGTAGTGCTTGGCAGATTTAGAAACTTGCATTAGGGGCATATAAGTAAATTAGCCACACTACCTGTCAACTGTCCTACTTTGAAGTCTAAATGCAGCCATTAAGGTCTCTTATCGATCGCGGAAAAATCGACATTTTAAACCTATCTGTTCTACAAGCTAATTCTCTTATTTTATTTTTATGATCTCATCTACCGCCGTGTGTTGGAGTTAGTAAGATATTGATAACTTCGTCGGAAAATAATTCGGTTTTGAATTTACATAAAAGACTTAGTGACAGTCCTCAATAGTCTTTTCTCCTGTTCCCTCCTATCTCTTGTTTCTGTAACCCATTATCCCTTTGCCATTTCCCCCGATCCTATTGTTTCCCCTATCCTCCATCTTAAACCACTTCCTTTGGAATCGGTTAAATTCATTCCCTTTTTAAAGGTCACTTTTTCTTCCTCCGTCTTTACCCTCTGCATCTATCACCTAGACCCTCGCTTTTCTCCAGGTCGGCTGTCGTTTAATCCATTATTCCTTCCCTCGTCCAACCCGTTTCTCTTTCCTTTGGTTTTAATCTTCGTTCCTTCTGCTCAACCTCTCTTTTCCCTTGCCTTGGGTGTGGAGCCGCTGGAGAATTATTATCGATATTGGGAACTGAGTTTTCTGTTCACATTAGAAAATGTATTTCTTTGAATACATTTGTCTTTTTATACCTTCTTTATTTTTTATTGCATTTGGTTCGGGTGTACGTACGTAGAGATAGATTTTGAGAAGTGATTTTTATTTATGTACATTAAATTATACAGTAAACCCTCACATAACGCTAAGTTACGTTCCTTGAAATCGTCGCGTAATGTAAAATCGCGTGATATGAAACGAATATAGTATAACGGAGAATACCGAGCTTCGTTCCTCAATCTCAACACCTTATGTTTAATTGAACGCGAAATTCTGTGATTACTAAGCAACGTTGCACTTAAGGTAATAATTTCGTGATTTTACGTTGTTAGACTGAGGTTTTATAAACTTTTTATTTGTTTCTTTTTAAAGGAAAGGCGTACAGTTAAATCAAAATACAAGAAGTTTGTTCTTCAACAAATCATTTTTATGTTATAGACTGCATTAACACTCAGAGGTGACTACAAGTTTAAGTGAAATTACATGAACAACAAATTTGTAAAAATAAGCTTTTGCACGATATTTTATGCTCTACGGAGGATGGGACCGTTTCGCTTCAACAACACTTTAGTCCACCACTAATCTCTTCTCCCGCGAAACCCTGAAGGAAAGGGATCTAAGGCTCGTAGAACATGTACATTGTTACGTCGAACGCATTAAATTCAGATGATGTCACGGCTAATAGTGTGGAAAACGTTAATTTATCACAATGAAATGATGAGTTCGTGGTAAATGTGATGGATTATGACGTTCTTTACTCGCAATGTGGTTTATTTCGACAGGTTTACCACTTTAAAACATTACTCTTAATCCTTAAACCAATGAAATGAATAATGATGGGGCGTGATTCCCGATTTTGTTCCAATCACGACATCTGAAACCGCGTCTTTCCGAGAAGAACGATCGCTGTGAAATCTGTTAAATAACCACAACCGCGTCTTAACGAAATCGCGTTATGTGAGACCACGCTTTGTGAAGGTTTACTGTATGTGCAGTTGAGTATGGAAATATGTACCGTCGATAGTCAGTGTATGACGGGACTTTTAAGTACGAATTGTTTAAATTAATAAACGCAATCGGGTTTTTAGTGGAACCCCTTCCATACATCCTTGTGGTGGCTCATGAGGTATCTTTATAACGTTTCTGTATAATTCTTAGGACCTTAGACTCACGCCTTAATATACACAATTTTTCTTCTATTATCCTACTTTCTCTCCTTTGGTACAGCCATAACGCTTTCCCTTAAGGTTTTTTGAGCGAAATATCATTTCACTTAGAAATCAATGCATTTGGTCTCATTTTAAAGAAAAATACCTCACCTTCCGAAGATATCAAAATATTACAGCCCTTGACCGGACTACTTTCAGAGATTTTTGACTAAAAATACTCTTTTCACATGGGTATTGGTACCTGTATGCACTCAGAGACCTTATTTAAAAAATAAGGCATTTCTAACACCTAGATATGGTCAAAAAATGAAGTGTGTAGTTCGTATGTTTTCTCAACTATTTTTGAAAATAAATCATATTGTCATCTCAGTAATTTTTTCAGAATCGCAAAAAAAACCTTCCGTTGTGAAATACGTGCCGCGTGAAAAAAATGAGTCAAGTAAAAGACTTATATAGATATTTTTATTTAATTACTTAAAACTTCATTTTATGAAAATATTCCACCTATAATAATGCAATATTTTATTCAAGCTTCATATAGCTGCTAAAAATGAAATCGTATAATTCGAATATGGTCTCCATTATGACTAGGGAACTATCTCGCTCAAACTACCTTATAAGTTCTCCTCTGTCTCGTTCCCTTGACGACGGCCGTTACCATTTTACCTTTTCGAATTGTTTTTTTCCGGATCCCCGCTCTTTTTTCTCGTACATCCCCTGTCAGTCCCTCCCTTTTAGACCCTATTTGGCCGTGCCACCTCGACACCTGTCCCTTTTCGTCTCCATTCGACTGCCCCTTACCCCTTCTCCCTGCTCTCATGTCCAGCCCCTCTCGAAAGGGCTTACAATCAGGGTCGTGGTCGCTTTGTTCTCCTTCTCGCTTGCTATCGTTCGGGTCACCTGACTGGACAATAACGGAAGAGACGGAATCCCTAGTTTATTTCCTTTATAATGCGTCGTTTGAATGAGATGTTTGTCGTTTTATATCTTTCAGCAGGATTATTTTAGAGATAGGTAAACCTATTCATTTTTGGGAACTCGTTCACTCCGGACTGGTGGCCATGTATTTTTATGTTAATATGTTCTTGCTGTTGAAAGAATATAAAAAATCCTGGAAATACTTGGTATACCGTAGTGACGGCGTTTAAGAATGTTGGATGAAGTAAAAGATGGAAGGTAATATTAACAACTTTTTACATGGTTTCGTAAAGAGGTTTCATTTATATAAAGGAAAAAGTGCTGCTAATTGCACCGCTAGCATTTGCAGATGAATTTTTGGGGTGTATTTTAGGACATCCTATCTCTTAAAGAGAAGAGCGAAGGAGCTTAGTATGGACGGACCGAAAGGAACGACGGACCGAAAAGAACAAAGGACCGAAAGGAACAAGGGACCGAAAGGAACGATCGTTCCGTAGAAGTGGGTCTTCGGTCCCTCCGTTCAATTCATGGACCCATTCGTTCGCGAACGACTCTCCTCCAGATTATTTTTCTTCTATCATCTGCATACCACCCTCTGAGCCGCTGCGTGGGCAGGGGGTTTTAAGACACCAGCTGTGTGAAAGACAAGATTTTGAGATTTTAAAATGGTGAAGCGTATTATGGGAGTGTTTTGAAGGGAGTTCAGTCTTTATTACGGTCTCTAATTGTGCGTGGAAAGAACTAAGTTTTGTCCTATCTGTTCGGCAATGCTTCTCTCTTATTTTTTCGATTTTGTCGGGCGGAGAAATGTAATGTGGCGTCAAAGTGATTCTCTGAATCTGTTGTTCACACACATTTGCTCTGTATTTTTCAAGGAAACCAATCCTAGCGCGTAGCCACCGAGTCTAGTGGAACCCAAACTAATCTGTCCAAAAGCTGAGAAACACCATATGTTCACTATTAGCAGTTTTTAACGAAGCGCGCAGCTTCCCTTTGAATTTTATTTGTTTTGGTTATATCTTTCTGCCCAGGGTCCCAAATGTTCGCGGCGTATTCGAGGTGTGGCCTAACCAGAGCGTCTTTGGCTGAATTTCCGTTAATTTTTTCCCCTAACCGTTTGCGGCTACTCGAATCTCGCCCTCTCGTCTCTACTCTCTCTTTTAGTCCATTTGTAAAACATCGTTATCAAGCTTCTGATCGTAAAACTGATGATAGTTCATTCTGGAATTGGCGGAATCAGTCATGCGGAAATTCAACCTTCGTGATAATTCAATGCAATGTGCAATTTTCATGGAATTTTCTTTCGACACTACTTGTTTCATCATGTACGCATCAGGTACCTACCTTTAAATGATGTCCATGCTTTGAAACCGGTAGAATCAAATCAAATTTCCGTGAAAGCTATTAATTGTTGTTAATAATCCTGTGTGATTTTTGTTGGCTGTGTTTTGCTTGTGAACAGAGTAAACCTTGTTTTTTCTTTGCTTAGCTCCACCAGTAAAAATTTTATTCAGTCAGTTTCCCGTATATTTAATGAATTTTCAAGTTTTCGACGCGTCATGTAAAACTTTTGAGGTAATGCCTCTTAGTAAGCTATCTCCTGGTTTGAACGCGTTTTATTATAGCTGGGAGGTAATTTTTTAATGATGAACATCGTGCAATTGTTGAATGAACACATACGCCCACGGCCATTTCGTGTGAACTGCTGTTGGAAGTTTTTTATGATGAGCGGAATCGGCAGGAGTTGTGGGCGAGTACTGCGGGAGTTCGCTGTATTCGATAGGGAATCAGGCAGTGGAGGCTATTTGTTACATCTCTTCCGCATCCACCACCTACCCAGTGTGCCACCGAAAGGAAAAATGACAGAGAGATCTTGCACGATTACCTTGACAAAGGTTGAGAACTGGGAGCGGTAGTTGGATGGTGAAGAAGGTATTATAGTCATGCTGTGTTTCACTTCGTAATGATAATGTTTCTGCACACATTTATAGGAGTTTGTCTTTTTAAGGTAGTTTGAGCGATATTTCATTTTACCTAGAGAAAAGTGAATTTGGCCTCGTTTTGAATAAAAATGTATCACCCTTTCATTGACATCAAATATTCAACCCCTTACCGCATAACTTTCCGAGATATTTGCCAAAAAATACCAGCCCTTTTATATGCGAAATGGTACGCGTATGCCCTCCAGAGACACCTCATGTAAACAATTAGGTATTTCTAACGCCTAGATCTCGTCAAAAATTAATAGTGTGTAGTTTGTGTGTTTTATCAACTATTTTTGATAATTTATCATATTGTCACCGTAGTAAATTCTTCGGGATCACAATGAACCTTCCGTTTTGAAGGAGTTTCAAACATACCGCGTGAAAAAAATGAGTCAAGCTAAAGACGTATTTATATATTTGCGTTTGATTATTTACAATTTTTGTCATGTAAAACTATTTAATTGCGCAATTAATAATGCAATATGTAGTTCGTGTGTTACGTTCGTTTTAAAGTTAGTTTTTTTGTCGTTAATTTTCAGAGTTTGTGACTTGTATCTCGTTGCTCGTGGTCCTAAATGCTTTCAGAAAACTGAAGAAGTGGTCTAAATATGGAGTGTAACCCCTCATCCTCCTTACCTCCAATGATCAGTCTTTATGTAATTCAAAGACTGAAGAGGAGCGTCGACAATGTGTTGACTTGTGTTTGTATCCGGATTTGTTCAAAATCCACGATCAAAACCAGCCTTTCTGCTGTCACCTATTCCACAGTATGATAAGTGTGACGTTGATGTGATTAACTTATGAGAATTTGGTGCATTGTAAACCCGTTTATACCCACCGTAGCCATATGGCTACAACCCTGACGCGCGGGTGTATGACGCTTTGTAGGAGGAACCGCGTACTTCATCGCAATCAGCTGGTCAACACTGCGTCCTTCAAGGTCACAATCATTAAAATATTTTGCATGAGTACTTTATGTGGCGATATGAGTTAAATAGGTACCCAATTCATCAAAATCGTAGACAATTTTTTTTGGGCGGAAATGGGCTAAGATCAAGGCTTTCTGTCAAGACGTAATATTTACGGATGGCATTACCATCGTACGACATTGTGGTTATCAATGTTGGTGATTTTATTTCGGAATATTATGAATCCTGTCTTATTGAAGCGTTTCGTCGTCGTAATTGTGAATTTAGGGAGAGGTTAGCGACCAGGGGAGCAGACTTCGTATTATTGATCGTGAGCTTAACCTGTGACGATCGCCTAATTGGAGAGTGGGGATACTGAGTAGCTCTTATCGATGTGACGAAATAATTAGCATGTTTTGATTAATTTTAGATTTGTTGATAAATGAGTAATTATCAAGGTGTATCATATAATATGAACATTCTTTCATAATACTGTGCTAAAGTGCTCGTTAGTGATTCAAATTTATAATGGAATGCGTTTAATTGAGCTTGTTGTTTAAAAAAGTTATGCCCAAAATTTTGGATCTGACCCCCTTGTGTTTATATTATCTTCCAGTATTCATTTTGTGAAGGTCTTCGTCACTTTCCGTTGTTTTTATCGCTAATTATTTTTCTTAACTTACCAAAAAGAAATAGTTATTAGAAAACAAGTAGACCAAGCGAAAATTAGCAACATTATATCGTGGTTGTATTTTACAATCGTGTCCATCTCAACCTCAGGCTTATCAAGTGGTATTTTTGGGTGTTATTTCTTCTTAATGAACTGGGTGTAAGAATAAATGTAGGTGTACATTGCCTTAGCCGGGTTAACATTATGCTCACTCTTTGATTCAGCGAAATTTTTCCCTTTGGCATTTTCTCATACATACTATTGCTTGTGAAAGAGCTTTTTGTCCTCGTCCCTCGAAAATCCTCGACGTTTGCCCCCATCAAATTGAAGATGCTTTGTATAATACACAAAAAAGTTTATTAAAATTTCCGACTCAGGTACTCAAGTCATTGTCAAGGCATTGTGTCGTGGACTTTAGAAAGTTTTTTCTTGTGATAACGGAGCACCACAAAGTTACGCCTGAAAACGTTTCGCCTTGATGCCCTGTATTTTGGCACCAAAACTACTTTTTTCTCATGCCCTGCAGTGTTCTTTTTTAATGGTATTAATAATCACCTTCAAAATAATTTGTTAATATAATTATGTATATTGCACTAGTTTTTCTGAAGGGTAGTATTTATCACGATTTCTCAGTAATAAGGCTTCACGCCACAACGTTTCGGATGGTTTATTTCGTTCTCATAATAAGACAAGGATTTAAAATGGAAGAATATCGGTGGAGGCCAATTAATGGAGTACTCAAGGGGAGTCAGTAGTGCAATTCGTCGCTAATTCTGGGCCGATGACAGCGCAAAGCTTTTAGCGACGGAATTCGGCAAAGGCTGTTGAACCGCTAGAGGGAAAACCGCTTTGTGAACGCTATAATTTAGGAAACAAAAGTTCCCATTTAAGATCAAGTTCATTTGGGTGAAATAATCCGTTCCCGTCTAAACTGTAACCTTTTCAAAACGCACCCGACTGGAAACCTGAATACGCCTTTTCAGCTCTAATTGCCTGATTGTTATTTATACAACGTCGGCTCCAGCGCGGATTCCTGGAAAAAACGTTAGCTCTAAATAACAGCGGGGTGCCGAGGGCATTGGCTTCCCCCGCGTTATTCTATTTTCGGTCGTTTGCATCGTGGAAATAAAAGAAATGGGGAAATCGTGGGTTTCAATGACGCGAAATGTATTCGAGAGAGAACAATATTTACGGAATTACATGTCGAAATGAAAAAAAAACTTTTTTTTTTACATATTACACGAATAAGTGAGTCGGAATTTTTTGTTTGGATACTCATTTCCGGCTCCACTGAAAAGATAATCTTACGGGTCACTGAAACGCTGAAATATTGACCATTTGTCTATTGGTTGATGGGCAAATGTTTAACCGTGTTTCCTTCTTAGGTGGTTGCTCTAGTTAATGGTAATGATAACCAAGATCAGAATCCGTGTAGAGCACATACACAGTCACATGAAAATGTTTTCTAATTTCTTTCTTAGCCATTGTGCTAAATTTTCCGGGAGTTTGTTTTATTGAGGTTTTTGGTAAAATAATGAAACTTAGTAGAAATGTTTGCCCTCATTTAAGATTATATTTGTTATCTCTCAGGGCATTGAATGCTGATATTAGTATAATGAAATATTCTTCCACCAATGCTGCTAACAAAACGTTAGAATTACCACAACCAAACTAATCTCAAACTTAATCAAATTTTATGCCATTTTAGCCATGAAACAAAAAGCATCCAGTTCGGATTCCTTAGAAAAATACTAGCTCTAAATTATAGAAGTTCTAAGGGTATTGGCTTTCCCCGTGTTAGTCTAATTTTGGTCGTTTGCATCGTAGAAATAACAGAAATATAAAAGTCGTAAGTCGTGGGCTTCGCGAAATATATCCGAGAAAAATGTACTTCATGTGTAAGCTGTTTTTCTTACTTGGTTTAATGTGTAATTATATGTCGATTGACGTACTTAGAGCGGTTTATAATTTAACGTAGAAATAAATGAAGTTAGACTCATTTTAACGAACATAATCGCAACCTAGCCAAGATGCGAAAATGTCTGCCCATTACCGAGTCTTTCCGAGATTTTTGACGTAAAATACCAGTTTACATACCGTTTACGTGGGAAATGGTACGTTTATGCACTCCTGAGAGATTTTGTTTACAAAAGAAAGAGGGGTCCTGACGCCTAGATCTCGTAAAAAATAAATAGCGTGTAGTTTGTATAATTCCTCAATTATTTTTTAATACTAATCACGCAGTCACCGCAGTATTTGTTTTAAGGATCGTGAAGGAGTGTTAAACGTGCCGCGTGAAAAAAATGTGTCAAGTTAAGGACTTGTTTTGATGTTTTTATTTAATTACTTAGAATATCAGTCTGTAATAGTGTACCATTCCACCATTAATAATTCAATATTTAATTTATGCTACATACAGTTGCTGAAATTAAACCGTGGCCTTCGAATATGGTCTCCATTATGACTAAGGAACTATCTCGCTCAAACTACCCTAATTACGATATAGGCTTGGTTTTGGTTATTTTTGAGTAATTTTATTCGAGTTGACAGAATTAAATTTCGTCATACTATAAGCAGCATACCCTGAGGAAGGATTACAAATAATCTAATATGCTGCCAAATATTAGTGCATAGTTTTATTATATAACCAGAACCGCAATAAAAAAATTAGGGAAGATGAAAATGCTTATTGTGTATTCCGCCCTCGTATTATTAATGTTGCTGGAAAATTTTCAGACCATCCTTACTGCTATTTTTCGTACGAAAGGTATATGACTTTTTGGGTCTAGAATTTTGTTTTCTGCTTGTTCTTAAATCGTAAATCATTTTGCATGTCTATTTGTTTTATTGTTTTCAAATGATAAAAGTATGCGAAATTCATTTTGTCTGGATGCTTCTTGTTGTGCATCACAAGAGTATGAAATTTAATACAGGTTCGGTGTTTATTTTTTATTGATGTAAAGGATATTTTTATCATAATGTTTCATGCAGAGGTTTCATGTTTGCCAGTAAAATAGAATACTAGAATGGAACTCTACAAAAACCTATCAATTCTCTGGGGTAGTTAACTAAATGATGATGATGGCTCGTATGAGGAGAAGTCCGAAAGAGTCGTTCATTTGTTTTGTGGTTATGATGGCTACAATTTTTTTTTAAATACGATACAATGAGATACGCAATTTTCATAACACTATTTCTTTGCGAAGATTTTATTTGCACAAGACCTCAGTTTTTTGGACCAGCGTCATTTAAAGAAAATATCTCTTGCGAAAATTTCGCGCGCTTGACGGGTTCGTAACAGCGTCATCGGAAAGCCCACTGCTATGGTCTGGGAACGGTAGCACTGTTAGAAATATGATGTATTTTTTTTCGCGTAGTTCGGCTGATTAACCTTACTTACCACAAACGGTATGTATACTATTTACGTAGTGAACTCTAACCGCTAATGAGCCTGCATAATTTGAATCTCCCGGCTGAAAAACAGGTAGAATAGAGAAGGAATGCCGCACAGTGACGTCATGCAATTGCAATGCCGATGTGGATCGCATGATTTCTATATAAATTTCATGGAATTTTAAGGACTAATTATTCATGCCTGCGATAGACGTACGCGTGGGATGCACATTTAAGTTATTTGAAAAAATCTTCTATCGCGTGCGCCACTGGATATGAGAAGTTAATTGAATGCATACTTTCCATTCTCGGCATTGCATTGCGCATTTTGTCATAGTTTGATCGCAAAATCGCGACGTAGAGTGCATATTGCGCAGGCACTTTTTTTTAAACTGAGGATAGTAATGTTTTCCACCTCTTAATATATTTGTTTTTTTTTTTAAGTGTTCTATCGGTTAAGGTTTTTTTAAGCTTAAGGTTAGGGTTTTTTTTTGTTTGCTGGATGATTCTGTTGGTCCTTATGTCCCTGGAATCACGATTGGCTGCTAAGCCTGTCATCAGGTCTTCTAGAGACTAGACCAACAGAACTTGACATACATCCATGCCCTGGGTGGTAGAAAACCCACCCAGGCGGGACTCGAACCCGCGACACTCAGTTTAGCTGGCGAGGAATTTACCCCGCCGCCACCGGGGCCGCAAATCACCTCTCGATTTTCTACACTTTCAGGGGTCTATCTCTAGTATATACTTTTTCACCTTAGCATACGATCTACCTTTCTTCATCCCGTCCATGAAACCTATCCTCTTTCTTATTCTTCCCCGCTTGCCCAACATCCTTCCCTCTATAACACTCTTCAGCAATCCATCCCCCTTTATTACATCCTCCAGCCGCCTACTCTGCCGATCTCGAATTTCGTTCAGAAGTTTCTTTTCCTCGCCCTTCATCTGAAGCACTTCCTCTTTAGTCTTCCTCTTTGTCCACCTCACCTTCTCCATCCTTCTCCACACCCACATCTCAAATGCCTGCAGCCTTTTCACGTCCTCCATTCTGGGGGTCCTCATTTACGCCCCATACAACGCTACGCTCCATAATTGTGGAGTGTTAAGTAGCGTGTTAAAGTTTCGTCTCTCTTAATTATGGGAACTTAGGCTCCTAGGGCCCTAAATACTTCAAAGCTAAGTATGCGTTTTTCGGGCAGAAAAATCAGTCCTTTGCGGAACTCATTTATAGCCTGCGGCAATGAAGTTTTTAGGGCCAAAATTTCATCGGTTTTCATCTATCTTCCCGCGTGTTTAACGTGGGTCTGACCTTCGGGTCATTTATTCCAGATTTTCTGAAAACTTGAATATAGCATCTCTGAAGTGTGTTTAATTAACTGAGATGAAAATGAAATAAGGTTTCCGGGCTATGTTTCTGTAATTCAGCTTTGAAAGTGGAGTTTTTATCATGTTCTCTTGCAGTTTGCTCAGGCTCGGTATAAAAACGGAACAAGGATACATAGTCAATTATTGATTTCATTAAAACTGTTTATAAAGATACAATACCTAATGATTTAACTTTTCGTTTCGGAACTGAATGGCTTTCGTCGAACCAGCCGGAAAAGGCCCCAAGTAGCCAAGGGTAACTTCTACTGTTAAACTTGTTTATGGAATCTCTTTGTAAACTACTTAAATGTTTGGCAGTATATATTCATTGCTAAGTATTGTAACCCTAAACTAATTATACCCTTACTTGGTTTGTTTAAAAAACCTCTACTTTTTACCTTGTTTAATGAATTTCTTGGTAAACCGCTTCAAAATTAGGCATTCAAAATACAGTGATAAATGTTTTAACCCTGAAAATATTAATATCCTCCTGTAGTTTGTTAAAAAGTCGAGATATCAAATCCTACAGAATAGCAATAGCAATAGCTCCATTACGTGGTAAAAGTTATTGTTTAACCCTCTGTCGTATAAGAATTTACCCAAAGGAGTATCAAATGAAATTTTAAAAATATATACAAGGCAACAGTCAGCCTAAAATTTCTCATCTCAGCATATGTTTTAAATCTTAAAAAAACAGTGATTCAAAGCGCACGTTCCTCCTTAAAACGTCCTGCAATGCGATACAAACTACGAATGAACGTCACGGGATAAGTCAAATAAAAAGAGACGTTTTAAGTGCCCTGTTAGGTACCCTGGGACTGATGAGGATAATCTGAGAAATTTTTACACTGCATACCTTACTGTAGCCTGTAACTTACGATTTTCATCTACATTTACGAAGTACCGTTCAAGCCACCACTAGGTTGTGTGCCACGGGGTGATCCCACACCAGGCATGAAGCCCTCATCCCAGCTGAAATCAGAACCTCGCACGTTCCCCCGGATGCCAGGCGCAGGCTAAATGAAGTCAGGATAACAGCGCGCGGACAGACCGGAAACCAGGAGTGCAGGAAACCAGTGCTACGTGGACGAACATGCTACCATGCAGTACACTACTCAAGATACGACTAGTGGTTAATATTGGTACGGAGGCTTCCACGGTGATTTATTCGGTTCAGTTTATTCGGATTTTTCCCGCGTTGGTTCATGTAAACGGACAACAGTTTCGCCAAAGTTACAGCTAGCGTCGTTAGGTCCAAAATGAGCTGCAGAGATTCAATTTCCTTTATATACCTAACGCCTGGACTAGTCGGGCGCACGTTG
Organism: Ceriagrion tenellum; assembly: GCA_963169105.1. Classification (NCBI taxonomy): domain Eukaryota; kingdom Metazoa; phylum Arthropoda; class Insecta; order Odonata; family Coenagrionidae; genus Ceriagrion; species Ceriagrion tenellum. Next base: position 79,743,714 of record OY720644.1, read on the forward strand.
ATTGACCTGCTGGACCTTTGAATCAAATTGTTGTAAAAGACGTTTGAACCAAGAGGAGAGAGGATAACCGTCTTCCCTGTTGAAATTTTCTTGGTGTTTGGCTATTTCAATCGCCTCGCGTATTAGCGGAGGGAAATATTTATTTTCTCTGGCGATGATCTTAGATTTTTCAAAGTTTATGACGTGGCCGGGTTCTGACCAGACGTGCTCCGCCACCGCGGAATGGCGAAAATTTTTCTTTTTGGTCGCCCTTTGGTGTTCCTCCATTCTACATTTTAGGGATCTCGATGTTTGGCCGATTTATGATTTCCCGCAGCTGCACGTTACCTCGCACACTCCTTCGTAAAGGTCGGACGGGTGTCGATCTTATCGGTTCGAAGGAGGTCAGTGGTCTTCTTATCGCTTTTGAATCTCGCCAAGACGTCGTGCTTGGCGAGAACTCTTGCGATTCTCTGTCCCGGCGACGTATGGTAAATATAAGCGTATGCGTTTGCCTTCTCCTGTATTTCGGCCTCCCCTGTTATCTTCATGGGCACATTACGTTTTCTGTCTTCCTTACATGCGATTCTATTCACCAGTTGTCGGCTCTTGCCATTCATTTTGAGCGTAGTCAGGAGGTGCTGTTTTTCTGTGGCGAGCGAGTCTGCATCCGAGATGGCATATGCCGTGTGAAACGAAGTTTGAATGTAACGTTGAGGAAACTGTTGTCCGTTAAAATGAACCAACGCAGGAAAAACCCGAATAAACTGAGCTCAGTGGTTAATATTATTAATGCGACCGATTAATAGCACGACTAGGTACTATAACATGCAAGAGTATATCATGCCGGACATTGCATGCGAAGTGATTAACTAATAATGATGTTAAGATATTTAGCACAAGTGCCTATGTTACCAAGTCAGATTCGAAGTGTCATAGAACTGATCTATCGCGACTGTTATGGTCCATTATTGTATATGCGTGGAAAAAATGACATTTAAATCTATCGGTTCTTCAGTCTATTTCCATAGTGATCGTTTATACCATATTATTTGTTTTTTTTCCCCGGCGTTTGGTGCCAATAAAGTCCTCATGGGTTTTAGATATATTTTTATAGATAAAGTTTTCTCGGGTCGCGAAAACGATAGGTATATAAGGAGGCATCAGTCTAGGGACTGACATGCCCTGAGGACGATGGCGGAGGTAGCTATCGAAACGTCGGCGAACAATTACCTAACCTGGTTGAAAACCCTAGAAGACTTCATTTATTTCTACCATGATAGTTTGGCTCTGGTAAAATATGTAGAACGGCCGATTTACGCTCGTTGTGCGTTAACCACCGTTTTAGCCTGCGACGATTCTGCTTTCTTCGCGAGAATTTTCTTGCAGATATTTCCAGGTTAATAGCGTTTTAAGGATTATGTTTTTCTCATCAGGGGGAGGTCTTCTCTCGTGAATCAGAGCACCTATAACGTCTCGGAGAGGCGGGATAAATTACGCCCTGGCGTTGAAATCCTCTTATTGTGCGTGAACTCGCGTCGAGCATTTTATAGTTTCCTCGCGAATGCGATAGTGTCTCGTCTCCTCCTCCTACTTCTCGTCTTAACGGGCAGGGTTTTCGTTACTTTATAATTTATTGCCCATCTGTCCTAACCTTTTCCGCGCGCCTGCTTCCATCCAAAATCTCTCCTTACCACCCCTCTCCCCCCTCGACTCGTCTCTTCTCCATCCCCTCCCTACCTCTCGCCCTCCCTCTGCCCCCAATCTACATACTTAACCCACTCCCAACTGGCAAAAAAATCATCCATCTTCTCTCAACGTCCCAGGCGCGCCCTCCTTATCTCCTCAGTCCTTCTTTGTTATTTTCTCATCTTCCCACCACCCTCGCCCTCCTGTTTTTAAGTTCCCCCTTTCTCCGGCCTTCCTTCAACCCTGCCCCCCTCTTCATGTGCATTCTTGTAGTACACCCTCCCGAATGGCTGTGTGCTGAGTTCAAATTTGAAATATCGTGTCGCGATGTTAATTCAGGGTGTCCAGCACTCGGGAAAACCGGGAAGACCGGGAAATCTCAGGACATTTTATTTTCACTGGAAATATTAGGAAAATATCGAATTGAATCTGAAATTTTATGTGGTGTCAATATATAAAATATGGAAGTCATGTGCCTTTATCTGCAAGTTGCGAAGTCAAATTTCCCTTGCGTTGTCGCATTTAGCAAAATAAGGAAGAAAGTCAATTCCTTCAATTTTTAAAGTTGTAGGTCATTTTATATCAGTGCTATTCATAGAAAAGTCTGGCTGTAATACTTGTATAACCTTGTTCCTGAGCACCAGCATGACAATGTTTAAATCAAAAGTGGTGGTGATGTGATTTTCTCTCAAACTATTTTAAAGTTTTGTGTTCATTTTCCTCCAAATATGCAAGTTTAAACATAATCCTTACGTTTAATCACCCAAAAAACATAGCGAACATTCCTTTATAATAACGAGAAAAAAATCATTATTTCCTCTGGAAAAATAAAAATTGTCTGGAAAACCTGGAAATCTCAGGGAATTTTCAAATGCCCAGCTGCTGGACACCCTGTAATTTTGTCTCACAAACGACACTTTGTATGATCAGCATCATTGACTTAGTTGGAGAAGAAAGTACGTCATCACACTGTCGCCTGACAACCGAAACAACAACCATATTGGTTCTCCCTGCTCTTTCCTTACTTTCATTGGGGTAGCATGACGGAATGGACGGTATAGCGGGTGTAAAGCGAGGATGCTGTTACGCCGAGCTCCTTGAGTTATGGTTGGTTTTGTGTGTTTTAATGTTTAATAAGTTTCTTGTTTATTTTATATGGTCGTTGTTGGTTGTGAGAGAGTTGTTGAAGTTTTGAGAGGGAGGATTGTTGGAGAGGAGATAGAAGGTGTACTAGAAATCAAATCGAAAGAAGAAGCTCTTATTTTATGGAAGGCTGCCATGATTAATAACAACTGACACCCTTTGTGTCTTCCACAGACTTTTTATTGACAGAAACCGGTTTCGGCTGTTAAGCCATCGTCAGGTACAAATAATCTCTATACAGCCAGTATATACAGTCCAGACCTTTTAGGGGAGAGAGGTAGTGTGATGCGTAATAGGGGGGATGGGTTGGAGAAGGTGATGTCATTAAGAAGCCATTTAGATTAACTTGCAAGGACAATTGATCGCTGTTCGTACGAGTCCATCTTCCATCCCTTTTCCACACAATACAATATTTCAGGTTTAAATTCTTTTCGGTGCCCCAACTCCATCATGTGTCGGGCGAAGGCCGATGAGTCGTCTTTTTTGTTTTTAAAACATGCCTGATGTTCCTTGGCTCTTAACTGGAAACTTCTCCCCGTTTGACCATTATGAAACCCCATACAATCATGGCATACAAGTTTATATACACCACTTTTAAAAACTAGGTTCAATTATATCTGTTGAATTCATTAACAATCGTCCCAGGGTATTATTGTTATAAAAACATACATTAAAAACATTCCTTGGGATAGTATTTGAAATAAAATATAACGTCGGTCCTATAAAGGGAATTTTAAACCATTTTAATTTGCATTTTGGTTTGACGGGTGGCAAGGATAGATGCAAGACTTTTTAATTTATTATTTAAAATCTTGGATAACAAAAGGTCGTCATACCCTTACGTACCTGAAGATGGCTTAACAGCCGAAACCGGTCGTCTGACAATAAAAAGTCTGTGGAAGTCACAAAGTATGTCAGTTGTTATTAACCGTGTACTAGAAAACTGAAAATAAAGCGCTATCAAAAGAAAACACCAAGGCGTTACAATATGAACTTTTTTTAAAGTATTCTACCCGTTAAGGTAGTTTTTGTTGAATGTCAGAGAATCTCCTCCCGGTTCTCTTTGCTTTCAGGGGCCTATCTAGATGTAGTACATCTTTTTTCGCCTCAGAATTTGGTCTACCCTTCTTCATCCTGTCCATGAAACCTATTCTCCTTCGCCGCTTGCCCAACTACCTTCCATCTTTCTTCCATCTTTTCCATTCTAGTTGCTGCCAACCTTACATCCTCGGTAAATTCCATGAGTCACAGCTACTTGGCGCTCGGTTTGTTGCATTTTATTCGTACTTCTACTCCATGCAAAGTAGTTTGGCTCCCCTGCCTCGTTCTCAGCCGTCCTATTCTCTACCTTCCCCTCCGTCCATTCGCTTCACTCCCTCCACTTTCCCTTTCTCCTCCGCCGCGCAGAAGTGCGCCAGGATCTTTTGCTTTTGCTATGTGTCGACCGTTTCAATCCTTTCCCCTCTCCGTTCTCCTCACCCCTCCACTCTCTCTCCTCCTACCTCCTATAAACCACCCACTCCCTCCTCCCTTCTGGGCTCGGGTGCCATCGCCCTCCTTATCTTTTGCTCTTCAATTGCGGGCGTGAATGGGGCCAGGGTTCCCGAGGAGCCTCGCGCGTGCTTTTGTAATTTTGATAATTCCGGGGGAAAGAATTCGCGTGTCCTAATACCCGCCGCCTGCTTCCTCGCTTGCCCTTCTCCTCCCGGGGCTAGAGGAGTTATTAGTGCATCCCTCGGAGAGTGGCGGGGACTTTCTTTATTTTCTTTTCAGCTGATGGAAATGTCCGCGATAAGGCATTAGTGTCGGTTATTCAGGGCGGGAAAAATGTGAGGTTATCGCTCATGTTTTTAGGGAAAGCTTCGCATACATCGGTTGAATTATTCATTTCAGTATGGCCAATCACGTATGTTATGGAGAGTGGTTAATACTGTATTATTCTCCTGGGAGATGGCTCGGTTCATTCATACGACCCCGATGATATATTTTTTCTATCCATTGGCCGGTTGCAAGAACATGTAGTTATGGAATCAATAGTTATGAGATTCATGAAGTTATAGATCTCATAAAAATATTCGGGTTACTGGTACACATCTACTAGTTACATAACTTATATACCAATAGTTTATAGGTTCGAAGCTTTGATCTAAGCTTCTACCGCGGGATACAATTTATGATAGTTTAGGCAATGAGTAAATCCTCATGCACGTAATAATTAGTCAGTATAAGTAACTAAAATAGTCATTTGTCTCAATACAACTCTTTTATCAAGTAATTAAGTCTCCAAGCGCTTCATTGCGCATCCGCCATCTTGTTAACTTATGGAACTCATTTCTCCATGTCAGAAGTCATTAAACTTATCGAACGTTTCTGCAACACTTATCGAATGGTTGCCATGGCTTATGGGTCCCATAACTTTATATACTACGTATGTGTCGTTCCTGCAACTGGCCATTATTCACACTTATATGGTGTTATCCATCTATGGATACATAAGTTGCGCCAGAAATCTCATGGTATGCTGGTTGCGGAACATAGCAGTAGTAGATCAGAAGGTCACTTTCAGTGGAGAAGTTCCCTCCCCATGAACTGTTCTTTGCTGGGGATAAGGTAGGCCACCAAGGCTCCCAAGGAAGTGGATCTTCGTAGCCAACTTTAAAATGCTTAGTGTGTTACACTCTCGTCAATTGTCTTGCTTTTTATGCTATTATGTCCCTTTATAGGACACATCTTACCTTTCAGTATGTTTTGTTGAATTTCAGAGAATATCCTCCCGGTTTTGTATCTCCCTCTAGTATTTCCGTGTTCGCCTCTGAATACAGTTTATCCTTCTTCTTCCTGTCCATGAAACCTATTCTCATTCTTCTCTTTCCCAGCTGACCCAACATCCTTCCCTCTATCACATTCTTGAGCAATCCCTCGTCCCTTATTACATCCTCCAGCCACCAACTCTGCCGATCTCGAATTTCGTTCAAAAGTTTCCTTTCTTCGCTCACCATCTGAAGCACTTCCTCGTTAGTCTTCCTTTCCGTCCACCTCACCTTCTCCACCCATATCCAAACCCACATCTCAAATGCCTGCAGCCATTTGTCATCCTCCTTTCTGAATATCCATGTTTTTGGCCCATACAACGCTACGCTCCATATCAAGAGAACAAGCATTGTATTCATAATTTATGGACTTTACTGTCCGGTGCGCTATTCAAATTTCGACCATTCCAATGGAGGACATGAACTTGGAGTCTAGTTATCTTCTTACCGTAGAATGGAATAGAATATACATTTATTATGCTCTGGGCATCCCCCTAGGAGCAAAAATTATCACAAAAAGTGAATTTCTTGGCTCAATCAATAGCACAACAATCGATTTTTATGGACAAAGAGATATTCACAGAATACATGAAAAACAGAAACATGATACAATGATTAGATACAAAAACAACAAACAGGATAGATAGGAAACAAAATTACAGTAGTTCCCGAGGAAGAAAACAGGATCCATTTAGTTGTTGACTGTTTGACTGTTGACAAACCTACAAGCCTCTTGGGATAATCGATGGGCCAAGTTCATCAAATTTTCTTCCGACTGATGCTTGTGGAATGTATTTATAGGGCTCATTGGTAATTTATCCCTCACAAACCATCTCAAGTCGTCATAAAAATGTGAATTTATATTTAAAATTATTTTTCCCTGGTCGTCAAGTTGCGTTGTATTTTGCAGTGTATTTGAAAGAGTCAAGTGTTATTGTCATTATGAAGTGTTATCAACATTAATTGTGTCATTGCGTTGAAAGGCAGTCAAAATTGGCATCGGATTTGCTTCCGACGACGTACCTAAATTGCGATTTAGAGGCTTTGCATTGGAAAATGTAAAGTCTCCAAATTGCTTGAGTTCCTGTTCGAATGGACGATTAGGAGTAATTGCCGCGATATAATCCAGTTTCAGTTTTGCAGGTAAATTTCACATTATGGAAACTGGTCAAGTATCATACCTGTTACTAGATATCGGGAATGACTTCGTAGCAATATTGGAGAACTATAAAACCAATTAACCTGTAGAATACTTAAAAAAAGCAAGGTTCTGTTGAATGTCAGAGGATCTCCTTCTGGTTTTCTACACTTTCTTGGGCCAAACTACGTCTTGTATTTCATTTTTCGGCTCAGAATACGATATAACATTCTTCATCTCGATTATGAAACCTATTCTTTCTTCCCCTTCCCCGCTTGCCCTACATCCTTTATCATACTTATCTATCATTTTAATCATTCAGAATGGACAGTGTACGTATGTATCGCGGGTACCAGTAGCTGGAATTCAATATTGTAATGATTATTTTTAAAAGTTTTCGTCCGGTAAAGGTAGGTTTTGTTGGATGTCCGAGAATCTCCTCCCGGTTTTCTACACGTTCAGGGGCTAGTATTAGTTTCCATGTTCTACTGCAGGGGATTGAAAGACTGTCCGTTTTTAGGTGGTATCCGCTATTTTGGAGGTGTCCGTTAAGGGAGGTTCTACTGGATTCCCTCTTCATAAAGAGGTGCCGCTTGTGATGTCAGCCTAGTGACAACATGTTCTTTGATCTCGTCATCATTGTTGAACCTCTGGACACCAATGCTGAATTTCTGGTTCAAAAAAAGATGAAAGTCACTAGAAGCGAGGTCCGGGCTGTATGGGGTGTGGTTGTATTGTTCCTAACCAAAGCTATGTAAAAGTTGTTGTGTCACATGCGCAGTGTTAGGGCGGACATTGTCATGAATCAAAACAAGACCGCTGATGAGCACCCCTCGCCGGCGGGATTTCAATTTTATTCGTCATTACAAACAATCAACAAGAGGCGTGCGCAACAATTATCTAACTTACAATGGCGTCAACTCCTTCTCAATAGGTCAGTGTAAGCACCGCGCATGCGCGAAACGCGCAGTGCTACGGTGGTAAAAGATAAAAACGGAACTTACTTTCTGGATGTACCCCATGTTGATTGCCCATTGCACTACAAACTAGAGTCATGCATCGTAACGGTGAATGCCCATACTGTGTTGGGTATTTTATCTAGGGATAATACAGGGCAGAATAATAAGCCAGGGATAATTCAGAAAATACAGGACTATATTTTCTTGAAAGTCAGTTTGTTGCAGGCATAGTTTCTGCGGCTTAATCACTTTCAGGTGCCTACTTTTTACATTTCCATCATCGGTATGTGATTCCTTAAGAGCTTGAATATTGGAATTTTATCCATCGACCGGGCCTTGTTTTCTGTATTTGAATTGTAGTCGGAGCTCGAAGACGAATCCTTTTCATTACAAATTCTTCCTCTCATTTTAATTTCCGCTTGAGAGGGCGCGGAATATTCGACTTAGGGTTTAATCTACCGTAATGCCCCGTCCACGGCGCCTTCCTGTAAAAGGTCACCGCGTCACTCTAGCTCCACGGGACGGGATGTTTCGAAAAGATTTTTTTTGTTACAATTTTTTTGGCTGGCCCAATACACAGGGTGTTTCAGGAGGAAAGTTCGAAACTTCTGGAGGTAGTAGGGGAGGTAATTTTTACCATTTTTTTGTCCTACCAACATGGGGTCACCACCGCCGCACATAGTTACCGAGCTATGGCAACGCAAAATTTTTTTCGGAAGCATTCTGCAGTCATAATGAAAATACCGAATTTCAATCAATAATATCGATTCAGGAGATGCTGAAACTTTTTGCAGTGGTGCATATCGTATGTATTGTTCTTGTTCTGCTATCATCAATGCTAACGCAATCTTATTTGCGAGGTGGATCTCGGATATTCGTCGAAATTTCATTTCTCAAATACAAATCATATGCGATAGCATCATTAATTTCAGGGATATCATAAAAGTTGTCAGAATCAAACTTTTAGTAAATTTAATTGTCAGTTCATTGCAACAAAAATCACATCTATAATTTATATAATGAAGATGATATGGTAAAATATATATATCGGCGTAGTGTCCGGAAGCTCATGATATCGGCTGATTTTATATTTAAGGAAGCATTGTTAGATGTGTTGTTTTGTTTTTAATATTTAGATGGAAGAGAATATAGCTCGCTTGTTCGTACCTTTGTGTGAACCACCAAGCAGTTCGGAATCCTTGGTATCTGTGTAAACTGTAGCTGAAGTCGACTTATTATTTGTTATCGGCTGGTTTAACATTTTTGGAAATATCGGTATATCGTATAATTGGAAAGAAATCTGAAGTAGATATATGGGTCTCCGGGCCATTGATCACAATACTCCTTCCAACCCTGATTCCAGAGCAAGAATTCCTTTTATTGCTATACCCTAATGGGCCAGCTTTTGTGTGCCATACGGTGTATCAATGAAGGCCCTCGTTGTGGGAGTAGATAGGGTCAGTTGTTCTTTGTAGTATCATGTGTTCCAGGAACCCTTCATAGCTTCATTATGCTCTTTGTGTTTTCAATTACAAACAGGAAATTAGTTTTAGAGAATGTGTTACTCTTTACTTGAAACCGCTTCAGTGAATCTGATATTCTATAAGTTTGTGGAAATATGTTAGACATTACTATTATGCATTTGCAGTGTGTTGTGCGCTATATACTTACCTGAGGAAAAATTGGAAAGAATGTTAAAATGCTTTTTTATTTATTTATGTAGTAATGAAGAAATGGATGGCAGATTTGTAATCAAGTGTAATTTAACTATCTCACTGGTGTCGATGTTTCATTTTCTGTTCAAGTGACAAGACTGAGCAGTGATGGGAAAGGTGAGCAAAAATTGTGAAATTAAATTTCATTAAAGTACGAAATCTCGCTCTTAATTTTTATGTCACTGTTTAACCAAAGCAGCCTGGATGGTCCGTTATTCATCATTGTAAAAGTTTCTAACTTGTAAACTCTTTCCCGTGCTCCGCGGCGTAACTGGGCCGTACTCCCTCTTAAAAGATCAACGATGTGGTGGGTTACCCCGGAATAAGTAACTCGTCGAAGTATAATTTAAACTTTGGCAAATAAATGTGCACGAGGCTGATAATCTGTTTGATGAAAGATCTTAGATTTTCCGTCTTATCTGCTGAATGAAGGACTCTGGTATTCCACCAGGTTAGCAGCTCCATATTTCTCGACGTTCCGGACGAGATCGGAGTACCTCAGTGGTTCTGAATTCGGAACAAGTCGTTCCCCGAAACGTTTTCAGTAGCTGCTAACCCAGTGAATTACCAGGTAGATACTCTGTTTGAGCCTTCAAACCCCTAAACGGATACAATCATGATTACATACGTTCCACGTAACATTTTGACCAACATTCACTTCCGTTAGAAAAGCATTTGTTTCCATTAAGATATTTCCTTTTATAGCATTCTTTTTAAATTACTTGCAATCGCGATATAGGCTTGGGATATTTTATGCCTGCTGACTGAGTGAACTAAGATTTTTATTCTTGCATTCGCTTTTCGTGTACGCTTCGTGATTTCCAGTTAGAGTTTTTGGTTCTGAAATTGTAAATATTTGCTTTGCGTAGACAATCGAATGTTGATGTTCTTAAGGCCGTTTTACTCGGGGCACGTAATTGCACAAGCTGATGTACGAACGAACTTGCGTTTCAAATTGCACCGTGTAAAGCGGTGAATTGCAAGAATCCATGCGCGTATGCTTGGACGCGAGATGGCTAAATAGCCCCTACTCTATCTTTAATTGTTATTGCCCGACAGATTGAGGAAAAAAAATGCCGTTTACAATTGTGCAAGTTCGTGCCCCGTCTAAAACTGGCTTTAGAACATGCAGCATAAGCCTGGAATGGGAACATATTCCCTAGGCACTGCCTTACATTAAATGATATTTGCACAAGAATTTCAGCGAAATTTTAGCTAGGGTATTTCATAGTATATGCATTTTGTAAGTCGTCGTGGGATGGATGTAGTCAATCTTATGTCATAATTAATTTTGTTTCTTTTTCGAAATTTTACATGCACTATCTCTCGGTTGGCACTAATATAACGAAATTTAGCAGGCACTATTATAACAGTCGAGCTAACGAATGTGTTCGATGTACTTATGATAGTTTGGCGAGTACATTCTTCGTTTGATCAAGGTGCACCGATGAAAAATAACTGCCTTGAGCCAAATCTTTAGTTTTCTATTATCATATTCGGAATCTCTGGAAGTAAAATATTCGTACGGGGAAAGCTGGCATCGGGCCAGCTCTCATGAATATAATTTTTGTTAACTCGATCCAGTGACGCGCCGTGATTGGCCATTTTTTCGGCCTTTATCCTTAATTTTTTTTCTGCCCCCTGCACACCTAATTCAGTTACGGGAATGGTGTGCAGAAATGGGTAGTGGGAGGCCTGGGAGCGAATGCATGAGGGGGAGGGGCGGTCCACCGAAGGAATTGGACCTTTAGTCGGAAGCCTTAATTTCATCAGCCATGTCTAAATGATAGGATTTACGCCAATTTTCCCTCCATTTCTCCCACCGCACCGCGTCTATGAAATTACGAAGGTCTAATAACCATCCTTTTTCCTACACGCCGAGAACCTTCGCGCCTGCCTGCTTCACCACCCCGAGTGGTGAAAATATTCATCGAGTTCCTTATATCTGCTTCACGCTTCCATCGTACTTATTCAACGTTCCGTCGTCCAACTATCCCCATGTATATGTTGTGGATGGCGTTAGCATAAATGCGACAGATGAAGTGAAATACCTGGGAGTTACGATAACTTCGAACCTATCGTGGGGGACACATATAAGAAATATTTGTGGCAGAGCCCTGAAGAAGTTAGGATTTGTCAAGCGTGTTGTGGGAAGATTATCGGATGATAAAGTGAAAGAGAGGTGCTATTTCGCACTCGTCCGGCCACACCTTGAATATGCAGCGAGCATATGGGATCCGGCTGAGAAAGACCTAGCCCATGAACTTGATAAAATACAAAGGAAAGCTGCGCGATTCGTCAAAAACTGCTACGGCCGTACAGAAAGCGTTACACAGATTTTGAAAGATTTAGGGTGGGAGCCGCTAGAGACTCGGAGGCTACGCGCTAGGCTTAGATTGCTTGAGCAATTGAGAATGAATATCTTTCAGAGCGACACGGAGAACATCATATTAGAACCACATTATATTTCCAGGTCCGACAGAATCGATAAATTAAGGGAGATATTTTGCCGAACGGATAGGTATGGGAATTCGTTTTTCCCCCGAACAATTAAGGACTTTAATAAATGCTAGGCGGAACTTTGATTTTTTTTTGTTGACGGCTGGTGTCCTAACACCCCCCGCCACACGCCTTTTGAGGCGGCTTGCGGGGTAGTATGTAGATGTAGATTATTTAAAATAAGATAAACTTGTGTGAACATGCGATCGTACTATCGTAGTTTTTTAGTTACCAAAGCCGCCAGCAAACATATCGTGCTGGGCGCTAGAATCGCGAGAGAAACCTGAATATTGCGTAACGATGTTCCAATACGACAGAAAAAATAGGAATGGGTCAATATTTTAACGGTGATTACTTTTTGGTTTGCTTTAGTTTCCGAGTTATAATATAGCAAGGCTTCATAATTATCCGCAGTTTTTGTTTGCTGTTAATACGCTTTTTTATGCACCTTGATTTATTTATTTTCCCGCTCAATACTCTTAGGTATGTTGGTCTCATTTACACTTGGCTGGTGTTTTGAATTTTATTTCAGCTTAGTGGGCAAAATGTATGTTACCTTCCCAAAGCCTCCGTAGGGTAAATTTCTGTACGTATCCCTATATTTAAATTCCAATATGTTGAAATGAAAAGTGAAATTGACTGTTGTATCTTTTGGATTATAATATATTATGTAATATTATGTACACATTCTCATTTCACACTATGTAATATTATGTATACATTTATTCAGGATCTTTGAGTTGTATTCTTTGTAGTTGTTCATTCATCAATGTCTAAAGGACCAATTGGTCCACGACAATAAATGTTTATTATTATTATTATATTATCCTCTGTTGTAATTGCAAAATTGTCACATTTTAAGAAGAATTTATTCGTTCGAATTCGACATTCTAGTGCGCAATCATACTCGTTATTCAAAAGCCTTGCCGCGGTAAAGTGCAAAGATCAAAATCATTATAGCTCATACTTGATGGACTTCAATTTCAAATGTCTTATAAAATCACTTTAACGGGAACATGTAATAAAACGAATCAGGAATACATTCATGCGATGACACTATGAGGAGGTGTGGAGGTGCATATCTATTTGTAGAACTCACACCCTCGAAGTGCAGTAATTTTTTGTGTGTGTCACCTATCTAGATGCTCGAATTCGGCATTTTTATTAATATTTGGGAGAAATAAATTCGTTAACGATAATCATTAAATCTGTTTCCTCACGTATATTCTTTCAAGTTGGTGATATAAACAATTAGTATTCATGTTTGAAATTAAGTACTTGATACTTCAACATTATATTTTGTAAGTTGACGAAAAACTTCGCGCAAATGTGGGAAAAATGGTGAAACAGTACCGAGTATTTGATTTCATTAATGTATAATTATTGTTTGGACTTAAGCGGAGTGAAGGCTTTTAGCCTAATTTCGGTGAAACTGACCGCTGTTTATGAAAAATTTCGAAAACCTCTAATAAATACTTCTAATCCATTAACGCCAATATCATCATCATTGGTCGTTCAATACTAAGATGGGTTGGCTACAACCCTCCACCCTTCCCTATCTAATGCTAGTACCTTTACTTCTTGGTATCTTTTTCTTTGAACTTTCCTCTTTATTTGGTCCATGAACTCATACCTGGGTGTTCCTCTGGGGACTTTTCCCTCTATTTAGCCTTCAATTATGTTCTTCGCAAACCCACTCTCTCTCATTGTGTGTCCAATACGTCTGGTTCTTCTTTTTCTACGGTGTTCCATATGGTCCTTTCCTCTTCTTTTATTCTGTACTCTTGATCATTTCTTATTTTGTGTGTCAATTTTATCTTCAGCATCCTTCTCCTGCATCAGATTTCGACCAGTATAATGTAGCTAATTCAATAAGCATATTTTGTGTAATCTCCCCGATGAAGGAAAAAAAATTACCTACCCGTGTAAAATATTATAGTAAAAATGTTTTGGGCAATCATCCATTACAAGCTGCGGCCCTCCCCCTCCTCAACTCTCCTCACCAGACATTCACCCTCTCTCTCTTTAGCTTCATAATTTTCCGAGTCCCATTCCATCCCAATCTGTTTATTTTCCAATCTAATGCTGGTTCCCTTAGCTACTGGTAGCTTTTCCTTTGTAATTCCCTCTTTATTTGGTCCGTGAACTTATTCCTGTGTCTTCATCTGGGAACTTTATCCTCCATTTTACCTTTAATTATGTTTTTCACTAACCCTTTGTGCATCTGGGTGTGTCCAATCCATCTAGTTTTGCTTTTCTGAATGGTGTTCCATATGATCCTTTCCTCTTCTACTCCTCTGTGGACTTCATCATTTCTTATGTTTTCTGTCCATTTTATCTATAGCATTCTCCTCCACCATCAGATTTCGACCAGTATAATGTACCTAATTCAATAAGCATATTTTGTGTAATCTGCCTGATGAAGGAAAAAAAATATACCCTTCCATATAAAATATTGTAGTAATGAATGTTTTGGGCCATCATCCATTACAAGCTGCGTCCCTCACCAGACATTCTCCCTCCCTCTCCATAGCTTCATAATTTACCGAGTGCCATTCCGCCCCACCCTATTTATTTTCCTCTCCCCGTCCCCCCTGCTCTCCGTCTTAATTCACTCCATCTCTTGCCCTCCACCTCTATTGCCATCCTCACGTTGAGCCCCATCCTCCGCCTCTCCTCCATCTTTTTAACACCTCACTCCACTCCATCTGTCCTCTCCTCCACCTCTTGTTGCTCCCTCTTCATCACCCCTTCCTCCCCTGTGCCTACCCCTAACCCCACCCCGCCCTCCACGTCACCCCCTCCTATCTCTCCTCTCATCTTCTTTTCTTTCTCCGCACACCTATATACCTCCTCCGCGTCCTTTTTTAATTAAGTCTGTGAGGGAGGTGTGGGGTGTACGGACTAAGAAGAAAGGGGCCGTATCGACGTCATCAACGCCGGCTTCTTATTCCCCCTCCTCCACTTCCGGTCTTCGCCGCTCTCCCTTCCTTCCGCGTTCTCCCTATCAGCCATCGAAAAGAACCTGGCATTTGCGCAGTAGTGCTATTCTTTACTTGAAGGCATTATTTTTCAGGTATTGTTCGATATTGTTTTACTTAATTTTTAAATTACCTTAGGTACTTTCAAAATTGGTTATTACTTATAAAAACATAGAGATTTTGTTCTGTAATTGCATATTATATTTTTTTAATTCAATGTAAACATAATGAAGCGTTAATGTAATACTATTGTCACAGTAAGTAACTATGTCTGATCTTTTATTCATGTCTTATATTTATAACCATTGTATATCACTCTGTATAACTCTGAGTCATTTTTTGTATTAGCTTATAATTATTCGCAGTATTGTTAAACATTTTATCGCCAACTTTAAATCATTTTTTGTTTTTTGCTATTGCTTTTGCATGGATTATCTTATAGTTGCCCCAATTCAGGCTCATCCTTAGGGGTTACCTATTTTGTACCATTCTATAATTCCTGAAATTAATTTAAAAAAAAACTCCCATTTTGTACTACTCTGCTACTTCTCTCCTTCACGCTAAAAATTCAACAATAGACGCAATATCAATGCAAATGTTGAAAAAATCCGTCTATCGGTATTGAGTGAGCGTTACGGTAAAAATTTCAAATAGTTTTTTTCTCCCTTAAATGGAAGAATACCCTCTCAAAATGGTTATATTATATGCATAGTAAAATAAGGTATGCTGAGTAAAAAAAATGAGCTCGAAAAAATATGAAGCACATACAAAATTTTAGGTTTAAAATGTTCAAACATCATTGGTTTATTTTCTATTTTTAATTAAAATTTAGTTAAATAAAAACTGTAAGTTTTAAACAAGCCATTAAATGTCATTTTACGTTGATTCTTCCTTGAAATATGTGATAATGAATCTCTAATGGCAGTGAAAATCGGTATTTTGAAAAAAAACAGCCGTTATTCAGCTGTTTTTAAAATGTTCCCAAAACGCTCGAAATGGTATGCATAATTACAATTGGCAAACGTTTCCTCGAATTTTTGTCAAAATCTGAGAGTTCAAGGGTCAACTTCGGTTTGAAGTGGCGTGGAATGACCCCCAGGTAGTTTGAGCGAGTTCCCTAGTCGTATTGGAGGTTATATTCGAATTGTACGTTTTAATTGGAGCAGCTGTTGGAAACATGGATCCAATATTGCTTTATAAATGACAAATTTTAAGCTATCCGGGACTAGCCACGGAGTTCCACTTTACGGAGTCACCCGCAATGCACAAATGTGCGAATTTCCACAGAGAAAAAATCATCCGCCTTGACCGGGATTCTAACCCGGATCCCTCGATTTCCGGGTGCTTTATCCAGTTAAGCTACCGAGGCGTCCTATTCCTCTGCGGATTTTTGTGACCTTTACGGGACTAGATGCATAATCATCCAGGTCACAAAAATCCACAGGGGAAGAGGACACCTCGGTAGCTTAACTGGCTAAAGCACTCGGCCGGAAATCGAGGGATCCGGGTTCGAATCCCGGTCAAGGCGGATGATTTTTTTCTGTGGAAATTTGCACATTTGTGCATTGCGGGTGACTCCGTAAAGTGGAACTCCGTGGCTGGTCCCGGATAGCTTAAAATTTGTCAAATAAGAGTGAACGCCTCTCTGTGTTCAAAGTACGATCTGTTCCTCGTGGGCAGTGGCTCTAAGCGCTCAGTAGCGACTGATTGTTACATTGTATGTCCGGCAGTCGAGAACATCTACTCCCGTAAAGGTCACAAAAACCACGGGAAGAGGGCGCCTCGGTAGCTTAACTGGCTGAAGCACTCGGCCGGAAATTGAGGGATCCGGGTTCAAATCCCGGTCAAGGCGGATGATTTTTTTCTCTGTGGAAATTCGCTTTATAAATTCTTAGATTCGCGGATAATATAGCTGTGTTTGCAGAAAGTGGGGAAGATCTGCAAAAAATATTGAATGTAATGAACATGGCATAGAGAAATTATTACAACATGAAAATAAACAAACTTAAGTCATAGGTATCAGCGATAAAAATGAAAACAACAGCAAATGTAAAATTGGAAAATGTTGCCCTTCAACAAGTTAAAGAATTTAAGTATTTGGGAAGCAAAAATTACGTTGGATGGAAGAAGCACAAGATGTATAAAAGGCTGAATCAATCAAGCAAAACTAGCATTCAATACAAAGAAAGCCTACTAACGTCAAAATGCATTATTTTGGAGATAAGGAAAAACTTAATGAAGACCTACGTTATGAGTGTCGCTCAGTACGGAAGCGAATCGTGGACAGTGGGGGAAGGTGGAATGAAAAGATTGTTATCCTTTGAAGCATGGAGTTACAGAAGGACGCTGAGTGTAAGTGCGACGGAAAGGAAAACAAATAAAGAAATTATTGAAAGAGCTCAAGGGGAAAGAAGAAGTATAATAAAAATGATTAATGAAAGAAGAGGTAAACTTATTGGACATTTACTTCGGCACGATAGTCAAGTCAAAAGAATATGTCAATGGAAATTTGAGTGCACAAATTACAGGGGAAGACCCCGAATAGGCCACATGAACCAAATTTTGAAAGATATGCAATGCAGAACATATTATGACCCGAAAGGGAATGCTGAGAAGAGAGATGGAGGTCTGCTGCCAACCACCTCGAGAATGGAAACGGAAGGAGAAGAAGAATGGTGCTGTAAAAATACATTTACATGGCTGAAATTCTTGGGAATTATATTAAAATATCTACAAGTCTTTAATTTGACTAATTGTTTTCACCAGGCACGGTTAGAACTCCTCCACAACGGAAGTTTTGTTTAGTGATCCTGGATAAAAATACTGCGATAACTAAACAATTTATTTTCAAGTGCAGTTGAGATAACATACAAACTACGTACGTAACGTAAAAAACGTACACTGATAATTTTCTGGCGAGATCTAGGTGTTGGAAATGCCTAATTTTTTTTAAATATGGTCTTTAGAGAGTGCATACAGGTACGTCCCATGTAAAATGGCTGGTATTAGGAAGGGTGAGATTTTTCGCTTTAAAATTAAACCAAATTTTACTGATTTCTAGGTGAAATGATTTTTACTTCAAACTACTAAGGGGTTTCGCCGCAATTTTTTAAGTGAAAACTTGCTTCGTATTCTTCCTTTTTCGTTTTTAGTTTAAAAAAAGTATATCTCGCCTTGTGACAGTGCTTGGGTAGGAAACAAGGTTATGATAAATAAATATGTAGTTACGAAGGCTTCCGCATTTTCTTGTGAATTGTAATTTTTCAGGTTCTTCCCGCGTTGCAGCATATTAGTGTACAACCGTTTCGCCGATATTCCAGTCGACATCGTCAGGTCCTACCGACTGAAATCTCGGAAAAACGCTTGTCTAATAATATTCTGCAACGAGGGAATGACTCGAAAGATTCTAAATTTTAAAAATGTAGCTTCTTCAAAGATTATATTGGTAATGAATCCTTTTTCGGACCAATTTAGTCAACTAATGCGCAATTTCTTTTGAACTAACGAATTTACCCTTCGGTGCCAATAGTTTTTGCTTAAAACTGCAAATGCAAGATGGATTGTATCCTCAACGTTGTCAGCATTCAATGCCTTGGGAGAATTTATGAATTAGTGTTTTTCACGAAAAATAATTTTATTTTTAACAGAAATCTACATAATTTTCTCTGCTAGAATCTCACTCTGTGCAATTGCGCGTTCGATTTGCTAAAGCAGTATGACTGTTTATTTTCAATTTAAATATCTTAAAATTTAAAAGAGCTCTGCTCGGAAGGGAAGGTGAGAATCCTAGGAGATTTATTGCTCTCAATAGCTGCGTTTCTCTGCGTCTGTTTTCCTACTGTGGACTTCGCTTCCCTCCTGCCTTGATCATTCCTCCCGAACCCCTATCCAACGTTTACACTGATGAACTTAGCTAGAATTTCGGTCGGTATTCCGATGGACGTGACCGGGTTCGATAGCGAACACTGGTCGAATTGGTATTCGCAGCGGACTTAACCTTAGCATTCTCCTATAATCGGGTGCGCTGCGGGTATCGGTGTGGAGATGGGACACGGCTGACGAAATGCCTTTCCGCTATCCCCACGAGAGGCCAACGTTCTCTCCATTCCCCTTTGGTGTTCCTCCATCGTTATCGGATGGCTTCTCTCTCGTGGATTCGAAATTATAAAATCCACAGGAAAAAGAGAGCATGTTTTTTCGGAAGGAGCGATGAACCTTTAGTGTACTCATGCATGTGTCGCAGTATATACTCGTCAGGTGTCACAGTTACAATAATAATCAGAAAAATGATGCTTTGGCTCCTGTTCGTAATGTTTTTTAAAGTATTAAAATTTGAAATTTCGGTTCTCTTGTAGCGAATACTTTCACACATTAATTCTTAGCTGCTCTACGTGCTTGTCATAGTTTTTTTAACCTAGGATTTTTGCTGCTTACGGGGGGAATTTCCTGTTGTCTCTTGGATGTTGATGGTTACAGGACCTAGGGCGACCATTCTATCTCAGCGTAGTATATTTAAAATTTTATCATTAACGAATTGATGGACTACGCGTTTCCTACAATAACTCAAAAGTATAACTTTTTTCGTGATTCATAATGGCCTGCATTTGCGGCTCTCGATTCTAGACCCCCAAGTATTTTCCGCATTTTTCGACTATATTTTGGTGATTCCCTATACAATTACGTTAGAGTAACGGTGATCATCATCTGCCTTTCAATTCGAGGATTAGTAGACTGCAGACCGCCTTTTTTATCGCATACTATGTCCTGCACTCACGTGTAGTTTCAACTCAATTGCTCTCCCTTTGCTTGTCGTAGTTATAAAACCCAGAATTCCTGTCGGGGTTATTAGTTTTCATACTGACTCTAATCTAAAATATTACGATGACTCCATTCTAGGTGCATTTGTTCTACTGATGTGCGGCCTACATATTTCTAGAATGTCGTCTGTAATCACGAAAGTACGTCAGGTATTTTTTTGTTCCGCTGGTGATTTCTCTGTCTCCTCTTTGGTGTTGCTCTTTGTGACGATTGGGAAACGGATCTCTCACATCTCATTTTCTTTTCATCCGATCTCTCATAAGGGAGGTTTTTTATCTCCTCTCATCCTGTCCTCGTTCCTTTCTCAACCCCTTAAATGGTTTTTCCCTCACAGACGCTTTCCAGCCTTCCACCTCTCCAAAGTCCTCCGTCAATTTTTCTCCATACCTCCTCAGTCCCGCCTCCGCCTCACCGATTGCCCCAAGGTTCCATCCTTGCCCCGTCCCGCTGTCTTCCCTCCGTTCGGTTTTAGTCGTCCTCAGACGGCCTTTAAGCGAATTCCTGTCTTTCGCGACTGTTTGTCTTTCTCGTGCTCGGTCGAATGGGGTAGGGGAGGGAAAGTTTTTTATCAGTCTCGTGGAGGTCCGACTGATTGCTCGGAAAATTTCAAGGCAGAGGGAAGAGTCGTGAGGGAGGGACACCGACGGGGTTCATTTTCTCCGTAGTGGAAAGAAGTAGAGGAGGAGGAGAAGAAGAGAATGTTGAGTCGAGGAACGTGGTTGGCTGGCCGCGCGGCGTAAGGAATGGGGAGCGGAATTTAAAGTCGGTGGAGAAAGAAGGGGTTTTCGGTGAGACGTTCACGGGAAGGGAGGGAAGGTTCGTTAGTGCTTTGACTCGAGTCTGGCTTTTGCGAGCGGTAAATTAAGCGGACGGGAGGAAGGGTTTTGGGTCCGCGGGAAATGAAGGGAACGCGGGAGGGAGATGTGGGTGGTCGTGTGTTCCTCCTCTTGTTCTTCTTCTGCCTGCCGGAATTCATTCCATTCCTATTTCCAATAGTCTACTGCTTTTGAGAGAATATTTTATTCCGCCTCGTCAGATTCGAAGCTTGGGCGAACGGAGGCGTGCATTTTTGATCGCCGCAGCATATTTGACTACCGGGGGGGTGGGAGGGAATTGACGTTAGCGCAGTTCTGCTTCACGGTTCAGGGGCGGCTTTACCGTTCTCGGGATCTATATTAACAAAGTGGGCCTCGCTTTTTGAATCTGCGGGACATAGTCAAGGGAGTCAGCCCAGGAAAGTGAGTTCCAGTGCAGATTTTCTCCAGTTTTCGCCTCGGGGAATTTTTTGAGCTCGGATGAAATTGTGCAAGAAATGAACTTCATTAAGAGTGGGAGGGCATAAAATAGAGAAAGTCAATTTGTTTACGCATCTTGATAGTATTTTGGAGGATTTGGTCATGGGTTTAATGGTTGGGACATAAGTTGTAGAATTGCAATAGATAAAGAAGTATTTTCAAGGAGGAGATAATTGATGATGGGCGTCAGAGTAGAGGCGTAATGAAAAGGCTGGTGACAACTCCAAAGGCTGGGACACAATCAGCGTGTACGTGTAACGTGAGCCGTAAACGGGAATACGCGAAAAGATGGCTGACGGGTAAGTATAGCGAGCGGACACAATCAGCGTGTACGGGGAGTACGTGTACGCGAGAAATGGGCAACTTTCACCTCTTCCCGTGTCCCGTACACGGAAAACAAATCAGAATAGCCCTGAGAATCCAGGAATGGGAGCCATCTGTCCGCAGATACATCCAACTGTTGAAGATTGCTCTTGGCGAAGACAACTTATTTACTTCCACACTTGTTTACACCTGATCTCTTAGCTGCGCATGCGTTGGTCAATTGTTTCTCAACTGCTGTGTTAACGTCGATTGTGTCCGCTGACTTGCGTTCCCCGTCTCCCGTTGTCGCGTTAACGTCTCGCGTCACACGTAAACGTTGATTGTGTCCGAGCCTTAATATGGAGCTTGACGCTGTACGGGTAGGAGACGTGGTCATTGCGAAGGGAGGACGTACGTAGACGTGAGGTGTTTTAGATGTGGGTTTGTCGCAGAATGGAGAAGTTGAAATGGATGGTGAGGACGAACGAGGAGGTATTGGATGTGGTTGGAGAGGAGAGGAAGCTAGGGGCGGAGGTTTGGATGAGGCAGATGAGATGGATGGAAGACGTATTGAAAGGAAAGGGAATGTTGAAGGTAATAATAGAGGGGAGAATAATGGGGAATCGTGGAAGACGATGGGAATTCGGGACAAAATTTGAAGAGGGAGACGATATGAGGAATTTAAAGCGGATGTAATGGCTGATCACATATAGAAGGGAAAACGGAACAGTATGCGTTGAATTAGGATGTTAGAATTAGTACTGTCCAAAAACCTACTGATCAGCTGGTAGAATACTTAAACGAATTGGGAGCGCAACACCTCCCGCCGGTAGATTTACATGGGAAATAAATCACCATAACTGTCCATACTGTCAACCGAATGTGAATCGCCCTATGGTCTGACACATTGAGGTATATTGAGAGGGCTCCACGTCTTCAAACGGAAGCTTGAATACCGAAATAACAACCATATTATTTAACCCTGCTATCCTCTTACTTTTCTATAGATAGCACGACGGAATGGACGAATCAGCGAATGTAAAGCAAGGCAATCGACCGTTTGTTTAATATTTAAGCTAAGTAAATCACCAAACATTCTGGTTTCTTAGTGCTATGGATTCTACTCGATTTTACAATAGTTTTCAGCGGGAATGCTATTTTTTTAAATTTAAATAAATAATGAAATATGCCAGGAGAGCCTGTGTAAAAGAAGTAAGTGCATGCATTTCTAGTATGTTATCGATGGAAAACATAGTAAATTTAAGAAATTAGTGCGTTAGCCCGCAAGCGAAAATGAGGGTCAACGAAGATGGCGGACTGGCTTCAGCTTCGAGCATTGGCCAGCTTAGCAAGTTCCCTCTCCTTGTACCTCAATGGTCTGACAGTATATTCTCCTTCAATTTTCTGGTTTGTGTGGTGATTGCTTTTCTGTTCGCTCTCCATTTCTTCGTCTGTTGTGTCATTTTTGTTCTCTCGCAATGTACGCATGTGTGTTCTGTGAGGTAAATGGTCCTCAGCACTCCACCACGATGGCAGGTTCGACGCACCCGTCTCTTGTGGAAAATCCGTTCGAAAGCTGACCTGACGAATCTTATGCAGCAAGGAGTTTAATGGCCGGTCGCAAGAACTTTTAGTTGTGGAATCAATAGTTATGAGATCCATAAAGGTACAGATCTCATAAAATATTCTGGTTGCAGGAACACATCAACTAGTTACATAACTTATTTACCAATGGTCAATAGCTTCGAATATTCGATCTAATCTTCTACAGCCGGGTGAAATTTACGAAAGATTAGCCTATCGATGGTTGCTAATGCGCACAATAATTAGTCGGTATGAGTAAATTAACTGGTCATTTGTCTTAAAACAACTCTTTTATCTAGTAATTAAGTCTGATGGCGGTTCACTGCGCATCTACCATCTTGGATATTTACGGAACTCATGACAACATACCATAAGTTATGAAACCAATAAATGTATCGAATGTTTCTGCAACACTCATTGAATGGCTGCCATGGCTTATGGGTCCCATAACTTAATAGAATACATATGTGTCGTTCTTGCAACTAGCTATAAGTGAAATCAATGAAATTTACACCTCCTCTCCTCAAGTTTCTCGTTGTTTTCTCATCCTCTCTCTCATCTTCTGCGTCCTGTCTCCTGATTTACGCTCGGCAGTTTTTTCCTGTGGAAAGTAGCATTTTCCTCTCCTCGTTCCATCTTGTTATTTTTTAAATATCTTTTTATAGATGCGGTACACGTTTGAATCGATACCTAGTTTCATTCGGGCATTGCATTCACCGGCACGCCCGCCGGTTGTCAAGTCGTTCTACACGAACGGGCGCGCCAATTCGCCCATTTTATGCGTCGGCCCTGCAGTATCCACTTCCCCGACGTACGACCGCTGGATTGGCCGTCGTCGCCCCGGCGATTCACCGGTCCTCCTCCCGTCCCGGACGGGCAACGGCGTTCTCCCGAACTCCCTCCATCATCTCTCGAATGCCCGTGATGGAGTGGGACGGAGCGGTATTCATAGCGGCGGTCGGGTCGGGCGGTGTGACGGGAGAACAGGAGGGCTATGCTATTAAATTGATTGGGTGCCGCGTGAGTGTCTGAGTGTGTGTGTTTACCGTCTCCGTTGGAACTTTTCTTTTCGGAACCGAATGGCTATCGTCGGACCGGCCGGAAATGGCCCCAGCTTCCATCCTCGTCCTTCACTCACATCGGGATGGATGGCTTGTTCACATTTCGTCAGTTCTCTTCGCCCTCTTCTCCCCCATTCCGTATCCGTTCGCAGTGTCAGTATCTCTCATCACTATATGGTGTTCGTCACTAAAGGAAACAGTGCGTTTCCAAAAGAAAATCAGCCTGCCTGTCGGCTTGACTATCGAATAATGAAGACTAGTATCAATTCTTAAAGAACACAATTTTGTACTTTTTTACAGTTTACTTTCGTATGCTACGACGCATTTCACTAACTTGCGGCATCATCTGGTTAGTACTCGTACCTGGTGATGGATAGCACGACAGGGCGACCTTTTTACGTACACAATTATCGTTCGTTTCTATTCAGATGTTACCGATTCCTCTTTTTTGGTACTAGGAAACTGAATGAAGTATAATGAATCAGGCGATATCTTAAGGAAATTGGTGATAGATAACATGATCTCTGGAAAATAACTGCTATATTTCCACTCGATTAATTCTCTGTCACCGACCTAGGTTGCGAAAATAATTATATCATTATCAAGGCTTTAGATTATAATGACGTTTACCGTCAGTTATGTGTCCTGTGTATATCCATGTGAAATTTTATGTGTGCATTACCAAGCACAATTTTGTTAATTTTTTTTAAATTGTGTAATATTAGTGGCTGTTTATACAAAGCATTGTAAGTGTTATGCCTTTAATTTTTTAATGTAATTTTTCCAGAGACAATACCAACCTCTAATATTATGTCTCCTGCATGTCATTATGTAGCTATTACTTTAGGTTGTTTGTAAATCTTATCAGCAGCTTAAAATATAAACAAATGTAAATGCCATGTAGTTGTGGTCCATGGGATTATATGGTTCCAGAGTAAATAAACTTTATCTTATCTTATCACAATCGTTTTTTATTTTTTACTTTTCAATTCCGATTAAGCTTGTTTAACTATGTCTGTTGTTCGTGTTCTTCAGGGGAATGCCCCAAGGACAATTATTTATTTTCTATTCTAGGAAGACTAACGAGGAAGTACTTGAGATGGTGGGCGAGGTTAGGAAACTTGTTAATTAAATCCGGGATAGGCAGTGTAGATGGGTGAAGGATGTAATAAAGGGCGATGGGTCGCTCAAGAGTGTGATGGAGGGAAGGATGTTGGGAAAGCGGGCAAGGAGAAGAAAGAGAATAGGTTTCATGGGCAGGATGAAGGAGTGTAGATCGTATGCTGACGCGAAAAAGGATATGCTAGAGCGAGATAGGCCCCTGGAAGTGTAGAAAACCGGGAGGAGATTCTCTGACATTCAGCAAAACCCACTTTAACCGGTGGAATTCTTTAAAAAAATCCCTCTCCTAATAGTTTGTTCAACCTTATTCGCCGATAATTTTCTTGGCGTACCCCTTTCCCTATTACCATGCATGCTACTAGCATAAATCTGTTTCGTTATTTGACTATAATCCATTTTCTCGTTATGGTCAAGCCACCGAAGCACAATCAGTTTATTCTGCACATGATACAGTACTTAAAATACGAGGGCAAGTCAAAAAATAAGTCGCAATCGTCAGCATTTCATCATTAGCATCAGTCGTTAAAATTTCATTGGGAACGCTTGGAACATCCACCGTACAGTGCCGACTTAGCTCCCAGTGATTTTCATCTGTTTGGGCCCTAAAAAAAATCATTTGGGTGGCCGACGTTTTGAAAATGATGATGCCGTAGTCCAAGAGGTAACTCGTTGGCTGCGACAGCAAACAAAAGGCTTTTTTGCTGTCGGCTATCAAGGACTTGTAAAGGGATGGCAAGAAGAGTCTGAAAGTACAGGGTGAACATGTAGAAAAGTGAAATAAATTTCAGGAAATTGCTTTGATTATTATTGCCTGTATCCAGTTTTGCGAGTTATTTATTGACTTACCCTCGTAATATCCGGAGTACGATAGCCCACTTCATTTTGACGGAAGTTGACGTACCGATATGTAGAGACCGTAATAGCTTCGTTTAGACTTTGAAGTAGGTTAGTCGACCTAGCTGATTAATTAGTATGCACCCTAATGCATTTCATAAACCTACCCTGCAGTGCTAGCACCATGTTTTGCTAGTTCTCTGCATTACTCTTGTGCCACGTTTATATAGTTACATTATAGATTATTTTTGTAGTTTCTGTAGTATTTGTAGCTTACCGATGGTGTGGTTCTTGTGGGTGGAGAGAAGCAAAACTTACCTTAACCGGTAGAATAATTTAAAATAACTTGTGTGTATATTTATTTGGGTAAAATATATTATATTCTATATTTCTCTTCTGTTATCGAAACCTTGGTCGATAAAGAGAATAAATGTAACAAAGTTCTTTTCTTGAGCTCATATTTTCAGGAAGCGGAAGTTTTTCAACGGGTTATATGGCCTGGTTAGAGTTTCGCAAAAGATTTTATGTGCTAGGGTTCGGCATTGAGTTTTGGGCGACGTGTGTCTTCAATTTAGATTAAGGGACGTCGGGGGGAGTGAGAAATGGCGGGGGGTGATGTGGTAATCTTTCTCTCTCTCTCTCTCTCTCGACCATTTGCTCCGCTGTGTGTGAAATCTGTGGAGAGAGAGAGAGGTCCGTGATAGAACGAGGGGTAAGAAATGAGGGTCAGGTGGGACGAGGGTAATCGGGGGCGGGTGATTCGGAACGAGGCGAAGAGGGTGGAGGTAAAGGCTCCATCGGGTGGTTTTCCAGGGTTCAAGGTGCGACCCCTGATGGCGAGGAGCCCACCCAAATATCCCCATTTTCCCCTCTTCGTTCTCCCGACTCCTATTTCCTCCCTGTGGTCTTTCTTCGTCCCACGCTTTACCTCGTCTTCCTCTTTCGACCCGCGGAACCAAGAACCCGAGCGGGAGTCCGAAGAGCCTATTCGATTTTAATGCTGCCTCATCTAGTGTAATGGGCATAAGGTTTAGGCGTAGCGAAACTTGGTGGCGCTCGCTTGCGAAGCGCGTCACGCAAAGGAGAGGAAATCATCCAGGAGACGTGGAATAAATTGGGAGAGTCTTCCTCCATAGGAGGAAGTCTCTGGAGTCCTTCTCTCGGGAGTCTTTTGGTTATTTCGCTCACTCATGAACGATTTCATCAACCTCAGTGGTCTCTAATTCTCCACTGTGAGTTCCATTAAATTTCTATTTACATATCTAAATCTACATACCACCCTGCGAGTCGTCGCATGGGCGTATGCCATGTGGTGTTAGCACAGCAGCCGTGTAAATATGTAACTGATAATTTTATGGGGGGTGAAATGTTGACGCGTATTACAGGAGTGTATTTGTTGGGGCTCAGTTTCTATTGAGGCCGCTCATTGGGCGCAGAAAGGACGAATTTTTGTAGCTAAATGTTCGACAACATATCTCTCTTATATAATAGCTTCTGTCAGATCTAGAGATGTAGTGAGGCGTCATGATAATATTCTCTCTGCCGCTCTGAAACACACCGGTTCTGAATTTCTCAAGTGAACTAAGCCCAGCGTGTTGCCTCCCAAGTCTCTAGGGGCTCCCACCTTAAACCCTCTAAAAATCGTGATACACCATATGTTCGCTCATTGCAGTTTTTAGCGAAGCGTGCAGCTTTTCTTTATATTTTATAGATTTTTTTGTTAATTCTTTATGATCGGGGTCCCAAATACTCGCGGCGTATTCGAGGTGTGGCCTAACCAAAGCGAAGTAGCACCTATTTTTCTTTTTCATCCGAGTACCTTCCTGTAATACGCTTAGCAAAACTAGTTTCTTTAATGCTGTGCCGCTTATGTTTTTTATGTGTGCTCCCCACGATATACCAGAAGATGAAGTAATTCCAAGATATGTAACTGTATCTGAAGATTTTATGTTTACTCCATCCATAGTGTTATTAGATATATATTAAGAACCCCTGCGTATTATGCTAGGTTTGATCAGATTTACAAGATTTGAGAGATAGATTGTCGTACCGATATATTTAAAATGTCATTTTTCCCGCGTACCAAAAGAGAGAACAATAGGCAGCGTAGCAAAGGGATATGTAGGTGAAATATAGTAAGAGTAGTCTCTAGTGCATGATGCATGTAATAACAACCAATAATCCCTTTCTTATTGTGTAGATACTAACTATCTAGCTGCATGTGACACTGTTCTCTAGCTTGTCTCCCTTAAATATCCTACTTGCATGTCAATAGTGCATGTTTGGTGATCTTCACCCCCTGCCACACACACTCGTGGTGGCTCGCAGGGTATTACGTAGATGTAGTGTTGGTCTGGCATTTGTGTAATGAATTTCGAAGGAAGTTAAATGTGGTGCATTTACTAAGATTTAATTCTAACTCCTGGCACCACGAATTAACGTTGGTAAGGGCCGATGACAGAACTTCCTAGTCCGCGTCTTCGCTTATTTCGCGGTAGTTAACTGTTTCGTCTGCAAACAATCTTAATTTACTGCTAACTCACCGTTAACATTTAACTCACCAATCTTGGCTACAACCCTGGTAGTATTTTTTCACAGAACTGGAATTTTTTCCGGTGACAAAGTGATGCGTTTGAATTATCTGTTGCTGACAACAGCAGTGTTGTGGATACTGTTAAGCGTTGTTGTGAACCTAAGATTACAGGGTGATGAGCTTGCGCAGTATCAAGCTTTGTAAAATACGACACATATATTGCTGAAGCACAAGCGTTAGAAGTTGTTCTACGCAAAATTAACAAAGCTGTTATTTATAAAAAAAAGTCAAACCTTCGTATAAAACTGCACTCAGGTTTTCATTGTTGGTACGGTATTCCTCTGCTCTAATTTTGACCACAGTTTTAAAGTCTGACTTCTTTCTTACTATCCCTCCCTCACCATCTTGATGTCATCATTATCATTATCCGATCTTCCTTCCGCTTCCATCATTTTCCTTTTCTAAAGCCATAAACTTATATTAATCATCCCCACCTCTCGCATGTTTTCCCTTCCCCCACTGCCTCGTACTTGAGTTTCTATAAAATATTTGTCGTTTGTCTTGAAATTGACTGTGGTGGCTAGAGTACTGGCTAACCATACAGGCGGCCAGGGTTCAAATCCCTGCAGAGGAAGATGTTTTTCAGAGGATACCCGATCCCTACTTGAGTGTCTTGTGAAGGGCACTTCAAGTGCAATACTCCATCTGTCGGATGATACGTTAAATCATGATCCCCTTTCGTTAAGAGCAGACGAATGCCGACGCCGGGTTTCTATCCACCCTTCCTCCCTTACCTGTCCCCTATGGCGCCATTGACCTTAGCTGTCGGTTTCCTCCCCAAAAAGTCCAAATTGAAATTGACGCAATAGACGTCGAAGCCTGTCAAAAGCATTGATATACTGTACTGGTGGAACTGTGCACCGTTTGTACTATGAGTTTTTCCTTCTCGTCTTTCCACAACGTTACCTCACAATCAATTGATTTGGTTCCTCTGCCCTTTTCAATAATATTTTCCACCAAGCCCCTCCTCTTCCACATCCACTCTAAACCTCCTCCCCTTCCACCCTGTCTTATTTTTGATTTGATTTCGATGAGTTTTTGTAATTGGGTGACTTAAAAAAAAAACTTCCCTTCTTTTTTATCCATTACTCATATACACTCGCTCTCGTGTGTGCGGTGATCCGGTCTTTTCATTTTCTTTTCTTCTACTCCATGTTGGGGTCGAGACGAAAATTGGTGGTGGGGAATGAGAGGGGGGAATCAACGAGGTGTGCTCCTCCCTTCCGAATCTCGAGTATTCCTCTGTTCCTTCCTCCCTCTTTCTTGCCTTCTCTCTCCTTCATTATTTTGGAGATTGGGTCGTTCCTGTGCGATTATATGAGGCACCTCAGGTCTATCACTTTTGAGTCCGAGATGTTAACCACTAATGGTGTGTAAATTGTTTTATTTACTGCGTCATATTTTAAGCATGTATTAGTTGTCGTTTTTTAAATCAGAAAAGTGAGACATGGTCATCATCATTGTTTCAATCCGTAGATTGGTCACCTGCGTACCTCCATTCTTACACTTTCATTGTTACTTCGATAATATTCTGCCGTTTCTTTTCTGTAATATCCTTGTGTAATAGGCCCGTGTACTCATCCCTTCATCTTCCTTGTGGGATTTTCTCTTCTATTTTTCCCTCGATATTTCTTGCTAAATCTATCGTGTCTCGGGATATCTCCAATCAATTTAGCTATTCTTTGTCGCACTGAGCTCTTAATAAGCCTTTCTTCTTCTGCTCCTCTGTACGCTTCTTCATTTTATTAAAAATGAAATAATTTTTTTACCACATTCCTCAGAATTTGATCTAATTTGACTTTTAGAAATATCTTGTGTGCAAATTCCCCTGCCCCCCGCACTATCATATTGCGAGAGTTCATGAGTACCACTTCTGCACAAAATGTCAATCTTATCTGTACAATGAATCAATATAGTTTTTAGAGTAATGGGCGACTTGTATGACATGAAAAATTTGACTTATGGAATGAATGCCTTAACAATAGTTTCCGTCGCATTTCCAAAGTATCTTAAGGAGCACCATGTTCTTTGGTCTGTAAAAGTTACAAAGTTAATAAATTCTTTTTTTTTACCGTTTCCAAGAGTCTCTAACCAAGATGTATACATGATATTATTTTTCTTTTTTCCTCCATTAACAACGTCCATCAACTCGCTGTGTATTAATAGAGTACGTGTGTTGTTGGTGCTCCTTCATAATGATGTCTAGTATCGATCGTTTATCGTCGATGCTTATCGTACCTACCCGTGCAGCTCTACTTCATTTCCTACCTTGCCGAAACTCATCCTTCGCCCTTACCATGCCATGCGGAATCGGAAGCCGTCGTCATCCCTGCCCCAGACTCCGAGGAACCCTCAAGAACCCCACTCATTACCCTTTCTGTTCCTTCCCCTCCGAAGTCATTTCGTCCCTCGCTTCATTCACTGCCGTCCTCCAATACAATCCTCATGAAAAAAACCCTGTCAAAAACCCCTCGAGTATCTTACCGTGCCATCCCTCCCATGGCGGTGGGAGAATTGGGAGGAGTTCTCGAGGTATTTCCCTCCCCCGCCCAAACCCACTTCGGCCGCCCTCCCCTCATTGCATTCTCATTTACCCACCCCAGAAAACCCCTTCCGCTTCCAATTCGAATCGACTCACCCTTTCCTTTCCATCCCCTCCTGAGGACTCTCTCCTTTGTTGTTTGCTCCCGATATCTCTCTTTTCTTCGCTGTATGGCTCTCGTCAAAGTTCCTGACGCGGTGAAGTGAACTATTTTTGGTACATGGGCTTCGGAACTTTCAAAATCTTGCGAATGGGAGTAGGAAGGTTTTTTAGAATGAAGGGTTTGTCAGGTAACCTTTGTAATTGCTGCCAACACAACGGCTTTAAGAAATGGAGTGAACTACCACAACCCGCTATCCCGTTTTGACATGTCACACTATGAGACCTTTCCATGATAAGGCCCATTATTGGTTAATGACTGTGTGTGATTTAAACTGCTTGCTTTGCATGTATGAACAATTTTCGTGAAGTAGTTTGTTTATTGTGTTGCCTTTTTAACTCTACTTTCATGCGCACTGAAACTTTGTAATTGCTGCCTACACTACGGCTTGAAGAAGTGGGGTGAGCTACCATTATTATCCCGTTTCGATGTGTTTCGCAATGACACCTCAATATATGGTTCATTGTTTATTAATAACGGTGTGTTATTTTATCCGCTTGCATTGCGCATATTTTCCTTTTTCGCGAAGTATTTTCTTTTTTATGTCGCCTTGTTCTTACTACTACAGTACGCACGATCGTTCTAATGATGATGAGCCAAAATCGTGGGGCGAATGCATGTCCGGACGTCTGCAACCCGTTGTTCTTCACGGTACTACCTAATACTAGTCAGCGCTGAGGCCGCGAGCGAAACCGGAAGTGATGAAAGATGATAATCACAATATCTAAGAATATAATATAGGTTTATTCTATTCTCTCATTGCCGCCCTCTCTACCCCTCCATCTTTACCCTTCAAACTCTCCTTTTCTACTTCCCTCTCTTTCGCTCAGGTCTGCGCCAGGAACGTGAGTGCGCAAGCTGTACCTCGTTCCTTCCTCTCCCTCCCGTATCTTCCCCTTCCCCAAATCTCCCTCTCTCTCATACTTCTCTCCGCTCTCTCCACCTCCCACTTTCTCGTCTTCTTCCCGTCATAATTGCGGGAATTAATTTCGTCCCCTCCTCGCGTAATCCTGACGGATCCAAAGGGGAGGAAATTGGAAGTGGAGGAGCATGGTCGGAATTGGAAGTCGAGAATGTTATTCCATGCATACGTATGTATGCGTGCTTTCCAACGACGTTGGAGCTGCGCAGTATTAAGGAATGGACTCGGTTGTTATCCTCATTTAACCTGGAGTGTGGAATAACCTCGTAATTTCGTGCAAAAGGATCTGGCATATGGTGAAGAATAGACAGTATTACGTATCTAACTGTAACCTGAAGCCACAGCTACATAATACCTTGCGAGCCGACTCATGGGCGTGTGGCAGGGGGTGTTAGTACACCAGCCGTGTAAAGATGTAAGGTATAGAGTTTTGGGAGGTGAAATGTGAAGCTAAGTTTTTATTAGGTCGCTTAATTATCGTGGAAAGAACGAGTTTTTGTACGTACCTGTTCGGCAATGTATCTCTCTGATTTTATCGCTTTTGTCAGACATAGAGATGTAGTGAGGCGTCATGATAATATTCTCTCTGTCTCTCTGAATCACTGCAATTCTGAATTTCTCAAGCAACCTAAGCCCAGCGTGTAGCCTCCGAGTATCTAGGGGCTCCCGCCTTAATCCCTCTGAAAGTTGTGAGACGCTGTATGTTCGCTCGTTGTAGGTTTTAACGAAGCGTGCTGCTTTTCTTTTATTTTGTTAATTTTTTTTATTAGTGCACTGGATTGCTAGGTTCACAGGAATGCGAGATGTGCCTTCACTGTTTGGTAGGTTTTGGAGTGTGGATGTTTGATAGTGATTTGGACTGTGGATAAAATAATTTGCTGCACTATCTATCCTTCTGGCTCAAGCCACGTAGAGTGATCATTTTTTAGTTTATCGTTGAAAAATATTGATTAAATGACATTTGCTCGCAGGTAGTTGATTTTGAAGTTCTTTTATATGTTTACTCAGCTCTTTTAAAACCTTCAAAAATCTTAAACAGTAGATCACCGAATTTATAAGAGGATGCAAACCTCGTAAATACCTGGCAGTGAAAAGGAAACAATGGCTTTCTATTAGTAATTGAAAGCTTCGATTTCACCTTTCCTGTTCGTTATAAGTGATTTTACGTTATTAAATTAATGTCATTAAATATATTCCCTCGTAGCAGCTTTTAACAAAGCGTGCTGCTTTCATTTGAATTTTTTTATAAATGCACGGATCGTTAGTTTCAGAGGAATAATTCGATAAGTGCTATTCTTGTTTTGCAGGTTTTGGAGTGCGGATGAAATGATTGGCTTCACTATCAATCTGGCGTAAGCCACGAAGAGTGATCCTTTTGCAGTTAATCGTGAAATAATATCGATTAAAGTGAAATTTTCTTGGCAAAAAGTTGATTGTGCAGTCCTTTATGCGTACGAAGCGCGACAAATGTGTAAAATATTCAAACATACCTAATTTGTTGAGGTGGTTCCATCGTGAAAGGACAGAAATGTCATTTTGCTCACATTCTGAACTATTACAGAATAACATGTCCTTTATCTCATATGAACGATGAAATGTTCCCTTTCCGTGTTATTTTTCTCACAAATTGAACTTTGATAGGTGTGCGCAGGATACGCTCTCAGCAGAGAATGTAGTCTCCTAAATAACTATGATGCGCGTGACGCTGGACAAGGGAAATCAGCTGAAATAGATCACCAAAGCTTTCTCGAAGTAAGTAACACCTGTCTAGCTAAAGTGACTAGCTGCCTCGAGTAACGCAGCGCGAATGTCTGGTGGAAGAAAATTATGCTCCATTTTATGTGATACCTCGTGAATACGCGGCAGTTAAACGGCTTTATGGCTTTCTATTTGCAATTGAAAGCTTCGCTCGCACCATCCCTATTCGCTATAAGTGATTCTTTATTAAATTTACGGTGGATTAAAGAATGTCACGAGCAAAGAATCTTACCGTGCCCGACGTCACAACAATCCTCACTGCCCACCGAAGCAATGCATCGTACGATAGCATGCGTTCGACCACGCTACCTCTTTCATGTACGACCGAATTGTGTATTTTTATATTGTTTACATTTACATTTTCCTGGAATAGTAATTTAGGTATTGCGAGAATCCTGTAGCGAATAATTTTGTTTTTTGGTGTAGTGAATGGTCAAATGATCAGTTCTATACGTCGCGTTTTGATGGTCTTTTAAGGTTGGAGAACACAAACTCGAGGAAGTAGAGCATTTTAATTACTTGGGTAGTCGGCTGGACAAAAACGGACATGGTAGCAGAGACATCCGGAAGAGAAGAGCGATAGCTAAGGAGGCGTTTAGTTATAGCTGAGGACGGGGACAATGTGTAAGGATGTTAAGAAGAGACTGGTGAAGAGCTTGATGTAGAGCTTAGCGTTGTATGGGGCAGAAACGTGGATCCTCAGAAAGGAGGACGAGAATAGGCTTCAGGCATTTGAGATGTGGGTGTGGAGAAGGATGGAGAAGGTGAGGTGGACGTAGAGGAAGACTAACGAGGAAGTGCTGGAGATGGCGGGCGAGGAAAGGAAACTTTTGAATGAAATTCGAGATCGATAGAGTAGGTGGCTGGAGGATATAATAAGGGGCGATGGGTTGCTCAAGAATGTGATAGAGGGAAGGATGTTGAGCAAGCGGGGAAGAGGAAGAAAGAGAATAGGTTGCGTGGACAGGATGAAGAAGGGTAGATCGTGTGCTTATGTAAATAAGGATATACCAGAAGTAGATAGGCCCCGGAAAGTTTAGAAAACTGGGCGGAGTTACTCTGATATTTAAAAAAAAATAAAGGCACTCCGGGAGTGCCGACAGAAGTGAAAACTTGAAATAACGTGAGCATTTTTGAATGTAGGGAATAGTTTCTAATGAAGTGTTTTATTAATCAGTAGAAAGTAGTTTCATGTATATAATAAATTAAATATTCATTTATTGCGCTATTGTACACAATTATTTTACATAAAAATTGTACACTTCAGAATAATCAACTTTCATCCATTATTTCAACAACTCTTTCATCATCACCGCCATCATCATCGGCAATATCTAAAACTGATACAATAGGCTTATGGTAACTAAAGTAACAAACGAATAATTTTGATTCGAATTTGCTTAAATGTCTTGTAAATACTGCATCAATAGTAGTTTTATATTTCGTTGTGCCAAGATTGCGATCATTTGACATCGTTAAACCAAACTTACTATTTAAAAATTCAATCAATGGTAGATTTTTATCGTCTGCAAAGTTTATGTTGAAATCTCCACTCAAAATCATTGGCAAATCATCAAATCTTTTCCCAATTTTTTGTTCAAGCAATGCAGATGCATCTTGAGAATAAATGAATAAATTTTCATGCAAGAAGTCTCGTATCGCCCTCAATGACTTATCCGGAGAAATATAAATGGCAACCATAATAATGAACTGATTATTCTCAGAGTGGCAACGACATATACACATATCGCCAGTATCAGAAGCAGTAGTATTAAACATGCTGGTGAATTTCGCATGCACATCCATATAATTTGAGCAATAATGAACTGTGTTCATATTTTGATAAATAGCTACTCCTCCTGCTGGACGATTATTTCTTCTGAAACTTGCAACAAAGTTAAAATTTGGAATGTCAATTATTTCATCATTACCCATATGAGTGACGCGGGTCACTCATATGGGTATGGGTGACGGTGACGCGAGTCCAATGGTTTTTACCCATCCACAAGTACTGTGTATATAGCGAGTAAACTGTGTATATACAGAATATACAATTATACATATATTTAGCAGCAGTGACGGTGACGCGAGTCCAATGGCTTTTACCCATCCACAAAAGTGTATATACAGAATATACAATTACACACATATTTAGTAGCGGTGATGGTGACGGTGACGGTGATGCGAGTCCAATGGTTTGTACCCATCCATAAGTACTGTGTATATAGCGAGTATACTGTGTATATACAGAATATACATAATTATACATATATGTAGTAGCGGTGACGGTGACGCGAGTCCAATGTCTTTTACCCATCTACAAAAGTGCTCAACGCGACATAAAAAGTTTTTACTTCAAAAACTGGTAGAATACTTCAATAATAATGAAAATTTATTGTTTACATTTTATATTTTCCTGGAATAGAAACTGTGGTACTGCGAGAATCCTGAAACGAACGCTTTTGCCTGTTGATGTAGTAAATGGTCAACTTATCTATTCAACATGGGGCATTTTGATGGTCTCAATGTACGCCAACGCTCTCGTACGGTGTGATTTCACCTGCCCCATTCTTTAATATGAGATTAGTCGCAAGGGTACCATTTAACCAGCTCTCCGCGGTGCGAGAAGCCATCCGTGCTAATGCTCTCTACCCAATCACGCGTCTCGCGGCGACTTGTCGTCCAGCGCGGGCGCGGCGCTGTCATCGCTCGGGCTCTCCCAGTTATTCCTTCGCCGTCGAATCGAATCCGACGCCGACGTCCATGACTGCTAATTGCTTAATGCCTCGACGTCAATTTGAATGGCATCAGCGCCGTAACGATATGGCCTAATTCAGACGCATGGTCTTGAATAATTGCGCCGGAGCGCCATATTGAATGACGTAATCGCTGCAAGTAGCCTAGCGGCCAGTGGGCGGCTCTGTTAAAGGAAGGAATTATGCCATGTGCTGGGCGAAAGGGTAATTTTGATCTCGGTCACATTTTTGTATGGTTGCTACCATTAGAGTTCGTTTCATTTGGACTATCTCATCAATTTGCTCGATCGAAACGGTGTGTCATTGTCAGAAATTCCATTCCCTTCTGTTCGATTTATTGTTTGTGGCAGACGATTCACTTCACGGCCTGCGGAACCAGGTGCAATCTTGAATTTTATGTTGGCAGTCTGCGCTATGATGTTGAGTACGTGGAGTAATTTTAGGCTAAGATGAGTAAAAGTATTTAAAAAGTGTATTTATCAAAATAATCCAACTTCATGGACATTCAAACCCAGAGTTCCAGTCTCGGTGCTTGTGTAACTTAGACACAACTTAGTCGGAATTGAGGCTGCCGACCAAATACTCGATTTCTCAATCTATGAGTTTTGCACTTATTTTATTTGTACCACATCGAATTAATGTACATATTTACGAGTAAATTTGTGGCTGCAATTAAAATCGGGCGTCATTTTTCGTTTCATTTTCAATGAATCCCGCCATTCTTAATCCTGGGAATATCCTATGCTTGACTATTCTTTTCATCCATATTCCCCCACGTGAATGAAATCTCCTGCAAACCGATTTAGTTATCGTTAATTGAACTTTAAAGTTAAGGAATCGTTGCTGAGAAAAACCTGAGGAAGGCTCAAGTGCGGTTGGAGACGATAAATAATATTTACAAATTTAAAGTACAATCTAAGCTACGGATATTGATTTGATTTAGTACTGTGGAGAAAATTCTTGATTTATTGAAATGTTAATCATTTTATTCCAACTTAAACTTTTTAATTCAACCTTAATGTTGCTCGTAATAATTCTAATATATACTTTTTATGTTCTTAGCGTTTGTATAAAAACATTCGCGCAAATATTGGGCGAGCTCAGCTGGTGTTTCTATTGTACGTTCTCACTGCTAATTCAACTTTATATCCCCTCCAATTCGGGCGTTTTTTTTTACTAACAATGACCGCAAAGCATGGACTTCTTGGGATACCTATGTGCACCACAGTTTATTAGGTAGTTAAAAATTTAATGGGATCATTTAGAAAATACGTCATGCATATTCTCCTTAAAATTGTTATTTTCCTTACTAAGTTCTTATTCAAATATTTTCTGGAAATCCTTTTTTATACTTATCCCTGTAATATTTACAAACAATTCGTGAAACTTTTTTGAGCTCTCGTTTGTAATTTTGGCTTCAACTTAAGAATTCAACTCAATCCTTAAGAATTTTTTCATGAATATAAGGATTTTTGCCGCGCCCTAGTAATTAATACCTTACATCGTCGCTTCAAGTCCGGAGACCATTTCTTCCTTCACCACTTCCCTTTTGTGAATATTCCATCCCGGCCCCAACGCTGTTTTCCCTTCCGCGGTGACCATCATTTAAATTCCTTCCACTTCTGGGAAAAGTGAAATTCTGGCGGCTTTGCATTGAAATCATCCACGCAATCCTTGCGTCGTAGTTGCTGGAAATGAATTCAGGGCGCGGGATGTGAATACTTCTCGAAGCCTGGCGAAGTGACGAGTGTATTTAAAATGGTTCAAGATGAGAGCGCCAATCGGTAACGGGTTTTGGGGGCCGTGGGGGTGGAATAAGAATAGAGGCCACTTGAGAATTGTGTCGCTCGGAGGTGATATATTTTTTTTTTCACTGAATTAGTCGTAATGTGGTGGAAGTTCGGTATAATAGAACGACAATCGCACTTTTCAACAACTTTTTCATTGCCAGTAATACGCGTTTCGACTCAAAGAGTCATCATCACGGAACAAGACCTGATGATGTCTCTGTTAGTCGAAACGCGTAGTACTGGTAATGAAAAATTGTGGAAAAGTTCGATTGTTGTTCTCATTCGTTGAGATATTTTTGTTTTAGGGTAGTACGAGCGAGATAGTTCCCTAATCACAATAAAGACCATATTCGATGTATACGTTTGAATTTCACCAGCTGTAAGACACACGAACTAAACATTGCAGTATTAATGGTGACATAATATAGTTTTACGTGACAGAAATTGTTAGTAATCAAATGAAAATATCTAAATAAGTCTTTAACTTGTCTCATTTTTACACGCGGTACGTTTGAAACTCCTTCAAAACGGAAGGTTTATAGTGATCCCAATCAATTTACTGCGGTGACAATATGATTAATTTTCAAAAATAGGTGAGAAAACACACAAAATACTCACTGTCGATTTTTTGACGATATCTAAGTGTAGGGAATGCCTCATTTTTAATGTAAGGTCTCTCTGGAGTTCAGACTGGTAAGATGCTTGTATGTATTTCATTTATAGTCAATTTCCCTTGACTTTCCGCGTCTTATAAATAGTCTTAATTTAAAACTTGAATATTCTTTCTCGTTCGAATTGTGTCTTTCTGCTTTAATCTGAACATTCTCCATATGAGCCCATGTTAAAATTTCCACATTTAAGGCTGAATCATAGTAAAAAAAAGCATGAAAATACTATTTTATTTATATGTCAGTTTATGAAACGCTCATCAAAGATAATTTATCCTCAGGAATAAGTGATTCTGAGACCAGAACCGCCTTAACCCTTAGAGTGCGGCATGACGTGATATCACTTCGTGGTTGTTTTAACGCTGGTGCCGATGATGCCATATCACGTCAAGGGTACCGTGAATGCTTAAGCTTTCACAAGGGAACTTTCACTGGGCCACCTAGTGAAAGCTGGAACAATCATGGTACTCATGACGTGATATCACGTCATCAGTACCAGCGTAAAGACAACCATGACGTGATATCACATCATGCCGCACTCATAGGATTAAGCTACCTATTTTTATAAGTAAAACTCACCAAAATCTACCATATGCTGTTGTACCACGTGATTCCTTCGTTGAGTACTCTGGACCATTCCTTTTGGAAATTGGCGTTTGTATGCTGGTCATTTTTATGAAATTCGAATTCGTCGTTATTAACATCAAATCCCTGTTTCTACTCGAAGCCCCTGTGGCTTCTTTGAATATCTCTTGCGAGGTAATAATATTTTGCGCATATAACCATAAACTTGGGCACTTTCTGCAGTAATTATCGTGAATACGGAAGGTATTTAATGCATTCTGTAGTGCGTGAACCTTCTAATGAGTCATCGATGCTCAGGTCCGTGGAGGACGATCCTAAAGCGTCGTTCACATGCATGCGTTTCTTGCGAAGTGTACGCCTAGTTTCACGCGAAACCGCGCGTAAGGTTCACGTGCCAGCGTAGGCGACGTCGTCGTCAGTCGCTACCGCTGCACGTGCTGGCGTATGTCGGCAAATGAATATAGAAGTGGAAAAAGCACTGTGGCAATGATACACAGAAATGTACATATCTGGTGTGCTTGCTAGTATATCCAAGTTAATCGTCAAAGTAAATACAAATGACTCCGCATGTCCGCCATTTGTTTCACGGGTCGCGCGCGTAGAAAGTTGAGCAAAACTCAACTTCGCTCGCGCGAATCCACTCGTAAACGGTGAAGCTCCTGATTGGCTGCGCGCGAGACGCTTTGCTTAGATCCGCGTAGAACGCGTGTATGTGAACCCCCCTTTTCTGTTAGAATCAAGGTGTATCATGGAGCCGTGTCATGACCCTGGCTTTAGGGGCCTAGCCTGCGAGATTTCTTCTTGCCCTTGGAGGCCTAAGGACAGAAGGACCAGGAAAGGAGAGTGGGGAGAGCGTGTAAGTGTTAGCATCTTGCGTGGAAGTGGGGTGAGTAGTTTGACGATAGAAGCGGTCGCAGAAGCAATAGTTGTCTTGTTCGAGGAGGGGCTCGTTGTTGAAGTGCCATTCCAGTTTTCCTTCTTCCTGGAGACGGGAGTCCTTGTGGAAGGAAGCCGAGATCTCGAGGGGCACTGGCGCAAGTTCCCTTTGTTCCGAAGGACGACGTCGGGAGTGTCGTCATTGTGGGCTCGGCAGCTAACAGTTCAGGTTCCTTCCTTTGGAGGCGTTTGGAGAGAGTGTCAGCTAACGTTAGGAAAAGGGAATGGGCTTTCCGAACTTTGAGCCCATACCTTTTGTCGTTCCTGCTTTGTTGCCCTAAGGTGTAGACCTCTTCCTGACGGTCGTACCGTCCCGACCGTTTATTGAAAAGAAGGTTCGGCCTTCTTACGTCCCGTTTCTTAAGTCCCGTTTTACTTAATGCGTTTCAAATGTTCGTGCCTGTTAGGAGTGTTAAAAACAGGAGGGCGTGTATGAAGCAGTGTATGGGGGTAAATGAAGCAAAAGAGGTTTGCAAGGATAGGTCAGTATAGAGGAAATTATTGAAGCAGAGTTAGGTGTACAAATATGTATTTATGAGTGAAACATTGTGACTGTGCCTACCCTGGAAGGGAACGGCGTGATTAGTATGTAATTAACAGTGCCGAAAACCTGTTTTTGGCGGGAAAGATTTTCCCTCGTATGTTCCGATCGATGAGTGGTATTATGATCCTTACGGCTGGAACATCGTTAAATATATTGACCTAACAGTTAATGCATTTGCATCAGCATATGTCTCCGCTCTTGCGTATGCAATTTTATGCTTCACGTTGGATGTATCTCCGAAGTGTCCATTTCTGCCGTTATTCAGGAAAACTATTCTGAAATTAGTTCTATGAGGTCTAATTAAACCTCCACAAATGAAGCCGTTGTCAAACTCGCCCCAGATGACTTAAAGAATCTTACTTATTTAGAATTAAAGATTGTTTAAACAATCATTTCTCTTGAGACGTTGAGATAAATCGGCAAGATTTCGAAAATATTTTTCGCGTCGTGTTTGGCCGTATTTCATATCTTTTTCCTGTGACAAGTACTCTTTTAAATATTCCATTCTCATTTTCCTTGGTTCCAACGGAATGTACTCTATATTTACTTTTAAATTTCTTTAAACTTTTCTACAAGCACCTATTGGTTTCCTTATTTATTTTGTTTACTTTTGCTAGTCTGAAAAGGGCACAATTGGCTGATTTTAATCGGGTGAATAGCAACAACAATAGAAGAACCCAAACACCAATTCGCTGAGTGGTGAAAATTCCACCAGGGATTCGAACTTCTAATATCCCGGGGATCACACATACAAAACATATGCGGCACGGCAAGTAAAGAAACTAGGTTTTGTTAAGCGTGTAATAGGGAGGTCCTCGGATGAAAAAGTAAAATAAAGATGCTACTTCGCTCTGGTTAGGCCACACCTCAAATACTGAGCGGTCATTTAGGACCCTGGATGTAAAGATTTTACCAAAATAATTAACAGAATACTTAGAAAAGGTGGACACATCGTCAAAAATTGCTTCGAGCGAACATATAGCGTTTCACAGCTATTACAGGGATTTAGGTGGGAGCCCCTAGAGACTCGGAGGCTGCACGCTAGGCTTAGTTTGCTTGAGAGATTCAGGACTGATATTTTTCAGATCGACACAGAGATTATTATCATGACGCCTCACTACATCTCTAGGTCTGATAGAAGCGATAAAACAGAGATACATTGTCGAACAGATAGGTACAAAAACTCGTTTTTTCCGCGATCATTAAGCGACCATAATACAAACTTAGCTCCAATTTATACACTCCCATAACACACGTCATCGTTTCACCTCCCAAAACCCTATACCTTACATCTTCTGCCACACGCCCATGCGGCGGCTCGTAGGGTAGTATGTAGGTGTAGATAAAACCGCGACCCTCGCTGTAGTTGGACTTCACGCCGTCGCCACCGGGGCCGCCGCTCCTCCTTCGCCATTAGCAAAACTTCCATTAATTACCCTATTATGCATCCTGTCAAAATTCATCGTACTCATGTGCAAAGTGACTGACAGCGTGAAGGATAGAGGCTGAACGCCACTCTGTTATGGGCAGTGATTGATATTTATGAGTCGAAGGGAGAATCATGGCAGTGTGTCTAACCATAAAGTACTCATCTTTGAGAAGGTGAATGAAGAGTGAGACCTCGTAGGCTCGGTGGTGATGTCAGTTGATTTGCGTCTGCTGCACTCCTAAAAGCCTCCTCAAAGTAATGTAAGTGGGGTATTAGTCGAGATTTATGCATCGCAATCTTATAACCGCGGTACGTGTCGCTTTGCATTCCTTCAAAAAGGCCTTTATGTGGCTGCTTGTCAATTTCTCTCAAGACATCTACCGTTCTTTTCTACTTTTAAGAAGAATGTCCTTTCATATTTAGTTTTTCACCATAAATTATGACGTTAACTCATTAATGTAGGTTGTGGTATAGATTAAAATTTTTCAAATAACTTTTACCGCCATTTGATGCCTCGCTTACAAATTTATCCTCCTACTGCTCGACATACTTCGTACGTATCTTCATCTCATCTATAAAGTCTATTCTCTTTCTTCCCCACCTACCCAACGTACATTGTATCACGACCATCAGAATACCTTCGCACCTTAAAACGTGTTCCATCCACTGGCTTTATCAGGGGAAGCTTCTCTAATAGAGAATATCTTAGTCATACTAATTACTCTGCCACCTTTCAATTTTTAGAGAAATATCCTATTATCTTCCTGAGTTCGCATGAATACTTCATCTACGTACTACCATGCGAGCCACCACGAGGGTGTATGGCAGGGGGTGAAGATCACCAAACATGCACTATTGACATGCAACTAGGATAGTTGATGAAGGTATGCTAGATAATAGGGTCACATGGTTAGTGTCTACATAATAAGAAAGTGATTATTGGTTGTTATTACATGCATCATGCTCTACAGACTACTCTAACTATATTTCACCTACCTATTCCTTTACTACGCTGCCTATTGTTCTCTCTTATAGTACGTGGGAAAAATGACATTTTAAATCTATCGGTACGACAATCTATCTCTCTAATCTTGTTAATATGATCAAACCTAGCATAATACGCTGGGGTTCTCAATATATATCTAACGTCATCTGTGAACAAATCGGTTTCGAATTTACTTAAAAGGTTTAACCTACATTTTAACCTGCGTTCTGATAGT
Source organism: Ceriagrion tenellum (assembly GCA_963169105.1). NCBI lineage: Eukaryota > Metazoa > Arthropoda > Insecta > Odonata > Coenagrionidae > Ceriagrion > Ceriagrion tenellum. Next base: position 79,787,547 of record OY720644.1, read on the forward strand.
AATTCCCATCCTAGTTCTTCTATTAAACTCGTAACACTTATACAATTATCATAACGGCCGTTAACAAACCTTGCGGATCTCCTTTGCACGCGCTCTAATTCTTTTATCATACCTTCCTCGCACGGATCCCATATACTAGCTAGTAATACTTTTCGCAATCAAAACTATATCTGACTCAACTTAGTGGAATTTTATGATATTACCCCGAAGAAAAATGTGTATATGCCACATTTGATAATGGCGACTTTTCAGTAAAACCTTGTCTTAATAAAATTTAGATCTTCGGGAGTTAAATGTTTTTTCGCGGTCTAACTTGATTAGGTACCTTTCCCTGAAGGGAAACCAATATTGCCTTAAGGAAAGCTTGACTTGTTTTCTTGGCGCAAAACTGGAAATTTTGGCGAAAATTGTATGTAAATATGTTTATCGCATCTTTGATTAGGCTCGAATTTTGGATAATTGTTAGCAAAGAATACAATGATGCGAAATTTAAAAGTTCGTAGTTTGAACAAAATCAAGAAGATATCTAATGTGCCACATGGTTACGTGTTAAAGTTGCATTGCATGGTCAAAAAATCAATTCAGTTTAATTCAGTTTTTTCCACTTCATCGAATAGATATCACAGTTGTGGAAATTATTTACTACAGCATCATTACCGATTAAAATTGCTATATTAGATGGAAAAAGAACAAACTTTGCGAATTTTATTAGTAAGTTTTATTAACGACCCGGGTTTCGACAGTTTATGTTATCTTCAGGGACATAAACTGTCGAAACCTGGGTCGTGAATAAAATTTACTAGTGAAATTCGCCGAGTTTGTTTTTTCCTTGATGGCGAAATTTCACGAAGTTACCCGTGACATTGCTCGTATTGCTATATTAGAATTCATGGTATTGGCAGTAACTTGGCTGAATTCCTTCATAATTCAATGATGAATTACTTATTTTTCCACTAAAGTTTGTTTTGTGGAAAACTGAGTAATTCATCATTTCATTGCTTTTTTACTTCTGATTTATGTTTCTCATGGGATGGATAGACTTTTAGGAGTTCTGTGTGTGAATGCTTATCACTCCTACGTTGAGTATATCCTCCGTAGGTTTATTATTATTCATTTCTGTGAGAGGTTTCCCTCGTGCATTTATTTGACCCGAAACGAGAAGTTAACCGCATTGTATCGCGATGTATTCTTCCCTTTGATGATGCTCCGTGCGCAAGTTGAAAATCAGAGTCTCCGTCATAATTTACATTCCGCCAGAGAGTGGAAGACTCCAGACAAGTGCCTTCGCCATTACCATCGCTATTTCAATGGATTCCAGCAGAGCGGAGTCTCCTAAGTCTTCCCTTAAGCCAAGGAATACATTATTTCGAAATATTGCGGAAGTTGGGGCGCGAGTTTCATTTATTCCGAGGAGGGGCCGCGGGCCCGAAATCCTTGCGGCTGCCCGTGGTCGGATTTGAAGAGAAAGGTCTCTCCGTCCGCTTGGAGGCTGGAATTGAGCTAAGGGATTTTGCCGAAAGCCGTTACACCGCTCTCATTCTTTCCTCCACTCATTACTCTTGCATTCCTCTTCTTCCCAACGCTCTACATCCCTGGTAGAACTTGGCATTCGTCCCATTCTCAGGTGATATTTCCTCAAGCTCTTTTAAGGTCGGCTCTGAATTTAAATAACTTGACCGATGGCTCTGTTCTCCGCTTTTTTTCTCCCGCCGTTTCATCGGTGGCGATTACGTCCTCTCACGCGAAAATCCTCGAGATTCTTTTGTTTCTCAGAATAGTGATTTCGCATTGATTTTGTATATATTATGACTATTATTAAGGCCGCTTTACACGGTAAATTGTATTGCACAAACGAGTGCATCTTAGAATGTACAAGAAAATGAATGGAATTAGAACAGGTTCTATTTCCCGTTCAGTCATTCAGACAATAATACAATTTACCCCTTTACGCGGTACAATTTTCCTCATGTAGGAATTCAGACATTCGTTTGTACAATAAAATGTACCGTGTAAAGTGGCCTCTAGAATAATCTCCATTCTGCAAGAGTCTCAGCTGTGTATTGCGAAACAGAGTATCTACTGGCCTGGAAATCCGGTAAACCTGGAAAAATCTTGGAAAATGAAAATGGTATGGAAAAACCTGTGGAGGTCTTGGAAAATAAGAAACTAGCCTTTGATTTTCCTAGTCAAATTCTTGTATTTCTAATGAGCGAGCCATACCTTTTTAGACCCTTTTTTGTGGACCCAGGGTTTTTAGTATGTTGGTTAAGGCTGTGGAGCTCTTATCGTAAAGGGTAGTTTTCAATTATTTGTGCTTATGAAATAAATATTCAGGTCCCTTTTTTACTCTCGCAGTGAGGAAAATGGGATCTATGATTCTTCTCATATTCTTTTCTAGTTCCTAATCGTGGTTCTCATTGTGGGTATGAAATTAAAGTATAATACCGTGAGAAAGGAACCGTTTTCCCCAGAGCGACAATGGGATGATATGATGTTCGCGTGTCTCCCTATAAGTGGCTCGAGTAGTAACCAAGGGTCATTCTCTTTATTCATTAGTCGCTTAATCCTAGAAATAGTTAACTGCAGCCCTCCACCCTTCCCTATCTAATGCTAGTTCCTTTACTTCTTTGTAGCCCTGCTTATGTACTTTCGCATTTATTCCTGAGCATTGTGTGTGGACTTTTTCCTGTATTTTACCTACAATTATGTTATTCAAGAACTCTACCTGTCTCAGTGTGTATCCAATCCATCTGCTTCTTCTTTTCTGTACGGTGTTCCATATGGTCCTTTCCTCTTCTACTCTTCTGTACACTTCCTCATTTCTTAATTTGTCCGTCGATTTTATTTGCAGCATCCTCCTCCTGGACCAGATTTCGAACGCTTCGAGTCTGTTCTGGTCTGCTTTTCCAATGGTCCATGTTTCCGATCCATAGGGAGCCACACTTAACCCGAATGTTTTCTCAAATGAGTTTACAGTTTACTATTTTTCTACCGCTACTTGAACAATCTCGGACAAAATCATGTAATTACATATGTGGAACTCACGATGAATGCAGACATGGTTACTTGACATTTTAAAATTTTCGCCTTAAGAAATGCTTCACTTGTGTTCTAGGCGAAAATTATACCTATCTAAATATTTTTCTTGCATCTTTGACTTGGCTCAAACCTTTGGTAATTGTTAGCAAGTGATTTAATAAGACGAAATTGAATATTTCGCGTTTTGAATCATCTGTTCAGTTTCCTGGTTACGTGTTAAAATAGTATTGAATGGTCAAAAAACAATTAAGTTTTTTTCCGTTTTTTCACTTTGCTCAATAGATGTCACTAATAAGAACACGGACGAAATTTTTTCCGTGAATCTGTACATTGACCAAAACGCTCAAGCCACCTTGTTAGTCTCCTTCTGTTGGAATGTGGTAGTCATCGCGGTTCACGTGAGGCTTAATATGGGATCTTATAGAGCTAGCTCCTGGCTTTCATAGCGAATTGTGATTTAAGTCCAATATACTAATCGATACTCGTCATTCAATGTTTTAATTTTCACAGATGTGTTAGTGGAGCAAATGGCTTCCTGATAACTACTAGTCTCATGTCCGGTTGCAAGAACAATTAGTTATGGAATCATTAGCTATGAGATCCATGAAGTTATGGGCCTCATAAAAATATTCCGTTTGTAGGAACACTTCTGCCAGTTGCAATTATTATCTACCGATAGTTAATAGCTTCAAATGTTTGATCTCACCTCCTACCGCCCGATAAAAATTACGAATGAATTATATTTACCCTATGAGTAATTGTTAATGCACATAATAATTATTCAGTAAGAGAAAATTAACTGATGAGTTGTCTCTAAACTTCTATTTTATCAAGTAATTAGGTCTCCAAGATGTTCATTGCGCCTCCGCCATCTTGGCTACTTACGGAACTCATAACTCCATGCCATAAGTTATGAGACCAATAAATTAATGTATCGAATGTTTCTGCAACACTTATTGAATGGTTTCCATGGATTCTGGGTCTCATAACTTTATAGAATACGTCTGTGTCGTTCCTGCAACTGACCATTAGTACCTAGTGTGAAATCTTGGGCAAGAGAGAGAGTCTTGAAACAGCTCCCCCTGCAACGGTGAGAGCCAAACACAAAATGAACTCCTTCTTTTTCTTCGATTTGATTAAATATTATCCATTCCCAGATGGCGTGGCTTATCTGTTATAAAACTAAATTGAGCTGCACAAAATACGCATGCTAACCAAGGCGTTGATTTTTTTAAATTTACACATTTTCGACCAATGGGTCAGCGCCAAATCTATTGAAATGACGAATTTGATTTCAATAATAGTTTTAAACTACTGATATAGAGCTATAAGAAATAAAGACGGCTTCGGGTATATATTTTGATGCTATAAATAGTTACCCTGTAAGAATCCGCATCAAAAAATCTTTTTGTGTTTTTCATTTTTAGTTTTCTTTCCGTACATGCCTGCATACCCATCATGCAATTTACTTTCAGGATATGTAAAGCTAAAGAATTCAATTACTGCAGTTAACCTTAGACAACTGGCTCCCTTTAATTAATTTCCTCCATGTTTCCCTGTTCTTAATAATCACTTTCGCTTCCATTACACTTCTGCATTGCTTCATACATACTCCTACATTGCTTCATACATACTCCTTTTTTTTCTTTAAGATCTGTTGTTAAACCATCTATTACCTTTTTAAGTTCACTACTCTTATCACTAAAACCTGAGCATAACTCGTACAGTTTATCGTATTTATCACCAAGTTTGGATAGATTTTTTGTTATCTCCAACAGGTTTATATTAATGTCTAACTTCTCGTCACCTGATTCTGATGAGGATGTCTTCTTTTGACGGCAAGGCACACATCTCCAAGCATCCTTTTCTTTCCTGGACATGCATCGATAAGTGGACTCCTTGACGCCGGCGCATTCGTAATGTATGTTACCCTGGCAGGGACTGCATGCCACGTAGTCCCCATCCGCAGGGAGGGAGTCACTATATCTCAGACATTTCATTATAGTAGGGATCCCAGATGAGACGAGAAAATTGGCTAAAATTATTAAATTAAAGCCAGAAGAGTTTATCGCTGCTCTTTTGTTTCCAGCCAAAATGTAAACAAAGACTTAGTTTTCAAAAAGGAGGAGAAAACAAGTCTTAAATACGATATTGGTGTCTACAAATGATACACCAGAGAGAATTTATATTTAATGAGCACTTTACCAACCAAGAAAACTTGTGCTCCCAAAATTCCGGGAGTATTTCACTAAGTAGGGTACACCTCTTACTTTACACACCAAGCACTTACGTTTTCCCGCCCGAAGTCTTAAGTCGAAGTTTTAAGACACCTAATATTCCGATTTTTTTCTTAAAATGATAATGAACCTTCTTATAGATGGAAACACAACCGTGGAAGTAAGGTAACAATGTATCTGAACGTACATCTGTGGTATGTTTTTTTATGGCAGTGAGATGTGGAAGATAACTGCAGCACTGCAGACTTCAGAAGGATGATGACAATTAAATGGATAGACGTGTTAGAGTGAGTAACAAGGAAGTCCTCAGAAGAGTGGGAGAATAGAGAAGTCTTCTGAAAACCGTAAGAAGGAAACGGAACAATTTAATCGGTCACATCATGAGACATGATTGCCTGATGAAGAGAATCGTCAAGGGACAGGTCAACGGAAAGAATTTCCGAGAAAGACTTCGTTTGAGATATGTGGAACAAGTGATGAAAGATGTGAACGAGAAGAAATACGTAAATATGAAGAGATTAGCTGATAGGATACTTGAGTTGAGGGCTGCGTCAAACCAATCTTAGGATTGTTGACTGATGATGATAAGTAAAATAGGTACCGTTTTACATATTTTTACCCTAAATTGGCTGGACTATAAAATCAGTTTGTTAAAAAAAGTATATTTTGGAAATTTAGGATTCCGTTATACGATGTGAATAGAAAACAAAGGGAACGTTTTTTCTATTATTCGTTGGACAAAGAATATATTGACGTTCAGAGGATTTCACGATGGAAAATTTTGAATAAAGGCATTTTTTTCCATATTGGAAAGACGCATTCTTGTGGAAATCTTTATAACCTGTTTTATAGATGAGCAGAATCTCTCACTGGCAAGCTGCCCTCGCAAGAAAAATTTGTAATCTCAAGCGTCCACAATACTTCAGCGTATTTTCTTTGTGAGCTTTTATTTTGGTTTTCGGAACTCGTGGGGGAGGAGGGTTGTGTGTTTCTCTCGTGCTTGGCAAAACATTCATCCCCTTACCACCGCTACCTTTTCGCACGGTCGCTTCTTTTAAAGGGAGAGGAATGCACGCTGGGCGTGCCAGTAGCTTCCCATGCCTCTCACGCTCCTAGGCTCCGGCGACCCGATCTAATTATTGCCGTTAACGAATTCGCCTTGTGACGGTGGAGGAAGAGATACAAGGGGCTGATGGGGGAGGGGTTTGTGGAGGAAAAGCAGGGGAGGAGGTGGGTACGGGGGTCAGGTTGCGGGGGAATCGGAGAGGGAAATAAGAGGGGGGAGAGGTGAGTAGTCCTTGAGGGAAATATATTTTTCCCAGAGACTTTATTTTTTATTATCCTCCCACCCTCATTTTCCCTGCCGTTTCCCCGGGGTTCGGTTTTTTTTTGCCTCGCGGGCTCACAAATAGCGGAATCCCAAATTTGCTTACATTTGCATTCATGTGATATCGTATTCAAGTCGGTAGCCTTTTTAGGTTCTGGGTTTTCTGGGGAGGGTGGGAGGGCTCCCTTTCCACCCCCTCCGTCATTCTCCACCTCATTCCACCGTTTCCCTCTTTCCATTCCCACCCCCTCCCCTCGCTTTCACCTCTTCCCTCATTTACCTGCCATACACCCCAACCCACAAACTGGACCAGTTCCCCTCTTCAGACTCCTTCCTTCCTCGCGTGGTACGCATTCGAGCTGATGCTGGCTCTTTCCGCCATATGGCCGCATCTCTCCGGGGTCACTCATTGGCAGAGGTGGGCGAGTTTCGGAGATTGTGGGTGAAGATAACACATCTGCTCTTTATCCTGCGCTAGGATTCCGTGTGTGACCCCTGCCCCGCTCCCAGGCACGACACCCGGCCCAGTGTGTCTACTGGCAGTGCAGAAATTGTGTGCACTCAAGTTTGGGTGCAATTTAAAAAATACGGAGAAGACCTGCAGGAAAACTAATCACACATTTATATTTCTACTTTATTTTTTCGTTATCTAATGATTAATTTAAAATTTTAAACGCATTTTAATATTTTTTACCATGGATGTCAAAACGTAACATAAAAAGCACCGGATTTTGACCGTGTGTGAGCAAAAAGCGAGACTGATAATTCGGTACTCAAATGGAAGAACTTCGATTACAACCATATTTCAGTAGTAGTAGATAGACATGTTTGCTATACATTTTCTCAGTTTCAGCTTTTTATCTTTAACAGGATGCTTGTGGTTATTAGTTTTGTATAGTGCTCGTATTTCATAACTGGGGCGTCGTACAATCTCGTTCCTGGTCGTGTTGTCATCTGCATGTCTTGAAATTTTCGAGTATGTAATTATCGTAAATGAAAAATGCAAAACTTTGTAATATTCCACCAATTTATGTAATATTCCTAAATTGGTGGAATATTACAAAGTTTTGCATTTTTCATTTACGATAAAATGAACTTCCACAAAGTTAATCCTGAGACGATAGAGAGTATGTAATTGTTCAGCATTTCAATTAGTGCATTTAATTTATATCAAGTGGTATTTATACTGATAAAAGTGAGTGGTCCCGTTTGGAATCGGTACAAATTAGCAATATAACTAAATTATAAAGGAAGTTATTATTTGAAAGTAAATAAATGTGCGAAGAAAGAAACATTGAGGGTTGAGTTTTGCATCTCCTCTCTAGTTAAGTTCAATTTTTTAATGGTACAAGCATGCCCTTCATCTCGTCATAGTTGTAGCCCGAAGGGTTACCCGACTCTCCCGGTGAAGATGCTTCGGGTTGTGCAGGGAGATGAGAAAGTTATTATTTAGACGATGTTTGATGCGACATTGCTGAAATTGACAGAAAACTATTGCCTCATAATTGGTATTCATCTTCGATTTCTATTAAGCAGGGTTAGGAGTATTAGTTTTCAAAAATTTCGTTTTGAATCGGATTTGTATGTTATGGTGTTGGTTTATATTACCTGCTCGTTCATTTGGTAACACCATTTGGTAACATTTGGTTTGGTTTGGTAAAAAAAAAGTGCGAAAACGACCCTGTATAATATGACGCCTACCGAACCGAATTGTTACATGGACCTGAGGAAGCCAGCAGGACAGCCGGCGAAATATTGTCCTCAGCGTGAACCAACGCGGCGGAAAACCCGAAAGAAGGAATAAACCTCCATTTGGTAACACGTTGATAAGATCTCTTGACCTTTAAGAAACCATAAGGAAGGGATGTTAGTTCATTAAAAATATATAATGCAATGATAACTCATAACTAATAAATTCAGGCTTCACTTTGTGGAACCTCTCCATATCGGAAACCAAAAACTTTTAAGTAATGGTCCACTAATATTTTTATTGTTTACGACCCGGATTTCGTCACGTTATGACCTGAAGATGTCATTACGTGACGAAACCCGGGTCGTTAACAATAAAAATACTAGTGGACCATTACTTATAAGTTTTTGATTTCCAATGATAACTTAATTTCTATCAAGGATATTCTATCTAGTAAATAACTCGACCGTGGACAGTACTGCATTCCCTGATGTTGTGGAATTGTATGAAAAGTTGTATTCATATAACTATCCGTTTTCCAATGTCTTAAACTTTTTATCGCAACTGGTTGACCTAACGTTAGTCGTCCTCTTTCAACCTCTAAAGAGTTCTGTCTCCACTCGAAACATCCTGTCGATTTTCCCGCCCCTATCATATCCTGCAGTTTCTTTTTAATTTATATATTCTTTTGTGTACCTGTCGTATTTGTTTCTTTAAGTTATATCTGCGAGAACGATTGTTCCGTATGCATTAATTCACCTTTTATTTTTTCCAGGTAAGGGAGTGATCGGACATGGTCCGTAGGCTAAAGCACATTACTTTGGGGTAAGTACATCTACATCTACGTAATACCCTGCGAGCGACCACAAGGGTGTGTGGCAGGGGGTGAAGATCACCAAACATGCACTATTGACATGCAAATAGGATTTTTAATGGAGGCATGCTAGATAATAGGGTCACATGCAGCTAGATGGTTAGTATCTACATAATAAGAAAGGGATTATTGGTTGTTATTACATGCATCATGCACTAGAGACTACTCTAACTATATTTCACCTACCTATCCCTTTGCTACGCTGCCTATTGTTCTCTCTTTTGGTACGCGGGAAAATTGACATTTTAAATCTATTGGTACGACAATCTATCTCTCAAATCTTGTAAATCTGATCAAACCTAGCATAATACGCAGGGGTTCTTAATATATATCTAACGTCATCTGTGAACAAATCGGTTTCGAATCTAATTAAAAGTTTTAACCTAAATTTTAACCTGCGTTCTGATAGTAATTCCCATCCTAGTTCTTCTATTAAACTCGTAACACTTATACAATTATCATAACGGCCTTTAACAAATCTAGCGGATCTCCTTTGCACACGCTCTAATTCTTTTATCAAACCTTCCTCGTATGGATCCCATATACTAGCGGCATATTCTAAATGAGGCCTGACAAGTGTAAAATAGCTTTTTTCTCGTACTCTTTAATTAATGATATTATTCTCAAATATTCATTATATTGTAGTATTCATATATTCATATATTATAGTATTCTCAAATAAGTAATTTTATTTAGTAAAGCTAGGTTGTGTGTATGAAAATATCATAGTATTTCGCGTGTCGTACTAAATCGCCTTGAGTCGCATATCACTTCAGCATAATTTCAGTTTAGCTTTGACAGAACCCCTCATCCAAGAAAATCGCCGGTGTGTTTTCGTGTCTGAATTTCCCACGCGCAGAGCAAAGGACCCTGACTTGACTTTCTTGAAATGTTCCAAGTACTATCCGCCTTTCGGATGTATGAGAACCTTCTTAGTGACAATGTTTCCTCATGACACTCTCCACTTCTACGTTTCTACATCTACACATTACCCTGAAAGCCACCTCAAGGGTGTTTGGCAAGGGATGATTTATCACCAATTTGCACTATAGTGTAGAAATTAACTTTCACATACATTCACTGCAGTATAAGAGTGCTATCATTCGTACAGAGAATGTTGAATTAATGTATAATATAGCTACGTTATCGAGTATCAAGAGTCATGCAGGGATCATGCGAAATATGATGTTAGTACTACGCGGAAGATTAAGAACAACCATTAGGGATCGAATCAAATATCTATACTACCTGTCGACTAACCTACTTCAAAGTCTCTTTGGCAGCAATTATGTCTCTTAATGATCCCGGAAAACGACATTTTAAACCTGTCTACTTCCCTAATTCTCATGATCTAGTCTAGTATGTTGGAGTTCGTAGGTTATTGTTAACTTCATCACGAAATAATTTGTTTTGAATTGAATAAAAGATTGAGTTTAATTTTTAATCGCCGGTCTGAAAGCGATACCCATTCTACTAAATATTCTAAAAACAACTGTTTATCAGTTGCTGCAGGAGGTCAGTAACACTAACGGGACTATCTCAACGGCCTTTCATGTATCTTGCTGATCTTCTCTGTACGCGTTCTTACTCTGTTTTTAAGCCTACCTCATGAGGATTCCAAATACTGGAAGCGCATTCCAAGTGGGGTCCGACAAGGGAGAAGTTGCCAATTCCGATTGACGTTATCCTCGCACTTTCCCAGTACTTAATTCAAAAATCCCTCTCTTTCCTTCCCCGTACCTTTCCTCCTTTGCTACCTGTGTCGTAACCTGCGATGATCTGTGTTTTGTTCAATTTCACTCTCTATCACGGTAGAATGAAAATATTTTTGCTATCTCCACTTGTGAGATGTTATTGACACGACCCGGGAAAATCTTCGGGTGACACTTGAAGATGACACAAGCGCCGAAACTCGGGGCGTGTCAATAAAACCTTACAAGTGGAGATAACAAAGTTATTTTCATTCTTTCGTGATGGATAACTTCCACCAACTAAATCCTACAATTGTTTCCTTTGTCACTCACCATGTTTGTAACCTGTTCACCTGTACAATTCCCCCTACCCCACGCCGAATTTTCTACGAAATTCTTAGTCCTGTCCCTTCCGCTTTGTTGTTCGATCTTCTCAAAGAAAATGTTACTTACAGTGAATGTTGATCTTCAAGGACGTTAGCCGAAGAGAAGAGAGAGGTTTTGTGTATAGATGAGATCCTGCGACTGTGCAAAAGTAGATGATTTTTCTTTTAAAATGAACGTACCTATCTCTTTCTGTGCATCTGTCTAATGCTAAGTCTCAATGATACTTTTATCTCCTGGCATTTCTGTTTTATTTATTTTTTAAATCAATTTACTCGTTTCTCGTATAAGCACGTACTCATAAAGGTATATATTCATAACTTTCAAAACGAGAGACATTGGTTCCCTTTAGGATAACATCCTGTTTGGGGTTGACCGACTCTTCTTTGTCCAACAAAATCACATCAGAATAGAAAGCAACAAAGTCGGACACACTGCCACAAATTACAAATCACTTTACAAAAGTTCGAATTTCCACGGAGAAAAAATCATCCGCCTTGACCTGGATCCCTTTTTTCTCTGTGGAAATTCGCACATGTGTGCATTACGGGTGACTCCGTAAAAGTGGAACTCCGTGGCTAGTCCCGGATAGCTTGAAATTTGTCACTTTACAAAAATTATTTGTGTCGACAAAAAATATAAACAATAAGGGTATGAAAAAGGAAAAACACATTGATATTTCCGGAACACACAGCATAATCCGATCATAATCACTGCAATTTACAGGGTTAGTTGTAGTTTTTATAAGATTATGATACATAAATAGTGAAACATGAACCTTTTTGCAGGAAAATGATCTAAAGTGAATTGATTACAAGCAATGCACTGTACAAAATAAAATTCCTCAAGTAACATCACCCTATCCGAGCAAAAGAACTTTTCTCATTCCTTGTAAACGAATATTCTACTTCCTTGATCTCGTATTATTCCTTAACATGTTTAAAAAAAGTTTCTTCTTTATCAAAACTAGTTATATTCAAAGGTAATTGGGTGTGGTTCTTCATTGCCCTGTACGTCCCTCCTCTCATCATATCTGTCTTCACATAAAATATTTTCCTTCCTCTCCCTCTCTTTCAATTAATGTTTCCTTCTGTTATGACTTGGAATTATCTTGATATTTCGTGGGGATTACACATACAAAACGTATGTGGCACAGCATTAAAGAAACTAGGTTTTGTTAAACGTATAATAGGAAGGTCCTCGGATGAAAAAGTCTAAGAGAGATGCTACTTCGCTCTGGATAAGCCACACCTAGAATACGCCGCGAGCATTTGGGACCCTGGTCATAAATATTTAACCAAAAAACTTAATAAAATACAGCGCGCTTGGTTAAAAACTGCTACGAGCGTACGTCTAGTGTCTCACAACTTTAAGAGGGATTAAGGTGGGAGCCCCTGGATACTCGGAGCTCACACGCTAGGCTTAGATTGTTTGAGAAATTCAGAACTGGTGTGTTTCAAAACGACACAACGAATATTATCATGACTCCTCACTACATCTCTAGGTCTGACAGATGCGATAAAATAAGAGAGATACACTGCCGAACAGATAGGTGCAAGAACTCGTCCTTTCCGCGAACAATAAGAGACCACAATAAAAATTGAGCTCCATAAAATACATTCCTATAATACATGTTACCATTTCATCTCCCAAAAACTCACATCTTTACACGGCTGGTGACCTAACACCCCCTGCCACACGCTCATGCGGCGGCTCGCAGGGTATTGTGTAAATATAGACTTTCTGCTTGTATTCTATCCGTAATAAGTGGCCTATCCCATTAGTAATTCTGTTCTTACCTTATCCTATCAACGATTTGACAATGTCCAAGTCCTAACAGCGATGGACTAAAATTCGGCCTTAATGTCGATATACGTGGTGCGCGTCAATGCGTCTGATGAAATGCCGAGTTATATCCGGTGTAGAACCCGTACAGTCCTCACTAACCCTGCACGCCAGGAAAGCATGAGATATTTCTTCAATACAGTCAAATCTATCCATGACACGACACGTTTGGGCCCGGAAAATCGGCCGCTATTCAGAGGGGACAGAAATTACGACACGCTTCTCTATGCAGGAACTACCCCGGTTCATTAAAATATAAATGCGTTAATATATTTCATCTTCTGTCTTAATATTAAAAAATTACTCAATTCCACAGAAAATATGAGGTGAAATCATTGTACATTTTTTATCCATTTAGCAGCTAGTAGCAAATCATCAAGGTTGTACCCGAATTGCTAAGATAAGCTTTTTTTTGCTTGGAAAAGCTCCCATGTTCCAACAAGAAACAAGGTTTATTGCTCAGGAGAGGAGACTTTTTTACAGAATAGCTCGCCGCGAGTGTCCGTTAATGGAGGTAATTGGAGGGAAAATGTTTCGTTTCTGTTACCCGCGTCCGTCATGGAGAGTGTCCGCTATTTGGGAGGTATTATTTCCATATGTTTCCATGTTCTACTGCCGGGGATTGAAAAAATGTCCATTTTTCAAGTGGTGTTTGCTATTTGGAGGCGTTAAGGGAGGTTTGACTCCTTTTTGTCCCCGGCTGACAATGCATTTAGATTCCTCTCGGGCATCTCACTTTCTAAATCCTCACCACCTGCCTTCATACTTTCTCTTTCCTTTAATCCTCATTCTCTTGCCATCCCTCGGTCGCCCGTCATTTTCGCCGTTGAATGGTGCGTCAGACAAACCATTTTCCGTTCTCTCGTATTGTGCTATTGTTTATTACCCCATGCTTTAATCATTTTTGTTGGTAACTCTATTTTTCAGCAATACTAGCTGACCCGTGCGAATATTTCGCACAGTATGCGGCTTCTTCCTGTTTCTTCCATCTTTCTTCCTGTTCTTCTACCTATCGAATATTTCGCACAGTATGCAGATTCTTGCTGGTTCTTCCTTCTTTCTTCCTGTTCTACCTGTCGAATATTTCGCACAGTATGCAGCTTCTTCCTGTTTCTTCCCTCTTTCTTCCTGTTCTACCTGTCGAATATTTCGCACAGTATGCGGCTTCTTCCTGTTTCTTCCATCTTTCTTCCTGTTCTTCTACCTATCGAATATTTCGCACAGTATGCAGATTCTTGCTGGTTCTTCCTTCTTTCTTCCTGTTCTACCTGTCGAATATTTCGCACAGTATGCAGCTTCTTCCTGTTTCTTCCCTCTTTCTTCCTGTTCTACCTGTCGAATATTTCGCACAGTATGCGGCTTCTTCCTGTTTCTTCCATCTTTCTTCCTGTTCTTCTACCTATCGAATATTTCGCACAGTATGCTGATTCTTGCTGGTTCTTCCTTCTTTCTTCCTGTTCTACCTGTCGAATATTTCGCACAGTATGCAGCTTCTTCCTGTTTCTTCCCTCTTTCTTCCTGTTCTACCTGTCGAATATTTTGCACAGTATGCAGATTCTTCCTGTTTCTTCCTTCTTTCTTCCTGTTCTTCTACTCGTTTCTTCCCATGGACAATTATATGTTATTTATGTTTGTGTTAAAGATACATAACGTAAACGGTAACCGGTCACACTGATTGCATGTAGAATGTAAACAATCTAACTAAACGATGGGTTAATAGATGGCGCCTCCTACAGTCTTTTAAGCACGTAACCATACCCAGAATGTTAGTTGATTATATTGTCAACAGATGGCACTGTATCATTTTTTAACAAAAACTTTAATATTAAGCCATTTGTCTATATTTCGTCAATAGCGGGGATCATAAGCTTTAAAACGATGTTTGAATCATTAATTTTGATGAAGAATTATGGGAGTTATGGCGTTGCGACAAAAAAACACCTTTGAGAAATAATAGATACGATGATTTTAAGCGATAGCGTGAATAGATGGTATTTTTTTGTGCTTATCAAATGGCGGGCATTGTTGGCTGTTAGTTGTCATAATAAGAATTAAATTATATTTGCCATTTAACGGTGTGGCCACCCTGATATCCCCTTTAGATTTTTCAACATGATTTGAAGTTTGCTAATAAATAGCGCGGATAGATGATATTTTGCGTGCTTATATCGTGACAGACATTTTAGGCTGTTAGTTGCCAGAATTAGAATGAAATTATATTTGTCATTTAACAGTGGGGCCAACTTGAGATTTTACAAAAAGTATTTAAGTTTGAAATAAATGGCGTGGGTAGATGGTTTTTTTGTGCATATCAAATGACGGATAATTTTGGCTGTTAGTTGCCAAAATGAGATTGAAATTGTATTTGTTATTTGGCGGTGGAGCCACCTTGTGACGCTTAACTGTGTTGTGTTGTGTAACACTTGTGTTAACGGTGTGAAACGCACAGTGGACGATGAAACACTCATGCTGGAGTCGACTTTGGGACTCCAGGGCTGGCTGTGAAGTAATTTGCCTGGTGAAGTAATCTATTTTTTTTCTTCAGTCTCACGCGCCCGTTTCCGCGTGTCAAACGTAGGCTAATGCAGTGGAGTGAATGTGACAGCCGGAAGCTCGCTTTAACGGAATATTTGAATACACAAGCGGATGATTTACCCCCCGCAGGGGCCTTTAAAACCTGTAATAACCACCATTATTTATTGATGTAGTATATATCATGGAAGGGAATGGTTCATCGCGACCGCGAAACAGTCTCTTTTCTTTTTTTGTTTTTAAATATAATGTGACCGTAGATTCTGGACGCTCTTCGATTTTATTTCCCCGTGACATCGCTAATGGTGGTCCATGAATATATTTATGATTGCGGCTGGCTTGTCTGGTTTCCCAACCCGTGAAGACCGTCCTTACTTTCCCGGCGGCTGCGTTACTAGATGCATTATTTCGCTGAGTGCATTGAATGTGCGCCGCTGTGACACTCCTGTGAAATTCAGAATCCGCGGAAGACGGGATTTCGTCGCGGAGCGAAACGAAATAATTCGCGATGCATGCAGAGCGAATGCATTGCGTTTATGGATTCCATGAATACCATTTTGATTCAAAATTCGGGGTTTGTTTGGCGTATCATCCATATGTTTTGTTTACCTCTCGGGAATTAAAAAATAGGATTTCATTTTCAGTCGCGACGAGTTTGATATTTACACTTCTTCTCGTACTCAGTCAACAGGCGTACGGTTTTTCTGGTTCAGGCGATACCCATATTGCTATTTGTAAATATATGACTGATGATTCACGCAGTAGAGTAATAGTTTATCATTATTTATGAGTTTACCTAAAAATGTCGACGTTTTTGAAAAATTGAAACGTTTTGGTATTTGTGTGGAGGCTGTCGCGACGTCTCTTACAATGGTTTTATTACTTTTTATTTATTTGCAAATTTAAAAGCTAGTAAAAATTTCCACGTGCTCCGGAAAATATCAATGTTTTTGAAAAATTGCTTTATATTGGTTTTTAGCAAAGCTATGGGACTCCCCATGTCAACGATACTATTTTTTAGTATGAAAACCTATCCTTATATTATCCTGACCGCGTTATTCCTTGGTCGTAAAGGCAGTTCTACTACGGAGCTGCTGACATCACTGCTGACATCCCTGCCTTAAGCGAGTTAAAATATGCACACCAAATGCGCCTCAAGCCAGCAACAAATGGAACCCGATTGAAGGTATTTTGAGCAAAATACCATTTCACCTAGATGTCAATGGCCCCAGTCTCATTTTAAATAAATGTCTCATTCTTCCCAAGATACTACTAGCTTGAAGTAAATAGTCCAACATTTATGAGTCATTAATGATCTTTTATATAAATGAAATTCTCAGTAAATAAATAAAAACTATCTGTAACTTAGCTATATAAGAATTTAATTTGACTCAATTTTGTCACGTGGTACAATTCTTAACTTCTTCGCTACAGAAGTCTTCAGTACAGTTGAAGAAGAAGGGTCCCTATTTTTGTGATTTTGAAAAATTACGGTGGAGGCCGTATGCTTTATTTTTTTTAATAGTGGAGAAAACATACAATCTACATTCCATTAATGATTTTGATTGTGTTAGTGTACATTTCTCGGGCTCGCCACCGGGTAAGATAGTCATAGGCAGCCGACTATTTTGATTGTTATTTCACTCCACAACCTACTGAGGTCATTTAGAGACGAAATTGTACGGAAAAAATACAGATTTTCCGGTGTGTGTATCTATTATCTGGGGTGAATATAATGCGATGCCACTTTATCGCACTGTAATATTTGAGATGATTATGAGCCATATTAGCTGTGGAACGTGAAATATATGTCATTTTCTCATTAAATGTTTACTCACGTCTTGTGACACGTAAATAGAAGGCTTATAGAGCATTTGATCATTTAAGTAGAACGTAAAAATTAAAGCGTTCTCACTGGATGGCGATCGAATATTTTTTAAATGAAATTATGCACGTTGTCCCATTGGATGACGCTGATCGACGCATAAAAACCAACAACGGTCAAGGGAATTCTTTAAAACTCTTAGAATAATGCCTCAAGTGAAAAAAAATAATTTTTTTCGTAACTGAATAAAGCCACTCGAACGAGCGGAGATACTGTTGGAATAAACGCAGAAAATCCATGGTGACCCGCATGAAAAGAAACCCTCTCCATACGAAACGTGCATTCCTCTCTTTACTTGTCAAAGATTTTCCATTACAAATACTTGACTGACACAAAAAAATAAAGAGAGTTAAGGACTTGACTCGGAATTTTCGATATGAAAAATGCAATATGGTTATATTGAGGTGGATTGAGCAGTATTCTAAGATCATTGTATGTACATTGTAATGATTTTTGGTGTAAAAAAACATTGGATTATTTTGCCATGTGTGAAATCGTGCGATGGAAATTTACTCTCGCTGGTAATCTCCCGCCTAATTATATTTTGCTTAAATTATTATCTCATAAAATCAGTGAACTAATTGTAAAAATAATCAGCAGTAGTATCTTTAGTCTTGGGCTGCGTGTCTGCATATTCGTTGATGTAGCTAACTGCTACTGATTATACCAGTTTCTGTTTTTTTTAATTTATAGAATATTTATTTCTGTCAGTTTATACAGTTATCATTTCTTTTCTTTTATACGTAAAAACAATTTTTTTGACATTTTACTAGTCAAAACATTTACAAATAATTTTTAAACATTTGATACAATACATATTTCTTATAAAATTTTCTTATTTAAGATATCTTTTATAATCCGCTGAGCATCTGGGATCAGATCCTTTATTTTTTCATTTGAAATTTTTATTATTTTTTCTGGATAAAAACATTTGTGACAAAGATAATACAATACAAGTGCTAAAATATCCATTTTAAAACTAGGAAATAATATAAAATCCATATGTAACAATTTTAAGTCTTCTATATTTTTTTCAACAAAAATTATAAGTTTTGCATATAACTGTTTTTTAATATTTTCCATCTTTTTTGATGTGCTTCACAGTGAAACAGCTCATGTTTTAAAGTTTCTATTTTATTACATATGTTACATAGGGGTGATGGGCTTTTGTTTATGTGGTATAATTTATCATTTGTTAAAATCAGGTTTTTAAAAACTTTATAAAAGAGCACCTTTTGTTCTAGTGATAATTTTGTTTTTTTTTTTAGATTTTTCCATTATCTATTCCAGTTACCTATTCTCTATTGGTCTTCAACTTTTATTTTATTGCTCAGTTGATTTTCTTTTATTTGAATTTTACAAAGGCTTTTGCTTTCAACATGTTACTGGATATTAAATTTTTTAACAAGTTCAGCTGATTGATTAGTGATATGTTTGGTTATAGCATTAATCTGTAATGTATCCATTGGGCATTTAAATAGGTCTTTCCTCCACTCCTCGTCACCTTGTAGAATTTGGATATAATTTTTCGTTAGCAGCGCTAATTTTTTCATTTTGATGTCAATTAAGCCTAAACCTCCTTCGCCCCTAGGCTGGATAGCTCGAGTTCTTGCCACTTTGAAAGGGCAGCTTTCCCATAAAAACATATTGGTGTGTTATATCAATTTGGCTAAATGTTCTGGGAAGGGAGGAAAAACCTGACCTACATACCATATCTTTGAAAGAGCAAATTTGTTTATAATGATGATTCTTTGAAGAATATTCCGGTTTCTAGTACTCATTTGGGTCATTTTACCGATCGCAGAGTTAATAATTTTATTCCTGTTTCTTTCTATTGTTGTTGTAATGTCGCTCGACCAAGTTACACCTAAAATTTTTATTTTTTGGGATATTTGCCATGTCCTATTTATAGTAATCGTGTTCTTAGATAGATTTAAAATTTTTGTTTTGTTGAAATTAACACGTTGGCCGCTATCTAGTTCATATTTATTTATAATGTCCTTTATTTTGATTTCATCTTCAATTGAGTCACTGAGAATGGTAAGGTCATCAGCATAGGCAATAAATTTCACTGTTTTCCTTCCCATTTTGATACCTTTGATATGTCTTTTTAGTTGTAAATGCAGGGGTTCTAACTGAATGGCGTTCATAAGCATTGAAAGTGGACACCCCTGTCCGATGGATTTATTTGTAGTAATATCATTTGTTGATAGACCCAGTTTGATTTGAATTTTAATTTTGGTATCAGTATAAAAAATTTCTTAAAATTTTTCAAAACTCTTCAGGGAATTTTAACTCTTTCATCACTTGGAAGGTATAATTTATATCCACATTATCGAAAGCTTTATCGAAGTCTATCGCTATAAGGTATGGGTTATTTAGGTTCAATTTGTTTTTTGTTATAAGGAAGTCTTTAATTAATTAGTGAGGATAGAGAATGTTTATATTGCCGTCCTTTATAACAAATTGCCATTACATATTATTTTTCTTGAAATTTGGTTTAGTATGTTGGCCGTGGTCGTGACAACAGTTAGGTCCGCGCTTGGGCAAGGGTCTTGCCTCGTTGAAACACCAGTTCCCGTAAGATCACTGAAGTTAAGCTATATTGGGCCCGGACGAGGGTTGGATGGGTGTCCATTCATAGCTTCACCGTGGGGCTCTTGTCCCCTGTCTGCATGTGGCAGACAGGTTAAAAATGGGGTTGGCACAATGGAGCACTCAAGGTCTAGGTGCCCGAGCTCCTGTCGAAGGCACCCTCGACTAACAATCTACTAGGTCGGCACCTAGCAGCTAGGGGAGCGTTTAAGATTCAACCTTGCCCTGGGATGAGTGACGTGGATTGGATTGGATATTTGGGGAGGCGACCGACGACGACTAGTAAGGTCATTTGCGCCATAGGGGATAGGTAAGGAAGGAAGGGTGGATAGAAACCCGGCGTCGGCGTTAGCCTGCTCATAACGAAAGGCGCAAAGGGGACCACAGCTTAACGTCTCATCCGACAGACGGAGTTTTCTACTTGAAGTGCCCTTCACAAGACACTCAAGTAGGGATCAGATTTCCTCTGAAAAACATACGCCTCTGCAGGAATTTGTATCCTGGCCGCCCGTGTGGTAGGCTAGTACTCTAGCCATCACACCAGCCCAATCCCCACAAGTAACGTGTGCCTGGTTTGTATTGTATGTGGGCAATTTCATAAATATATAAATAAATTCCTGTCGATTGTTATATGTTTCTTGAAGCTGTTCCCTCCCTTCCCTAACGACTTATACTCCTGATCTTTCCCTGCTCTTCATTCCTTTTGTTTCGCCCTTCCCTCCTCTACCTCGCCTTCCTTCCCTCAGCTGTTTGCCTTCTTGGGCTTTCTCTATTCTTAAACCGCCAACCGATCCATTAGTGCGGGTGCAATGCCCGGGGATTCTTTTCAGCGTCGAACGCTCCCCGGTCTCTCATTCTTTCTACTCCCCCGCTTCCTCAGCCTCCCCCTCCCACCCTTGCCTCCCCTCTTCTCCCTCAGTGATACCTTCAGCTCCCCTCCCGTCCCTTCATTCCCTTTCCCCCGTACTTCCCTCGTCCTCCCTGTCCTCTCCAACGGTCCCTTTCCCCGACTCCTTTAATTGCGCCATAATTCCTCCGGATGATTTCTGTAACGTTTTCAAGTGTTCCGGCCAACCCTGTCCATTTTTTTTCATCCTTGCGTTTGTCATCTCTCTCTCTCCTCCCTTTTTTTCCTCGCGATTTCCTTGCATAAATGGTTTTTTCGCCTCCTTTCTTTATCTCGAGGAGAAAAGTTAAGCGGAGGGCACCGGGACGACTTTGGGGAGGATAGGATGTCGGAGGGGTGGGTGTAATTTCTTTCTCCGCTGTGGGTGATTGATGCTCGGGCAAAGTCGAGCCGCGAGGTTCTTTTCCGTCCTGCTCTTTCTTCTTACTCTTGCTCTTGGTGGTTAATGCGGAGGAACAGAAAGGTGATTCCTTTAACTTAGCGAATGTTTTTTTTTCCTCGGCCAGAGACCCCTCTCTGTTTTAATGACTCGGCGTGTTTAATTGACTGATTCCTTGTATTGTATGGGAATAACTGAAGAATATATAAAGACATCAGGGTGGACTAGGAAACCTCCTACCCTACTCCCGATAGTCCAGGGGTCCATGATTTGTTCCTATTTATTTATATGTAACAGCCTTTCTGGCCTTCATTCATTGGTTGTATAAACTTATGATTGGTTGACTGCAACCCTCCACCCTTTCCTATCTAATGCTAGCTGCCTTACCTCATGGTATCTCTTCCTATGTATATACCTTCCTCTTGGTCGATCCATGAACTTATTCCTTGGTCTTCCTCTGGGGGATTTTCTCTCTATTTCGCCATCAGTTAAGTTCTTAACAATCCAGTTGTGTCTCAGAGTGTCTCCAGTCCATCTTGTTCTTCTTTTCTGTACGTTCCATATGGTCCTTTCCTCTTCTAATCTTTTCTACACTTCGTCATTTCTTATTTTGTCCGTCCATTTTATCTTCAGCATCCTCCTTCAGCACCAGGTTTCAAAGGCTTCTATTCTGTTCTGGTCTGCTTTTCCAATGGTCCTTCCTTCTGATCCACAGAGTGCCACGCTACCCACGCCTGTTTTCGCATACTGTTTCCTGGTTTGTAGTCCTATCTTCTGTAAGCGCATTAGTTGTCTTTTTCCTGTGAACGCCTTCTTAGGTTGGGCTATTCTCCGCTTGATGTCCATTGTGCTTCTTCCGTCCCACGTGATGGTACTTCCGGGATAGGTGAAGGAATCCACGTGGTCCAATTTCTCTCCTCTCAGGGTGATTTCTACCTTCAGCTTCTCTCTTCCGTATACTAGGATTTTTATCTCCTTACTGACCGTATCATTATGAAAAATCCTTTAAGGCGGGACTCGTGTCTGCGACCCTCGAGGGCTTTACCCCATCGCCACCGGAGCCAACATCTTTCTTGTCAAGCTGTACTTTCTGTGCTGATATATTGTTAAATTATCGTGCCACCACTTTTATCTATGCACTCGTTCAGCGGTCATTTCTGTATTGTTTTCCAATGACCGAAATCTTTCCATGCCAGTATATTTCGGTTTGGATTTGATAAGATCGTCAAAGCCATTTTGTATGTTTATTCAAATGCTATAGCTACTAAGTTTAGAAAAATCATGTTGTTTTATTCTGTCAGGGTTAGTTTTACGAAGATTAAATGTATATTTGGTGATAGAACCGTTTGAATCGAAGTGTGCACGTTGCATTTTCGTGGTGGTAAATATCTACAAATTCATAGTTTTGTGCCGAAATATAATCTATCGTCGTAAACCCAAGTCATAACAATAATTCAATTGAGACAAAATTTTTCATGTATAATTCTTGCATCTTTTGTATTGCAACGTAATATATCCTATATCAATAGATAATACTTTATATCCATATCAATACGTAATTATCACTTTAGTATAAATGGATGTACTTATCTGAAGTTTTCATTCTTAACTGGTGTGTTTCAGACTCAGAGAATGTTATGAGGACGCCTCAGCACAACTCTAGGTCTGACAGAAGCGATAAAAGAGAGATACATTGCCGACCAGATTGGTAGAAAAACTCGTTTTTTCCGTGCACAGTAAGCGACCGCGACAAAAACTTGGGTTCACTAAATACACACCTATTATTCACGTCACTATTTCACCTCCCAAAACCTTGTCCCTTTTATCTTTACACGGTTGGTGTACTAACACCCCTAACTCCCATGTGGCGGCTCGCAGGTTAGTATGTTGTACATTAGATGTTGACGGATACACTTACGTGAAAAATTAATCCAATGTTTTTTTTACACCAAAAATCATTAAAATATTCATACAATGATCTTAGAATACTGCTCTATCCACCTCAATGTAACCAAAACGAATTTATCATATCGAAAATTCCGAGTCAAGTATTTAACTTTCTTTATTTTCTTGTGTCAGTCAAGTATTTCTAATGGAAAATCTTTGACCGGAAAGTAATTTTAATCAACAATCGTTCACAAGTAAAGAGAGGAATGTACGTTTCGTATGGAGAGGGTTTTTTTCAGGCGGGTCACCATGGATTTTCTGCGTTTATTCCAACAGTATCTCCGCTCGTTCGAGTGGCTTTTTTCAGTTACGAAAAAAAATTTTTTTTTCTCTTGAGGCATTATTGTACGAGTTTTAAAGAATTCCCTTCACCGTTGTTGGTTTTTATGCGTCGATCAGCGTCATCCAATGGGACAACGTGCATATTTTCATTTAAAAAATATTCGATCGCCATCCAGTGAGAGCGCTTTAAGTTTTACGTTCTACTTAAATGATCAAATGCTCTATAAGCCTTCTCTTTACGTAATAGGATGCCTTTTAGAATGGATATTTTTACAGATAGCTAGTTACTGAAATTATCAACGCGATTTTCAATAACTTTTTTACAGTATTCCCAGTCCGTGTTGTTTTTCTTAGGGATCATCATTGGTTGTTCAATCCTAAGATCGGTCCAAGAAACATTGGACTGCAACCCTCCTCCCTTCCCTATTTAATATTAGTTCCCTTACCTCCTGGTATCTCTTCCATGTATTTTCCTCTTTATTTGGTCCATGAACGTATTCCTGGGTCTTCCTCTGGGGACTCTTTTTATTTTCTCTATGCTTTACCTTCAGTTATTTGCAACACTAACCCATTTTGTCTCAGGGTGTCTCTCATCCATCTCGTTCTTCTTTTCTGTATGGTTTTCCATATGGCTCTTACTCTTTTACTATTCTCTAAAATGCATCATTTCTTATTTATTCCGTCCGTTTTATCTTCAGCATCCTCCTCCAGCACCAGGTTTCGAAGGCTTCTAGTCAGCTCTGGTCACCTTTTCCAATGGTCCATTCTTCTGATCCATAGTGTTTCACGCTCCGCACAAGTGTTTTCAATTCCTGGTTTGTAGTCCTATCCACCTTGAGCACAGCAGTTGTCATTTTCCCATGAATGCCTTCTTAGCTTGGGCTATTCTCCGCTTTATGTCCGTTGTAATTCTTCCGTCCCACGTGGTGATACTTCTGAGATAGGTGAAGGAATCTTCTCATCATCACTCGGTCAATTTCTCTCCTCTCAGAGTGACTTTTACGTTCAGCTTTTCTCTTCCGTGTACTACGATTATGCACTATATTTTTATGGATATGGCGTATACATTTAATTTTCAAATGTATCAATGATTCGTCAGTCTGTGTAAGTGTTTTCACTACCTTTGTCATTGCATTTTGAACGTTGTTGAACGTGTTCAATGACTTTTAGATGAGACCAGTTTCGTCTGGTTGTAAAATGACGAGAATTATGCAGTTGGTCAAGGTGTGATTGACTAACGTACATTTTCATTCATTGTTCGTTATGTGCTTCGGGAAACTCAATCGTTCTTAAACTCGGTGCTTTCCTCTCAGAATCCCTTCTTATGAGCTGATTTCAATGTTGTAAATTAGGGATAGCTATACAAAAGTATTAGAAAAAAAATCACAGGATATGAGATTATTTTAGATGCCTCAGATGGAGTTTTCTGAGTTGTAATACTTCGTTTCCGAAAGGGCGATTGTTGCTCGTCCTCCTCATGGTAACATTGCAAATTAATCAAAATGATGCTTAGGTAGTGAGATATGGTGAAAGGTTATCCTGTCACATGTTTTACTCAAGCCCAATTTTTTACGCCAAGCTCTTATATTGCTATGCGCCAAATGTACGGCACTACAGTGCAGAGATTTTTTAGTGTCTTGTGTGGAGATTATATCCTATGTCCTGTTTTTGGTCGCGTGGGCTGTTCCCGTTATTCCTCCTCAAATTATCTTCCCGAACCCTGGTAGACACGGACAGAAAAACTTTATATTTTGTATTAATAGATTGGGTAGCATTGGGGCAGTGTTATATTATCAAAGATATCTCATTCCCGTTTTCAAAATACGTTTAAAATAGTTTGGTCCGGACCCGCTGAAGAACTAGTCACTACAAAAACACTGCATCTACATACAACCCCCGCGAGCCGCCGCATGGGATTGTGGCAGGGGATGGTAGGTCACCAGCCGTGTAAAGATGTAAAAGTTTTGGAGGTGAAATGGTGACATGTCCTATGAGAGTGTATTTGCAGGAGCTCAGTTTCTATTGTGGTCGCTTATTGTGCGCGGAAAGAACGAGTTTTTGTAACTATCTGTTCGGCAGAGTATCTCTCTTATTTTATCGCATCTGTCAGACCTAGAAATGTAGTGAGGCTTCATGATAATATTCTCTGTGTCGCTCTGAAAAATATCAGTTCTGAATTCATCAAGTAACCTAAGCCTAGCGAGTAGCCTCCGAGTCTCTAGGGGCTCCCACCTTAATCCCTCTAACAGTTGTGTTACACTATATGTTCGTTCTTCGTTCGTAGCAGTTTTTAACGAAGCGTGCTGCTTTTCTTTCTATTTTACTTATTTGTTTGGCTAAATCTTAATGACCAGGGTCCCAAATGCTCGCAGCGTATTCGAGGTGTGGCCTAACAAGAGCGAAGTAGCATCTCTCTTTTACTTTTTCATCCGAGGACATTCCTATTTTACGCTTAACAAAACCTAGTTTCTTTTATGCTGTGCCGCATATGTTTTGTATGTGTGTTCCCCACTAGATGGAAGCGGTAACTTTTGGTACCGTTTGGTATCATTTTCAAGGTCATAGTTCATGTCGAAACCTTGGTCGGTGAAATAAAATTTCTGTGCAAAGTAAACATAAACTTGTATTGGGAGAACATGGCATCTGTACTCCATTTCCACAAGATATCGCCTGATACTGTAAATTTAATTTTGGTATCGGTATGTTTTCGATGCTTTTCATTTTCATAAATGCCTCGGATGGGCCCCTGAGAATCGCTTTCAGAGCCCCAAGGGCTCCGTGGAGAACACTTTAGGAAACGCTGTTCAAGGGGCTACGCTGTTCACCTTAATTGATCTATTTTCCCTATGGCTCGCAGAGTACTGTGTAGGCGTTCACCTTAGTTTCCACTGCGCTCAAGTTCTGCCAGTCCGGTCCATTTTGCTAATTAGAATCGCTCCAAAATGTCAGTCCCACGTACGAGGACCGTTTGCATCCGGGGTGGTAACCTTAGGAAAGGAAACGGCGCATTGGTGACGAAGATTCATCCTAGATTGCAATATTTGGGCGGCAGTTCGGGGTTCGTTGGAAAGATCCGTCACTTCGTGGAAAGTTACTCGGAGTGAACTTCGCGTGGAATACGTTTTAACGGCGTCTCCTCTTCCTCCGGTGCCTGCGCATTGATGGAGGATTGCAGCTGCGGCATTAGGTTCATTTTTCACGTCTGGAGTCGCGCGGAGTGTGTGATTCGATTAGAGATATCTCGGCCCTCGCGAGGAGTTCTTACGTGCCGACCCCGGCTGCGCGAGGTCTTGGGACTTGAAATGTCTTCATTCTTCCCGGAGACGTCGGCGATGCATTACTGCATTACCCTGGCTCACTGCTACACGACCTGGGGATCCAAGAGTTGAACGTTTTTTTTCTTTCTTACCTCGTTCTCTCGCGTAGCTTCCTCGCCAGAGACACATGCTCTGCGCCGACTCTCGGCTCGTTCAGCGTCGGACTCCCGGACCCGGGAGAGTTGATCATTCGTGTCCTCTTCTCCATTTTTTTCGTTTCTAAATGGATGTGGTGGGAATGGAGCGATCTTACAGAAGAACGATGGTGGAGTAAAGGACGGTTTACTTCATGCATTTGAACCTTTTTTCTATTAATTACCAGCTGTGCCCGGCATGCGTTCCAATGCCTTTTTCTGGGTTCCAAATCGGTCCCTAACCGAATCACGAATTATGGAATGAGTTTTCAATCCATGCCCATGATGCCGTTTCCAAGTAAATATTCTATTGTTGAAGTAGTGCAAAAAGTTAAGATTTTCGAGCTTAAAAATCCAATTTTACGAAAATGCGAAGCGTATACGAAAATCGAATGTAAATATTAGAAGTAAGCAAAAAAGGGGACCAAACCACTGCACCAAATCTCATTCTACGTACAAATAAATTCTTCTTCTTCTTTCATTACTACTTTTCGTTCCTCGCTTGTTTGAGAAGCTCGCGTGCCAACATTCATTTTTGTTGAAACGACTCGCGCTCCACATATTGCACAGTAGATTAAATAATTCAGAAACCTTCGCGGGCGCGCGCACAACTCGCCAAAGTTTCATCTTAAACTGATGAATGGTATTGGAACGCATTAAACGAACAAACAAACATTCATTTTTATATATTAGATTGTTATTATTGTTGGCTCTAATGTATGGAAGTTTCTAATGTGCCAAAGCCATACTACACTCAGGATATACTTAAGGTGCCTACAACATTACTAGTACATGATATTTAGAATAATCCCAAATATAACTTTTTTCTACTGGCCGGTTGCAAGAACATTTAGTTATGGAATCAATAGTTACGACATCCATGAAGTTATGTATCTTATAAAAATATTCGGGTTGCAGGAACACATCTACTGGCCACATAAATTATTTACCAATAGTCAATAGCTTCGCCTATTCAATCTAATCTTCCACCGCCGGATAAAATTTATGAAAATTTAGCCTATGGATAATTTTAATGCTCATAATAATTAGTCAGTAAGAGTAAATAAACTGGGCAGTTATCTCAAAACAAAATTTTATCAAGTAATTAAGTCTCCAAACGGTTCATTTCTCATCCGCCCTCTTGGATTCTTATGGAACTCATCACGACATGCCATAAGTTATGAAACCAGGAAATTTATATAATGTTTCTGCAACTTTTATTGAATGCATGTGGTTCCTATAACTTCGTCATTCGCTGGTCGCGGCGTAACCGCCTATAGTTGATCATATCGTCCAATATCCAAAAATGGTTCTAGTTGTTACTATGCGTTTTATTTTATGGAATGCGTTAATGGACTATTTCAATGCGAAGCGACTCATTCTTTTTAAAAAAATGTCCTTTTTCATTTAATTTCCTCGTGGTTGGTGCTTGTGTCTGCTCAATTCTACCTTGGTGGATTCTGTTAAGTCAACTTCAGAAATTGCTCTTAAAAGAAAAAAACAAACCAAATTACGTTCTTGAGTTATGATCTCATATTCAGCGAGAGCCTGCCTCAAGGTTTCTGAGTGCGAGGATAATGAAAGCGGGAATGGGTATCGCTGCCACCCTACGGCCCAGTAGGCACGGTTCTCGCCTTAGAAAAAAAAGGAGGTTCGAAATGATTAATTCGACCCAGTACGCGAGGCTCAGCAGCGTCCTCGCCAAGTAAGAAGTGAGATTTCTTGGAAGTATTCTGAGATGGAGAAGGGGCTTTGGAGGCGAGTCGGAATGAGATATGCAGTGTAGCCGTGTCTTCTTCTTCTGGGAATCCTTGGCGTGTATTCAGATATATGTTAGCATGCGTAGGTTTATCGCCTTCAGAGAAAAAAAAAACCTGAAGCAAGCTCTTAGACACGAGCTGAGTGGGCGCGTTTCATTGCTGGAGCATTCGTCGTTTTTACATCGATCCGCTCGTATCCAGCTTCGAACTCTAAACTTATCTGAACTAGTCATTTATCTCGTCTTAAAGTAGTTAGTTTACGAGATAGTTTCATAGTCATGATGGAGATCATATTCGAATTACACGTTTTGATTTCAGCAGCTGTAGGAAGTTTGAGTTAAATATTTCATTATAAACTAGATAAAGATGTATGACTTCCACAGTTTATTGAACACTAGCGACCGGTTTCAATAAATTGTGAAAGTCACAAA
Source organism: Ceriagrion tenellum (assembly GCA_963169105.1). Taxonomy (NCBI): domain Eukaryota; kingdom Metazoa; phylum Arthropoda; class Insecta; order Odonata; family Coenagrionidae; genus Ceriagrion; species Ceriagrion tenellum. The sequence goes on from OY720644.1 coordinate 79,816,803, forward strand.
TTTTTATCATATTTATTAAGACGTCCTTCCACCACGTAAAAGCTTCAAGATTCCATTTTATTTAAATACTGCATATTTTATGTTATCTCTCTTTGATGTTCCATTAGATGTATATCTTGTGGCTTGTAAAATGTGGCTCGCAGGGTAGTATGTAGATTTAAATCTTATGAACCGCTTGTGACCGTTGATCGGACATTAATTCCATTATTATTAGATGTGTGATGACGGTTTTACCTATGTAGGTAAAAGTAGAAGATCTTCCACTTGGTCTTATACATTTAAGAATGGATACGATTACCTCCTGCTGTCAGATAATTTTTTCAGCTTAGCACATTTCTTACCTCCGTTAATCTCATTTAGCCTACTGTAATAACCGCTTTCGAAAAATCACCCCCATTATGAATAGACTATTTCTCTTACTTTAAAATGTTCGGATTTTATGACGGCATCTCTATTAGGCTGAAGTACTTGAAAGATTTCATTCAAGTATTCTGTATATTGCTATGCTTATACTTCCGATATAGATAGATATTTTTATTGCTCAATTTTAGGTGCACAAACATGGATTAAAAAAAAGGTCATGATATTTATTTATAGAAGAATTTGATGAATCCGTCATGATTTTGGATTATGTAGCATCTAAAGAGAAATTCGAAGTGATTATTTTAAGTATCTCCCTGGCCCATTGTGGCATATCATTCTTTTGATATGTGGTTTGCGTTTTGAATTAGTTTCCAGATTTTGCCAGGTGCTGGCTGTATTTCATACCATATTGAACGCCCTGGAATGAGTAAAACTGATGACGGCAGCAGTTAAATTGCACTGTTTGAGGCAAGGGGTTATTTTTACTGAATATATTACCCCCGGTGAGTGCTTTTCGAGCGTAAAGTATCGCTATTTACTATTTAAGGGCTATCAAAAACCAATTGCGTCGATGTTTCTTTTCGACTATTTTTACGGCTCAGCAAGAATAATGGGGTTCTGAATATTTTTATAATGGCTGGGAAAAATTAAGCTCTGGCGGTGGTCGTTACCTTCACCTGCTGACATAATTGCCTCATTACGGAAATAAGGTGCCTCAAGTTTCGGTATTATAATAACTAGGGTGAATTGGCTATCTCTCGAAGTCAGTATAAATTAACTACTCTCCAGCAGGTTACTATTCTGTGATTAACTTAACCCTCGATCCAAGCAAAGGCAGATACAATCTGATTCGTTTCATGATGATTGGCAACTTTGCTGTGGATTAGGTTTTTCAGTTATTTTGTATGGCAATGGTATTTATTTATCTTTTTAGCTATGTACTGGACGAGTTAAATCGATAAGGAAGATAGATCAAGTTCGCTTTACCAGGAATTGCTTTTTGCTTAGCTTAAATAGCATTTCCTGCTTCTAATTTTTCCCATTCTTGAGAATCCTTTCAGACTTATTTTTAACGGTAATTTGACCTTTCGTAGTAGTAGGTACTTGGTTCTGAAATTATCATTGTTCCATTATAAGAGTTGAGGACCCCTTATTAATTATCCATGCCTGTTGACTCGTGGATTCACAATTTCATCCTTTGTTTTTGATGAATTACTTCGAATACTTCACCTTGAAGCGTTTCCATTGTAGAAAATCATATTAAAATGTTGTGCGTGGGGATTAACGACAGAGAAATACTAGCCATGCTATAGGGAGAGAAGGATTGGGTGAGGCTTTTTAGGTTTGTTGGAGGAGTAGGCTGAAGAACTGAGAATTGGTGAATGAAAGTATCACGAGGCTCTTTATGCAGTGAACGAGAATAGCCGAGTGGTGAAGTGTATGCTAAAAAAAATACTACTGGTTCGCTCATTAAATGAGAGAAATAAGAAGAGTAGCTACTTGTATTTTTTTAAGTAATCTACTGGTAATAGGTCGGCTTCGTTGAAAGACAGAGAAACTCCTTCTGGTCTTCTTTACTTTCAGAGTCCTATTACCTCTAGTATATCCTTTTTCGCCTCAGCATAGGATCTGCCCTTCTTCATCCCGTCCATTAAACCTATTCTCTTTCGTCCCCTTCCCCGCTTACCCAACATCATTCCCTCTTATCACATTCTTGAGCAACCCCTCGCCCCTAATTACTTCCCCCAGCCACTTACCCTGTCTATCCCGGATTTCGTTCAGAGGTTTCCTATCCTCGCCCACCATCTCAAGCACTTCCTAGTTCGCCGTCCTCTACTGGTAATGTAGGGCAGGGGAAAAGGGGACTATAAACGGGAACTGTTACAGATATTTTTCATCAAAAAAGGAAAATACTGATAAGAGGGTGATGACAAGATAAGGAACCGAAAAAGATTTTTGCATTCGCGAGGTGCAAAACCCACATCTCCCCAGAACTCCTCGTTATCATTCCTCGCCTAATGAGATGAACCACTATCCGTTGCGGGGTCAGTAATTGGAATGAAAATGTTTATCGTGCATAGTGATTGTAACCATTTCAATCGTTCATTGAAGATAAAAGCAGGTAAAAGGGATAGTGACCCCTAAACTGCTGTTAAATCCATTGCGTTCTATAGCTAAACCAGCGGCGGCTGCGGCCGGTAATCCCTTTGAGGAGGTCATTAAATATGTATAGCGATAGTGAATGAATCTTGGTTACTACTTCTATGATGCTGAGTGTACCCATAGTTGATGCAAAGGAGCGGAGAATTGTTTGTGTAATACCATTTACCAAATTAAGATATGTAAAAAAAGTAATACCTTTTTTGGTATGAAATATATATTTAAATTGCGTATTTATTGTCGTAATCCATTGCGGCAATCTCTTCAAATTGCGATTGTGAAGGTTGTTTTTTAATAGTGCTGCAAAATAACTTTAAAATAAGACCAAAATCCTGCTTTGGGACCATTCAATCGTTGAAATAATCGTTTTACAGCGGTCATAAAACTTTTTGGCTCCTTAAGAGCAGCTGAAATTTAAGAAACGCATTTGGGAATATTTCACCTCCGTCTTGGAAAATTTATCCAGATCGAACGTTTAGTTTTATTCTTTTTAATATTTAAAAGGAAATTGTCATTTAGGAGGCACGAACAAAGGTTTTTTGCTCTTATGGGAATAAAAAAATCAAAAGAGCATTTTATAACAACATCGGTATTTTTATTTATTTGACAAAAAGATCACATACAGCATAAACCCACTTTATAGTGAACGTATAACAAAGAAAAAAGGACACAAACTTGAAAACAATACAAGAAGAAGGCAACAAATAATAATCCAACTTGGGGAGATAGTAAAAATTACTTTTTTGGGGATGACGTGTGTCTTGGTTAGCGAAGACAGTGGAAGATAAGGTGAAAGGGTCGATATTCTGAGGAAGGGACTTTACAAGAGAATTGGGGAGAAAAATGAGGGAGCGTTTGGTAAGTGATAATCTGGGAGTAGGGATATGGAGCAATGAGTGAGTCCTGGTGTTTCGGGTGGGTTTTCTAAAATATATCAAGGAAACAAGGTTGGGGCAGTCAATGCTCGAGTACAATGCTCTATGGATAAGTTTAAGGTCAGTTTTAAGGAAGATATTATCACTTATACTAACGGGGAGTTAGGACAAGACATCAGGGGTTATGTTGCGGAGATTTGGCACTCTATTGTTAATAACACGTGCGGAGAAGATAGTGGTATGTTGCAGGAATTTAACATTAGTTGGGGTTGATATCGACGATGTCGGGGAACATTAGGAGAGAATAGGAAGAACAATAGATGTGAATAATGCCCTGGAATATCTAATTCCTGTGTAACGGTATAGTAGGCCTAATAACCTGTCACGGTATAGTTGGCCTAACAGGGATATGGATCTACTTTTTTATGGTATGGATGTGGTCGGCATAGAGATGTTTTTGGTCCATTTTTACTCAAAGATGATTATTAAACTGATGAAACTCTTGTCAGTGGGGTGGAGTTGATGGTATATTTGAAATTCACTGGGGATTTATTGAGGGAAATGGTCATGAATTTAGATTTGCTGTGATTTAAATTTAGCTGCCGGTAACCACGGTTTTTACGCAAATTTGTATGAGTTCGGGTTTCATGTAACTTACTTTCTTGCTGTATATCTAGTGTTTTATCTAGTGAATCTGTTATCTAGTTTTTAATATCTATTTTGATTTGAATGCATTAACAATTAATAGCATGTTACATAATCATGCAACTCGAAGCTTTGCAGACATTCATGTTGAGTTTCATAGGACAAAACAATCAGCTAGAAGTCCTATCTCAGTGGGTACAAAAATGTACAACCGCCTCTCTCCTTTCTTAAAAAAAGGCTCCATCGGTGGAGCAATTTCTGACTGAAATAAAAAAATACTTGTTATGCAAGCAGTACTACAATATTAAAGAAGTAATGCTTGACAAAAACTGAGCTTTATATATTCTACTATGTGTATCTCAAGAAAACCAAATAAATGAGATTCTCTAGGACAAAGAAGGGAGGCTGGTGATTAAAGTTGGAGGACAGAAACTGGAGCAAGTAGAGCATTTTAATTACTTAGGTAGTACACCAGAAGAAAACGGACATAGTAGCAAAGACATACGGAAGAGAAGAGCGCTAGCTAAGGAGGCGTTTACTGATAGAAGGGAGTTGATGACGGGAACATTGGGCAAGGATGTGAAGAAGAGGCTGGTGAAGAGCTTGTTATGGAGCGTAGCGTTGTATGGGGCAGAAACTTGGACTCTCAGGAAGGAGGATGAGAATAGGCTGCAGGCATGTGAGATGTGGGTGTGGAGAAGGATGGAGAAGGTGAGGTGGACGGAGAGGAGGACTAACGAGGAAGTGCTTGAGATGGTGGGCGAGGAAAGGAAACTTTTAAATGAAATTCGAGACGGACAGAGTAGGTGGCCGGAGGATGTAATAAGGGGCGATGGGTTGCTCGAGTGTGATCGAGGGAAGGATGTTGGGCAAGCGAGGAGAGGAAGAAAGAGAATAGGTTTCATGGACAGGATGAAGAAGAGCAGATCGTATGGTGAGGCGAAAAAAGGAAATGCTACCGAGAGATAGGCCCATGAAAGTGTAGAAAACAGGGAAGAGATTCTCTCACATTCAACAAAACCTCCTTAACCAGTAGAAAAGTTACTAAGAAATGTGTACCTCTTTTTTACACTAGCGTAAGTGTTGACAGTGTACATTAATTGTATTTTCAGTTTGACGAATGCTATACATTTAGTGTATCTGAATGTCGACTGGAAAATAAAAATTATAATAATAATTATTATTATCAGAATCCAAACTGTGAGAACAATTTTGTTGTAATTAGCCGCCCTCCTAATTTTGGCATTCATCGTCGTTTCTGTGCTAATATTGTAAATCATTCTCAAGTAGCGTCATTTTCATGTCTTATAATGTGCGCCGCTCGGGGTAAATTTATTCATACCCATCGGGTACTCAAAAGCGCCGCGTCAATTTCACGTTGCCGCGGCAATCTAGATCCGTCTGCTTGTGCCGAGTCTCGTGGCGTGGCAGACGGCCGTATTTTGGATTTACATCTCTATTCCCCTGGCTGCGGCGGGGATGGAAATACTAATGCGTCCATTTCTCTCTCGTTGCAAGCCGTAGAGAGCCCTCCCTCCTTATTTGCTCTTTCATAGTTACCTCCCACCATGCCAGCACCCATTTTCCTTCCCCTCCCTTCATCCTTTCTCCCACCCAGCGGCCCACAGTCGGCCTTGTGAGCTCGTTTCACGGTTTATTGCCGGGCCACGGCACCTGTCTTGGGGAAAATGTGTTCGGGTCTCCCTCCTTTTCCCCCACGCCCCTCCACCCGCCTCTCACGTCTCCTAATCTGCGCCATCCCATCTTCCCTTACCTGCCACGTCCGGCGTTCGCCCTCGTATATATACACTGTGTTCTCCGCCTCAGCGCTAACCTCGCGCGAAGGACCTTTTCAATCTATCCCATCTTGTAATCCCATTCCACGAATGAGACCCGTGCTCGCTCAAGCTTGAGGGCAAGATACTGCTCTGTTTCGAATAGTAGACCTTTATAAATTCTCCGGCTCTCTCCCTCCGGGTCGTGGGTGGGCCATTCCTCATGGGATGATCTGGAGCGTCTACTCATGGGCGGGTCATGACCACCTGTGCATCAGCGTGCTCAGTCCGAGATACGCTTCTATCTCTGTAATTTTCATCCTAGTATGGGTGCGGTGTATGTTGAGTCGGGTTTGCGGGAGTATTCGAAGAGCATAGGAATTTCATTTCGTTTTCCTAATCGTTGGAACTCTCCTTCTCCTTCCAAGGAATCACCTTTTTCTTGTCTAATGGCCAGTTGCATATGCATTCTATAAATTAATGGGACCCATAAGCCATGGCAACCAGTCAACAACTGTTTCTGAAACATTCGATACATTTATTGGTTTCATAACTTCTGGCATGGAGTAATAAGTTCCATTAGTAGCTTAGATGGCGGACGCGCGATGAATCGCTTGGAGACTTAATTAATTGACAAAAGAGTTGCTTTGAGACAAATGATCAGTTAATATTCTCTTACTGACAAATTATTATGTGCATTAGCAATTATTCATATGCTTATCTTCCATAAATGTTATCCGGCGGTAGAAGATTTGATCAAACTTACGAGACTAATAACTATTGGCAAATATGTTACTTGCAGATGTGTTCCTGCGACCCGAATATATTTACTAGATCTGTTACTTCATGGATCTTATAACTATTGATTCCATAAATAAATGCCCTTGCCATCGGCTGTAAGGCGTATAGCCATATCGTACCATTTTGTTGCTATAGATCTTAAAAATTACGCGTAAATGAAGACTTTTTTCAAGTCCCTTTCACTACGATTTCATCACTGCGGAATTGAGATAAGCCTGAAGGTAAAATGGATATCATGGAGGTAAAAATTCTGTATTGACGGGACTGGAACTCGCGACCGTGTGGTTGGCAGAACTTAAACTCCACTGCCATCGAGGCCTTCGGTTAACCCTCTCTACCTGTTAGCTAACCCTATTAGTCCATCTCAATGGCTACTATAATGGTCTCTTGTCGTTACTGAATTAGCGTTGTTTTAAATATATCCTATCCGTATCCTATTTCCATGGTTTTTATTTAATGATTGGTGCCAAAATGGCCTCTTTCTCGACTATAGTTCAGTGTAGTGAGCTCTAAAATGCTTGCGCTTAAAGACTGCAAATAGTGACACCATAAAGTATAAAATTTGCTCTATCTTATGAGGTAGCCCTTTATATAAATAACACGCGTAAAGAAAATTTTCCATTTATTTTTTTATTCATTTTTATTAAAATTTCTCATTTATCTTTTCTCCGAATTTCTTTTGCAATCGATGAAGATTTTAGTTTGATATCTTTTGTCATTTGGCACAAGAGAGCAATGATGTCTAAGTTTTTTCTGCGAAATGTATATCTTCCTACGTTACCATCTACTATGAAATGGGAATAATTCGTCTCATTACAAGGGCTGTAGCAACCAAGAAAGTCCGTTGATTCAATTGGTGTCACCCAGAAGACTGAGGAAAATAGAAATGTGATGACTAATTTATTTGCTTCCATGCTAGTTATTTTTTATCTTAGATTGTTTCGGAATATTATCATACAACATTTGACATTTATGTTGAAATAGTGAATTATTAACTTGGAGAAAATTTGACAATAATACTTTGTACGTGTTCGAGATGTGGATGAGAGTGGAGAAAGTACGTTGGACGGACAGGTAGACGAACGAGTGGGTTATAAACATGGTTGGTGAATTGAGAAAGCTTCTTGAGGAGATTTGGAGTAGGTAGAGTAGGTGGTTGAAATGGATAATTAGGGGCTAAGGGGTGATAGAGGAAGGATATGTTGTGTGAGTAGTAAGGGAATAGGCTTCATGGATTGGATGAAAAGAACTTTGACCGTCCGTCAACTTGTCCGTTGAGATGAAGAAAGAAATCATGTCAGGAGATAAGGAATGCGCACATTTTTAAAGCACATAAATTCCCTCTCCTTAAAGTCTGATGCTACTATCATAAATATGTTTCGTTATTTGACATTCATCCATTCTCTCGGCAATGCAAAACCACCGAAGCACACTCAGTTTATTCAGTACTTAAAATAATTTCCGCAGACGGGAAGCCTACTTCATTGTGACGAAAGTTGACGAACCAGATTGTCGGATGTTTGATCTCCCGTAAATCTTCCAGTTAGTCTGTCCTCTAATATACCTCCGTAGAGAGAGCTTCATTTAGTTAAAACTTTACACCTTCAGGCTTCACTTCGTGGAAGTATTTTATATTCAAATCCATACTAAAAAAACAATCCTCGTACTTTTCCACAAGTATTTATTAACAGTTAAACGTACCACACGTTTCGCAGGTTGCTGCATCTTCAGGTTACAATGGTTTATATTTTATTTATTGATGGTACGATAATGACAAGTGATTTTTATCTCAGAAATTTTAGATGTCCTGCCAAAATGTTTAAAGGAGGATGCATTGGAGCAAATGGAAATTATCAGAGTGTCAAGCAACCTTTGCAATGAGCTACTTTATCCGCACCCCTCCTCATTCCTTTCCGGGAAAATTTCCCTTCTCACGAGCTACTAACCTATGTTCCTCGGCCGTTCCACCCAAACATTAGTTTGCTCTCTAGAAACTCCCCCGCTTCTTAGCGGTGGATACTATCGTAACAATCAATAAATAAAGTGTAAACAGTTGGACCTGAAGATGCATCAAGCTGCGAAACGCGTGGTATATTGATGGTTAAAATGAATTGTGTAAAGGTGAGCGGATTGTTTTCAATATGGGTTCTTTTAGGTTGGTCGTACACACCTGCAGTACTTCCTTCTTCCCCGCAGCCTCTTTTAACCTTTCCCTCCTCCCATATTCTCCTTTCCCCGTCCTCCCGAGGATAAAAGGATGACTTTCATCCCTTCCTTTTCGTCCCGACTCTCGTTGGCAGTTTTGCGGAGACCCAGCCGACCGGAATCGTTTCTTATTCCTCGCCGCTTCCCGTCCCTCTCCGCCAATGCCTCGCTCTTACAGCCCAGCCACCCCTCTCCCGCATTCCCTCCCTCGCCTCTCTTACCCTTCCCGCTGCATTAATCCACCTCAGGTCCAGCAGTTGCCTTTGTAATCATTTCATACTTATCATCTTTCGTTTTTTTCCCACTTTCCCGTATCTCTCCCTCCAATTCTCTATCTTCCCACTCTGCCATATGTCTCCCCCTCCCCGTGGGATGCCCCGAATCCTCCACCGCGGTCTCCGTTTCGTTCATTCTCCTCCACTTCCCTTTTTTCGGAGGTCTTTATGCGTTGGCTTGGCGAGGGAGGCATGTAAGGAAAGCAGTGTGCAGTCCGCGGCAGTTCTGGCACCAGAGCTGGCGCGGGAAGTGGCTGGTGATTAACTTTCTCTGTATGGACTACCAGACCGCTTGAAATCTGAGCTTGAGGTCTCACTGTAGATATGTATGTATGTATGTTTTACATGGCCTCGCTGCGTATTATGGGTTCGCATCTCAATGGTCTCCTAGATTTTTCCGTTGAATATTCTGCGGTGAGGACACTCAAGTTTTCAGATACTAAAATCTTGTATGCAGTTTAATATCTAAAATCTTAAAAAGTCAAATATCTTCAGATACTGTACAATATCTTGGAATAACCTTAAATTCTAATGTATTGTGAGGATTACACGTACAAAACATATGTGGCACAGCATTAGAGAAACTAGGTTTTGTTAAACGAATATTAGGAAGGTCCTCGGATGAAAAAGTCAAAGAGAGATGCTACTTCGCTCTGGTTAGGCCACATCTCGAATACGCTGCGAGCATTTGGGACCATACAATTTTTTCGCGGAATCGGTATGCTACTTGCAGGCACAATAGAAGCCAGTCTATTTTCCTTGCTCGTGTAAACCTCGGTCGATTACCACCGCTATCGACCCCTACTGTCATAGAAGCCCGTGCTTACCCGTCGGAAGTTTCGATTTTTACCCTCTATGGACGGAATGTTGAAACATCAGCATGAAAAAATACTGCTGCTATATTTGTTTTTTAAAAGTGCCATTTAAGCATTTGTAAAAATTACAATTTATTTTATGATAACATTTATTTTGATATGTGACGTATTTATATTGTATTAATTTAATTTAAAATAATAATTTACATAATTCTAGTGATGTCACCGCAGTTATTTCTTCAGAATCGTAAAAAAAAATTTCCGATGTAAGGGATTTTTAAACGTGCCGAGTGAAAAAAAGTCAAATTAAAGAAATTTGTTGATATTTTTATTTAATTACCTAGAATGTACGTTATATAAAAGTATAATAATGCGCCAATGTAATTTACAATATTTCAGTCATACTACCTACAACTGCAGAAATTAAAACGTAAAATTCTAATATGGTCTCCATTATGACTAGGGAACTATCTCGCTGAACCACTCTAATCAGAAGCGTTGCAGTTTTTTTCAAAGAACCATGGAACTAGCAGCGCAGTTACTTCGATTAAATTCTTGCCGATGGTAGTGAAAAACGTACATATTTTATTTTTATTTTATCAGTTTGTGTCGCAAAGTGACATGAACACATCCGTGGTATTCCACATTTAAAGAATTTAAAATAAGTTATTCTGATGCCCATTTCCCCTTCACCTCATTTAATCAGCACCGATTTTTTAAATATTAACTCAAAAGCTGTTTACGTAACTTTCTATTGCAATTTGATATCAAAATGCATTTTTCTGACCTATTTTTTTCTCCACTCTAGGCACGGATTACATCTTATGCGTGTGGAAATGTGGCTAAGCTCATACTTTAAATAAGAAACAGCGTCCATAGCGTACAATTGTTGAACTATTGGATCGAGGAAATTGCATATTGTAGTGCGGTCAAAGATATATGTAACCGAGATATATGTAAGCTCATACTTTCAATAAGAAACAGCGTCCATAGCGTACAATTGTTGAACTATTGGATCGAGGAAATTGCATATTGTAGTGCGGTCAAAGATATATGTAACCGAGATATATGTAAGCTCATACTTTCAATAAGAAACAGCGTCCAATTGTTATTATTATTATTTTCAATTATATCCAATTAGCGTACAATTGTTGAACTATTGGATCGAGAAAATTACATATTGTAGTGCGGTCAAAGATATATGTAACCGAGTAATTCTTGTTAGTTCTCGTGTGCTATTTCAGTTACTTAGAACAAAACCCTCGGTCTTTGTACTTAAGAATTTAACACACTTTTCGTTCACCCGCTAGTGATCACACCATTGTGTGAAATTCACTGTGGAAACATCATTCGCCTGGACTTGGAATCGAACTCCAGATCCCTCGATTTCGCGCCGAGTGCTCTAGCCAGTTATGCTACCCAGGCGTCCTTTTTCCATTGTGAATCTCATGGGGGCTTTAGGGAGCAAGTTGTGGATTTCACTCAATTGTGTGAATACTAGCGGGTGACTTCGTTGAAGTAACTGAGCGGCTAGTTCCGTGGTTGTTTGAAAATGTCGAAGTAAACACCTTTGTGTTTAAAGTACGGCTTTACCCCGTGGACTGTGGCGCTTAGCGCTCGCATGCGGGTACCTCTGGCATCATATGCACGGTACCTGTGAGGACCACTTGCTCCTTAAAGCCACCATGAGATTCACAGTGGGTGAGGACGCCTGGGTAGCTTAATTGGTTAGAGCACCCTGCGCGAAATCGAGGGATCTGGAGTTCGATTCCTAGTCCAGGCGAAAGATTTTTCCACTGTGAATTTCTCACATTTATCGTTACAATTCTGTCTAATGGAGGAACTAAATGGAAAAACCTCATAGAAAGTAGACATTTCAATGATTTTGAAACGTAGCAAATTTGACCCGCTCGTCCATAGAGGGTTAAGCGACTTCCAAGGCTACTGACGTGGCAGTGACTTCCGCGTGTAAACCCGCATTTACCAGCATAGTCTATGATTTATTTGCTACGATGGCCTAATTTCAATGTCTTTTCGATTCAGCTTATCGTTTGTATTACTTTCAGTACTCATCTTGTCAGTTTTTTGTAGGGAGGCTTCTATTTTATTCCTTCATTCTGTCCAATTTCCTGTCATCATTCTCGCGTATCGTTGCATTTATGTCACTTCTATCTTCATCTCTGTAGTACTGCAGTCTCGTCTGACACTTGCTCAAGCGTAAAAAAAGTAAAACCTTTTTACGTGCGATTTTATTCGTGAACTAGTCCACTCTGCCTCTGCCATGAGAAATATTTTATGAGCCGAATTGCGTTTTTTTTTAGAGCGTAAAATTTTCGGAGCATGTCCCCGGAGAGACAAGTAAGCGCCAGGAAAATAATGTAAAAAAAATGAACGTCACGAAATGTACATCCGTTTAGCTGTTTGCGTGTTCTTGTTATTTTTTCACCGCCCTCAGCTCAACGTTGGACACTTTTGCAAATCCCTTTTCGCGGTGGAAATTTTGTTGACTTAGCGCATTAATGGAGCGGTTTTAATCCTTGCGTCTTCCCGTTTTCCCTTTGAATTGACAGTTGAGTCAATAGGCAAAAGCGGACCGAATTCAAGCCTCGGGTATACTAATCCTCCCTTTTCTCGTTCTCCGCAAATGCTCATCGCCCTCAGGCTTTTAGCCCTTTTCTCCTCCCCCCTAGCCCTTCCTAATCCTTAACCTTTCCCCCGGCTTCCTTCGCCCTTTCTCCTATGGAGGGATTCGTAGAGCCTCGCGAAATCTGTTCTCTCCTTTCTCTAACTCTCCCCTACTTCCTCGAATGTATTTCCCCATTTCCGTTCCTGGAGGATTGTGTCTGAAATCGCCATTGAGGTAAGTATATGGAGAGGGCACAACGTCCCCATTCTGAAGCCTGACAACCGAAATGACAACCATATATACGAGGTGTAATAAAAAAATACGGCGAATGAATTTTCATAGCAAAAACTACTTTGGCTACATCTATTTCAGCTAGTATGTCTCATACCCTCATGTGTGGAGACAGGCAGTGACAAGTTTGAACAGTCAGCTTCTAGAGCCGCTAGAGTGAGGTCGTGTTTGCCGTGTCTGTCGTGAAACATGGATCTTGAACAACGCATTAACATTAAGTTTTGTTTCAAGTTGAAAAAAAGTGCCAAAGAAGCTCGCGAAATGTTAAAATCTGTGTATGGTGATAATGTGGTAACTTTGAAGACTGTTTACAAGTGGTAGGAGCGATTTTAAAGTGGAAATGAGTCGGTTAAGGACGATGAACGGTCGGGACGTCCTTCTACCTCAAAAACAGATGAAAATGAGCAAAAAGTGGCCAACCCTGTTCGTTCAAACAGGCGAATGACTATTCGAGAGCTTATTGAAGAACTTAACATCTCGTACGGATCCGTGCAAAGCATTTTAACCGATGATATGCAAATGAGACGAGAGTGCCAAATTTGTTCCCAGACTTTTGACTGATGAACAAAAAGAAAATCGTGTTTCAATTTGCACGGAATTGAAGGATCGTCTTCATGCAGATTCGGACTGTTACTGCAGATGAAAGTTGGGTCTATGGCTATGACCCGAGACAAAAATTCAGGGTTGGTGTGGTGGCTGGAGTACTGGCTAACCATGCGGACGGTGAGGGTTCAAGTCCCTGTGGAGGATGTTTTTCAGAAAAAACGTGATCCCTACTTGAGCGTCTTGTGGAGGGCATTTCAAGTGCAGTACTCCGTCTGTCGGATGAGACGTTAAACAGTGGTCCCCTTGGCGCCTTTCGTTGAGAGGAGGCTAATGCCGACGCCGAGTTTCTATCCACCCTTCCTCCTTTACCTATCCTCTCTGGCGCAAATAACCTTAGCTGTCGGTTGCCACCCAAAATCCAATCCGATCCAGTGACGACAGAGAAGAATTTAACTGTCACCAATAAGAACCCCACTATCGGTATGCTACAAATGCTGCGGGAACTAATCAAATAATCTATAATGTAACCATGTAAACGTGGCCTAACAGTCGTGCAGGGAACATGCAAAACATATGCTGGCACTACTCGGCAGAATTAGAAACATGCATTAGGGGGCTTATGGATTAAGCAGCTACACTGCCTGTCAACTAACTATTTGGAAAGTCGAAACTCAGCCATTAAGATCTTATCCATCGCGGGAAAAAGGATATTATAAACATTTCTGTTCTTCAATATATTTGCCTTATTTTATTCACATGATCTGTTCTTCCGTGTGCGGAAAGTGCGCACTCCAAAAGTGCGTAAGATATTGATCACCTTGTCGGAAAGTAAATTGGGATTGAATTTTGAATAGTTCTTACAAAAGTTTCTGGCGCTGTGTCTCGCACTTTTTGGACGTGGATATTTTTTAAAAACATTAATCCGGGAGTCAAAATCTACATATTACTCTTCAAAGCACCTCTAGGGTGTTTGGCTTGGGTTGAGTTATCACGAACATGCTCTAGAATGATATATGACTTCTTCATCCAATCTTCATTATCCGACACGTCAAGGGAACCAGGAAAGGACTCGCCTGTTAAGGTAGCTCGAGCGAGATAGTTTCCTATTCATAATAGAGGCCATATTCGAACTGTACGTTTTAATTTCACCAGCTGTGGGACATGTGAATTATATATTGCACTATTAATGGTGTATCTAATAATATAGTTCTTTAAGATAGAAATAGGACATAATTGCATTAAAATATCTAAATAAGTTTTTAACTTGACTCGACATTTTATGCGGTGCGTTTGCAACTTCTTCAAAACGGAAGGTTTTTTTTATGATCCCGATTTTGATTGATACTTTACAGCGGTGAAAATGTAATTAATTTTCAAAACTAGTTGATAAAACATACAAACTACGCCTTGTTAATTGTTTACGTGGTAGAAGTCACTCATTTTTTAAAATAAGCTCTCTTTGGAGTACTTAATTTGATATCAGTTTTCACCGGGAATGCGTATTATTAGTAATTTTAATAAAGAAACAATTGACTCACAGAGAATACATATGAAAGAAGTCGTTGCATGCTGGTTTCTATAAAGTTATCGACGAAAAACATCGTAAAATTGCAAAATTAGTAAATGTAATTCTTGCAGCACTTGTATATTGCAAACTGTACGAATAATTTTAGTGCTTGGATATGGCATTGCGTCATCAAACTGAAGCTTGACAACCCAAATAACAACCATACTGTTTAACTTTAATCTCCCCTTACTCTCCTATGGTTTGCACGACGAAATGGACGAATTAGCGGATGATTAACATGTATATCAACCATCTGTTTGAATTTTAAGGTAAGTAACTCTTAAGGCATATAATGGCTGCTTAATGTACATCCATCCATATCCAAGTCCAATCCATAAGAAATACATTGTGTGCGATATATAACGATATATATCGATTGCTATCGATAGTTTTGATCACTTGAATTGATTATTAAAAATGGATTCCGCTTAATTTTACATTAGTTTTTACCTGTAATGAGGATGATTTTTAATTTAAAAAATAAACGAAATACGTAAGGAGTTCGATTCAAAGAATTCTGAAATACTTGTGGGTTGACGATAAAAAGACTAATTCCGAAAGAAGGAGTTCTGACAAGCTTGCACTTTTCCTGTCCATTCGGAATGCCTTAAACTTGAACTTGGGAAAAAAATATTATCTCCTTTCCTAGCACGACGGAATCGACGAAGTAGCACATCTAAAGCAAGAATATCAATCATCTGTTTGAAATTTAAGGCACGTAACTCTTGAGCATATATTGGATGCTTATTTCTGCGGATTCTGCTCGTTTTTATCCTAGTTTTCTTTGAGTATGTGGATTATTTTTAATTTAAATAAGTAAACAATAAATGCTTGGAGAATGCACATGAAAGAAGTTCATGCTGATTTTTAGTCACTACAAATCGTCCTCCTTTCTCGCATTTTCATTGCAATGGTTATTTTTCTGGCTTCGCCCTTATTCTAATGGTCTCCTTCTACATCTACATTACATACTACCATGAGAGCCGTCACATGGGTGTGTGGCAGGGGGTGTTAGGACACCAACCGTGTAAAGATGTAAGAGATAATGTTTTGGGAAGAGAAATGGTGGCGTGTATTATAGGAGTGTATTTAGTGGAGCTCAGTTTTTATTATGGTCGCTTATTATGTGTGGGAAGATAGAGTTTTTGTACCTATCTGTCCCGCAATATATTTCTCTTATTTTATCGCTTCTGTCAAACCTAATGATGTTGTGAGGCGTAATGATAATATTTTTTGTGTCGCTGTGAAACTCACCAGATCTGGATTTCTCAAGCAAGCTAAGCCTAGCGTATAGTCTCGGAATCTCTAGGGACTCCTTAAGGTTGACAAGCGGACCTGCAAATACCCGTTGGAATAAGGGCGAGACTTTTGTTTAATCAACAACCAACGCGGTGAAAACCCAAGAACAGTGGATCAGTTGAGGCATTTGTTTTGCTTCGTGTAGGATTCGCTATGGCAGTGATTTTTTATATGAAACTCTGTACGAATTTTTCTTGCACGCACCGGGATTGATTGGAACACATTTGATGATCCCCATTCTTCGCCTTCCACTTTCTCCCAATTCCCTGTACGAATCCTCTCAACCCCCGCCACACGTCTTCATTTTGTGTTCCCGTCCGATATTCTCTCGTGTTCCTCCCTCCCCATCCGAAGACTCCTCCCTTCCCAAATTTCCCATTACTCCCCGTGCCCCTCCTTAACCTTTCCCGAACGGCGTCCGCAATTTCGCCCGCCGCATTTACCGGCGTCTTCTCGGGCGCCTCCCCCCCCCCTCCCGTTCCCTTTCGTGGGCCATTCGAGGTTCTCCATTTTGACTCCCATCTCCTCCTCTCGCCCTCATTTCCTCCATCAGCCGACTACTCCCTCAAGTTCTCTTCACCCAGGGAGCGGCTAACCGCTCGCTACTCTTCCTCCCCCCCTTTCTCCATCCACCCCCGTTTCCATTTACAGCCTCACAATACCATCCCTCTCGCCGCACATATGTATAGAATTAGAGGTGGGGAGTTGAGATGTGCAAACCCGTTCATTTTTTTGGGAAGTCGTTCACACTAGACCGGTTCTTTTAGGGACCCGTTCCTTTTTTTTCGTGGCCATGTTTTTTTATTTTTACCGTCAAACATTTGGTGTTTTTTTTAGTATACTACCGGTAAAGTCGGACCCGGTGGTGGCGGGGTGAAGTCCTCGTCTGTTGTTACAGTTATTCCCCTGATATAAATTGGCCGTAGGTGCTGTATTCGGGGTAGGTAAGATAAATAAAAATAATTAAAAAATAAAAAGGTGGGTTTTGTTAAATGTCTGAGAGTATCCTCCCGGTTTTATAAACATTCAGATCCCTATCTCCTTCTATAATATCCTTTTTCGCCTCATCATACGGTCTACCCTTATTCATCCTGTCTATGAGACTTATTCTCCTTCTTCCTCCTTTCCCGCTTGCCCAACATCCTTCCCTCTATCACATTCTTGAGCATCCCATCGCCCCTTATTACAACCTCCAGCCACCTACTTTACATATCTCGAATTTCATTCAAAAGTTTCCTTTCCTCGCCCACCATCTCATGCACTTCCTCATTAGTCTTCCTCTCCGTCCACCGCACCTTCTCTACACCCACATCTCAAATGCTTGCAGCCTATTCTCGTCCTCCTTTAATGGGGCCCACGTTTCTGCCCCATACATTAAAGAATGTAAAAAAAACTAGAAGTACTTCGTATACCGTAATGAAGGCGTTTAAGAATGTTGGATGAAATTAAAGACGGAAAGTTTTAGTACCAACTTTATACAGGGCTTCGTAAATAGGTTTTATTTATGTAAAGAAAAAACGTACTGCCAATTACACCGCTCGCATCAGCAGATTAATATTTTGGGTGCTATGGAGAACACCCTATCACTTAAAGATCGGAGCGAAAGTAATGACGTACCGAAAGGAACGACGGACGGAGAGGAACGAAGGACCGAAAGGACTGGCGGACTCAAAGATACGACGGACCGAATGGACCGACTGACCGAAAGCAACGATGGACCGCAAGGACTGAATGACCGAGAGGAACGAAGAACCGAGAGGAATGAAGAACCGCAAGGAACGAGGGACCGAAAGGAACGGTCGTTCCATAGAAGTCGGTTCTCCCGTTCAATCCATGGACCCGATCGTTCGCGAACGACTCACTGCTAGTGGCGAGCATCCAGTTTAACCTTGGATGTTCTCAGGCTCGTTGAAAATTCATGCTGAATCAATATAAAGACCTTGTAATATTTTCTGTTGATTTATTTTTATCGTATCTGTGAGCAAAAAGGGCGACAACAAATAAATCCTCTCCCGCCTATCCTAAAGGTAAAAGTTTCTTTAATACCTCAGATCTTTATAAACTTCATCTACGAAAAATTGAGAGAAGAAACACTACTCTTTTAACTTTTAAGCTTAAAGCTTAAGGTTCTTTGAATAGCCTTTATGGATGGCTTTTTAGCTAGGATGCCTGTCAAACAGATGGATGAAATTGTTTGGGCAGGTTGTGGTCAGCCCCCTAGACAGACTGCTTAGTGGCTTTATCCTTTATGCACCTAAATCTACCTTAACCTGTGCATCTCGTCTAATAATGAAGTAATTAAGGCTGATTTTACTCTCGGAGGTTACATAGACCCATCTTTCAGAATATTTTTGTTGCAACTTTGTCTAGTAAGTGGAGAAAAAATATGAAAAAAATTCGAATTGGACTTAATATGTAGGGATGAGCGGTAGGAGGTTAGTAGAAGTTCAAGAAAACTGTTACGGCAATGAGTTTAGTAAAAACATGCCATAGTTTATCTTATCTCCTTACTGACTTACCTTGATGGGTTTACTGTCACTTGTATGTGAATCGTTAGCTAAAGTCTCAGCTGTAACTTTGAGGAAAACTCTTCAAACATAACAGGCATTGTTGAATTGAATACAACGTTTCATACGTGTATTGTCAGTAAAACTCATCTCTCCTGTGTTTTGGGTGAAAACAATGATATTTAGGGTCAATATAGTACACGGGGACCCACTGCAAAGATGTGTGGAAGGGGGCGATAGGTCAACAATCGTTGAATAGGGAGGGAATGAGAATTGGGAGAAGGACTTAGGAGAAGACTGAGTTGAATTGCGTGTTAATGATGTGTCTTAATATAACGTCCCACTCTTTTTGTAATAATTATATTATAATAATATTTATTTCACACACCGAATTATTAAAAAATAATACATTTAACAATACTATTAGTGAAATAAGTCATCCCTGAAGAGACCGGTGTTGGGGCTGCCATCAATTGATTACGCTCTGTTCAGCAGCAGTTTATTTAACAACATGTAAATATATTTATATGCATTGTAATTGACCCACAAGTGTGGTCAATATAACAGAAATTGAAATACATAGACTATTAATTTAATTATAAAACCACACAAAGCAAGTAATAATTTGGGAAAGAATGAAATAAACCTAATAAAATTAACATACTGATGTTAATGACATGTTATGGTGGTAGGTACTTAAACATTAAAGATTATTGTCAATATCCACTCACGTAAATAACAAAATCCATGGATAAGAAATCTGGCTTCACTTTGTACAAAAGGTATTTCTCTTGGCAAGTTAATAAATAATTTAGGTGCAATGTAGGAATATTAATTTTTGTATGCTTCAACATTGGGCGTCGGAACTCGAATATTGGTAATAGTCGCTAATGGTCCGAGAAAAGAGGAGATATTTTCAACCTGTCAGTTCGGCCGTGAGCCTCTCTCTTATTTTGCCGCTTGTCATTTCCAGAAATATAACGCAGGATCAAAATGACATCCTTCGTGTCGAACTGAAACTCGCAGATTCGCAGTTTTTCAAGTTTCCTAAGCCCTGCGTATAGCCTTCCAGTCTCCAACGGTTGCCCACCCAATCCTTCTATCAACTTCGGCACACTTTCTGTACGCTCTCAGGAGTTTTTTTTTAACGAATGGTGTAGCTTTCATCCGTACTTTATATACTTCTCGAATGAAATATTTCTTAATATTTGGTTACATATTACGTTGTTACAGTTGGTGGGAATTCAAAGTTCAGTGAACATTTAAGCACGAACAACCATATCAGTGATTATGACCCCGAGATTTCACATGTTACTGACAAGGGTTCTAAGCTGGGTTTTTAGAGCAATAGGAAATTGTGAATTGCCTGCATATTTTATCTAATGACCATATGTTCTCCACCCATTCCGTCCTCCTTAACATAAAACATCTCTATCACTTTCCACCACAGACAACCGTCGTACTGTCCATTAAAAAAGTCGAGTCCGTTGAGCTTAAGACGATTTATCTTCAAGTAGAGTCAACCGATTTTAACGAAATGAAATGCGTACGATAGAATAATCATTTCTACGTTTACTGATGCGTGTAAAACATTGTTCCTATCCTTATCTACACTTCTAGGATATTTTTTGAAAAAAAAGGCCCTGTTTTCGGCGCTCAAAACCCAATGGCCTGACTTTTATGTTATCGCCATTCTCTTAATATTTATTATAGAGATGAGAGATTTTGACATAAGTTAGCCAAACACGTTTCTAACATACAAAAGGAAAAAATTGTTTTTATTCTGAGTTTCACTCGACCTGTTGTAAACTTCGGCGTATTCCGAAACTAAGGATGCGATTGAGGTTTGAGTTATACCGTTGTAACCGCAATGACGTCAGCTTTATAAGTATGCACATAGCCATTCATCAAGTATCCTGGGATTTCCAATAACGATTTTTATTTATATGTATTTTACGCGGAGAGAAAGCAAGGCTTTCCGCTTAAGAGAATGGCGATGACAAAGTCGGGCCATCTGGTTTTGAGCGCCGAAAACGGGGCCTATTTTCAAAAAAAAATACGGTACTAGTGTAGATAAGGATGGGAAAAATAATTTCACCCATCAGTAAACGTAGAAATGTTTATTCTACCGTATGCATTTTATTTCGTTAAAATCGGTTGACCCTACTTGAAGATACAGCGTCTTAAACTCACCGGACTCGAATTTTTTTAGTTATCAAAACTGTTCTTGTTTAACCTCCTTCAAGCAAAAACTCCGAATCAATCCAAGTTGCCTAAACCTTACGGTTGCCTTTGCGTCAATTCTACCAGTAATACCTCCACACCCCCGTTCACATCTTCCCCTTCTCCTCCTCCCATTTTTTCCTCCTCCTCTCTCCACTCTTACCCGTATATATACTAAATTGCATAAATTCATTCTCATAACGCCATTTCATTTCGGGATAGGGAAAAAATGTAGTTATTTCGTTTATCTCTGGCAGAAAACTAGTTTTCTTTCAGTAACTTCCTCTCCAGGCCAAATTAGGCTGCAAAATGCCGAGATCGTACCATAATAAGAAAACGGGCAGATGCAACAGAACCATGAAAATGGGACTCAGTTGCTGAAACCCGGGTCGGTTATAATTTAATAAATAAGTGTGGAGTTAATAAGTTTTATCGTTTCATCATTAAATATTTCTAACATAGGATGGCATACTGAAGATTAAAACGGCGAAAAAAAGTTTCGAGATTCGTGCCATGGAAAGCCACGCGTGATTCAACGAGTCAGAATATTCCGTGGGAGAATGAATCCCGTGGGTATTTTCTCCAGCGATGGACGGAACCGCTTCGTGTTTGAGAAATTAAACATGTCCCCATCATCGTTGGCCGAATAATCGGTGAGTAGTGGGACAGAAGAAGTACAACGGACATCAAGCGGAGAATATCCCCTGCTAAGAAGACGCTCGTGGGAGAAAGGCAACTGATGTGCTCAACGAAGATAGGACTACAAGCCAGGAAACAGTATCAAAATATTCGTGTGGAGCGTGATACTCTATGGATCGGAAGCATGGAACATTTGAAAAGCTGACCAGAATAGACCAGAAACCTTCGAAACCTGGTGCTGGAGGAGGATACTGAAGATAGGATGGACGGACAAAATAAGAACTGATTAAATGTACGGAAAGATAGGAGAGGGAATGACCATGTGGAACA
The DNA here is from genome assembly GCA_963169105.1 of Ceriagrion tenellum. Lineage (NCBI taxonomy): Eukaryota > Metazoa > Arthropoda > Insecta > Odonata > Coenagrionidae > Ceriagrion > Ceriagrion tenellum. Next base: position 79,838,745 of record OY720644.1, read on the forward strand.
CCATAGAGGGAAGAAGAACCAGAGGGATTTCACACACCCTGAGACATAATGGGTTTGTGAAGAACATAATTGAAGGCAAAATGGAGGAAAAAGTACTCTGAGAAAGACCGAGGAATAAACTCAAGGACCAAATAAACAGGAAAGTACTTAGTAAGAGATACCAGAAGGTAAGGGGACTAGCATTTGATAGGGAAGGGTGGAGGGCTGTAGTCCACCAATCGTAGGATTGAACAACCAATAATAATTAAGAAGGTAATATCATTGGCTGGATTTAAAAAGCAGTGAGAGATGAATATAAGCTGATATGAGGAATTAGAAAGAGGTAGAATAATGACGCAAAGATATTACGACATTCCGAAGAGAGTGACTAAGGTAAGTAAGCGTGGAAGACTGAATAGGAGAGATGAGTTTGCGTTTTAGACGGTGTAATGAGAGGCAAATGATACAAGTAGGGATTTTAATTTTAGAAGTAAGTATCATACGAAGGGAACCCCTAGGAATATCTCAGAATGTAAAGCTCTCGGTTTTCTAATCGGGTGATGTTAGTTTGTGGTACCGACGTCTCGAAGGTGTAGTCTGCCATCGTCCTCAGCGTGAATGTTTTGAATGGGGTTGGCACAATGGAGCACTCAAGGTCTAGGTGCCCGAGCTCCTGTCGAAGGCACCCTCGACTAACAATCTACTAGGTCCGCGCCTAGCGGCTAGGGTAGCGTTTAAGATTCAACCTTGCACTGGGATGAGTGACGTGGATTGGATAGAATTTTGGGGAGGCGACGGACAGCTAAGGTCATTTGCGCCATAGGGTTCAGTTAAGGGAGGGAGGGTGGATGGAAACCCGGCGTTGGCATTAGCCTGTTAATGACAAAAGGCGCCAAGGGGACCATGGTTTAACATCTCATCCGACAGACGGAGTACTGTCCTTGAGGTGCCCTCCACAAGACTATCAAGTAGGGATCAGGTTTCCCATGAAAAATACCCTCCTCTGAAGGGATTTGAATATTGGCCAGGAGGGTGTCACTCATTATATACACTGTGGGTGGGCTGAGCTTTCTTCTGATTGGCCCTCTTTTTCCGCTCCTTTTCTTGTGAGTCTCATGAATTTTTCTCACGCTTTGCGTATCTGGAAATCTCAGTTTCTGTTGATTTTGTCTCTGTGGTTGTTGATTTCCACTGCCTTCTTCGTGGCCATGCGTGGAAACTAATAACGAAACTCACAAGAAAAAGCATATATCCTGAAGACCAATTATTAGATTGTAGTCACGCCGAAATAAGAAAATTATTACAGACGTTTAAAACAAAACATTTATTGCCTCTTCCAGTAAACAGCTGAAAAGTTGGAAAGTGAAAAAATAAAATAGTAAAATGGACAAATAAAACGACGCTATCTTTCCTTAATTACATTGCATATAAGTGCTGCATATTACATTACATACAAAGTACATTATTGGCGGCCTCGATCATAGCTTTTTTGGTCTCAAATCACATTCAGGAAAAAATTTATTTGTTGCCTGTCCGTCCCCCTATCCCTCTCTCTCGAATTTCATGCATACGATTAAATCTGATTACTTGAGAAATTCATAACTGGTGTGTTTCAGAGCGGCACTAGGAATATTATCATAACGCCTCACTACATCTCTAGGTCTGACGGAAGCGATGAATAAGAGAGAAAAATTGCGGAACAGATAGGTATAAAAACTCGTTCTTTCCACGCACAGTAAGCGACCACTATAAAAAATGAGCTCCACTAAATACACTCCCATAATACACACCACCATTTCACCTCCCAAAACCTTACGTCTTTAAACGGCTGGTGACCTAACACTCCCTACCACTCACCCACTTGGCGGCTCGCAGGTTAGTATCTAGATGTAGATGAAATTCTGTAGTGGAACGCAGTTCATGCAACGTCTCGCCATAGTCTGGGAATTGATGGGGATGGATTTCCTTGCTAGTGTCACATATTTATTGGTGCGCCTTGATTGATTTTAGAAAGTCCTTCATGTGCTCCAATTTTTTTCAAACGCGCGCTCCCACGTATTAAAGTACTCTTCAACGCAGATTCAGTGAATATCCTTGCCAGGCCGCAGCCTTGACATGCATACGGTTACATCACTTCGCCATCGGCTTCACTTTTCTGACCTTCAAGTTCCCTGGTTTAGCGCTCTATCCATTTTCTTGTGTACATAGGTGATATTCATACAAGGCCGTCCCACCCGCATTTCCGTTGCTCGTATACATACATGTATTGACTCTTCTCCGAGCCACCCCTGCTTCTCTGTGGCCTGTGTGTGTGTGTTTTATGTATGTATATTCTCTCCCCTTGGCCCAATGCCGCCTGGGCTAGCACTTAACGGAGCCCTTGTTCCAATCAAGGAGGGCTGACAAGGGGCTGCGCTGCAGCGACCGCAAATCCTCGCCGACCCCTTCCCCCCAATCCCTTTCTTACCCTCAACGTACACCCTTTTTCTCCATCTACCCTCAACCCACTTCACTAGGATCTCATCTCTCTCTCTCCCTCTCTCAGCCTCCCTCCCGTTTCCACGGAGCAGGCTGTTAGTTTGACGCCCGGGGTCGTATATTTTCGACATCCGTTCCATCCTATACACTATCCGTCAAGTTCCTCCCACCCGTCTTAACATTCCTTGTCCCGCCAGCCCCGACTCCCGGCTCTATTTGTTTTGATTAAAAGTTGTTTTGCTCCCTTTTCTGGTTCCGTCGATCCCCCTCCACGTCTCCACACACCCATACTCCCTCATACACGCACACAGATGTATGTGAGCCGTCCTGACAAGCCCTAGTACGAAGTCATCCTGCATCATCCGTCCCCCGTAAGTTGACCCACACGATATAGTGGGGTATCCTCTGCTGTATGCGATATAGCCATGTAGTGAACGGTGAGCCAGGGTTTGTGGTGCTGGGTGGATTTCATGGAAAACATGACCGAAGTTTTATGTGGCGTAACTTTTTGGAAATATGCGTTTCTAAGGTTCCAGCAAAGGAATATTCTCAAGTAGTTGAATACGATAAAATATACCCGCTTCCGTTGTTGATCGCGCTTATTAATTCCATCAGTGAAACTGTCTACGATTTAGTTAGAATTTTAATCGGCCCTCAGTCCACTTCATTTTTTTAATTATTTATTGAATCATCTCCATGGGTATTGGTAACATACATATTTATTACTAGGACAAGGAAAGCGAGACTGGCCATTAAAGTTGGAGGACACAAACTCGAGCAAGTTGAGCATTTTAATTACTTAGGTGGTACGCTCGAAGAAATCGGACATAGAAGCAAAGATATACGGAAGAAAAAAGCGCTAGCTAAGGAGGCGTTGAGTAATAGATGAAAGCTGATGACGGGGACATTGGGTAAGGATATGAAGAAGAGGCTAGTGAAGAGCTTGATATGGAGTGTAGTGTTGTATGGGGCAGAAACATGGGCCCTGAGATAGGTGGACGAGAATATGCTGCAGACAATTTAGTTTTGAGTATGGAGAAGGATGGAGAAGGTGAGGTGGACGGAGAGGAAGACTAACGAGGAAGTGCTTGAGTTGGTGGGCGGAGAAAGGAAACTTCATAATGAAATTCAATATCGTCAGAGTAGGAGGCTAGAGGAAGTAACAAGGGGCGAAGGGTTGCTCAAGAATGTGATAGAGGGAAGGATATTGGGCAAGCGGTGAAGAAGAGGAGGGAGAATAGGTTTAATGGATTGGATGGAGAAGGGCAAATCGTATGTTAAAGCGAAAAAGGATATACTAGAGCGAGATATTCTCCTGAAAGAGTAGAGGACTGGGAGGAGATCCTCTGAATTTCTACAAAACGTACCTTTGCCGGTATAATACTTTTTAAAAACTGTATACTATTAAATCTTAAGTTTTTATCAACCCTCAGTCCTCTTGTCACCTTTTTTATTTTGGTATCAAATCATCTCCAGGGGTCATGGTAACATATGCATTTGTTGCATATTATATTAATGCAGTTGTTAATGAGTTTCCGTCTGGAGCTCTCATTTTTAAACTTATGGTTTCTTTATACTGTCGTAATGAGTGCGAACAATTTTATAGAGGAAAATAATCCGCTTTGACCAGGACTCTAATCTGGATCCTTCGATATCGCGTCAAGTGTTGTAGCCATTAAATCTATCGAGGCGCCAATAAATCCCGTGTAATTTTTTAAAGCGAGATGGGCTGCAGAATTCTGTGCGATATTGAGGGGTTTGGGTTCGAGTCCCGTTCATGGCGGATTTTCCACTTCGAAATCCTCACGTGCGCTTGCGTATGACAGTGTTAATGTAATACCGAGGTTAGTCGCGAAATCTTCAAAATTTGCGTAATGTAGGTACTTAATTCTGTGCTAAACGATCGCTCTTTGGCTACTCAAATCACGAGGAATTCCTCTCGTCATATAAATTAATGCTGATGATGACTCATAAATACCCTTAGTTGGATCATGACTCAATAAATGTTCCTTGTTTTGCGGTGTCCTCAAAAAAGTACTATCATTATTCTTATACCATTTTTCTCGTCATTATTCTGATGCCATTCATCTACCCTGGGGCTTAGAAGTCCTGTTTTCTTTTACTAAGTACATACATACCCATCACGCCGTTCCCTTCCGGGGTAGGCACAGTCAAAATGTTTCACTCGTTAATACATAATTGCACGCCTAACTCTGCTTCAATAATTTCCTCCATTCTGACCTATCCTTGCAAACCTCTTTTGCCTCATTTACCCACGTACACTGTTTCATACACGCTCTCCTGTTTTTAAAACTCCTCATATTTCTCCTCCTAAGAATTTCCTCAACCATATCCAACCACAACTTTCTCGGCCTACCTCTACCTCTCACACCATTTATTCTACTCTCATGTGTCTGTTTCGTTATTCGACTTTCATCCATTATCTCCACATGGCCTAACCAACGAAGCACACTCCTTTCATACACGTCCATTACTGGAGCATTTAACCCACATTCATTCATGACCCACTCATTCCTGACCCTATCCATCCTACTTTTGCCGCAAATACTCCTCAGATAACTCATACCCAGGGCGTTTAGTCTCCTCTTATGTTTATCCTGACATACCCATGTTTCACTACCATATAGCAAGGTGGGAAGAAGTACACTTTTGTACACGGCAATTTTCGCTTCCTTAGGCAAGCACTCATTCCTTGATATGCTCCACATGCTACCTACCACTTTCCTTCCAGCATTCGCACTTCTCTTTATCTCCTCATCTATTCTTCCATTTTCACTTACATCTTACCCAAGTACACAAAATCATCCACCTGTTCAATTACTTCACCATTCGCCCTCATTACACAGTAATTCTCCCCGTTATCCTTATCAAAAACTACTACTTTAGTCTTGCACGCATTTATCTTCAATTCCATTCTCTCCTTTGATTCACAAAACTTATCTAGGAGCTTCTGTAATCCCTGTTCACTGTCTGAGATCAAAAAAGCATCATCCGCATGTAGAAGAACTCGCACGTTTACATTTCCAATCAAAACACCGTCGTTTTCACTACATGCGTCTCTAACACATTTATCCCTAAATACATTAAACAGCCATGGAGACATTACGCATCCTTTCTTTACACCCCGATTTATTACAAACCAATCACTCAGAACCCCGTTAACTCTTACACTTGCCTTACTATTGTCATGTATCGCCATCATAACATTCAATAACTACCCATTCACTCCATAGTCTCTCAAAACCTTCCACAATTTCTTTCTATTTACTCTGTAATATGCCTTCTCTAAATCGACAAACTCACTGTACACTTTATTTCGGACACTCAAACATTTTTCTATCACTTGCTGAAGTGCAAAAAGCTGGTTACTATATCCTCTCCCAGGCATAAACCTGGGAGTGTCTCTTTTAGTAAGTAATGTATGTAATTTACTCCATAGCCGACGTTTTGCAAAATTAATAATTGATTTAGCTTTCAAGTCTCCAGAAAATTCATATATTTATGCAATGAGTTTGCGTATCACTGGATACAAAGGTTAAAAACGATTCATTCATTCCACATTTCACATAAATTATTTGCGAAATATTTTCCCTACATGTATTTTATGAGCATCGTTTTTGGTGCTTGTCATGTGATTGTTCAATATTTATTTGGTTTACTTATCGGCTCTTTTATTACATATATTATCTTCTGATAAGATACATATTATTAAACAAGAGGGCGAGAATAACCTCTCTTCTGAATGTTTTTATGCAGTTGGAAAAATATAATGTGTATAAACGCTAGAATGTGGCCACATGATCGATATATATATTTCGCGAAACCGCAATGGCCTGACGCGAGACTGAAATTTTTAATACCGTGGAGCATTGCCCGTTGAGTTCCACAGTTCCTAGCCCACCTCCCAGGGGTCGTTCCCCCTGTGGAAACCCCTCCCCCTCGATTCGACCCACCCGATTCCGCACAAGGCCTTGCGGGAAGGTTGTCGCTCCCCCTAGATATTCGGGGTGATGACCAAGGGGGGGAAACTGGGAGGAATATACGGGGGAGTGTGGGAGGGTGATTTCCTTTATCAAGTGAGTGTCAGCGTTTTCGTTAATATACAGAGGTCGCGGCTAGTCGTCGACGTGTCCTTGCCCTCCCCGGCGACCATATCCGCACATTGCATGTTCCCCGTACGGTTCCTATTCTGTTTTTTTTTCTCCCAACACACCGGAATACTCGCCCTCTTGTTCTTTATTCTGTTTTTTTGCCCTGTATATTTATATTTTTTCCCCTTCCGTGGCGACATCGGATGAAATGATTGCCACCCAGCCACTCGTGATATCGCCTTGATCAAGGAGCTTCGCGGACGTCACAGTGTGATAAAAGTGAATCGAAATGAAAAAAATGAGATAAATTTCTGATTTCCTTCCATCCAGTCGCGTTGTCGCCTTCTTTTTGTTTTGTGGGAGTCTTGAGCTTGGGGGGAGAATCCCTGGGAAGTTCGTTTCTCTCTTTATTCGGCCTGAGATTTCGCGATTTATAAATTTTTTTTACTTCTTCCTGCCCGTCTCGGATTATACAAAAAGGAAATCTGTTGTCGCGAAAATTGCTGAATAATGTATGCGGATTTTTATCCCGCGCGTCTGCCAATCCGTTGTTTTCCCCCGACCATCCTCCATCCCCTTACCGACGTCGATTCTAACGATTTATGCTCCTAGGGAGTTCTTTATTTTTTTCACATCTCTCTTTCTTTTATTCTTTAAGTTGATTTTCGTTATGGGCAGCCTAGGCGGAAAGATTGAGTATCCGCGCTCTGTGGAAGATTATTGTTCGGTCCCAAATTTTTTGGAAGCGCTCCAGGAATGCAAATTGGGAGAACGGGTTTTGCAGGGGAGGGTTCTTCTTTTTTTCCGGGGGTATGTGTGTGCGAGCGGCGCGCATGGGGTTGGTTTTGACCGGGACTGGGTGGGCTGTAAATTATTTATCGGGGAAATGGCACCGTTCTTCTTTCTCCCCGGGGGACGACCCACTTCGTACTCACTCCTTGATGGAGATTTGCTGCTCTTTGGATTTTGGACTACGTAAAGAGTTTCTCTCAACGCCCCCTCCAATCCACTTTACTCTATCCCGGCCAGTTCCTCAAGCCCGCATGACTTCTTTTTTTTTTAATTATCCGGAATGAAATTGGAACCGTGTCCGCCCAGGGAAGGGACTTACCCTGCGCTTTGCTCCCCTGCACATCTGCATGGGAACTTCATTCGTTCGAGTATTCTACCAGCTGATTGGGAAGTTTATTGAACAGTTTTTATCCTAACGTCCCAAATTCTGGGGTATCGTTGCGTTTTCACTTAAATATAGATGTTCAGTCATTTGATTCCTCTCATATTCTTCTGATCGTCTTCCTCTTATAATTTCGTCCAGTATTCCTATCCTCTTCCTTCCTCGTCGACGCTTACCAGTGTTTTCCCCTCTGTTACCTTCTACAGCAAGTTCATTCCCATGATTTCACTTCAGTATTCTACCAGCTAACTCTAAGGCTTTCGGAAATCACGCATTCTATCGTCTAAATCTCTGGCATATCGTCCCGGTTTTCCTTCTATAGACGATTCGTCATTAGATCACTCTTTAATTCCTCATGTCGTCACCCTCTTCTGATTGCGTTCGGAATCGCTATCCTCTTCGTTACCCATTTTTCTTACCTCCATTTTCCCTCTTCAACATTCACTCTCCTTTCTAAACGTCCTCCATTCATCTCTTCTGCCTCCTCCGAACCTCCGCCACCATCTTCCTATCTTATCATATCTAATTCCCCCTTGTTCGTCCTTCTCGACACCCAGCTCACCCTCTCCATCCTTCTCCACACCCACATCTCAAACACCTGCTGCCTAATCTCTTCCTCTGTGCGAAAGCTGAATGGATGCCGGAAAAGAGCGTGCTTTCCTTGTTTAACCACTTCGAAGAAATGGATTTACGTCAACTATATTTTACCAGCTGATTGGTAGAGTTTTGGGCAATACTTGTTCTAAGGTCCCAATTTCTGCCATACCGTTCTCTTTTCCCTCCAAAACGTGATCCACCATTAAATGTGTAAATCCTTATAACCGTATCCGCCCAAAGAAGGGACTTAACCCGGGTTTTGCTCTCCTGCACATCTGCACTGGTGGAAAATTCATTCTTTGGAGTATTCTACTAGCTGATTAGGAAGTTTTTTAAATAGTTTTTATCCTAACGTTACAAATTCTAGGGTATCGTTGCGTTTTCCCTCCGATAGATGACCAGCCATTAGATTCCTCTCATGGGGAATCCTGTTAGCAAAGACATACGGAAGAGAATAGCGCTAGCTAAGGAGGCGTTTAATAATAGAAGGGAGCTGATGACGGGGATCTTGGGTAAGTATGTGAAGAAGAGGCTGGTGAAAAGCTTGATATGGAGCGTAGCGTTGTACAGGGCAGAAACGTGGACCCTGAGAAAGGAGAACGAGAATAGGCTGCAGGCATTAGAGATGTGGGTGTGGAGAAGGATGGAGAAGGTGAGGTGGACGGAGAGGAAGACAAACGAGGAAGTGCTTGAGATGGTGGGTGAGGAAAGGAAACTTCTTAATGAAATTCGAGATGGGAAGAGTAGGTGGCTGGAACATGTAATAATGGGCGATGGGTTACTCAAGAATGAGATCGAGGGAAGCGGGGAAGAAGGGATGCTGGACAAGCGGGGAAAATGGAGAAAAAGAATAGGTTTCATGGACGGGATGGAGAAGGGTAGGTCGTATGCTGAGGCGAAAAAGAATATACTAGAGCGAGATAGGCCTCTGAAAGTGTAGAAAGCCAGGAGGAGATTCTCTGACATTAAATGAAACCTACCTTAACCGATAGAATACTTTTAAAAAATATTTCTCTTATCGTCTCCCTCTTCTTATTTCGTCCAGAATTCCTATACTCTAACTTCATATTCCACGTTTTCCAGCTCTCCCATCCATCACCCTCTTCAATATTTCCTCTCATTTCAAGACGTCCTCTTCTGCCTCCTCTGATCCTTCTCCATCAGCTTCCTCTCCTACCATGTCCAATTCCTCCTCGTTCGTCATTCTCGCCACCCAGCTCATCCTCTCCATTCTTTTCCCCACCCACGTCTCACACACCTACTACCTAATCCTGTCCGCTTTATGAAGGTGGAATGGTAAGGAACATGTATGAAAAGAGCGTGTTTTATTGGTTGTGCAACATCGAGGAAATGGATTTACCTCACTATATTCTACCATCTGATTGGTAGACTTTTGGGCAGTGCATCCTAATTTTTGGTATATCGTTTTCTTTTCCCTCCTATACGTGATCTGCCATTAGAAACCTGTTAAAATACTCTTTACGGCTCCCTCTTATAATTTCGTCCTGAATTCCTGTCCTCTTCCGTACTTCCACAGTGTTTCCTCATCTATTACCATTCAACATTCCTTCTCTTTTTAAGTCATCTTTCATTTATCTCTCATGTATTCAGACAATTCTTTGACAGACAGTTTTTACCTAAGGATTTAGATGCGATTGATGATTGGTGTGATAGATGGCAACTAGAATTAAATTTGAAGAAATGCGCGATTATGAATTTTTGGAAAAAGAATGGCTTTCCCCGGAATAATTAATGCATCAAAGAAAACAAAATATGTAAGGTAGATTCAATTAAATACTTAGGCGTCACCATCACTGAAGACATGTAATGGGGGAAACACATCAGGGAAATAACTAGTGTAGCAAACCGTAGATTAGGATTCGTAAAAAGGGTTCTAGGCAAATGCGATGAGAGAGTACGAGAAAGAAGCTATTTTACACTTGTCAGGCCTCAATTAGAATATGCCGCTAGTATATGGGATCCGTACGAGGAAGGTATGATTAAAGAATTAGAGCGCGTGCAAAGGAGATCTGCTAGGTTTGTTAAAGGCCGTTATGATAATTGTGTAAGTGTTACTCGTTTAATAGAAGAACTAGGATGGGAATTACTATCAGAACGCAGGTTAAAATTTAGGCTAAATCTTTTTAGTAAATTCGAAACCGATTTGTTCTCAGATGACGTTAGATATATATTGAGAACCCCTGCGTATTATGCTAGGTTTGATCATATTAACAAGATTTGAGAGATAGATTGTCGTACCGATAAATTTAAAATGTCATTTTACCCGCGTACTATAAGAGAGAACAATAGGCAGCGTAGCAAAGGGATAGGTAGGTGGAATATAGTTAGAGTAGTCTGTAGCGTATGGTGCATGTAATAACAACCAATTATCCCTTTCTTATTATGCAGATACTAACCATCTAGCTCCTTGTGACCCCATTTTCTAGCATGTCTCATTTAAATATCCTAGTTGCATGTCAATAGTGCATGTTTGGTGATCTTCACCCCCTGCCACACACCCTCGTGGTGGCTCGCAGGGTATCACGTAGATGTAGATGTAATCTCCGAGCCTCCGCTGCTGGCTTTCTTTACTTTCAACTGCGCTCTGAAAATTCCTAATCTTGCCGGCATTGGTATTAATCCTATACTATTGGGGTAAGATACCGTATCTATGAGTGTATCAAGTGGATCTTTTTGCGAAAGTCAGGTGCGTGTACACGAGGTTATGTATGAAAAACGACCAGTCTATTCTGGTAGTTCAGGGTCAATTATGAAATATTTGGCTAATTTTCGTAAGTAACCGTAATAGCGTTGTTGATGTAAGAACGATGTTGAAGTAATGAAAGAACGTTGTTATTTTTCAATCGTTAGGCCTCATCTGGAATATGCTGTTAGTGTATGGGATCCATACGAAGCGGGGTTCATATCAGATTTAGATCGCGTGCAGCGAAGAGGAGCTAGGTTTGTGAAACGATGCTACGATAAGTTTGCTAGTTTGTCTGGACTGTTAGAAGAATTAGGATGGGAATCGCTATCACAGCGTAGATTACATTATAGGCTTAACCTCCGAACTAAATTTCAGGAAAATCATTTTACTGACGACGTAAAAAACATACTATTAACCCCCTCGTACTACGGCAGATTAGATCGCGCCAATAAAATTAGAGAGATAGATTGTAGAACCGATAGGTATAAAATGTCATTTTTTCCGCGTACCATTCGGGACCATAACAGCTGTGATCGTCGTCATGAATAGTTCGAGTATTGACAATAGGCAGGCAGTTAATCTTTCTCATTATATTCTCCTCTTTCTTATTTATGCATGATGTAAATAATGATGTTCTTATTTATGCATGATATTTTGAATCTGTAGTAGTAGTCTTTGTATCCCTTGCATGTTAGAACGATTGGAGATAGAATGTTTCTTGGGTATTAGATTTGTAATTGGCGCTTTGCATGCGTGGTACGCGGGTTTCAATGTAATTTCGATGCTCTACCGTATCATTCATGCATGCCTGGTGTGGAAGCACCCCCTGCCACACACCCTTTGGGTGGCTTGCAGGGTATGACGTAGATGTAGCGTGATTGCTTAACCTTTACTAACTTTATACACACTTCTTCTGGCTACAAGCTCTTTACATTCTAAGTTTCGCTTCCTTTTGCGTGTTGCTAAGAGTGCCAAATGATTGACCATATTGGTGGAGTACATTCTATTATAAATGTATCACTCTTCAGCGTTCGAGCTAATTAAAGGATCAGGTCTCTCCGTCAATATCAGCCCAGTCTTAACGATCTTCTGCGAGTGTTATCCATCGTTTTATTCTTGCATCTCTCCCGTCGTCTTCCTTATCATCCTGTGATTTTCCTAGTGATCTTCCTCACTGTTTTCTACCTCGTGGATGTCCTATTAGCCAAAACCTACCTTTTCAGTTGACATATCTTTTGGCCTTATAAATAAATCACTGGCCTGAAAATCATTGGGAACATGGAAATGTCACTCAAATTGAAAATGGACCTGAAAAACCTCTAAGTGTTACAGGAATTGTGAAATCAGCTTCGAAACTTGCTTTTCCTAATCAAAATTTGATAGATTTCAACTTCAGACGAAGTTATCAATATCTTACGAACTCAAACATACTACAGTAGATCAGAGCATGAGAATAAAATAAGGGAAACACTGTAGAAGAGGAAGGTTTAAAATTTCGAGATAATTCCTGATTATAACTGATACAAGTAATGGTAGCGGGTGTGACTTCGTGGAAATCCTTCATAGTAGGAGCGTCTGAAGAAATTACAATTTGGCAGTTTCCGCATGAGGTTTCATTTTTACCGGTCATGGTTTCGTTACAGAGTAACATTATCAAGGCAAAAAAATTTCTAAATTGAGCAGTATATATTGGCAAGTCAAGTGGTGGGGGAGATGGTGGGGGGTGTGTTGAGGACTGGGAGAGTTCAGGTGCTGATGGGGGGAGGAGGTTAAGGGGAGGTAAGGGTTAGGTGGCGGTAGGGCTCGGTGCTCGGGTATGCGTCACTCCGGGCGGGGAGGGGGAAGGGTTGGATTAGCAAGGAGGAAAGTGGAGGAGGGGGGAGCGAGGGGGATAGAGGTGGTCATTGACGAGGTGTGAATCAGCGTGGCTTAAGATTTCCAACTCCTCCAGGGCGTCTAATCTGCGTCCTTTCTTCTCTACTTGCTTGACTATATATGCTTTACGCGGATGATTTGCAAATTTATCAACATTGTCATCCTCATGGCCTCGGAAATACCATTGAGAGATTGAATGAAGATATTGCCTCCATATCCAACTGGGTTGAAAATAACTACCTTGTCCTAAACTGTACTAAAACGAAAGCCATAATTATAGGCTCCTCAAAGCTTGTAAATAAGATTGATTTCGATTCAATCCCTAACATTAAACTGGGAAATTTTAATGTTCCTTTTTCAAGCACAATAAAAAATCTAGGTGTGACAATGTCTAATAATCTCTCATGGCTAAATCATGTCCATGACATTTCCAACAAAGTCAGTAAAATTGTGTATCAATTAAAACTAAGCAAAGAACTGTCACCTGTTGAAACCAGGAAAATGTTAATATCCTCCATTGTTTTTCCGCATTTCGATTACTGCTGTTTAGTATAATGATATCCCAGATGAACTTGATTTAAAACTTCAACGCCAATTAAATTCCTGTGTAAGATTTGTGTTCAACCTTCGAAGAGATGTACATATATCGCCATACCTCAATGAAATCGGATGGCTTTCCACTAAAAAACGACGAAAATATTTCCTCGCTGCGTTCCTTTACGTATTGTTTCTTTATAGCAATCCAGAATATTTACATAACCTTTTTAAAACTAAGCCTAAAAATACTATTATGACTACAAGATCAGATGCTAACTTAATCTACTATCCCGCTCATCGCACAACTTCTTTCCAGAAGTCATTCCAGGTTGTAGCATCCAATCTCTGGAATAATCTACCAGATGATGTTAAAAATACTCGGTTTTTGAAATCGTTCATGGCAAAAGTCTATAACTTATTACTTACTGCCTCATAACTTATTGGTTAATTGAAGAAAAATGTGTATCTCTTATATTTCTTTGGTTGTTAAGTGAAGAAAAATGTGTATCTCTTATATTTCTTTGGTTGTTTGTTCTTTTCATCATGTTACTTATTGCTATTCCTAAAACTTCTTCCTCGTTGGTTCTGTGATTTGTCACTGGAACGTTGTGTATCATATGCTTTTCTTTGTATAATGTTGTTGTAGTTGTAGTAGTGTAGTGATGATATGATTTCTTTGTAAAATGGAACTCTTTTGTTATATTTTCCTGTTAGTTTATCGCTCACAATGAGTAAGTTGAGTTTATTTCCTGATTTTGTTTAATTAATTCCATGTTTAAATCTACTCTAAGAATTTGTATAAGTAAATTGTATTTGTTCTTAGAGGACAAGAGTCCTAGAACAATAAATATCTTTCTTTCTTCTTCTTCTTCTACTTGTAATATGGTAGGAATGAAGTCACTGTTGTGTCCCATGGTCGGTAAAAATAAAATCTCATGTGGAAACAGCCAAGTTGTAATTTCTTCAGACGCTCCTACTATAACTGATACATTAATCCTATTTTGAGATAAATGTTGCAAGCCAGCTTCATTTCCATTCTGATGAAAATGCCATTTGCGAGGATGAATCACAATCAGCAATCGTACGCGGGAGGTAATGCGAGAAAACTCAAAATACCATGCGTCTCATTTACCCCTTAATGCTTTCAGCAATTCCTTAATCAAATTGTCTTGCGATAATCCCTAAAGTCAACAGACAACGGTAGAAAGAACGGAGTCACATCTGATAAAGAATTGTGTAACAAAACGCTGGAAAACACATTACTATTGATGAATTACGAGGCCAGTCCCTCGCCCATATCTAAAGGCATGGGAGGCCCTAAATGAGATTTTAATGCCCATCACGACTGGGTCAACTTAATCGCCAGCGATTCGGAACGTCAAGTATTATTAATGGCCTGGCGTAATTGACCGCGAAAAACATGACCATTCGTAGAGCATAGGTCAGATATCAACATCAACTTCTCTGTGGAGTTCATATATGTATTACCGCATGTATGGAAATTACATTAATTTAGAATCTCGTTACAACACTTGGAACGCATAAATTGGAATCTCGCAAGCCCTAAAATTGATCGGCTCAACATTTAATCGCAAAATAAATGCCAGTAGTTGCATCCATTTTCGCTGAATTATCCCATGGAGATTCCATTGTCCAAGAAACTACCACCTCTTTGGCATAATACCGATTTACATTCCAGTGCTCGCTTGGGATACCACGGGAATATATTTTAGAATTTCTGCTTTGTAATACAACGTAGCGTTCTAGTGTATGGGATCCGTACGAGGAAGGTTTGATAAAAGAATTAGATCGTGTGCAAAGGAGATCCGCTAGATTTGTTAAAGGCCGTTATGATAATTGTATAAGTGTTACGAATTTAATAGAAGAACTAGGATTGGAATTACTATCAGAACGCAGGTTAAAATATAGGTTAAACCTTTTAAGTAAATTCGAAACCGAATTGTTCACAGATGACGTTATATATATATATTAAGAACCCCTGCGTATTGTGCAATGTTTGATCAGATTAACAAGATTAGAGAGATAGATTGTCGTACCGATAGATTTAAAATGTCATTTTACCCGCATACCATAAGAGAGAACAATAGGCAGCGTAGCAAAGGGATAGGTAGGTGGAATATAGTTAGAGTAGTCTGTAGTGTATGATGCATGTAGTAACAACCAATTATCCCTTTCTTATTATGTAGATACTAGCCATCTAGCTGCATGTGACGCTATTATCTAGCATATCTCCCTTTAATCTTAAATATCCTACTTGCATGGCAATAGTGCATGTTTGGTGATCTTCACCCCCTGCCACACACTCTCGTGGTGGATCGCAGGGTATTATGTAGATGTACGTAGATGTAGCCTTGTCACCATTTCAATACCCTCAAGCAAAGCTTTCTTATCCACCTGCTGTCACTTCAATGCTATGACTTTGTATATACCGTCGGTGTCTCGTAGCAAAGTCGTTTAGGACACCTGAGATTCCCACGTGACCTCTTACGTAACAGTTTTGTACAGACAACATGAAGCTTTTCTGTGCGTCGGTATTAGGCAAGTTTGTTGTGCATAGTTGATTTTACTGTTGATTACTTTTGAATGTTGAATAAGCCATTAATCATTGATATCTTTTCAATATTTATCTACTTGTATTTATTTTGTTCAAACAGTTTTCTCGTAGCAAACGCATATGGCACTTGAGTGCCGTACGCGACATTTTTTCACTAAACTCTTACACTAATAAGATTTTCTGTTCATTATTGCCAGGATAGTCCGTGGCATTCTTTTGTTGATTCGATAGATTTTATATCAAATTTACTAGTTTTTATTTGATCGAATATGGTCAACCGATGACAGTGAAAAAGAAAGTGCCGAATATATAAACGTCGAGTTGAAATTTTGTTGTATATATTTAACGAATCGTTTTAAATGGTTATTTAACCCTTGAGGTACGAATTTAGAAAGTTTAAAACTGTTTATGTGAAATGAAAGTTGTGGGACACTATGGTATCTAATGGGATCACTCACGTTCCCAATAAGAGCGCGAGCAGGGGAGTGTTAATAAAGATAACAACTACCAATTTCACTGCCCTCGGCCATCAAGACGATAAGTCTATCTATACTTACGACATGCGTGACACCCTATATGCCACTTCCAGAGTATGTCTGTGGATGATTGAGCGCCATTCATACTGTTGGACGTATTATCATAATGTCATTCGCTATTGCCTTAAATACACTGTTAAGTAACGCATTTCTTTTAAGTATTCTACCGGTTAACGTTTGTTTTGCTGAAAATCGGAGAATCTCCTCCGGGTCCTCTACCCATTCAGGGGCCCATCCCCCTTCAGTATGTCCTTTTTTCGCCTCTGTATGCGATCTACCCTTCTTCATCCCGTCCATGAAACCTATTATCTTTCTTCCCCTTCCCCGCTTGCCCAACACCCTTTCCTCTATTACACTCTTCAGCAACCCATCCCCCTTTATTACATCCTCCAGCCACCTACTCCCCCGATATCGAATTTTATTCAAAAGTTTCCTATCCGCACCCACCATCTCAAGCACTTCCTCGTTAGTCTTCCCTTCCGTCCACCGCACCTTCTCCATCCTTCTCCACACCCAAATATCAAATGCCTGCAGCCTATTCTCGTCCTCTTTTCTCAGGGTCCACGTTTCTGCTCCATACAACGTTACGCTCCATATCAAGCTCTTCACCAGTCTCTTCTTTACATCCTTACCCAATGTTCTAGTCATCATCTCCCTTCTATTTCTAAACCCCTCATTAGCTAGCGCTATTCTCTTCCTTATGTCTGTGCTACTAAGCCCTTTTTCCTCTAGCGTGCTACCCAAGTAATTATATTGTTCCACTGGCTCGAGTATGTGTCCTCCAACTTTAATCACTAGCCTAGCTTTCTTTGTCCTAGAGAAGTTAAGACATGGGTATGAATATTTCATACGCAACACAGCTGTTATTTATTTTGCTTTAGCGGGATGGACACTAATCAGGCATAACACATGGACCATTAGTTTTAGCTCAGTCACGCTAACATGAAAAATTGCTGGCACAAAAAAAAATATTACCATCAGAGAGATCGAAAACTGAGGAGTCGTAAAAGTGCGCCAAAAGAATTGGTTACATGTAATTTTTTTGCTCTTTCTTATATGTTTAAAATGAAAATGTCATGAATTAATTGTTTATTTTTAGTCCGTCTTACTTTAGGTCTATTACTCAGTCAAGGGTCGTGTTTTTTAGCTTAATTTGTGTTATACCTATGCCATCTTTGTTTTTGTATGTCTGGTGAATAATTTGAGGTGAGTCTACAAACGAGCGTAAATTATTTCTATCAAATTAACATTGTCCAGTTCAGGATTGTTATTTCATTAACGTGATGTAGTTTCGTGCCTTAAAATGGATATCCATTTGGCGATACGAGTTTAAAATCTAATGTGCATATTTTATTTTTACTGTCTGTAGCTCAGTTCTCCCGTTTCGCACTCCCGCTCGTTTTTTGTTTCCTCTCGCATTTCGATTGCTTTCATTATCGCGGGAAGGGTTGAACGTCCGGATAATTGAAGCTGTTGTGCCTCCTGCATTGGCGAATTTTATTTCGGCTCAGCAAAATCTTTTGTCTCTCCCTCTCTCATTTCGATCGTCTTTATTAAATTCGTTTGGGGAAACAAATTGGCGCGTCATCGGGATACACCGCCGTGCAGCCTCCCGTCCACTTGGCGCGGTCCCCGTCCGCACGTCACCGATCGAAACCGTGGGTGAATTTTGCAGGCGCTGCAGTTGAAAAATGCACGGTGTCGGGGGCAAAGCCAGTCGATGTCCGACGCAGCCTTTGCTCTTTGACGTCTACTCTTAAGGTAGTTTCAGCGAAATATCATTTTACCTAGAAATCAGTGAATTTGGTCTCATTTTAAACAAAAATATATCACCCTTTCATTGACGCCAAAAATTCAACCCCTTATCATATCACTTTCCAAGATATTTGCCAGAAAATACCATCCCTTTTATATGGGAAGTGGTACGTGTATGCTCTCCAGAGAGACCTTATTTTAAAAATGAGGCATTCCCTACACTTAGATCTCGTCAAAAAATCAACAGTATGTAGTTTATATGTTTTCTCATCTATTTTTGAAAATTAATCATATTGTCACCACAGTAAATTCTTCGGAATTACAATAAACCTTCCGTTTTTATGGAGTTATAAACGTACCGCGTCAAAAAAATGAGTCAAGTTAAAGACTTATTTAGATATTTTTATTTGATTACTTGCAATTTTTGTCACATAAAACTATATTATGTCACCATCATTAATGCATTGTTTAGTTCTTGTGTCTTAAGGTTGGTAAAATTAAAACGTATGTATGGAATATGGTATCTATTATGATTAGGGAACTATTTCGCTCGCGCTACCCTATGTGCTGATTTGCATGAAACTTGGCGTAATACGAGGGGATAATGCGAAAAATAATGTATGTTGCAATTTTATTTATTGGCAACTCAATGCTATTTTTACACGTAGCTTTAGAGCACTTGACAATTATTTTGAAATTCCATGATATATGCACGGATTTCCTCCTAAACGCGAAAAATTCATTTTTCATCATTATAATGGATCCCAATAAATATCACGGTATCATTCCGGTTAAAAAAACGCGTATTTTCTTACGATTTTCGCATTAATTTAGGATTCCACGCTATTAACCCAGGTCATAGCAACGCTTTAAATCAGAAGAAAATTTTAGCATGTAATCCTTGCATCATTGAGAATAAAACATGTGTAGTTATTTCTAACGTATAAATATATACACGTACGCGAAGTGTGGCCCAGAACGTTTTTCGACTAACTTATAAAGTTTTTAAATTAAGCACTAAATGACCATCGCTCAGCGCTCCACCCTTCATGAGATGAAGTGAGCGAGATATTATTTCACGTAAAATTCGATGAATTTGGTCTTAGTTTAGAGGATTATATCCTATCCTTCAAAAGGTACCAAATATCAACCACTGCCGGTTTACTTTTTGAATTATTTGCCAAAACATAGAAGCTTGTAAAATCAGATTTGCGGTTGATCCGGTAATGGGAGTTGATTCATGATGGTTGACGGAATCGCTTCCGCGTTGTGTAATTTTTGACGACAGTTTCGCGAGCGTTCCAGCTCGATTCTTCAGGTCGATGTGCTCACTATGCATTAATATCCGCAATATATAGACCGGCGGAGGGTAAAGCGCGATTTTTTCCAGCCTTTCCATCCGTCTTTTCCCGAGGAAAAAATAGCGCTTGACCTTCCGTCGGGCTATATGTTGCGGCTAAAAATGCATCGTGAGCACTTCGACCTGAAGAAGCGAGCTAGAACGCTCGCGATACTGTCGTCAAAAAATGACGCAACGCGGAAGCAATCCCGTAAGCCATCATGATTCAAAACCACTCCGCGGAAGCTTTCATAACAACTTAATGGGAGTTGATGATGACTGCATTCGTATGTGTTCCCGTATATAAGTTTTCGTCCTAAATATCATCATTAGTTTTCTATATGAAGATTGGTTGCAGCAAATGTCTCCGCTCCTCTTTTCTATCAGCTGTTTCTTTCCTACGATAGTGAACATTCCTCCAAAGCGAAGTTAGTTAAAAACTTCGTATTTTCACAATCTTGGAAAATGGTACCATTGTCAAAAATATTGTTCAATTTATATTGTCGGCCCGGTTGGCTGGTTAAAGTACTCGCCTGCTAATCCGAGGGTCGCGGGTTTGAATCCTGGCTAGGTGAATTTTTCACCACATGCGGGTGTTTGTGGTCAATACGTAAAATGCGAATCGTGCTGTTTTCGAGGTATTGGAATTAATTTGTGAAACACTGTCGTGCTTCCATTCAGTGGCTCCGGAAGTGATTTCTCATAGAAGTCTTAAATTTGGCGTTCAGAATATGCCTGATATATTAAGAATAAGAAAAATTTATTACTCAACAGTTTTGGTACAATGTTGTGTACAAATATCAATAGGCTTTTGTCAGCCAAGGAGGTCACAGACCTGTGTGGTGACTGCCTTCCATAAATGAAATTCATTGCTGGCATTATACCATTGCTGGCGGAGCGTTATATAACTTCGCTATTACAGTGTGGATGCTTTTGATGTGTGGGTTATGAAGAATAATCAACAGGATTTGCTGGACGGCGAAGAAGACGAAAGAGAAGGTATCTGATGTGGCTGGAAAGGAAAGGAAGTGAGCGGAAGAGGAAAACTGGTTAGTGGCGGAGTTTCAGAAAAGGCAGAAAAGATGTTTGTGGAGCGTATTGGAATGTGACGGAATGTTGAAGATGGTAATTGAGGGGAAAACGCTGGGGCAACGTGGAAGAGGGAATAAGAAGAGAGGAATATTGAAGGAAGAAAGGGGAGGCAGAGGATCTGAAGAATTTAAGAGTGACCCAACGGTGAGCCGGTTTTATGATGGCTCGTGTGAAGATGGCCCAGAAATTGGGAATTGAGAATGATGAATGTAACCTATGAATCAGCAGGTAGAACACCCAGTGATGGGGTTTTGTTCTGAATTTTGAAAGAGGATGAGGAAATGGTATGACAAACGTGAGAGAGGAAAAAGAAAAATATGAATCTTCATGTACACCTACTTGTTACCCTGCAAGCCACCATAAGAGTGTTTGGCAGGGGGTGACTTATTGAAATTGAAAAATAAGTTTATTTCTCTAGGACTATTCGTCCTCGAAGAGCAAAATCAATTTACATCAAATGTTTAAGTCTGGTAAATATAGTTACAGGTGTTTGCTGTGAGCAAAGACTCAAAACATCAAATACAACAAAAATATTATAGGTTTTACCATGGTAACAATAAATATAATAACAGCATGTTACATTTATACAAATCGATAAATTACAATTAATTATATTCATGGCAATGGCAGTCAAAGAATAATATTCATGACAGGTTCAAAATGTATGAGTTATTGGAACAGCTTGAGATTATGTTAGAACAATTACAACAATAGAAGAGATACGAGAAATAACAAAACATGAGTGCTCATAACAAATGACTCATAATGAGTTGCTAAGTAGTAGACCTTGCTAAGTAGTGAGTAGTAGAAGATCTTTGATTAAAAACAAAATAAGGTAGAAACGATTTTTAGCTAATCTGTGATAGAATTCCAAAGTTTGGACCCTACCACTTGGAAGTAATTATGGAAGCAGGTGGTCCGATGGGCGAGGTAATAAAACTTATCTTACTTAATTGCCACCTACATGGACTACAAAGAATAAATTTTCTTTCACGAACAAACACCACAATATGGGTATACTACAAATGCTATAGAAGCAACTAAAAATATTCTTTAATTTAACTATGTAAGCGTGACACATAAGTCATGCAGGGAACATGCAAAACATGGTGTTAGCACTACTCAGACTTAAAAACTTGTATTAGGGTGTATATGAATTAATCAGCTACCCTACCCTACCTGTCAACAAAACTTATTTTAAGTGTTAATGCAGTCCCTAAGGTCTCTCATCGATCGCAGATAAAGCGACATTTTAAACCTTTCAGTTCTACAATCTATTTCCCTTATTTTATTCTCGCGATCGGGTCTACCGTAGTATGTTGAAGTTCGTAAGATATTGAAAACTTAATCTATAAATAAATTGGTTTAAAATTTACTTAAAAGATTGAGTCTAATTTTCAATCGACGGCCTGAAAGCGATTCCTATCCAAATTGTTGGATAAGGTCAGTAAAACTAACGAGACTATCATAATGACATATCTCGTATCTTACTGATCTTCTCTATACGCGTTCTAAATCTGTTTTTAAGCCTACCTTATGTGGATCCCAAACACTGGCAGTGTATTCTAAGTGAGGTCTAGCAAGGGAGAAGTAGCTGTTTTCTCTAACTTTATCGTCGCACTTTCCAAGTACTCTTTTAACAAATCCCAATTTACGATTAGCCTGACCAGTTATTTCCTGTATATATTTAGCTCCACGAGGGATCATTAGCTAGTTTAACTCCGAAGTATTTTACAAATTCTACAGTCTCTTATTGGGTTCTTTAAAATGAAAACTCTTAGTTCTTTTCCACCAACATATTAAAAAAACAATTCGACCGGTTTCGGCCTTTTCAGGCCATTATCGAGATTACAACGCAAAATCCATGCTCTGAAAAGGCCGGAACTGGTCGAATTGTTTTTTTATTATGTTGGTCGAAAAGAACTAATGTTTTCATTTTAAAGATGACCAACTTCCACAAAGTAAACTCGCCAACCGTTGGTTTTACTCTAATTGGGTATTTTGTACGTAAAACTTAACTGAGTGGAGTTTTTCTTTTTCCTGAAGTTCATTACAACACATTTTTTCAAGTTTACTTCTAGTTGCCACGAATTGCACCACGCTTGAATTGATATCTACGGTGCTAATTGATCCATGACGACTGACTCCATGAAATGCGAGGTTCAAAACAAAGCTTGAGTACGCATCCTAATACTGACTAAAATTTGTGAGCTTCACAATCTGAGCGCGGTGGCAGTCACGCCATCGAGCAGACTCGGTGGCGCAGCGGCGCACAGTCTAAAATCGGGCTAAGGCACGGACACGATTCATAAACAAGTACCTTAAGCGATATTAAAACCTATACATGTGCCCATTATTTTACGGCCCGTGTTGTTTTTTCTCCCATTCCATTAATTTCTCCATAAAATTTCGCCGTCCAACATTATTTTCTATTTCTTACGTGGAGTAAAAATGCTCTCAATTTATTGAGCAATCGGAAGTGAACCTTATTCACAGATGCGCAATGCGTTCCGTTCCAATGCATTCGCGCAAATATTATTAGAGGAGGAGGTCCAAATATGGGCTACATGTTTCATTTTGTGGTCTACCGTGCTAACTTATATTATTTTTTTAATATTTTAATGTTACAATTCAACCTACAACAAGTCGTATATAAGATAGGGTAGTAATATACACGTGAAGCCTTCAACTTTTTTCAAATGAGTTTATTTCAAAAAGTTGTCAAAATGAAATGATTTCAAAAAGTGGTCTAAATATGGGCTAGTGGGCCACTCATACTGTTAATTAAATGGTTTTGGACAAAAAACACGACAGCTTCCAACATGGAAGACAACGCTAGCTCAACTACTCCATTCCTTCTTTCTTATCAAATAGCAGTTACTTCATACACCCAACGATTACTTGCAGCACCTGCTATTACCTCATGTATCAACCAGGCCGTATTTGGACCACATCCCGTTTTTGGACCTTCTCCTCTATCATTAACGTTACGTATTTCCCTGTACGGTATCGTCTGCAAATAGTCTGAGTTAACTGTGTACTACTTCACAAAGATCGTAAGTATACAGAAGGAAATCATTAAAAGAAGATTAAAGAAACGAATAATTTGAAAGGGACTAAATATTGAGAAACTGTTTACTATGTGTAGAAAGCTATCGGGAATTCTCCCATTGGTTACCAGATTAATAGGTAAGGCTGAATGTGGGAATGCCGCCTATTTGGCGGATAATGCGCCTAAAAAATTCACGCTTCGGGGCCGTCATTCCGCATCAATAATTTCTAGCGAATGTCGGCGCTTTCCCACGCGTGCAGATGCGCACACGAAGAGAGTAAGTTCGCAGACAAGCGAAGGCGGGCGGGCGGGTGAATGGGTGGGCGGGCTGGCGAATTGAAATCCGCCTCAATTAGATTAGTGGCCTGTATCACGATCTTGCCTTTCACCCACATGTTCCATTACTGGCGTGCGGCGGCTCCTGCTCCTGCCTCCCGACGCCACCACTAGTTTCCCATTCTGCATCACCATGATCTCTCTTCCCGTCTTTCTCTCTTACCCCTCTCTCCCCTAGCCGTGGACCGTGCTCCCCCATCCCGCATACACTTAGGAGCCATCATGGTGGCTTGAGAGCACGAAATTAAACTGATATTACTCTGTGGTCTCAAGCCTGATAGAGTGAACGTAACTGCAGTGTCAAAAAATGAGCAACTTCCACTGTGGTAATATTTATTTGAATATGTATAAATATTTAGAAGGGAGCTGATGACGGGGACATTGGGCAAGGATGTGATGATGAGACTGGTGAAGAGCTTGATATGGAGCTTAGCGTTGTATGAGGCAGAAACGTGTACCCTCAGAAAGGAGGGCGAGATTAGGCTGCAGGCATTTGAGATGTGAGTGGAGAAGGACGGAGAAGGTTAGGTGGAAAGGAAAACTAACGAGGAAGTGCTTGGGATGGTGGGCGGGGAAATGAAACTTATGAGTGAAATCCGGAATAGTCAGGGTAGATCGCTTAAGGATGAAATAAAGGGTGATGGGCTGTTGATAGAGGGAAGGATGTTGGGCAAGCGGGGTAGGGGAAAAAAGAGAATAAGTTTCATGGACGGGATGAAGAAGGGTAGATCGTATGCAGAGGCGAAAATGGATATACTAGAGGGAGATAGGCCCCTGAATGTGTAAAAGACCGGGAGGAGATTCTCTGACATTCAACAAAACCTACCCTTACTGGTAGAATACTTAAAAAAAAACATTTATAATATGAATAAATGATGAACTGATCTTAACGAAAATACTAGTTTTTCCTTACACATTGCTCTATGAATTTATTCCCCGTTGACCAAATTATTTACAAAAACAATCAATGATTTTTGGATTCACAAATGAAAAAAAAACTTTGTTTTCTTCCACTATTTTCTTGGTACAGCATGTGTCGACACAACGGTGTCATCATCGTGTCTCTGATACCTGCTACCTGATGATGAAACCGTTAGTGATGGTACCTGATGATTATTATAATAATATAACTTATTGTTCTTGGACTTTTACATCGTCCTTATGGAACATACAGAATTTATACAATATTTTGAGCTCACAGGTGACAAACAAAAAATGAATAGGAATGTGCGGATACATCATGTGAAGTAAAGATAAAAGAGCTGAAAAAAAACACAAGTTACACTCTCTCAAGGACTTGTGGATAGTAAAAATCCTTTGCTTAAATGCAGATAAATAGGCAGAATACTGACGGGGAAAATTTCTTCAAATAATAAGGTTGTTCATTTTTGAAGGGACAATATTGGAGCGTGCCAAGCAAGTATTTTCTTTTGGCTTTTGCCTTCAACCATGCAAGGCGGGTAGAATTAGGGGATATATGATCATCTTTATTTAGGTTGAAAATAAACCTTGCACATAAATTCAATAGAGGTTGGAGCTTTGTATTTTACTTTTTAGTAAGATCTTGATAAACAAGGCAGCAATAATAATTGTGAGGGAAAATGAGCGTAGATATTTGTTGCTTATGAGTATGAAATGGTAAAAGGTTTTTTTTTGTTTTTAGCTGGTAGAGGTTCTTATTAGCCTTAATTGCATATATCGAGCACATGATGGTGCCAGGACAAGTTACACATCATAGTGGCCCCCAGGTTTTTAATATAATTTGAATGTGATATTTCTATCTCACCAACTGTTATCCTGGGTATAACATTTACATCACGATGATGACATCGTTTTAGTGCATGGTGTACCAAGAAATTGAATCAGTGGAAGGAAACAATGTTTTGTTTTCATTTGTGAAAATCAACTTAAACGGACTTTTTGATTCATATTGTTTCTCAAATATTTAATGGCATTCGACTTAAGAGTTAATGGGCTCTTTCTTGAGCTATGTGACGTGAATGGTGAATCGCTTTTACTCTTATTATCGAGCATATTTTTGTCTGGTTAGACGTTAATTTGCTTCTGGTGCACAAATGATCATTTCGTTTTTGGTGTGCGGAAATTTCATCGAGGAAGAGTTTATGTCTGAGATTTCGCCCCGAGTGCTTTAAACGGTCTGGTGAGAAGGGCTAACCACCATCGTACAACCGTCAAAATTTAAACTGACGTGCTTATCATTAATGCCGCTTTACTCGGTACATTGTTTTGTACAAACGAATGAGTGAACTCGTACATGAGGGAAATTGTATCATGTAAAGCGGCATATGTATCGTGTAAAGAGTGTTCCATTGTTGCTAGTATCTCCGCCAAAAATCTCTCCGCTTTCACAATATCTTTCTCATTCTTCGGCTATGCTAATCTTTGATAAAAGTGAACTTGATTTCTTGGTGCGGAATAATGTTATAATCCTCTTCTGATGGTCCTCCACCTACCGCGATCTAGTTCTAAAGACTGGGACACAATCAACGTGTACGTGTAACGTGAGCCGTTAACGGGAATACGCGAAAAGATGGCTGACGGGAAAGTATAGCGAGCGGACACAATCAACGTGTACGGGGAAGTACGTGTACGCGAGAGATGGGCAACTTTCATCTCTTCCCGTGCCCGTACACGGAAAACCAATCAGAATAGCCCTGAGAATCCGGGAATGGGAGCCATCTGTCGGCAGATTCATCCAACTGCTGAAGATAGCTCTTGGCGAAGACAACTTATTAACTTTCACACTTGTTTACACCTGATCTCTTAGCTGCGCCTGCGTTAGTTAATTGTTACTCCGGGCCGCGTTAACGTCGATTGTGTCCGCTGACTTGCGTTCCCCGTCTCCCGTTGTTCCAGTAACGTCTCGCGTCACACGTACACGTTGATTGTGTCCCTGCCTTAAAGCTCTAATGAATGTTGCAAGGATCAATGCGGTGATCTGGTAGGACAACTGAGCAAATATATTTTGAAAAGTGAAGGAACATCCAATCATCGTAGATATATTGTCGATTAGAGCTGATTTTTGGACTAGATTTTGCTGTCTTACAAACATAAAAGACTCCTTTTACTTTTTTAGTGTGAGAAAGTGTTAGGGTGCAGGAGAAGAGGGATTAGAAAATTGACATTTTCTGCGTTTGGTGGGTATATAGAAATTTCTAAATTGTAATGTTGTAAGATAAGAGAACCAGTGGGGGAAAAATGAAAGAATGTCGCAGATTTATTTTCTCTTGGTGATCAACAAGGTGCGTTTATTTAATTTCTGGCGGTTATAATAATATGAATATTGGCCTCCGAATGTCACCATTTTATACTGGAAGTGTGATAAGGGGCGATTCCGCCATATTTTATTGAAAAAACATGCTAATACCCCTGACTTCACATATTCTACCATTTAAAGTATTAATCTGTTCCATCAAATCACGCCTGAGACTACGCATCGATATTTCGTTGTTCCAGCAAATTTGTGTGTTGCCAACTCTCCGAAAGCCGTTTTTCGGCCAGTGTAGTCAGATCAGTCTTCCCATTTTATTTTAGCGATTACCCTGTCCAAATTACCCCTATTTGGTTTCGCTAAGCGGGTTGTGATAAAGTTCAAAGTATCGGGAACATGGGCTACGCGATGAAGTTGCTCAATGATTATGTAAATAAGAACAGGATGGTGCTGTAGTCTCGGAAAATGTACAACTTCACCCAGTGGTAACTTAAAAATGTGATAGAATCTGCCCGCATTGTGTAGGGGATACAACGTTGCTCTTTTCTCTCAGAAATCCTACCCAGTGCCTGCAAAACAATGCCATATCTTAATGCATTTTTTCATTTTAAGCTCATTTTTTCGCGCGGCATGATGTAGGCCCTATTCTTCAATTTGGTGTTATGTATCTCGACTTCGGGTATCCAACAGGAATAGTTTATCTGGGATAGATCGGTAGTTTCTATTCCATATGTCCGTTGATAGTGAGAGATGCCGAGCAATTTTCCATTATGCTTATTGATGGTCTATTACTAGGTATGTGAATGTTTAAAATGTGGTGTAATGTCTCATAGGTGTACTAAAAGGTCTACGTTAAACCAAAATGAGTTTAGTGCGCGAAATGTATTTGGTGATAAGCTTTTTACGTGCCTTTTTCGTAATTTTGCACGATGATAACTTAAATCTGATGTTGAGATTAAAAAAAAATCATTCTAAGAACGTTAAAATACGAGAGATACATTCCCGAACAGATAGGTACGGTAATGCATTCTTTCTACTCACATGACTAATGGTCGAATCATACAGGTGTTTTATTTTTATGCCAATTGACATTACATATTTTAGTTATTGTCCTTCAGTGTAATTTTTTAGCCCCGATCATGGAATTAATTAAATTCCGAATTGTCAGCAAGGAATCAATTTTTTTCTCGCTACGGCCGATGCAAATCCCCCCTCCCAGTGGAAGGAGGCCTCCGTGGGGGAAAAAAATCTCGGCTCCATATTTCAACCGTCGGCCCTCGGAGCCAACGTGCCGGATTTGCGCATTCCCTTTCTTTCTCTTTTCGGCTGTGAATGCGATTGAAGTGGTTGGGCTTTCGTCCAGCGGGCCATGTGCATTGGCTATGAGGAGGAGCCTTTCCCGCCGAGCCTAAACGTATTGCGTTGAGGACGCCGTGGGTCGTTCGTATATATACGTCGGAGTGCATTCGAGGCGAGTGCTAGTCAAGTCCCTGCCTTTTGGTTGGCTTTGTCCGATTGTGTCTCCTCCGTCTGCATTATTAGCCGTATGCTATTGTGCTGGAGATACGGGCGCCGTTTGGGAGTTGTGGATTTGCCCTGCGTCCCCGACAGCGTCCTAAAGAATTTTTCGCTGGCCGTTTCCATTCCTCTGTGCCAATGGATTGCTGTCGGCGCATGGATTGTACGATCCTGAGTTTGAAACTAATTTTCCTGAACGACTGGGCCTATTTTTGTTAAAATAGCGTTGAAACAGAGCTTGATTCACTCCAAGTAAAATGATTACCAATCAATTATAACTTTTTTCGGCCAATCTAATATATAAAAATGAATGTTTGTTTGTTCGTCTTCTATGCGTTCCAATACCATTCATCAGATGACGACGAAACTTCGGTGAGTTGTTGTGCGCGCGCCCGCTTAGGTTTCTGAATTATTTAATCCATTGTACAATAGGTGGAGCGCGAGTCGTTTCAACAAATGAGTGTTGGGATGCGTGCTTCTCAAACAAGCGAGGAATGTCAAGCAAGCAACGAAGCAGATCGTTTACGAGTTACTCAATCACGTGCATCAGAATCGTAATATATGCTATGATTGGAAACTAGTGGAAATGTTTTCGGTAATAATGCAATATGATTAATGTAAAAAGCAAAGCTTCTCTCTGAGTAACGAGTATACTTAATGGGATTTCTGACCACTCGGGTTAGTACATAGTAGACACGATGCTATGAATGACTTCACTTGTTTGAATTTATTGAAATTCGGATCAGGTTTTCGACGCACGTGCGAGTAGTGGAAAATTCGATTTATGGGAATATGTCTGAACAGGAGATTGGAATAATTTAGAAACGGTTTATTATCTGGGGAGTCATATATTTTTTCTTGCTGGAACGCTATAGTCCTATAATAACAAATTACGAATCATACAAATTTTGCGCATCATAAAATACGTCTATATGGAAGTTATAGATATATTTCTATGCATTCAATAGTTTTATGTCATGCTTGACTGGGGGATTATGCTAGCAATTAATAATTTCATGTCTTTATAGCTCATGGTATGGACAAGATAACGGTAGATTGTTGGGTTTTCTGGGAAAGGAAAGAGTTTATTCATATGCATAATAGAATTTCATCCATTCAATAATAGCTTCTGAGGTGTAGAGTTTGACAGCTGCAAGAGTTTCCATTTCACTGATTAATTATGTGGCACTCATCATGATAAAATCCTATGAAAAAATCTTAATTTTTGGGATAGGATTAAACTAATTATGTGGTCAACTTTCATGTTTAAAGCTGGGCTGGTCGTTTCAAAGCTTCTGGCTATTACTGAGGATTGCTATGCTCGCCGTAATTTTTGGCGCGAACGTGGTTTAGCAAAATAGGGAAACGGTATTTGATTAGGAATGTGAAAAGCCTTCACTGCCAGTCAACGGTAGCTTGTTGAGTTTTCTCGGAAAGGAAAGAGTTTGTTATTTTATATATTAGAATTTCATGCATTCAGTATTTGCTTTGAGATGTAGAGTTTGATTGTTGTGTTTCCATTCCACTAATTAAAAATGTGGCACTCTCTATGATAAAATCCTATGAAAAAAATCTTAATTTTTTAGGATAGCATTAAACCAATTATGTGGTTACCATTCATGTCCAGAGCTGGGCTAGTGGTTTCAAAGCATCTGGCTATCACTGAGGAATGCTATACTCGTCATAATTTTTGACGTGAACTTGGTTCTGCAGAAGAGAGAAACGATATTTGATTAGGAATGTTAAAAGCCTTCACTGCAAGTCGCCATGAAGTTGTATAGCCAACGTAAAGTCTTCTTTCAAAACGTGCTCACAAATCGCGGGGAAGTATTCATGAAGACCAGTTTAATTTCGTTGATGTTGTATCTCCGCATGCAACCCCGCTGTCCGTGGATCTGTGGAGATGCGGTGAGGTAATACTCCCCGGACCACATTATTCCTCTTTGCGTTTTCCAGCGCCCATAATTTGCGTTCGGATCCAAACCTGCGATTTGTTAATGGGCCCTTGGTTTTGAATGGCTATTTGCTCTTGTGGGCCTTTCATCTTTAATCCTCAGCGCGGGCCGTTATCCGTCTGTATATTCCTAACATTATGGCAAAGTGATACGTGTGAGTAGTATAATGCCGGTGTTGGGGAAAGCCGTACGAATCATGGCGGAGTAACCGAGTCCCGTTTCAGGCAACGCGTCCATTCAGTGTTCGTGTTTTATAATGATTGCCTGAAATTGACTTCATCACTTTTGGGGATTCAGGGAGGGAGTAGGGGAAATTTTTGAAATGGCGCTCGGAAGACTGCCGTCGGTAAATATCGTGGTAACCGGTACGTATTTCATTCCACTCTCTGTTACACTTCTTTTAAAAATTGCCAATCGATCAGTCTCTTCCGTATTACTCGTATAAGTAATATCCCTCCTTGGTGGGTGAAGATATTATGATGATAAATGGGCCTAGGATGTAAAAACACTCCTCAATTTGTACCTTTGTAGTTGATTCATTCATTTATTGTTCAATCCTAAGATTGGTTGACTGCAGCCCTCCACCCTTCTCTAATTAATGATAGTTCCCTTACCTCCTAGTATCTCATCCTATGTATATACTTTCCTCTTTATTTGTTCTATGAACTTATTCCTGGGTCTTTCTCTGGTGTCTTTTCCCACTATTTAACCTTCAATTATGTTCTTCACAAACCCATTGTGTCTCAGGGTGTGTCCAATCCACCTTGATCTTCCTTATTTTTCTATGGTGTTCCATAAGGTCCTCTCCTCTTCTACACTTCTGTACACTTCATCATTTCGTATTTTTTCCGGCGATTTTATCTTCAGCACCCTCCTACAGCACCCGGTTTTGAATGATCTAGTCTTTTCTGATCAGCTTTTCAAACGGTCCATGCTTCTGATCCATAGAGTTCCACGCTCCACGCGAATATATTTCTGTACTGTTTCCTGGTCTGTAATCCTATCTTCTTTGAGCACAGCTCTTGTCTTTTTCCCATGATCACCTTCTTACATTGGGCTATTCTCCGCTTGATGTCCGTTGTATACTTCTTCCGTCCCACGTGATGGTACTTACGAGATAGATGAATGAATCCAGGTGCCCTAATTTCTATCCTCCCACGGTGACTTCTACATTCATCTTCTCTTTTCTGCATACTATTCTACATACATTCTGCTTAGGATTTTACTCCTAGTCTTATTTGTTGTTGATTACCCACCTTCTTATTATTGTAATGGCTTCCTTATGAAATCATGTCATCGCCACTGACGCTCGCGGGGAAAAACTACGAAAATTCCCATCATATATATTATTTCTCAAAGGTGTTTATTTGTCACAACCTCATAACTCCCATAATTCTTCATCAAAATTAATGATTCAAACATTGTTTTAAAGTTTATGTTCCCCGCTATTGACGAAAAATAGACAAATGGTTTAAAATTAAAGTTTTTGTTTAAAAAATTACATTTAAAATTTTTGTTAAAAAATGATACAGTGCCATTTGTTGACAGTATAATCAACTAATATGTTGGCTATGGTTACGTGCTTAAAATACTGTAGGAGGCGCCATCTATTAACACATCGTTTAGTTAGATCGTTTACATTCTACATGCAATCAGTGTAACCGGTTACCGTTTACGTTGTGTATCTTTAACACAAACATAAATAACATATAATTGTCCATGGGAAGAAACAGGTAGAAGAACAGGAAGAAAGAAGGAAGAAACAGGAAGAAGCTGCATACTGTGCGAAATATTCTCACGGGTCAGCTAGTTCGTACTAATTACTGATTGTATTCCTCATCTCTCGGATGAAGCCACTCTTTGGCATTCTTTGATTCAATGGGGAAAACCCTACGAGTTC
Organism: Ceriagrion tenellum; assembly: GCA_963169105.1. Classification (NCBI taxonomy): domain Eukaryota; kingdom Metazoa; phylum Arthropoda; class Insecta; order Odonata; family Coenagrionidae; genus Ceriagrion; species Ceriagrion tenellum. Next base: position 79,871,494 of record OY720644.1, read on the forward strand.
GTTTCCCGCGTGATACAATCTTTATATGCGGTTGTTTTCATATTTTTGCAGAATGAAGAAAATTCTCAATTTTCACCCTGGATTTTACTGCGCAGTGATACACTAGTTTTCGGTTGCACAAGGATTCAACCTGGGGATCGATAGTTAAGAGATTTCGAAAATGATGAATCTCTTGTCATAAATCTTGCTGTATCTATCGCATTGGTATCTTGTCCCCCTTTACTTAATGCTTCTAGTGTTTAGTTAACTCTTTGAACAATGCATACAATTTATATATTTATATTTCTTTCGCATACATTTTCGCATATTTAATGGTCAGAATCAAGTATTAAATTCAAAAGAAAGTACTCAAATTTCCTCGGGCCGAACGAGTAATGAGAGTACTTATGGAGCTTCTGAAATCATTCAATTTTCCTGCAACGCAAGCTGAACGAATGCCGGGACTTCTGTAAACCCTTTTGGATTCATATATGTCGTTTTTGACCATGAGAGTAGTACTATTCTTTGTATGTACCTATTTGGGTAGATGCTACCTCATTGCTACTTACCTGTTTCCTTTGTTCGGATAGTAATAGAGCCTAACCTGCCTTAACGGACCCCTCCAAATAGCGGACACCTCCTAAAAACGTACAGATTTTCAATCCCCGGCGGTAGAACCTGGAATCTTATAAAAATAATACCTCCCAAAAAGCGGACACACTATGACGGATACGGAAAACAGAAAAGAAGCATTTTTCCGTCGATTACCTCCATTAACGGACACTCGCGACGAGCTATTCTGTAAAAAATGTTTCCTCTCCTGAACAATAAACATAATTTCTTCAGGGAACTCGGGAACTTTTCCTGACCAAAGCTTATCTTAGCAATTCTGGTACAATCTTGGTTTTGTGCTACTTGTTGCTCAATGGCTAAGAAAGGTATAATGATTTCATTCCATAGTTTTTGATGTAACGTGTAATTTTTCAATATTAAGACAAAAGATAAATAAAAATACTAACGCATTTATATTGTAATGTACCGGGTTAGTTACTGCATAGAGAAGCGTGTTGTAATTTCGATCCCCTCTGAATAGCGGACGATTTTTCCGGGCCCAAACGTGTCCGCTATTGGGAGGTTTGACTTTTTCTTGATGTCTCTCAAGAATTATTTCCTAATTCTTCATAACATCCAATATGTCTATCGTTCACTCCGTTCTACTTTTCTCTTCTTTCCCTGGATTCTTTCTACTAGTGAGGCTGCAAGTTTCCTGTCCGCTTCTAACGTGATTGGCTGACGACTACTCTGTCCTGCTGGGAGCAGGTACCGCATTAATTGTGAAATCTAGTAGCTCATGGAGTGTGATTGTGGTTATGCTTGGCAGCCAGCATCCTGGTTCTGTATCACTCGACTCCGGAAAGCAATCATAATAGCTAGAATCCTCGAACTATTGCAGAATTAAATATTGTGCAAACAGGTCTTTATCTCTTTATTTTTTCTAGAGAGATGTGGTCGAGATTTTTTCATTTGAGATGTGGGTGTGGAAAAGGTGAGGTGGACGGAGAGGCAGACTAACGAGGAAGTGCTTGAGATGGTGGGCGAGGAAAGGAAATTTCTGAATGAAATTCGATATATCGGCAGAATATGTGGCTGGAGGATGCAATAAGAAGCGATGGTTTGCTGAAGAATGTGATTGAGGGAAGGATGCTGGGCAGGTGGGGAAGAGGAAGAAAGAGAATAGGTTTTATGGACAGGATGATGAAAGGTAGATCGTATGCAGAGGCGAAAAAGGATATACTAGAGCGAGATAGGCCCCTGAAAGTGAAGAAAACCGGGAGAAGATTCTCTGACACTCAACAAAACCTGCCCTACCGGTAGAATACTTAACAAAATATTATTATAACCCCTTCCACACTCTTTTGGGGGCTGGTTGGTGTATACATTCACGCTCTACCTCGACGGAAGTCTGTGGTTTCAGTGGGAGTCGGGATACTTAGAAAAAAATTAAATAACCTTAATTCAGATTTAAACAAAACAGTCGTTCAAATTCCTGGTTTGCTTCGTGCGTAAATTCTCTTTTTTCCACGTACGGGCAAACATGTTATCCGTCCAGTTTTGATGCTCTTTACTTTTGCCTTCCTACGTTTTCCTCTGTATGATCGCTTGCATGCATGTGAAACGTCAGGCTGTCTCCGCTTGTCTCGCGAACTGAGTGAAACTCTTCATATTTTTCAAAACATTTCTCTCTCTCTTGTTCCGTTTTTGCTTTTATCGATACTCGTTCTGTGCCGAGCGTGGATGCCATCACGAGGGAATGGACGCGTAGCCTCCGTACTGCCTTTACCTTCCTGGTTTTGATGGATGAAAAGTCAGCCTCGCTTAAATGCTGTGAATGCTCAGAGATATAAAAGCTGGCCATTTTCTCGGCCGGAGAGTTGGCTTTGGTCATTTTTGCATCCACTTTTTAGCAGCGTGAATGAAACCGTAATTTATAATAATCTTATCGGCGAAAGTGACCGGTTCGGCCCTAACTCTGTAGAACCAAGTCCTTTGCGATGAAAACAATCGCTTAGTGCTTTCAACGCTATAATTTAGTACCGATCAGTATCAGCAAATCATTGCCATTTTTAAGGCTGAAATAATCATACGGTTTCCTTGAATATGGCAGTGGGTTGCTGAAACTATGGTTGGGAAATAAATCATGGTGTGAAAATACCAAACCATCGCTTTTATTTCCAATCATTGAATTGACAAATGATGTGGTACGAAGTCACTCGCATGGGTGCATATACACCATGCGTTGAAAATCGCCATGCAAACTGTAACTGGCTGATAAACGTGACCGGCAATTGGGAGATCCGGGTTCTAATCTCGGTAAAGTCAAATGAGTTCATGGCGATTTTCAGCCCTTGGTGTATTGCATTTATATTTAGTCGAGTAGATAATGAGCGGCTGTTAGGAATGTTGTTTTACTAAACTCTACCTCCATTACTAATTCACCCCTGGTTTGCTTCGTGCGTGAATTCTCTTTTTTTCCACGTACGGGCAAACATGTTATCCGTCCAGTTTTGATGCTCTTACTTTTGTATGTGCCCCTTCATTCACCCCTGAAATGCTCGGAGATTATGAATGGGAATCTTTTTCTCGGTAGTGTTGTGTGATTTCATTACTGAGGGAAATTGGTAGACGAGTGGGCTTCCCAGTGCCGTTCCCAACAGTATTTTCAAAGCTAGACTTACAAGGACGGAAAACGGACAGGACAGTGGACGAAGGAACTGCGGAATACCAATCACATCGAGTTCCGCCGATAAGATGTATACTGAACTGTGGAATGAAGCGCTGAATTGTGACAAGTACCTTTAGCTGTGAAAGTGAAGTGCAGGTGTTCTAGTCTCAATTTCCTCGTACCTTTTTTGGTAGTTTATGTCAAATTATTTATGTTATACCCCCACTAATTTAAAATAATAATGGTTGGCTTTGGCTATTTTCCGTTCCGCCTGACAGTAGTATGGAGAAAACCGTCATGTGTATAACTGTTCAACTTTTGAGCGAGGATATAAATTCAATTTGCGATTTTAAAATTCCTCTGTCGGTAATTCGGATGGACTCACTCCTGAAATGATGGTAACGATGTACATCCATGTCGAAAAAAATATTTGTTATTCTTCTTTCTGTGAATCTATGGCCAGGTTTCAGTTAAACTGTTGCCTCCAGGCATTTCTACTTTCGGTGAGGTTGTTTTCAGTGTCCGGCACGTCCTTCATCTCATCACATCTGTCATTGCACCAAATCTCTTCCATCTTTTTTTCTCTCTTTCCATGAATTTGATTGGATTTGATATTTGGGGAGGCGACCGACAGCTAAGGTCATTAGCGGCATAGGGGACAGGTAAGGGAGGAAGGGTGGATAGAAACCCGGCGTTGCCATTAGCCTGCTCTTAACGAAATGCGACCATGGCACCACGGTTTAACGTCTCATGCGACCGACGAAGTACTGGACTTGAGGTGCCCTCCACAAGATATTCAAGTAGGGATCGGGTTTTTTGTGAAAACCAGCCTCTTCTGCCGGGATTTGACCATTCCATCAATATTTCCTTTACATCTACCCCTATTTGTTGTTACCCCAAGCTTAAATGGTGCAATGATAAGACCTGCGTTCCCCTAAAATGAGGCGGTATTATGCATCATTGCCAAATGAACATTCGTACTGTTCCCCAGAATGATGAAAAGTGACCCGTACCATATAAACGGTAATATCTGCGTGAGCGACCTATTATTTTCTTTATGAGTGCAACTTTTCTAGAAAACGCTATTCTTTTCTTTGATAGTGCCAGTATTTACTCTTACCCCTGATAAATTAGTTTGTATGCAGTGAGAATGACAGATAGATTTTTATTGCCATGGAAGGAGGATAACAATTGGCTGCAGGCATTTGGTATGAGGGTGTGGAAAAGCACTTGAAATAAGCCATGGGTAACATTAACTCAAAGACTTTAATTAATTAGTTATTAATTTTAATTTAATTAATTTTTAATTTTATTATTATTTAATTAATTAGTCATGGGTAACAGATTAACTCAAAGACTTTAATAAATTAGTTTGTATGCAGTGAGAATGACTTATAGATTTTTACTGCCATGGAAGGAGGATAAGAATAGGCTGCAGGCATTTGGTATATGGGTGTGGAGAAGCACTTGAAATAAGCCATGGGTAACAGATTAACTCAAAGATGGAGATGGTGAGGTGGACAGAGAGGAAGACTAACGAGGAAGTGCTCGAGATGGCGGGCGAGGAAAGGAAACTTCTTAATGAAATTCGAGATCGGCAGAGTAGGTGACTTGAGGATGTAATAATGTGCGATGGGTTGCTCGATAATGCGATAGAAGGAAGGATGTTGGGAAAGCGGGGAAGTGGGAAAGAGGAGAATAGGTTTCATGGACAGGATGAAGAAGGGTAGAAGCGAAAAAGGATATACTAGAGCGAGATAGGCCCATGAAAGTGTATAAAACCGGGAGATTCTCTGACATTCAACAAAACTTACCTTACCGGTGTAATACTTAAAAAAAATATTGACTCATTCCAATCGATGAACTACTCACTGTCGTTTGGAATGTTGTCATTCTTTAAATGAGAACTCTTCAATATCTAAATCACGTCAATTCTACGAAATAAATCATTTCTTCGCAAGATTTTGTTTCGAGACGGTCACCAATTCATGCTCTTTTTCAAGATTTCCGCTTTGCGTTTCGGTCAAATCGTAGGCATCCAGGTGGTGTGTTTGCCGCACCATTTTAATTGAGTCGAAAATTAATTGTCTCCATTTGGAGATCATTTGGCATGTTGGCAATGCATCCACCCACGAATTTTGCTGGCGAGAAAAATCTATTTTCGCATTTTACCGTTCCCCTTTATTCCTTTATATTCCGTCCTCGTTTCGTCGTTGCCTCTTAAACAAAAGTAGGCATCCTTTTGTCACAAATGCAATACTCGTCTTTCCCTCAGTACCCAGCGCCAACCCTTCTTTTTCCTCCCTGGCCGTAACGCAGCGTATATCACATCCCGTAAACCCTATTCCTCTCCCCCCCTCCCTCGTCCTTTATCACTCCAATCCCCCCTCCTCCTCCTGCCCTCCCTTCCCACTTCCACCCACCCATTGCGCACCGGCGCCATCTTCTCCTCCGTCATACGCACTATACCTTTTCCAGGCGGGCGAGTCCGCAGCCTCCCCTTCTCTACAAAGCGCCACACGTTCGTTTCCTCCTCCCCTATATCCCTTGGCCCGTGAATCTTATCCTCGCCTCCTATCTCCCCCCAGCCAGACTGCGCCACCTTCCAGGGGCTCTTATCTGCCATCAATCGTATCCCGCTTATCCCAGAAGCACATCCTCCTCCACATCCTCTCGCGCGAGGCTCTCCTTCCCAGACTCCTTCCTCCGTTTCCTTGGTCGTCTATCACGACGGTGGACCCACACACCCGATTTCACCCCGAGTCAACGGCACCGCTGTTCTGCCGGAACAGCTCCCTCCGCTCCTCTGTTCTCCCGTTGTTCCCTTCCCTTGCTTCACCCCCTTCCTGCTCGGATTCTACCACTGGGATGAAATTGTAGCGTCAGACTTGTGACTCAAGGTTTCGTGGACAAAAATTATCAATGTCATCATCTGCCACAATCATTCCGAAAATATGTTTGCTGCAGTTCTCTGCTCCTCTCACGTCTCAGCTTATTATTATCTATTAAGAATTCTACCGGTAAAGGTAGGTTTTGTTTAATGTCAGAGAATCTCCTCCCGGTTTTCTACAATTTCAGGGACATATCTCGCTCTAGTATATTCTTTTTCCCCTGAGCAAACAAACTACCCTTCTTCATCCCGTCCATGAAACCTATATTCTTTCTTCCCCTTCCCCGCTTGCCCAACATTCTTCCCTCTATCACAGTCTTGAGCAACCCATTGCCCCTAATTTCATCCTCCAGCCACCTGCTCTCCCTTTCCCAGATTTCATTTTGAAGTTTACTTTCCTCGCCCACCATCTCAAGCACTTCCTCGTTAGTCTTCCTCTACGTCCGCCTCACTTTCTTCACCCTTCTCTACACCCACATCTCAAATTCCTACAGCCTATACTCGTCCTCCTTTCTGAGGGTCCACGTTTCTGCACCATGTGTGGAACCTCGGAAAGAAAGACGGGAATCGTCTCAGTTTACTGTTTTAATTATATTCCGACATGACTCTTAATTTTTGTGACCCTTAAAATATTTTAAATATATTCCATGTTTGGTCTCGCTCGACAATCCTGCCTATTCGTATTCCTTGCCAATATTGTTTTTCAGAGGCTGTTAATGTAGCCGAAAGTTTCCATTTAGTTAGCTCCTTTTCGTCTGCATAATTTAATCAGCTATCTTTGATGTTGACAAATCACAAAACGAGAAAATTCCATAAGTACAAATTTATTACGACCTAGGCTTCGCTTATTACAGGATCAGCAGGTTTGTCAGTTATATTTTGATTCCACAGAATATCCTCGGAATCTTCAGAATTTGTATCCTTGATGTTCTCTTAGTATTAATATTAGAGTTTATTTATCGGTTTTAGTAGGTTTTGATGGCTATAATATTTTTATAGGTACAGGGTCCTATATCTTTCGCAGATTGGCAAATATCTCACCTCTTTTTATCTAACTTATCAAGTCAATTCTGTCGTCTCTGGGTATATGCCCAAAATTTTCGCCTGCTAAGTACAAATATTTTTTTTCCATTTCTTCTTTCGGGATACATCCGCGTCGTTCTTTTCCGACGGCGTTTATCCTCCTGGAGGCGTCTTCAGGTGATCTTCGACCTGATGAAGCCTCCAGAAGAGTTGGAGAAACGTCGGAAAACTACGACGGGGCCGAATCCCGATAGAAGAAATGGAAAGAATACCTGCTCATCGAGGAAACCTTAAACAGAAACCTTCGGGAGAAATATTTGATTATTTCCCAATCATTGCTCTGAAGAAAATGATGCGTTACGCTGTCCCGCAAAGGTGTCAAGGTATAAACCAAAGAGACTGAAATTCGCGATGAGAAATTCATTTGAGTTGTTGGGAAATCGCACCTGGATCTTCCAATTTCCGGTCTTACGGGTTAATCTGTTGCATCACCATGCCACTTCAATTCAAAGCGGGGATCGGGTTGGTGAGGTGGCTAGAGTGCTGGCTAACCACACGGACGACCAGGGTTCAAATCCTTGCAGAGGAGGATGTTTTTCAGAGGACACCCGAACCTTACTTGAGTGTCTTGTGGAGGACATTTCAAGTGCAGTACTCAGTCTGTCGGATGAGACGTTAAACTGTGGTCTCCTTGGCGCCTTTCGTTAAGAGCAGGGTAATGCCGACGCCGGGTATCTATCCACCCTTCCCCCCTTACCTGTCTCCTACGGCGCAAATGACCTTAGCCGTCGGTCGCCTCCCCTTATATCCAATCCAATGCAATCCAAGCGAATTTCGGCTGGGGTTTAAAAATCAGGATCGTATAAACCTCCTCCGGAACTCGCTTTGCTTCAAATTCGCTTCACTTCAATTCGCCGCGGAACACGTATAGAAGAGAAAACAGAATAATATGCCATAAATGAGGATGTAATAATAAGTGCTAAAGGAAAACCAATCAGCTTGTTGTATACTACAGTAAAATCAAGGTGATGAGTTGCTTAGTAATGCTATTGGCTCACACAACTGACCGGTATTTGGAAGATGTAGGTTCTGATTCCGGTCAGGTGGTTGTTTCATGGCAAATTTCATTTTTTTGGTTTAGATCTTTGCTTTCGAACCAGTAAAACTGTACCACATGTATTGTTCCCTTTCTTCCTCTCAAGATGTGCGCGTTCGCATACCCCTTCTTTATCCCTCGCTATAGAACTCTCTCATACCACAACCGAGTGTCTGAGCCAGGCTATTGCTGTGTAGATGTTTAAAATGCCTCGTAGGCCCCGCCGTATGTAGCAAGCCCTTTTGGTGCTCCCCATCCCAATTTCACACTCACTATCTATCCTTCTAGTACTGTCTATTTCTTACATCGCGACCAAGTTTCTGAGCCGACCTGTAATTGTGCAGATGGCTTAAAAATCTCAACGGCTTGACCATATTTCACGTACCCTGCGCGAGTTCACCTACCACTTCTTGCTCCATCAGTAAAGATATCTCATACCACGACCGAGTTTATGAGTAATTGTCAGATGGCCGAGTGTCTGAGCGCGGCTAATGCTGTGTTGATGTTTAAAATGTATCATGCCTTATGTAGCAAGCTCGGTTTGCGTTCTTATTCCCCTTTTCACACCCTCGCTATCTATCCTTTTTCTCTCTCTCTTTCCTAAATCGAAACCAAGTTTCTGAGCCAAATTGTAATCGTCAGAAGGCCGAGTTTCTGAGTGCGGCTAATGCTGTGTTGATGTTTAAAATGTATCATGCCTTATGTAGCAAGCTCGGTTTGCGTTCTTATTCCCCTTTTCACACCCTCGCTATCTATCCTTTTTCTCTCTCTCTTTCCTAAATCGAGACCAAGTTTCTGAGCCAAATTTTAATCGTCAGAAGGCCGAGTTTCTGAGTGCGGCTAATGCTGTGTTGATGTTTAAAATGCCTCATATGCCCCGGCGCATTTAGTAGACCTTGCGCACGGTTCACCTTCCCCTTTTCACTCTCTCGCATACCATTCCTCTCACACTCGCCCGGGGGCTGTAACTTGCAGGCTGGGTCGGTTACCCATCCGCCCGCCCACCCGCGCCACCATCTAGACCAGCATCCCCCGCGGGGGCGGCAAGGGTTCTTTAGCCCTGCGCGTGTGAGGGAGGTGGAGAGATTTGGGATGAGTGGGGGACTCCGTGCTCCTTTGTGGATATGTATGTTAGTGTGTGGAGTCGAGGGTGGGGGAGGGGTGAGAAAATGGCGTCAAGATTTACGCGAACTGTTCCATTAAATCACGTTGGCTTTCTTCCTCTCCCCCCCCCCACCCTCCCAGCCCATCCCCGTCACCCACCCATCCCCCAAAGTATCTACCCTCCTCCCCTTCCTTTTGTGCCCTCCTTTAGACGTCTTTGTTCCCTCTGCATGTCGAGTTGTGCCTTTCTCTTCCTCCTCCTCCTCCGTCCCTCCCTCGTCCTCTCTCCTCGAGAATGTTTCATTTTTTCCCGCTGTTTTTTTCACAGCCGTCACGAATTGCCGCGCTCACATTCCGGCGGTGTGTGGGTTTCTTTTTTTTTTAAATGTAACATTGACCCTGCTCGTGTATTTCAATGTAATATCGCTTGAAGGCCTTTCAAGTATTTCGTCAATTAGTTTCGGGTACTTTTAATTTCCTCCCCATATGAAACCCGTTTTACAGGCGTACGGAAGTTTAACAGTTACCCGTTAAACCCGTTACCCGTTTTACAGGGGTACGTTTTACAGGGTTACGTACGGAATTGCACAACCTGATGAATGTACGTATGTGAATTGGAAATTGCTTCGTGTAAAGCGGTGAGTTGCTGGAACTCATACTACAGTGCATGAACGCGAGATGGCAGAATGGAAACTGTTTCAGGCGTTACTTTTTGGAATTTTTGGATATTCATTATGAATGATTAAACTGGGTAAACTTAATTCTAATCTATTACATTTAAACCGCTCCGGGTTTCAGCAATAGAGTGCCATTTTCAAGGTTGCTTTATGGTCAGTGGTAATGGTACTCTGTTGAAATGCTTGTTGCGTGGCACAATAGCCCTTGCTCTAATTTAGCAACTATAGACGTACCTGATGATGACTGCAAGACAGTCGAAACACGTGTAGTACGAGTTTGTAATAAAAGGTAGACAGTACGATATCTTTTGTGTATCATTGATAATGCTGTTCTACAATATCTCGCCTGAGAAAGTGGAATTTATTAGCAACTATAGCACGTCAGATTGAGAAAAACATGCATCGTATAGTTGTGAAATTTTTCCCCCGTGCTCAACGGGATTAATACATATAACGTTGTAAAATTTAAACCTGAAGACATCAGGCGTCACTTCGTGGAAACATTTAACATTCTTCTTTCCATTCTTCTTTCGGGATTCGGCCGCGTCGTTGTTTTTCTGACGTTTCTCCTCCTATCCTGGAGGCGTCTTCAGGTCGAAGATGCAGCGCTTCTTTTTTTTTGGTCCGGTTTATACAGTAGAGTCAGTCGCTTCTGATTGGCTGTCGGTTTTGGGGCCAAGACCTTTTTTGGCGCCATTTTTCATCTCATTTTTCATATTTAACATTAGTATCCATATTGCAACGAATACGGTAAGAACAATTGTACCTGACGATGCAATGAAGCTGTGATACGCGTCTTACTAATTAAATAATTGTTGTATGTACAATAAAAAGTATCTTTTGCAATATGAATACTAATGTCGTATGATTTGTTCCTTTGTTCTCATGTGTTCACCTCTTATGTTAATTCTCATGGCGACGAATTCACCATAGTTCGTCTCCAGGGTGAAGTGAAGACGCCGGTTGGAATAGGGGTGAACCAGTTGTATTGAATAACAACCTACGCGGTGAACACACGATAACACTGGAACATTTGTTTCCATGCCGGGGGAATCTTATGGAGGAATCGTATGATTTAATGAACACCACTCCACATCCTCCCAATTAGGGGAGAATGGAGCAAAGCGGAATGGTTTAGCGTCACTTCGTAATCAGTGATAGTATGCATGTTCTGAACAATAAATTTTAGTTGTGCCTGTTACTTAAGTTTTTATCTGCTATATTGGAATTTATGAAAGTGGCTGATGTATATAATGATTCACCATAACGTTTTTTCAATGGCTGTTTATTTTTCTCTTTGGCCCCGCACGGGGGCAAAGTGAAATTGTTTAGGAGCCAAAGGGGAATAGTATTCAAGCAGAGTGAAATACGATTTCATTTGTGAAATAAATAGAATATATATTTTCTTCCAAACATTTATTTTCCAGAGAACATTTAAAAGAAAATGACAGGACCAATGCTATTTAAATTCAGTGATAATATGTTATTAAAAAACCAAAACTGTATTTCTTTAAAAAAAAGTTCATTTATCCATTTTGTTTACATTGCAATTAAATGACCACATTCGTGCTAATTGGGCAACTTAGCCAAAACTGTAAAATGAAAGTAGTTTGCATCCGTGAACATAATTTGCTAGGGGCAAAGTGAAACGTTTCACTTTGCCCCTTTTACTTTTCCCCACTATGCGATATTTTAGAAAAACAAATTTTTAATTCATAAATATGTCGCATGAGAAAGTTATTTTTACATCATATTAACCAACATAGAGCTAATTTCATTTTATTCGTATTTATTTTATTGTCTATTATAAATTGGTAGTAATTGTTCTAAGATCTAAAGGTCAATATTGCAATAAAGACATACCTTCTTGATAAACTTCCTCTACACAATCCAAAATAGACTTCAGATGCCAACCAGGTTGTTGCCTGTGTTTCATTATTCTTTTTTCTTGACTAGTTTGAAAATTACTAGAAGATGGCAGTAGTGCTTGGAAAAATATAAGATTATTTCACTTTGCCCCGCCATTCCACTGTGCCCCACATTCCCCTACGTTTGTTAAAGAGATTGATAGAGGGGAGGGCGATGTGGAAGAGAATTGGAATCATCTTGACAGCCTGGAATTGCTGCCGTTAGATCGCATTTTTAGTTCGGAATATTGAATGAGATGTATCACGATATCTCATTTGATACATTGCGATATCAACGTCGATAATTCGCGTCATCGCCCAGACGTGCCCTCCCATTCTTTGCTCCACAACCTCGTTCAATTGTGTTCCCTTTCTGCTTTCCACGCCATCTCTCTTCTTTTCCCTCAACCTTTCTCACTCCTTCCTTCCTGTCTCTCTATTATTTTCCCTTGGCCGCGCTTCCCTTCTAAGATTTCCCTCCTGTCGCCCTTTGTCCTCACCACTATTGTCTCCACTCCATCTCTCGTGGTCCTCGCCTCCTCCTCTTGGTGGCGCCTCACAGCCCCCACACGCGTTCCCATTCGACTTCCTCCCTTCCTCAACCCTCGGCGGCCAAGCCTAATTGTTTATCGTGTTTCAATGTCTTGTTCGCCGTGACTGATTTTTTTCTGTTATATTTTTTCCTCTTCTCTCTTCTTTTTCTGGGTGGTTTATGCCTGCCTTTCTTTATTCCTTTCGTTCTTGGCTCCGAGCCGCACACCATTGCTGCGTGTGGTTAAAGGGTCGAATGGTGGGCGAATAAAGAAACTTGATTCCGAACGTTTTAGAGACCTTTACAGGGACCCTTTTGACTAGACTGCCCTCCGTTGCGTTATCGATTTCGTTTAAAGTGCTAGCCGCTGATAGGTAGTAGAATACGCTTGTTTAATGCATTGGATTGGATTTTTGGGGAGGCGAACGACGGCTAAGGTCATTTGCGCCATAGGGGATAGGTGGGTGCGCCATAGGGGATAAGGGAGGAAGGGTGGATAGAAACCTGGCGTCGGCATTAGCCGTGTATCTTTCTTGGCATCTCAAACCTTCCTTCTCTTCCACGCCGTCTTGACGAAATTCCTGCGCATGTTCTCTACCCGGATCTCATATCCTTAACCGGTGAGGATGTTAGCTAATGACTGTGAAGTCGACCCGTCTCTCGATCTCGCTGTATCAAGTCCATGCGTTACTTCGGCGAATTGATTGCTGTATTGGTTTGGTTATTTTGGGAGGCGACCGATAGGTAAGGTTCTTTGCGCCATTTGAGACAGGTAAGAGATGAAGGGTAGATGGAAACCCGGCGTCGTCATTAGTCTTCGCTTAACGAAAGGCACCAAGGGGACCACGGTTCAACCTATCATCCGACAGACGGAGTACTGTACTTGAAGTGCCCTTCACAAGACACTCAAATAGGGATCGGGAGTCCTATGATACATATCCTCCTCGGGAGAAGATTTGATCCCTGGCTGCCCGTATGGTTAGCCAGTACTCTAGCTACCACACCTACCCGATCCCCGTTTAGTACATTGTCTACCACTACATCAGCTTACTACCCTGTGAGCCCTCGCATTGGCGTGTGGCTGGGGGTGTTAGGACACCAGCCGTGTAAATATGTAAGGTTTTGATAGGTGAAATGGTGACGTGTATTGTGGGAGTGTATTGAGTGGATCAGTTTCTTTTGTGGTCACTTAGTGTGCGCAGAAAGATCAAATTTTTGTACCTATCTACTCGGCAACATACATCTCTTATTTTATCGCTTCTATCGGACCTAGAAATGTTGCGTGGCGTCAAATTTGCATTCTTTGAGTCCCTCGGAAACACATCATTCTTAATTTCTCAAGCAAACTAAGCCTAGCGTGTAGCTTCCGAGTCTCTAGCGACTCCAAACCTAATCCCTCTAAAAGCTGAGAAACATTTTATGCTCGCTCGTATCAGTTTTTAACGAAGCGTGCAGCTTTTATTCGTATTTTATTAATTTTTTTGGTTAAATATTTATGACTAGGGTCCTAAATGCTCGCGACATGTTCGAGGTGTGGCCTAGTGTGCACTAGTTATTGTTGGTAGATCTTATCGAATATCTAGATGTCGATCTTTTAATAGTTAGATACAAAAACTCGATCTTTCTGCACACTAAGCAACCACAATAACAACTGGGCTCCACTAAATACACTCCCATAATACTCGTCACCATCTCACCTCCCAAAACCATATCCCGTATATCTTTACTCGACTGTTGTCTGAAAACCTCCTGCCACGCGCCCATGTGGCTGTTCACAGGGTTGTATGTAGTTGTAGATGAAACTGTATGGTGATTTTTCGTTTGGCGAATTCACGAAGTAATCATTCAAGTGCCGAGCCAATTGGTTTTAGGAGCATCGTTGAAAATCACATTATCAGAACTCCATCAACTCTCCGGCTTCGGTATCGGACTTTCACAAATGAAAAAAGTGCATTAATTTATTAGCTCGTCATGTGCAAGGTTACAGGATCTGGTGGAACATGTTTAAATTCGTCTCGGTTTATTATGTAGAATCTCACATTAAATTTCAGTTAATAATCCGTCCCATACATTTAAATAAACTATGCGGAAGCGGTATAATAAAAGAATTAGAGCGTGTGCAAAGAAGATCCGCTAGGTTTGTTAAAGGCCGTTATGATAATTGTATAAGTGTTACGAGTTTAATAGAAGAACTAGGATGGGAATTACTATCAGAACGCAGGTTAAGATATAGGTTAAACCTTTTAAGCAAGTTCGAAACCGATTTCTTCACAGATGACGTTAGATATATATTGAGAACCCCTGCGTATTATGCTAGGTTTGATCATATTAACAAGATTAGAGAGATAGATTGTCCTACCGATAGATTTAAAATGTCATTTTTCGCGTATCATAAGAGAGAACAATAGGCAACTTAGCAAAGGGATAGGTAGGTGAAATATAGTAAGAGTAGTCTGTAGTGCATGATGCATGTAATAACAACCAATAATCCCTTTCTTATTATGTAGATACTAACCATCTAGCTGCATGTGACCCTGTTCTCTAGCATGCCTCCCTTCAATATCCTACTTGCATGTCAATAGTGCATGTTTGGTGATCTTCACCCCCTGCCACACACCCTCGTGGTGGCTTGCAGGGTATTACGTAGATGTAGTGCAAAAAAAATTTAAAAAATAATAAAAATTAAACTGTGCGACATTCCACAGAGGAAAAATTATCCGCCTTCCCCGGTACACGAACCCGGATCCCTCGATTTCTGGCCGAATGCTCTAGCCAGTTAGGAAAGGACGCCTCGGTACCCAGAGATAAAAAATCTCTAGTGTAGGTGTACTGTACATAAGCTTAAAATGTTCTAAACTCGGATGTTCCAGTCCTAACGGGACAGTACTGTGGTTGAATTATTAAGTATGATTTGCCCTGGAAGTGTAATGTATGGACTGAACCAGGCGTCCTCCCCCCTTGTGGATGTTTATGGACTTCATGAGACCAGCTGAAGGTTAGAATCAGTATTATAATCGCAAGATCATGAGTGCAACATTATCCGTGAACATAGTGCTAATCATTGAATGGGCAATGAAAGCATTAAAGTAGTCTGTGTCGTGTTTATTATTTTAATTTATTAACAGTTAGTTGAAATCGGAATTTATAAATATCCTTAACGCTTTGAGTGCTATCACAGAGTAATTAAGTATTTACTTATTCTGTTTACTCGATGGTGCTTTGGGCATGTGCAATACGTCCTCTAATATTTTCAGAGAAGGATGATGGACGTACTAGGACGTCCATGGAATGTTATTATTGAACGGTAGCTGGACGTAATGGTATGGCTGCAGTCTTTCTGGTAGACATACGTATGACCACGAAGTGCCGTATTAAATTTTAATAGTGAATAAATTTTCATTAGATCAGATTTAGAGAGTCTTCTTACACAATCCAGGTAAGTGTTTAAAATCCTCAGTTTTTCTGAGAGGACCTTCAATTATAAGTCCAGCAAGCAAAGTTTTAATGGTGCCATCCACATTACGTCTCACGTATCTTAAATGAAGTTAATTCGCTAGTTTTTGTAAATACATGATGACAATGTATGCTGATGTGTTTATTAATAGAATGCCGAGTAGCAATACTTTTATCCCATATATTTATGCTCAATGAAATTTATCGTAAGCATATAAGATAAACATAAGCTGAAGTCCTGTCAAAGATAAAACACGAAATAACTGCTGGACTGGAAAATGACAACTTTTTAGAGGGAATATCTTGGGGTGAAATTGAGAGAGTAGTTGCTTGGAAATAGGCTGCTTTTACAGATATGATATGTAATATGTGATGTAATTAGTGGTCAAAGATATTAAATGATTGTTTTTTTTTACTTCCAGGTAATTAAAATACTGACCCGATCATGCCAGAAACTGACTTCTGAACCCTTCGATACGTATGTATTTACATTTGTTTATTTTGAAATATTGGGGTTTTCGAGTTAATTACTTCGTCGTGAAGTGATGCGTAAACGGTGGTTTCATGCATAACTGGTGGAATCTTCATTCTATAATGAAAACCAATAACTTTCAATTCCACATTACTTCATTTAAGACGACCCGGGTTTCGTTCCTGGTGTTCAATGCGGTTATAAGTACTGCGAAAAATTTGTATTTTAATAACCAACTTGTTTTCGTTTCTTTCGAGCTTCGTATCGAATAGTATAAATATCATTTGGCTCGAAATATTTATTAGTTTTAAAAATTATTGCTGTTCGAATACATCGAATACATTCAAGTTTGACCGTATCTTATCATTGATTTAAGAAATATTAGGCCCCAAACTTGGGTCAACATTTTTAAAAGATAGGGAAAATTTAAGTCATCTAGGAGCTCATAGTATAGATCTAGGAAGCCAAACGTTAATAGAAAACACATAATAATGTCTTTTAATTACTAAAATGTGATCACAATTAAAATATGTCCGCTAGATCTTCATTTATAGGAGATAGAGTTCGGAGCAGAGGCGCGCCAATTTGCGCTAATTTGTGATATTTGGAGCGTCAGAACGTTGACATATATTATTTTAGAAGGCTAATATTTGGCAAATCGTCATTCCCCATTGTATTTTTCCTTTGTGCCAAAAATCGTGAAAATCGGAGATTGTCGAGCCAGGAGTGCATAGCCATTTGGTTGAGTTTGCGTGGAATCGCCCTTTAGGAAAATGAGTGTCAACGAAGATGGCGGACTGGCTTCAGCTTCTAGCATTGGCTAGCATATTAAGTAACTCATTTCCAAAACACTGCGGAACTAGCCGCGCAGTTACTTCAACGGAGACACCCGCTAGTGAACACACAATTGTGTGAAATTCACAGTGGAAAAATCATTCGCCTGGATTGGGAATCGAACCCAGATCCCTCGACGCTATAAGACAATTCACGAAGTAGCAGATATATTAGAAAGGAGAAGAGCACTGATGTAGGAATTATTCAGTAATAATATGGAGCACACTTAAGATGCTAAGACTGGCGAGATTCACAGTGGAAAAGTACGACTGGGTAGCTTAACTGGTTAGAGCATTGGGCGTGAAATCGTGGGATCTGGGTTCGATTCCCAGTCCAGGCGAATGATTTTTCCAGTGTGAATTTCACACATTTAGGTAAATCATTTCTTCACCGAAACAGGGTTTTATTAACAGAGTATATAAAAATGTGTATCTTAGTATTTGCCTTGACTTACGTTGTCAAGCCTGAGCCTCCTTAACCCGGTCCGAGACATTCCTTCCCGTCGTCAATCGTTGAGGGTGCGGTGTATATCCGAAAGGGCGACCTTGGTGCCCGGCGCCAGATTCTCTGCTCCTCGTATGCGATGGCTCATCATCATCACCAGACATCAATCCCAGGATTGATTTGACGCAGCTCTCGCCAATCAATTCCGCAGTCGGGGAGCGTCTTCCTCTCTTCATTTTTCTTCCCCTCTGACGTCTGCCGTCATTTGTTTCATGTATCTCATCCGGTTCTTCGTCTGTTGTTCCTGCCATTCGATCATCCCTCTACAACTGTCTTCGAGCTATCGCATCTCAGATTGCGTGTACGACGATCTTTCAATTTCTCCTTTTATATTTCTCATTAGATTTCTTTCTTCTCCGTTTGCCGCTGGAGCACGTGCGCGTTGTGTTCAGTCCGGACGATTGTATTTTATGTTTTATATTGTTGTTGTACTAATCAAGTGTTTCAATGTGTCCAATTTATGTTGTCAATCTGTAACCCTTGGCTTATTTCAAGTGCTTTGGAATTTCCTTCCGACTTTTATTTCGGCTGATGACGAGGTATAAAATCGACGCATGTGTTTTCAAATTAGTTATGAAGTATATATACTTCTAAGCTTATATATATATATATATATATATATATATATATATATATATATATATATATATATATATATATACGTCTAAGCTTTCGTTCTACCTACATTTCAGGGACATCCGAAAAATTTCGTGGTTTCATTGAGGTCTCATTCTGTATTTGGCTGAATTGTATTATATTTCATTTATATGACTTGCATTTTTGTAAAGTATTTTACCGGTTAAGGTAGGTTTTGTAAAATGTCATAGAATCTCTTCCCGGCTTTCTACACTTTCAGGGGCCTGTCTTCCTGTAGTATATCCCTATTCACCTCAGCGTATGATCTGCCCTTCTTAATCCCGTCCATAAAACCTTTTCTTCCCATTCCCCGCTTGCCCAACTTCCTTCCCACAGTCATCCTGTGGAGCATCCTTTCGCCCCTTATTACATCCTCCAGCTACCTACTCTGCCGTTCTCGAATTTCATCCATAAGTTTCCTTTCCTCGCCCGCCATCTCAAGCACTTCCTCGTTAGTCTTCCTCTCTGTCCACCTCACCATCTTCGTCTTTGAGTCTGTTACCCATGGCTTATTTCAAGTGCTGTGGTATTTCCTGCCGAGTTTTATTTTGGCTGATGGCGAGCTAAAAAATCGCCACGTGTGTTTTCTGTGAAGTATATTGGTCAAAGCATTCGTTGTACCTACAGTGCAGGAACATTAGATTAATTTCGTAGTATTCCGTTTTGGTTGAATAGTATTATATTTCATTCATATGACTTCCATTATGTTACCAAATTATCGGATGTGTAATGAGTCGGCTGTAGGTGTAATTAAATCTACATCTACGAAATGCCATGCAAGCCACCACTAGGGTGTGTGGCACGGGGTAATTCCACACCAGGCATGCAACACTAATTCTACCTGAAATCCGTACCGCGCACGTTCCCCCGGAATGCCAGGCGCAGGCCAAAAAGCAGTCAGGATAACAGTGGAACCATTAAATTACTTGGGTAAGACGCTATAATACAGTACCTGAAGTAGCAAAGATATTAGAAAGGAGAAAAAACTAATGAAGGAATTATTCGGTAATATAATGGAGAAAACTGTAAGAGGTGCTAAGACTTAGGAGACTAAGAAGACGACAGAAGAACCGAGAGACTAAGAAGATACCTTGAAGGTGGTTAGAAGTATTAGATCGAACATTGAGGAACGATGGGATGCTGAAGGTCGTGATGAAGGGGAGGAAGGTGTTAGGTGAGAGGATAAGGGAAGAGAAAGAATACGCCCAATGGATGAGATGAAGATTGGTATGATGGAAGCCCAGATGAAGAATGAAATCAAGGAAGACGGTATGGTCATGCGGTTTGTTATATAATTATAGAGGTTATCTCGTCTCCTTGTAAATCAACCTTCATTAATGAACTTCTTTAATTGGTGATACTATTGTGTGAACTCGCGGACTGTTCAGACTGGTTATGTCAGGCGAAACTTTGTGGAACTTGCTTAACATTGTGAAATGAAAGCTGTAACTTAGTAATTCCACATAAACTTGATTAAATGACCTAGGTTTCGACTTATGAAATCATCATCATGTGATGTATCACGTCATCACGTCATCATCAATGATGATGACGTGATGACGTGACCTGTTGCTGACTTTATAAGTCGAAACCTAGGTCGTTAAAGTTGATGTGGAATTACTAACAAGGGGAGTGTCAGATAGCCGGGTCTCAGGTTTTATTCATACTTAGTAGTTGTACAGAGTTCATGAATCACACCACATATAGGGTTATATAACCAATAGTTTAAACGAAAAAGTCCTTTAAAAATTTCAAAATTCCCTTTAGACGGGCCACCCACATAACTGACAAGCTACGAAAAATTTGAATATTATTAAGAAATATGCTTGAATTGTAAGAATATAAAGACAATATTATAAAATAATTATAGAAAATGGAAATCATCTGTATGAAGGAATAATGAAAATACGTCGTGAAAAGATAAGGAAGTGACATAATTAGAAGGCTGCCTTCGACCGAAAAGAGAGACTAAGCCTGACGTCGTGTATGCAAATGAAAAATTTTCCTGCGCAAAAATAATATTTCGAGTAAAAATAAAAAATCTAGAGCGCATTGTAGGATGCCGTAAAGGAAAAACTAAAAAAACAGCGGAAGAAACATACCCCGTATTGGAATCGAACCCGTTTCTCTAGATCAGAGACGAGCATGTCAGCCACCCGTTCAGCTTGTCAGATATGTGGGTGGCCCGTCTAAAGGGAATTTTGACATTTTTAAAGGCCTTTTTTGTTTAAACTATTGGTTATATAACCCTATATGTGGGCTGATTCATGAACCACATACAGCGGTCTGTACAACTACTAAGTTTGAATAAAATCTGAGACCCGGCTATCTGACACTCCCCTTGTAAGTTAAAGCTTTGATTTCCCAATAGATGGCTGTTACTTAAGCCTGCGAAGGAGGTTCGAACGGAAGCGACCCTTAGTAGAGATTTGCGGAGAATGTTGGTTTATATTTTTATTTGGAGATGCCTTTATTGGTTACACACCCACCCAATTGTTCTGGAGGACCGGTCTTGCTTGTGTAAATGAATCCAAAAACCTCTATCTGCCAATGATTTAATAAAAACTGCCACCATCCATTTATTATATTGTACTCAGCTCTGTGGTTTCAGGTTTGATGGAGTGGAATCGGAACATAGCTAAGTATCTTAGTGGAAGTTTCCTATTTTTCCATACTTAGCTGTACTCAGCTCGCTATCCATCTCACGTCCTGAGGATGCAGAAATAAATCTGCCAAACTTTGACGAAAGGAGGTTTTAAAATTCATTTATGCGAGCGAGACCAATCCTCCAAAACAGTTGCGTGTGCGTAAAGTGGTCAATATCTACTTGCATTAAATGTATTAGTTACTGAAACTTGAAAATTAATAGAGAGAAAAATAGTAGAACAAAATCGTTGGTCATGCCGGCCTGGAGAAAATGGAGAGAATGACAGAAACTGAAAACATGAAGGGAAGAATGCTGGGAAAGCAAGAGGGGTGGAGGAAATGGGTAGAAATTACGGATGAGATCGGGGATATTGGAAAACTCGAAGACGTTACGAGACCAATGGCTGAGGGAATCTGTGTGTGCCGGTGTAGAACTATACACGGGAAGATTTAGTTTTATTTAAAAGTTTATCCTACTCGCAATGAAGAGCGCATTTATTTGATAAGCTGTGTTTGCCGTGACCTTAAAAATTAGCATTTGTTCAACTGAATAAAGCACATTGCGACACGGTTGTTTTCATCTTGACCGAATATAGTTTTTATCTTGAACCACTCGGCTATCGTTAATTTCTGCTCGTTAAATTTTCATTCCCACATTTTTGGATTCCTTAATTAAATCTTATCTTTTCGAGTTCCTCGTTGAACTTAAGCACTCAGGCTTAAGTGGCTTAAAGTTTGCGCAGCCAAGTTTTTCTCGGTGCCCTTCTTGACCTTGCCACTTCTCCATTTCGTCCCGTCCTATACCGGGACGTCGTTCATATTCCGGCCGCCGTACACCCCGACGCCCTCTTCCCTGAGTCCCGTGTCTCGCGGTGCAAATTCGCCGTCACCTACCCTTGAAACCCCGCGGCCTGTTTCACCACCTCCCCGCCACCCTCACCCGCCGCCTAATATGTGACTTGATCCTCAACGGCGCTATCACGAGGCCTTCTCTTTGGAGTTTTAGAGTGTGTACACAGTTCAACGCGAGTTTCCCCCCTCTCTCCTCTCTCCCCGTATAGATTGATGAATCTTCTCATTCTCTTGAGGGGGCCCTCGTTATCTGGAAGATATACGGGCTTTTGCGCACACTTATGCGATTAATCTTCTCCTCAACAATGAGGAAGAGGGTAGTTTGGAGGGTTGGGGGGGGAGGGGGGCGAGGGGGTGGAGAAAAGCAGGAGGGAGGGTGTGAGTGGGTAAGGATGGTCTAGGGTGGGGAGGAGTTAAAGGGAAGGGTGTTGGATTTTTGGATCGAGTAGGGAGGGCCTGTGGAGTACACATCATTTGGTCGGAGCGGGGTCCCTCCTGCAGGTGGCGTCGAAGATGTAGAGATGAAGGGAGAGGATGTATGTGTGTGGA
Source organism: Ceriagrion tenellum (assembly GCA_963169105.1). Classification (NCBI taxonomy): domain Eukaryota; kingdom Metazoa; phylum Arthropoda; class Insecta; order Odonata; family Coenagrionidae; genus Ceriagrion; species Ceriagrion tenellum. Next base: position 79,893,871 of record OY720644.1, read on the forward strand.
GATATTGGTGGTGAAGGTGTGGAGAGGGAGGAGAGGTGGCGAAGCTGGAGCAATATCTCCTCTTTGGAGATAGGATGAGAAGAGGTTTGGGGTAAATAGTGGGAGAGCAGCCTCGGCTTTGTCCTGTTATACTGTCCCTTCTGATGTGTCACTTCAGTGCATTTATCAAGGCGACGCATCACACCTGCTTGACCGGTGGGATTTGTCATCATTTCGAGACCCAAATAATCGTTAATAACTTAAGCAATCAACTAGAAACTTTCAGAATATTAGTGCTTGACCTTAGCTAATGGAAACCTGTTTCTGAAATACGGCAATTGTGTCTCGGTACGGTAATGAACCGCCGAGTTAATAAACCGTTAATAAATCGGTGAGATACTGAGTATATTTTTACAAAAACTAATGAGTATATTGATAAATATTTAACATGATGAGATGTATCAATCACTGAAGATGAAGCAATATCTCCCCTTTGCAAGTAGGATGAGGAGAGGTTAGAGGTAAATAGTGGGAGAGCAGCCTCGGCTTTATCCTGTTATACTGTCCCTTCTAAAGGGGTCACTTCAGTGTATTTATCTAGGCGACGCGTCACACTCTATCGACCGGTCGACTTTGTCATGATTTCCAGGGCCGAATAATCATTTATAACCGATGCAATCAACTTGAAATTTTCAGAGTATGAATGATTGACCTTTGCTAAGGGAAACCTGTTTCTGGAATGGGATAATTGTGCTCGGTAGACTAATGAACCGCCCGGGAAATCGGTAAGATGCAGAGTATATTTATGCTCTTTATTAAAAACTAATGAGTATAATGATAAATATCAAACTTAGGGAGATGTATCAATTACTCTTCTTTAGAATTCTGAGTAACAACCATCATGTTTAATAAGTAAAAATCTCTTATTGGTCCTTTTCGACAAGCTATCTTGCGATGAATGGGGTTCGGCGATGATATGCTCATACGTTGACGTAAATATGTAGTTCAGCCTTTCCTTACGGGCCTTTGGCCAGCGCTTCCTGTACCTACTCGCTGGAAACTTGGCAACAACTTGTGGTACGAGGTTCGTCATCTGTAGGATTTCCGCAGAATTATTCCTTACCGAAGGGTGAGATTCCTCTTAAGGTAGTTTGAGTGAAATATCATCTCACCAAGAAAAAAATTAATTTGGTCCCATTTTAAAGAAAAATATCTCACCCTTCCATTGACACCAAAAATTTAACCCCTTACCACCCTACTTTCTGAGATATTTTCCAAAATGTACCAGCCCTTTCACATTGGAAATGGTGCGTGTATGCACTCCAGCGGGACATTATTTTAAAAAACTAGGAATTTCTAACACCTAGATCTCGTCGAAAAATCAACAGTGCGTAGTTTGTGTATTTTTTTTAACCAGTTTGGAAAATTAATCATATTGTCACCGCAGTAAATTCTTCGGGATCACAAAAAACCTTCCGTTTTGAAGGATTTTTAAACCTACCGCTCGATAAAAATGAGTCAAGTTAAAGACTTATTTAGATATTTCCATTTAATTACTTACTAGTTCTGTCACGTAATACAATATTATTGCGCAATTAATAATGCAATATTTAATTCATGTGTCCTACAGCTGGTGAAATAGAAGTGTATACTTCGAATCTGGTCTCTATCATGACTAGGGAACTCTCAAACTCTCTCAAACTGCCTTAAGTGCACAGTATGGCTTTGTTGATAACTTACGGTGGCGGCCGACAGATAAAGTAATTTACATCATTGAAGGCCGAATGGTTAAGGACTGTTCGATGGATGAGTGAGGGACGGAACGCAACGACTGCAGCCTTTAGCATGAGGTGTCGATGGGACTACAGCTTTACGTAGGAAAGGACGAAGTGCCACTCAACGAAGATCCCTTCACATTGAGGTAGTCGCCACCACGTCATACCTCCCCTGTTCATCTCTTCACCGACGCCCTTTTTACGGGAATTTGTTCTTTAAATCAGATCGGGTATGGAATACCTGGCCGAAAAACACGTTTCAGGGTGATCCATTCGGGAGATTTATGTTCGCCACCAATTACATGATCCAAGTAAACACTTAGTATTCTATCGGATGCACGACTATGATGTAAACATGAGCTGGAATAGGCTGTGCGCATGCGCGAGTCGCCGGTGTTGGACCGCGGCAACCTCCCAACATTTTTGGCGCGGGCGACGATTTCTGCGGATTGTATCTCGCGACTCCGATGTGCCGATGGCGTCGGTGTGAATCAAAAATTTTAATATTTTAACTAATAACCAATTATACATATATAGTGTGTATCAGTGTGTAAAGTCGGCGGTTTACGGCGATACTTTATGGAATTTACTAAACATTTTGAATGAATCGAGTAAACTTTGTTTTTCCTCAATGAATTTAATAACTTGCGACCATGGTTTCGACGATTAACGTCATCGTCAGGTGATGACGACCATGGTCGCAAGTTATTAAATTCATTGAGGAAAAACAAAGTTTACTCTATTCATTTCAAATATCAGTGTGTAATTGTTCTACTTTCAAACCTCGCTCTAGTCTTTGATTTGTCACGTTTGGTTTCTGTATATGGCCAATCATATGTTGCGTGTTCTCGCGTTGGCAAACTATCAAGTTTGTTCATCAACCCGCATTTATGTAAAAACAAAACCAACTTTATTTATTTTAGTATTACGATTCAACATTTAATTCAAAATTCTACTTGTTTGACATTAATAAAAATATGACTGTCATTGAAATGATTTGAGTTTTTTAATGATATTATTTCATCAAAATGTGAATCGTCCAAATTTACATCATATGTTATTGGTAAGGCGTCACATTCCTCTGCTAGTCGCAGTCCATCTTCGGTATACATATGGTTAAGTGGATCCAGAGCGTAGAAGCGTCCATTTTCATAAATTGCCACATCTTCAGTCGCATGTATATCCATTACGAGCTCACGGACCAAATGAGTTCCGCGCAGTCTTCTCCACACAGCTAATACATATGAAAAAACAAAACTGTTAGACGTAAGAGAAACAATTGCACTTTTCCACAAATTGTTTTAATGCGTACAACGCGTTTCGGCTCACAGAGCCATCATCAGGTACAAGACTTGTACACTATCTTGTACACTACAGGGTCTTGTACCTGATTATGGCTCTGTGAGCCCAAACGCGTCGTACGCATTAAAACAATTTGTGGAAAAGTGCAATTGTTTCTCTTACATTATGAAGAACTTCCACGATATCTCGCCTGAATCTGTTGAATTTAAACTGTTAGACATTTACATACATAAAAAAACAGAAATATATTTTTTGCTATCACATTATTATACTTACCACCAATCTCACGAAAAGTAACGCATCTTTCGCCAGATGTGCCAATGACAAGCACCAAATATCGTCCGGCCATGACACGAGAATTGAACCGCGCAGGATAACGAGAAATTGCACTCATTGTTTGATTTTGCTTGGGACAGCAGCAAATCGCACAATGACGAAATGAAAAGATTGAAATGTCAAACTCAATGTCAAATGTCACTTAGTATATAGTTGATCGAAAATTCGAATATCCAAAAAATGTTAGCCGAAACCTGCTAATAGTAGGCAAGCCAACGTTTGCACAGGACAACGTCTGTCGGGGCCGCTAGTATATTATAAAAATTCAGAGTGCCTAGGTATTTTTTTACAGAGTTTTATTACCTGCGACCGATCTCATCGCGTAGGCGACATTTTCAGATCTGAAGATGACGCCTCGTCGTATGTTATTAAACTCCGTTGAAAAATAACCAAGGCGTTTCGAAATTTCATGCTGCGTAATCGGTTTCGGGCCTAAATTAAGCGATCAGGAAACCTTTCTATGGGTACAAAATGGCATTGTTGTGTTGCGAAGTGAACAGAACCTTTGAGTGAATAGAAAGCCTTCTATGTATTTACAGTGCTGCGCAGGATTCCAATTCCGATATCTCGCTATATAGAACGCAAATGGTGCAAATGCACACGCGTACTATATTTGAAGAGCCAAATGCACAGAGGGGGTTCGTTTTGACTTCGCACCCTTAAGCGCAGCCGTCCTCTTGACCCCGAGCAAACAACGGATGGGTGTCCTTTAGTCGCGGTCAAATGAAACGGACGAAGTGAAAAAGTAAATATAATGGGATATTTTCCCATTTAAACCCGCCCACCCCCTCCCCTCCCCTTTCCAATTCCGGGAGAGAGACTGCGTGGAAAATATATGTGGCCCTCCGTCATCCCATGTTCCATTTCGATATTCAATATAAATAAATAATATAAAAAAATGAAACTCGGCGCCATAAAAAATTATAGTCGTCATCGGCGATTCCCATCCTTCCTCCCCTTTTTGCTTTGTGTCCACGTGCGCACATTGGACGAGCATATACATTTTTTTTACGTCCGTTAGTTCCAATCACTCCTCGGTCGGCAATTTGTCTCCCCGGCGTCGCGTTTCCTCCTGCTCGTCCCGGACCTCCGCCGATCGTGCCCATCCCATCTCCCCTCGCCCCGCGCATTATTTTTTATTTTATCATTCAAACGAATGAAAACATGCTCTGGTGATAGTATTTATTTGTTTTTGCGAAGGAAATAGGGTGACGGGAAGGGCAGAGGGAATGGAGCGTGGGTAGGAGGATAGTGTTAAGGGAAAGAACTTCCTCGTCCACCAATGAATAAACAAATAAATTTATTCATATCTACTCCTACATACCACCCTGCGAGCCGCCGCATGAGCGTGTAGCAGGGGGTGTTAGGTCACCATCCGTGTAAAGATGTAAGGTTTTGGGAGGTGAAATGATGACGTGTATTATGGAAGTATATTTAGTGGAGCTCAGTTTTTATTGTGGTCGCTTGTTGTGCGCGGAAAGAACGAGTTTTAAATAAAAAACTTGTTACACTTAGTGAATAGTTGGCATTGCTAATTGACCTCCTATACGGCGCAGCATTTAAGAAACTAGGATATCAAGCGTGAGGAAGGTCCTCAGATGAGAAACTAAAAGATAAGGGCTTTTTCGCTCTTGTAAGGCCTCACCTCGAATAGTCCTCGAGTATCTGTGACCCTGGACAAATATTTATCAAAAAAATAAATTAAATACAGAAGAAAGCTGCGCTCTTCGTTAAAAACTGCTGCGAGCGAACATATTGTATTTCTCAGCTTTTTTAGGGTTTTGGTTTGGAGTCGCTAGAGACTCGGAGGCTAAACGCTTGGCATAGTTTGCTTGAGCAATTCCGAGCAGGTGAGCTTCATAGGGACTCACAGAATATCACGGTATGTAGATGGTAAAACTATTCTGTAATGATAAAAGTCGAAGAAAGGAAGGGAGAAATAGCGTGCGATCAAAATGACCCGTCTGGTACTAATAGGTAGTAGGTAATGCACCTTAAAACCTATTGTTGATGAGGTTCTTATTTTCACATTATATTCTCCTGCCAAAAAAATTAAAGTCAAGAAATAAACGATGGCTGGGATGATTCAACGAGAAGTAATACTCGTACTCTAAAGGCCAATATCTAAGTTGATATTTAGGCGCACCAACATATCCCCTCCATCTCTTTCGGTCCATCCTCCTCCGCTTCTACAACCCTCTCCAAATGTAACTTTAATTGGTACCACCGTCTTTGTCGTGGTCATCCCCGGGGTCGCCTTCGTTATGTATTTCCTCTCGAAACCTCCTTCATCACACACCCGTTCTCTTTTCTTAATAAGTGTCCTGCCCATCTCATTCTTCTGCAGTTAATCTCAGTTATGATGTCGGTATTCTTGTGAAGATCCTTGATTTCCTGATTATACCCGAAGTAATGGGTTGTCAAAATGGGAAAGGGGTCATTGTGACACCTCCGGTACACCTTTAGTGTTAACCGGCTGGAATTATTTAGGTATTCTTCCGGTAAAGGTAGGTTTTGTTGAATGTCAAAGAATCTTCTCCCTGCTTTCTACACTTTCAAGGGCCTATCTTCCTGTAGAAAATCCTTTTTTCGCCTCAGCGTACGGTCTACCCTTCTTCGTCCCGTCCATGAAACCTATTCCCTTTCTTTCTCTTTCCCGCTTGCCCAACATCCTTCCCTCTATCTCACTCTTCAGAACCCATCACCTTTTTTTACATCCTTCAGCCATCTACCCTGCCTATCTCGAATTCCATTCAAAAGTTTCCTTTCCTCGCCCACCAGCACTTCCTCGTCAGTCTTTCTTTCCGTCCACCTCACCTTTTCCATCCTTCCGCGCACCCACATCTCATATGCCTGCAGCGTATTCTCGTCCTCCTTTCTGAGGGCCCACGTTTCTGCATCATACAACGTTAAGCTCCATTTCAAGCTCTTCACCTCTCTCTTGCATGCCAGCAAGCAAACAATGCAAGCTCTTCACCCCTCTTCTTCACATCCTTACCCAATGTCCCCGTCATCAGCTCACTTCTATTACTAAACGCCTCCTTAGCTAGCGCTATTCTCTTCCGTATGTCTCTGCTCCCGTTGGGATACCCAAGAAAAATATAATCAATGTTCAAGTCTTCAAATCAAGTGGTTTATGATAATAATGTATCATGAGGGAAATTAAATTAATTCTTTGCAACTTGGCGACAGTGAAAGATGTATTGTGAAGAAATACATCACCGAGACTACGTTGATTCTTCCTCCACATTTTAAGCAATGCCAGCCTTTCAAAATCCTTAACGCTCTACTCTCCCGCAATGCGCATCATCTTATTGACACAAAGCGTCGTCTTTAAGAGCCTCTCACCACGCCCTTCTCCGCGTTTGAAACATTAACGCGAAGGCTTTAATAAACAAGCTCCATTAAGGTACTTGCAATGCGCTTACATTTCGCCTCAGGTGCCGTCGTTTTCTTCGAATTACGATGTGAAATAAACTCGGAGAGCGCTCCTGATTAAAATTCACCGCCAGCATCTCTCACCGGTGGCTTCCTTGATACACTGCTCTTAAATTTTAACGTTTGCGTGGGTTTTCTTTTTCGTTTTAATCCCGAGAGTATTGAAATAAAAGATTTACCCAAGTTGTCAGTGAAAGTTCATCGACTATTTGGAATGGTCTTTAATAGATTATTTAATAAAATTTAAATTTACTGATCGATCGCTCCCTCCCTGAATTACGGGGAGTATTTTTCTAGATTTTAAAGGTTGATGCACGCTTCGTTACCGTGTTTTTCTTTTACTTGCTTCCTCTTGCTCGTATGAAATCGATGTGGCGCATTTCCCCCGTTATAAGTGCCCTTGGCTCCCTTAGAAATCAATGCCAGATGCAGAATTTTCCCCTCTGGCGTTCTCTCTCGACGTTCGCGTGGAGTACTCCGCTCTGTGAAGCTGTCATCGAGTAGTTTGCCTTTGTTAGGCGTGCCACCTTGATGTTCTCTTCACAAATGTGCTCGTTTCACGTTTGACTGTTTCCTGGAGGATTTTAATTGGCTTAATTCTCTCATTTTTATTTCAATGCGAGTATGTGCCTTTTTTCCACATTCCGTTGCTGCCTCATGTCTCAGTATAGGGGACTTGGGACTGTTTTTGTGACCGATAGTTGAGTGTGAGCTTTACAGCTTTGAATGTAAGATGTCCTCGATGTGTGAAGTAACAGCACAAACAATTTGGCTATGAATGGAAATGTTTCTCCATCGTAGAATGATGGAGATCAATTGAACAGATTAAATTAGTGATTAGCTGGGAAGAGTTGAAGTTATGTGAAGGAAAAAAAAATACTGGTCTGATGGCCAGTTGCAAGAACGACGCACATGTATTCTAAAAAGTTTTGAGACCCATGAGCCATAGCATACATAGCAATAGACATTCGATAAATTTATTGGTTTCATAATTTATGCCATGTTTTTATGAGTTCCATAAGAGGCCAAGATGGCAGCTGCGCAATGAATCGCTCGGAGACTTAATTACTTGACAAAAGAGTTGTTTTGTCACTAATGACCAGCATGTTTACTCTTACTGACCAATTATTATCTGCATTTGCAGTTACTCATAGGCTAAGCTTCCGTGAATTTTCTCCGGCGGAAGGAGATTAGATCGAATATTCGAGGCTATTTACTATTAGTAAATAAGTTATGTAACTAGTGGATGTGTTCCTGCAACCCTACTATATTCATTACATCTATAACTTTATGGATCTTATAACTATTGATTCCATGACCTTATGTTCTTGCAACCGGCCAAAAGTTCGACATTGCTTCACATTTGAGTATTCTAATAGATGATTGGTCGGTTTTTGAAGAGCAATTACCATAGCAACCCAATTTATTTGGCATCTTCTTTCTTTCCCTCTTATAAATAACTTTGCCTCAGATATTGCTAAAATTCCTCAAACCCTGTGCCTCTACTATTGTCGTCAAAATTCCTCTTTTCTTCCTTCTTCTTCCATACTTTCCTTGTATTTCCCCTCTGTACCCACGGTCGTTCAATATGGATTGTATTCTTAGTGTAAAGATAAAACTTGGTTAATTCTTAATAATATCTTTTCATTATGAATATTAAATACTTCCACAAAGTAACGCCTGAAACAGTTTCGTTTGTTTGTATTTTTCCTTCGATATAGGTCTTCGCAACGCAAACTAGTCCGCCATTAATCTTCTAATTTTAGTGAATTCTCTTTAAGCATAGCATAGGATGTTCAACGTTTTTCATGAGTTGTTAGTGCATTTTTGTTGGAAATGATGGCTGGCGCCGCATATTAGGAAATTTTCTTGGGTAAGCATGATAGTTAATGCTCTGATACCACATTAATGGTGGCCGTGTGGTGGAAGTGGTTGCGAAGACCCATAGCGATAGAGGTACGGATACATCGAATTCAACGACCCTGCTCTGTACCCTTTTCAGAAGGCCCTCGACTTTCAAAACGTTCTAAACCCACCTTTTCCGTCACCAAATACCTATTGCATCTCAACCTACACTTTTCATTCATCGTCCTCGTCACCTGTCTTACCATTTTTACTCTTCTTTAAACCCGCATCTAAATGAGTGTCGCCTCTTAAGATTATTGGAGCGATTTTCGTTATGAAGAGATTTCCATGAAACTTAGCTAACTAGATTATATTGGTTACATATATTGATGAATGCGAAAATAATTGCGCGTTACAAAATTGGTTCCTTAACTATTTAATGCTATTTTAACTCGTAGCCAAATGGCGCTGGATATATAGGTATTTCGTAATAATTCGATGACTTGTGTGCAGATTTTTCCCCTAAAAATATACTTTCATATTATTATATTGGTTATAAATAAATATCAAATTATCATGCCGAATAAATGACAGGTATTCACGTACGATGGGGCAGAAACCGAAAAGAATATACTATAGCCAGATGGGCCCCTGAAAGTAGAAAACTGGGAGGAGATGTTTGACATCCAATAAAACCTATCCTAACCAGTAGAATACTTCTTAAAAATTCACGTTTTTTTTCGCCAAGATTTCAAATTCGAACCCTGAACCCAAGTGAAATCAATGCTTTAATTGAGACAAAAATATTCAAATACATTTCTCGCATCATTCTTATTGCAATGTTTCTGGTTATTCCTAGCGTACGAATAGATCTACTTACGTGAAATAAGGAGCAGGAAATGTTTTTCGACTTAGTTGAAACGTTATTCAAATATGCACTCGATGATTAACGATTGACGCTCCAAACATATGAAAATGTCTGCGGAAGGAGGAAAGAGTTGGGAAACTATTGAGGAAGCACATGAATTGTAAGTATCGGGTAAAACATTAGGAATGTCTGTATACAGTTTTGAGTAGGTAAAACTATTAACATGAAGGGCGGTAGCGTGAGGAACTGTAGGGTTGGTGACCTATCCTTAGATTTGGTTATAGCCTGTTATATGGTTTGTGACTATTAATGGCAATTTCAGTGTTAAGACCACCATTTCGCCTTCACCAACGTTTTTCTCATCTAGTTATTTCATCATGACCATGGACTTCCAGCTCGGGTAGTGGAATAATGATTTAACTACTGGTTTAATGTTTATCGGGTGTTGCACCGGGAAAGAGGGTCCAAAGGTACCAAAGTTTCGGAGATCGACTTGATCTCCATCTTCAGGGGGTTCTGATGCCGGGTTTATCATTTTGACCGGTAAGATCTTTCATGCTTTATCTAGTTTCTCTTGGAATTTCCAGTTTAAGTTTTTTTTTCAAGCGCTATCAGTGTATTTTGCACGCCGTCGTTATCAACTTTTGGAAGGCAGAGGGGTGATGTGATGTCAAAGAAAATTATGGCTAGATGGCCAAATATTTTAACGGCAATAATATAGTTTTCTTTGAAGGCTTCCGCGACTCTTATAATTATTAATGTTGCTCTTTTCAGGTATTTCCGTCGCGTGTTTGGTTTTTTCGACCAAACACGCGACGGAAATACCTGAAAAGAGCAACATTAATAATATAGTTTTCATTTATTTGCACTTTGTAGCTTACTTATAACTGTTACGCTGTCATTATTTGGGAACCTCATGAGGTAGGCTTAAAAACATCTTTAATGCGTGAGGAGAAGATCAGCAAGATACGTGAAAGGCCGTTATGATAGTCTTGTTAAAGTTATTGATTCTTGTAACAACTGGGTTGGGAATCGCTATCAGAAAGTCGATTGAAAATTCGACTCAACCTTTCATGTATACTCCAAGCCAATTTATTTTCTGACAAAGTTATTAATATCGTACGAACTCCAACATACTACGGTTGATCAGATATCGAGAAAAAGTTAGGTAAATATGCTGCAGATGTTTTAAGATGTCGTTTTTCCCGCGATCGATTGGAGACCATAATGGCTGCTAACGAGAATTTGTAGTAAGTTAATCGATAGTTAGTGTAGCTGATTAATTGAATTGCTCCCTAATGCTACCCTACGTAATACTAACATCAGGTTTCACATGATCCCTGCTTTACTCTGTATCTCAGCGGTAGTTGTAACATTCATTAATTTCAGTTTTTGTAGCATTGGTGGTATACTTATTGTGTAGTGCGTGTTGGTGAAAGTTACTCGTACATTACTGTGCATTTTTGTGATTAATCTCCCCCAGTCAAACGCCCTTGAGTCGACTTGCAAGGTAATATGTAGATGTTGATTACCCGAGCAATGTCTTTCGAAAATATAAGTTTCTTAAACTCAATTGCTTTTCGATGATATGCTGTAGAGAAATGCCGAAAATTATTCTGACTGCAGACTAATGGATCTAACTTGTTCATAATTAAGGAGATGAAAATCAAAATAAGTTGATAACGAAAATTTGTGCCGATGATTATTTCTGGAGACACGGTTTTAGAAAAAAATATACATTTAATCGAGAGACGTCATAATGGTGGAGAAGAACCTTCGAAAAGTTAACAAAAGTTACAAATTCAAATTACTGCCGGCGCAAATATTATTTGCGAATAGTTTTTAAGTTAATCGACGAAGATTTAAATCCTAAAATGCGGAAGAGAGAAGCTGAATTTGGAAGCCACCCTGAGAGGAGAGAAATTTGGGCAAGTGGATCCCTTCACCAATCTCGGTAGTACCATCACGTGGGACGGAAGAAATACAGCGGACATCAAGCGGAAAATAGCCCAAGCTTAGAAGACGTTCATGGGAAAATGACAACTGCTGTGCTCAAAGAAGATAGAACTACAAACCCGGAAACAGTGTGTGAAAACATTCGTGTGGAGCGTAGCGCTCGAAGATCAGAGTCATTGAAAAAGCTGATCAGAAGAGGAGGTGGAGGAGGATGCTGAAGATGAAATGGATGGACAAAATAAGAAATGATAAAGTGTACAGAAGTGTAGAAGAGGCATGGACCAAATGGAAAGCCATAGAAAAAGGAAGAGCGAGATAGACTGGGCACACCCTGTGACACAATGGACTTATTAAGAACATAATTGAAGGCAAAATGGAGGGGAAAGTCCCCAGAGAAAGACCCAGGAATAAGTTCATGGACCAAATAAAGAGGAAGGTACATAGTAAGATATATCAAGAGGTAAGGAAACTAGCATTAGATAGGGAATGGTGAAGGGCTGCAGTCAACCAATCTTAGGATTGAACAACCAGTGAATGAATGAGTTTTTCAGTACGAATTCCGTACATTCGTGGAAGACAAAAACGCATTGGATGGTATAGGCCGAAGGCGAGAATGCAGGGATATTAAAATCGAATATGGACTTGGATTCAGGACGTCACGACGCCTGGTGCGGTATATCCACGAGGAAGATGCCTTAGCTCTGGAGAGTTCTCATTTCCGACAGTTTAAGAGGGACTCTTTATAACAGCTCTTCCGTACTTCCCACTTTTGCATTATCTCCACATTCCCGCCCCTACCATTAAGCTCCCTTCTCCCCCTCTCCCCACTCTCACGTCCCAGAATTCCCCGCATATCCCTTCCCCGCACATCCCCCCATCCCCCCGAGGCCTCATTCCTTCATCATCAATTCTTTCCAGTTCCCCGATCCCTCCTCTTTTCCATTCTTGTTATCCCTTTCCCGATTCTAATCTCGCCGGCTACTTCCCCTCCCCCTCTTCCCCTCCCTGCCTTTCTTCCACAGTCGCACACCTTGATTGAACCGATCTTTGCCTCCCCCCCCCGCTCTCCAATTCATTCCCTCTGCCGCATTATTTCCCGTTCCCAGCCCTCCCTCCCCCTCCTGCACTCCACGTCTCCGGTATTCTCTTCAGTCGTCCCACGTGCTGCACTTGTGTTCATTCTGTTCCCCCCTTAACATTACCACTTCCAGCCACCCTCTTCCACATCATCGCCAACCCTTGCATAATTTTTTCATACATGAGCACTGAAGGCACTAGGATTACTCAATATGATTGTCTGAAGGTATTCAGACAAAGTGAGATGAAGATGCTGAAATGAGTAACTTTGTAAATTTCACTTAGGTGACTTCAATAACGACCAATTTCGTCGCTGTGCGACATCATCAGGATTACCGTTATTATTACCGTCAACTGGTCGTTATTAAAGTCACCCATGTGAAATTTACAAAGTTATTCATTTTAACATGAAGCAATTTCACGGAGTCGCGCCGCAAACCATTCAATTGAGATGAAGATATTGCTCTTTGACTCGTCTAAATTAATTATGTAACGAAAGGTAGCTATTCGGATCGTAGTTGCGCCGTATAATTGGGATACTTTGTATCAAATTAATTCGAAATAACGATTTATTGCCCTCAGTTGACCGTATTGGGAATCGCATGAGTAATTATACCAGTAATAACCAGTAATGAGTATTAATATCAGTAGATCTGGCGGGATATCATAGCTTTGAGAACGGAACCGCTATCTTCCTTAGATGCTATTATAAGCAGTACTGTGTACATTTTTTTAAAGCATTCTACCGGTTAAGGTAGGTTTTGTTGAATGTCAGAGAATATCTTCCCAGTTTTCTACACCTTCATGGTCCTATCTCGCTCTAGTATATTCTTTTTCCCCCGAGCATACGAACTACCCTTCTTCATCCCGTCCATGAAACCTATATTCTTTCTTCCCCTTCCCCACTTACCCAACATCCTTCCTTCTATTAAATTCTTGAGCAACCCATCGCCCCTTATCACATCATCCAGCCACCTACTCTGCCTACGTATCTCAAATTTCGTTAAGAAATTTCCGTTCCTCGCCCACCCTCTCAAGCACTTCCTCGTTAGTCTTCTTCTCAGTTCACCTCAACTGTTCCATCCTTCTCCACACCCTCATCTCAAATTAAAATTTAAAAAAAGTTTGACTTTAGGACAATATCTAAAGAAATATATAGCTATCAATTCAGAATTATTATAATTGTTATTTTCTTAATCATTGTATATTAGGGCGCGTCCATTAATTACGTGAGGCGTTTTGGGAGAAGGGGGGTCTCGGCAAATATCACATAATTTTTTTTCCGCAAGAAACAGTGTAAAATTGCGAGAAAACTGGGTAAAACTAAGTAAATCATGTTTATTCACTAAAATATGGCTAAATCCTACACAATAATATTTATCGCGGTTATGCGAACGCCACAAAGTAGCACAGTAGCCCCTCGATTGTTTAGCCGCCACCGGACAGCCAAACGCGCGACTCGACGAACGCTGCGGCGTACGAGCAGGGTGGCAGCGACGCGCGGACAGGTCCCGACCTTCTGTGTTTACGCCCGTAAATGTTTCGTTATTCGACGGCTCAGTCAACGCTGTCACTCATTCAAAATGAGATCATGATTATTATGATGCATACATGAAAAGACACGTCTACAAGACGAAGAAGTGACAAAGTGCGACCCTCACGGATTGTCACACTTCGTGCTACTGAGCTTGTGTGTGCAAGCGACAACGGTTTAGAGTGGCTAAATCAGTGCGAGGTTGAAGGAGCAGATGATTTTACTGAAAATCGCATGTACATGTTGGTTCCAGTAGTCACTCTTGAGACCACACATGAGCCCCCGTGGACCTAATTGAAATGAGTATTCTTTTACGAATTTCAGTAGTTCCTATTTAAGTATTTTATTGTTCGATTTTCTCACTGTGATTCTAGACTACGTTCTTAGTAGGTTCTCAGGTTTCCGCGGAGCTGGAATGTACATCTCTCCATGTTTCCGGGATTTCTTCCGCGTAGGTTGTTTGTGGGACAACAGTTTCGCTGGTACTCCTGAAGACGCTGGCAGGAGTGCCAGCGAAACTGTTGTCCCACAAACAACCAACGCGGAAGAAATCCCGGAAACATGGAGAGATCTACGTTCTTAGTAGTCTTAAATACTAGTCTTAAATAAAAATAATTAAGCAAATTATGTTTTTTAAATAAATCCAACTCAATCAAGCACAAATTAACGTATTTACACTAAAAATACGCATTTTGAAAAATCTCACGTGAGATTAGTGGGAGGGGTTGAGCCAAATCTCACGACGTCTCACCAAGGGGGGAGTGGGGGTCGAAAAATTGCCAAAATGGCCTCACGTAATTAATGAACGCCCCCTTATTCCAATATAATCGTTTGTACGTCAGCTACTTGTTTTCTTTCAGCTACTCAGGAAATTTCATTCGAAGTTTTGATATTCCGTGGTATCCTGTTTTACTCTTAATTAATGGTGCACTGTAGAGACTCTCTCTTCACTGTCGCCCGAGGCTGTGGGTGTTGATACCGGTCCGATCTTTTTGATCTACACTTTCAACGCCTTCTGCTGAAACGTTAAAATGAGTACCGCCCAAAAACCTACCAATCAGCCGGTGGAATACTCGAATGAAAGAATTCTAATCGCGTACCCGTCACTGCTGCAACTGAATTATATCCAGCCTCTAATCCGCCATAGTACGCTACACTTTTTTCATTCATTTTTCCCAAGTTTTACCTTTTTTCCGCTTTTCGCGCCTGGTATCCTATCATTCCTTACCACGTGCCCCAACGACTCTTCGGAGGGTTGTGCGTTGATCAGTTTACATATATCTCTGCATGCATCCTCCCTCGCCTGCTCCTAATTCCATTCAAATCGTCCTCATAGTCTCCCCCCTCATTTCTTCCTTTTGATATCTCTGCTCCATTTACCCTTTACGAAAGTGGTCCCACCCCTTCCCCAACTTCTCACTGCTACCACCCCTATACCCTCTCTCCCCTCCCCCTTACTCATTTCCCTTCGCCTCACCAAAATGTCGCCTTCCTCTACGTGTTATCCCCGGTTCCTACTTCATCGAACGAATCCTGTGCGGCCATTGTTACCTTCGGGGATTCCTTCCTTCCTCCATCTTCTACCCTTGCTACTCTTTCGGCGTTCCGTACTCGTTGTTTTTAAGGAAAGTTTGTTTTCATGTGCTCATGAGAGAGCCGCTGAAGACTCGGGAGATAACGCGCTAAGATAAAATTAATTATTAAATCAGAATATTCCTGCAATATTGAGTGGAATTTATGCTTGGTGCAGAAATGAAAAATTTGCAATTATCTACAGAAATAACATCACACAAATGCCGTACCTATACCGTGAGTGGAGTAAACATAAAATCTTCAGATAAAGTAAAATCTCTTGGAATTACGTTAACTTCTGATTTATCGTGAGGAACATACATACAAAACATATGCGGCACAGCATTAAATAAACTAGGTTTTGTTAAGCGTATAATAGGAAGGTCCTCGTTTGAAAAAGTAAAAGAGAGATGCTACTTCGCTCTGAGTAGGCCATACTTCGAAATCGCTGCGGGCGTTTGGCACCCTGTTCGTAAAGATTCCACCAAAAAAGCAATTTTTAGAGGCTTTAACCTGAAGCAATTTTTAGAGGCTTATTAGCTCTATGACTTTAGGGTATATGCTCAGTGGTCGGTGATTGGATCATTAAACTAGCCCATTGATATTTTCATCCGCGAAGTCACTGTTGGTCTTTGAATTTTTTTCAGGAAATCTCTATTTGAAACTTGTGAATGCTTGAAGCGTGTCGAAAGATTTTTTAGCCATGTTTCCTTTGATATATTTGCGAGCTAACTTTTACACAGTGTCTAATATTGAAGAAGAAAAACTCTTTATTAATGTATTCATGCACCGTGGATGAACCTAAATTGAATAGGTACCTGTTACGCTATTTTTTCCTCTCATCTTATTGATCGCGATGTAATTAATTACATATTGCGCGTCGAAGTATCCCGTCCTTTTAATTGAACGTGTGACATTTTCTCTCCCGTTACGTTCGTTAAGGGTGTAATTCGATCAAGGGTCACGCCATTGAGCCGCATTAGCCATTTGATCCCCGTGCTTTGAATTCGAGGGGGTTCATCGTTAAGCCTCCCCGGCGCAAAATCTTCCCCATCTCTCCATTTGCTGTTTAATCTAATGGGCCAGTCACCCTCTCTCTCTCTCTCTCCCATCTCATTGACTTTGGTTCTCTTTCCTTCAACCCTTTCCATTGTTCATTACTTCCTTCACCAGAAATATCTGTTCTGCTTTCAACTTTCCTCCATGCGACCGAGAGAAGAGCGTAATATTCTCTTCCATCAGTTATTTAGATTTGCAGGTCGGTTGGTTATTTGGGGAGACGAATTATCGAGTTCATTTGCGCCACATTAGGATGATTGGGTGAGTTAGTCGGGGGCGGTGTTATGGGGGAATGAATTAAGGGCCGAGAGCATCCAGGCGTCTGCGTTATAGTGGTTGCAGAACTTGATGCCCTGCTAAAAAATTTTATATAGTTTCCTTATTGCAAAATACTTCTGCAGAATTTCTTAAAAAATTCTGTAGATATTCCTTAAAGTAATGAAACGCCAATTTACGGAATTCCCTACGACCTTCTGCAGAATTCCTTAGGACGTTCTGTCGAATTCCCTACGAATTCATTACGGATTCACTAAGGGTCAACGGAAACCTCACATATTTCCGTAGAGTTGCTGAAGTTCTACAGAACAGCTTGTAAGGAGTCATTTTGCTCGGCAGAAAATAACTACAGAACATATGCTCTATAGAGTCAGGCTCTCGTGTTCTGGCAAATCCGGATCCTTAGAAAAGGAACTAGTTGTGAAAAAAAGAGTCAATTTCTGTAGAATTCCTTACGTTCTACAAAACAGCTTCTAAGGAATTTTTAGCAGGGTGGCAGCCACAAGCGGAGAGTGTGGCGTCAAGCAGGGGAAGGTTCGCGTGCAAGGGGACGGGTAAGTAATGGAGGAGAGGTCACAGCGCATAGGCATCGCGGCCAACAGAACTTTTACGTTCTTACGTAATTTATTTTTTAAAAGTATTCTACCGATTGAGGTAGGTTTTGTTGAATTTCAGAGAATCTCCGCCCGGTTTTCTACACTTTCAGGAGCCTATGTTGCTCTAGTATATCCTTTTTCGCCTCAGCATACGATCTACCCTTCATCATACTGTCGATGAAACCTATTCTCTTTCTTTCTCTTCCCCACTTGCCCAAAATCCTTCCCTCTATCACATTCTTGAGCAACCCATCGCCCCTTATTACATCCTCCAGCCACCTACTCTGCCTATCTCGGATTTCATTGAGAAGTTTAACTTATATTTTGCTACATTTAACTTGAAAGGGTCCAGCGTCACACACACGTAAAATTTTGGGCTCAAAATCTGCCTCGGGGGAAAATTATTTAAATGTTTAGCAAATATAGACCCTGCTAAAAATGCTGTCTAGTTTCCGTATAAATACTTTCACAGAATTTATTAAAAAGTTCTGTAGATATTATATAATGAGGTTAAAATGAATTGCACAGCGGTTCCCGGTTTGGAATACTTTATTCCACACATAATACAGAGAACACGAACAACCGACATATATCACTGCTAACCGGCCACAGACAGACTAGCATTTACGCAGGCCTTGGCCCCGACACAACGTCCTCATAACGCTTGTCACTTGTTAGTGCCACGCTAGGTCGAATGAGAAATAGTGGTTCAAATCATCCCATTACAATCTTCAATTCAAAGACAATCTTCAATGTCTTTTGCTCCACATATCTTTGACATAGCTCTCTCAGCTCAAAGATTATTGGGTTTTGTAAACCGAATGTCAAGGTACTTAAAGTCTGAGAAATCTCTCAAAATGTTGTACTTCTCTTTTGTAAGATGTAAGTTGGAGTATGCTTCTGTAGTATGGAATCCTCACAGTAAGAAACATGTTCAAATATTGGAGAGGGTACAAAAGAGGTTTTTACGTTCTCTACACTATACCCTACATAATGTTTATCCAATGTATGAAAATTATGTTAGCTTCGAAACTTTGGTAAAAGTGTTTGATTTACAATATTTGCAAAAAAGAAGAATCATGTGTGATCTATCTTACTTATATAATTTACTTAATACTGGAGAAAATAGTGACTTAATTAGAAAAATTAATTTTGTAGTGCCTAGTATCAATGTGAGGTTATCAAGGAAATTTAAGTTGAGCATGGTAAAGTCAAACTACTGTGAAAACTCATCACGGAATAGAATGTGCCGATCTTTTAACATGTACTGTGATATAATTGATTTATGTCAAGAAAGAAGTCTCTTTTGGAAATTGATAAATGATATAGTTTCTTGATATGTTTCGAAATTTCTGTAAAATTCAATTGATTCCAATATGTTTTGTATTTTCTTCTTTTTTGTTTTGTTTGCCCTGTAATTATTTTGTTGGGCAAACGTTAAACTCTATAAATAAATAAATAAATAAATTACAACATATTCCTTAAAGTATTGAAACGCCATTTTACGGGATTCCCTACGACGTTCTTCAGAATTTTCCATGATGTTCTTCAGAGTTCCGTATTTCCGTATATTTCCGTAGTTTTGCTGAAGTTCTACAGAACAGCTTGTAAGCAGTTATTTTGCTCTGCAGAAAATGACTCTACCGAACATATGTTCTGTAGAGTCAGGCTCTCATGTTCCATACACATCCTTAGAAAAGGAACTACTTTTGAAGAAAAAGAGCCAATTTCTGTAGAATTCCGTACGTTCTACGGAACAGCTTCTAAGGAATTTTTTTTAGCTGGGAATAAATTGTCACAATTCAAACAAAAGGGTCGGAAACTAGATTTTATAGGAAATTTCGGAATCGTGTCCGATTCGAAGTATTCTGGTCAAAAACTGTTAAACCATATTGTACCCACCCACTTGTCACACCTTTTCAGTAGTGGCCTTTCCCCTTCCCCACCTTAGACTTCTGTGAATTATTGCGTAGCCCTTATTCGCTCATCCACTTTCCCACAAGAATTATATTTTAAAATTTTCGCCTCAATTGAAACGTTGTTATGACTTGGGTTAAGGGAGCGAATTTCGAAGTTTTAGCGAGAGTCGTACTTAAATGAGTTCCTTTTATTCGGCATGATACCTTGATATTTATTAGGATCCATCAACCATAACAATATTACATGTGTATTTTCGCGTGTAGGAGAAAATCTGCTCGCATGTCATCGAATTATTTCGAAATGTATGTGAAATGCCACAGGGCTACGTGTTAAAATAGCATGAACTTGCCGAGAAACCAAATGGAGGTCTGCATCTTTTTCGGCGTTTATCTGTACGTAATACTATCCTTTCTTCCTATTCCCCCCTATTTACCCCTCCCTTTTGCTTCCTCACAAATTAAATAACCCGGCCCAAGCTTATCTGAGATTCTACTTGAGAATAACGTGTTTGTCGAAGCATGTTGTAGTTATGCAAAGAAAATGTGGAAGGCACAAAGTGTTTTTAATCAACTTGCTTATTAAATTCCACAATGTTAACTCACCAGCTATCAACTTTAGGGTTGAGCTGGAGATGTTGATTTTCAATAACCCTTGTTCTTCTCCACACTTTTAAACCTACTACGATCGTTTTCGACGTATGTAATGATAATGTTTGTTTGCTTCTTACTCCGAAAGAGAATGCATACAACTATATATATACAGTTAAATGGGGTTGTAACTTTAGGTAACCGTGAAGGTAAACCTGAATTATGGATACCATCGTTTACAAAATAGGTTATGCACACATATGTAAACGAATTACATCGTTTTGAAATACAGTACATGTATCAGATAATATTGCTAATAAATTATACACTTAAGGTCCTATGTACAAGAAAAATCGTTTGAATAACGTTGTGTTTAGCTTAGGCAAGGAAATCCGTGCATTACGGAGGGTGTAGGGAGGAGGATTGTACAATTATAAACCAGTATTACCACATCTTAGATAAAAACGACGTAAAACTCTGTAAATAAATAAATGTTCACGTCATTCACTAGTATATTGGGTGTAACAGAATCTGTACGGCTTGAGAATGAGGTGAGCACTCATCGAGCGGTCGTAGTTAATTTAAAAAAAGTGTGGGAAAGTGCAAAGGCTTTTTTTTACTAACATGCTCCTCGACTTCGACGAGGCTAATTCACATGAATCTACTTTATTTGAGATGAAGAGTTTGATCCGGTGGGAAACCCGATCTCCCATACAGAAGATGCCTGCCGGACGATCTCCTACCGAAGATGCTATTGCCACCTGACTCCTCTGTGCGGAATATTCATTGACACCCGACCTTGATTGTTTTATATCCCCCTCAACTGAACTTCTTACTGAGTAATGAAGCTTAAATGATTTCGTACTGTCTACTAATTTTTATTTCACCTCTTGCTACACGTGTTTCGACTGACTAGCAGTCATCATCAGGCAAGACTGTTGGTGAAATAAAATAAGTCTTGCCTGATGATGACTGCTAGTCAGTCGAAACACGTGTAGCAAGAGGTGAAATAAAAATTAGTAGACAGTGCGAAATCATTTGAGCTTCATTACTCATTATGCTGTTCTACGATATCTCGCCTGAGGAAGTGGAGTTTGAACTTCTTACGCTCAAAAGTTGATAAAGCTCCTATCTCTTCTTCAAGTATCGATAGTTGACTTAAACTTCAGTAGCTCTTAACGATAACCACGTAGGATTTTGTTCCTAGTAATGGAGTATTCGGTCAAGTCGCAATACTGACATGCATTTTACCCTTTTTTTTTCGAAAGATGATGGCCCGAGCTGAATTGATGTTAAGGTATTACGGTGAAGTAGTGGATTAATTTTCTTTTTTTTTGTCTGGAAAAAAGTAATGCTGTCCAACGTGCGCGCAACTTCAGCTTCTTCTAGTTTTTGTTTTACCCTCGCACATTATTTAAAAGAAGTTTCTTCTAAACTTGTCATTCGCCTGTAGCGACTGTGCTGTCTATAAGTTACTTGACGTTCCGCACGTTCCAGTATAAAAAAACTAATAGTAAACTTCTTTGGCACATCTCTGAGCTTCTTCAGGTCTTAGAATATTCTTGAGCTTCCTATTTCGTGAAAGCTTTTCATTCCTGCGCTCCAGGAAGGGCTCAGATCACAAACGTGTTGCTCCAGATGTCCCTCTGGGTTGAATCATGCTCTTTACCCCGCGTCAATGTCTTCCCTTCATTGCAGTCAGCTACGTTAGGGAGAATGCCATGTTAAGTCATCACAGTATTATTTTTTGCTAACTCTACTTTGAGTTGTTATGAGAGAGAATGGTTTATTTAATTAATCATTTCAGAAGTTTTGAACTGACGTCTGCTATTTGGTAAAAATAACCCATAGGAAAAAAAAGTACTTTTTACCCTCTGGGGGGGATATCTTTAAGAAAATCTTTTACAAAAAGGAAAAACTTTCTTAAATTCAGATGTGATATCGTCTGAACATATATTTTTGGTTAATAGTGGCAGCTATTGACATGAGAACGCGTTTTACCTCCAAAAATAGGGCTTCCGTCGGCTCTTTGGACTAGTAAAGTTATTCTTCGACAGATGTATTTGTCGATTGATCTAAATAATCAGTTATTTTCAACGATATACAGCGATATATTGTTGAACATCACTGTGAAGTTAAAAGAAAAAAATGAAAAATGCACTTAGTTTTTTATTCGAACTACGCGTTTCAACGCTTACAGCGACGTTATCGGGTACTGTCAGGCATATAATTATTTATTTCACTGATGTAGGCACTAAATTATTACTGATGTAGACACAATATTTAGAAGCTTCAAGCGTTGAATCGCGTTGTACGAATAAATTGCTCATTGGTTATTTCTAAATATTTAGTGTCTCACATATGCTTTTCAGTAGTCATGGCGTCTGTAAAAGCTCTTATAATAGTTGACCCAGCACTGACGAAAAAGTGGGATTTTTCATATTTTACTGTCTCGTAGTGGTGAGGTTATCTCCTTAACTGCTATTCTTTTGGATCAGCGGGTCTGTTAATTTGTTGCGCTTTCGTTATTGTTATTTGTTTTTAAAGGAGCTGAATTCGAAGCAGGACTTCCATATTTCTTTGTGTGTTAGCCTATTTATTATTAATTCCATATTTCTTTGTGGTCACGTTCTCTCGGTGCTATCCTCCGCTTCTCTTCAGACTATCAGGTATTACTTTCGACATCTATGTGAGGCGAATGTCAGCTCGACACGAGGGTGATTTATCTACCTCCAGACTGGTAATGTTACTGACGGAAGAGATAAAAACAAGAGGTAGAAAGATAGCAATATTTTATTTACATATTTACATGTTTTTTTCCTTTTATGGAAAATTTTTCAAATACTTTATCGCCGTATAATTGTTTTGCGATTTTTATTTCTCATCTGCTATGCATTTTGTTGTTTATGAAAGAATCTAATTGATTGTATTTTTTGCTTCCAGGTAATTTCATCTCCCACGAATGTGAGGCTTGCCACATCGATACGTATGTATACGGTTTTATATATTCCCGTTCGACTCTTCAAGAATTTTTCCTAGGCAGAGTGATATGTGTTATGTGTATAGTTTCATTGAAACTCGTTTTTTGCCTTCCAGATTCCCCCTTATATGCGAGCGTATGTTGAGGTCTTATTTATTAAATAGTGTCTTAAATGCCGTTGCGTCCCTGCAGAGCGAAGTAGGGGTACAGTATCCAGAGGTAGTGTTCTAGAGAATATTTCACTGTACCCAAGTACTGCTGTTTCCCTAATTATGTATGTATATTGTATTAGACTCGGTTTCATATCTTACTGTTGGGTTTCATTAAACTCGCTTGACTATTGTATCTCTAACGACCCAAAAATTACGTGCAAATTATAATACGCTAAAATTTTTAGCATTATTTCCTTCTCAAATATGTGTTCTTCTGGTTGTAATATTATAGAAGAGAGAGTGTGGTCATTAAATTGAGCCCGGCAATGCCTTTGCTGCTCTCGCATTCAATTAAATAGTTCTTTCGAATTTTAGTCGGCGTATATTGAAAATCCATAAAATGTTGACTGTTTGATGTATAAGTTGCAAATTACTTAGATGAATATAATCAACGGTATCGGCGAGATGATGTGGAACATTATCTAAGTATTCAAAAGAAAGAACTGAGAAATGTCTACTATGTTATTTAATTGTTTGTACAACGCGTTTCGACGCTTAAAGCGTCATCTTCAGGTCCAATGAAAATGCCGATTTAAGCGTTTTACAAACAAATAAATATCAGAGAGGACATTAATTAATTTCTTTCTTTTAAATATTCAAAGCGGATCGGATAGTTTACCCCCTGACGGAACTTTCCTGATTTTTTTTATGTTGTTGTTAACCTCTGTTTTTCACTATGCTATTTCTAGCCCCATTTAGTCTATCCCATGAGCCAGATATTTTTTACTATCGTTGGAGCCGTTGTCCATTCTATAGTTTCTTCTTTTTCCTTTCATTTGGGCGCAAATGGAAATTTTCGTTCTTTGGCAGTGCACTTATCACGTTTACACTTTTTTCTTGCCATTTTTAACTTATTCACAGTGCGTTCTTAATTTTTTTCGGTTCGCTCCCTGCTTAACGTTATACTTTCTACGCAATATTTTTTTTCTCTCATGCCTCAGGACGTTTTGTAACCCTCCGCAATACTTCACTTGCAAATCATATTCACACTCTTTCTTTATAAACTCCGCAGTCATTAACTCCGGATCGTAACTTTTTTACCCCCTCATAACTGCACCCTCGCGTTCCTTCTTGCCTTGGTATTGTACATTATCTTCCCTCCTTTGGGCTATTCAATCTTCTTGGCCCGCAGCAGAGGTGGCGGCCAAAGCAAGTTTTCGTCTGTGCTCTTGCCCGAGCATGTTAATGGCTAGTGTGGCATTTTTTTGGGGAAATGTCCCATTTTTTGTCCAATTTCCCCTCTTTGGACAGTTCCCCCTCTGCGGACTGTGTATCCTCCGGACTTCGCCGAAAACCTCCCCTCCTACGGCATACCTGACTGCTCGCTCTCTTTTACTTTTACTGGGGATCGCCGTGTATTGCTCATCACATACCTGTTTGTCTGGCATATTGGCCTTTTGTTTAAATTGGTGATTGATTTTTGAGCTTTCGACGTTAGAACACAGGTTAGCTGAACCTTGCAATATTTTGGTTGTAATTGTCGGTTGGTTGGTTGGATTGAATTTTTGGGGGGGCGATCGACTGCTAAGGTCATTTGCGCCATGGGGGATAGGTAAGGGAAGAAAGGTGGATAGAATCCCGGCGTCGGCATTAGCCTGCTCCTAAGGATAGGCGCCAAGGAGACCACGGTTCGTCTCATCCGACAGACGGAGTACTGTACTTGAAGTGCCCTCCACAAGGCACTCAAGTAGAGATCGGGTTTCCTCTGAAAAACATCCACCTCTACAGGGATTTGAACCCTGGCTGCCCGTATGGTTATCCGCTACTAGCCACCACACCAACCCGATCCCCTTGGTTGTAATTCAAAAGCTGGTGAGGTTTACTTATTTCATCTGTGGTTTATTCTACATACTTCTTTGTTCCCGAGTTCCTCCTTTTATCTCACTCGGATTTTGGAGAGAATTTGTTTAAAGGGCATTTTCGGAGAGAAACCTCTACCTCTCTCCTGTTGATACATCACTAGGAGTTGAACAGAAAGTAATATTGTTTTATTTTCTTGTAATAATTAATGCCTTGAAGCTTTATTGATGTTATTATCGATATAGGGGATCTTTTGAGTAATTTAGACTTGGGTAGAAGTGGTATGAAGTCAAATCATTGCTCATACAAATGATGGTACGAAGTCACTCGTACTTCTTAGGATAAAATTCGCAATGACCGGGAGTCGAACGCGAATCTCCCAATTACGGTTCGGGGGTATTGGACCGTTACACCACCAAGCCATTTTTCTTCAAGGCGAAATTCGGCGGAGGTTAAAAGGAACTTCTTGCCTTGTAGAGGGATGGCTAGGATGTGTAACTGGCGAACACACCTGACCGGGAATTGCGAGATCCGGTTACGAATCCCGGTCAAGTCAAATAATTTTTTCATGGCGTGTTTCATCCCCTGGTGGTCTTGAATCCGCTAATCTTTGACAGCCATGAGTCCACTATTAACTAGAACATTTTTTATCTATGCTTATTATTCATCAATTTCAATTTGTATCCCGGCCGTGTGGGATAATTCCAGTAAAGGTTAAGTACAGTGCCCTTGGAGGTATTGTATATTATCAGCGGGATGGGGCATTTAATCGTTGGCCCGTTTGCGCTGTAGTGAAGGGCTGGCTGAAACTGTTACCTGGTAGATATGGGCAAACCCGTTCATTTTTGGGAACTCGTTCAATCTGGACCAGTACTTTAAGGGATCCGTTCCTTTTCACTCGTTCACCGTTCCTTTTTTATTGGTGGTCATGTATTCTAATTTTAAATTTTTTCTTGGTGTTTAAAGAATGTGAAAAAATTTAGAAATACTTACCGTAATGACGGCGTTTTAGAATATTGAATGAAAACTAGATGTAAAGTGGTATTACCAACTTTTTACATTGTTTCGTAAATACTTAGTATTGTAAATGATAAGTAACTTGGTTTTTCCACATAGATTTATTATAAAAAGACGAACTAGGTTTTGACGAAGCTCGTCATCATCAGATGCTCACTCGTTCATCAGGCGTTCACCTGATAATGACGAGCTTCGTTGAGACCTAGGTCGTCTTTTAATAATAAATCTATGTGGAAAAACCAAGTTACCTATCATTTACAATGCTAAGAATTTCACAATTCCACGAAGTCACGCCCGAGAAAACGATTGTTTCGTAAATAGTTTTAATTTTAATAAAGAATAAAAAGTACTGATATTTACCCCTTCCAGCATCAGCAGATGAATTTTTGTGGTATTAGAAGGAACATTTTTATCTCTTAAAGATGAAAGCGAATGTAATGACGGAATGATGGACCAAAAGGAACGGTCGTTCCGTAGAAGTCGGTCGTCGGTCCTCCCGTTCAAGCCGTGGACCTGTTCCTCCGGACTCGTTCGTTCACGAACGACCCACCTCTATTACCGGGGGTCTCACCGCCTTTACTCCTTAATTATAAATAATATTATTTACTCGTATCCACCTAATCGGGCGCAAACGACTCTGGTTTTGGGCCGCTTCTCTATTTAACCGTCTTTGGACGAGCGAGTCAAATTTGTTACGTTTCAAAATCATTGAAATATCTGCTTTCAAAGAGGCTGTTCCATTCAGTTGCTGCGCTAAAGAGGATTGTAACGCTTCGGATTAAGTGTGGTGAAAGTTGCGTCTCTTTCGGCCGTTATGCAAACAATTCGAATAGATGAATGTGCGACGCTATTCACTGACGATGGCGTGCCTGGTGGAGCTCTGAAATGATTAGTTTCAGATGTCATACGAAGAATAAATTGTAGAAGTTTAAAAGAGGTACGTTATGAAGGTAATTTTGAAGTATGCCTTGTGTAAACATCATTACGTTGAGAATTATTTTAAATTAAATCTATGCAATACAAATATCTCACATATCAAAATAAATGTTATCATCAACTATATCGCCATAACGTTTTGAAAAATGTTCCAATAGCGTTTTTAATGACTAATATAGTAGCATTGTTCTTTTTCATGCTGATGTTTCAAAATTCCGTCCACAGAGGGTTAATATTAATGCCAAACATTAGTGAATTATCCTGTCTAGCCTTACACTGCAGCACTACATCAGGTCTCGCGGTGGTCTGTTGTAATTCAGACAAATGTTTTTTTTTTAATTTTGAGCGCTTGTTCCCGTTGGGCTTCTCATCCGCGCTCGAATCGAAATCAATGGCTGCAACCCCTTTGCTCACTGCAGGGATTTCAATTCTATGTGAGTGCATCTCTCGTTCCCTGCGCTATTTGCCCCGAAGTGTAAACATTTCATCTCATTGGTGAGGGCCCTCGTACAAGCCACCTTCTCCCCCCTTCATGACCCGATTTCTCTCTCCTAGTCGGTCACGAGCAACTTTTAATGCGGAAAAGTATTGCTGTCCCATCTGTCGCAACTGCAGTGCGAACGATGAAAAAATAATTAGACTATTAGGAGTGTGAAAAATGTTGGCTCATTTACAATCAGGTTAAATTTTGCCATGATTTGAGGATATTATTGTTAGGTAGTGTACCGGTTAGGGAAGGTTAAAACGGAAGTGAGTGAAAATTGTTATGATTTTTTTCATTTTCAATAGCTTAGGACATCCCAGTTGAACCTAATCCTTGTTGTCTTTACGTCTTCCATGTTATGGTGAGTAATTTTCATTCGCTCTAATTACATTTGAGTGATATACCCAGCACTACTGAATATATTCCTCCGTAATGCCATGTAAAAAGTGGCGCATATTCGGTGAAAACCTTATTGCAGATCCTTTACTCTCGCTTTGATAAGAAGCGTTATAGGTATATTGCGCAATCCAAATTTTTGGCTACCCGTTGCTACTATGGTAATATACTATTTCTGGTCCACTTAGATTAGGGTAGGGATTAGTCGAGATATATTTACATTGTTAGGCAGCGTCCGGTATTGTCTAGTGGTTAGGATACCCGGCTCTCACCCGGGAGGCCCGGGTTCGATTCCCGGTACCGGAAATTTTTTTTCGAATTCTTTTGAGCGGGAGACATTCATTTTCCCACCCTCAATGTCAATGGATTTATAGCCCTCAATTTCGGTTATTTTTCTTTGTTTAACGACGTTGTATCTTGCAATTTCGTATTTTCACCGTGTTATTGATGAAATTATGTACTGTATATACGCACGAGTACTCTCTCTTGTTATTTAAATTTTGGAATTAAATAGCCCATTTACTTTAAGATTGGGAACGGTAAATACTAATTAAAGAAATAAGCAGTGATGTTCAATGTTATTATGATATGTTTTTGCGATCATTTTCGGTTCGTCGTCTTTTGGATCGACCGCAGTTAGTAATTGCTCACACTGCTAAGTTTATTAAAATATGCCCGTTTTGCTAAGAGATTCTAGAAATTCTTCAGCGATAGTGAAAGTATTCTCATTACAAAAATGTTTACCGACATTGGTCCAGGGCACAATACCACGAATTCCCAAATTATCGTGATTCTTTTTCGCGGAAGGAGGTGATTTGCTGTCATAAGCGTTGCTCTCCTTAATTTTCCCCACTGACACTCCCAGTCGGGGTTCAAAGGTTCATTTTGTGTAGTTCACCGAAACATTGAACTGCAAACCCTATTAAGCACTCAACAATAATTTATCTTCTTGTGAATGCTCTATATAAAAATATTCTGACACCATTTGTTCGCATGCAAAGCATTTATTATAAATGCAAGACATTCATATTATCCGGAAGATAAGTGAAAGTGACATGACGTTCAACGTAATATTTTGCGTAATTCTGATGTCTTCTCAAGAATAATTTGTGCATACATCACGAGCCTGGCAAAAATGTCCGGAAAGAAGCGACTGTGACGCTGCGCTCTGGCGTAAATTGCACGTTTAATCTATTGTAACTTAGCTATGCTTTTATTTATGCTATACATTTAATTGTGGTGTATCATTGTTGTACGAATGCCCTCAGCCTTCCTTCGCCCCGTGACACCCAAGATCCTTTCTGAGTCCTCTTTTTCTCTTCAATTGTATACCTTCCCTTTCCTCTCCCACCATGCGAAGAACTTCCTCGTTCGTCATCTTTTCCGCGTAAGCTGCCTTTTCTCCGGGGTACAGTTAACTTTATTGTGCTGGGCGCCCTTTTGAGAGCGGAGGAACCGATTTAATCGAGGGATGTTGCCAACCTCGAGAGATTTTTATCCTCGTGTGTGAAGCGTGCGTGATCTTTCAGTGCTAATTTATTGTATAAATTCACATACGTGTGGCTCACGCGTGATTGCGATTAGTCGTGTAAAATTAGAGTCTTGCTTAGCACTTAGGAGAGAATTTTTGTCGGTAGTTCGTATCCCGTGTAGGTAAAAATCTGTAACTTTGTACTCACCTCCATTTCAACATACCGCAAACCGGTAAAAATACCGTAATTGAATGAATGGATCTCCGAGATAGGAAAAATACATTGAATTGGTTGATCAATGCATCGTTTAAGATTAAGGGACGTATGTTTTCCCCTTCTAGTCAGATGCTGTTTGATGAACCGAAAAGAAACTAAAAGCATTGTTTTCGATTCGCACCGTTCCTTCTAACTTAGAGGCTTACACGTCCGATATATGTATTCATAGCTATGGAGTGGAGAGCCATGAGACACCATGTTATTATAGCTGAAATAAATGTATCCCCATTGCAGCAGCAAGGAAAACAATTGAGATTACTAACTCAGCGGCCGAGCCGTTCCTGTTTTATTGGCTTTTGTATTTCCACCATATGGCGCCCAAATTGGGTTCGTGATTTCTAAGAAAAGTAACCTATTTTTCTAGGAGATTGTGACCCAATGCGGGGTCAGTTGTTAGCAAGGCTAAACTATTTATTAGCTATGCCTCATATGCCTTATCCATCTCTACTTCACTGAAAATTCGTGAGCATTCTGTGCTAATACAATTCAGTTTATAATAGCAATAAAGATCTCAGCACTTATAGCAGTTAAAATCTACTATTTACTGTACTGGAAGCGTCTTCAAGAGAAGAAGCGTCTCTTGAAGACGCTTCCAGTATGAGAAGCGAAACGTTAGGTTAAAAAAAATGAACGAAACGCCGCAGAGCCCAAAAGAGCATCCTTCGTATTAAGAGAAATAGTACGATATTTCTAGGCTCAAAATAAAAGTTGACGAATAATTATTTAGATGTACAATGTTATCAGATGAGATGAAAACCGAATGGTGGACTAATTGAGGGACTTAAAAGCGATCATCGAAGTGATTTTTCCTTAATTTCGCCAGAAGTTATTAATATTTTTATAATTAGGGTAATTTACTGATAAGCGAGGCAGGAGAATCCTCTTCTCTTACTTCTCCTTCCACGTCTCCTTTACCAATCCCCTTTAATCTCTGCTTTCAGCATTCCTTCTCCAGTTAGATTTTTTCCTCCCCATAATCTCCTCCAGAAGTTAATCTACCAGTTAAGATAGGTTCCCTGAAATGGGAAATATCTAGTTTCATTTTAGTATTCTACCAGCTGATTTGTAGGATTTTGGACAGTACATATTCCAGCGTCCTAATTTCTGGCATATTATTCCATTATCCCTGCCATGGGTGATCCGCCATAAGATTCCTCTTAAATTTTTCAAATCGTCTTCCTCTTCTTATTTCGTTCAGAATTCCTATTTCATCCTTCCTCTTCCTCTCTTCGCCGGTTTTCTCCCCTCTGTTACCCTATCGCAATCCCTCTCTTTTCAATACGTCCTCCATCCATCTCTTATGCCTCCTACGAGCCTCTGCCACCAGCTTTCTCTCCTCTTCAACCATGTGCGACACCTCTTTGGTCGTCCTTCTCGCCACCCTGCTCACCCTCTCTGTCCTTCTCGGAATTCATATCTCAAACACCTCAAGTATACGTGCGTCTTTCCTTCGCATTGACCAAGTATCCGTCCCTTCACGTACAGCTTCACGTTCCATACTAGTTTTCATCAGCCTTTTGCACTACACGATTTATTGGAACTGCAACTGTCGCGAGATCCTGTAAATACCTCTCAGAAGGTGAAATTCAGTCCATCATATTTTACGCCACATTTTTTGGTCTAAAAATTCTTAGAAACTGACCATTTATGTATTTGACAATTACCGACGTTGCAGAGTGACGGGGTCGTACGTACGGCATGCGAGACGTGCTACTAGTACTTAAGAGCACATTTAGTATCCGCTTTAAAGATGAAAACAAATAATCAGCCACACTACCTGTAGAAAAACTCATTTTTGACCCCTGTTAAAATTTAATCAGTATTCTTTTATTGATTCGTACTAACTACTCTCCGTAAATTTAATAATTAAATGTCGACACTTTCTACAAATCCACATCTCAAACGCCTTAAGTATTCGTATATTCATCCTCCCTTCGCAATGACCAAGTCTCCGACCCATACAGCGCCACGCCCCTAACAATTATCATTTGACTAAAATGCTTACTTAATAAATTATGAATAATTACTTGCAGTTTAACTCATCATGATCCCGTAGAGGCAGAGAAATGAAATCGTGAACATGCGAATAAAAAAATAAAGTAATCCCGAAAATTTAATCAAAATAGAGTGGGAATCCCTTAGTTTTCTAGGCTTTAAGATTTCAAGTTTTTTTTTGTTCTAAGGATTTCGATGAGGGGTGGCCACAATGTCGGCCCCTCCATGTAAGGAGCTGCGAAGAGGGTGGAGAAAAGATTTCGCTGAGCCCGTCCCTGGAGATAACATGACACAAGGGGAGTGAAAGGGTTAGAGATAGAGCTGGGTGGGAGAGATGTGCGTAGGAGGAGGAATTCCGGGACCATAATGCCGCCCATCCCGACTCAATTCGTGTCGGGCCCGAGCGTAAACGACGTCGGGCGAGTCCAATTCCAAGCCGTCGTCCCATCCCCCTGTCAAGGGTTGCCAACCACTATCCCGGCCGGGTGATTACCATAAATTTACGACGTTCGCATTCCATTAACTCTGGTTATCATTATATTGTGGCGGCGAACGAAGTAAACTTCATGGGGAAGTGTTCCAGCTTGAGCCTTTCAAGTGTGTCTTTTTTTTTGTTGCGTCTCCTGCAAACGGCTGTTCCTTTGGCCCTTCCAGGGAGAATCCGTCCGATTGTCGTGTGGCGCGTACGAGGAGCGAAGCCGAGGCGTGAAAAAGGGACCACTTGCAATGGAGCAGTAAATTGCGATAAGGAGATTGCGAAAATTCGACCCTTAAAAACAAGGAGAAGGGATCGTTTGCGGAAGAGCGATTGATTCGTAAGATTTCTCTTTCGCATTGAACACGATATTTGATTCTCGAGAGAAGATTTTGATTGGAATAAAGTTTTAGTTTTCTTGTGATATGGATGCTCTTATGGTAGTTTGAGCGAGATAATTCCCTAGTCATAATGGATAACGTATTCGAATTATACGTTGTAATTTCAGCAGCCGTAGGAAACATGAATAAAATATTGCATATATGACAGAAATTGTAAGTAAATAAATGAAAATATCCAAATAAGTCTTCAACTTGACTCATTTTTTGTCGCGTGGGCGGTATATTTGAAACTCCTTCTAAACGGAAGGCTTTTTTTATGATCCCGAAGAATTTACTGCGGGGACAGTATGATTATTTTACAAAAATAGCTGAGAAGACACACAAACTGCGCGCTGTTTATGTTTTGGTGGGATTTAAGTGTTAGAAATTGCTCACTTGTTAAATAAGCTCTCTCTAGAGTGCATACACGTACCAATAATCCTTGTAAAAGGGCTGGTATTTTTTTGAAATTATCTCGGAAAGAAGTGCGGTATGGGGTTGATTTTTTGGTGTCATTGTAAGATGTTTTTCTTTAAAGTGAGACCAAATTCAGAGATTTCTAGAAGAAATGAAATTTCGCTCGCTGAAGCATGAAAAAAAGGTACAGGCTACTGCTCGGTTACGTATCAAATCAATAAGCAGTTTTTTCATAAGAATGAGGAAAACAAAGATTACAAGACGTAATTTACGTAATATACGGCAAGAATTGAATGTACAATCAATATAAAATATACAATTTAAACTTACAACAACTGAAGATAAATTACATTTAAAATAATCTTTAAATAGGAACATGCCATAGGTTAACAATAAACAATGATATCATCAATAAACGTTCAGACTAATGACGAAGCATGTTGTTAAATATTTCTCAAATTGAACATTTTGCAGGTATTTGAAATATTTATTTTTGGAAGATATTAAATGTTTGTTGCTTTTATATCATATGGTAAAGCATTCCATAGATTGGAGCCGGATATAAGAAAAGAATTTGCAAATACTTAAGTTCATGGAGTAGGAGGAATTAGGGCATCACCAGTAGACCTAGAAGGTCGGGTAGTGCGCGAGGATCTAACATTAAAGAGGTAATATAAATACTGAGGGGTTTTGTCTGTTATGATAGAATAAAAGAGAACTCCAAGAAAATATCATATTCGTTGCGTTGGATTGAGCCAGCGGAGTTCCTGATAATAGGAGGAGACATGATCATATTTACGAATTTCAAAAATAAAGGGTACAAATGAATAAAAGAGTCGTTGCAATTTCAGGGATAAATCCTGTGTAATGTCGTAGTATACTGGCGAACACCAGTCCAAAATCGGTGGTATTAGGGTAGAGACGAGATGTTTTCGGATTGCTAAGGCCAGAAATTTCCTTTGACATTTCAGCTGATAAAGAACTCCATTGACCTTGTTACATATTTAAATGACCTGTGTGTCGTCCAAGATAGATTTGTGAGTAGATATCTAGAAGCCGAAGGAAGACGGCCATGGAGGTTGGACAGCTTGTTGAGCTGGAGGAGGCATTAGTCGGATCTCTGAGTGGCGGCACATCAAGGAGAATGGCATTGAGTGAGCGGGAGGCTGAGGAGAGAGGGTGTGGAGCACTGTGATGGGGAAGCAGAATGGATGGCCCGACCGAACAAGAAGACGCCGCGGCCCCATGGTTCAAGAGCTACTCGACAATCCCCTCTTTATGCCGGCCTTAAAATGGCTGATTTAGACATCACACCCTCACTTTCACCCTGAAAAACTCCCGCTGATATATCACGAGGGTACAAGACAAAGCGGCGGAGGATAAGGAAGGCGACAAATGTTTTCCTGACAAGCACTTCCCGACATAAAATGTCACGCAACATTGAATTTGGATAATACTCCCGTTCGTCATGCACCGCCAAAAAAGATCTACTGCGGTCTAACGTTTGGGTGGCCATTTGCGTCTCTCTTGGCGGCGACTGAAAATAAAGCGCGTCATTACGGTGAAAGATGACATTTTAAACTGATGGCCATGATTCATTTTCTTCTTCGTACGAAATAAATTTCGGATCATTTCTGCAAGTATTTTAGACCGTCCCAAAAGGCTCACTAAGAACGTAGTGCAGATAGTGTTAATATGCAAGCCATGTAGAAGGAAAAACATGGACCGACGTATGAGAAATAGGAAGGGGTTGAGTGAAATGAGCCTCCGTAAATTAGCCTCTCGCGGTAAGTTGCCGTCAATGATATGTGTGTGGGAGAACATTCATTGCTGTTTTCTCGTCGCCTTCCATAGGACTACAATGTGTAAATACAATGTACGCTTTTAAAATTCCTCGGGACGAAAATCGGAACCGTCGGTGGGTATGTGAGATCGAAACTTTACCCAGCCCAAACCGGAATAGGAACGGTTCCTTTTTCGTTTCTTTTGGTTTTCGTTCCACTTTCGTTCCGAGACTTCCGTTCCTACTTTCAGTTCGGTTCCGTGAACCGAAACTTTATCTGAACCCACTCTGAACCGTTCCGGAACCATGACTTTAGTTTCGTTCAACATCCTTCACTACAACCTTAACACGGTAGAATGGTTTGCGCATTCCAACTACCCCTGGAGATGAACTATTGGGAGCAGGAATAAGCTTCTTTTAGAGTTACCTTTTCCAGATAGGTAGTAGAGGTGGAGCCAGACTAAAAATTGATTACGTATTGGTGACACGTAAAAAAATACTGTTACGATTAGCAATGGGAAGCGTACTCAACCATATATTTCCCTTGACGAGGAAACCAGAAAAAATTGGTGAAGAGTTCAATATGAATGTGTCTTTGAGTGGTGGAGTTATATGGAGTATAAGAAAAGAAAGCGAGAATAGGCAGAAGGCGTTGGCGATGAGTGTCCGATAAGATCATATTCTCCATCCTCGTCCATACCCACGTCTGAAACGCGCAGTTTCGTCCTCTTTGTACTAAGTCCACCTTCCATCCGTTACACTCCATTTTTACTTTTGATCTCTTCGCCAACATTTACTTCAGCACTCATAATCAAGGTTATCATCATTAGTTCTCTCCATTTTGTGAGCTCCTCCTTCTCAACCGCCAATGTCCTTGTAATATTACTACCTCTTTACCGTGCAAAAAAATACTCTCTTCAGTTTCAAGCTTGACTTCTAGGAAGTTTTTAATATCCATACTTGAAGAGTGGGGTCCGGTTTGGACCAGTGGTAGCGTGTTCGACTCCGGTTCCGAAGGCCACTGGGTCGAGACAAGTGGATGGAAACTTTCCTGGCTGGTCAACCAACTATTGCACGCTACCACTCCTCTTTGGAAGGCAATGGGGAAACCACCGCGTTAGTCTCCCTAGAAGATGCAGCCCTAAGACATGATATTGATGACAGCCCTAAGATATCCCCCAGTCGGATCTCTGGGCGGGGACTACTGGGAGGGGTACATCTGTCAGGAAAGATAAGACTTTTAAGAGTGCCACTCGTTCTTTTGCACGTATGTTATTTAAGTGGCACATCGTGTTTCTCGAACTTTCAGCATCATCAGGTCCCTACGGTACGGTACAAGGCGTTTCACGGACTTCCGCCATCATCAGGTACCGTACCGGTGGTACCTGATGATGTTGCAAGTTCTTGAAACGCGTCGTACCTCTTGTATGAAATGTATGGGAATGTACAATTTTTATTCGTTAAATATGGATAAGAAATTGCTTTTTCAATGCCTAAAAAGTGATGCAGTTTACTTTGAAGCAAGTTGTCCTCTTGGCTTCTGTTAAAAATACAGCAGCTTACGGATAGGCTCAACTTCTA
Source organism: Ceriagrion tenellum (assembly GCA_963169105.1). Taxonomy (NCBI): domain Eukaryota; kingdom Metazoa; phylum Arthropoda; class Insecta; order Odonata; family Coenagrionidae; genus Ceriagrion; species Ceriagrion tenellum. Next base: position 79,930,195 of record OY720644.1, read on the forward strand.
TCTCACAAGGCAGCGATGGTCAGCTATGGGTCCCAGCATGGACATGTTTGTAGGGACGCAAAGTTGAAGAGGACGAGGATTATCAGCATGAAGGGGGCGGCGGTTACATGCTAGCGACGTAATGCCCTCTCCGTCTACCTCAATGACGCCTTTCCCTCGGCACTTTCCTTCGTCCCACAAACCCCCTTTTCTCCCCACCCTCGCACCCTGTGAAAACAATCGCTGGGGACTTTGTGGGGTGCGAAAGTTTCGCTGGAGGAGGCGGATACTGCGAAGAAGGACGACGTGGGAAGGAGAGTGGGGCGGAGGCGGGAAGGGAGGTCGTTGTGGGGGAGTTGGGCGGCTTTCAGTGAAGAGGATGGCGTCATAATCCGCCTCCTTTCTTCCTCTCTTCCCCATTCTTCTGCGTCGGGCGTTGTAAGCGGGTCTGGACCAAAGTCGCCGCCACACACGTTCTCCTCTTGCCGAACTTTTCTTTTCATTACGTGCCCCTCTCTGGAAGACGAAGGTAATGAGCTTTGTCAGAAATAGAAGGGCGGGGATAAATATAAGTGTATCTGAGCCAAGGAAGCATTTTTCAGAGAGGAGTGAATTGATGCGGGGGTCTGAGTAGAGACGAAAGGCTGGCGAGCACTCTGATTTAGAGTTTGGTGCAGTATATATCGGAAACCTGGCCATTGCGGAGCGAGGATGTACGTAGAATTGAGGCGTTTGAGATGTAGTTGTGGAGAAGGATGGAGAGGGTGAGCTGGGTGGCGAGAATGAAGGACGAGGATGTATCGGACATGGTTGAAGAGGAGAGGAAGGTTGTGGCGGAGGAGACGGAAGAAACGGTTAGAGGACGTTACGAAAGGAGAGAGAATGTTGAAGAGAATTATTGAGGGGAGTACAATAGGGAAGAGGACAGGAATTCTGAGAAAATACGGAGAGGTAGACAATATTAGGAATTCAAGAGGTATCTTAGGCAGCTCATCCATGGGAGCCAAAACGGAACCATGTGCCAAAGAATTTCCAGTCATTGTATTGACAAATGATGTGGTACGAAGTCTCTCTCACGGGTGTATGTACATCTAGGGTTGAAATTCGCCATGGAAAAATCATTTGACTTGGCGTGGATTCGAACCCGGATGTCCCAACACAACCAAGGGTGTAACTGGTTAACACACTTGAACGGTAATTGGGAGATCTGGGTTCGAATCCCGGTCAAGTCAAATGATTTTTTCATGGCGAATTTCAACCCTTAGTGGATGTGCCAAAGGATAAAAACTGTCCAAAATCTACCATTCTGCTGTCTAGTGGCGTAGTTTCGAAGGAGGCGGAAGAGGAAATTTGGAAAGGTTAGGGAATAATGAAGATTGTAATATAAGGACGAATCCTTGGAAATTGAGGAAGAGGATAGGAATTCTGGACGAAATAAGACGAGGGAGACGATACGAAGAATTCAATAGGGTTATATCGGCCGCTGATATTTCGGAATGAAAACAGAAAGACATAGGTTGATATAGATAAGTATATATATTGATTGACGGTCCTGCTGTGCGCGAGCATTACTGGGGCGCTTCTTCGGCTACATGTGATCGGAAAATCAGAAAATCTTCGGTGCATCAAAGGTTTTAAGTACCTGCCGGCCAGTCAGCCAATCTTACGATTGCACCACTATGGTGAGTGAATGCATATGAATAGAACTCTGAATGTTTTAGATATTTGTACAAACAAACTATTTCACGAAGTGTGTTTTAATTTTTAAAACTTGTTACTTATAACTTATACCTATGGAGGGAGAACACTGGGGAAGCGTGGAAGAGGAAGAAAGAGGAAAGGAATTCTGGACGAAATAAGAAGAGGGAGAGGATATGAGGAATAAGAGACAGATTCAATGGTGGAACATCTAATGGATCACATGTAGGAGGGAAAACGTTACGATATGCAAGAATTAAGGACTCGAGGATAAATACTGTCCAAAAACCTGCCAATCAGCTCGTAGAATACTCACTGAAATGAAAGGTGAGGTGTTAAAACAGAACTGTTCATGCCATCCTCACCTCAGGTATTCTTCCAAATAGTGTTGAGTCCTTGAACAGTCACATCTACGATTTCCCCATCGACGGCTTGTTTTATGCCTACCCGATGCTATCGATTTTCCAATCGCTTACTTTAAAACCTCCCAGGGAGCTCTCACAAACGCATGTGGCATTGGCTCTTCGGATACCAACCACGAAAGAGGAGGATATAGGAAAAAGGATAGGAAGTGGAAGAGAGGAGGAAAAAATCATTCGCCCTGACTGGGACACGAACCGGAATCCCTCAATTTAGCTTCCAGTGCTTTAGCCCGTTAACCGTCCTCCGTCCCTGTGGATTTTTGCCTTCTCCTGTGGATGCGGGTAATTCCGTAAAGGGATACCGTGGCTAGTCCTGGCACCCTCAGTATTTATCTCCCGGTCCATTGGTATCGTAGTCACTAATGGCATGGTAAGAAGACATTTTTGTAGTCATTGCATCTCTCTTATTCTGTCGCTTTTCTCAGCTCCAAATGTAGTTTGGGGTCAACATTATATCTTCCTTTTTTGAATTTTTTAATAGATACAATATACATTTGTGTTTTCATTTTTTCAAGTATTGTAAGCTTCTTGTGTAGCATCCGTGTCTGGCGACTCCCGATCTCATGTGTCCACATTGTCACGCACTGTTCTCCTTTTGCCTATTTTAAAAGAAGCATGCAGCTTTTCTGTGCGATGTATTTGTTTCCTGAATTAAATCTGCTTGTGCAGGATCATAAATGCTCGCGGCGTATTCGAGCCGCGTCCTAACCTGGGTGAAGTAACGTCAGCCTTTCATTTCTTTATCCGAGGACCTACCCGCTATTCGCTTGAAAAATCTAAGTTTTTCTACTGCAGCGCCAAAAATGTTTTGATTTTGTTTTTCCCACACTGGGTGAGAATCTGCGGTTAAGTAAATCCCAGGAAATGATATAAAATATCAGAAGTTAAGTATCGTATGCACCAACAGAAAAAAATATTTGAATCCTTTGCCTCCCTTCACTATACCCTACATGCTTGTCTTTTACCTTCGTCTACCAAACTTTCTCTGCATTCGGCCCTCTATCGTCCTTCTGGGCAATTTCTCACCTCTCTCAACTCTACTCTCTTAATCCTCTCCCACAACGTCATCTCGTCTAACACTTTCTCATTTGTGTTTCCCCCAACACTGGAATCATGAATCCAATGAGTTGTGTCCACATCATTACAACTTGCTGATAATTTACAACTCTTTTATTTGCGAATCTTTTAATTTTGACTAAGTATATTCAAGATGACATTAAACCGGAACGTAAAAGTATTGCAATAGCAAACGAATTTGTAAAAATTGTGTAAATCAACGGAAAGAATCGTGTCGAAAAATATACAGGGCCACAACGATAGAAAGTACTTGACACCGCTTCATGCATCCTTCGCAATATTCCCAATTCGCAGAAAATTGCTGCGATGCTAGAGCAAAATTTAATAGGCCAGATCTTGATGCATATATTAGGAAAAATAAGAGGCTTCACTAAGTGAGGAACTTCGCTCTGCCTCAAAAATATCTCATCTCCGATGAAGTGGTATGTCCGGTATTGTCTAGTGGTTAGGATACCCGGCTCTCACCCGGGAGGCCCGGGTTCGATTCCCGGTACCGGAAGATTTTTGTTTCATTTTTTTCTGTCTTGTGCATACCGATTTTTCGACCGAGTTTAATTTGGTATCCATTTTGACGCCAATATTTTCCTTTTCATATTACTATGCTATCAACTTGTCACGTTTCTTGATCTACGCAACGTAGTCTTACGTTTCTCGTTGAGCGTGAAGTCGCAATAGAGGGTACTATTATTTTTATTCTAATGTGGTATAGGTTTTTCACCCGAGTGCTGACGAATAATTATGGGGCCTGATTTGTGAATATGCGAGAAACGTATCCCACCTAATGTTCTTTGCGTTGTTGCATCATATTACCCGGACTGGCGGAAAATAAGTTTTGGCGCTTAGTTGCCTGAATTGATTACTTTGCTACTGAATCTGAAGCATCACAGTAAAGCTTAGCTTTCATAAGTTAGGCATTTTATGTGATTTTTCGCCTCTAGACCTGCGTTTGAAAACGACATCGCAAACGAAATTATTTTTCGATTTTGTAAAAATCAGTATGTTTTATAAATGTTTCCGCGGAGAGTAGGTACTGGTTCCATTAAATATTTTTGAAATCTATTAACGAACCATGTGACGCACATTTACATTTGTACCGTGATGTGATGTTAAGGTGATCCTTGAAGTAAGTGTCCTTCTGTTGCGCACAACCTTCCCTAATGCCGTGGAGCGTATTTCTTATTTTCTAAGAAAGGTCTTGCTCGATAGTACAGTGCAATTAGTAGCCTATAATTTTGTATTGTTTGAAGTATGAGATGTTTTACTAAACAATGAAGGGAATGCTCTAAATTTTATGCTTAGTAATATTTCTCTCAAACTACCTAAAATAATTTGACAGCCCCTTATCGACACACGCTGAGTACGCAGCCTGTGAAATAGCACCCTGCTTACGATTGCCGACTTGCGTAGTCTTCATTCCTATTCCTCCTATTTAGTGATCGGTCCTTGGGTGGTGTTGGCTTTGCTTTTCTTGTCTTTTCTTAAATAATGAGTCGTATCCCGAACAATTATGTCCACTTTTCATGTGAATCCCTACTTAATTCTTCAATCAATAAAAGGATTGAGAAGGTGCGAATGACGGTACGGAAGAAAAACGAGGAATTTCGTGGTATGGTTGGGGCAGAAAGTAAACTTCTGAATGAAATCCAGCATAGGCAGGATAGGTGCCTGGAGGACGTAATAAGTGGCCATGGGTTGCTTAAAATTATGACTGAGGGAAGGATGCTGGGCATACTAGGAGGGGAAGAAGGAGAGTAGCTTTTATGGACGTGATGAAGAAGGATAGGTCTAATTCTGAGGTGGAAAAGGAAATACCAAGGGTAGATAGGGCATTGAAATAGTAAAAAATCGGGAGGAGTTTCTCTGACTTGCGACAAAACCTACCTTTAGTCAGTAGTATACATAAATGAATGGATTTTCTTCTTGTGCACGATACTGAATGTGTGCACCAACTGCCATTATTTTTATCCTGACGTATTTCGCCATCCCTTTGTCTTACCCTTTGCCTTACCCTCGCCCGCGCTTGCGATTGCATTTCTTAATCTCTTCCTGAGCGTAATTCACCCTTCCCCGAAACCTCTCTTTCCCCATCTTGTCTATCTCATCTGCCAACCTCCTTCACCCTGGGACCGATCCCTCCCTCGTTACCACCATCAACGCACCCCTTCCTCTCCCTCTCCAACGCCCCTCGCCTTGCCAGAGGAGCATCTCCTTGAAGAAGTAGGGGATCTCTTGATTTACACGGCATCCGAAAGGCCTCGTTTGAACCATTTTTCCTTTTCTCTCCCTTTTACATCCCTACCGTACCACTGCGAGAATTCCTCGGCCCGGACCTGGTTCGTATATCGCCTTCCTCTGGAGGCTCTGCTCCCGCCTCCACTTCCCCCTGCTACTTCTTTTCTCCCTTCCCTCGCCGATGCTCACCCTGCTCACCTTCCCATCCCCCTCCTTCGAGTTCACGAGGAAATTTCCTCTGCTGTGTATCCAGACCAGGCCTTCCCTCCCACCTCAGCCCACTCAGCACTTATTCTCCACTTAGCCTCGTGCCCCTTGTGTCTCCTTCTCTCGTCACACCTCACCCTGTCTCCCCCATACTTTTCGTCCTCCCCCATTCCCTTCCTGCATCCACCAGCCCATTTTCCCTACTTGTTCATCCTTTCTTCTCTTTCCTTCGCCTCGGGACCGCAGAACCTCCCAAACTCCCTCTCTTTCTTCTCTTATCTCGGGAGTACCTCAAGGCCCTATCCTGGGGCCACCCCGTTTTTCATCTTCCAAGTCCTTTGCCCTCATGCAAATATTTTTCCAAATGCGGGATTTAACTTCACGACTACCCCGGAATGAATTCATTAGAGTACTTTACCTGCTAATTGGTAGGTTTTTGGATAATTTTCATCCTACTGGTACATCGTTTCATTATGGCTCCTGTGGATGACCCGTCATTAGATCCCAATTAAATTCCTCATATCGTCTTCATCTTCTAATTTCGTCCAGGATTTCTATTCTCCACCTTCCATTTCCCCATTGTTTTCCCCTCGGTTATTCTCTTCAACATTCCCTCTCCCTCCAATACGTCCTCCATCCATCCCTTCCGCCTCCTTAAAAATCTACCTCTAGTTTTCTCTCTTCTCCGACCAAATCCAATGCTTCTTCACCTTAGATCCTTCCTTCGTAATGACCAAGTCTCCGGCCCATACAGCGCAGCGTTCCAAACAGTCATAGTTTACCTAAAATAGTCATTAAATTATAAATAATTACTTGTAGAATAACTCATCATGATTCTGTGGAGACAAAATGGAACCGTGAAAATGCGAATCATATATACCCTCCCTCCGCAATGACCTGTTCACTGCCCTACATAACACACGCTCCATAGTAGTTGAATAACATTGATCATCTGGGCCTTCTAAAATAAAAACAAAACCATTCTTTGAGGAGCACCCAGAATTTATTTTCATCCTTCTCTCTTCTCGTCATCCGGAATTACTCATCTCGTTCTACTTCGCCTGTTTCGTCTTCCACGTCGGTACTCCAAACCGCATTTGGTTTTCTCCGGTCTAATATTTTTATTCTTTCCTATAGTAGTGAATCCTCTTATTGATGTTCACCCCTCTTGCCCCCATCCCCCGGCTGGAACGGGCTGTCTCATTTCCTTATGGTTCCCCTTGTTTTTCGGCAATCAGCATTTTTTCATCCACCTCTGAGCCCACCTTCTTTTTTCTTTTATACCATTGGGAGCCGTGGGGTGAGTCTTCTTTTTTAATCTTTTACCGCTAACTCTTCTTTCTCTCCTTCCTTGGGTGTCGGTCTTGGTGGTGGACGCTTGAGAGGGGGGAAAGTGGGAGGCTTTGCTGGGAGAGGGGAAAAGGTTGGCTAGCCGAGTTCGCTGCGTCGGCGCCAGCGGAACCTTTGATAATTTTTTTCATTTGCCCTTTTGTGTAGCTCGTTACTGACTGTGCTTTATGAATCGGCCTTTGGAATTAAAAGAAAAAGAAAAACCTTCGGCTAATGCGAAAGAGCATTTCGTTTTTTTTTTATTTGTCTCGTCTTCATCTTTCGTTTGCTCAGTGTCACTTTATTTTTGTCGGTTGACCGCGAGCCCTTCTTTGTAATTATCTCTCCTTTCATCGAATAAAAACATTCAGTGGTCTATCCCTTTTATCGCGCCATACTTTTCTTTGCACGACTTCTTAATGATGAAAGGAAGGTTTATGTCTCCATTTCAATTTTCAGACAAAGTGGCCTCCTTGCATGTAAAGGCATACATGAATAGTTAAGTACCCACGTAATTGGGTGCCTAGCATCATAAGGGAGAAAGTATGCCTTTACAAGTGTCGTAAAGTACTCTAAAGAAAGGCGAAGTAACAGTATCAACTTCGTCTTAAGGCTTTTTACACCGGGCCCTTAAGTGCGCAGTTTGGTGTACATAAATAGCGTGAACGTTGGCTTATTAGTAGCAGGGGCTCTTATCCTATCTTTTTTATGCAGTCGTGAAATTACTGGAGCTTTTCCGCGCTTTGTACGGCTCAGTGAATACACTGCAAATCCTTTCTAACGTCAGATTGTGCGGTAAAGTATCTCTTATTAAGGTACTTCGAGCAAATTATCATTTCACCTAGAAATCAGTGAATTTGGCCTTATTTTAAAGAAAAATATCTTACCTTTCCAATGACACCAAAAATTCAACCTAAAAATTCAACACCAGATTACATTCTGAGATGTTTGCCAAAATATACCAGCCCTTTTTCGTGGGAAATGGTACGTGTATGCACTCCAGAGAGAGAGCTAATTCATAAAATGAAGAATTTCTAACCCCTAAATTTCGTCAAGAAATTAACAGTGTGTAGTTTGTGTGCTTTCTCAACCATTTTTGAAAATTCGTCATATTGTCTCCGCAGTAAATTCTTCGGCATCACAAAAAACCTTCCGTCATGAAGGAGTTTAAAACGTACCGCGCTCAAAAGAGTCAACTTAAAAGCTTATTTAGATATTTCCATTTAATTACTAATTTCTGTCTCATAAAATTTTGTTATTGTACCATTCATATTACAATCTTTAATTCATGTGCCCTACAGCTGGTGAAATAAAAACGCGAATATAGCCTCTATTGTGACTAGGGAACTATCTCGCTCAAAGTACCTTATAGGGGCTTTGGAGCAAAAATATTGCTTTGTTTCATCATGATATAATAATCTTCCTTATGACTCCATTTTGAATATATTTTCTTGTTGCATTGGTAAATAACGCTATGTTCCTTATCAAGTTCTTCACCAACCTCTTCTTCCCATCCTTACCCATAACGGAAACATTGGGTAAGGATGTGAAGAAGAAGCTGCTGAAGAATTGATATGTAGCCTAGCGTTGTTTAGGATAGAAACTCGGACCCTCAGAAAGGGGGACGGGAATAGGCTTCAGGCATTTGAGATGTGGGTTTGGAGAAGGATGGAATAGGTGAGGTGGACGGAGAGGACTAACGAGAAAGGGCTTGAGATGGTGGGCGAGAGAAAGAAGCTTCTTAATGAGATTCGCAATCGGTAGAGTAGTTGGCCGGAGGATGTAATAAGGGGCGATGGGTTGCTGAAGAATGTGCTGGAGAGAAGGATGCTGGGCAAGCGGGGAAGTGGAAGAAAGAGTGTAAGTCTCATGGACAGGATGAAGAATAGTAGACCGTACGCTGAGGCCGAAAAGGATATACATACTAGAGCGAGATAGGCCCCTGAAAAAGTATAAAATGGGAGGAGATTCTCTGACATTCAACAAAGCCTACCCTTACCGGTAGAATACATTATCATCGTCACCATTAGTGAACAGCCAGTTTATACACTTATTACAAATTGTCTTATATTGTGGGAAACAAAACTTTGTTTCTTCCACGGATTCATTATCACGAGCGCAACCGGTTTCGTCAAGTACGCCATCATCAGATACACTGATTTTACATCAATCGGAAAAAAATTGATGAATCGGAATGGATATGAAGTCGAAATACATGTATTCCGAAGAAATTGCCATGAGAAAAATTCGGCCTGGACCGGGAAGTGAACCACGTACCTCTGGTTTGCCGGACCAATGCGCAGACCACTGCGGCTAATTTTTCTCATGGCAATTCTTTCCAAAAATTCACCCGCCATGCTTGAATTTCAAAATGGCTAAGCACGGCATATGTGCTGGTGAAGGATACTGACTCTTGGTTGTGGCTTGTTTGAAGTCCTCTTCTCCCTTGCGTTGCCGTCTTTGATGGACTGCAAGGGCTTAAGATCTAGTTGCCTTGTATCCACCAAAATTGCCATTGGAATTAGGAAGCATGGGTAGCGTAGTGGTCTCGCATTGGTCCGGCAAACCTAAGGTCCGTGGTTCGATTCCCGGTCGAGGCCGAATTTTTCTCATGGAAATTTCATCAAAAAATTCACCCGCCATGTTTGAATTTCAAATGGCTAAGCACGGCATATGTGCTGGTGAAGGATACTGTCCCTTGGTTGTGGCTTCTTTGAAGTCCTCTTCTCCCTTGCGTTGCCATCTTTGATGGACCGCAAGGGCTTATGATCTAGTTGCCTTGTATCCACCAAAATTGCCATTGGAATTAGGAAGCCTGGATAGCATAGTGGTCTGCGCGTTGGTCCGGCAAACCTAAGGTCCGTGGTTTGATTCCCGGTCCAGGCCGAATTTTTCTCATGGCAATTTCTTCAAAAAAATTCACCCGCCATGCTTGAATTTCATATTTATTCCGATTGATGTTAATTTAATTTACCCGATGATGGTGTAACTACCGAAACCGGTTGTGCTCGTAATGATAAATCTGTGGAAGACACTAACTTTTGTTCGCTACAATGTCGACCTTCCACCAAGTGAAAACAATTTGAATCTTGTTTTATATTCCTGGCGTAGGAAATATTTTCAGTAAAACCAAAGAATAACTGGGGTTTCTTACAGAGGATTGATAGTACCTATATACAATCAGTGACACACATTGTTTTGAGAGACGGGCATAATAATATTATCGTTTATTGCTTTCTTTCATCTTTAATTCTTGTTTTTTTTTCTTCAGTAGGTAGTTATTCGCAAGATGCGCATCGTTCATTAATTCTTCTTCATCGCCGAGATGCTTTGCCCGCGTTATTATGCCTCTCGGGAACTCAGAACTTGAACGAAAAGTTATAATCGTTAATCTTCACTCCTTCCACTGTTTCGTTTGTGAATCCCTCGTGGTCTTTTTTCTCCTCCTCCCAAGTTTCATCACCTTTCCACTCGCAGCTCGAACTCATCACTTAAAGAAAACGAAGTTGAGGAGGGCTAAAAATTCTCTCCCGGAAGGTCCGTCCCCACTCCTCCTCCCCGCTATATTCCCGGCGTCTACTTGAAACGCGCCTGTTAAGCTTTCCAGCTAACGCTGTCGATTTATGCCTTGGAAAACCTGGGGGTCGCTAATTTAGACTTTAAGCCCCGAACTTAATTTAAATGCAAAAGAGTTTCTTGTTACTCTTGAGCCTAATTGGCTTTCTTTCCGTCGGCGGCGAGCAGTAAGTTAACTTAATGTACAAGTTGATTTTGCTGAAAAAAATATCGTCCAACTGACTTTTCTCAAGCTTCTTCTTTACCCTGCTTTCAACAACTTGTTTAATCACCTCCAGTGCATGGAGGAATACGGCCGAGACACATTATAAAGTAACGCAATAATTTTTTGAAAGTGTTATGCTTTGGTACGAAGGATTTTTAGATAAACCTTTTATCACTACTTGTTTGCATAAGTATGCGAGTGACAATTTAATGACTCAACTGTTAATATTTATTCCGCTTCTTCGATTATTACATTGTTTATAAGCATATTCCACTCTTAATCCTCAAACTTCTACTGTATTGTTCACCGTCTCTGCATTGCGTAGTTAATCAGGGATCCAAAACATACCGTGCGAGCGTATTTAATGGATTTGTTTCTTATTTGTTGAAATTTATGCTTATCATGTGATATTAGTTAGGTGCATGAATTGTGGCTGCTTGCGTCAATCTTAGATTTCTACGAAATACCGTGTGTCTGAAGGAGTAGTCACTAGTTTAATACCCTAGTTTAATCCCTAGTAAGACTTTTATTCAATTGAAAATTAACTACTCACTACAACTAATGCGTTTCATGAGAGGTGCCATCTCATTTTTTAAATCCTTGTATGTATTCCTCAATATTGTTCCATTGATTTTTCAACAGATGTCCCTCCGATAATCAAATCCTCTCCCATGTTCGGGTCATTTTTGACTGATGCTACATGTCAGGTGTGCTGATGCTACTGCTGCTACAATTCTCTCACGAAGAGTTCTATTGCGTATATTTTCAGCTAATACCAAGTTCATAGGATTTCCTCAAAGAAATAAGTCTGGAGGCGTTCGGTCGGGGCTTTTAGGTGGCAGCACAATAGGGCCAGTTTCTATCCATATTCCTGGAAAACGGGCGTGCAACGCTGCCCGAACACAATTACTGTAGTGAGACGGAGCACAATCACACTGGAATGACACTAGTCCTTTCTCCACCTACATGTCGTCCAACAGTGGAAACATATACACTTCCAACATATCACAAAATATTTTTTGAAAGTATTCTACCGGTAAAAGGTCCATTTTGTTGAAAGTCAGAGAAAATCTACCCAGGTTTCTACTTTTTCTGGATCCATTCTACCTCTAGTATTTTATTTACAAAATATATCACCATTAATTGTATATTCTCAGCAAAAATAAAAGGTCCGACGGCTCTGTCGTTCATTAGGCTATCAGTATTAGCAATTGCTCTGGCTAGCAATGGTTAATATGCATATCACTCGCTCAAAGTCAATCACCATTACAAACCTGTAGGAATTAAATTTTGACATCAGCGCAACAGCGGAAAAGAAATCAGGGTCCTATTTCCACTATTATCGTCATAATGAATTTTCAAACCAAGGGAATACTGTATCGGACACCTTTTATTATTGTGCCATCGTCCTCGAGCGAGGATCTGTTTTGGAAGTGCGTTAATGACACTAATATTGTGTTTTGCTTTTTTGCATTTTTTTCATATTCAGTATCAAATCACATTTGTACTCATGTAGGAATCTCACTCTCATGAGAGTAGGAAGAAAACTCACACTCATGTAGGAATTTTGAAGAGAGAAAGATAGTTTTTTCCTGTCTCACCTTGCTTTCGAGTTATGCTAGTGTGTCCGCCTGACATGCCCACCCATGCTACCAGATTACTTCCAGATGCTCTATCCTTGAAGAGCAATTATAGCTGGAATTCAGGAGCATTTTCTCCTTCTGTTTACTGCTGCCTTGCGTTGCCCATTTTGGCAGTGCGAAGAACGGGAAGACTGTCTTCACAAGATGACCAGAATCGCGCCGGATACCTGGCAACGAAGTAGGAAACACGCCCCTTTTATTAGTCATAATTAGTTGTATTCCCTCGGGAAATGGAGTCAAATTAACTATTTATCCGAATATTACTAACGTTAATCAAATTAGTTACCAATGTTTGTCAAGTTCGTAACCAATGCTTCTTACTAACTGTTGATTAAAGTGGACCTCGCTGCAAGGCGTTTTCACGCACGTACGCAAATTCTTCCTCTATTTAACTGTTATCTGCGCTCCGCCCGTACATCCGGGCAAAATTACTAGTTACGTGACTTTTAATCCAATCCTTAACTTTGCCTCAGCGAGAACGATCTACTTTCTTTGGTATCGCTTACCGAGTTCATAGTAGTTCATTTGGTGGAATTAGCTGTGGAGACAGTCGGCTGTTACCTCTTCCAAAATTTGTACTTACGCCGCAGTCTAGTAATCATGAATGTTAGTAATATAACGTCACTACAGCAATTGCAGCTCAGAGCTCAGTCGCGCCGTGCGATGGCGAACTGCAATAGCTTATTTCAAGTTGCTACTAAAAGAACTACTGCTTATGTCTTTCCGAATATATTGAGAGACATCATTTTACCTCCATTCCGCACGATATGAGAGAGTCTGGAGGTGGATATTGCGTTGCTATGTAAAATCTTATCCTGTACAGGGTACGTCTGAAGGGAAATGCCTAAATCTTGGAGAAATTCAATCATTTATAACGGAATAACTCATGTAGGCACCCTAATGCTGCTGTTTTGAATCAGCGTAGTTTTCGCTCTACTAAAATGTATAACCTCTGGCAGATGTCTTATTAAATCCAATGCATTTGCTGAGCAATGCTCCTATAGGCGAGTTATAGCGGGCGAGTAGGCTACCAGCGTCAACTGCTGCTTAGATTATGGTAATAAACAATGGGATGTAATAAACAATGGTATGGGGAATGTGGAACTACCTTGAAAACTGAAATAAAAGCATATACCATGCAGATTATTTTAGGAAGATATTTTCAATGACCACATTTGTCCAGTCATTGGAGCCGACTGCAGCGCCATTTGCATGGAACTATCGCATTTCGACTAAAAATGGAACTGTAATTCGCAAAAAAAACTTTTAAGAAATAGGTTTTTAGATGCCTTTATTTTTTTAGTTCAATTTTGCAGGAATATTTGCTTCTAATAAATAGTTGGAATATGCTCTGTTTTCAAAATTACGTTTTTCATCTGTAATCTGAGGAACCTCCATTAGGCCCCTTGTTAGAATCTCCATTTTCAAGGCTGAATTAATGTAAAACTAGCCTGGATGCCCTATATTATTTTCATCTCACGTCAAAGACACTATCTTAATGTTTTCAGAAAATCTAGCATTAGTGACCATCGGGCCCCTTGATTGTTCTGTCTGTGACATCCGTTATTCAATTAGGCGGGAGAAGAATGCCTAAACGATAAAAATGATTTTGATTCATAAAAGGTAAAGAATATGTCTACGACTAATATACATCGCTCGCACGGATTTTGTATCCGTATGTGTCTATGTCCTAAATCCCTTGCTTGCTTTTTCTCCTCCCCCGCTTGATAATTGATCAAACCCTTCCCGTGCCCCTTAAAAAGCGCCTCCATAAGTTATGTTGCCCGGAAAAATGGATTGAATGGCAAAAATTACAGGTTTTTTATTCTCGTGCTCCGGCTTAAATTTTATTTCCACCTCAGTCAACTTTATTATTCTTTTCAGGATGTTTTCAATAAACGTCTCTCTCGGAAGGGGGAACTGGAGTTCTCTCTCTCTCCATCCCTTTCTGTACGGTCGCCTTTCTTATTCGCGCTATCGGCGAGGGCTAGGGTTGAAAGACGCGTGTAGCTATTATTCTCCTAGGCAAGTCCGTATATATTCGTTTCTCCGCGATTCAGCGAGAGGACATTCCATATTTCATGGACTTCAAGGGGGGCTGTTATTTAGGGATCAGCGTAGCGGATCGTTGAGGGGTTAAGGGTGGGGTTGGTCCGTTACGGAGCAGGGGAGGAGAACACGGCTCCGATGGAAGGCAAGGCTTCTGAAGGTGGGTTTGGGGAGTGCGGGAAGGGAAGGAAAAAGCGGCAGCAGTAGCCGGAGAGTGTGTGTGGAGGTCTCGGTTCAAGAGACCGGGGGAGCCGGGCGAGGGACTCGGTGGCGGCCGAGGGTGATGGTAGGAGTACGGAAGGGCCTGATGAAAAAGGAATGAGCTATGCGTTTGGTTGGCTGCGTTGTCGCCCTATTGAAAGGAATGTGCCGTGTGGTCCCAGGGTTGTCGGGCAGGGCGGGGTAGGTCTTCGGGGGAGGGTTCTGGGCGGAGATGTGGGGGGGGGTGAAGTTTTTTTCGGGGTTGGGGGGCGGGTTAGAATCGGCGGGATACATTCGCAAACCCTTTCGCCGCGGAGTTAAAAGTCGTCCAGTGGGGATTTATCATAAAGTTTGAGTCGTGGAAAGGGGGTTTTTCGTCGTAATGTTTTTTTTCTCTTTTTCCGTCGGAGGGCAAAAAGAAAAGACCCGGAAAAGTTAGGTTATTTTTATTCTTGCGCTGCGTAATTTTATCATTTCCTTCGTAAGTTGCGACGACGTGGTTGTACTTCGTTTTGTCTGTCTCCCGCTCTCCAACGATTCTCCCTCCTCCGAAACCTCTTCTTTATCCCCCTCCCGTTCTCCTTGTGGAAAAAAAGAAAACTCGCTCTTTTGTGCCCGAAAAAAATGTTTTTTTTCTCAGTTCTCTCTCAGTTCTCCGAGAGTTTTTTTCTATTTTATTTTATCGCTAAGCTCTTAAGCATTACGCTTTCACGAATGAGTTCCTCCCTTGATTCATTTCGGTACCTAGTTATGGAAAAGTTTCTGCCAAATTTATGGCGCTCACGATAAAAGAAGTATCTCACTAACTTCCTTTCCTTCGTCAGGATTCGGGGAGTATAGCGTCACCCTCGTAAGGATTACGGGGAAATTGATGGGGAAGGATATTTTTCCCCCAGTCTTTCAGTCGATTTGTATTGGAGTAATAATACTCTTCTCTTCTAAGAGTCATACATCCCCATCCGCTCGACTTATGGCCAGTTGCAGGAACGTAACATATGTATTCCATAAAGTTATGGGACTCATAAGCCATGGCAACCATTCAATAAGTGTTGCACGAACATTCAATAAATTCATTGGTCTCATAACTTATGGCATGGAGTTATGAGTTCCATAAGTAGACAAGATGGCGGATGCGCAATGAACCGCTTGGAGTCTTAGTTACTTGATTAAAGAGTTGTTTTGAGACAAGTGACCAGTTTGTTTACTCTTACTGACTAATTATAATGTGCATTATCAATTATTCATAGGCTAAACTTTCATAACTTTTATCCGGCGGTGGAAGATTAGATCAAATATTCGAGACTAGTAACTATTGGTAAATAAGTTAAGTAACTATAGATGTGTTCCTGCAACCCGAATATATTTATGAGTTCTATAACTTTATGGATGTCATAACTATTGATTCCATAACTAAATTTTCTTGCAACCGGCCATTAGTGCCGTGGTTATTGCGAGGGATTTGATCTCATGTGTCCCCTCCTGCGACTTCAACGATACCGTTGTTCGGCTTACGGTTACGGCTCGGTTAGATAAGGTTTTTCTAAAACTGTAAAGTACTTAAAGGTGGTTCTGGGTTGATTATGTAAGTCTAGACGAATACTAATTTCAACACTTTTATTTATTCAGTTTTAGAGATAAAAAGTTTCTGCTGATGAAACGGGCTTCCTATCCTAACATTCCATTAAAACAAGTACCTTAAGGTGGCTATGGCTTGATTATGTGAGTCAAGACAAATCCTTAAGTTCACGTTTTTGTGTATTTAGTGTAAAAAATCATGCTTTCGCTGATTTAATGGGTTTCCTATTCAAAACCAAATTTAAGGTACAAAAGATGAAGATTTTTCACATATATATTATTAATGGCCACATTTGTCCAGCCATTGGAGCCGACTGCAGCGCCATTTGCATGGAACTATCGGATTTTGACTTCAACTAAGGCAGTAATTAGCTAGTAACTTAAGAAAACAGGTGGCAAAATTCCTGTAATTTATTTTGATTCAATTTTCCGACGCTTTTCGCTGCATACGAACAATTTTAGTTACAAGCTCGAATATGTAATCTCGTTCAAAATGACGATTATCTGTTGCAATTAGAGCCAATGTTAAAACCTCCCCTTTTAAGTCGGAATCACTATGAAACTCTCCACGATGGTAAGAATAAAATAGCGATAATAATTTTCTTATTGTTTTTAATGAAAACCGACCATGGTTTTGACACTTTATGTCATTATCAAGGCACAGTTTTTAACATTCCGCTTCTATATTTATCCCTTAGGCAAAACAAATATAATTGGTGGGGGGAACTTTTGTGTAGCTCGAAAGACCAATATGACACTATGGACGAGTTAAAATGTAAGGACTGTGATATTACGCATATCGGTCAAACTGGACGACAATTTAAGGATAGAGTTATAGAACATGGGAGAAGTTTTGTAAATGATGGCGACAAATCTTAATTTGCAAAACATTTGAATATTTTTAATCATTTTAGCAATTTTTACTTGGGCGTTTTTTTGTTTTAATGAAAAGGGCCTAAACTGGATTTCTTCGAGAAATTGGAAATGTGAATAGCCCGAACAATATTTGTAATGATGTAGTTTTTAGTACTAGAACAGAAATTACTATACAGCGGATGGCAGTTAGATTTGATAAAAATTATTATGATAAACATAGTAGTGTTACAAAATTGTTGAGAGAATAAGGGACCTCTATCCGATCGAAGGTAGAAATATAGAATACACTCTAGAACTAGAACGGAGAACGGGACGTTCCTTATATTTTGCTAGAGCCAAACTATTATGGTAGGAACGATCATAGGAATAAGATTAAGGAAATAGACTGCAGAACCGATAGATTAGAGATGTATTTTTTCCACGCACAATAAGAGACCATAATAGTTGTGATATATCAGTTCTAGGATACAGACTAGGATTAATAGGTTTTTTTCAATTGTGCTAAATATCTTAACAAGAATTGTAGATACTAACTTCGCATGCAAACCCCGGCATGATATACTCCTGCATGTCTTAGTTCCTTGTAGTGCTATTTTGTCACATTAATAATACTAACAAGTAGTTGTATCTTGAGTAGTGCCCTGCATGGTAGGATGTTCTTCTAAGTATCACTCACTTGGTTTCATGTCTGACTTGGTACCGTTGTCCGGACTGCTTTTGGCCTGCGCCTGTCATTCGGGGGAACGTGCGCGGTTCTGATTTGAACTGGGATGATGGCTGCATGCCTGGTGTGGAATCACCTCGTGCCACGCACCCTAGTGGTGACTTGCACGGTATTTTGTAGATGTAGATGCTATATTCAAATTTCCAGAAAACCCGGAATAAATGACCCTGAGGCCAGAGCCTACGTAAACCTCGATTCTTAATCACAAGTATCCAAACAGCAGAACTATTATGGAAGGATTTTCGCAAAGTACAATCAAGGTAAGCGACTCTCTCAAATCATTGGGAGTTTATTATTCGATTGCCCCTAAATAATTCCCCTTCTTTCGAAGCTCAAACGATTGGTATGCTATCAATCTGACACAAACACTTGGAACTCTGATAGTTTTTTATACATATGGAACAATAAATTTGTTTGTTTAGCATTGCTTTTGTACCATTTTTGAGAAAGCTTACATCTACCTCTTCATAACACCCTGCGAGCCGCCGCATGGGCGTTTGGCAGGGGGTGTGAGGTCACCAGCCGTGTAAAGATGTAAGTTTTTGGGAGGTGAAATGGTGACATGTATTATAGGAGTGTATTGAGTGGAGATCAGTTTTTGTTGTGATCGTTTATGGTTCGCGAATAGAACAAGTTTTTGTACCTATCTGTTTGGCAGTGTATCTCTCTTATTTTTTCGCATCTGTCAGACCTAGGGATGTAGTGAGGAGTCATAATTTTATTCTCTGTGTCGCTCTGATAAATATCAGTTCAGAATTTCTCAAGCGATCTAAGCCTAGCGTGTAGCCTCCAAGTCTCTAGGAGTTCCCACCTTAATCTCTCTAAAAGTTGTGAGACACTATATGTACGCCCGTAGCTTACCGTTGGGATTAGTCGCTGTTGTAACTAAGATACGGTTATTTAAAAAAATACAAATAAAGAATAAATCTCCGCCTCCGAGAAATCAGCCTCTGAGTCTCTATGGGCTCCCACCATAACCCTTCTAAAAGTTGTGAGACAATATCTGTACGCCCGTAGCTTACCGTTTGAATTAGTCGCTGTTGTAACTAAGATAGCGTTATTGTAAAAAATACAAATAAAGAATAAATCTCCGCCTCCGAGTCTCTATGGGCTCCCACCATAATCCTTCTAAAAGTTGTGAGACAAAATATCTACGCCCGTAGCTTACCGTTTGAATTAGTCGCTGTTGTAACTAAGATAACGTTATTTAAAAAAGTACAAATAAAGAATAAATCTCCAATGGCCGTAATAATTGGCACCACTCGTCAAAAAGAAAGAAATTAAAGTTTACTGTGTTGGTTTAACGAAAACGTCAGTGACCAGAATACCCTCCTGTGATGGTTTACGGGAAAGTGATTTCCTCGCCAGTGACCAACACAGACACACCCGCACCCCCCGAAAAAAGGATCCTTCGCAAGGGCTATTGGGACCCCGCTAAGGATGCTTGGGGTTGTAACCTGGGATTCTTCGAAGGGCTAATGAGACCCCACTAAGAATGCTAAGCTATTCACTCATTCACTCTCACAAACACTCCAAATCACTCACTCACATACACATAAATGGGCCCAACTTCTGGGAGGATCTTGCCCCAAAAAAAGAGCGTGGTCAAAATACACACACAAACACGGACGAGGGTGAGTGTCGGATACGCGTATTTCGGCCACAAGGTGGCCCTATTCGTTAAACCAACGCAGTAAACTCCACTTTCTCAGGCGAGATATCGCAGAACAGCATAATGAGTAATGAAGCTCAAATGATTTCGTACTGTCTACAAAATTTTATTTCCACCTCTTGCTACACGTGTTTCGACTGACTAGCAGTCATGATCAGGCAAGACTGCTAGTCAGTCGAAACACGTGTAGCAAGAGGTGGAAATAAAATTTTGTAGACTGTACGAAATCATTTGAGCTTCATTACTCAACGCAGTAAACTTTAATTTCTTTCTTTTTGACGAGTGGTGCCAGTTATTACGGCCATTAGAGATTTATTCTATATTTGTATTTTGTAAGAGGCCGTAGATCTCAAGTTTCCTCGATTTGTGGGCAGCGATTGTTCCGGGTTTCCATCCGCGTGTATCCATTATTTCGGACAATATTTCGCCAACGTTCCAGTTGGCTTCCTCAGGTCCACTGAAGTGACGATGCAGGAATTGGTCCTCTTAATATACACGTAGTTTGGCGCCAAATTTGTGGAGGTGTGCTCTCATTGGTTGGACTCTCTGAAGACCCGTTTCCACGCGCTGGCGAGGGTGTAGCCGTCTTCGCGGTTGAAATTCGCAGGTGTTTTTGCGATTTCAATTGCTTCCCTGATGACTCTTGGGTAATAGCGGCCTTCTTTATTCAATAATGAGGCGTTGTCAAAGTCAATGCTGTGGGTCGGTCCACTCCATTGATGTTCAGCCACCGCTGACTGGCTGAATTGCCTGTTTTTGCCTGTTTGAAGCCAACTGGAACGTTGGCGAAATATTGTCCGAAATAATGGATACACGCGGATGGAAACCCGGAACAATCGCTGCCCACAGTCAGAATCTCCGCGGAAGCCTACTGGGAAATTTCCTCGATTTGTGTTATTTAAAGTTTAAAAATGTCATTTTATAAGTTTTTTTGGTAGTATTTGAATTTACTCAACTCCTTCGTTCTCACTATCTATTTTTCTTATCTCGTGGAAGTTTCTCGAAATGGTGGAAGTATATGTACGAAAGTACATTCGCTTGTTTTTTGTGAGTAGAGTGGAGCCATGACTCCAACTTCAATCGGAATTATTGTTACCTCCTCCATTATAGGAGAGGAACATCCATATCCTCGTGTGTGATATGAAATTAACTAGATTATTATCGGTGGCCGTAAATCTCTGGGAAGGAAATGCATTTTGCATCAATTTTTTTCTTCTGATGCATGTAGGTACTTACTAGATTGTGCAACAGTATTTCCGAACAAATTTTTACTTAAATGTCTTTTCGGGTTATA
This sequence comes from Ceriagrion tenellum, assembly GCA_963169105.1. Classification (NCBI taxonomy): domain Eukaryota; kingdom Metazoa; phylum Arthropoda; class Insecta; order Odonata; family Coenagrionidae; genus Ceriagrion; species Ceriagrion tenellum. Next base: position 79,950,954 of record OY720644.1, read on the forward strand.
CTCCGGCACAGGGAATAATTATGCCGAATGAGTCCATGTACCTCTACTCTACTTATTTCTCAGTAAGCCACCACGAGGATCTTTGGCAGGGGGTGGCTTATCACCAACATGAACTACAGTGAATGAATTTACTTTCACCGAGATGTACCACACTATGGGTATGCTATAAAGGCTACAGAAGTTACTAAAATAGTCTATAATGTAATAATGAAAACGTGACACAAGAGCCGTGAAGGGAACATGCAATACATGGTTGTAGCTACTACTTCGCTGATTTAGGAACATGCCCTAGGGTGCGTATGAATTAATCAGCTACACTCCCTGTCAACTAACCAACTTCAAAGTCTAAACAGCCTAAACGCAGCCATTATGGTCTCTCATAGATCGCGGGAAAAACGGCATTTTAAACCTTTCTGTACTACAATCTACTTCCTATATTTTATTCTCATGATCTGTTCTACCGTAGAATGTTGGAGCTCATAAGATATTGATAACTACGTCGGAAATAAATGTCGCCGGGACCTTCAGTCATTAACCCTTGTGCAAATTTTGATGGAAGTCACTTTAATTAGTTGATTGAGTAAACCTCTTTTATCATTTCAACTCTAATTGAGTGATACCCTTATTTAGCAGTCTATTCGTATTTTCAAATGATGTTTATCGGCACCATGAAGAAATGTTTCATGAAAAAATGGATTCAGTGAGTTGACTCATTATTAAAGGATTTCCTTCGTGACGTTTTTAGAGCTTCTCGCCATTACATTGACCAAATCTACATCTACGTAATACCCTGCGAGCCAACACGAGGGTGTGTGGCAGGGGGTGAAGATCAACAAACATGCACTATTGACATGCAACTTGGATATTTAAGGGAGACATGCTAGAGAACAGGGTCACATGCAGCTAGGTGGTTTGTATATACATAATAAGAAAGGGATTATTGGTTGCTATTACATACATCATTCACTACAGACTACTCTAATTATATTTCACCTACCTATCCCTTTGCTACGCTGCCTATTGTTCTCTCTTATGGTACGCGGGAAAAATGACATTCTAAATCTATCGGTACGACAATCTATCTCTCTAATCTTGTTAATCTGATCAAACCTAGCATAATACGCAGGGGATCTCACTATATATATCTAACGTCATCTGTGAACAAATCTGTTTCGAATTTACTTAAAAGGTTTAACCTAAACTTTAACCAGCGTTCTGATAGTAATTCCCATCCTAGTTCTTCTATTAAACTCGTAACACTTATACAAATATCATAACGGCCTTTAACAAACCTAGCGGATCTCCTTTGCACGCGCTCTAATTCTTTTATCATACCTTCCTCGTACGGATCCAATATACTAGCAGCATATTCTAAATGAGGCCTGACAAGTGTAAAATAGCTTCTTTCTCGTACTCTCTCATCGCATTTGCCTAGAACCCTTTTAACGAATCCTAATCTACGGTTTTCTACCCTAGTTATTTCCCTGATGTGTTTCCCCCATGATATGTCTTCAGTGATGGTGACGCCTAAGTATTTAATAGATTCTACGTTACATATTTTCTTTACTTTGATGAAATAACTTTTCCGGGTTTGATATTGATGCAATTTTTGATTTGATGCAATTTTTGATTTGATGCAATTTTTGAGGTGATGCAATAACTATAACTAAATCTGTGTATATGCATCATTGCCCTCTCCATTTTGGTGCGCGGTATTCGAATTTTATTTCGTGCGAGAAAGAAATCTTGGTATTTTTTCTGTAGCCTTTACGTTGTAAAGTGAGACCTTGCTTGGGAGTTTCTCTTCGATGGAAGTCTGGAACAACCGAACCGCCCTTTCATGGCGAGGATAAGCGTGAAAGCGATGCCGGGAGAAAAGGGTTGATGGATGAAGGGCCCGGCGACGGGGATGAAGGAAAGGAGAAAGTGGTTGCAAAAAGAATAGGAATAGCTTTTGTTGGAGAGTGGGAGATGAGAAGTGAATGTATGTATGTATGTGTGTGTGTGTGTGTGGTTGAGGGACACTGCCTCGTGTGACAGGGTCAAATGCGTTGGACAAACGGGGGAGGTGTCGGAGACAACGGGAAAGAGAGAATGGGTGCGAGAATGTCGCCCCGGCCCAGTGTCAGCGGAATTTTTTTACGAGCTCATATCGCGCAAGGGGACCTGATGGCCGTGTAAAAGTCGACAAGCAGGCCAGTTGGAGTGGGTATTGGAGACTGCTCAAGGGGGCGGGGAGGAGGGATGGAGGGAATGTCTGCGGGGGCGGGAAAGGCGGCCGAGTTTATGCGGGGGTGTTCCACGGGGCAAACTTTCCTCTTGGCGGGGGAAATGGCGTGTTTATGTGTTAGTGCGGACAAGGGAGGAGGAGTAGGTTTGGGGGGGGGGGGGGGTTGTGAGCTCACGAAGAAGTGTGTATGTGTAAGGACGAGGGTTGAATAGGACGCTAAAGGGCGAGAAAGTGGTGTGGGGAGGAAAGGTGGACGCATAAGGGGAGGGAAGGTTGTAGTAGGTATTAAAAGGGGGCTCATGTAGGAGCCTTGGGGAACCCCTCTCCCGCCTGCTTCGCCCGTTTCCACTGCCGCCTCGCCCGGCCTTGTGTGAGTGGTGATTGGCCGTGCTCCCATCCAACTGACAACCATTTCCTCCCCTCAACCCTCCCTGCAGCAGCACCTGCCCTTTTCGCTTCGCTCACCGTCTCGCACTTTGTCGGAAAGGTGAGCAGGTAAAGTGGGATATTTTTCACTCCTTATGGCCGACGCCCCAGTCGTCGTCGCCCCAGTCGTCGTCGCCCCGGCAAGGGGGCCCCCGAATGGCCGAGGCAAGACGAAGTTTGCTCGCCTCGTGTCCCGAGTCGCTCATGCCTCATGAAAAGGGTGGATGGATGTGCGTGCCGAGCTATATCACGCCCGGAGCCGCTGCCACCGTACACCTTAACAGCACCTCTTCCTTCGTGTGCATAGCCGCGTTCCACGTCACGTAATTTTGAGCCCTAAACTGCCTACTTCCGTCGGCCGGTAGTTATTTTCCGTAGCATTGACGCTAAGGTTACGACGTCCCAAGTTTTCATCCCATCCTATTCGTTGCGGCATCATTATCGCTGTCATATAGTTCGCGATGCTCCTCGTCTTCTTTCATTCTAGAGGATAAAATTTCACAGATCATGAAACTTAGAATGAGGCTAAAGTTTTGTTCGCATGCAATTTTTTTAATCCAATAAACTCAGGACAGTAATCGATTTCGTAATTTCTAATTGCCAGAAGATAGTCAGTATTTCTGCATATCCTCTGATGTATAGTTCTTTAATGAGCGGAAATCCATAATCTTCACGCCTCAATGAAAATATCCAGGTTAATGATGACGGATACCATGATCTCACAGTAAAAGTTTTTGCTCACTTTCCACAGAATTTTATTCATCGACCACGGTTTCGACATGAGCTATGTCATTTTCAAGGTATATACATAGTTCATGTCAAAACCTTGGTCGGTGAATAAAATTCTGTGGAAAGTGAACAAAAACTTTTATTGAGAGATCATTGCATCTGTACTCCATTTCCGCAAAATATCGCTAATTAGGCTAAACTCAATTAATTATGACGTTATTAGATCTTACGATTTACTTTTCGGCTCCTTCGTTAGCTTTTCCTAATTGCAAAATCTGTCATTTTGCTAGAATATGTATGCCGAAGTGGCCATGAAGTCTCTGAATGTTAAGGTGATGGTAACCTGACTCAACCTTTGCTGAAGTAGTTGAACATTAAATTAATTGTACCTTAGGTTTTAATTGTTGTACTGTGGAAGCTAAGAAGCATGGCGATTGTACTCTACCTACCTTCGGTAATGGTAACAAGATTTTGTTCTAACCCAAAATGTTAGTGTTGCCCTAAAAACTTTCTTATGAATGGGAGAAGTAAGTGTATTTTAATATTTCGGTTGCTGCGTCTCAAGTTTCATCACTTTTCGTCATCATCAGCTGTTCAACCACACCAGTCGAAGCGCTTAAAACAGGTTATTAAAAAGTATACATTTTTGTGGAATCTACATAGTTGGATTCATACCCATCCGTAATGAAAAATGTATGCACATTATCTCTTCGTGATTGCTAACAATTACCATGGTTACACGTCGAGTCTAAAGCCCTGGTTACACGATATATTAACCCGTACGAGTTAATGTACGAATGCATGAACGCGTGAATGAGTGCGAAAATTCATCGTGTAACCACACGAACTTGTACGAATGCATGAACGCGTGAACAGGGAAATAGAACCTGTTCTACTTGGTTCATGCATTCGTTCATAAACTTGATCGTACGTACATGACGTACGTACGTTCACGTACATGATCACGTACGGGTTAATGTATCGTGTAACCAGGCCGTAAGATTCGATTAGCAACCAGGCGTAAATTTTGCGAAATTTTACGTACCACGTAGAAAACCGTCAATAGTTTAAGCCATATTATGCTTTAAATAAGTACAAAAATGGAAAAATGTTATTATTGTTACATGTCAATCAGGGGGTGCATTGTGAGTTCCTCTTAGATGTCTGGTATCGTAATAAAAGTATCAATAATGCACTCGCAATGAGTATCGGGTGTAAGTTATCGCCGGAAGAGGCCGGTAAAGAGCTTGATATGGAGGGTAGCGATGTATGGTGCAGAAACGTGGACCCTGGGACAGGAGGACGAGAACTGGCTGTAATCATTTGAGATGTGGGTGTGGAGAAGGATGGAGTTGATGTTGATGGAATAGTTTCGCGCTCTTTTTTTCATGCAGCCATTTATCGTTCCTGGGAAAAAGTAATTGTCTACGTCTACGTAATACGCTACGAGCCACCACGAGGGTGTGTGGCAGGGGGTGAAGATCACCAAACATGCACTATTTCCATGCAACTAGGATATTTAAGGGAGACAAGCTAGAGAACAGGGTCACATGCAGCTAGATGGTTAGTATCTACATAATAAGAAAGGGATTATTGGTTGTTATTACTTGCGTCATGCACTACAGACTACTCTTACTATATTTCACCTACCTATCCCTTTGCTACGCTGCCTATTGTTCTCTCTTATGGTACGCGGGGAAAATGACATTTTTAATTTATCGGTACGACAATCTATCTCCCTAATCTTGTTAATATGATCAAACCTAGCATAATACGCAGGGGATCTCAATATATATCTAACGTCATCTGTGAACAAATCGGTTTCGAATTTACTTAAACGGTTTAACCTATATTTTAACCTGCGTTCTGATAGTAATTCCCATCCTAGTTCTTCTATTAAATTCGTAACACTTATACAATTATCATAACGGCCTTTAACAAATCTAGCGGATCTCCTTTGCACGCGCTCTAATTCTTTTATCAAACCTTCCTCGTACGGATCCCATATACTAGCGGCATATTCTAAATGAGGCCTGACAAGTGTAAAATAGCTTCTTTCTCATACTCTCTCATCGCATTTGCCTAGAACACTTTTTACGAATCCTAATCTACGGTTTGCTACACTAGTTATTTCCCTGATGTGTTTCCCCAATGACATGTCTTCAGTGATGGTTACGCCTAAATATTTAATAGATTCTGCGTTAGATATTTTCTTCTCTTTGATGCTGTAATTATTCCGGGGAAAGCCATTCTTTTTCCAAAAGTTCATTATCGTGCATTTCTTCAAATTTAATTCTAGCTGCCAACTATCACACCAATCATCAATCGCATCTAAATCCTTAGCTAAAGACTGCCTGTCCTCTTCATTTCTAATTTCCTTATACACTACTGCATCATCGGCAAAAAGCTATTTGCTATATATATTGCTATTTTTTACTACTGTATTCTAGTCATTTATGTAGAGAAGAAATAAAATTGGGCCTATCACGCTTCCGTAGATAACACCCGATGTAACTTTTACTTCGCCTGAGCTGAGACCATCTAATACCACTCTTTAAACAAGTTCATGTAAGAAGTCTCCTATCCAGCCTACTATATTACTGTCTATCCCGTATGATGCTAACTTCGCGAGTAACTTACAGTGGGTAACCTTGTCAAAGGCTTTTCTAAAGTCAAGAACCGCTGCGTCTACCTGTACGTTACCTTCTCCGGAAACTAAAATATCATGAACAAAAAGACCTAATTGTGTTTTGCAAGACCGTCCCTTTCTGAACCCATGCTGGTTTGTTATCTATAAATCCTGACTGTCGAGGTGTCCAATTATTGATGTTACTATTATATGCTCTATAATTTTATATGATAGTGACGTTAATGATATTGGTCTATAATTACATGGCTGTTCCCTATCTCCGCTTTTATAAATTGGGGTCACGTTTGTTATCTTCCAGTCTTTGGGAACCGCGTGTTCTTCGAGGGATTTGTTAAATACTCCTTTAAGATACGGACCCATTTCGAGAGCTGTCCTACCTCTCTGTTAGACAGCCTGTCTCCAGTGTCTTGTAACGTAAGTTCTTTATGACGTAGACATGGGGGCTCGGTGATACCCTTTGTGTCATTTTAAAACTCGTGTCATATATATTGTTGTCATAATCGTACCCTAGTTTTTGATCACAGGAACTTTATATGCTTCCATCCCTGACATTTTCGCTTGTGTCAGTTTAAATAAAATTCCTTCACAGCAGAAGGTTTCGTAACTCGTTTATTATCTATTAAGCAACGTTTTCTTTACCCGTGTCACATGTAATACAAATATGCACTCATCCTTCTCATATTGTTTATATTGAGTAACGTTTTCTAATACCCGTGTCACACAATGCAAATTTTTTACACATCAACCACGTTATTGTTTATATTAAACAACGTTTTCTATTACCCGTTTCACATGTAATACAATGTTTACACAACGACCTTCCTCATTCCTCACCTCCGTCCATATCATGTCCCACTTCTGTATCCTTCAGGGTGTAGTCCTGGTCCTCCTTGAATTATCCACTTTCTCTACTTCCCGACACTCGTACTTATTTTCTTTATTTGTACACTTTCCATCTCCACACACCAATTGCACATACACCTTCCACTCCCACTCAGCATGTGCTGACCCTCTCCCCCCTCTCCCAACAAAGCTCTCCTCTTACTCCCCACAATTGTCGGCTCCGGTGGCGGTGGGGTAAAGTCCTCACCTGCTAACCCGAGGGTCGCGGGTTCGAGTCCCGCCTGGGTAGAATATTATCTGCCCAGGACATGGGTGCGTGTGTTCGTCTATCGTTAATGTTAAAATACCCGTTGTAAAAGGCCTTTGTTGAGCTGTTTTCGGGGTTGTGAGTATAAATAAATAAATAAATAAATTTCCCTCAACAATTCTATCCCCCAGCCATATCCAACCCTGTTCGGACATTCCGCGCGAGGCAGAACTGCCTACCTGTAAAGTCATTACAATGTTGGGGAGCTGTTACACCAGTTTTTTTGCGATCCTGAAAAATGACTGCGATAAGCATATGATTTTTTTTCAAAAATTGTTGAGAAAACATACAAACTGCACGCTGATAATTTTTTGACGAGATCTAGGTGTTAGAAATCCTAATTTTTTTCAATTATGTGTCTCTAGAGTGCATACACGTTCCATTTCCTTTGTTAAATGGCTGGGTTGCTTTGTCGAGAGACCAAATGTATTGATTTTTAGGAGAAGTCATATTTCTCTCAAGCTACCCTAAACAGGAATTTTTCAATTACTCTCTGCTTTCAAACTACCTTAAATTAAACTTAGACCTAGTGTTTTTTCGAATTCCTTAAAAAATATGAAAATATGCATCGAGTGAATCGAAATTGCCGCTCCAACCTTCTTTAAATTCTGAAACAGCTCATTTCACGTTTTTGTATATAAGTATTAGCTTCAGTTTTAGATTTTTAACATTTTATTCAGGAACATATCGCCAATTGGACTTGGAAGAGAGCTGTTGAAGAAATATTTCGGTAGGCTTGGCACGTCGCTGCTGTAGTTTTCAGTGTCTCCTTCCATTAAGTAAACCGGTATTCTTCAATCTCTCAATCGGAAGATTGCTTGCTTGAAATTTCCTCTTTGCCCCGGACAACGTGGGCTCTGATCTTCTTTATTGCGCCCTCTTTATTTGCTCTGCGTATTTGCCCTTTGGTCTCCCTCTGGGGACTTCCACTTCTACTACCAGTTCTACCTCTCACGAATCGTCCAATCAATCTCGTTCTATTTTTGTATACCTACAGCTCGATGTGACCTTTCCATCTTCCTTTTTCTGTGTACGCTCTCTATCCCAAGTTTTTTATATCGATTAACGTATATGAGCCTTATGGATGGGGGCTATTCCGAAAGTTTGGTGTATTTTTAGCAACGATATGTTGGTTTTCGTACCGTATTTCTATCAAAACAGTTAGCAAGCCTCTAAATTTTAAGCGTCTATAGGCTGGTTTCTGTTTTTTTGTTATATTCTCATCACTTCGTATTGCTTAGCAGATGTTCCATTGTGTAATTTAAACCTGTCCAACACGATTAGCGTAGATTGCTTGAGAAATTCAGAACTGACGTGTATCATGACGCCTCACAACATCTCTAGGTCTGACGGAAGCAATAAAATAAGAGAGATACATTGCCGAACAGATAGGTACAAATTCTCGTTCTGTCCGCGCACAATAAGCGACCACAGTAAAAAATGAGCTCCACTAAATACACTCCCATTATACACGTCACTATTTCACCACCCAAAACCTTATCCCGTACATCTTTACACGGCTGATGTGCTAATACCTCCCGCCACACGCCCCAGCGGTGGCTCGCAGAGTAGTATGTAGATGTAGAATACCTTCCTGTGGGGACATTACTTTTCGAAAGTATTGCTGGTACTATATAGACTTAATTTACACCGTACGGAATTGTGTCTCGGAATTTCTTGTCATCCCGATATTAGGCGTCGCCCTGAAGACAGTGACGTCTTTATTATGAGTGTGAGGTTTTATTTGAAATAGTCAAGGGTTTCACTTCCGATATCGTTGAGTTTACCTTGTATTCTTTTAATGGCATACTTCATTTATTGAAGTTGATCTACCTGTTAAGGCAGCTGTAGAAATAGAAAAAACTGTATATTGAAAAAGTACTTTGATACACCTACATCTGCTCATTACCCTACAAGCCACTACAAGGTTGTTTGGCTGGGGATGATTTATGACCAACATGAACTACAGTGCAGAAATTTACTTCCAAAAACAAGCACCACACTATCGGTTTGCTACAAATGCTACAGAGATTACTAAAATAATGTTTACTGTGACTATGTAAACGTGGCGCAAATTTCATGCAGAAGCATACAAAACATGGTGTTAGCACTACTCGGCAAATGTAGAAACATGCATAAGGGGGCATATGAATAAGTTAGCTACACTAACTGTCAACTAACCTACTTCAAAGATTTAACGCAGCCACGTAGCAAAGGTTTTGCTTAGGATAATTACCAAAGGGCTAATTACTACTTGGGCGATGACCAGATAGGCAAAGGGAACGGTTGTCCGCTTGATTTTGTGGAAGTTATCCATTATGGAGGAATAAAACTACTTTGTTCACTCCACTTGTGATAGTTTATGGTTCCGACGCTGGTTTTGACACATTGTGTCATCTTCAGGTGAGGGACAGATCATCCCTGAAGATGACTCATAGTGTCGAAACCCGGGTCGTGACCATAAATTCTCACAAAAGGAGTGTACAAAGTTATTTTCTTCTTCTATGGTCAGAAAGGGTTTCGGTATGATAGGGCGACTCAAGATGCAGCAACGGTAATGATAATACTCATGAAAAGAAACATAGAGAACAATTAGGATATTTTTGGTTTCCTCTGTACATTTCGACAAGACGTTTTACGGAGCTGATTCGCAAAAGCCAGTGCAAATCCAGTTGAAATATAGGAATAGAATGGCGGGATATGAGACTTTATACGGAACATATAGATGGGTAGGTGGGCACAGGTGAGGGTGGGTAACGGGTAATCACGATGGGAAGTTGTTGGTCGTGGGTAAAGGCAGGGATGCCCATGGTCGCCGCTGCTTTTAATGTTCTTGGCGAGGAGATGATATGAAATGCATGGAAAGGGCGATGTGTGGGAATGAATGTAGAAGCCAGCTGATTAAGTCGGCTATAGCCGCGGATGACCTGACGTTGGTTAGTCTGTCGGCAAAGAGATTCCTAGCTCCAGTAGATGCATTAGAAATGCATTGCGGGAAATACGGGCTCTAAGTAAATCACAAATAAACAAAAGTAATGAGATTGTCTTAGACAAAGAAGGCTGGTGGTAAGAGTGGTATGACGCGTACTGGAGCAGGCAGATCAATTATATTACTTTGGCAGTATGCTAGAAGTACGCATGGAACTTTGGAAAAGCTGACCAGAAAAGAATATAAGCCTTCGAAACCTGGTGCTGAAGGTGGGTGCTGAAGGTAAAACGGATGGACAAAATAAGAAATGATGAAGAACAAGAAGAGTTGAAGAGGGAAGTACCATATGGAACACCATAGAGAAAAGAAGAACAAGATTGATTGGACAAACTCTGAGACACTATGGGTTTGTAAAGAACATAACTGAAGGTAAAAGAGAGGGAAAAGTCCCAAGTGGAAGACCCAGGAATAAGTTGATGGACCAAATAAAGGGGAAAGTGCATAGGAAGAACTACGAGGAAGTAAGGGAACTAGAATTTGATCGGGAAGAGTGGAGGGCTGCAGTCAACTAATCGAGGGGTTGAACGACCAATGATGCAGTTCGAAGAAAATAGGCATAGTGACGAAGACGTTGGAAAGAGAATAGCGTTAGCGATGGAAGCATTTAGTTGTAGAAGAGGGCTTACGACGGGGACCTTGGGTAAGGATATAAAGAGGAGGCTGGTGAAAAGCTTGATATGGAGCGTCTTGTTGTGTTGGGCAGAATGGTGAACTCCGAGAAAGAGGATGTGAATTGGCTGTAGGCGTTCAAGATGTGGGTGTGGAAGATGGCGGAGACGGAGGACAGAAAAGATGATAAAAACGAAGTGCTTCGTGTAGTGGGTGAGGAGAGGAAATGTGGGAGGCAGAGTGGGTGGCTGGAAGATAAAATGAAGGACGAGGTCTTATGGACAGGATGGAGAAGGGTGGGATGTGTGCTGAGAAGGAAGAGAAATATTGGTTGACAGAGCGTGAAATAATCTGTAGGATTTTTACTTGCCTCCATTTAAACCTACGTTCACCGGTCGATCACCGAATAATTTATGATATATCGTGGGGAAGATACTCACAAAACGTATGCGGCACAGCATTAAAGAAACGGCTGCACGCTAGGCTTAGCTTGCGTGAGAAATTCAGAACTGGTGTGTTTCAGAGCGACACTGTGAATATTATGATGACGTCTCACTACATCTCTAGGCCTGAGAGAAGCGATAAAATGAGATAGATACATTATCGAACAGATAGGTACGAACACTCGTTCTTTCCGCGCACAATAAGTGACCACAAAAACTTAGCTCCACTAAATACTCTCCTATAATACACGTCACCATTTCACCTCCCAAAACCTTATACCTTACATCTTAGCATGGCTGATGTCCTAATACCCCCTGCTATACGCCCATGCGGCAGCTCACTGGATAGTATGTAGATGTAGATAATTACAACTTTTACTGATTGGAAAAACTGCCCTACCCTACCCTACCCTACCCTAATCTAGTCTAAAAAATAGTTTGTAAATGGTTATTAGATGGTTTGAACTAGGACAAGCAAAAAATTGATTTTTCAAATGTCCCCTCCACGTTAACTGCTTATAATTTACATATTTAAACCGTATGAGAACCACAAATTTATCCCCTTCTCGCCCTCGGCACACTATTGAAATAACGATTTCGTTCTCTGTCTACGTGATATTGGGCACGCAACGGCTTCCTAATCTTTCGAAAATGGAAATAACGGTGGATATTAACGTCAGTTCATTTCGGTGGACAAGTTAAAAGGGGATAACAACCTATATCTCGCTCTTTTTAATTTCTGTGTAGATCTTGTCGAAATGAATTCAACATCTTCATCATTGGGTTTTTGGTAATCTACGGGTTAAGAAATGAATTGAAAGTGAGCCAATAGGCTAGATACTTTCCGGTTCTGGACCCTATCTAACTTGCTTGTGTGACATTTTTCGTCCAGTGAATTTGAATGAGGTCTCTCAGGAATCATCACCCATGAGACGTCTGTAGCAAACTGTATGGTGTTATTTTGTAGAATTTATGTACTTAAGGTGCTATGCATGAATGTCTTTAGCCTCTTCTCATATTGTCAGATGCATAAATCGAGTTGTTAGTTATTCGTTATAATTTTAACATGAAGTGTGGTCATAATGCCGAAGCATTCCTTATTCAAATATTTAGTAGTATTTTTATGTTCTTGCCAATGAAAGTCAATACCTAATCTCGAACTACTTGCATGATTTTACACTTTATTTTATATGCTGGATCATATGAAGATTTGTTCTCGATAATCCAAATTCAATCCAATCTTCAAATCCAATTTCGTCCTACTCATCTGCCCTAATACCTGGCAAAATACCGAAAGCGAAGTCAAAACTTTTTTGGGTATTCATTGACCATCAATCCGAGCCTCACGCAATGTTATTTATTGCCATTTTCTGTGCTTTCCTCTTACTTGATCATTCTGTATAAATTTTATCTTGTAAGATTTATTGATCGTTACGGATTTGCATATCTCTTAAATTCACAGCTGTAATTTTTTTTATGACCTCAGGACACTCGTAGCTCTGTACACATTGTGTATTAAACGGTTGTATCTCTTTCGCCAAATGGTTTTCTATCTTTGGATAAACGATTTCTATGAATACGCCTAGGCACTTTGGGAATCAAACAAGATAAAATTGAAGTCGTCATTTAGTAAATAGTATTTTCAATTTTCAGCATTATCGATAAGACTTCAAATGTACTCTGTGAGGACCTATTAACACTAAATCATTACTATGTGTATAGTATAGTTTAGGATTTAGCCGTTCACCGTTAAAGTTTTACCACATAACTGTTCTAGACTATCAGGCCATCTGAGGGGGAATTGTTGGAAATCAAAGCACTATAATTTGCTTTATATTAAATAGATATAATTTTTGTATGACCGTAAGGGTTTACTTCACAATTTCATGTCCTTTTCTTTGTGTTTTCAGTTTTAAGAAATGTGAATGAAAAATATCGTCTGCATTTTAGTGGTGACTCGAATAATTTTATCCATTTTAAGATGTGATACGAATTTTCTTAAGACTTCATCAATAATTATCTTTTATTTAAGCTGCGATAGTATTTTTTTAAGATTAAAAACAATACTATCGCAGCAAAAAATACAATCAAAAAGATAGTATTTTTTTAAAAGAGAAGATATCAGGATTCTGTAAACTGCAAGTAATGAAACGATTGGTGTACCTATTAGTACTGATTACAGATGGGACTTTCGAGGCCTTACTCATTAAAAAAATTGAATGAGAGCGATTTTATATTGATTCAAAATTTGCAAATCTTACATATATTAATCTTCAACGTTCTAAAACATACTCAGATGGTTATAATTTGATGACATACGTAAGTAGCGGCCGTGAAGAAAAATGGCGAGTGTTGATTATATTCCTCAGTTTTCTGAATTTTGTTTTCTATGCCGATACATATCTTTCTTAGTTAGTCTTTCTCGTTATGTTTCGTTTTAAATTAGCGCATATAATACTTTTAGTTTACATAGTTTTTTTTATTTCCTGGAAATGATTTTTTTCCTTTTCTTATTATTCTTACTTAACGGTTGCAAGAGACGAATTCCATGGCAAACCCTTGAGGAATCAAGAAGGTATCGGACTCGTCCCAGCTCAAGTAATGAGCATAACATGGCAGCCCCATTTTTTCGTTCCTTTCGACCAATTTTTTTTTCAATATTCCTGCGGAAGAAAGGAGAGCACGCTGCCTCCGAATGCTGTTTTAGTGCTTCCTTCATTGGCTCCTCTCGGGTTTGTGATATAAAATCGATTACCGTGGCATGAGCCGTTCACGAATCCTCCCCAACCTTCCAGCAGGGAAAAATCCCGCGCCCTTCGTTATGCGACGCCGAGCATAGTAGTCTTGAGGAGGGGGAAAGGGAAGAGAGTATAAATTGGCGATGGCGTCCTTGTGCGTGGGAGGGAATGAAAGTCGAAGATTTAGCTCCGTGAGCCGGTGATTTGGAATCACATTTCCCTGAAATGACGGAGGACTCTGGGAGGAGGGGCCTCTTCTTCCTCCCCCCCCCCCACCTTCTCCTCGCTGTTGTCTGTCGAAGCGTGAAAGATTTGTCGCGGCATTTTATACGGCCACTCAATATCTTCGATCTACACATCTCCCTCCCCGCCCCAGGCCGATCGAGTCTTCAATCACTCAGTTCCCCTCCGCCCCGACCCCGGATCCTGCCCCTGCCCCACCCACCACCTCCCCCTTCCCTTCCCCTCCCCGCCCCCCGATGCCTCCCACCCACCTTCAATACTTCCCCCTCTTCTTCCTTTTAACCTTCCCCAGTGCAAACTCTCAATCGAAGTCATCAACTATCGTTTTTATTCGATAGTCCATAGGATTGCTAGTGAATGGGAACACGGATGGGCTAGGTTTTTGTGCTGGTTTGTCAAATCTACATACTAATATTATTATCCAATCCGTTGCGAAAGATTGTGGCTGAAGGTGTTATGACGCCATACCTGGAAGTGGCACATCTTCTACATCTACATAATACCCCGCGAGCAGCCGCATGGGCGTGTGGCAGGGGGTGTTAGGTCACCAGACGTGTAAAGGTATAAGTTTTTTGGAGATGCAATGGTGACATAAATTTTTGGAGTGTATTTATTGGACCTTAATTTTTATTGTGGTCGCTTATTGTGCGCGGAAATAACGAGTTTTTGTACATATCTGTTCGGCAGTGTATCTCTCTTATTTTTTCGCATCTGTCAGACCTAGGGATGTAGTGAGGAGTCATAATTATATTCTCTGCGTCGCTCTGATAAATATCATTTCAGAATTTCTCAAGCAACCTAAGCCTAGCGTGTAGCCTCCGAGTCTCTAGGAGTTCCCACCTTAATCCCTCTAAAAGTTGTGAGACACTATATGTACTCTCGTAGTAGTTTTCAGCGAATCGTGCTGCTTTCCTTTGTATTTTATTATTTTTTTGGTTAAATCTATTTGACCAGGGTTCCAAATGCTCGCGGCGTATTCGAGGTGTGGCCTAACCAGCCCGAAGTAGCATCTCTCTCTGACTTTTTCATCCGAGGACCTTCCTATTATACGCATAACAAAACTTAGTTTCTTTTATGCTGCGCGACATATGTTTTGCATGCGTAATCCCAACGATATATACGTTGGGTAGTTTCAGCCGGACAGTTCCCTAGTCTTATTGGAGATCATATTGAAATGATACGTTTTAATTTCAGCTGATATAGGAAGCATTCGTAAGCCTAAAAATTTAAATAATTGAATAAAATATCTACAAAATCTCTAACATGATTAGTTTTTTTCACGCAACTCCTTCACGACGGAAGATTTTGTTTTGCGTTCCTGAAAATATTTCTGAGGTAACTATATGAATTGTGTTAAAAAATAGTTGAGAAAACGTGAAAAGTGCTCACAGTTAATTTTTTTCCGTGATCCAGTCGTTAGAAATGCCTCATTTTTTATAAGGTCTCTCTGGAGTCCATATACGTATCATTTCCCACGTTAATGGGCTGGTATTGTTTGGATAAATTCTCGGAAAGTAGTTCGGAAAAGTGCTGTTATTTTGGTTCTTTAAAAAGTGAGATATTTTTCTTAAAGGTAGTTTGAGGAAAATACCATTTCACCTGTAAATCAAATAATTTCGTTTCATTTTCAAGAAAAATGTCTCTCCATCAATAGATACCAAAATTATCAGCCCCTTACCGAACTAATTTCCGAGATTTTTGCCGAGCAATACTAGCCCTTTTACATGGGAAGTGGTAGGTGTATGTTCTCCAAAGAGACCTTTTTAAAAAAATTAAGGCATTTCTGATACCTAGTACTCGTAAAAAAATTAACAGTCTGTAGTTAGTAAGTTTTCTTGACTAGTTTGAAAAATAAATCATAGTCACCGCATTATTTTTTTGTAATCACAAAAAAACCATCCGTTGTGAAGGAGTTTTAAACATACCGCGTGAAAAAGATGTGTACATTATAGACTGATGTACATATTTTTATGTAATTACTATTAGTTTCAGATGTATTGCAGTTTATTATTGCACCATTAATAATGCAATATATAATTCATGCTTTCTACAGCTGCTGAAAATTAAACGTATAAGTCAAATTTGGTCTCCATCATGACTAGGAAACTATCTCGCTCAAACTACCTTACTTTTGATGTAAGTTTGGTTTTGATTATTAATCATATTCGAATGATTCGTTTTAAATTCAGCTGCTGTAGGGAAAATGAATCTTATTTTGCAGTATTAATGGCGCATTTTAATACTTTAATTAGACTGAAATTTTCAATAATTTAATAAAAATATCTTGTTAGTCTCTAACATGATTAGTTTTTTTCACGTGGTACGGTTATATCTCCTTCACCACGGAAGGTGTTTACGATCCTGAAGTAAATTTCTGCGGTAGCTAAATGATTTATAAAATGGAAACTTGAAGCTTACACGTGGTGGATGGACGTCATATTAAACAAGATAAAAACTTGTGACTTCCACAGTTTATTGAATACTAGCGACCGGTTTCAGCTGTCACGCAATCATCAGATGATCCTTCCGTCCTTAACCTTTTTGCTTGTGTCAGTTTTTAATAAAATGCGCTTGTCGTTAGTATCTATTTTGCCTGCAAAATCAACCAAACACTGCTGGATGCGTATCTCTTGCGGGGCGCAGGAAGTGGGACGTATCGTGAACGAAGTAACCTCTTTATTTCAGTCTTTCATCTATCTATTTCTTCCTTTTGTTTCGTAAAATCAGAGCGAGTGAATTGGATCTACCAAGGCTGCCAAATAATTTTTCGGGACGTATGCATAAAGGTTTTCTTTGTCTACTGCAAGCCAATTTCCTGCCCGGAATCAGTCGTAACTCACTCCCCAATATGCCAAATGCTTATTCAATGTTCAGGGTACAGTTTAGTGCGCCGCATTCTGTACAGGCACGATTGAGCTGACTTCGATTTTTTTAAATTACGTTACCGGTGAAAGGTTGTTTTGTTGGAAGTTAAGGAAACTCCATCCGGTTTTATACACTTTCGAGGTCCTATCTATCTCTAGTATTTTTTTTTCGCTCCTCAGCATGCGATTCTCCCTTTTCATCCCAACAAGAAAACCTATTCTCTTTCTTCTCCTTCCCCGTTTGCCCAACGTCCTTCCCTCTATCACAGTCTTAAGTTACCCATCGCCCGTTATTTCATCCTCCAACACAATACCCATCTTATCCCGGATTGTATTCAGATATTTCCTGTACTTGTCATATATTAGTTGAAATAGCCTTCATTGGTGTTCCATTTAATGCTTTGTTCCATTTATTTTCTGGGAAGTTCGATTAGCGCAACTCGCTAGAATGACAGTGGGTAAAAACGTAATGGAACAGATTCGGAAATGTAACTAGGAAGCCTTGTTTATTAGTACTCGAACCGCTATAAGGTGTGAGGGTTATCTACAGGTTTCATTTTTATATGGTAATCAAGAGAAATCACTGTTTCTGTGATGTGTCATACTCTTTGTCAATCTAAGCTACCCTTGCTAATCTCTTCCCTTTCTAAAGATGCCAGGCGCATGACTGACGTTAAGAGCTCTGTGGGAAAATGCTACTGCTGAGAGGTGAAATCTAGCCCATCAAAAATTCCTTTTTTTTGGCTATTTTCCCAAGAAAAGGATATTGGTTTTATATATTTGAGGGATGCATCAAAAGTAGATGGCGAGATGATTGTCGAGATGAGGGATAAGAAGTGAGTTATCAAGTGGAAGTGTAAAAGGCAATGAAAACTTAAATCACCCTTCCTTCACTCCCCTAGTTACTCTGTCTAGCCGAATTAATCCAACTTTTTTTCACGGCGCGAATGTCTTTAGATGTCCGTCACGTTGTCTGTATACATTTATGGCTACCATCAGATGATGACAGTTAATTAAGAGTGTGAAGCTTTTCGACGGATGAGTTCCACCAGTATTTGAGTATTGTGAAGATGTAGTGAGACGCAAATTTATCAGAAAATTCGTTCATATTGTTTCCTCTTGTAATGATTACATGTGGTAAAGGGTATGCAATTTTGAATGCCAGAGAAACTCCTCCCATTTTCTTCATTATCAGGGTCATATCCACCTCAAGAATTCCGTCCACCTAACCTTCTCCATTCTTCTCCACACCCACATCTCAAATGCCTGCAGCCTATTCTCGTCCTCCTTACTGAGGGTCCACGTTTCTGCCCCATACAACACTAAGCTCCATATCAAGCTCTTCACCAGCCTCTTCTTTCACATCCTCACTCATTGTACCCGTCATCAGCTCACTTCTATAACTAAACTCCCCCTAGCTAGCGCTATTCTCTTCCTTATGTCTTTGCTACTATTTCCGTTTTCCTCTTGCGTACTACCTAATTAATCAAATTGCTCTTCTTGCTCGATTTTGTGTCTTCCAACTTTAATCATAAGCCTAGCTTTCTTTGTCATACGGAATCTTATTACTTTTGTTTTCTTATTGTTTTGCAGTCCCTTCAAAGTTCCACTAACCAATGCCTGATCATCCTCGAATCTAACTAACTTTATCAGATGCCCACCTACTGTGATTCCAACCTCAAGTTCTTCCCATGCCTGTCTTACAATTAGCTACTAGCTTACCAAATTTGCTACTAGAATACTTAAATGAAACGAAAGTGAATGGGTGTCCGACTATTTTAAAAAATCGGGAGTATTTTTTTAGACTTCAGTAAAATCTATCTTTTATCGTAAGATCAGTTTAATTAGTTAAATCCTGTTCATCTCTACTCCTTGGCGCAAGGACCCCAATTGTCGGCCGCCTGCCTAACTGCATGCTAGCCTTTTTACCGTCATTCCCCCACCTCTCTAGTCTACTCTTAACACTCCCATCCCCACTCACCCCATATTTTTCCTTCCCTCTCCTCTTCCCCCTTCCTCCTCCTCTTCCTCCTCCTCCTTGCACTTAAAACTTCTCTCTCCGTGCCCTCTCCACATCTCCTTCCCCATCCCCCCCTTCTTCCCCCGACCCTCTCGAATCAATAACGTCGACTGTGAGCCGCCCCCTTCCCCGTCTCCACTTCCTTCTCTCATCCCTCCATACCTCTCTCTCTCTCTCTCCGCACTTCCTCTTTCCCCTCCCCTTCTCCTTCCTCACCTTCCTCCCACTCTATCCTCCTCATCTTCGTCTTGCGCCATTTCGCCCTTTGCGTACGAGACGGAAAGATGAAGACGCCGCGATCCCTGGCCTCGTCTCCGTCAGCTCGACCACTCAGCTCCTTGATTGGTTTGTCGGCGAAACACTCCACAAAAGACCAAACACCCTTCCTCGCTATCGTCTTAAGTTGCCGTAATGTGATAGTTGTGCACCAGCAACTCTCTTGCTGTTTTGCGTTTCGTCAACAATGGTTGTTCAATCGTAAGACTGGTTGACTGCAACCCTCCACTCTTCCCTATCTAATGCCAATTCCCTTACCTCCTGGTATCTCTTCCTATGTACATTCCTCTTTATTTGGTCCATGAACTTATTCCTGAGTCTTCCTCTGGGGGCTTTTCCCTCTGTTTTACCTTCAATTATGTTCTTCACAAACCCATTGTCTCAAGGTATGTCCAATCCATCTCGTTCTTCTTTTCTGTATGGTGTTCCATTAGGTCCTTTCCTTTTCTACTCTTCTGTAAACTTCTTGGGTTTCGTGCTACTAGCAAATATTTTCATTGATATTAACCCCTGAATGAACGGGTTTATTAATTGTTGAGGGGGAGTTGTTGAGGGGAACCCTAGACGTTGCTGCCAGCAAGCTTGTTATTTGTGAAATGCGCGATGACGCTCCAGTACAATGGTGCTATTTTTATGCTCATAATCTGTATTAAATCCGGGATAGGCAGGATAGATGGCTGGAGGATGTAATA
Source organism: Ceriagrion tenellum (assembly GCA_963169105.1). Classification (NCBI taxonomy): domain Eukaryota; kingdom Metazoa; phylum Arthropoda; class Insecta; order Odonata; family Coenagrionidae; genus Ceriagrion; species Ceriagrion tenellum. Next base: position 79,971,013 of record OY720644.1, read on the forward strand.
GGGGCGATGGGTTGCTCAAGAGTGAGATTGTGGGAAGGAAGTTGGGCAAGCGGGGAAGGGGAAGAACGAGAATAGGTTTCATGGACGGGATGAAGAAGGGTAGATCGTATGCTGAGGCGAAAAAGGATATCCTGGAGGTAGATGGGCCCCTGAATGTGTAAAGGACCGGGAGGAGATTTTCTGGCATTCAGCAAAACCTACCTTAACCGGTAGAATACATTAAAAAATTGTTTTCATAATTTTTATCATTGGGGTAGTTTGCCGGTTAATGTATGTTTCAATAGAAGAGTTATACGTCCTCAAGGATTTGATGGGAACATACCCATATCCAGTTTCCCTTACGCGATATCTTTATTAAGGGAGAGTAAGACCCTCGACGTTGCTGCAAGCTAGCTTGTTATTTGTGAAATGTTCTATGACGCTTGTAGTAAATGGTGCCCTTTTATGCTCAGAGGTGTACTCATAGTTTTTATAATTTGAATAGTTTACTTATTAGCGTATGTTTAAATGGAAGAGTGAATCACCCCTGAGGATTTGACTGGCACATGCCCAATTCCCCTCACACGATATATTTATTCATCTCAGCATACGCCCTACCTGTCATGATCCTATTCATAAAGCCTTCTGCATTCACCTTCCACTCCTGCCCACCATCCAATATCTCTCCATCATAGACGCTGCCTTCAGCTTCCCCTCGCATCTCATAACCTGTCCCATCCAGATATATTGTCTTCTTCTAATCTCCCCCAGAAATTTTGTCTCCTCACCTTACGTGCCGTGTACTTCCCTGTATGTCACGCTTTCCGACCACCTCTATCCCTTCTTTCTCCTCCAACCCCACATCTAAAATGCCTCCAGCCTTTTCTCGTCATTTTTTCTGTGAGTCCACGTTGGAGCACCGTAGAGCGGCTCCATACTTGAATCTACTCCAACCCAGCGTTCACTTTCTTGCACTAGATACACATCCGCTGCTTGACTCCTTTTTTTTAGTGGTTCTTCCTGTTGCAAAAAGGTCTTTCGAGCTTCTGTTTCACTGTCTCAATTTTCCTCCCTATAAAATTTCAGATTCACAAGCTCTTTCAGCCTGTAATATCTTTCTCTCGATATATATTTCTTATTTTTCAGATATTTTGGTATTTTTCTTGAAATGCACTAAAGTTTCAATAAACCTCCACTTTGCGAACTTACCCTGTTTGAAAAGCACATCGCCTGTTCAGACATTTCTAATATTTTCCGAGTAATGGGGAAATGTATGGTGCGCAAAATCTTTTGGCTACACTGCCAACCAGTCATGCCGATTCAAAAGACTTCACTTAGAAATAACGCTGGAATTGAAGAAATATTTCATCGCGAATCACTCTCACTTGGCGTACTACATCATGTCCTTGTACTCGTCCTCTTCTCCTATCGTTAATATTCTTCTGTCAGTTCTTCAGAGAATGCCCTCTCTGTAGTCCGACAACTTTTTCGTCGATTCCGGTCCGTCGGACAATTGGGAGTCCGGAACGTTAGCCCTAAAGGCGGAGAACGGGGTGTGGAGGATATTGTTAATAGGCAAGAGTGATTCCCCGTCACGTTTGTATGAAATCGCGGACGCTTTCTCAATGTCTAATGTTACTATGTATTATTTTTAATTAATATTATGTAAAAAAAATGAAATTGAACTTCCTCTCCAGGATCCGTGAATATTGGAAATTATGAAGTGTTTTCCACAGGAGTGAAATCGGCCAGATATGCCAGAAATTATGACGTTAGGAGGAGTGCTGTCCAAAAATTTACCAATCAGCCGGTTGAGTACTGAAATGAGTCCATTAATTCGTGAACGGAGAATTTATCCTTCACGTTTCGTCTCTTTTCCCCGGCTCGCCCTACAGCCCCCTGTGATGGCGACTTTAGGGCTTTCGATGTGTGTCCAAGTCGAAACCTTAGTTACTGCGAGACAAATTTATTTTCTTCTTTCAAAATTTTCAAGTTTTATATGCCGGGTTTTCCCAGGATAATGCTGAAAAATGGACCACCGTATAATTTGATTATATTTATTGATCGATACCAATAAATTCTTTTGGCCTTTTCAATATTTAGTGGCCGGCTTTGAGCTTTTTAGACTCTCTTGAACGTGTATTTATGGTATCTTGACGCGCAAGTGTGGAGCATGGAATTTTCCTGGAATATCGTCGCTTCTTGTCTGTATTGCGTGAGTTGATATGTACTAAAATGTAAAACGCCATTTATTTTTTGAATCCTTTTAAACTTCTTCAGTTTCAGAGAAATTAACATGGCATAGCTAGCGTTGTTTGGGGCAGAAACGTGGACTCTCAGAAAGGAGGACAAGAATAGGCTGCAGGTATTTGAGATGTGTGTGTGTGGAGAAGGATGGCGAAGGTGAGGTGGACGGAGAGAAAGACTAACGAGGAAGTGCTTGAGATGGTGGGCGAGGAAAGGAAACTTTTAAATGAAATTCGAGACGGACAGAGTAGGTGGCCGGAGGATGTAATAAGGGGCGTGGGGTTGCTCAAGAGTGTGATAGAGGGAAGGATGTTGGGCAAGCGAGGAGAGGAAGAAAGAGAATAGGTTTCATGGGCAGGATGAAGAAGAGCAGATCGTATGGTGAGGCGAAAAAAGGAAATGCTACCGAGAGATAGGCCCATGAAAGTGTAGAAAAAAGGGAAGAGATTCTCTCACATTCAACAAAGCCTACTTTAAACAGTAGAAAAGTTACTAAGAAATGTGTACCTCTTTTTTATACCAGCGTAAGTGTTGACAGGTTACATTAATCGTATTTTCAGTTTGACGAATGCTATACATTCAATGTATCTGAATGTCGACTGGAAAATAAAAATTATAAAAATTATTATTATTATCAGAATCCAAACTGTGGGAGGAAGACTAACGAGGAAGTGCCTGAGATGGTGGGCGAGGAAAAATGGCTGCTTAATGAAATTTGAGACAGGCAGAGTAAGTAGCTGGAGAATCTAATGAGGGGCGATGGGTTGCTCTAGAATGTGACTGAGGGAAGGATGTTGAGCAAGCGGGGAAGGTGAAGAAAGAGAATAGGTTTCATAGACGGGATGAAGAAGGGTAGTTCGTATGCTGAGGCGAAGAAGGGTATACTAGAGCGAGATAGGCCCCTGAAAGTGTAAGCAAAACCGGGAGGAGATTCTCTGACACTCAGCAAAACCTACCTTAACTGGTAGATTACTTTTAAAAAATCCTGTCTATCTCCATTCTGTTCGATCAATTACCCGTATAGTGATTCGCAAGAACGATAGTGAAAGCCAGAACTATGATGCTGAATTGTTTTCACGATTTTTTAGCTGCGAGGAAAATATTATTCCGAACCTTTTCTCTTTATGCTTAAGGTTAGATAAAGAGCGTGACTGAGTGATACTAGAACGCTATTTTCCGGTGTGCGATGAATGATCGCCATCTAGTCTAAGCAAAAATTTAATATCTCTTCCACGCAGTAAGTGGTAGGTCTTTGTACTGCCCGGCCTATTATATCCTCGGCAGCGGAGATTCTTTTTCTTTTACTGCTTCATCATCAACGGTTTTTCAGTTTAGTCCATCCTGTTGGAAGTAGCTGCCTCTTCTCTGCAGCGCTTCCTCGAGTGAAGATGAGGGATAAAATAAAATCAACCATCCAGTCGATTCCGGCTGCTTAGCGTCATCTTTGAGAAACGGCGAGAGTGGGGGGGGGGGAAGGAGCTTGGCGAATCATTGACCCTCGGCTGCTTGAATCCAAAAGTGATGGGCCGGGATCCTCTCTTGCCCTCGAGCGTGCGCCGAGGAAAATCCTCGAGGTGAGGGGAGGTTTATGACGGCAGCGGAGTCACCACTCGTCTCCCCTTGCCCCTCCCCTTCCCGCCTCCCGTCTTCTACATCTGCATACTACTCTACGAGCCGCCGCCGCTGAGCGTGTGGCGGGGAATGTTGAGATGCCAGCCATGAAAAGGGAATGAAAAATAAATAGGAAGAGGATAAAGGTGAATTGCGTATAAATGCAGGCACCTGCTCTGTGCTCGTCTTATTCGGTATTGATTCGCGGGAAGAAGGAATCATTGTATACATACATTTGGCTCTGGATCTCAACTATTTTTGTTGCATCCTTTAGGTATGGAGATATAGTGCGTGGTTAAAATAGTGCACTCCGTGTCTGCTCGATACTGAAAGAAATGTACTTTGTCCAAGATAAAGGCACAGTTTACCGTTAAGCACGTTTTTCGCGGGTCTCGCTATTGCCTATTATGATGTATGCACGAACGTGTGTTTCAAATTGCGTCGTTGTAAGCGATGAATAACATTAACGCATGCGAGTTGTAAAATGTGTGAAAAAATTTTGCGTACTCTTTATATAAATATTTTTAATAGGAATAGTAAGGGTAAATATTTTTACATTTTAATGTATTGTTTGAGTTGTCTTGTTTATACATGCAATTATCTAAAATGGTACCTCCAGATAAGCCTTTGGCTGTGGATGACCAGGATTTTTATAAACTAAATATTAAATTTTTAAAAATCCATGGACGCGAAGTGGCAAAATAGCCCCTGCTCAAATTCAATAATTCTTAAGAGCCAGATTCAGAAAAACGTACTATTTTAAGTGGGCAAATTCGTGCCCTGGGTTAAACGGTTAAAGGTGAATAGCATGTAAATATAGCCCCTCAATGTTCGTCTTAGTCGGTATTGTTTCGCGGGAAGAAAGAATTATTGCATACGCAACGTACAGTTAGGCAAACCAACGAACAATACGTCCAATGCAAATTAGGCAAACAAGTCCCGTTATCAATGAATGTATGATGGCGATTATTGTTAAAATCATTTAATCGTTACGAAATTGTACTTTTCTTTCTAAGCCAAATCGGTATATACAATTCAACTGCGCTAATATCTTTAACGGACCTTAGCGCTGTCGTGAAAATTAGGCGTAAACCACTGCAGTAAATCTATAACCCACAAGTCTGACCTTACATATTTGTATAATTATTTTTATTTATCAATTTAATATTACTCGTGGTACAACTTTACTTCACACATAAACGTAGATAAATTTGGTATCAACTTTAGACATTGCTTATGCATTTGATACCCCAAACATTGCAAATACATGTGAAGTTGAAAAAGTATGAAAACTGACACCAATCACGTACATGGATAATTTATTGTTGATGAAGATTACACTTTTTCTTTTGATTTAAACTAACCATATCGTGTATTTTATCTCATAGTAAATATGTAACCCCTTAAATTAACAATAAAACACCTGGATTATCAACATAAAAGAACCATATTTTTACCTTGTTCAAAAATTCTGTAATGGTAATTCTTCCCTGTATATATCTAGTTGAATCAAGTAATTGTTTAGTCCCAACATAAAGAAATTATTGCTTAAACTGAGTCAATAGTCTCCATATGTTTTACTAAACCCCAAATCCTAGTATTTCTTATTTCCTATCCAAATACTGTGCGTGTTTTTTGTGGTGTTTATTCTTGGAATTAGAAAGCATACGATTCTAGCTGATCGCGCATCACTGTTTTTACCCTTTTGTCGACTTTTAGCGTTCGTGGGATTCACTAGGAGATATTGCATTTGCATATTGAGTATTGGTAAACGACATATCGCTGAACCGAAAGCCCGATATGCCAGGGGGGGGGGGGTTTCTGCTCCTAACTCTTCTCAAACTGACGTTTTTAATCTCGCGATGAATTTATCGTGTGATTGTGCATTGCGGGTCGGTATTACGAAACGATGTTTGGCCTGAGTTGCGTTTACCGGAAGGCGATTTGTAGCGAAACTTAAACATGCGCGTATTGGTGTGTCGTAATGTTGGGTCAGACACGTCTCCTCCATCCCCTTTTTACTCTTCCAATAGTGGCTCGATATGGATTTGCGATGTATCGATTGAGTGTTGCATATCGAAAAACGATATGGATTTACCCAACCATTAAAAAAAAATAATTGATCTGGGGACGTCTTTTAACATCCATGTTAAGTCTTTCTGTGATTAAAAATCCTCATTACCCACAGTCAGAATACCTCAGTATTGTGAATTGGTTAGTCCATTCGTGGTCCATTCGTGGTTTTTGCCATGGTTGGTCCATTCGTGGTTTTTACCGTAGTGTCTAAAAATCTGAGTGTAGCTACGTGACGCCATTGTGTGTACAAAATATCCCCTAATTAAATCTCTATCTTAAGATAGAGTTTATTTTACGCTGGCTTTGTCAGCATATTTATTTTCACGCTTGTAAAAATACCTGACAATAAAAAGGTTATAAGACCAGGTTTCAACGATTTATCGTCATCATCAGGTTGATGGAAATAAATCGTTGAAACTCGGATCGTTTAACCTTTAACCTTTGTATGGTATTGGTAGAAGTTTGTATTGAATTTGTTAGAAGCCAGGCCATTACCTTGAAAGTGCAAACCGCGGCCGAGTAATAGCGATATTTAATCTATATTTTTCTTAGATCAGATAGAGGTTCCCACCATAATTCTCTCAACAATCCAGAGATACTGCTATGTTTATCGTGACACTTTTTTACACAATGTTCTCCGCTGTATTCGACCTGTACCTGATACCGGTCCTACTTCGTCAGGGCCCCATATTGTTAATTAAGGGTCCCGTATTAATAAAAATTGTGTTCAAATTTAACTAAGTTCTGTCATTTAGAGATCAACATGTCGATATTGGCCCCTTCTTCCATGGAAGTCAGTACTTTCTCGTCAAAGTATCGCTTGTAAGCGACTTGCTAAGCTATTGTCATGGGAGTAGCTTCTCTGTATCGTGGGAAACTCACATACAAAACACATGCGGAACAGAATTAGAGAAACTAGGTTTTATAAAGCTTATAATAGGAAGGTCCTCGGATGAAAAAGTGAAGGAGAGAAGCTGCGTCGCTCTGGTTAGGCCACACCTCCCATACGCCGCGAGCATTTGGGACCCTGATCAAATAGATTTAACCAAAAAAAATAATAAAATACAAAGAAAAACTGTGCGCATCGTTCAAAGCTGCTACGAGGGAACATATAGTGTCTCACGACTTAGAGGGATCAAGGTAGGAAACCCTTGAGACTCGGAGGCTACACGCTAGGCCTAGGTTTCTTGAGAAATTCAGGACTGATATTTTACAGAGTAACACAGAGAATATTGTCATGACGCCTCACAACATCTCTAGGTATGACAGAAGCGATTAAATAAGAGAGATTCATTGCCGAACAGATAGGTACAAAAACTTGTTCTTTCCGCGCGCAATAAGCGACCGCAATAAAAACTAAGCTCCACTAAATGCACTCCCATATGGCTGAAGGATGTAATAAAGGGCGCGATGGGTTGCTCAAGAATGTGATAGGGGGAAAGATGTTGGGCAAGCGGGGAAGGGGAAGAAGGAGGATAGGTTTCATGGACGGGATGAAGAAGGGTAGATCGTATGCGGAGGCGAGAAAGGATATCCTAGGAGGAGATAGGTCCCTGAGAGTGTAGAGAACCGGGCGGAGATTCTCTGACATTCAACAAAACCTACCTTAGCCGGTAGAATACTAAAAAAAGGACTTCCTCAAGGTTACGCCTGAAAGCATTAAACTCAGGGCAATACTTGGTGGAGAGGGAGTTTATAAGCTGTGGGAAAGGGGGATCTCATGGAAACTGATAGGCAGAACTGGGGTATGTTGTTTAGACTCTAGTTTCTTAATTCCGCAAACTTAATAGAACATGCTTTTCCTTTACTTTTTTAGAAAACCGGGAGAAGTTTCTCTGACACACAACAAAACATACCTTTTATGGTAGAATACTTTAAAAAATGCACGTCACTATTTCACCTCTCAAAACCTTACATCTTTACACGGATGGTGATCTAACACCCCCTACACGCCCATGCGGCAGCTTTGCAGGGTAGTGTGTAGATGTATATGTATTGGTTTGTTCGAAGAATTGGGATGGAAATCGCTATTACAGCGTAGATTAAATTATAGGCTTAACCTCCTTGCTAAATTTCAGGAAAATCATTTCTCTGACGACGTAAAAAACATACTATTAACCCCCTCGTACTACGGCATATTAGACCGCGCCAATAAAATTAGAGAGATAGATTGTAGAACCGATAGGTATAAAATGTCATTTTTTCCGCTTACCATTCGGGACCATAACAGCTGTGATCGTCGTCATGAATAGTGCGAATAGTGACATTAGCTAGACTGTAGATCTTTTTCTTTATATTTTTTATTTTCTAATTTATGCATGATGTAAATATTGATGTTCTTTTTTATGTATGATATTTTGAATCTGTAGTAGTAGTCTTTGTATCCCCTGCATGTTGGAACGATTGACGACAGAATGTTTGTTGGTTAGTAGATTTTTAATTGGCGCGTTGCATGTGTGGTATGTTGGTTTCAATGTAATTTTGGTGTTCTACCATATCATTTATGCATGCACGAACAGTGCAAATAGTGACATTTGCTAGACTAGATCTTTTTCTTTATATTTTCTACGTTCTCATTTATGCATGATGTAAATATAGATGTTCTTATTTATGCATGATATTTTGAATCTGTAGTAGTAGTCCTTGTACTTATGTATTAATGCATGATATTTTGAATCTGTTGTATTAGTCCTTGTACCCCTTGCATGTTGGAACGATTGACGATTGAAATTTTTCTTGATTAGTAGATTTTAATGGGCGCGTTGCATGTGTGGTATGCTGGTTTCAATTAGTTTCGGTGTTCTGCCGTATCATTCATGCATGCCTGGTGTGGAAGCACCCCCTGCCACACACCCTTTGGGTGGCTTGCAGGGTATGACGTAGATGTAGATGTATGAGTAGAGCCGCCCGAAGAGAAAGACACTAGATACCGAAATTTCGCGTTTTCCCCCAGGAGTGGAGGCGTGGTGCGTGGGGGTCCTGCGTCAGACGTGCGTAGTCTTTTGAGTTCTCTCTTTCGAGCCTTTACTCACCCTCCTCCCGTCTACTCCCTCACCCACCGCCCCCCATCCTCATCTCCTTTCAGGTCTCGCCTCTCTTCGTTTCTCTCCTTTCACTCCCGCCTCTCCTCCTCCAAACTTTCTCTCCTTATCCTCTCCGTCCCTCCACGCTCCAGCCCTGTCAATATCCATCCATTCCTCTGTCATTCCTAGCCTCCACCTCATTCGCCCCCCTTTCCTTTTACGTTCCTCTCTCCTCCCGTTCGCCTCCCTATCCGACCCACCCTCTTTCCAATTTTCCCTCTCGTCCATCTCCCGCGTCCCGTGCTTTTTTTTTATCCGACCTACCCACTTCCCGTTCATTTCTTCATTTTTTTCCCCACGTTCCTAATCCGTCACCTCCCCTTTCAGCACGTCCCCTCGCATATTGACTTGTTTCTCGTCAAGTAAGTTTTGTCCTCCCTTCGTCATCCGCGAATCTTTTGCCTGTGCCACATTTTCTCGGGAGAGAGAGGAGTGGAATAAAAAAATATATGTAAGAATGAGAACGGCGAGCAAGCTTTGGCATGATTGATTTCTTATGGGACTTGTGTACGCGCCTCCGTGGCTTATGTTCCCACTTTCAAGATTCTTATTTTTCTCTGGGATACCAGTTTTTTTAAAAGGGTTTCGAAATCGGTTTCTCGGCATTAACTGGTGGTATTGTGTGAAAATCTCGTTGGGGGAATGCTTGCGGGTACTCCATTTTTTTACCACGGAGTACACATTCTGCATATTTTAGGCGGGAAATGATTAAAACTCGATTTCTTTTCCTACTTATAACTGTGGGGATAAAAACATCAGCAGTCTCTTAAAACACCGTTTGTATCGTATTATCCACCTGTCCTATAAATACTCCCCTCGCAGCGCCGTGATCGGTATTCGATCCCGGGCTCCAAGGGATAGAACAGAATAAACCTTTATTATACTCTGGGACAGGTCTCCTAGAGAAAAAATAAGATAATATGAAATAACAGCGAGGTAATTAACAAATTAACAAATGATTTTGTTCAAGTCAGAAAAAAATGGAGCTTAGTAACAAATAAATAGAAAGAAAAACAACTATCCTCTGTGAAAGGCAACAACTCTGCATGTGTTACAATTGAATTCAAAGATAGGTATAGTTTGCTTGAGAAATGCTCTGCTTGAGAAATTCAGAACTGAAATTATTCAGAGCGACATAGAGGATATTGTCATGAGTTCTTATCATGACATGAGAATATTATCCTCACTACATCTCTAGGTCTGACAATGCGATAAAATAAGAGGCATTCACTACCGAACAGATAGGTGTTCGTTATTTCCGCGCACAATAAGCGACCACAATAATAACTTGAGCTCCACTAAATACACTCCCATAGTACATGTCACCATTTCACATCCATAAAACTTACACCTTTACACGGCTTGTGACCTAACACCCCCTACCACACGCCCATGCGGCGGTTTGCAGGCTATTATGTAGATGTAGTTATAATAAAAGATAATCGAAGGTAAATATCCTCCAGGTTACAATACATATGATATTTGAAAAAAAATACTTTAAGCAGTTATGACAAAAAAAATGAATGGACCCTGACAAAAAAAAATTTTATCTCCAAAAATTATTTATGATAATTTAAAACTGATGAGGCTGAACTATTCAGGAAAACACTCTTTAAATAAAATTTAATGCAATTTAGATTGAAAAGTTGCCAACGAACGAGATTTCCTCAAATCAATTGCAATAGAATTCCTAAGTTGTGAGGCGGCCACGACGAACGACGTGTAAATGGTAGTGGTTCTATGGGTCGGAAGTTGTAGGTTATTAGGATCTGTTCTAGTAACCATTGCATGATTTACAGTTATTTTAGAAAATATCGATTAGATAGGAAGGTTCTTTGCTGGTAAAAATAGAAAAGTAGGTATTTACGAAGTATGTATTTACGATCTGGGCTGGTATTCGCCCAACCAAGTTTTTCATTGTAGGGAGTGTGGTGTTGGGCATCAAGGGGTAGGAAGGCAATCATATCATACTATGTTGCCATGGCGACATCTTGCCAGTAGTCCTGCTAGTTATTTCGTAATTTGTCACATTCACTGTGAAAAGAGCATTAGTTTTTACCTGGTTTCGCATCCAGGCGCCTCGATCTCTCACTTGAGTTCCCTCTCCTGTTAAGCTATCCATTCGTTCATCCGCGATGAGATTATTATGGAGGCTAAATGGAGCGCGGTTTTCTCACTAGGTACAGTGCGTGTAGTGTCAGGAGTACCCAGGCTCGTGCGCTAAGTGCCACTGTCTACGAGATAAAGCCAGCTTTAAACTCTCAGGTGCCTGATAGTGCGTGTAGTGTCAGGAGTACCCAGGCTCGTGCGCAAAGTGCCACTGTCCACGAGATAAATCCAGCTTTAAACTTTCAGGTGCTTGATGTTGACAAATTTGAAGAACTACGGAAATGACCGCGGAGTAACTTTGTTGGAGTTACCCAGTTAATCAATTTGTTGCAATTATGTAAAATTCGCTTGGAAAATATTATTTGGCTAGGATTCGAAACCAGGACTCTCGATATCGTGTCGAATACTCTTTTAACTACCGTATCGCTGGTTAATATTCTTGCCCATAGGTTTAATTAAATGATAAACGTAATTTTCCTTGTTTTACCGCTTTCAAACATCCTTCCGTCAAAAATCAATGAGCGTATGGCAAAAATTTTGCGCGGGAGGAACTTATTAAGAATGTTCTGGCTATGCGCATTAATCACTGTATACAATAGCATATTGAGCAACCCGTTTGAGTTTTCTTGTAGACATCGTGCTAGTTCTACGTTGTAAAACGATGGCAATAGCCGTTACTGATATCAATGAGTGATAGTTGGTTATGACTGAGTAACATAATATCTTTCACATATTAAAGACGTTGTATAAAAGTGGGAGGGAAAATTTGAGATTTGCGTTAGCTCATATTTCACATTGTTCACGGGAAGGGGAAATCGTATATTTCAATACCTATGACATGTGAGTGATAAATGCTGTTTTGACTCCGTTATATTGTACTACTATCACTGTCAACACAACTCTTTAATGAATTATGGATATATTAGGTATAAGAACTTAGGTCCAAACTCAACGGAGAAACTACTACCTCCTTGGATGAAACATTACTTTCGTGTTTCATGACTTTCAAGATAGTATTCTACTTATTGTTAGCCATTTTGTTGTCACGAAAATTGAAGATTTGACTTCAGATTCATAACTAGGCCAACCAAAATTGAACCATTATTTCTATTTTTGGCCAACTTTTTCCCATTCCGGACCACTGTGGGGCGTTAGGAAGGAAAGGAGAGCAGGGATTGGGGAAGAAGAGCAGAGAAAGAAAGTGAAAATTCGCCGCTGCTGAGACGAGGTGGGTCGGATGGGAGTTGACGAAATGCGTGCGTGGAGAAAGACTCATTCCGGGGCATTTCTTTCTTCAAAGAAAAAATTAATTTAAGAAGTTTTTTTAGAAAACATGTTGGAATGTTTTCATTTGAATAAATTTCTGGAAATGCGAGGTTTCACCATTATATGACGTCGGAAAATAAGTTCAATTAAGGTTGCAAAAATATTTATTTACACACAAAAATGTATAAAAACATGGAAATTTATAGAAGAATCTTGTATTTTCACTTGACTTACGCAGCTGTGGCAACTTCTGTTATTTTGTGAAGATGGTAAAGGAGGTGAAATTTAGGTTGCAAGGTTTATTCTTTAATGATTTAATGGATTATGAATGTACATTTGCAGCTCTTACAGAAGTGTGGTGTTTAAACGATTTAAATGTTAACTTTAATTCCTTTAATTTCTTATTCTATAACTAGGCACTTTTAGCGAAATCTGTGCATTTCACGTGGATCGCATTGACTTTTTTGTATTCTTTTTTGCGGAAGTATTGCGAATATTTGTCGGTGGTTAGCAATATTCCTTACCGATTTGAATTTCCTAGTTTTCTTAGCTTACTGCTCAGCTTACAGCTGGTTTTTTTCTTCGATTTTCCCATGTTGATTAAGCAGTTCACGTAGTTCTTCCCGAAATGCGTCTCTTCCATCCACTTATCTCTCGATATCTTTATGAACAGGACTCGGAGGGAGACACGCCTTTGCACGACGCGATATCCAAGAAAAGGGACGACATGCTGACCCTTCTGCTGGACCACAACGCGGACATTATGCTGACCAACAACAACGGATTCAACGCCCTGCACAATGCTGCTCTTCGCGGAAACCCAAGGTAAGCTCGAGTTTGGATTCCTTATCGTTCCTAGCCGCGCGAATATACGACTTCATCCTCGTAAATTGATAGCCAGCGTGTTCCGGAGCGTGGAATTTGAAGCTGAACAAAGGAACGTCCGCCATCTACATCATCGCCATCAGAATTACTTCCTTTTGTGCCCGCGTTTGCTGGAAAATCGTAATGCGCTTTGCTTTTTTATTTTATCGTCGTTCTTCAGCAGAAAAAAGTATTGTGATTTTAAAGCGCGTAAATTACCCTTTTTATTTGAGACTAGCTGTGCCCGGCATGCGTCCCAATGCCTCTTTTTTTCTAAGTGAGCACACATACAAAGTAGGCACATAAGCAAACAATGAGACCACAGTACGATACGTAGCACGGCGCGAGTACGTACACAGCACGATTCTACGTACAAATAAATTACATACCTTTTAAGGTAGTCCGAGTGAGATAGTTCTCTAGTCATAATAGAGACCATATTCGAATTATATGTTTTAATTTCGCCTGCTGTTAGACACGTGAAATAAATATTGTATTATTAATGGTGCAATAATATAGTTTTATATGCCAGAAATTGTAAGTAATCAAATGAAAATATCCAAATAAATCTTTAACTTGACTCATATTTCACGCGGTACGTTCGAGGTTAATGGGGATCGGGTTGGTGTGGTGGCTAGAGTACTGGCTAACCATACGAACGGCCAGGGTTTAAATCCCTGCAGAGGAGGACGTTTGTCAGAGGAAACCCGATCCCTACTTGAGTGTCTTGTGGAGGGCACTTCAAGTACAGTACTCCGTCTGTCGAATGAGACGTTAAACCGAGGTCCCCTTGGCGCCTTTCTTTATGGGTAGACTAACGCCGACGCCGGGTTTCCATCCAACCTTCCTCCCATACCTGTCCCCTATGGGCGCAAATGACCTTTGCCGTCGGTCGCCTCCCCAAAATCCAATCCAATCAGGCTAATCCGCTATGTAATCGATTTGCTAAGTTCAACTGGCTTCTTTCTCATTGTCACTACGCACTTAACCCATTAACTACTAGCGGACAGATATTTCGGCCTCGGTGCGGAAACTGCCACTGGCCAAAAGGTCGACCACTTTGTTACATCAAATTACATATTCTTAAATTTTTATCTACTTCAAATCAGCAGCAACATCAGCGGCAACATGCCCATTAATCTATCATCATCATAAATCCTAATTATGTCTTCAAAATCTAGCCAAATTGGATCTTCCTTTATTTAAATTAAGTACTGATAATGATTTAGAATTAAGATACTTACAAATTTCGATGTGAAAACGTTCTTTAGTCGAGTAGCACTCTATGGATCGGAAGCATGGACCACTGGAAAAGTAGACCAGAACAGACTAGAAGCCTTCGAAACCTGGTGCTGGAGGAGCATACTTAAGATGAAATGGGTGGATAGAGTTAGAAAATGATGAAGTGCACAGAAGAGCGGAAGAGGAAAGGACCATATGGAACGCCTTAGAGAAAAAGAGAAGTATCAGGCTTGATGTTTTGGAAAGAATTCATCATAATGAATTTGAGTAAAGGCAATTTTCTGCTTAGATAAATTATATTCGACCTAGGTTTCGATGTAATACATCATCATCAGACCCGATGATCTAACCTGATGATGATGTAGTACATCGAAACCTAGGTAGAATAAAAATATATCTAAGTGTAAAATTGCTTGTACTCTTGCTCCTTACCATAGAGAGAAGAAGAACCACATGGAATGGACACACCCTGATGCACGTTGGGTTTGTGAAGGACATAGTAGATGGTAAAATTGAGAGATAAGTCCCCACAGGAGAACCGAGGAATAAGTTCGTGGACCAAATGAAAAGGAAAGTACATAGGAAAACCTACCAGGAAGTCGTGAAACTAGCATTAGAAAGGTAAGGGTGGAGAGCTGCAGCAACTTATCTTAGGATTGAACAGCCAATGATGACACAAAATTCTAAAAAAATAGGCTTGCAGTTTAAAATAGCCTGCCTTACTTTACCTGGCGGTAAAAGGGTTTTTACAAGGGCTTGTATTTGCCATCTAATCATCGGGAATTTATGTCTATCGTTCAATAGCATGTGAATCGGGTGCTCAATTCGAGGCAGGATGCGGACAAATGAAACTTTTCTTGAGGTTACCTCCCGTCTTCTTATGCGTCCACATGGAAGGGGTAAGCTGGTGTTTTTTGCCGTTTCCTCCGAGTCTGCTACCGTTTGCAATTATTGTGAAGCATAGCTCTCATCGGCTTTTCCTCTCGCGCTCCTGTCATCCCAAGTCGAATATCCTGAGAGACGCCGCCCCACAATCTTAAAACCGTCTGCGGGCGCAGACAATGGCGTGCCAAGTCTTCTTCCTACCCTGGCGTAGACGTGTCTGGCGGCAAGCCTTGATCGATTTTCCTCGGCGGCCACAAACGAGTGAAAACCACGAAGTATTTGGGGAGAACGCGCCTCATTGGAAGACTCCTTTTTCCCCGCAGCCAATTTCTCTTTCCATAGCGCCGGTGTTCTAACTTCTCATTTCGCAGCTGCGAGAGTAGAGCGGGGTCTTGACGTAGGAAGAAGTTGAAAAAAAAGTGAATCCTTACCGCCTGAAATGACAGATATTTGTTTTTCCAAGTTTATCCTCAGCCGTGCATCTTCATTCCCGAAGAGTTGACCCCTTTTGCGAAATGTAATGGACTCCAAAGAGTTAAAAATCTGGAGAAAGCCAAGCTACATAAGTTAGCTGTGTCACAAATTCCAAATGTCTGAACGAAGTCGTGTTTTACTTAATTGTTTGAAGCTTATACGTCAGCAAAATAGAAGACGATATGAGGAATTTACGAGGGATCCAATGGCGGATCACATATAAGAAGGAAAACGGACAGATATTCCAGATATTAAGACATTGGAACAAGTACTGCCCAAAAACATACCAATTGGGTGGTAGAATACTCGAATGAAAAATACGTCAGCTGGATGAGAATTGCTGTAGTGAAAGATGCGTTTAGCGATACGTGGCGGTCATAATGTGGAGAAAAGGAAGTTTTGTGCGGCGTTTATTATGAAGCATTTGGGACCATGGTCATGTAGATTTAACCAGAAAATTAATATTAACAAAGAAAAGCTGCGTGCTTCGTAAACAACTGCCTCGAAGGAATATATAGTGTTTCACAACTTTTAGAGGGATTAAGGTGGGAGCCCTTAAAGTCTCGGAGGCTACTCGTTCGATTTAGGTTGCTTGAGAAATTCAGAAGTGATATTTTTCAGAGCGACTCAGGGAATATAATTATGACGCCTCTTTCCATTTCTAGATCTGACAGTTGCGATAAAATTAGAGGCATTTATTGCCGAACAGATAGGTATAAAAACTCGTTCTTTCCGCGCACAATAAGCGACCATAATAAAAACTGAGCACCACTAAATACTCTCCTATAATACACGTCACCATTTCACCTCCTAGAACCTACATCTTTACACGGCTGGTATCCTAATATCCCCTGCCACACGCCTATGCGGCGGCTCGCAGATTAGTTTGTAGATATTGACGTGTAGTGTAGTATGGTGCTAAAATGTAGACTGTGAGAAAGAAGCAGAGCTGAATTTTTGTAAGATGTGGGTGTTAAGAATGATGGAGAAGGTTCGGCGGACTAACAGTAAGAAAAGGAAGTGCTTAACTTGGTGTGTGTGGAGAGGACACTTTTGAGTGAGATGAGCTGTAGGCAGAATAGGTAACGTAATAGGCTATGATAGGCGACGGTGAAGCGCGCCGGGAGATTTTCTCACCGAAAGCGCCCGACTAGGAACAAACTCTTTCCGAATTTTGAGTGCAAAAATGAAGCAATTTTCTCATGAAATATTTCCCAAAGTTTTCTGAAATAGTGGTAGTTAGTAATATATCCAAATTAATCTCATGAGACAACGTATGAAAGCCTTTTTTACAGAAAGATTTCATCATACACCAACTGTAAATGAAATTAGCTCTATGTGACAGATTTAGTCACATGTTACCAGGAAAAATTGAAAAAAAACAGCCTTAAGTCTGTTCCTTATTTAATGGCTTTTTAAACCCGAAGCCTTGGCTTTTGATTACTTCTCCTGTCATTTCATTGGTTGTTCAGTCCTAAGATTGGTTGACTGCAGCCCTCCAGCCTTCCCTATCTAATGCTCATTCCTTCATTTCTTGGTATCTCTTCCTATTTACATTCCTCTTTATTTGGTCCATGAACTTGTTCTTGGGTCTTCCTCTGAGGACTTTTACCTCTATTTTACCTTCAATTATGTTCCTCAACAAACCCACTGTATCTCAGGGTGTGTCCGATCCACCTTGTTATTCTATTCTGTATGGTGTTCCTTTCGTCTTCTACTTCTCCAGTGTGAAATTTTAAGTTTATTCAGATTTTTTATCGGATCTCGTGATATTTATTTCATGAATGCTTAAGGTGGCTCCGGCTTGACTATGAGTCAAAAAAATACTGTGTTAACTACTTTTTGTTATTCATTTAAAAAATTCCTACTTTCGCTGATGAATGGTTTACCTATATTAAACCATAATTATGATACAAAATATACCGATTATTTCACGAACATATTTTGAATAACCATATTTGTTTAGCAACACGAACTGACTGCAGCGCCATTTGCATGGAAGTACCTCATTTTGACTTCAAATATGGCAGTAATTCGCTTATAACTTCTAAAAAGTATAGGAGGTAGAATACCTGTATTTTATTTTTATTCAATTCCCCATAGCTTTTCTCCATTTCTCATAGCTTGGAAACGTATTTTATTTACATCTCAGTTTATACAACGCACTCCAAAGCGGCTATATTCCAGTTTTAAGAAAATTCTGAATAAGTGACTCAAGAATTAAAACAAGGAATAAAAAATAGTATATGAGTGATGATGCAGAAATAAAATGACCAATTTTCGCAAAGATGAAATTTACATCGACTTTCGACTTTGTGTTTATATATCATCATCTGGCAACAAGACGTGTTTTCGTTACCTGATCATGATGCATAAACATTGAAATACGGGTCGAAGTAATTGTTTTCTTTGTGTAAAATTGCTCATTTTATTTCTGCATTATGCAAATATTTTACTCTATTTCGCAGGAACCTTCAGATTTTTTACGTATGAGTTACGTGTATCGGAAATAGAGCATTTTAATTACTTAGGTAGTACGCTAGAAGAAAACGGACATCGTAGCAAAGACTAGTGGAAGAGAATAGCGCTAACAAAGGAGGCGTCTTATAGTAGAAGGGAGCTGATTTTGATAATAGAGAGTTTAGTAATAGAAGGGACATTGGGTAAGGATGTGAGGTAGAGGCTGGTGAAGAGCTTGATATGGAGCGTAGCGTTGTATGGGGTAGAAACGTGGACCCTCAAAAATGAAGACTAGAATAGGCTGCAGGCATTTTAGATGTTTGTGTGGAGGAAGTGCTTGTGATGTGGGCGAGGAAAGGAGGCTTTTTAATAAAATCCGAGATCGGCAGGGTAGAGGGCTGAAGGATGTAATAAAGGGTGATGGGTTGCTGAAGAGTGTGATAGAGGGAAGGATGCTGGACCTTCGGGGAAGGGGAAGAAAGAGAACAGGTTTCATGGACGGGATGAAGAAGGGCATGTCGTATGCTGAGGCGAAAAATGTTATAATAGAGGTAGATTGTCTCCTGGAAGTGTAGAAAACCGGGAGGAGATTCTCTGACATTCAACACAACCTATCTTAACCGGTAGAATTCTTTAAAAAAAGTTTATCGGCGGAGTTTTAGTTATGGAAGATGTAATAGGTGTATGTATCTTTGATGCTTTTGCGAATTATGTAACAGAAATCGGTACACATGTACAGAGTTATAGCTTGGTAGTGTAAATGGAATAAAGTAACTATCCCTCAAATACCTTGGCTAAGACAGTGATTTGTATTGCTCTCAAACATGGTAATTGAGCATAGAATACAAATGGTTTAGGGACACGTAAAATGTTTAAAAGTAGAGTAGTAGTTGAGATGGCAACGGTTATTGGTAATTTTAGTGTTTAGTGTAGTTGAGTAATAGCCGTGGTCAAGGAATGGAACAATTCGATGTAGGTATGAGTAATGTCTGTCAGCTGGAAATAATTAATGGAAGGTTAGACTCACCTTGAGCATTGTAGGCGAACAAATTTGTTTAGTTGACCACCCAAACATTTAACAAATACTCTTATGTTAATAAATTTGTTACCTAAGATACGGTTGTTTACTGTTTTGTGGACTTGGAGAATGAAGAGAAGTATCAGTTATGAGTTTATTTTAAAAATAATGGATATATAATGGAAAAATAATTATGGCAAGTTCATATATATGACAAGACGTGGTTTCATTTTAGGTAGTTGAGCGAAATATCATTTCACATAGAAATCAGCGAATTTGGTCTCATTCAAAAAAAATCTGTCTTCCGCAGATGCCATAATATCAGCCCCTTGGCGCACTACTAACCGAGATATATGACAAAAAAAAACGCCAGCCATTTTGCATGGGAAACGGTACGCGTATGCACTCCAGGGAGACTTTATTAACAAAAAGAGTAATTTCTGACACTTATCTCTTGTCTAAATTAGTAATCTTTGAATTGAACAAAATTAGTAATCTCTGACACTTATCTCTTGTCTAAATATTAACAATGTGTAGTTCGTGTGTTTTCTCGACTTTTTTTCAAATGAATCAAATGGTCACTGTAGTAATTTTTTCAGAATCACGAAAATCCGTCCGTTGTGATGGAGTTTTAAACGTTTCGCATGGAAAAATGAGTCAAGTTAAAGACTAACGTACATATATTTATTTAATTACTCAGCATTTCAGTCATTTGAAAGCATATACCAGCTGACAAGCTAATTATAGCTTAGCTGGATCTATAATGGAATAGATTATCATTGTGTAATTACATATAAATTGACTTTGTAATTGAGTATGTGATACAAAAAATTTTCTGAGATGATTTCTATGTAAATAAGATATTTTCTTTGATCATATAATATTTTTTGTATATAAATGAATTTGTTGTTGATTAAGTTGTAATTTGATCTAAAATTTTATTGCTGTAAAATATACATGATACAAGGCAAGTATTGCCTGAGCAAAGTACTGCGATCAAGAATCGTATTCTCTTCTGCTTCAAAGTAATCCAGTCTTCTTGGTAACTAATTATATTACTCTTAATATTACTATGATGGGTAATCAATAAAAACACCGTTGCGCAATTATAAAATGGATAATTATTCTGTTTAAAATCATATTATTGTACCATCAATATTGTTGTTCATTGTTTAAGTAAATGATTCATACAGCTGCTGAAATTAATACGTAAAATTTGATTATGGTCTCCATTATGAGTGAGGAACAATCTCGCTCGAACTACCTTAAACATACTTCCACCATAGTTTTCATCAAAATACGTCTATTGGTAAAAGCTTCGCGACTTGTGGATGATGAGGAAGAAAGCTCGGCTTTCATTCAGCAATCGCAGATACCTATGCCATCCTTATTCCTTCCTCCGATCCTATCCCTCTCCTTCCCGGCAGTGCTCGGGCGTAGTTATCGGGCCCTGGAGCTTTACCCACCCCATCTCGACGCCCCAGGGTTCGCTGGTCCCTCTGGAGGGAGGTTGTTTAGATATTTCGCGGGGAGACGGGCGAAGGGTGGTGTTTTGGAAGGAGGTTTCCGAGGGTATACAGCCGGGAAGCAATCTTCCCGGAGGCGAAAATGGCACATGCCGCGGAAGCCGAGTCTGTGCGAGATCTGAAATATGTTTCCATCCACGGTGGCGGGCCCCGAGTGTGTGCCGGGAACTTCTCCCCCAAACCACCACCGGTCTTCATTTGTCGCGAGCCGAGCAAACTCAACCTCCCGTTTATATGCACGCCCCCCACGCCGTTATAAACGATAATTTTCGTTCGAGATAACTCCGCGAGGGCTGGCCAAGTAACATCTATATTCCTCGGGATTAACTCTCCCGAACACTTCTCGTGCCGTCTCATTTGCCCGGGGGGAGAGAAGGGGAGGGGGGGCTCGAATTTCAGCTCCCCAGAGTAGTACGTGCCTTGGTGCTCCTTACTGTCGCTGCCGTGGTGGTGTGTGCGGGTGAGGTGCTCGCGTTTGTTTTAATGACGTCGAAATGCTTTCACGGGTGCGGCCCCGGCCGCCTCCCCCTTCCACCCTCCCACCTCCCGCTTAATTACTGCCTCGTAAAAGTCGCCCGCGAGGGCATTGTTTTAAGAATTAATGCGCGGATCATTAACCGTGGTTTATTCGCTATTCCATCAACCCAATGTAGGCTCACTTAATTTTTCGGGGATAGTTATATTCATTTAGATGCTTTCCCGTGCCATCATCGATTAGTTCCCAGTTCACCGCATGTCCTCACTCGTTTCTTTGACGGGTGCTTTCTTTATTTCGTTCGCTGTATCTATGAGTGAGACATTTGCCATATTAGTGGAATGACTGTCTTGAAATATCTTGGGGTACTAAAATGGCTAGTCGTTCCGTCATTTCGTTCTGTGTTGACTGTCCTTAAGTGATTCTCCTACAATAATGCTGGCTTGTATTGGCTTTGATTCTACTAACCCAATGGATATTACATATGTAGTTTTTTCTTGCAAAATACACTTTGGCTAATGTTGTTGTCTGTGAGCTTTGAGAGGATTTAGTAAATAATCCAGTTTTGATCACTGTGTACTTTTATGTAAAAGTTCACGTATGTCGTTATAATAAGTTATTAAATATGAGTATTCTCGGTTATATTCGTAAATAATGAAGAATCTTTGACACTTGATCATTTATCGTTTAACATAATCCGTTATAAACTCCGCAAATCAAGCTTTACTTTATTTCTATATAGAAAATAATTTTCCATGAATGCTTCAGGATGCTGATGTCGTTATATCTGTCTTCTAGGGAGATGTAAACGAGGCGTGATAGTTAAATATGGCGGGATAAATTTCCAGATTGCATCACCTAACATGCACTCGCTAGATATTTTTTGCAAAAAATATATCCCTAAATGTACATATAAAGCTGGAAAAGTATTACAAACCTTATTCTTTCGTTTGACTCTGTTATTTAGTCTACTCTGCAGGAGCTGAGTTCTCAAAAATTGAGCTATCACAGGCGTATGCAGGAAATGGTATGTTTAGATGATACCAATAATTAATCGATTCTGGAGTCAACACTAATGGTTTAGCATGCATTATAAAGCATGTCAGTTCTGGATTAGTGGTCAAGTCATTAGTCTTTAATATCTACGATGACGTTGACTCTCCCCTTCTTGGCATTTATACGTTTCTCTTTCCATGTCCTCGCGAACTTGTGTTTGGCGTCGTACCTGCTTTACAGTATGAGAGAGGATGGCAGTAGAAGTGTTTGAGATGTGAATATTGGGGAGACTGATTGGAATCGGATACGAGGAAAAGATAACTAAGGAATTGCTAGTTTTGGAAGGAAGAAGGGTGTTGTGCATTCTCAGACGAAACAGAATTTTTTTGTTTTGCCGGACGATTCTGTTGGCCCTTATGTCCCTGGAATCCCGATAGGTTGCTAATCCTGTCATCAGGTTTTCTAGGATTAAGAGAACTTGACATACATCCATGCCCTGGGGGGTGAAAAATCCACCCAGGCGGGACTCGAACCCGCGACCTTCAGCTTAGCTGGCGAGGACTTTATCCCGACGCCACCGCCGTTATTGAGTAAATAGCAAGCAACTTTGCATTTCAAGTTCAATTTGCAACTAGCGAGACTAGCAACACTAGTGAGGAGGTATTATACATGGTTTGCGAGGATAGGAAGCTGGTAGTGGACGTTCGGAGGTGGCAGAAGAGGTGATGGAGGACATATAGAAAAGAGATGGATTGCTGGAGAGGGTTGTAGAGGAGGGAACACTGGCGAAGCGTGGATGAGGAAGGAAGAGGAAAGGAATTATCGACGAAATTTAAAGAGGAAGGCATTATGGGGATTTTAACCCTCTATTACGCTGAGTGACCTAGCGGTAACATATAGAAGAGTTTTTGTTTTGTCTCTGATTAGGTTTCTATACGTCCATATGACTTTGTGACATCAAAATTTAAAACTTGGCTGCTAAAATATCTCTAATTCGTACCTTTTAGTACCTGATTCTCCCATGAGTTGGGTAGGATGTGAAATGACTGCACCTGGTGGACAGAAGGATCGGTGTACAGAAGGTTAAGAGGGATTTAATGTCGGAACACGAATATGGGAGAAAGGAGAATGATATGCCACAAATTAAGGCGTTAGAACAAGTCTTGTCCTTAAACTTACCAATAAACCTGTAGAATACTGAAATTATGTTATGTTTGAACCACCCTGAACTGTGCCACGCCAGGTTTCTCTCCTTCACTGCGTCATTCATCACGTATTCCTTCCACTTCTATTTCTTACATGTTCACATCGGTGTAAATTAGGTCTCTTTTCTGTCTTCTTCCGTTGTAACCGAGCAGCCACCTCTTTTTGCTTTGTGCACGGATGGTGTCCGTACATCCTCAGTACTTTTTCTGGACTCAGGACTGAACATATTGCCTGTGAGGTACATGTGTTTTTTAAAATTCTTAAATAATTTTTATTATTTAAGAATTTATTATTTATTTAAAAATTGGTTAATACTTGTAAAATACATCGAGGTTTTGTTCTGTAATTTGTATGTTATATTTATTGAATTAAATATTAAAAAATGAAGCGTTTTTGTAATACTATTTTTATTGTTATACGAAGTATATCTGACCATGTATGTATGTGTCTCCTGTTTTGTAATCACTGTTTATCACTCGGTTTATCGAGTCAATTTTCATATTAGTTTCTAATTCTTCACGGGAATGTTAAGCGTTTTACAGAAAAAATTTTAATCATGTTTTGTTTGTTCCATGTCAGAATTTTTTTTAAACTTTTGCATGGACTATCTAAGCCCCAATACAGGCAACTCCTTAGGATTTATTTATCCTGTACTATTTTGTAATACCTGAAATGAATTAAATTATTATTATTTTAACCCCTTCCACATGGGAAGAACTTGAGGTTGGGATCAGAGTAGGAGGGCATCTGATGAAGTCGGTTATATTCGCGGACGATCAAGCATTGGTTAGTGGATTTTCGAAGGTACTGAAAGCTTTGGTAGATGCTTTAGAAATTCAGTGCGGAATATTCGGAATGAAGATAAATCGTAAGAAAACAAATGTAATGAAATTCTCTAGGAGAAAGAAAGATAGGCTTCTGATTAAAGTTGGAGGACACAAGCTCGAGCAAGTAGACCAGTTTAATTACTTAGGTAGCACGCTAGAGGATACGGGCATAATAGCAAAGACATACGTAAGAGACTAGCGCTAGCTAAGGAGGCATTTAGTATTAGAAGGGAGCTGATGACGGGGACATTGGGTAAGGATGAGAAGAAGTGGCGGGTGAAGAGCTTGATATGGAGCGTAGCGTTGTATGGGGCAGAAACATGGACCCTGAGGAAGGAGGACGAGATTAGGCTGCAGGCATTTGAGATGTGGGAGTAGAGAAGGATGGAGAAGGTTAGGTGGACGGAAAGGAAGACTAACGAGGAAGAGCTTGAGATGGTAGGCAAGGAAAGGAAACTTCTGAATGAAGCCCGGGATAGACAGGGTAGGTGGCTGTAGGATGTTATAAAGGGTGATGGGTTGCTCAAGAATTTGATAGAGGGAAGAATGGTGGGGAAGCGGGGAAGGGGAAGAATAAGGATAGGTTTCATGGACAGGATGAAGAAGGGCATATCGTATGATGAGGCGAAAAAGGATAAAGTAGAGCGAGATAGGCCCCTGAAAGTGAAGAGAACCGTGAGAAGATTCTCTGACATGAAACAAAACCTACCTTAACCGGTAGAATACTTGACCAGAAAAAAAATTATTTTAACCCCTTCCACACATACTCACGGGGGCTAGTTGGTGTAGACATGCACGCTAAGGAAGACTAACGAGGAAGAGCTTGAGATGGTAGGCGAGGAAAGGAAACTTCTGAATGAAGCCCGGGATAGGCAGGGTAGGTGGCTAGAGGGTGTTATAAAGGGTGATGGGTTGCTCAAGAATGTGATAGAGGGAAGAATGGTGGACAATCGGGGAAGGGGAAGAATGAGGATAGGTTTCATGGACAGGATGAAGAAGGGCATATCGTATGCTGAGGCGAAAAAGGATAAAATAGAGCGAGATAGGCCCCTGAAAGTGTAGAGAACCGTGAGAAGATTTTCTGACATGAAACAAAACCTACCTTAACCGGTAGAATACTTGACCAGAAAAAAATTATTTTAACCCCTTCCACACATACTCACGGGGGCTAGTTGGTGTAGACATGCACGCTTCTATTCGACGGAAGTCTGTAGTTTCAGTGGGAGTCGGCTTCGGGAGTTTCCCATACTTCACCGTTTTACAAGCCCTTCTCTCCTGCCTGTCGCACTCTCTCTCGATCTATCTCTTCCTCTCGCCATCTCTTCCGCAATAGTTAAGTCCTTCGCCCGGGCCCTGTCCCCGGGGGCCGCTGCCCCCACAAAGCCAACCACCTCTCTTTCTTACTTTCTCTCTCCGTCTCTGCCCTTTTTCGAGCCCTTCTTACCCCCCAATCCATATCGATTCCTTATTTCCTCCTCCCTTACCCTCCCCAAAGTGAAGTCATCGAATAATGTGAGGTGGCGATGGGGCGGGAGGGCGTGTGGCGGATGTAATGAGTGGGGAGGGTGGAGAACGAGGGAGGGAGGCCCAGGGATAAATTTTTTTTATAGGGGTTTGTTGGGGTAAAAGGGGGATGGTGGGTTTTTTGAGCGGCCTGGAG
Organism: Ceriagrion tenellum; assembly: GCA_963169105.1. Classification (NCBI taxonomy): domain Eukaryota; kingdom Metazoa; phylum Arthropoda; class Insecta; order Odonata; family Coenagrionidae; genus Ceriagrion; species Ceriagrion tenellum. The sequence continues at coordinate 79,997,017 of OY720644.1, forward strand.
AGGGAGTGTGTGCGGGTCCCTTCCCGGTCCTGGCGGGATAAGGACGTCTGAACCTTTTTCGGCGGAGTCCTCCATTAATTTAAAGTCCTGTCACCCTCAGTCCGTGGAATCGTCGCGAAAGCTCATGCTTTAGTCTCTTGTTTTTTTTCCTCTTCCTCTCCGCACTCCGCCTTTGAAAAGCCCCATCCCTTCCCCTCGTCCTCTCTCTCGTAACTTCCTCCCCAGTGTTCAGTTTCCCCTCCTCTGCTGTACGTTAAAGTGGTCTGTGTGTGTGTGTGTGTATATAAGTGGAAGTAATTGTCTTAGTAATCCTCGGCTGAAGTTTAAACTCGGGGAACATTCTTATCCCGCCGCCTTCCTCCTCTTATTCAGTTCCCTCCCTCTTTCTGTCCCTGCCCCTGGCTCTGAGTTTAGGTTTTCTACATCTACATAGTACTCTGTGAGGCGTGTGGCAGGGGGTGTTATGTCACCAGCCGTGTAAAAATGTAGGGTTTTTGGAGGTGAAATGGCGACGTGTATTATTGGAGTGTATTTAGTGGAGCTCAGTTTTTATTGTGGTCGTTTTTTGTGCGCGGAAAGAACGAGTTTTTGTATCTGTCTGTTGAGCAGTGTATATTTCTTATTTTATCGTTTCTGTCAGACGTTGAGATGTAGTGAGGCATCATGATAATATCTCTATGTCGCTTACCATTTTTAAATTTCTCAAGCAACCCATGCCTAGCGTGCAGCCTCCAAGTCTCTAGGGGCTCCCACCTTTATCCCTCTAAAAGTTGTGAGATACTATATGTTCGCTCGTAGTAGTTTTTAACGAAACGTACTACTTTTCTTTCTATTTTGTTGATTTTTTTGGTTAAATCTTTATGACCAGGGTCCCAAATTCTCTCGGCGTATTCGAGGTGTGGCCTAACCAGAGCCAAATAGCATCTCTCTTTTACTTTGTCATCCGATTTCATACGCTTTTCATACGCTTGCACTAACGGGTTTTGGCTGAATCTGTGTGGTTTGGAAGCAATGCGTGGATATTTGAGAATACGGTTTAGAATCGAATAAGAGTTGTTTATATTGTGGCTGTAGAGGAGGATAGAGAAAATTCAGTTGACGAAAAAATAAGGCAAACGCGAATCCTTGGCTGGTAGAAATGAAGACAAAGACTAAAGGAGGAAGTTACGAGAAAGATAGAGTAGATGAAAGAGAGCATGTGTGGCGTCTATTAGTTTTTACCGTAGTTAAGCTAGCTAAGGAGGCGGTTAGTAATAGGAGGGAGTTGATGACGGGGACATTGGCTAAGGATGTGAAGAAGAGGCTGGTGAAGAACTTGATATGCAGCATAGCGTTGTATGGGGCAGAAACGTGGACTCTCAGAAAGGAGGACGAGAATAGGCTGCAGGCATTGGAGATGTGGGTGTGGAGAAGGATGGAGAAGGTGAGGTGGACGGAAAAGAAGATTAAAGAGAAAGTGCTTGAGATGTTGGGCGATGAAAGGAAACTTTGGAATGAAATCTGGAATAGCAGGGTATATGGCTGAATGATTAAATTAAGGGTGACGGGTTGCTAAAGAATGTGATAGCAGAAAGGTTATTGGGCAAGCGGGAATGGGTAAGAAAGGTAATAGGTGTCATGGACGGGATGAAGAAGGGTAGATCGTATGCAGTGGCGAATGGATATACTATATGGATATACTATAGGGAAATAGGCCCCAGAATGTGTAGAAAACCGGAAGGAGATTCTCTGACATTAAAAAAACCTACCTTTTCCGGTAGAATACATTTAAATAAAAATGTTTGGAATGCGAATCTTGAGTTTTTGAGTGCACATTTTAATAAATTTTCAAGTAGGTCGAAAAAAAATTCTTGTGCCACACTTCCCTCTAGTAACATTTATTTATATGCTGGTAATTGCAATACATGCTGTACTAAAATTATGCAGGAGTTGATTTTATTTTACAAATTTTAGTCTTAATTAAAGCATGGTAATGTCTTGGGTTTATGGCGCGAAATTCTAAATTCAAGCGATAACCGTTTGTAAGTACGTGTTTTTTTTGGCATGATACCTTGATACTCAATAGGAACCATTATATGTAACAATATGAAAGCTACGTTTTCGCATCTAGGAGAAAATCTGTACGAGTGTCATTGAATTATTTCGAAATACATCCCAAGTGCCAAAAATGAAAATCGCTCCAACCACCTTAAAGCTTGAGAGACTGAAAATTATTCTAGAGGAAAAGAGGACTGACATTTTTGGCGTCGAAAATAGGAATAGGAGACACATCACTCGCAAAAGAGGGTGGAAGACGAATTCGCAGGGTGCTTCGTCGTGGAGGAGGCTAGCTTCTGGAAAGTGGTATTGAGTTCGGGTGACGCGGGAGGTGATGGCATGACTTATAAGGTTCGTGGAGAAATGTTGAGAAGTAAAGAAGGGAACGTAACCACTCTGCAATCATCTGCATTGACTGATATTTTGGAAATGGACTTTTCCTACCCTAAAATTGTTCACCGCGCCACTGCCTCGAGATTTTGCGAGGGATGTATGAATTAATAAAGAAGATAGGCGCTTCTATTCTTATTGACTATTCTTGCTTCATGAATGAGTCTATAGCAGACGTTTCACGGACAGAATAAGAGTTCAGAATGTAAAAGAAAATTCAAAGTGAGAACTACAGTGTACAGTATCATCAACAACCATTACATTAAATGGGACAAGGCAAGTATTCTTTGCTGCGACAGCCATTTTTGGGCGAGACAAACGAAAGAAGCTATTGAAATTAGGCTAGAGGAGAAAAATTTTAATAGAGACACGGGACACCGTGCCTGGAAACCGGTGCTCAGGAGGAAGCGAGAGGTCAGAAAAAGGCGGGAAGATTTTGACCAATCAGGAGCCTCCTGGCCCTCTTTCCTGACCTATGTATTCCGAAACCCTTAAATTTCTGAGCATTATGCCCTGAAGACGACTGGATGACTTGGTCATCGATACGTCGGGATCTATGGAGTTCTCATTGTGTGAACTTCCCCATTAGAACTTCTGTACTGTAACTGGACTGGAAGGGTGCTCAAGATTATGCTTACATTGAATCAAACAGTACCGTTTGCCACATTACACAGTATTTATTATTGCAGTATAGTTATTGTAACAGTACACTTCCAGCACTGTGATATTGCACAGCTTCAGTGCAGTTTTAACCACAGTATAGTTTCTGCTCTGTGGTTTTTAGTATATTCTCAGTATAGCCGTCTCCGCATGCGGTTCATGCAGTTCAGTCTCTACATTACACTTCCATTTTAAAATCATCATTAATATTAAACCACAGTTATGTCCAGTACAGTTAGGACGACTGGATTTTCTCTAACTGCTGATTTTAGAATTGTTTAAACTAATGTACAGTACACCCACACTAGAAGTTTTTTATCTCTGAGTACCGAGGCGTCCTCTCCTAACTGGCTAATGAACTTGGTCGGAAATTGAGGGATCCGGGTTTAGCACAGTTTCCTGAACAGTACACCCACAGTAGAGATTTTTTCCTCAGGGTGAGCCGTACGAACTGCCCTGTAAATATTCAACGTTAACTGTACTTTAATGGCACTCAAGGGCTCTCCACTCTGGCGGTGCACTAGTAATTGCACGGTGGCAGTGATCTAAAAACAATAATTTTTGTTTTAATTTAAGTAGTCTTGAGAACAGTTCCATTCCAGTTATTGAGTACAGTTAGAGCATAGATCCGCCACCTCAGACGCAGTACAGATTTTTTCCCCCAGTACTGGGGGCAATAGTGATTGCCGATAGGTTTACGACTCATGCCAGATAGGTCTAATGGCTAAGTCTAAATTCTAGTGAAATTTAAGCTTATGTATAGTACACCCACAGTAGAGTGTTATTTCTCTGGGATCTTTAACTCCCGCCCCCACCGTCTCCTTCAGTTCAACCCAGCGTGGGGTTTCAGGAACGTCAGGGTAAGACTGTCGGAGAAGGTCGCTTTTTGGCGTATTGTCCTCGAAGAGGAAGTGTGTGCCCTGCGAGAAGATCGAACCCTTGGCCTCTGTCTAGTCTCCCACCCTTTCGCTTGCCTTGAAAGCAGTGGATGTGCCGGAAAGGGCAAAGGTGCAGTGGTTGATCGACCTGGAGAGAGCTTTTTCTCCGAGACGAATGCGAAAATCTCTTGAAAAAGTGAGTTAAGTGAATTGGGCGTAGGGCGGCTGGGTGTATTTTTTTTCTTTGAATTTTTATCTCGTCTTTTTTCTCTTCTCTCTTTCACTTTGTGGGGATCCAGGGAAACGTCGGGCCCTCAGCCGTTGTCGGAGACGGATTAAAATGAAATAAGTTTTTCATCCGTCTTTGCCTGGTTTTATCCCCCCCCCCCCGACCCTTCTACCCCTCAGTCTCATCTGTGCAGCCCAACGGGATCTCTCTTCCCTTCATATTTGAAACACTGAAAGTATGCGTCTCGGTTTCGTTGCCGTCCATGTTGCCTTCAAGTGATGTTAGAATTACGCGTCCATGCTGCTCGAGTTCCATTATATCTCCAGTGCCAAAGAACCGTCCATATCTGTGCCATCTTTCTTCTGTCTTTTTTACAGTACCGTCGCTTAATACTCCTTGTTTTTGAATATGTGGTTAGAGAGAAGAAAAAATCTACTGTGGGCGTACTGTACTGCAGCCCCACTCCTCCTTACTGTAGTGGACAGTACTTTGTAAAGGTGGGTCGTTCGCGGTCGAACGGGTCCATGGATAGGAAGGAAGGACCGAGGAACGACCGTTCCTTTCGGTCCTTCGTTCCTTTCGGTCCGTCGTTACTTACGCTCCTATCTTCAAGAGATAAGATGCTCTTCATAATACCCCAAAAATTCATCTGCTCATGCTACCGGTGTAATTAGCAGTACTTTTTTACTTTGTATTAACAACACCTTTATACGAAACCAAGTAAATTTGGTAATATTACCTTCTTTTCTCTTATTACTTCCAAAATTCTTAAGCGCCGTCAATACTGTACACCAAGTAACTCTACGTTTTTTTTAGAATCTTAAAAAATATTTGTCCTCCGATAAAAAGGATCGGTGAACGAGTGATGAGGAACGGTCCGGAGTGAGCGAGTTTCCAAAAATGATCGGGTTTGCCTATCTTTAGTACTGCGGTTGAATTATTAAGGATAATTTACGCTGGAAGTGTACGGTAGAGACTGAACTGCATGCACCGCAGACGGAGAGGACTGTACTGAGAATATACTGAAAACTACAGTGCAGAAACTGTACTGTGGTTAAAACTGTGCTGAAACTGTGCTGAATCCCAGTGCTGGAAGTGTACGGTAGTGAGAGATGTACTACAGAAATGGTGCATAATGTGACCAACTGTACATACTATTTGTTTCAATTAAAAAAATTAAGTAAAAGCAGAAAAAGACAAAGAATGAGAGAAACACGCTAACAAGTGCATACATTTAAGATTTCTATCATCTCGATCACCTTTCACGTCTAGAACTGGAGTAATCTACTTAATTATTCTGCTGAAACTCGCCTCCCTATGTATATACGTTTTCTATACCTATCTTCGTAGCATATGTTGTCACATGGTAGGCTTAGCCAGATAGTTCCCTAGTCATCGTACGAAGATGGTATTCGTATTATACGTTAATTTGAGCAGATCTAGGAAGTATGAAGAAAATATTGTTATAATAATAGTTCAATAGTATACTTTAATTTGTCTAACATATTCATTAATAAAATATAAATGTGAAAATGAGCCTCTAACTCAACTCATTTTTTTCTCGCGGTACTTTTCAAATACCCCCTTAACAGTAGGTTGTGTTACTGCGGTAGCTGTATGATTTATTTTCAAAAATTGTTGATGAAACATACAAGCTACACACTTAATTTTTACACGAATTTACGTGTTAGAAATGTCTCATTTTTTAATTAAGTGCGTACACGTACCGTTTCTCATGTAGCTGGGCTGGTATATTTCATCAAAAACCTCGTAAAGTATTTCGTTTAGGAGCTAATATTTTGGTGTTCTTGGAAGAGTGAGATGCTTTTCTTTAAAATGAGACCAACTTCGTAGATTTCTTGGCGAAATGACATTTTATTCAGGCTCCCTTAAGACCCCCTGCTACAGGCTTTCGTAGACGTGTGGATATACCCTTTGCGTCCCTTTGCCCCACTATCGACTCTTCTTATATGCTTTTCTTTAGCTCGCTTTTCCCTGGATCCTTGGATCCCTGGGTCAATGGTTACCACCGCATTTAACTGTAAACATGAATCGAGTTTGACTAGTGCTAAAGTGTTTAACCTTCGTCCCGGAGGTCATTTATAGGCGACGCATTGAGTCTACATCCAAGCGATTTTTTCAGTAAAATGTCGTAGTTTTTTAAACATTTTATTAATTAGGACTAAAAAGTAAAAAATAAAAAAAAAGAATTTTTAAGCACGCATTTCTAAAAAAATGTTTAAAAAATCTAAAAACGGAAATATCTTAACGTCGCACTAAAAATGGAAAAAATAATATTTTCTCGAGTGAATGAAGATTTAGCTTAGTACTGGAAATAATTAATTCAATCCAAGGAAATTAGCCACACAATGATAAGACCACAACGAAAAGCATGGAGCGCTAAACATTTTCTAGAAATTGTATGTTGAAGCTCTCTATTGAATGCCAAAATTTTCATATTTAATGAATTAATGTTGATATCGAATATGAAAGAGCGCCCCACGCTTTTCGTTGTGGTCTTATATTCGTGTGGCTAATTTCCCTGAATTGAATTTAATTATTTCCAGTACTAGGCTAAATTTTCAATTTTCAGAGAATTTAATGGTAGTTACCATTTTTTTTGAAGTATTATTTTGTCTTTTTTCGTGCTATGTTAAAATATATCTTTTTGTAGATTTTTAAAAATATCTTTTTAGAAAACCATGCTTAAATATTATTTTTTTATTATACCTGCGAGCGTTTTCTTAGTCTACCTCTCCTATTTAAGTTCGTAATCCATCCTATCTCTCAGGCCCTCTGCCCATTTCTTTCCTTACATCATTCCATTTCTATCCAACTACTTCTATTATCCCCGCCGAAATTATCGGACCTCTATCAGTGTCCCAGAAAACTTTCTTGCTCTTTTTACGTCTCCCCCATTCTATCCCCGCCCTTTCCTTTTATTTGCGGCTTATCAAGTCGGTTAAGAGTGCGTGCATTCAGTCGTTATGGGAAAGGATTTCGAGTGCCCGTGGTGGTGGCGGAGTTTTTCATTCAATATGTACTCGATCTGATGCCAGGGTTTTTACCCGAAAGGCGGTTTGCGAAGGTTTCTCTGCCTTCTCCCTTGGGGCTTTCTACTTGTCTTTTTACCTTTGTGGACGTCATTTTTCTCGATTCTGTCACTGTAGTACTGCTCTCATTATCATTGGTTTTGTTCGGTGTATTTGCCAGAGTGAAGTCATTCCTCACGTCAGCCCTCCCAACTCATGCAGGCTATTTTTATGCACGCTCGTTTTTTTGTTTGCTGAGGATTCATCTCATTCGGTAAGTTCAAGGTGAGAAGTATTGTTTCGATCAAAGTTTGTGTTATTTTCAACTGATTTTTCGATATCAAAAGGGATTTGTTTCTGGCGGTTTTTTTATGAGGAAGCAGATTAAAGGGAGGTAGCGCACAGGCATTTCGGCTGAAATGAAGTGAAGCGTGAAGCCTGCTGAACCAGAGATAAAGGCGGCGTGGGGAAGTATGTACTGCGACCCTATCAGGGATAATGGGAGAGTTGCAGGGATCCATTGGAAACTTGCCCAAACTAGGAGAACTTCGAATTAAAATGATCATTCTGGTAACTTCGTGGTATCATGGGAATGGATTCCTTTCCCATGGTTGAAATTGGTTGTATGCTGCTCTCATCAATTTTATTCTTCAATATCCTCTTAATGCCTATTTATTTTCTCATGTTAGTTTCCTTAATGACATAATAATGTTGTGGCCATCCTAGGTGGTTCCTCAGTACAGCTTGCCTTGCTTCTTTCATTTTTAAAATAAGGTTCTTAGATGGACGGAACAAGCCTGATATATTCGGAAAGAAATTTATCATAGAATTCACAATCAAACCTTTATTGACCGTTAAATGATACATGAATGAAGATAAACCATAAGAAAAAATATAATGAGATTCTCAGGGAATAAGAAAGCGAGGCTGGTCATTATTGTTGGAGGACACAAGCTGGAGCAAGTAGAGCATTTTAATTACATTAGCAGTACGCTAGATGAAAAGAACATAGTAGTAAAGACATACGGAAAAAAATAGCGCTGGCTAAGGAGGCGTTAGCAATAGAAGGGGATTTAAAACCTTTATTGGCCGTTTTATGACGGGGCTCGTGGGTAAGGATGTGAAGAAGAGGCTGGTGAAGAGCTTGATATGGAGTTTACCGTTGTACGGTGCAGGAACGTGGACTCATAGAAAGGAGGACGAGTATAGGCTGCAGGCATTTGAGATATGGGTGTGGAGAAGGATGGAGAAGGTCAGGTGGACGGAGAGGAAGACTAACGAGGAAGTGCTTGAGATGGTGGGCGAGTGAAGGAAACTTTAAATGAAATCCGGGATAGGCAGGGTAGATGGCTGAAGGATGTAATAAAGGGCGATGGGTTACTCAATAGTGTGATATAGAGAAGGTTGTTGGGCAAGCGGGATAGGGGAAAAAAAGAGAATAAGTTTCATGGGCGGGATTAAGAAGGGCGTATCTTATGCTGATGCGAATAAGGATAAACTAGAGAGATAGGCCTCTGAAAGTGTAGAAAACCGTGCGGAGATTCTCTGACATTCAACAAAACCTACCTCAATCGGCTGAATATCATAAAAAAATGACATATGTTATATTTTTGCATTTCATGAGCTAGGTTAACTTATGGGGATAAATTTCCAAACATTGCATGAAACTAATGATATGGTACGAAGTCACTCGCACGGGTGCACATACACCAGGGTTGAAATTCGCTATGAAAAAATCATTTGACTTGACCGGGATACAAACCCGGATCTCCCAATTGCCGGTCAGGTGTGTTAGCCAGTTACTGTGTAACTGGCTAACACACCTGACCGGATGGGATATGGGATTATGGGGATAAGTTTTGGACTCAAATACCTAGTTGTCAGTTACAGATACTTTGACGGAAGACTGAAATATTTCATAAATTATTCTGAATATGCTAATATTCCCTCGTGTCTTCATTAAATTAGTGAAATTAACGGTGTGGATAAAAACGAAAGCAAAACTTTGTCTTCAATGACGTATTGAGATGTACGAATACCGCGATCTAGGTTTCGACTTCAAACGTCACTACAGGGTGTCATCATTACTTCATTGTTCACACCAGTGCAGGTCTAAGAGCTATTGGTTCGTACTTGCAAGTATTTACGCCATTCTGAGATTGTTACCCAAGAGAAAGGGATGAATGTTTTTTGGGTCACAAATAAATTCATTCATTGGTCGTTCAATCCTAAGATTGGTTGGCTGCAGCCCTCCACCCTTCCTTATCTAATGCAAGTTCCCTTACCTCCTGGTATCTCTTCGTATGTTATTTCCTTTATTTGGCCCATGAGCTTATTCCTAGGTCTTCCTCTGGGGACTTTTCCCTCTGTTTAATCTTTAATTATGTTCTTCACAAACCCTTTGTGTCTCAGGGAGTGTTCAATCCATCTGGTTCTTTTCTTCTGTATGGTGTTACATATTTTCCTTTCCTCTTTATATCCTTACCAGCCTCCTATTTATGTACTTACCCAAAGTCCCAACCGTAAGCCCTCTTCTACAACTAAAAATATCCATCGCTAACGCTATTCTCTTTCAGGCGTCTTCGTCACTATGACCATTTTCTTCTACCGTCATCATTGGTCGTTCAATCCTAGGATTGGTGGACAGCAGCCCTCCACTCTTTCCTATCTAATGCTGGCTCCCTTATCTCCTCGTAGCTCTTCCTGTGTGCTCTCCCCTTTATTCGGTCCATGAAGTTATTCCTGCGTCTTCCACTGTGGTCTTCTTCTATTTTACCTTCAATGTTGTTATTCACAAACCCATTGTGTTTCAGGGTGTGTACAATCCATTTGGTTCCTCTTTTCTGTGTGGTATTCCATATTTTCCTTTCCTCTTCTATTTTTCTGTGCACTTCATCATTTCTTATTTTGTCCGTCCATTTTATCTTCAGCATACTTCTCCAGTACCAGGTTTCGATGGCTTTTTTTTCTTTTCCTGGTCTGCTTTTCCAATGGTAATACACATAAATTGTTCTCGTGTTAATATGATTTAATTTTTTCACGCTCCTTGTGGTGATAATACTTCGGACTATGAACTAACGCATACCCATCAAGTCCGCGATTTTTTCCATACCTTGTGGACAGCTTAGCTGGTTTGACTGCTCGTTATTCCAGTCGTCTATCTGAGTTGATCGTGTCTTAAAATTGTGGACTGGGTAGAAAATCACTCGGGAATGCCGCTCGCCCAAACGTTTTCCTTTCCCCTTATTCTTTTTCCCTTGTAATCCTCTTCTCTCCCTTCTCTGGGTACCAATCCCTTTTTCCTTCGTGTATTTCACTCCCCAACGATTTACATAGTAGTCGGGACCTCTTTTCTCCACCTTTTATAGTCCCCGGTCGTCTCCCCTCCTCAGTGGTCCTTCGACCTGTTCCACCATGACTGCCCCGTTTTCCCTATCACTGGAAATCTCCATACACGTCGTCCTCACTGGAGAACCCCTCCTCTCCCTCCGGCCCCCGAAAAAAACCCTGCCTCTTTCTCCGGTCCGTCCTCTTACCCTGACCCTTTCGCCGATCCACTATTAGGGTTGCCAACCCTCCCCGATTTTTCGACATTTACCCGGAATACGAATACATTTTTTTTTATTTCCCTACCGATTTAAGTATAAGGTAGTTTGTGCGTGATAGTTGCCTGGTCATAGTGTGGGTCATGTTCGAATTATAGTTTTTAATTGAAGCAGCTGTAAGAACCATGAATTAAATACGCATTATCAGTGGTGCAATGGCATAATATTCTATGACCAAAATTATTTACAAGTTTTTAACTTGATTCATTTTCTTCACGTAGGAAGTTTAAAACTTCTTTAAAACGGAAGGTTTTTTCACGATGCTAAAAAATTACTGCGCTGGAAATATGATTTATTTCAAAGGAGTTGAGAGAACATTAAAATTACAGTGCTCATTTTTTCATGAGATCTAGGTGTTAATAATACATGATTTTTTAAAATGAGGTCTCTCTTGAGTGCATGTACGTACCATTTCCCATGTAAAAGAGCTGGTATTTTTTGGCAAAAATCATGGAAAGTAGTGAGGTAAGGGGTTGAGTTTTAGGTGTCTTAACCCTTTGAGTACGGCATGACGTGATATCACGTCAAGGTTGTCTATACGCTGGTGCTGATGACGTGATATCACGTCATGTGTGCTGGGAGTGTTCCAGCTATCTCTAGGGGACCTGGTGAAAGTTCCCTAGTGAATGCTGGAACACTCACGGTACCCTTGGCGTGATATCACGTCATCAGCACCAGCGTAAAGACAACCATGACGTGAAATCACGTCATGCCGCACTCCAAGGGTTAGAAGGATGAGATATGTGTCTTATTTAATGAGACTAAATTCATTGATTTCTGTTTGAAATAATATTTTGCTCAAACTACCTTAAATTAACATTTTTTTGTTGCTGAGAATTTCAGTCATGTAATATTATATTATTGAACCATTAGTATTATAATTTTTACGCAGTGATTCCTACTGCGTATTTAAATGTAAAATTGTAATATGGCCTACATTTTGACCAGGGAAATGCCTCGCTCAAAGTTCTTTCGACTTGAATAACGAACTTATTTTTCACGTGCAAGGCCAGGGATCATTTGAGCTTTAGCTTTCTAATAAAAAGAAAGTGATACCTCCAGCCATCATCCTCCCGACCACTTGGTCATTTTTGACATATTTGATATTGAATTATTTATGGTGCTCTAATAAAGTTTTATATGTCTGTAGTTCTAAGTAATTAAATATAAATATCCACTTAATTCCTTAACTTAACTCATTTTTTTAACGCGGTACGTCTAAAACTCCTCAACGGAAGGTATTTTGCGATTCTGAAGAGGTAACTGCGGTGACAATATGTTATATTTTCAAATATGCTTGAGAAAACATATAAGCTACTCGCTGTTAATTCTTTGACGAGATCTAGGTGTTAGGATTTGTTTTTTTTTTTAAATTAGCTCTCTCTGCAGTGCATACGCCTACCATTTCCTATATAAGGAGCGGGTATTTTTCGTCAAAAATCGAGGAAAGTTGTTCAGTTGGGGGCTGATATTTTTGTGTTTTGGAAATTGAGATATTTTGTTTGAAATTATACCAAATTCATTGATTGCTAGTGAAAATGTTATATCGGTCGTAGTGTTATACTAGGCGACGTCACTAGGTAGGAACGCGTGTGCTAAATTCCCCGCACCGAAGCTGCTGGGATTTGATCGGTGGTGCGCAAAAGACTGTAAAAGCAACTAGACTTTCTGCTGTGGTTGAAAAAAAAAGTGTACTGTGGTTGCGAAAAGGCCCATTGTATTTACATTTTAAAATGATTCTAAAAAAATTCTTAAAGGATAAAAGTGATTAACTCGTAATTTCCTGATCTAAAACTTGTGCAACTTGTATTAGTTAAAAAATTTTGATGGATTGGGCTCTGTTTACTCTGTAGTGACGTTACAATCCAGCCAACTCGGCGGGATGCCTGTCTAAAATTCGTCCTAAATATTACCACTAATTATAATTAGCATTTAATTGACATGGGTTGAAAGGAAACTTTTGAATGAAATTCAGGATCGGCAGAGTAGGTGGCTGGAGGAAGTATTAAGGGGCGAGGAGTTGCTGGAGAATGTAATAGAAAGAAGTATGTTGGGCAAACCGGGAAGAGGAAGGAGGAGAAAGGTTTCTATGGACAGGATGATGAAGGATAGATGCGAAATAGGATCTAGTAGAGGGAGATAGGTTCCTGAAAGTGTAGAAAAGCGGGAGGAGATTCTTTAAATTCAACAATCCCTACCATAACTGGTAGAATACTTAAATAATTACTTACGATTGCATTAGTATACAAATACAAAACATACGTGGCACAGCATTAAGGAAACTAGGTTTTGTTAAACGTGTAATAGGAAAGGTCCTCGGATGAAAAATTCAAAGACAGATGCTACTTCGCTCTGGTTAGGCCACACCTAGAATATACCGCGAGCATTTGGGACCCTGGTCAAGTAGATTTAACCAAAAAAGTTAATAAAGTACAAAGGAAAGCAGCGCGCTTCGTTAAAAACCGCTACGAGCGTACATATAGTGTCTCACAAGTTTTAGAGGGATTAAGATGGGAGCCTCTAGAGACTCAGAGGCTACACGCTAGGCTTAGGTTGCTTGAGAAATTCAGAGCTGATATTTTTCGTAGCGACACAGAGAATATTATCATGACTCCTCACTACACATCTAGGTCTGAGAGATGCGATAAAATAATAGAGATACACAGCTGAACAGATAGGTACAAAAACTCATTCTTTCCGCGCACAATAAGCGACCACAGTAAAAATTGAGCTCCACTAAATACACTCCTATAATACATGTCACCATTTCATCTCCCAAAAACGTACATCTTTTCACGGCTGGTGACCGGTCGCCCACTGACACACGTCCATGCGACGGCTCGCTGGGTATTATGTAGATGTTGATGTAGTATACTTTTACGCACCCCTATGAATTAACAATAATTATGGCACCACCCAAGTTTATTCTTCATATTTTGAATCGTCACGAAGGAGTTCCACTTGACGCCGTAAAGCATAGAATATAATAATATAATAATAAGTTTATTACTTCCAAAAAAAACAAACATCACAAATAAATTACAGGTTTTTTTTTCCATACAAGGGGAAGCTTTAGGTAGCCTCTAAGAAATATCTGTGATGAGGCTACCATCCCAGAATATATAGCTGCTTATTGCTTTTAACTGAACAATACAAATCAATTATATATACAAAGTAGTTTTACAATAGATTTCAGAATGAACCAAATGGAATACAATAAATAGAAAAAGAAAAAAACAACTTCATATGATAATATGAAAGAAATTTTCTACACTTTTCTGAGTTAGAATCCATTCCGCTATTAGTTTGAAAAGTTTGTTTTTAGTATAATTTCCGGCTTTTAAGTCCTCTGGTAGCAAGTTGTAAACCTTGGGCCCCATGTACAAGAATGATCTCTTAAAGACCGATTTTTTTGGCTTGATTGGATGAACGTAAAATTTATTTCTGAGATTATGTTTCGTTCTTTTCAATTGTTTGTTCCTACTTCTTAGGTAAAATAATTTAAGGACTTTATAAACATATAAGTGTCTCAACGGTAGCAATTTTAATGCTGAAAATAGGGGGAAAGAATGATGATATTTTGATTTACCAGCAATGATTCTTATTATTCTTTTCTGCAGTACAGTAATTGGTTGGAGTACATTTTGATAAGCTCCCCCCTAGCAGACTAATCCATAACTTAACTTTGACTGAACCAGTGAACAATAAAGGGTTTTGCGGAAATGAATTGAACACATATTATGTATTAAGTATAATTTTTCTAGGCAGTATCTTAGTGCACCAGAAACTTTTGACATGTGACTGTCCCATTTTAATTGTTGATCCGTTGTAGTTGGCAACCCTGCTCACGATGGTTTGGGAAAGGGATAATGCAGATTGGGAATCCCGCCGGAGCTGAAAATCGGTCAAGGCAGGGGAGGGATGGGGGTGCGTGTTGGTTTTTGGGATTGGTCTGCAAGAAAGGGGAAGAGTTTGGTGCGAGGGATATAGGTGCTGGGTTCCGCGTTCCTCTCTTCCCTCTCCCCCTCTCTCCCGTGCTTTCTTCATATCCTACCCTCTTTCCGATTGGAAGGAGTTAGGTCCTCAGAGGGCACCCACTTTTGCTCGATATTTGAGATGCATCGACTGCTGTATGCGATATCATGAGTTCTGCGATGCCTGGTATGACTGGAGATGATAGGTGGTGTTTTCTTTGTTGTTTTTGTTCAGTTCCTTATTACGTTGGGAGCTGTCTGGGTAGGCAAACGTTTTATCCTGCTCGTCGTTTTTCAATTTCTTTGAAAGCAACGGATAAATGTGATCTGTACTAATCTTATAGAGTTGTGAAACTCGTCTCTGTGTTATCTAAGGTCTTATTAATTTTTTTCTATTTCTTCTCTCCTGACTTGATGTTAATGCCCATGTTTCAAAGCCATGTATCAGATGTAATAATCTTCGTTCTGTGAAACCTAAGAATTATCTCCAGTTGTGTAGTTGTGTATTCTTTAATGCTCATACCGGCTTTTAAAATCTATTATCCGTTTAGGATAACCTGAGACGTTGAAGCCAGTATAAATGAGTTTTTCAACATGTCCTGTTCCAAGATAATTAATGACAATTCTTGGCGTGAAGGGATTTTATCTTGGCAGTTATATCCTGCTTATAATACACAGAGAAAAAACTCTGGTTGTACAGCTATAATTCTAGCTGTATAGCCAGAATATCTAGCAGTATATGGGACAGCTAGACGTGTAGCTATACAGAGAGAAATTTCTAGCAGAGCCATCTAATCCGTCTAGATAGATATTTCTAGGAAGACGGCAATACGGTATAGCTCTCCAGCCATATGGAGTAGCTAACCGATTGCTTCGCATATAACACCAGCTAGGCAGATTAGCCACTAGCTCTATATTGCCGATAATCTGTTAAATTTCTAGCTGGTCTACGGTATATTACGAATATGAATGTATTTATACATAAAATACTTCAGAAAAAATAACTTTCCTGTGCATCACAAAAATGGAAGTAGTATATGCGATGTCGAATAAATCTGAAAGCATTACACTTAGCTGCATACTGGATAATTTTGAACAAGTTTAATCACATGAAATGAAAAATATCTCAATACTGGAATGAAAAATATTTTACCTAACGCATGCTACTAACTTATTTAATACGTTTTGCTTAAAAATTTCTTCCGTGGAAGAGTTCTAGTAGGAAATAATAAAAAACATTTCGCAGTTGATACTTACCGTCAAATATAGACCCGTACGGCCGTATCCATAGATTTCCGCAAAAAGGTGCTAGTAGGTGACTAACTTAGTCAGCTACTAAGAGATCTTACTCGCATACGAAAAAATAGTATTCTTAGAGCCTTTCCACTGAGCTACTAACCTAGTATGCTATTATCGCCACTATCGTATCGGAGTACATAATTGTAGGTAGCGACTGCCTTAGAAACAATGAAGCTGAATGTATAGAAAAATCGGGAATACGTGCTTGTTATAAACTTTATTTTTGCCACACGTAGTAATACACCACAAACTTGCACAGATCGTTCATAAAATCATTTGGGCACACTGCAGCTTCACCACATCAAAGTTTAACGTACTCCATCCTCTCGCACAAAATTATGGTATCAGTTATATTCAAACAATCACAGTACTTTCTTGAGGTTTTCACCGTTCCGTCAAAATAAAAACACTCAAAATGGAAAATGTTTGCCTCTAGTTAATGGATAATATCTGCCATTTACACAGAAAATGTAAAAATACTCACATTCACAAACTAACCATCATTCTGTAAACGAAAAACGAACATGCACACGGTACAGCGAAAATTGTCACTATTTAATCTGGATACCTATTTGTCCCTTCATGAATCCTTTCTGAGCATAAAATAAAACGAAACTGATTTAACTTATCCACTTACAAGATAAAACATAAAATATGATGCGATACACTGTTGAAGCACTGGAAGAAAACATTTTTCTGCGTGAACCATAACAACGTTCTGCAACCATAACAAAAACGAAACGAAATAGAATTACGGCAGAATGTAAACATATCAGCGCTTTGATGTAAACATATTCGCAATTACAATCATTACCTGAGCGAAATCATTACAATTCAATACGATAACAATTGTACGTCTTTATATCAATGTAAGACACATTTCTACGACAACAAACAGTAATATACTCGAGTTTATTACTCTGAAGCACGTCACTTGATGCAGTAGTCACGAAAACCAATATGCACTTGTAAATTGTTTACGAGGCTTCCTCCTCGACACATTCTTTAAAATGGGCTCTTATCTCGTAGAGTAATCATCTAAAAACACAAATAAATAGCACTAACGTCCAATGATTTTTAAAAATGCAATCGTTACCCTCAAAAACAGTCCATACACACAACTATTTATGCACTTTATAATGCTGTGAGGCATAGCACTGATAAAACGAGTTGAAGAAGAGGTGATGACCACTTTACGACGCTCAAAACCACACTAATGATCTCACTAGCTCTTCCTTTTTCGTCGAATAAAACACTCATGAAGCACTACGAAGTACCACAACACACTGATAGACTAAGAGCAAATAATTAAAAAGCTCAGTTTGATCCAGCAACAGTACTACACGTCGCATCCGCCAGACTTGAGAAAAGCAATTCCACCGGTATCTTTGGTATTTTCGCCTGAAATCTCTGTTATGGCTTCAAGTTATCACCCGAGGTGAACCTCCCGATGTTGACCTCGTGGTTCATTCTGCACTAGAAAGAAACAATGGCGGAATGAGACAACCATAGGTCCGCAAGAAGCGACGGAGCCGAGTCACGTGACTCAAGTTGGAAGCGAGTCTCACCGGATGAGCTTACCAACCAAATCATTTCGCTGTGCATCTAAACACCGTCTGCTGTAAATCTACAGGTACCCAGCTTAATGCGACTGACTGTACAGTATCTTACATACCTCCACAGCTATAAAATCTGCTGATTCAGCAAAACTAAAGCACCAATCCGTTTTAGCAGTAGAGCGTATGCACTTTTTTTTCAGTGTATGAATCGATGTTCGATGATATCTGATGTGCTGCATAAGTCGGTATTACAAGCCGGTTTCAGAGCGGAAGAGGGAATATTATCTTGACGCTCCACTACATCTTTAGTTGAGTCCCGCTTGGGTGAATTTTTTAATCATTATGGACATGGTTGTTTTTGATCGTGTTATGTTACAACGTCCGATGTAAAATTTCTATAATGTGCTGTTTTCGGGGTTTTTTGGGGTTGTGGAAAATAAATTAATAAATAATAGGGACCCCATCATCAGCTTCCTTTTGTATTTAGTACATATGCGATATGTCTACATCTACATCTACGAACTACCGTGAAAGCCACCATTAGAGTGTGTGACACGGGGTGATTTCATACCAGGCATGCAACACTCATCCCAGTTCAAATCAGAACCGCGCACGTTCCCCCGAATGCCAGGCGCAGGCCAAAAGCAGTCTGGACAACGGTACACAGACCAGAAACCAGGAGAGAGATACGTTGAAGAACATGCTACCATGCGTTACACTACTCTAGATGCATGTACCGGTTATTATTATTAATGCGACAAATAAATAGCACTACTAGGTATTAAAACATGCAAGAGTATATCATGCCGGAGATTGCATGTGAGGTTAGTATCTGAAATTCATGTTAAGATATTTAGCACTACTGAAATAAACCTATTTAACCTAGTCAGTATCCTAAAACATCTATCGCAACTGTTATGGTCCCTTATTGTACGTGAAATAAATTATATTTTAAATCTATCGATTCTGCAGTCCTATTTCCTTAATCTTTTTACTGTGATCGTTTCTACCATAATTGTTTGTCTGTAGCAAAATAAAACCAAAATACAACATGAAAATTAATGAGACGAAGACTAAAATCCTGGTATGCGGAGGAGAGAAACTGAATGTAGAAGTCATCTTGATAGGATAGAAATTAGAGCAAGTAGATTAATTCACCTCTCTGGGAAGTACCATCACGTGGGATGGAAGAAGTACACGGACGTCCGGCAAAAAATAGTCTACGTCAATCTTTCGTAAAAGATTTAACCTATATTTTCCCTTCGATCGGATAGAGGTTCCCATCCTATGTATATGTCGTCTCGAATGCAGTTCAAAATATTCATCTCGCAGCGATGTTGAAATTTTTACATCGCGCACCCCGTCGCCTTGCCTTCCCCTCCTCCCCCGCCACGCCCCCCCTCCTCTTTCTCCGCCCCCAAAACAAACTAACTTAACTCGGGCAGTGCTACTTCTTCTGCGGCGCGCTTGGCTACGGGGACCTCGTTTTGCGGGGCCTGAGGATCTGCTCGCCGAGGTTCTGTTGGTTGAGTCGGTGAGGCGGGGAAGGCGAGGCTTTCGATGCACGCGGTGGGCTGGGTAGTCCGCCGGAGAGGGGGTGTTCCGGTGGAGAGGGGGAGTGGTAAAAGACCCTCCCCTTGTGCGGTGCTCGGGCCATTTATTACCATTGCGCATTATTTCGAAGTTAAGGCCTTCCCCCCCTCCTCCGTTTCGCCGACTCGCTCCACAAAAGGAGAATTTGAACGGAGCGGGCAGGGCTGATACGTTGGAAAGTTTCGTGCATTTACTGGCGCCGCCGGGATGCTGTGTTTGTGGGGGACGGGGAGTGGGGGGTGTTAGTTGGGGAGGATGGTGGCGGATTCTTTATCGATTCTGGAACAGCCGTGGTCTTTTGACTGAGTCGAATATTATGCTGTCAGGTGTGGGTGGGATATTAGCTTCAAGAGGGTTCCATTTTCTGTTAAAATTACAGTGGCTATGGTTTTTTCTTTTGGTATACCCGTTAGTTTTGATCTTCCAAGAGTACAACGTGAAAATAAATAAGACGAAGACCAAAATCCTAGTGTGCGGAAGAGAGAAACTGAATGTAGAAGTCACCTTGAGAGGAGAGAAATTAAAGCAAGTGGATTCCTTCACCTCCATCCCTTCCCTTCCTATTTCATTGCCGTATTTGCAGTTGGCTTGAAAACCATCAACTTTAGCCGGGCTTGTCACTAAGTGCTGGCTTAGGATACAGTCGCTCTGATTTGCTTCTTTGAAGCCCTCTTCTCATTGCCTTGCGTTGCCGTCTTTAATGGAACCTCTCTCTTCACGCCACTTCTTTTGCTCCTTACGTGTCCACTCTCATTTTTAAAAGCACCTAATGATACGTTTCCTCTCATACGACCTCCCTATAAGTATCATACTACATCGAAATCTGCTGAAATTGCCACGAGGAAAAAATCGATAGATAGTCTTCGATAGATTCTAGCGAGATATAACACAGTCTCCAAACCCCATGATTACCTTCGAGGAGCTAAAGATCCATTGCCTCCGTCTCCGTCCGAAGGAATATACCAAATCATTTGTGGCTGTGGAAAATCGTATGTGGGGCAAACAAAAAGAGCCATGAGTTGTAGACTTCGAGAACAAGAAAGGGTAATATCTAAGGAGGACTGGTATCACTCTGCCGTAGCTGAACATACATGTATGGAAGAGGGTCATACCATAGACATCAAGTCCGCGATTACTCTATCAAAAGAAAGCAGCTATTATCCACGGCTCATCAGAGAAGCTATTGAAATAGAAAAAAGACCTAATAACCTGAACAGAGATGATGGGTATAAACTTCCATTAACGTGGAAGAAACTTTTGGAAAAGAAAAAACGGTCAAGTTGAGCCTTTAAAAAATTAACAGCCGAAATTTCAAATGTTAAAGAAGACCATTGTTGTTCGGGCCTATAAATGCCCAACCACCTACGGCAAAGAAACAATAAGCCTGACGAAGCCGGCAGAATAGCACGGCGATACTGTTGCTCTTAAAAAGTCATCGCAAATACCAAAAGATTTTTCAAGATTAAATCATGAGCTGCGAAGATTTACGAAAAAAATCTGTGATTACTGTGATAACGAAAGTGAAAGTGCTGGTTTTTCTGGATGGCGTCGGGCATTCATCATTTTGTTGAAAGTAGGATCGTATTACATCGATATGTTACTCAAAGTAATTGAAAATGAGGACTCATATGAAGAGAACGTGCGCAGAATGCTCTCCGTCAGAGGCATGCCAATATTTAAGTTCTGGTTTTCAACTACCATACTTGCGGTTTTTGTTTCGTATTAAGTATTGCTCAATCATATGTTTGAAAATATCTTCCCGAATAGTGATTCTCTTTCCAGTTAGTTGATAAGTCACTATACATCGCATTATATTTAACATTTCTCCCTTTTTAATATCCCGTGAGTTGTTTTGTGAGGAGCTTTTTGCGAGTTCAATGGAGGGAAAATGCTGGTTTGAAGTCATGTTTTTTCCTGCTTCTCCCCTTTAATCTCATTAAAGGGAGAAAATGTAGCATGAAAATGTGCGAGACACCGTCTGTTGTTGTGAGAACATAGTTTTTAGAGTATCTGAATGAGGCAGTGGAACTCATACTTGGTGTGTTTGGTAATTACTTGTATCCGTAATTATGGCATTAACGGGAGGGGTGATTATAATGTTTAAAATGCATGCTAGGTAATTTTATGTGCCTCTGTTTGGTGGTCAGTACGAAAAATACTTAGGGTAGAGAAGCGGCCTGTGATCCGTCGCGGACTTGGACAATGCGTCCACCACCTTACTGAGTTGTCACTTTCCTCGACGTGACCGAGACCTTAGAATAATATCCCTTCAAGGAGAAAGCTGATTTTTCCCCAGAGCGACAGTGGCGACTCTCCATTTTTTGAGAAACTGTATTCTCTCATAGTTCATGCGATAATTATCTGTGCTCCTATTATTTCGTCTTCTTGAAGGTGGATGTAACGGTTTACGTTTAAGCACAGATTTGCGTGGATCTATACACACTTGTACTTAATATGTAGTAATTTGTATCGATAAAAGGGAAAAAATTACATGTTACCTCTTAGGTTAATTGGAAATTTGAATGGCTATTTAAACAGGTATCCTTATGGCACTTGACGTATATTTCGAAATAATTCGATTGCTGGTGAGCAGATTGTCCCCTAAATGCGAAATAATTCGTTTTCTATTATTACTAGCTGACCCGTGCGAATATTTCGCACAGTATGCAGCTTCTTCATGTTTCTTCCTTCTTTTTTCCTGTTCTTCTACCTGTCGAATATTTCGCACAGTATGCAACTTCTTCCTGTTCTTCCCTCTTTCTTCCTGTTCTTCTACCTGTCGAATATTTCGCACAGATTGCAGCTTCTTCCTGTTTCTTCCCATGGACAATTATATGTTATTTATGTTTGTGTTAAAGATACATAACGTAAACGGTCACACTGATTGCATGTAGAATGTAAACAATCTAACTAAACGATGTGCTAATAGATGGCGCCTCCTACAGTCTTTTAAGCACGTAACCATAGCCAACATATTAGTTGATTATAGTGTCAACAGATGACACTGTTAATTTTTGATCATTTTTTAACAAAAACTTTAATTTTAAACCATTTGTCTATTTTTCGTCAATAGCGGGGAACATAAGCTTTAAATCGATGTTTGAATCATTAATTTTGATGGATAATGGGAGTTATGGCGTTGCGACAAAAATATACCTTTGAGAAATTATATATACGATACTGACTGCTTAAAAATATCAAGGGATAATGTAGAGTAAAAAAACACCGTAAACCCATGCCAAGCAATGCTCAATCGTAGATGTAGAAACACAATTCTTGGGTCGTTGATAATACCACATGTACAGTCGTTTCGTCATGCATCGCGGTAGACCAGAGGAAAGCG
Source organism: Ceriagrion tenellum (assembly GCA_963169105.1). Lineage (NCBI taxonomy): Eukaryota > Metazoa > Arthropoda > Insecta > Odonata > Coenagrionidae > Ceriagrion > Ceriagrion tenellum. Next base: position 80,019,616 of record OY720644.1, read on the forward strand.
ATGGACCAGACAGGATAGAGAAGAAGAGTGAGGAACAGCCACTCCTAGTATCTAGAAATACCCTGAAGAGAAAGAAGAAGAAAATTTATAGTCGTTTCCACTGTGTGAACTTGTGTACATCATTGAAAGTTTGGTTCAGAATTTTTACGACTTTCCTGAAACTTTATTAAAATTATCTCCCTGTGATCAAGATTATCGCTCTAGCCTCCATAAAATACGCTCCGACGAACAGATATTCTCACCTGGAAATATGACAACTTTGTCCTGCAAAACCTGGTAGTCTCTTAAATTCATGAAATCTGGTCTGTATTAACTCTGACCAAAGCATCGGAAGTAACTACGAAATCAAGATTTTTGATTAAAAATTCAGTTTCTCTACTCATCATTTCTTCGATCACTTTCGACGCACGCTCTAAGTGCTGCGTCAGATATCGTCGGCCTCACAAGAGTTGGAAAACTTCCGTTGTAAGTTTCACAAATTTCATCCGACGAAGCATTTGCCTTCCCGTCGGGAGAGGACTTCTCCGCATGGGTGTTTTTTCGGTTGATTTTACCCTGCGGAAGTTCTATTTTTTCCCCGCAGTATTTGTCAAGTAAATGCCGCAGTCGAAATTGGAAAAAGATGTACTTCATGCATGGCTCTCGAGCGCCTCGCCCTCTCGCTCGCCGGCTGTTATAAATCCCAATCGCCAAAACTTCATTCAACCCGGCTTGAGCGCATTCCATCATAAAAGCCATCAAACCGCTTAAAGCCAATACAATAGTTTACGAACCAGCGCCCCCATGCAGCCAAGGGTTTTTCCCCGACCCTACCTCCACTCGTGGTCGGGGAGAGGTTAAGGGCCCAAGGCAGCGCAGCGATTCTATAAGGAGCTAAGGGTACCGGTGGATATGGGAGGGGTTTGCACAATAAAGGGGTCCAGGGGAAGGCCCACCAACCACATCTCCTTTGGCCGACGACGGCCATAATTCAATTCGCAAAGGGTTGGTTTGGGACAGTTTTTAATTTTTTTCCCCGCGGGCCCGAGACGTGATTGGAAAGGAGTAAGAAGTATGGGGTTGGCGTGGAAGGGTTCTCCGTCCGGGGGTGTGTACCGGGGGCGCCCTGAGTCGAAGACGTTGGGGTGGTCGAGGTTGGTGCGGAATAAAGGGAATCTTGGGGGTGGTTCGTGAGGGTTTGGAAGGGTACGAAAGGGGGCAGGTGGGAGGAAAGGGAACGGCGTAGACTTGGGTCGGGGTCCGCCTCAGCAGCAGAAGAAGAAGAAAAGCGATGACTGCCGCACATACATACAAACTTCCATTTGTCTTTCACTGACGCGTCGTCTTCAGAGTTCTCCCTTGTAGAAAAAGAACGGAACGGCGGGCCTGAAATCTAGTCCCCTCCTTCCTCACCCCCATACCCTTCCTATCTTACTAATGCCCTTATCCTTGCTGAAGATTTCTAAAGATTCTCTCCGCCGAGGTAAACACAACTGAGCGGTACGGCGTTAGAAATGGTATTCGGAAACTCTCTTGGAGGAGACGACAAGCAGTGGCGGCTTACATTCCGATCGCTTGGTCCACTCAAGCATTTCTAAGTTTGCGGCCAACAACTGTCGGAATTGATTAATTTTTATACAGTATGTTCTATCGACCTCTTAATTTAGAACCACTTTTAAAATACCGAGGGTAGGGTAGGAACAGTGAAACTATAATACCTTGCCGACGTTTCAGAAATCTAGTCAGAAAAAAATGCTAAAGAATTATTAAATTGATAAATGTTCTATCCTCATCGCTTAAGAAACAGGAATTTAAAATAAAAACCAAGAAAACAAAAATGATGGTAGTGAGTCAAAGCAATATTGAATGAAAATCCAAAATTATAATAGAAAATGAGGAAATTGAACAAGTGAAACAATTTTGCTATTTCGGTATTATGCTTACTGATAGCAGATGTTGTGCAGAAATAAAGAAAAGGGGGGTAATCACAAAACAGGCCTTTCAAAATAAGAGAAAACTTCTAGCAGACAAGCCTATCAAAATTCCAAACTATTCAAAATAAGAGAAAACTTCTAGCAGACAATATGACTATCGAAACTCGGAAAATGTTTGCAAAAACATTCCTTTGGAGTACATTGCTCTATGGAAGCGAGAGTTGGACCCTCAGGAAACGGGAAAAAGAGTAATTAGAAGCAGCAGAGATGTGGATTTGGAGAAGGATGCTTAAGATAAGCTGGAAGGAAAAGAAAAGTAATGAAGAGGTTTTAATGTAAATAATTGAAAAGAGAACCCTACTCTACCCCATGGAGAAAATAAATATAACATTTTTAGGACATCTCCTGAGACACAATAGATCTTTTGTCAATGTGATGGAGCGGAAGGTGCTCGGGAAGAAAGGTAGAGGGAGACCAAGGTTACAGTACCTGAACAGGGCACAAGAACTGATGGGGACGGAAAATTATCGGCAGTTTAAGAGATTAGCCGAAAACAGGACCATTTGGTCGCAGCAACGAGGCAGAGCCTTTAGTTAAAGAAGGAGAAGACGTTTCAGGGTATAATTCACCCCATCATCAGGACTCTCCGCAGAAAAGAATACATGAAGGTACAACAACTACTCGTACTACAACAACGTCAATTACTAAAGGAATCACTAATACATCAATTACAATATTAAATTTCAAGTAATTTTTATATTGAAAAATCTACATATGTTTATTATAATATGAGTATATGTAGATGTAGAAGTTTGGTTTTATTGAAAGTCAGACAAATCCCCCAGGTTTTCCCCCGTAAAGGGCCTTTTTATTTCTGTGTTACTTCTTTCTTCTCTTCCGCGTGCGTCCTACCCGTTTTATCCCGTCCAAAATACCGATTCTCTTTCCTCCCTTCCCACGCTTACCCAGCATCCCTCGATTTATGTGGTGTAGGTTCGGAGGCGGCAGAAGAGGTGGATGGAGGATATTTTATAAAGAAGGAAATGCTGAAGAGGGTAATATAGTGGCAGACACTGTTTAAGAGGAAGGAAGAGGATAGGAATTCTGGACCAAAGAAGAAGAGAGAGACGATATGAGGATTTTAAGAGGGACGGAACACCTGGAGAAGGGAGAAAAATCTCAACGGTGTGCGAGTAATTTAATAGATCTGTAATAACAAGAGACTCGGAGGCTAACGCTTGGCTTAGTTTGCTTGAGTCATTCAGAACTGGTTTGTTTCGGAGCGACACAGAGAATATTATCATGACGCCACACAGGAACACTAGGTCTGACATAAGCGGTAATGTAAGAGAGATACATTGCCAAACAGATGAGTACAAAATCTCGTTCTTTGTCCACGCACAATAAGTGACCACAAAAATAACTGAGCTCCACCTAATACACTCCCATTATACACGTCGTCCTTTCACCTTGCAAAACCTTATCCCTTACGTCTTTACACGGCTGGTGCCCTAAAAACCCTCTGCCACCCGCCCATGCGGCGTCTTGCAGGGTAGTATATAGAAGTAATAAGGACGCTAGAATTAATACTGAAAAACATCTTTCCTATCAGCTGGTATAATACTCCATGTACGTGCGAATTTCCACAGAGAAAAAAAATTGCATTGTGCATTGCGGGTGACTCCGTAAAAGTGGAACTCCGTGGCTAGTCCCGGATAGCTTAAAACTCCATGTACGTGTAAAAAATTCATTTGGCAGTATTTTAGGGCGTGACATCTACCTAATTTCTCCTATTTTCATCGATACACCAGTACTTTGAAGGGATGATTCTGTCTCCGCCATCTCTAATCCTTAAGGTAGTGCGGGCGAGATGGTTCCCTAATCATAATAGAGACCATATACGATATACATGTTTTAATTTCACCAACTGTGAGACACACTAGTTAAATATGGCATTATTAGTGGTGCAATAATATAGTTTTACCTGACATAAATTGTAAGTCATCAAATGAAAATATCTAAATAAGTCTTTAGCTTGACTCATTTTTTTCACGCGGTGCGATTGAAACTCCATCAAAACGGAAGGTTTATAGTGATCCCGAAGAATTTACTGCGGTGACAATATGATTATTTTTGAAAAATAGTTGAGAAAACACACCAACTACAAACTTGATTTTTTGACGAAATCTAAGTATAGGAAATTCCTCATTTTGTAAATAATGTCTCTCTGGAGTACATACACGTACCATTTCCCTTATAAAAGGGCTGGTATTTTTTGGCAAATATCTCGGAAAGTAGTATAGTAAGGGGTTGAATTTTAATGTAAATGGAAGGGTGATATACTTTTCTTTGAAATGAGACCAAATTCATTGGTTTCTATGGGAAATGATATTTCGCACAAACTGCCATAATCAGTCTCAAATGTCTTCACATTAGAGGGAAATCACGTCTTCCCCCCTCTGCGCACCGTCCATCTCCTCATCAACATCGCCGTCCCGTGTTTTCCGAATTTATCTCTTTTGTTCCCTCTCCATCCCTCGCAGTCTAGCGTCAACCCTCGGTAAACGCGCACTGTTGGTTGTTTTTTTAACCCAGGCGTCGAGAATAAAACAAATCACTGTCCCATGAGGAGTTGGACCAAAACGTTTCACGGATCATCAGACTGTGTTCTTCGTCGCCGGGGTGACACGGTTCCGATTTTGGTTTTGGGGGAGAGAGAATGTGTGTGGTTTGGAGGGAGGGGAAAGATTTTGACGCTCTCGGCGGCAGCCTTGATTACGGTCGTCAGTTGTGTTTGCTGACGCCGAATCAGCGTGGCTGTTTTTTTACCAGAATGGGGGTTGCGGGAACAAGCGGTGGAAACTTTTTTGGGAGCATAAGTGTTGTGTTGTTTTTTTTAAATTCTTTCTCCTCACTCTCTCTGTCACTTTCTGTTTCGGTAGATTGTCCCCGCGGATTAGCGGCGTGATCGCAGCTCCTTATTTCGCGTTACTCGATTTGTTTTATGTATTATACTTTTAACATTAGCATTACTTAAGAAGTTGAGAGTTACTTAGACTAACAATTCCCATTACCAGCTCAGCGATACAAAGATTACAATTTTGAAGACACTTTACTTTCTAGTTTCGACGGAAGCGATGGAATAAGACAGAATGTATAGCTCTCGGGTTTCCCACCGGGTGATGGTGGTTTTTGGCACCGACGTTTCGAAGCCGTAGTCGAAACGTCGGTGCCAAAACCACCATCACCCGGTTGGAAACCCGAGAGCTATACATTTTAAGCATTCGCCGGGAAAGCCTAAGTCTTACAAATAAGATGTATGTTACAGAACAGATAGGTACGAAATTTTTTTCTCTCCACGCTCAATAAGTTACTTAAATGTAAACAAAGCTCTACCTAAAACACTCCCCAAATGCTTTTGACTATTTCACCTCCCAAAACCTTATCTTTTAAGCGGCTGATGTCCTAACTCGCCCTACTATACGTCCATGCGGCGGCTCGCAGGGTAGCATGTAGATTTAAATTATAAAACGTAAGGTTTGGCAGTTTGTATTGCACATTTATCTAGTGTTTAACGTATAAAGCAATAAAAAATTCTCGGGCTTCTAGCCGAGTAAGAGTTTTTGTTGCTAACGTTTCGACGGATAACACTTCCATCGTCCTCAGAGCAGTAATGAGATGCAGGCCTTCCTTCCTGCGTATATATAGCCGCTTAATCTGGGGGGCATTGTTGTCTCCTTCTTTCCGTTATTTTTTGAATTAACGGTCTCCATTCCCTGCTTAGTAAGTACCCAGAGTCGCGATTTAAGGTGTTCTTCTCCAGTCTGATCTCAATGGCCTCTTTAAGGAGACGATCCCAATACATATGTGTCTTAGAGACCACTTGAGCTTCATCAAAGGAGATGATATGATCTTCTGACAAGCTATGCTCAGCCAGGGCAGATTTCTCTGGGTGGAAAAGTCTAATGCACCTCCTGTGCTCTTTTATTCGGGTCTCTATCGTGCATCCGGTCTCTCCAATATATACTTTCCCGCATTGACATGGGATACGGTAAACTCCAGGTGTTCTGAGTCCCAATTCGTCCTTCACATGCACTAAATCCCCACGCAGTTTTTTCGGTGGTTTGTGGATGGTTAGTATATTCCGTTTGGCGAGAATCCTAGAGATTTTCCCGGCGACGGTGGAAACATAAGGAAGACAAGCTCTTGCAACGGGTTTCTTCTCCCTTGGAGACACATCAGGATCGAGAAAACTTTCAACGCGGCTCTCCTTGCGCTCGGCCCTAGCTCTATTCAGGGCCAGCGAAATCTCTCTCTCCGTATACCCATTTCTGCGGAATGTTTCCCGTAGGTGTTCTATTTCTTGTGGGAGGCTTTCCTTGTCTGCTATAATGTTTGCACGGTGCAGGAGGGTAGAGATAACAGCTCTTTTTTGAGATGGATGGTGGTGACTTAGGCCATTAAGGTACAGGTCTGTGTGCGTTGGCTTCCGATAAACTCGGTGACCTAACGTACCGTCCTCCTTTCGTTGGATTAAAATATCAAGGAAGGGTAAACTGTTGTTTTTCTCTATCTCCATCGTGAATTGAATGTTTGGATGTTGTTCATTCATGTGTTTAAGGAACTTCCTTGGGAAGAGCCTTGGGTCCATGTGACCAGACAATAAAGGTATCATCTACGTAGCGGAAATAGCGCTTCGGTTTAAGTGTGGCTGATGCAAGGGCTTTTTCTTCGAAGGCTTCCATGTAGAAATTTGCGATGGCAGGAGAGAGTGGTGATCCCATTGGTACTCCATCTACTTGTTCGTAAAATTTCCGATTGTAGAGGAAATATGTTGATGTTAGTACATGATGAAATAGGCTCACTGTCTTGTTGTCAAAACGAGCTTCAAGGAGTTCAAGCGTTTCCTTCAATGGAACGCGAGTGAATAGGGACACTACATCGAAGCTGACCATTATGTCCGTTTGAGCCAGATGGAAATCTTGTAGGTTCATCACAAACTGTGCCGAATTTTTATTCATATTATTCGCCGAGAAAGGACAAGATCTTACGTATAAAGCAAGTTTTTGGCTCGGAAAAAGTGCAGATTTGCACGATTTGGTGAAGCATTTGTGACGGGAAGGGCATTTCGTATGGTAACTCTTAAAGAAGGTTATCTGGGAAGATTGAGTTACATCGTTAGGATGGTGCATGATAGTAGTTGACCCCACGCGAACCACCCCCGTCTTTCTCTCGTCTCCTAAACACCTTATTTCCTCCCAGAACCATCCTTCTCCTCCCCCATGGTGCTGAATTGAACATGAAGCTGTCATTTTTCCCAACCGACACTTATCCGAATGGCAGACGCCTCTGCATTGAAACGCACACACTGTTAATTTTTTGAAAAGATTTTGCTGTCAGAAATTCCTTATTTTTTCAAATAAGCTCTCGCTGGAATGCAGTCACGTGCCATTTCCCTTGTAAAAGGGCTGGTAATTTTGGGCAAATATCTGGCATGTAGTTCGGTGAGGGGCAGATGTTTTGCTTTCTTTGGATGGTTGAGATATTATTCTTTGAAATAAGACCAAATTCATTTATTTCTAGGTGAAACGATATTTTGCTGAAACAACCTTAAGAAGTTTTGTTTTCTTAATTTCAGCCCTACGTTGATGATTCTATCGTATATATTTGAGAATGCCGGGTCTAGCTGTGGAATTGCTATTACCTTCACTGAGTCTCCCCGAACCTCGGTAAAACTGTAACGTTCGGTAAATCAACTGGCAAAAGCAATTGCCGCGATATTGAAGGATCCGCGCTTGAATCCCGGTGAAGGCAAACGCTTCTTCCTCTGTGGAATTTCGCATGTAGATATTTCACATAAAGGTAATGGATTATGGTTTGACATGGTGAACAGTGTTCTGACGACTAATGGCCAGTTTTAGGAATGACAAACCTATATTCTATAAACGTATGAGACCCATAAGCCATGGCAACCATTCAATAAGTGATGCAGAAGCATTCGATAAATTAATTATAAATTTATTTCATAACTTATGGCATGGAGTTATGAGTCACAGAAGTAGCCGAGAAGGTGGATGCGCAATAACCGCTTACCAAAACTTAATTACTAGATTACAGAGTTGTTTTGAGACTGATGACTAGTTAATTTACTCTTACTGACTAATTATTGTGTGCATTAGCTATTATTCATAGGCTAAACTTTCGTAAATTTCATCTGGCGATGGAAGATTAGATCAAATATTCGAAGCTATTGACTGTTGGCAAATAGGTTATGTCTCTAGTAGATGTGTTCCTGCATCCCGAATATTTTTATGATATCGATAAGTTTTATGGATCTCATAACAGTTGTTTCTATGACTAAGTACTCTTGTATACGGCCATAAATGAAGCTGCGGAAAATAATAATAATACAACTTTATTTGCTCTGGGACAAATATGTCCCTTTGAGCAGAAAATGCTTTACAATCAATTAGCCAGTGTCCAATATAGACATGGTACATAACTGTAAACAAGACAAAATATGCCATATCATTAATAATACAGTTGTTTGTATACAGCGCATCGAAAATACATAGCTTTACAAAAAACTACAGAGTTGGGTGCATATCAATTAACAATATTTTCAGATATTTTTGCTTTAAACACCTTAACATTATTTATGGATTGTAAAGTGGAATATGGAGTGGAAAGAATGTAAAGAAGGAAAGGATGAGTACATTAAGTTTACAGTTGGTGGAATGATGGTCCAGATATACTGCACACGCGTGTCGCTCATCCCTGGAGTGATTGTAGCTCGTTTATTAAGGGAGAATGGGGGGAGTGGTCCAGAACGGAAAGCGAGAGGGCGTTATGAGAGCCCTCTCTTGTGGGCTTCGCGGGTGGCCGAGCCCGGCAATCGAGCCAGGTGATGGGATTAACGGATTTTTTCCCCGTTTATTTATTAATTCTCGCGCGCCCGACGCTGGATGTCGCTGTCCCCACCGCCGCCACAGCTCCCCGCCTCCTCCAGTCCTGCACAACCCTTCCGCCCCCTCAGTCCTGCCCCCCCCATTACCCTCCCACTTGACTTGGCCAGACTGTGTTATTAAATACCGTCAGCTCCCGTGCTCCACTGACTACCCTCCTATGCGTTCGCATGGTCGCACTTTCGTTCCGACGTAGGGCTCTGCAGTGTTCGAAATACAGTAACGCATTGGTGTTTCGTATTCTCGTCGTATACAGGTTTGCGTTTCCTTGCAATGCAAATGTCGCGTTACATTCCGCGTATTTTATCGCATACTATGATTTGAAGTTACCTATCGTTGAATGTGGGTTTAGTTGGTAATAGGTAAACTATGCATATCTTTTAATACATATAATCCTTCATCTACGCCTACATAATATCCTGCGGGCCACCTCAGTGGGGGATCGGGTTGGTATGGTGAATGGAGTTCTGGCTAACCATACGGGCGGCTAGGGTTCGAATACCTGTGGAGGAAGATGTTTTTCAGAGGAAACCTGATCCCTACTTGAGTGCCTTGTGGAGGGTACTTCAAGTGCAGTACTCCGTCTGTCGGATGAGACGTTAAACAGTAGTCCCCTTGGCGCCTTTCGTTTAGAGCAGACTAACTCCGACGCCGGGTTTCTCTCCACCCTGCCTCCCTTACCTTTCCCCTTTGGCGTAAATGACCTTAGCCGTCGGTCGCCTCCCAAAAAATCCAGCCACCTCGGGGTGTGGCCCTGGGCCGACTCTCCATGCAGTATTTAAATATTCATCATTGCATACGTCTCTAATGAACTGATTGCAATGGTCCATTAGGAGGGAATACATCTTATTGCAGTTAGTAATTTTGCCTAGGGATACTGTAAAGTAAACGAATGTATTCCAATACATTAGAGGCACTTGAAATCGCTTGTCGACCAGTATTTCAGGGGTTATCTATCGGTTACTGTAAATTGAAGTGGAATAAAGTAGGAATCCTTAAGATTTTTCAGGCGCCAACCTCTGTACACCTGCACAATTTCCTTTTTTAACCTCAGCATCCTTCCGCATTTCTATTACTCGTATGATCTAGCCTTTGACCCCTATTCTTTTTCTTTCCTTTCCCTGCTTACTAAGCATCTAGGAGTCACCATATCTTCAGACATATCGCGGGGAACACAAATATGAGATATATGCGGCACAACATGAAAGAAACTAGGATTTATCTATCGTAAAATAGGAATTTCTCACGAGAAGGAACAATGGGCTCCACGGTTAAAGAAATAAAAAATGTCGAAATGAAAGCAATATCTTTATTAAACAGTGTACCCTGGGACCAGAACATCTCGAAAGAAAATATAAAGTACTTATTTACTACGCCATTGTAAGAAGTGTTACATCATGGGACTATGAAGTATCGGAGATGAGAAAGGGAACTGAAATAATGCTGAATGCCATAGAAGTGGGGATATTGGAGACGTGCGGCAGGAAAATAGAGAGTAGTGAGAGTAACCAGTGATGTTACGAGATATATTATGGGAATAGCAGGCACATAAACAGATAAGGTTGGGAAAAAGCAGCTGCTATGGTGTGGCCATGATCATCAGATGGACAAGGGAATGCTCTCAAAACAGACCCTGAATTGGAAACCACACGGTAGGAGAAAACCGAGAAGACCAAGAAGATGCTGGAGAGATGGAATAACACAAGAGCTGGAGGAGATGGATTTGGAGGAATATCTCTGGAAGGGAAAATACAGGTGGAGATTTCCAATCGGAGAGCGTCGTAAACAGATACAGTGAAACATCCCAATAGCAGACAACCGTAACCGTGTAGAACCCGTACAGTCCTCTAACTGTGTACGCCAGGAAAGCATAAGATATTTCTTCAATTCCGTCAAACTTATCGATAACGGACACGTTTGGGCCCGGAAAAATCGTCCACCATTGAGAGGTTCTCTATTCAGAGGGGACAGAAATTACGACACGCTTCTCTATGCAGTTTCTTTCCCAGTACATTAAAATAAAAGTACATTAATATATTTCATTTATCTTTCATACATTAATATTGAAAAATTACACATTTCAGCGAAAGATATGTGATGAAATCATTAGGCATTTTTTATCCATAGAGCAGCTAGTAGTAAACAACTAAGATTGTCCCCGAATTGCTAAGATGAACTTCGGTCTGGAAACGTTCCTGAGTTCCCTCAAGAAGTGAGGATTTTGGTTCAGGAGAGGAGACATTTTAACAGAATAGCTCGTCGCGAGTGTCCGTTGTTGATGAATGAACGGAGTCAATTAAAATAAAAATGTTTCTTTTTTGTTGTCCGAGTCCTTTATTGAGAATTTCCGCTATTTGGAGGTACTATTTCCATCATTTTCCAGGTTCTACTGTCGGGGGTTGAATACTTGTCCGTTTGTTGGAGGTGTCTGTTATTTGGAGGTGTCCGTTAAGGGAGGTTTGACTGTATACACTAGCATAGCGTTTAGCGTTTGTCTATCTTTCCGCTCCCATTCTAGTCCCTGCATCATCTTTGTAACACATACTGCTTTTTTGTAGCAGGGATATTTTCATTGAGCTGTTTAAAGCATAGATGGGATGATCAGTATTGCTAGGGATGTCTCCGGCATGCCGCGAATCGCATTTGATGCAACGCTTAATCCTATTCGAATTCGACAGTCGGGTGGACAGAACAAGCCCTCGGAAACGCATCTGCGAGTTACGCGTTTTTTTTTTTTAAACTTCGGTCCCACCCTCTCGCATTTAATTTCAATCGAATGTCCGGCAAGTATTTTCACCCCGAAGTCAACTTTAAAAAATCTCTCTCTATTTGTTTTTCCGGTGGTTGTCCGTCATCGCGTTCTCGCCGTCCGGTCTTTCGTTTCACTTGCTTGCGCTTGTTGAGTTGCCTTTGTTTTTTTGGGGAGGAATGTCCAAGTTTTATTTTGCGATCGTCGATTTCTCTACTTTTTAGGGGCTAAGCCGGTTTAGTGTTTTGTTTGGGAATCGAATAAGCGGTAGTGCTTTTTAATCGAGTGAAATATTGCAAAAAAGCGTAACTTTTATTGAAGTCATTCGTTCAGGAGATACATCAATAAACGGGCTTCACATTGAGAAAAAAGCTATTTTTGTCGCTCTGTGTTCGAAGGCAAGGCCATTTGAGTTCTAGTTTTAGTCTGAAATATGATTATGGATGGATAACTACTTTACAACTTTACAGCTATGATGCCAAAGGCGCATATTTTGTCAAAGATTACAGGGGTATATTGATCTGTCTGTATCAAAAATACCATTTGTTTGACACACTTTTGTTGAAACTACTTGAAAAGTATGACTTAGTTTTTTAATTAAATGTAATTTAGGATATGGACTTGAACGGAATGTACCAGAATTGCGTTTGGTGTCTACATTACTAGAGAAAAATACGAATTGGTAACCATCGTATCTTGCGAAGACTTTCTATCAGCACATTCAATCATAAATATTAACAAATTATAATTATGTTACAAATATTAATTATATCGCGGATATTCACAAGAGGCATGAAATAACCGTAACAATCATTTTACCTCACCGGGAATCGAATCCGGATATCCCAATTTCTGCAGGGGTTTATGCGACCTAGGTGTTCTCAATAATAAAATCCATATTGATATGGAAACCAATGGTAAGTTCTTCTACGAATTGACTCCTGGTGTCGTCAAGTTAATGTGGTATTCTCGTCTGCAGTCTAAAATGTGGAACATGTTATGTTGTCGCCACTGAATTTTGATACAAGATTGCCGATTGGTGTAACTGGCTAATCGCGTAACCGGCAATCGCGAGATTTGGGTTCACTTGAATTGCCCTCAAGTCAAATTATTTTTCAGTTGCGAATCACATTCTTTTTGTTCGTCTTTGCACCCGAGCGCGTGCATACTGCATACTAAGTCGCTGGTGAATCAACATTTTCCCAACGATGAGATTGATTTGTAGACTGAATCATTCCTTTTCCTTGCTTGGCTTTAGCCTCGCAAACGGTGGCGCTTAGCAAATGCTGTGTACTTCTCCTGTGACATTACGTCTTTGGTAGTCCTGAACAACTTTTACATGTAAAGCTCTTAAAAATTTCCTAAGAAGAAATACTCCGCTGTAACTTAACTGTCTAAAACACTTGGCGCGATATTGAGATGTCCTCGTTCGAGTCCCGGTATTGCGATGATTTTTTTTCTCTGTGGTTTTTCACATATCTCCGAAACTTAACAATTATAATGCAAAAACAAGGATGGGAATCGCTTTCAGACCGTCGATTGAAAATTACTCAATATTTTATGTAAATTCAAGACCGATTTTTTTTCAGTAGACTTTATCAATATCTTACGAACTCGAAACATACTACGGTATATCAGTTCATGATGATAAAATAAGGGAAATAGATTTTAAAACAGAAAGATTTACAATGTCGTTTCAAGACTGCGCGATATGGAGGAAACTGGGTTCTATAGTCTCGATTTGGCGATGATTTTTTTCTCTGCAGATTTTCACATATTGCATTATAGCCCATATTTTCATCTAATTTGTGTGACTATTGCGACGTATTGTGGTGTCTCTGTAGGTACTCGATCTATTCCATATGAATGTTTAATTGATGCGTGATGGACCCGGCCTCCTGCGAGTAAAGTAATTCCATAGCGTAGGTCAAGTATCGATTAAATGCTAATCGGACGATGGAGCGCTACAGCCGTTGATGGGATTCGATTTTGTTCGACCTTTCGGCTATTCGGGCGAGCACGTTACTCATCAGGGCAAACCCGGTTGCATCCGCTTGCAGAGTGCTCGGGAGCGTAAAACTTCACCTGCGACTACAGTAATTTCATTTGGAGTATAAAACTCGTAGCTCACTTTGCCCCCTTCCCCTAAAATAGTTTTCTTTCTCGCGTTGCAAATTTTATGGTCTTGCAGTCGAACGAAATAGCCCCTCGTAAAGAATCGTAAAATTGAGGAATTCGTTTCGTAGTGCGCAGTACCGTGTCAGGCGTGGAACTTAAAAGTTTGGTGGTCTATCTTTGGCCCAGGTTTTTTTTTACTCTTTGTTGAATTCTTCAGTTGATTTAACGGAACATCTCGATGATCATATATTTTAAAGATCCGATTAAATATCTTTTCTAAACATGGATATTTTTTTTACGAATAAATATGTTTCAGTTGAATCAGCTCCCGAGTCAATATCTATTGTCGGCGCAGAAATTATGTGCACTCGAGTTTGTGAACAAATAAAAAAGTAACTAGAAGACATACAGAAAAACTAATCTCATCATAATTTTCCTTATTTAATTTTACGTTATTTAATGGTAAACTTTAATTTTGAAAATGCATATTAATATGATGAATTTTACTCACTTCCAATTGAAACTACTGTAACCAGTAGATTAATTCAATAAAAAAGTAAGAGTATTATTAATGAATCCTACGCGGTAATTTTTCCCCAATTTTTTATAGATTTGGTCATGGTTTAACATATTGGTGATGTTTAAATTGAATATATATTTTGTCAAGTTCTCTAAAAGTCTTTAAAGACGACTTTTTACGCAATTCAATGAATCTCGGCTATTTTACTTAAATGAACGAGAAATAGCATTTTATTCCTTTATAATGTCCATATTTGTTGAATCCCTCGTAACTTAAATGCTTTAAGGATGTAATCAGTCAGAAGTCAAAGGATTCGTAGTAGTAATCACACCAACCGATGCCATTGGAAAAATTCATTGCGCCGTCAGCATTTTTCGCAATTTCCACAACATGGGGTGTGGCCGTGTAAGCGTGGATTATGGTACTATGCCATTAATCAGGAATTGATTGCCCCTGAATAAAAGTGAGGCTGTCATTTGGCGACGAATTGTACGGACTTATTTATCATTGGTGTTAGGTGAAGTCATTCCTTTTTTTCCCCAGTAACAGGATTATTTTCATAGCTTTCGTTTTTGACGTGGTTGTGTACGGCTCTTTTTGAATGGTCGTTAATAATCTGCCCTTGACGTGGCCCACGATAATTCTCATGCCTACAATATCTGTTATTTTCGCAATTTGTGCAGAATCGATTGTTCAACCCCAGTTGAACATTCCTCATTGCTCTTTGAAAAGTCATTCGAAATTTATTTTTTCGTGAAGCATCGTGATAAAACTGGCCATCATTTTCCAAATATTGACCCTACTCTGAGTTTCTCCTTTTTCTCGTAAATGACTTAATCACTAAAATCGTGAGTCACATGAAGCTGTGTGTACAGTTAGGTTGTTTCCATCCTTAATAGCTGCTATTATTAAAATGATAAACCGCTTTATAGTGATTAGCTATGTATTTCCGTATCGTTTTTGATAAAAAAAAATAGAATTGCTTTGTCATTCGCTCAATTTTACTCGCTTAGCAACTTTATTACGTTATAAAATAATCCTGTTATTCCGTAGTTAATATTGTAATGGCAGAAGGGTACTTATTTTGTTAAGTTAGATCTATGTTCATAGTTTATGGGAAGTATAACTTAATTGCTGCTCGTTTTCATGTACTTCGCTTTCTGCTCCTGCGATTTCATTTCGTTCTCTTTACCTCCATTTCAGATTATGGGGAAAGAAACGAATTCTATTGATGTTTATGGTTAAATGGTGGATGGTTACTCTGAAAAATCTGCCCTGAGATTATCCGTCATTAAAACGCCTGTAGAAAGGGAACATTTTGCATAAATCTACCCGCCAAGTATTTTTCTTATAATGATCCCAATAGCTTGGCAGTGCTTATCCTCTCTCAAGTAGTAGACCTAAATAGGGATGGATCTTTCACGTACTTTAGGAGAGTTGTTTGAAGTTCAGTAATTATTATTATCAGAAATGGTAGCCAGTGATGATAGTTTTGATGACTGTAAGAATACCTATGCCAAACGTTTGGAGCTGAAGGGCTCTCCTATTATATTTTTCAAATGTATTGGGGTCTAGGAGGCAGGCTTTTAATTTGTGGGGCCGGCCGCCTTTTGTGCGAGACCGAAACTGTTAGAAAGCCTCCGCTGCGGGTGGGTGGGGAACTGCCACAGAGAGGGAGGGGTTAAGCTCGACGTTGCCGAGATAATTATCCTTCAGTCGGGAAAAAGACATGAACCACAATGAGAGAGGCCTAGTGGTGATGAAGTTTGGCTACACAGCAAGTAGAATCATTATGTTCTCACAACGGAGGTCTGAGAGCAAATGGATTTTCGTGGCTCTATACCACACGTAATGTACTCTGATTGGCTCTCGGAAAGACGCGTGACAAGCGTATTACTTTGCTCACCCCCACGCATTTTAGTCTTGCCTTCTAGCCCCATAGATATTTGAAAAAGATAATATGAATAATGGATTCAGTCTTTAGCCCAGCCTCAGTCCTGTCTATTTAAATCTCATTAAAAAGGCCTATTCTCTTTCTTCCCCTTCATTCAGAATTCTCCCCTTCTTCAAAATCCCCAGCCTACCATCGATTCTTGTTTTCTGCTCCTATTCTACCCACAGATGATTTCCTCAAGTAATTTCCTCTCCTCCGTTGTTTTTGTTGTCCGTTTGTTAGTTTTATGTTACTAATTATGTGTTTATAACGTGATCTTCGCTGCGTCTTGTTGGTTTAATAATCCCGATCGCCGGACTGATTATCCCCCTCCTCCCTCCATGGGTGTGGAGAAAGATATGTGCGGTAAGCTGGGTGGTGAGAAGAACGAACATGGAGGCATTAAATAATTTGTAGAGAAGGGGAAGCTGGTGGTGGAGGTTAGGAGGAGGTAGAAGAGATGGATGGAGAACATTTTGTTAGGAGGGGGAATGTTTAGGAGTTTCACAGAGGGTAGAAAACTGGGAAGAGGAAGGAAGAGGATAGGAAGTTTGGACCAGATAAAAAGGGGGAGACAATTTGTGGAATTTGTGGGAATGGGGGAAAAATTATGTGTCATTTCAAAACCAATTTATTTTCCGACGACTTCATTAATATCTTACGAAATTCAACGTACTACAGTAGATCAGATCATGAGAATCACATTATGAAAATAGAATGCGGATCGAAAAGGTTTCAATATCATTTTCCCACGATCAATAAGAGACCATAGCTGCTGCGTTAAGACTGAAGTAAGTTAGTTGATAGGTATTGTTGCTGATTAATTGGTGTGCTCCTTAATGCATGTTTCTAAATTTGCCGAGTAGTGCCAACAGCATGTTTTGCATGTTTCATTCGTGACTCTTGTATTACACTTGCGTAGTTGCATTATAGAGTAATTTCATAGTTTCTTTAGCATTTTTAGCGTAATTATCGTGTGGTGCAAGCTGGTGAGAGTAAATTTCTGCACTGTAGTGCATGTTGATGATGAGTCGCCACACCCTTGAGGTGGCTTGCTGGGTAATATGTAGATATGTGGAATTTGATGGGGTTCCAATGGCGAATCTCCTTTAGTAGGGAAACGGAACGATGTGTCAGAAATAAGATGTTAGGATAAGCAGTGTACAAAAACCTGCCAACGGCTGGTAGAAACTAGGTTTTTTGAAAGGTATAATAGGAAGGTCCTAGGATGAAAATGTAAGAGAGAGATGCTACTTCGCTCTGGTTAGGCCACACCTCGGATACTCCGCGAGCATTTGGGACCCTGGTCATAAAGATTTAACAAAAAAGATATAAAATACAAAGAAAAGCTGCGCGCTTCGTTAAAAACTGCTACGCGCGAACATAGTGTTTTTAATGACTTGAAGAGGGATTAAGGTGGGAGCCCCTAGAGACTCGGAGGCTACACGCTAGGCTTAGGTAGGTTGAGGAATTCAGAACTGGTGTTTTTCAGAGCGGCACAAAGGTTTTCTTGACGCCTCGCTACAACTCTACGTTTGACAGAAGTGATAAAATAGGAAATATTCACTGCCAAACAGATAGGTACAAATACTCACTCTTTCCTCGCGCAAAAGGAGACCTCAATAAAAACTGAGTTCCGCTGAATACACTCCCATAATACATGTCACCATTCTACCTCCCAAAACCTCACATCTGTACACTGCTGGTGACCTAGCACACCCTGCCACACGCCCATGCGGCGGCTCGCAGGGTACTATGTAGTTGTAGATATAGAATTAAATGGAAAAGTTTGAATTGAACGCGCACTCCCTTCGACGTGTCAAAGATGCAGGAGAAGGAAGGACGAGGGCAAGAGTTGGATTTTAGGGTGAGATGAGATGGTCGTCGGCGGGAGATGGGGGAAATCCCTCATCACGGTGCGCGGCCACATTGATCCTCGCGCTCGAGCGAAAGGGGTGGTGCATTCCATCAGGGGAACATAATCGTTTTCATTTCGGGCCCCCTCGTCCACCGTGCCCCGTCGTGCAGAACGCCGTTCCTCTGGTGCGGTGTCCGGAAGAGGAGGAGAGGCCTAGGAAAACGAGAGAGGAGGGCGGAAGAGGGTTTAGGGGACAGAAAGATGAGAATGGAGCTGAAGAGGGTGAGCTCACTTCAACCGTTTTCGCTCCCATCTCCCGTCAGGTCGAGGCGAACGTGTGGAAGGGAGCTGGTCGAGACGGAATGAGGTAGGTATGTATAAGAAGTGGAGGTTTCTCCGGGCGGGAATACCAGCATTCCCATTCTCGGGAATTCCCACCTTTTCCCGTACCTGAATCCCGTTTAAGCTTGGACGGTAAGTGTAGAGCATTTCTCTGTGTACGCAATGATATTAATATCAGGAAATCATTACTCTTTTTCGGAGAAAATGGCTCTAGAGAAATAATATTGATATCAGGAAATCACTACTTTTTTTTGGAGAAAATGGTTCTCGAGGAATTTGTGTTAATTTTTGCCATATCGCCAACGTTTCGCAATTGCATTCATTGCTGCATGATACATTTCAATTATTATCTCTTGGTATAATGATTATAATACATTTTTGGAGTGCTTTTCGTAACATGTGTAAAGTGTAGGACGAACCTACTGTATGAATAACCACACTCGCTTTACGAAGATAAAAATCAGAGAGCCATGATGAAGCAATTACACCAATGCAGAACATTGACGATGAGCTCAATGCTTAATGTTGGTCAATCTCTCTCGGAAATTGTTTTCTCCAGAAGAAAAACAGATTAATTGATCTCAAGGAGCGAAATGATGAAATCAGAATAATGAGATTGCTGTAGGACGATCGTTTCAGCGGCAAAAATGGTAAAAGGGGAATTTCGTGTAACCATGTATTTTATTTATTTATTTATTTTTATTTATTTAAAGAAAGAAAACCACATACAGCTATGGTTCCCTTTTATAGTGGCCATGTAACAATACAAAAACTTGAGGACATATACAAGTAAACTTTTCATCGGGTTACAAGCAGAAATTTTGGAAATATAAAAAAAGAAAAAGAGGAGAATAACTACTTAGGTGAAAGATACGAAAGAGAAAGGCTTATAAAGGATTTAGATAAAAGTGCAAAAGCATCGATTTGAGAAGGGAGGGAATTCAATAGAGGCGGAAGAGAAGAGAACGTATAGTGATCAAAAGTCTGGGAATGGGCATGTGGTGGGGATCGGGTTGGTGTGGTGGTTAGAGTACTCGCATACCACACGGGCCAGGGTTCAAATCCCTGCAGTGGCGGATGTTTTTTAGAGGAACCCGATCCCTACTTGAGTGTCTTGTGGAGGGCACTTCAAGTGGAGTACTCCGTCTGCCGGATGAGACGTTAAGCCGTGGTCCCTTTGGCGCCTTTCGTTAAGAGCAGGCTAATGCCGACGCCGGGTTTCTATCCACCTTTCCTCCCTTACCTATCCTCTATGGCGCAAATGACCTTAGCCGTCGGTTGCCTCCCTAAATAACCTATGGGCATGTGGAGTAAAGGGTAAGAACGGGTAAGAACGTGTTATCACGTCATGGTTTCTTTACGTTGGTACTGATGACGTGACATCACGTCAAGGGTACCGTGAGTGTACCATTTTTTACTAGGGGACTTTCATTTGGCCCCCTAGTGAAAGCTAGAACACTCAAAGTACCCATGACGTGATATCACGTCATCAGCACCAGCGTAAAGAAACCATGACGTGATATCACGTCATCAGCACCAGCGTAAAGAAACTATGACGTGATATCACGTCATACCGCACTCAAAGGGTCAACTGTTTTAGCAAATAAGTTACAGACACCATTCAGCCATGAAATATTAGTTTGAGAAGAGATAGACCAGATGGGGCAGGAATAGGTGAGAATTGAAAGAATATGTTTTCATCTAAGTTTATCCAGAATCAGATTACGTAATTCAATGACTTATTCAATATTTTACGGGTAAAAGAAATGTTTTAATTGTAGTCAGGTAAACTCCTCTGGGTTTTCTACATTTTCAAGGTCCTCTTTACCTCTAGTATTTCCTTTTTCGCCTCTGCATACGATCTACCCATCTTCATCCCATCCAAAAAACCTATTCTCTTTCTTTCCCTTTCTCGCTTGCCCCGTCCTTCCCTCTAGCGTGGTCTTGAGCAACCCTTTTCCCCTTATTACTTCCCCCAGCCACCTACCCAGCTGATCGTGGATTTTATTCTGAAGTTCCCTTCATTCGCCCACCATACTAACATAAGCACTTCCTCTTTCGTCCACTGCGCCTTCTTCATCCTTCTCCACGCCCACATCTCAAAGAACTGCAGCCTATTCTATGATAACACTCCATTTTCCTTAATCAGAGTTGATGGAATTAATGCAACTGTCGACATGTGAAGGCTCGGATTAAACAGTATCACGACCGTTGTTCACATTCCATATTTACATTATTCACGTACTTTGAATCTTCGCACCATGACCCTGACTTAAATTCTCCCCTAGTTTTTCATTTAAAAAACCTCATGTATAAAAGAAGCAGTGCCGAAATGATATTGACAGGGACGCATCATCGAGCTGATTTTATAGGATCGCCTAGCCCTCCCGCGAGACTGCGCGCCCTGCCCCCCGCCTTCTTTGCTGTGATATAAAAGTTATTGACTGAGGCAAAGGTGGGATAGCTTCAGACAGATAGATTCATATAATAACATATAGTTGTGGGACATGGAAGTTTTGGTAAATTCATAAATTATGTTTATAAATTCGCTAAAAAGCATAATTTTTATTGTGCAAAGAAATTCGGATGTTAGGGTAAGTACTGTCCTAAAACGTACCAATCAACTGGTAGAATACTTGAATGAATCACTGTATGAGCCAACCCGCCATACATATGGATCATTATAGAATAATTTATATTCTGCAAAGAAATGAGGATTTAGGATACTATCTTAAAACCTACCTATTAGCTAGTAGAATACTCGAAAGAAAATATGAATTACCCCAGAGGTAAAGCCGCCATACATGTGGGTGTGGAAAACATAATTTTTATTTTGCAAAGAATTTAGAATGTTAGAATAAATACAGTCACGAAACCTACCTATCTGATGGTAGAATACTTGAATAAATGAATGAATTTCCCTTTTGGGAAACCCTTCGTACGTAGGAATCTTCAATGAGTAATTTATATGCTGCAAAGAAATCACGATGTTAGGATAAATAATGACAAAACCTACGTATCTGCTAGTAGTATACTCGTAATAATAAATTAATTTCCCCATAAGTAAACCCGCCATACATAAGGGTCTGAAAAACATAATTCTTGTTCTAAAAATATTAGGATGTTAGGATAACTACTGTCCTAAAACTTACCTAAGCGTAGCCGCTGTACATTTGGATCTTGTAATCATAATTTTTATTTTACAAGGAAATTAGAATGTTAGAATAAATACTGTCCGAAAACCTACCTATCAGTTTGTAGTAAACTCAAAAGAATAAATAGATTACCGCAAATGTAAGCCCGCCATATATAGGGGTCTAAAAAGCATAGTCTTTATCTTGCAAAACCTGTCTTGCAAATTGAGAATTGAAATCCGGTGCCCACACTGTGTATATCACTCCCTTCCCAGCCCGGTTTCGGAACTCGCCCCTAACGCTCTCTGGGAAAAGGGGTGGGAGGATGAGGAACTCCTGTCCGCAAAACCAACACTCTCGCGCGGGGATCTCACTGCGCAGGCAGCGGCAAGCATCCTTTGCGGACCTAAGCAGAAGGCGTCTGGGAGGGGGGGGTCTTGTAGCGCCACCCTCCCGCCCCCACCTGCCCCACTCCCCCAAACCCCTTCGAAGGGTCCGTTAGGTATAGTGGGGGGGAGATATGAAAGGGCCGAGGGACTCTGCCGCGGGAGGGCGGGGGTGGAAGGAGGAGGCGGCGGCGCCTTAATGAAGCGTCTATCCCTTCTCCAGAGACCCTGTCCCTTCCCTCCCCATCTTCACCTAGCGTTAGCTTTACCCTCTTTGTGTAACCTTTCTCCCCCCGCCGTCTCCTCCCTCGTGTATGTATGTATGTATGTACACTCGTCTGTCTCCATTCCTCACTCGTTACCTTTTTGTGGGCCATGTACTTTCCCTTTCCTTTCTAATCTCTTTTTCCGTCTTTCTCCATCGTCATCCCCTTCGGCCCTTTCACCTCCGTCGTGAAACTGGTGTCCCGCGGTGAAAATATTTGATCAAACGGGTTTGGAGCGCGGTATGGCAAGCTAAGCGCGAAGGAAATGTAATTTGGTTGCCAGTAGTCGATCCATCAATCGACCATATCCTGCGAAATTAATTACGTTTTCTGCAAATCCTGTCTTTCACATGACATCCATGCCCGTTATGTGAAAGTTTTCTTCAAAATTTGTGAAAATGGGCTTTAATAAATATTAAGGCAGAGTTAAGATTGTAATTTCGGCTTTGTTTAATCTACGGTGTGTAACATTAAATGTATTTATATGTATAAAATGTATGTCCATGTGTTACATGATTAAAAATTTTGGAAATGGCCTTTACTGTGAGTGTGCTTCCTGTATTTAGAGATTATCGCTATGTATGTACTCTATATATTCCTGCTTCCATTGTAATTTTTTAGCTGGCTTTAAGGTAGTACGCACGGCTATGTTTGATATACGGTGTGTACTATTAAATGTATGCGTATGTATTAAATGTATGTCTGTGTATTACATGATTCAAAGTTTTGAAAATGGGCTTCACCGTACGCATGTTTTACTGCATTCGAAGATAATTGCCATGTACTCAAAATTTACCTGCTGCGGTTATGAATTTCAAGTTGGTTTTAGTATCGTATTTACTGCAATGTTTAATGTACAGTCTCTACCAGTAATGGTGTCTATTTTATCAATCCAAATCCATGTCCCTCGCGATTTTAAATATTTTCTCTGCCTTAGCTTTGAACTCGGAATCATTATTTATATATGTATTTTAGTTAATCATAAAACGTCCGCTAATCCCTTTAAAATTGGCGTATCCTAATAAAATAAATAATTCAAGTAAACCATTCATGCATACATGCGTGTTTGCAAGATTTTAGCGCTCCCTTTCAATGGCGTCGTAGATGACCGATAGGTATGCATGTAAAGGAATCGTATTACCTTTCCTTTTTTTCCTTTTGGATTAATCTATGATTTAAATTTAGTTGTCTATTTCTCTCTTCTTGAATTATGAGGCCAAGGTGTTATTTGGAGAGAAGAGATGTATAAGTTAATACTTGAATGAATAGTGACAATACCAACTACGTTTTAATCCACAGTTTTTTATTGGTACAATTAGTTTCAACGATACTTCGTCATCTTCATCCTGAGGATGACGCTGTAGCGTCGAAACTAATTGTACCGATGATAAACTCTGTGGATATAAGCATAGTTGGTATTGTCATTATTTGTTCAGTAATGGACTTCCACCAAAGACACACGGATGAGAATAGAGCCGGCTAAGGAGGCGTTTAGTAATAGAAGGGAGCTGATGACGGGGACATTGGGGTAAGGATGTGAAGAAAAGGCTGGTTAAGAGTTTGATATGGTGCGTAGCGTTGTATGGGGCGGAAGCGTGGACCCTCAGAATGGTGGACGAGAATAGGCTCCAGGTATTAAAGATGTGGGTGTGGAGAATGTGTTGTAGATAGAAATAAAAATGTATTGTTCTAGGACTGGTGTCCTATGGAACATAATACAATGGGTCTTGTTATATTTTGGTGCTGTTATAAATAAATAAGACGAGATCAGGCTATACATTAGAAACTATAACATTTTAAAAAATTGAGATGTCCTCAGATTGCAGGATCAGATATAAAAATATTGATTTACATAACTAATTTACATAAATTGGGATATGATATGTCCTTATGGAGAGAAAGACTAACGAGGAAGTGCTTGAGATGGTGAGCGAAGATAGGAAACTTCTTAACGAAATTCGCGGTCGGCAGAGTAGGTGGCTGTAGGATGTAATGAGGGTTGAGGGATTGCTCAAGAATGTGATTGAGGGAAGTTCGTTTTGGAGAGTAGTGTTCTATGAAACGTGGACCCTCAGAAAAGAGGACGAGTTCAGGCTGCAGGCATTTGAGATGTAGGTGTGGAGAAGGTGAGGTTGACGGAGAGGAAGAGCTTGAAGACTAACGAGGAAGTGCTTGAGATGGTGGGCGAGGAAAGGAAACTTCTGAATGAAATTCTAGATTGACAGAGTAGGTGACTAGAGGACGATTGAAGGGGCGATGGGTTGCTCAAGAGTGTGATAGAGGGAAGGATGTTGGGCAAGCGGGGAAGAGGAAGAGAGAGAATAGGTTTCATGGACAGGATAGAGAAAGGCAGATCGTATGCAAAGGCGAAAATATATACTAGAGTGAGATAGGCCCCTGAAACTGTAGAAAACCGGGAGGAGATTATCTTGCATTCAACGAAACTTACCTTAACCGGTAGAATACTATGTAAAAAAAATGGCAAACCACAAGGTTACGCCTGAAAAGATTAGATTCAGGGCAATAGTTGGTGGAGAGGAAGTGGAAAAGTGATGGTTTACAGTGGAAAGAGGGTTCTTATAGTAATGGGTTGGAGGAACTGGTGTGTGTTGATTAGACTCAAGTTTCTTAATGCCTCTTTATATGTCCTCCATCCATCCCTTCCGCTGTCTGCAATAGAGGTCACTCACGTTACTGATATGAGCGCGAGCAGTCGAGAGATAAATTCTGTTCTCTTCTGTTCTACTCTAAGGCAGCCCCACTACTGATGTTAAACCGTTTCTTCTCATCTAATCTCGAGATCACAGACCAACATCACATCAATACCGTCTGTGTGACACGAACCTAAGACAAACCGTCGGATTCAGGGTGAATGATGTGGAATTTTTCCATGTTGGAAAAGAAAAACTGTGCGAATTCCACTTAGAGAAAACTTAATGCACGACCCAGGTTTCAACACAATATGTCATCTTCAGGTAACATAATGTGTTGAAACCCATTAAATATTCTCTAAGTGGAATTTGCATAGTTTTTCTTTTCCAACATAGAAAATTCCACATCATTCACCCTGAATCCGTACGGTTTGTCTTACCACCTACTCTGCCGATCGCGAATTTCGTTAAGAAGTTTCCTATCTTCGCTCACCATCTCAATCACTTCCTCGTTAGTCTTTCTCTCCATAAGGACATACCTCATAGCTCACGTTTTTCTTTACTCTTCTTATGTATTTTATGGCCTGTATACTTAGTCGGTATCGTGTTCTGCAACGTGACCAAAGGATAGGTGAAAGTGGTGACTCAAAAGGGAGGATGTCTCAATCTCGGCCCACACATTATAAAGTCATTAATTTCTTTTTGTACCCTTCCTCTCGTTCCCCGAGAGCTCTCGTTTTCGCTCGGGTTTTGTTTTCTCTTTTCATCGTTTACATTACAGCGTTCCCTCTTGCTACTCTCCTCGGCACGTCTTCGTTTTCTCTGCGGGCGAATATAAATAAGGCGGGGGAATGGGGACAAGGGTTGTTGGGAGAATGTGAGGATGGTGTTTTTAGTTCCTACGAGAGGAAAGTTAACGCGGTCATCGGGGTGCGAAATTGTGAACTGACAAGCGCACTGCTTTCTGATTACCTTTCATAGTGTTGGCTTTTTCTCCATTAAGTAAGGATTTATTAAGTGATTCCGGCCTCCTTTACTTTCCTTGGTTGGTGGATAGTAAATAATATTTTGAATCCATAGTAGCCTAGATTATAGGTGTGAGGGCCACTCATAAGTGATTAACTCTTGATTTATTGAATCTATAACATGTGAAACTTATAGAAATTCGATAATTTGATGGATGGGGCTCTGTTTACCCTTAAAATTGCAGCCAATGCGGCGGTATGCCTTTATAAAGTTAGTCCTAAATATTACCGCTAATTATAATTAGCATTTATTAATTGGCATGGGAGGAAAGGAAACTCGGGATGAAATGAAATTCAGGATGGAAAAAATAGGTGGCTGGAGGATGCAATAAGGAGCGATGGGTTTCTCAAGAATGTGGTAGAGGGAAGGATGTTGGGCAAGCGGGAAAGAGGAAGAAAGAGGATAGGTTTCTTGGACAGGATAAAGAAGGGATGGTCGCATACAGAGGCGGAATAGAGGGTACTAGAGCGAGATAAGCCCCTGAAACTGTAGAAAACGGGGAGGAGATTCTCTGACATTCAACAAAACCTACCTTAACTGGTAGAATACTTAGTAATAATAATTGAAAATAAGTGTCGAACTTGGGGGATCGGGTTGGCTGGCTGGCTAATCATAATGGCGGCCAGGTTTCAAATCCCTGAAGAGGAGGATGTTTTTCAGAGGAAACCCGATCCCTACTTTAGTGTCTTGTGGAGGGCACTTCAAGTCCAGTACTCCGTCTGTCGGACGAGACGTTAAACCGTAGTACCCTTGGCGCCTTTCTTTAGGTTTTTTTCTAAAGTCGACGCCGGGTTTCCATCAACCCTTGCTCCCTTACATGTCCCCTATGGCGCAAATGACCTTAGCTGTCGGTCGCCTCCCCAAAATCCAGTCCGTGTATTGTACTTTTCCACATTTATTGCAACCTTACGCCGCTTCCTGCTTCTTCTGGTACATTTGTTTGTTTCTCTTCAACCTGTTTCCTAACAATTGTGAAATTGTTTGTTTCTGTTCAACCTGTTTCCAAACAATTGTTCCTGAATAATGAAGCTCAAATGATTTCGTACTGTCTACTAATTTTATTTCAACCTCTTGCTACACGTGTTTCAACTGTCTATCAGTCATCATCAGGCAAGACATGATGTCTGCTAGACAGTTGAAACACGTGTAGCAAGAGGTGGAAATAAAATTAGTAGACAGTACGAAATCATTTGAGCTTCATTAGTCATTACGCTGTTCTACGATATCTCGCCTGAGAAAGTGGAATTGTTCCTGAAAATGCAGCAAGCTGCGAAGCGTTGTCAAAAAAGTCGTTACAATAAATAACCTTGGAAAAGTACAATACTTATTTTTAATATGGATTCGATTATAAAATACTTACACGAAGAGACGCCTGAAGGTGTGAAGTTTAACTAATATTTCCCGGGAATTCTAGTATCTCCATGATCAGTTTTTTCCTCTGCGATCGATCATACGTGAGTAATCTTGGCTATTAGTCTTAAGGTTTTGTCTTTCTCGACTCAAGTTTAGGTGTATTTCTCTTTGACGTCTCTAGCGTCACTTTTCATTTTATTCTCTATAGATAGCATTTGTTTCGGTAATTAAAAGTGCTGTCTTTGTTGATTCAAAAGCTCTCAATGTTAAATGCGTATTTATTTCCTGATAAAGTGGACCAATGAGAAGATAAAGGAGTAAATGTCACGTTTTATATTAACTCTTGGCGTAAAGAAGTAAACCATCTCTTCAACCTTTCAACCCTACAAATTTTTGTGTCTACCTTTTCGTGGTTGAGTGTAATATTTTTAGCACTTTGCGTACTGGGCTTTATGTTGAAGGTCCTCTCGGAAAAACTGAGAATTTTACACGCTTACCTGGATTGTGAAAGAAGACTTATAAATATTGGTAAACTTTTATTCACTAAAATGATTTATGTTGTCACTTTGTGGTCATAGTATGTCTTGCCAGAAGGGCTGCAGAGTCATTACGTCCAGTGTCGTTTCGTCGTACTATTACGTCCAGCTACCGTTCAATAATGATATTATACGGACGTCCTAGGACGTCCATCGTCCTTCTCAGGAAATATTGGAAGACGTACCATTACGTCCATAGCACTCCGAGTGTCATCGCGTCACCTTGTGTATTATTTCTCTGGAAAGTATTTTCTTTTTGTTTTTTCCTCAATTGTTGATGAAACGGCTATAGGAATTTGCTGGACTGTCAGCTACCCCATTAACTTATCCTTACTGATCTTAAATGTTATTGAGTGTATTCGCTTTTATGAAGATCACAGCATTTAGTTAGCATCTTCACCTCCTATTTCATAATTGTTTCTGATCTTGTAATTTCTTGTTTTTGTTAGTAGTTCAAGGGTTAGTTTTATAATGTCTTACGTTCCCATTTTTTATTGTTTTGAACTCAACGTTGAAATTTCATGTATCCATTACTGTATATGTTGATCTAATTTAGAAATTTCAAAATTAGATTAAAAAATTATGGACATTTTTTGCTCGAGTATTTGGGAACTGTCAAAATGTCTCGAAGGGTATCGGGGGAAATTGTATTTTTATTGTGCTAATTAAATCCGATTATATGTTATTTCTCATTTGGGTCTTGCATTAAGATTACGTTTTATAGATTCCGCTTTTCATTGCTGTTCATACTGACGATGATTTTTTTCTCTTTATAGGTAAGCACTGGCCGATGTTGATGATGATTAGCAGTTGCCCCGATGACTTGCCTGTGTAAGTAAAATTATGTAATCTTGATCATATTTTGATGACCAACAAGATTGGCTTGTAACTCTAATGAGACGGGAGGCGGAGAGTGCAAGTTATAAAGATGTCAATTGTTGAGACAAACATCAAATATGGGTATAAGCGGAGAAGTAGGAAAGTAGAACTTTCAGGAAGTAGAGGAGAAAATGGAGATGGCTGGGAAGACTGGTGGGATACCGGTGCAATCGAATAATTCGCAGCTTATTCTTTGGAAAGTGCATGCTTTTCAGGAATTATAGGAAAGTTTCAAGGCCGGGAAGTTTATGCGAAAATTTTGAAAATCCTGTTTTTCTCTTGGGAGAGTCCTATTGTGTCTGAGTTTTCCCAAAGAATAGAAAGAAAATTCCTAAGGGACCAGCTTTTGCTTTGGCGCAGGTTTTGCAGGCAAGTAAATAAGGCGTTTTGCTTGCGGCAATTTATGTTGAGGCTCTGTTCGGGGGATTAATTCTGCAGCACACGACATTGCATTGTGATTACTCAGGGATGTTGGCCGAAGAGATAGTTGTGAAAACTAAATGTCACTTGGGAAGAAATGGAAAAAGATATACGGGTTGAAATGTCTTGCTACTCACTTCGATTAAAGTATTTTTACGGCATATTTTAGATAAACATTCTCATGAATAAATTAACCCTCACCTTCAAACTCTCGTATTCGTATATCTTTTCCCTTTTTTCATTTTTCTCTTATTATTTACATTGAATTTCCCCAGCTGTCGATTCATGTGAATATTTCCACGCCTGTCTATTGTAAAATGGCGCAATGCGAAATATGTCAATTTTACTGGATAGTTTCTGCTGGCTCGTGTATTGCTCATGAATCATATTTCTGATTCCAGAATATTTGGAGTGAATATTTATAGGTCGAGGTTATACATATAATTTACCTCTCTTGGAATAGGCCGAAATCCATCAATCTAACTCGTAGTCGGTTGGGATGTTGAAATTTCGATAAACCCGCAACATGATTTACATTCCTGAGTCGAAGTGATACCGCAGCAGGGTGGGATGAAACATCAAAATCCGAGATTCCGTATTCCAGGGTTATTTTAGTCGTTGGCGGTATCAAGGGTTCGAACCGTTGAAAATTAGATAGGCTGGAGCTTAATTGTAGATTGGACCGCCTTCATCCCCTTCCTACGCCACGTCAATATATGGGCTGGTGTATCTTCCAATGCTGATACCGACGTGTAGTCAATTCCGCTCCTTTTCGGCTCGTATTGAGCTTTTTCAATACCTTCTCAGACTCTTTTCCATATTCCTCCTCATCCTTTCTTGCCTCATCTTCCTATCTAGAGGTGGGTCGTTCGCGAGTGAACGGGTCCGAAGGAACGGGTCCATGGTTTGAACGGAAGGACCGAGGACGGGCTTCTATGGAACGACCGTTCTTTTCGAAAGGAAATGAAAAAGTCAAAGAGAGATGCCACTTCGCTCTGGTTAGGCCATACCTTGAATACACCGCGAGCATTTTGGACCCTGGTCATAAAGGTTTAACGAAAAAAAATAATAAGATACAAAGAAAAGCAGCGCCTTTCGTTAAAAGCTGCTGCAAGCGAACATATTGTGTTTACAGCTTTTAGAGGGGATGAGTTGGGAACCCCTGGAGACTCGAAGGCAACACGCTAGGCTTAGATTGCTTGAGAAATTCAGAACTGGTGTGTTTAACAGCGACTCAGAGAATATTGTCATGACCCAAACGGAACAAAGGGGGTTAACGTAGCTCATCAAGGGATCGCAATATCGAAGTGAGGTGGCTCCTCGAGGTTCAATGAAATATTCATTGAAATTCATTTTAAAGACTGAAGTTTATTTCAGCTAAGCTTCTAATCGTTCTTACATCGTGAAGAGTTGGCTTTGGCTGCAGGGCAGACAGTCTCTCGAGGGATGACCGTGGAGGGATGTCTCCGAAGTCCGGGTGGAGATGTAGCGAACACTTCCTGTCGACGCTTCAGCCGAGCAGGGGTTCCCCGTCAGTAAGTTTATGGACCTGGTTGGTCCGAAATCTGGGGTTTATATATGATTCTAACCGGATGGAGCTTCCCCCTCCTCCTCAAGAGGGTTTCGAAATGTTCCTCCCGAATTGCGTCTTAGGTGAAAAACAAGTGGGTCCCGGGTGAATAAAATGTGTAAAAAATAAGAATAATTGCGCGTGCGTCTTTTGGAGGTCGAAAAGGACGCACGTACGTTAGAATGGGTTACCCTCTAAGCGGATGTGGCTTGGCAGGCTGCGCAATGACAGTGTGTGACTGGATTATTGTATGGAGGAGCCAATCTTGGCATTGTAAACAAGTGACCACATCTCATGATATGAGATTGGTATGCTCCGGACCACCCTTAGCCCGATGGTGGGTGACGTCGATATTCGCCTTTGAACTATAGAAGTGGGAAAACGAGAGTCGAAAGAGAATGAATTCGGGCGGACCCTGTGGGAGGTGTAAGTCGGGACACGACAATATTATCATGGCGCCTCAATACATCTCTAGATCTGACAGAAGCGATAAAATAAGAGAGCTACCCTGTGGAACAGATAGGTATAAAAACTCGTTCTTCCCGCGCGCAATAACCGACCACAGTAAAAACTGAGCTCCACTAAATACACTCCCATAATACACGTCACAATTTCACCTCCAAAAAACTTATCCCGTACATCTTTGCACGGCTGTTGTCCTGCCACTCCTTGCTACCCTGCATGCGAGCCACCCAAGCGGTGGCTCGCAGGGTATTCTGTAGATGTAGATTCCTTGTAATGCTACGTTTCTTCAATATGCCCAGCGTTTTCCCCCTTTTTAATCGATACTCCCGTGCCTCAAACCCCTGTCTTCATCTCCTCTCCTCAATACCCTCTCCATTTTATTCCGCGCGCTGGATCTTTAGGTCGGAATCGAGGCAGAAGGAGGGAATTGAAGGGGAATCGTGGGATGAGGGAACGAGAGGGGTCGGGCGCGTGGGAATTAGGACGAGGAGCGGAAAGTCGGCGGGGGAGGTGAAGGAGGGGATTGGATGATTTGGGAGAGTAGGAAGGTCTTGGATTAATGAGTGGCGGGGGACTTGATGCAGGGGCACGGCCGTCGAGAAGAGATGGGAGAATTGCCGACGGTGACACTAGGCGCTTCCAGATCTAGATACGGCGATGGGGAAAGGTTAGGGCATGCGTGACACTCCAAAAGTCTTATGTTCGTTGGAAAAGAAAAACTATGCAAATTCCACTTAGAGAGAATTTAATGGGTTTCAACACATTATGTTACCTGAAGATGACATATTGTGTTGAAACCTGGGTCGTGCATTAAATTTTTTCTAAGTGGAATTTGCATAGTTTTTCTTTTCCAACATGGAAAAATTCCACATCATTCACCCTGAATCCGTACGGTTTGTCTTAGGTTCGTGTCACACAGCCGGTATTGATGTGATGTTGGTCTGTGATCTCGAGATTAGATGAGAAGAAACGGTTTAACATCAGTAGTGGGGCTGCCTTAGAGTAGAATAGAAGAGAACAGAATTTATCTCTCGACTGCTCGCGCTCATATCGGTAACGTGAGTGACCTCTATTGCAGACAGCGGAAGGGATAGATGGAGGACATATAAAGAGGCAAAAAAATGGTGAAAATTATTTTTGAGTGATGACACTGTGGAAGCGTGGAGGAAGTGGAAGAGAAGAGGAAGTCTGGACGATAAGGGTATGCGAAATTTAAGAGAGCCCTCTTAACGAGTCATCTATTGGATGGAAATTGAGACGATGTGCCAGAAATCGGAATGCTAGGGTTAGGGCTGTCCAAAAAGGACCCCCTGTCTCAGTGGCAGACAAGAGAAAAATTCGCGCAGCTCTGATTTCTCTGCAACTGCGTATCTCATTAAGTTTCTCGCACGATAAAACTTAAAAGTTCCTTCCCATTAGGAGAGGAATTCCGGGAGAAAATGAAAATGTTGGGTTTTTGACAGCCTTCTGTAAAAAGCTCCTAGATGGTTCCTTTCTTCTCTTAAGCAATGTAGGGGCTGGTAACATGAGCGAAAAATATGGCTGCTAAGCGCATTGTTGCAGCTAGGCACAGCTGTTGGAGCTGAGGAAGAGACAGATGAAATGTTGTGTGGGGAGTGTTATGCTGTATGGATGCGAAACGTGGACCTTGTGAAGAAGAGAGAAGTTTTGGATCAATGCTTTTGAGATGTAGGAGTGGAGGAGGCTAGAGAGAAATGGGTGGATAGAGTAAGAAATAAGGTGGTGCTGGGAAGAGTTCGGGAGGAAAGAAAAATTCTGAAAACAATACAGAAGAGAATGGGAAACTGGATCGGACATAATTTAAAAGGTAAGGGGATCTTAAATACATGAATCGAGGGAACAGTGAAGGAAGAATGGAGAAGACAAAGAAAGGAGAAGTAGAAGAAGGCTGAAAATGACGAAGTGGAGATAAAAAGAAGTTACAGGGAAACCAAGGAAGAGGTCCGGGAGTGGACGAATTGAAAGACAGCTTCGGTGGTTGGGACCTGCCAGTAGGCAGAATACCAGTTGATGATGAAACGCTTTGTGGTAGAACTTGACCTCACAAAAAGTGAGCCTTTTAGAGATATCTTCAACCATCGCAAATATAAATCAGAAATTTCTAATACCTTTCGCACTATTAATGACAAACAAATGTGCTATATCGCTTCTTTAATTCATCTCAGTTATTCCTCCTTCGTATTCCGCGTTATTCACATATTTCATTCCCTCCCCGTTCCATGGTTTATGCCTCGACATCCTCTACCTCCCACCCTTACGGCGGCTCGCTCGGTAGTATGTAGATGTAAATATGTCCTCAAAAAATTTGAAGGGTAACCTGTTCCCTGGTCATGGGACGTGGATGCAGTAGGTGGTGTTCTGTTAAAAGGTGGATGTGGAGATCGGTCGGATTTCAAGGGTGTAGTGTTGGTAGGGCGTATGGTTTTGAGGGTTTGTGTTACACAGGCCGGGACCCGGAGGCGTGGACGTATAGAGGGCGGGCGGGTTTCCCCGGAAAGCAGAAAGTGAGAATGGATGACGGGTGGGGATGGGGTGGGTTTAGGCGGGGAAGGGGGTGGGAGCAGGACGTGGAAAGGGCTAAGGGTCCAGAAGAGGATCCCCAGGCCGGGATAATGGCAAATACGTCCGAGGATGAAAGGGACCGTCTTGTGTGTTGTGGATTCTTCGAGGGGAAATTATGCCGAGGGGTTGGTATAGGGGGTTTTCGCTGATTGAAAGGAATTTCGTGGAGCTAATGGAGAGATGATATGCTTGGATTATCTGGATTAATTGTCTAGCCGTCCGACTGTGAGCCGGAAGCGTCTTTGAAGTGTGAACTTGTCGTTTCGTGGTCGTGCGGAGGGGATGTCAATATTGAGCCCTTTCACGAGGACGCTGGGCAAGCTGCATATTAATCTCTGGACGTGGGATTATTTTTCCTTAAGGTCTTTTGAGCGAGATAGTTCCCTAGTCATAATGGAGATGATATTCTTATTATACGTTATTATTTCAACAGGTCTAGGAAGCACGAAATAAATATTTCATTACGAATGGTGCAATATTAAACTTCTACAAGACTGAAATTCTAATAAATAAAATCAAAATCTCTCTCATAAGTCTTGACTCATTTTTTTTGCGCGGTACGTTTTCCTTCACAACGGGTGGTTTTTTTGTGATTCTGAAAAAGTTATCGCGGTGACAATATGATTTATTTTAAAAAATTGTTGATAAGAAATACAAACTACACGCTTTTAGTTTGAAGACGACATCTAGGTGATAGAAATTCCTCAATGTTAAAATTATGTCTCTCTGGAGTGCATACACGTACCATTTCACATGTAAAATAGCTGGTATTTTTTGGCAAATATCTCGGAAAGTAGTGTGTTAAGGGATCGATGAATTAGTATCTTTGGAAGGGCGAGATATTTCCATTAAAATGAGCCTGAATTAATTGATTTCTAAGTGAAATGATATTTTGCTCAAACTACCATAATGTATGAATTTTTTCAAATTTGGCTCAATTGTTAAGAAAAAGATCACCTTTAGTGATAGATAAGGATCTAGTAGATTTTGGATTGAAAAAATGCTGGTCCACGCCTAGGGTACGCTTAGGGTAGTATGAGATAAATATCGTTTCTCCCAGAAATCAATGAGTTTAGTCTCATTAAAAAAATATATCTCACCCTTCCATAGAAACCAATATATCCACCTCTTCCCCAACTACTTTCCAAGATTTTTGAAGAAAAATGATAGTCCTTACATGGGAAATGGTACGTGTATGCACTCCAGTGAGAGCTTATTGATACAATGAGTAATTTTTAACTCTTAGATCTCGTCAAAAATTAACAGTGTAGAGTCTATGTCTTCTCTAGTAATTTTGAAACTAAATCATATAGATACCGCTGTATCATTTTCAGGATCGTAAAAAACTTTCCGTTTTGAAGGAGTTACAAACGTACCGCGTGAAAAAAATTAGTCAAGTCATAAAAGTCGTAAAGACTTCTATATATATTCTTTTTTAATTACTTAGAATTTATGTCGTAAATTTAACTCATGTATTTTTTCGCCAATGTTTAATTCATGCTTCCCACTGCTCCTGAAATTAAAACGTGTAATTCGAATATGGTCTCTATTATGAGTAGGGAACTATCTCGCTCAAACCACATTTAGTGAATTTCGTTCTCCATTCAGAGAAAACATACACAAGAAATTGCTTTATTTATTAAGTGCTTTTCTCTCGCTGCCTGATTCTGCAATTTATAAGGGCTGATGTTTGATTAACATCGTATATCAGGACGATTTACTCCTTCTTGGCTTGTGAATACTCGTCCGTAAATAAAGCCTTTAAGTTCTGACGCTTCCTGCTGTATGTTTCCCATTTTTCTTTTAGGATTGGTTATTCGTCCCGTTTTCGTGCGTGAAAGAGTGAGTGGTGGTAGTGAAAATTCTTTGTTATTAACCAGCGCCGAAGCTAATACATTTGCCTAAAATAATACTTTTTTCGCCCTTCCCTCCTCATTTGCTTTTCAGTTCATCGTTTGCTTCAGAGTATCTTTTCTTGCAAGTCATCTAGAGTTTTGCCAAACAGTGTTTTCGGGCGTGAATTAGGAGTAAAAAATGACATTTCGTACATATTTTGGCTCGGCAATGTTAGATGATGTATTTTTTTTACTGAGGGTTATTTGAATTTCCCGTCCCCTTCTCAGTTACCTTTTGTAGTATGGAGATGAAATATGTCCCAATATGCAGATAAAGGTTTACCTTACTTCGAAGGTTAAGGACGCGCAAGGAAACTTCCTCAAGTCTATAGAGGCTTCCCACGCTGGCTTCTCTTGAATATCAGTTTTTCTGATTCCTGGCTCGAAGGTCGCCTAGTTTTTTTCCCTACTGTTGATCCTTTTAATAGATTCAACTATTTTTTGTGAACACCATATTCTTCGACTCCGCAGTTTCCTTAATCATTTTTTGGTACTCCACCAATCGATAGGGAGGGGTTTTGGCCAGTCATGGATTCCGCTAGTTTTTTTAATGGACTCTCCTGCGCTATGATTTATTATTTATGCATGATGTAAATATTGATGTTCTTGTTTATGCATGATATTTTGAATATGTAGTAGTAGTCCTTGTACCCCTTGCACGTTGGAACGATTGACGATAGAATGTTTCTTGGTTTTTAGATTGTTAATTGGCGCTTTGCATGTGTGGTACGAGGGTTTCAATGTAGTTTCGGTGTTCTACCCTATCATTCATGCATGCCTGGTGTGGAAGCACCCCCTGCCACACACCCTTTGGGTGGCTTGCAGGGTATGACGTAGATGTAGATGATGTCTCTTTACCGTGAATTAGTAAGATAGTCTTTATTTATTGGCACTAGACCCATTTTTGAAGTACAAAAATAATTAAAATTGATGCGTAAAAGATGATAATACAGTAATATGAATAAACAAATGGAATTGGTTAATGACAATAATACACATGATGAAATTACACAAACATCTTACTTATGGATGAGTACACAACATTTTCATGTATCATATTT
The DNA here is from genome assembly GCA_963169105.1 of Ceriagrion tenellum. NCBI lineage: Eukaryota > Metazoa > Arthropoda > Insecta > Odonata > Coenagrionidae > Ceriagrion > Ceriagrion tenellum. The sequence continues at coordinate 80,056,239 of OY720644.1, forward strand.
TTTTATTTGGTCAACGGTAAACTGAATTCAATGTCTTTGACTTCATTTACTAAAATTGTATTCTCGAGATTAGGATATTAAATGTCAAATTAGTAGAATAATAACTTCCTTGAAACATATTTACCGATCGAATTACATGACTAGATAATACATGAAAATTAATTAAAGACAAAATTTCATATGAGTTCAGATGGTTATTTAATAGATTATACATTTAAACTACGCCATTAGTTTTTCTCCTCTCCTCCTGGGCATATTAAAAACAGATTAATGGTCTTTGTAGGGAGTGAAATTTGATTACTTACATTTGATTGAAATTTGTCTCAGAAATTTTCTTTGTACCCTCTCCAAGTAGTTTGTAAAACTCATTTTAATTGTCACAGAGTACTTCGTAATATATCTAAACACTAGTTTTAATTTTCACTGAATACTTCGTAATACACTATAACACTCGTTACTCTTCACAGAGCGTTTTGCTAATCACACTCACAGAGAAAGACTTAATGTAACACTCTACCGTCTTTGGTCTTCCATCACTCGCGGCCGTCTCGCAATCCCCCTTTTTCATTGTTCAATATTTATTTTTCTTCCGCGTCCCTAGTTACGCATTCCTCGGTCATGGTTCACACTTTCAATTTACTAATAAATAAATAATAAATTACTTTACAGTATAGTTGTTTTGTTACAAGTTGGAGTCATTTGCATAAAAGGGTGACTAGATTGGTGTGCAGTGTTCGAGACGAGACCGAACAAAAGAATTATATAAAATGTTTATACAGTTTTAGTTGTTGAATGAACCCGTAGAGCTTATGAAAAATCCTAATATTCTCATAGCTAGGGAAGAGATTATTTGTATATGGTCTTTAAATAATTAATTGTTTTGTGGATTTTGCAAAGTTCCCTTTATGTCATATGAATCATGGAGTACCAAATAATAACGCTTGAAAACATTGTTCATGTAGTTCCCCCTCAACATCCTTAATCCACTTTTTGTCGTCTTCTCCGGATGTCCATCAACTTCTTCCATCATTCCCTCGTCTACCGCTGCCTCCCTGTTTTGGTCATTTCGCCCATCCTCTCCGATCTCGTAGCAACGCGAAGAAATTGAGTCAGCTTCGGCGCGCGCGAATCAGGATTTGCAGAGGGAGCGACGGAACCGTAGCGGCGTCCGGAATTCGGTCGTGTTACAGGGACGACGTGAAGTTGCATGTGAGAGTAGAGGAAGGATAAGGTGGGAGCCGTGTAGCCGGCTGGTCTAATAGATCTCGCAGTTCGGGCACTTATGTGCGTCCGTGGACGCTGTCGGAACATTTCGGGTCGTCGTGTTAACGCGCTATGCCGCCTTGATTGGCTCGGAAGTATTCGGGGAGTGCGGAGGTTTGGTGGGTGTCCTTGCCCTTACACTGGGTTTACATGCAGGCGTTTCACGCGAGTGAGACGAGGAGTTTCGTTGGCGGCCAATCAGGTGTTGGGAAAGGATTTATCACGTTCGTCTGGCTACACGTCGGCGAGGCTGGCGAAATCCCTGCTCTGCACTTGTGAATTGAATGGACACGGCGGTATGGTCGCTGTTCGTGTTGTGGCAAAGTACCACTGCTATAATCTACTAGTTCAGGTGTGTTTGAATGAAAAATGAGTGTAAGTCGAGGTCGTTCAATCCTGAGATTGGTGGACCGCAGCCATCTACCCTTCCCTATCTAATTCTAGTTCCCTTACCCCTGGAAGCTTTTCCTAATTGATTTCCTCTTTACAGTAAGTCCTCGGTATTCGTTGTTTCGATTTACGTCTGATTCGATGTTATGTCCATGCTGACAAGGGTCGTCAGAAAATTTTTCACTGTTTAATGCTAATAAAATGGACCGAATGTGCATTTGCTTGCGTTTTTTGATAACTGAGGCATAATCATCCTATCTGAAATAGCTATTTTTTCCTGGACAAAGGCAAAAAAAGAATTTTGAAATTAAAACCTTGACTTATAGCGGGATCAAAGTGGTCACGAATATCTGGATCCGTTATACGTTGTTTCGACTTACGTCGCTCATCTTCAACACGCATCTCCGACGTAAATCGAGGACTTACTGTATTTGGTCCATGAACTTATTCCGGGGCCCTCCTCTGGGGCATTTTCGGCATATTTTTACCGTCCATTATGTTCTTCACGAATCCATTGTACCTCAGGATGTGCCCAATCCATCAGATTTTTCTTTTCTGTGTGGTGTTCCATATGGTCCTTCCCTTCTCTGCTCTTCTTGAGTTAAATAGTACCTCATTAATTATGAAATCAAGTTGCTCATTTAGCCCCCTATTGAATCATTTATTCACTGGTCTTGTTATCCTTACATTAAGGAACTAGCTTTAGGTAGGGAAGGATGGAGGACTGTAGCTCTCTATCCTTTCCTATCTAATGCTAGTTCCCTAACCTCTTGATATCTCCCTCCTATATTCTTTCCCCTTTATTTGGTCCATGGACTTTATCCTGGGTCTTCCTCTGAGGACTTCTCCCTTTTTTTACCTTCAATTACGTTCTTCATTAACCCATTGTGCCTCAGAGTGTGTAGATTCCATCTGGTTCTTCTTTTCTGAATCGTGTTCCATAGGTTCCTTTCCCCTTCTACTCTTCTGAAAACTTGATAATTGTTAACTTGGCCCGTCCATTTGATCATCACCATCCTCCTCCAGCACCAGATTTCGAAGGCTTCTATTCTGTTTTTCCAGTGGTCCATGCTTCCGATCCATAGAGGGCCACGCTGCACACGATTGTTTTTATATGCTGTTTTCTAGTTTGTAGGCCCATCTTCTTTGAATACAGCAGCTGGCTTTTAACCATGAGCCTTTTCTTAGCTTGGCTGTTCTCAACTTGATGGGCTATTCTTCTCTTGAAAAATTAGTAAAAATGGTAAAAAGTTTTACAGGTGAAGGACCCCATCTCCATTCTCAGCTTTTTTCTTCGTGGCAACGTACATCCTACTTCGTACGTCCCTTAGTTAACACCTGAAGGCCGTTCATTATCGATTGTATTAGCCTTCGATACAGGTCTTCAAAACGTAAAGAAATCCACCATTAATGTGCTTTTTGTTCTGTCTTCTCCATTAACTCCTATTATCATAAGTAGGTGTAATACTTTTCCGCTATCCCTCAGTAAAACGTCTTTTCAAAAACATCGAATAAAGCAGTAATGTCCTCATCAAACTCGATTTCCCATGTTTGAGTGCACTCATCTCCGCAGGCTAATATAATGTGATTGTTATCTTAACCGAAGCACATCTTCCGAGTTGCTTTTCTCATCCTGAACACAAACTGGCCTTCGAGTCATAGTATAATCTGGTCTCCAACTTATAAACTGAAGACTTACACGAATGACTATTGCTGTGACTTATTGGTTATAAGTTACGAATGTAATTGCTCCTGCGACCCCCGTTTAATTATGAGGCCCACAAGTTTACGTATATCATAGCAATCAAACCTGTGGCTACCGGCCATAAGTCGTGGACCTAAAAGCGAAGGTTTCATGCTTAACGTCGTTGAAATTAGATCGTAACATAGTGTGTGAATAGCCGAGTGCAAATTTATTGAGTTCTTGTTATGTATTCTGCTAGTTAAAGTTTTGTTTAAGGTCTGAGAAATTCCTTCCCTTTTGATATAAGACACTGTCTCCGGCGTTACTCTGTGGAACTCCTTCATTTTGATAATAAAAAACACTTGGTTCTTATTCCACTCTTTATTGTAAGGAAACGACCCGGGTTTCAGCATGTCATGCCATCTTCAGGTACAAATGGTTGGGTGGCTTACACTTATATAGGAATCCGATGGCCTTGGGATTGCTTGCATAAGAAAAAACAACAAAGGAAGGGAGGGGGGAAGGTTTCCCAAAAGGTTTAAAAGCATGAGGAAATTAAGGTTGAGGGTCGTGGAGGGATGGTGGTGTGACATAAAGTAAAGGTGACTGGGAGGGGAACATATGGTCATTACAAAGTTTAGTGGGGCAATTCACAATTTCAAACTGCTCTTATAAGTCCATTTTACGCCCCTTGTCAACACAATGTAAAATCCGAGGTTCAAAATTACACCAATGGTTTTCGTAACATAAACCCTTTCGTAACATAAACCCTTTTGCTCCCCTTTTGTGCACTATTATGGTCTTATCTACCTTTTGTATTTCCTTTTTCAACAATAAGATCGTGCCTCAACTTACGATCTACCCTTCTTCATCCTGTCCGTGAAATCTATTCTCTTTCTAATTCTTCCCCGCTTGCCTAACACCCTTCCCTCTATCACATTTTTCAGCAACCCATCGCCCCTTATTACATCCTCTAGCCACTTACTCTATCGATCTCGAATTTCATTCAAAAGTTTCCTTTCCTCGCCCTCCATCTCAAGCACTTCCTCGTTAGTCTTCCTTTTCGTCCACCTCACCTTCTCCACAACCACATCTCAAATGCCTGAAGCCTATTCTCGTCTTCCTTTCTTAGGGTCCACGTTTCTGCTCCATACATCGCTACGCTGCATATCAAGCTCTTCACCAGTCTCTTCTTCACATCCTTACCCAAGGTCCCCGTCATCAGCTCCCTTCCATTAATAAACTCCTCTGTAGCTAGCACTATTCTCTTTCGTATGTCTATGCTACTATGCCCGTTTCCTCTAGAGGACTAAGTAATTAAATTTCTCTAATTGATCGAGTTTGTCTCCTCCAAATATAATGACCAGCCTCACTTTCTTTGACATAGAGAATATCATTATTTTTGCTCAGTGTCTTGTCTCTCCTATATTTTCTCATTGTACCGAGTATCTGTAATAGTTTTTCGCAATACTCTCTCTCAAATGACTTTATTGAGTGATGTCACAAATTCCACCATCGGGACTTTTCGAGCACGATCTATGTTGGAACGCCTGGGTGTACTTTGAACCCCACTGAGGACGGAAGGCGTAACTTTGTGGGAATTCTGAATATTCATTTTAAAGAAGAAACCAATTTTAGCTACCACACAAGATTTAGTTCAACCGACCCAGGTTTCGACACAACATGTGTCATTATCAAGGTATATATAAAAGCGTATCAGGCTCAACTTTGTGGAAGCGATATATATCCATTTCAAAATGAAAAACAATTGGAACTTTCCACACAGGATTTTTAATCTTATTTTAATCTTATTTTAAATCTTAATTCAATACTATCAAGTTAGTTCGAAGTATTGGTCGAGAGCCTTAAATAGTGGACGTTTACATAGCCGAGACTCCGAAGCGGCGGGAGGGGGGGAAGGGTGGGAGAAACCGGGGTTGGGAGGGGGTTTGGAAAGGGACAATGAAAAGGGTATTAGGAAAGTGAATATTGAGGAGGAGAGAATGGGTTGGGAACACAATGTCATTACATAAGGGCGTATTTTCTGGGGTTATAACTATCTCGAACTGTCCAAGAAAGTCCAATTTGATACCTTTGTCACAAACATGTAACATATTCACTTCAAAATCACTGGAATGGCCTGACTCGCATAAATATTTTGAGAATGCTGGTTTTTATGTATTTATCTATTAAAGCTCTCGACGAATGCTTCGAACTACCTAATATACATCTACATCTACGTAATACCCTGCGAGCCACCACGAGGGTGTGTGGCAAGGGTCGAAGATCACCAAACATGCACTATTGACAGGCAACTAGGGACATCTATGTACTAACGGAATTGTTGTTATGTATGAGGAAACTTTTATGTACCGTCGTCAATGAAATGACTTATAAAAACAGAGATTATGAATCGGAAGACGCATCAGAGAGTTATAAACCGATATGCACTCATGTACTAAGGAAATAGGTTCAACATTAGTGGATTGGAATACACTATTGTATCAGAAAATCTATTGACTTGCTTGGAAACGAACGGTGACTAAGAGCCTTTGGGTAATCCAAATATGGTGTAGTACATCTACATCTACGAAATACCGTGCAAGCCACCACTAGGGTGTGTGGCACGAGGTGATGCCGCACCAGGCATACGGTACTCATCCCAGTTCAAATCAGAACCGCACACGTTCCCCCTGATGCCAGGCGCAGGCCAAAAGCAGTCAGGACAACGGTACGCAGTCAGACCAGACATGGCTATAAGAATTAAAATTAAAAAATCTTTCCAATAATCGCTAGAAAAATAACGGATCTCCTTAATTAATGAGTTACAATTATTATTTCAATATTCAATTTATTGTTTTTACTTAAATGTATAAGTACAATTCTGATATATCATTTGATGTAATCAGAGAAAATTCTCGTTCATTATGTAGAGGACAGGAAGTTGGAACGCGTGCGTTGAAGTTCTTCAGGCATGTGACCTAATGACACATGGTGTGTCGAAACCTGGGACGGTTTAAATAAATCTTGTGTGGAAGCTACAATTGGTTTATTCTTTAAAATGAATACTTTGAACCCGTTGTGTTCGTGTGTGAACGTATGTGACCCCGTTCTGCCCTAGGCTGCAGACTCTCAGACACACGCCGCCCTGGGCTGCAGAGCGGCGTGTTTTGAATGGCCGACCGGCTTCACTTCGGGGTCAGTCAAGGAAGATCAACGGGTCTAGATGGGCGTGCCCGGAGTGTGGCTTACGCTTGATTGATACGAGCACGGTGCGCCGTGGACGTCTGCGGGACTCCCATCCCGACTGCCCGCGCCCGTCCGCTCTTCCTGCTTCCGCGGGAATTCGCTCCCTCCTCCTCTCCCCACTTGCTGTCCCTCGGGTGCAGAAGAGCGGCGGTTTTATTAATGAATGCCCTTCCTCGCATCGGTGTCGAGTGAGAGTTCAATTTTCTCCCTTGCATCTCGCGCGTTCCATTAGTGCTTATCCCAGTGTGCGGTCCGGTTAATACCCTCCCTGCTTTATTTTTTTCGGCTCATTTTGATTCAATTTCCGCCGTATTTACGGTGTTTTGGCGGAAACATTTTTTTTAGTGGAACCATTTACGCGTGAGATCGTAATGTAGTCGATAGTTTTAAAATTTTTTGAACCCGGTTCTCCTCCAATTATGATATCATATTCTGATTTTGGATTAGTACGACCTCCACGTGAACTGCTAGCTGAAGACTTAGCAACCGTCAGAGCTCGTTTAAAAACTTAATTAATTGTCGGTTAACGTAAATTTAGGTCAATGGGTTAAAACGGTGCATTATGAAGACAGTGAATATGCTGTGAGTTTTGAGAATTAAAAATAGCCGTATTTTTTGTTTATAAAGATTAATGTATAACCTGTACATAACGCAGTTAATACTGTTAAGTTAAGATGTTAAGCTGGCCCGACTGCGCTTCCAATCAACCTTTCTTTATCGCTCAATCACAGATAAAATGACCAAAAGACTCACTCCAGTTTTAAAAAATCCTTCGCACGTCATTGTTTAAGGTTTCTTTCCCGTTGCCTGCTGGATATACGAACTTGAGAAGCGATATTATTTCGTTTCAATTATTAATCACATGGCGACAAATTAGGCGTGATCCGGACATTTTTCTTATCTTAATCATCTCGTAGTATACTAAGTTTCGGGTTCCAAATGGCGATATTTTTTGGACCGATGGAATATTTATGTGGAGGTCGTGGAGAATGATACCGAAGAAAAAAGAACCTCAGATCACGGTTCGTGGAGAAAGAACGAACGCTTCCATTGCTCTTCCCGGGATATGCCTTCGCTTGCAATGACGGCGCTTCACCAATCCAATTCTTATTGATGTTTCTAACATCTACGCAGTTAAGACAGTAGCTTTCCCGACTGTGCTTCCAATCGATCTTTTCATCGCTCAATAATTGGCAAAAATATCAAAGGAGTCAGTCCATTTAAAAAAATCCTTCTCAGGTCATTATTTGTGGTTTCTCCCTCGTCGCCTGCTTGAGATACGAAATTGGAAAGACATATAATTTCGTTCCAAGCCAAATTGTTTAACCGCTCATTGAAGTTCGAGTCAGAAACATCAACTCGTGACCAAGTTCCTTTTCACTTCGATTATTCGTGCTTATAGTTCTATTCGACAAAACATTAATACAATTGAGCGATTATTTTTTTTTATCCTTCTGAAAGCTATGTGTAAAATTTCTTCGGTAAAATCCTCATAACGACAATAAGTTTTGGCAAAGTGGTATTTCCGTAGATAGATCCTTCTAAATGTCGGGTGCTTTTGAATTACTGTACTGTCTGTTTAATGAAGATTAATGTATATATTTATGTGAACTGGATTGATAGGGACTAACAGTATGATACAAATCATAGGTAATGAACGCTTCCTCGGCGCCTCTCGCATCTCGAATGGCGTCATGTACTTATTTCATTGCGATGAGGACCTATTTTTGTTTGTTTTTTTCATTAAAAACCCGTATTTTTATCTTTAGACGTGAGTTTACAGGCAACTCGCGTCGAAACTTTGCTTGCCTAATTGCTTGACTGATTTTTGTTTAACGAGCCGCATCAGGTAACAGAACAACCCTGTTGTAGAATTAATGTCATCACCTTGAGTTGTTCTGCTTCGTGGCAGGTTAACCTCCATACGTATCTGTCCTGTGCTTGTCTCTTGGTTTCTTCGGACTTTCATCTACATCTACGTAATATCCTGCGAGCCACCACGTGGGAGTGTAGCAGGGGGTGAAGATCACCAAACATGCGCTATTGACATGCAACTAGGATATTTAAGGGAGACAAGCTAGAGAACAGGGTCACATGCAGCTAGATGGTTAGTGTCTACATAATAAGAAAGGGATTATTGGTTGTTATTACATGCATCATGCACTACAGACTACTCTAATTATATTTCACCTACCTATCCCTTTGCTACGCTGCCTATTGTTGTCTTTTAGTACGCGGGAAAAATGACATTTTAAATCTTTCGGTACGACAATCTATCTCTCTAATCTTGTTAAGATGATCAAACCTAGCATAATACGCAGGGGTTCTTAATATATATCTAACGTCATGTGTGAACAAAACGGTTTCGAATTTACTTAAAAGTTTAACCTAAATTTTAACCTGCGTTCTGATAGTAATTCCCAGAACTTTCTTCCAATCTTAATTTTTTCCAGCATCATAAAACTCTTTCTGCATCGTCCTCTCTTCCCTTTAATTATTCCCTCTAACACAGTCTTCAGCAAGCACTCATTCCTCACATAATGTCTTAGCCAATTCATCTTTCTTTTCATGATTGTCCCAACTATTGAGTTTTATGGATTGGGCACAACCTCGTCAAACTGTAGCGTTTTGAACATTTTATGTATGGAAGAGTTTCATGTGATGCGCTGGTACGTTCTGCTCCTGTGTTACCAATGATTAATGTCCTTTGACTAGTTGTACCACTAAAATGAGCTCTACTATAGATTTAAAGTGTTTTCGAACCAGTATCCATGTAACATATTTTCTTTTTCCAAGTGTGATGAATGTGTCCGCAAAGTTTGGACGTACATTATGGTGTATCCTGTATAAAGGTCAGGTTACTATACATATTTTCAGTTTTTATGGTACATTTCTCATCAGATTATTTTCATCTGACGGTCGAGATAGTAGATTACCGTTCTTGCATGGCGTTCTCGGTTGGGTCCGAGGGTTATGCAACTCTGAGAAATGGTGTACGCTTGTTGAGAAATGGTCGCGAAATGGACATAACTGGTCAGAAATGGACAGAAATGGTTATAAATGGACAGATATGGACTGAAATGGTTAGAAATGGACAGAAACGGTTAGAAATGGACAGATATGGATATAAATGTACAGAAGTGGATAGACATGTACAGAAATGGACAGAAATTGATAGAAATAGACAGAAATTGATAGAAATGGTCGGAAATGGACAAAAATGGATATGGTTAGAAGTAGATAGAAATGGCTGAAATGGAAATGCGGTATACACTTGTTTTTGAAGTTGCCCACCCCTCGGTTGTGTCCAAAGGAGGCGCCGACGGACGTGGGAATGACCCGTGGCCATTCCCGCCGCCCTCCCCGCCCCCCGACACCCACCGAACGCCTCCCGACCCTCGTGCCGCTTGTGTCAACATCGCGATTGACTCGAGAGGTTGGCTCTCTTCAAACCCTGCCTCACCTCCGCCTCTCCAGTGTCCCTTTCTCCGTCCTCTCCCCGTCTTTGCAAAGTGATCCACCTCCTCCTCCTCCTCTTCAAAGGGCCTCCTATTCCTCCCGTTCCCATCCCTCCCCCGCCTCCCTCTCGAGCCGTCCCCCCGAAAGTCCGCGTTTCCCTCCTCTCTGCCGACTTGCACCTCTCCCCCCTCCACTCCCCGTGGCGATGGAAGCTCCCCGCCGCCACTTGACTCTCGTGTTTGCGTTCGCTGATGTGACAGTGTCACCTTCCGCCCGTGAATGAAAATTCCATCGGTTCCCCCCCCCACCCATTCTCGAGAAAGGATGGTATAGTGCGCTCGTTGCCCCCGCTTTCTCTCTCCCGTCTGAATCCTACACGCTCTCACTTCTGTCCGAATACTCCTCTTGTTGGAATTCATTCTAATTATTCAACGAATGGATAGGGGTTGGTTCAGGAATAGTTCCTGCCGCACTCCCGACGATCGGATTCACTTCTCCAATCTACTTCTACTTATTACCCTGCTAGCCACTACAAGGGTGTTTGCCAGGGGGTGACTTATCACAAACATGAATTACTGTAAAGAAAATTACTTTCTTCTACATGCACCACATAATTGGCATGCTACAAATTCTACAGAAACCACAAAATTAATCTAATGAAAAGTATAGTGTTGACTACGTTTGGATTCTAAAACCCGTGGCGTTTATGTGCGAGCCCTGGAAAAGCGAAAGCGTGGAAAGACGAAAATTCTTGGAAATTTGCGTTTGCCTCATTGCATCATCCATTGCTCCTTCCCTTTTTACATTTTCAAGTTGATTCAATGGGCGTGCTAACCTAACGTAGGAGGCATCGAAATTGAATTACTAATGGCTTTCTTGCGTGATAAATAATGTAGTTCATTCACATGTCGCCGTCGGTCAATTGGGCCCCGAGAAATTTCATTACGATGCATAAAATTTTCGCGGAGAACGGAGAAGTCAGTTCAGCCCTGTAATTGTGGGAGTTAGCTATCATGTCAAAAATTTTAACTCATGCTCATGGGATTTTGGTTAGTTTAAGAAGAAAACTCAATACTCAGAATAATTTTGCAAATTATGTGCTGTTCCCCGAAGTGGATTACATAAATACGAATTTTGTTGAGGCTAAGAAAAGTGAAGTATTGAGATTCTATGGGAAAAAGATAGCGAGGCTAGTATTTAAAATTGACGGACACAAACTCGAGCAAGTAAAGCATTTTCATTACGTAGGTAATACGCTAGAAGGAAACGGACATAGTAGCAAAGACTTATGGAAGAGACTAGCGCTAGATAAGGAGGTGTTTAGTAATAGAAGGGAGCTGATGACTGGGACATGGAGTAAGGATGTGAAGAAGAGGCTTGGGAAGAGCTTGATATGGAGCGTAGCGTTGTTGGTGCAGAAACGTGGACCCTCAGAAAGGAGGACGAGAATAGGCTGCAGGCATTTGAGATATGGATGTGGAGAAGGATGGAGAAGGTGAGGTGGGCGTAGAGGAAGTCTAACGATAATGTGCTTGACATGGTGGGCGAGGAAAGGAAACTCCTGAATTAAATCCGGTATAGGTAGGGTAGGTGGCTGGTGATGTAATAGGGGGTTGGGAAATGGGTTTCTGATGAAAGTGATAGAGGGTAGGATGTTGGCTAAGCGGGGAAAAGGAAGGAGGATAGGTTTCATGGACAGGATGAAGAAGGGTAGATCATATGCTGTGGCAAAAAAGGATATACTGGAGCGATATAGCGCCCTGAAAGTGTAAAAAACCGGGAGGAGATTCTCTGACATTCAAAAGCACCTGCCTTAACCGATGAAATTCTTTTAAAAAATTGGGAAGTGGTAAGGAAAGATTTGTTTTAATATCACCGTTATTGAGTCACATGGAAGGTCCCTAAGCCGATAGAATTATTGTGATATACCTACATCTCTTGAAATTACACATAAGTTCCTCTGCGTCTTTAGAGGACACATTTTACCCTTTGGTAAGGAACAGCTCCGTAGATAATCCTCCAGATGGCGACACTCGCACCCGATCGAGGGGTTTCGATGTCAGGAGCCCCTCACTCTTGGGTTACTCTTACTCAAGGCAATGGCCACCCATTGCCGCCAGTTCTTCTGCGCGTGAGGTCCGTATACCCTAATTTTATGAATGATATTTGAAATTGGCCAACAATTGACGCTAAATTATGATTTAGCACAACGTAAGTGATTTTTGGACATGCAGAGATAATTACCCTGCGCCAAAATACACCGAGGAAGGTTATCCCAGTATACGAGGTGAGAGATGGTTCTTGTTTTGTCGTTGGAAGTATTTTTTTCCTTGATTTACATATATACCAATCACGCCGTCCCCTTTCGGGGTAGGCACATTCACAAAGTTTCACTACAAAATGTGTACACCTAACTCAGCTTCAATAATTTCCTCCATACTGACCTATCCTTGCAAACCTCTTTCGCCTCATTTACCCCCATACACTGCTTCATATATGCTCTCCTGTTTTTAAGACTCCTAATACTCCTCCTCCTAAGAATTTCCTCTCCCACGTTCAACCACAACTTTCTCGGTCTACCTCTCCCTCTCGCACCATCCATTTCACTCTTATATCTGTTTCGTTATTCGACTCTCATCCATTCTCTCAACATGGCCAAACCAACGAAGCACACTCCTTTCATATATGTCCATTACTGGAGCATCTAACCCACTCTCATTTATTACCCACTCATTCATGAACCTATCCATCCTAATTTTGCTTACTAAATTTAGATTAAAATAATACCTCGTACAGCTTACGTACTCCTTTTATATTCTAAAGTTCTAAATCAACTTCATGTTAAACGATAATTTGTTACATTGAACATAGCTAAACACTCATGGTTACTCGATGAAGAAAGGCAGTGCTACGAAACGTCAAGCCCGACCTAAAATGGAGAAATTAGTTTGCATTGTGGAATTGCGTCATGACCAGGGTATAAGGACCTTGCCAGCGCGTAGTAAAGTTCTGTTTGTTGAAAGTATGGTCAACTCCGTCGTCTGCACGCGCGTCCGCCATTTTCGGCTCATGGGGAAAGGAGAGTAGTCCGTACAATGGCAGAATAATAGGCATATATTTCCATGAAAATATAACTTATTCATTAAATACATGATAATGTGTGATGAGAATATTGCAGGCAATGATTTTTTCAATATATATAGTTGAGAAGTGAATTATTAATTACACATTAGCTGTTTAAAACGATCCAAAGAACTCAGACTTTGCGCTGAAAGATAAGTTTTCCGCCTGAGTACAACATTTTTAAGCTCAAGTGAGTTAGAGTTTCAGAACTTTAAAATTAATAGTTCATATTTTTTCAAGTAGACAAACATTGGACGTAGAAAATTTGTTAGCGGCTTACATACAGGAATTATCTTTACGTACTTACCGCTTACGTCTTAAGGTAGTTGGAGCGAAATATCATTTTACCTATAAATCAATGAATTTGACCTCATTTTGAAGAAAAATATATCACCCTTCCATTGACATAAAAAAATCAACCCCTTACCGCATTACTTTCCCAGAGATTTTCCAAAAAATAGCAGTCCTTTTACATGGGAAATGGGACGTGTATGCACTCCAGAGAGACATTATGTTAAAAATGAGGCATTCCGTACCATAAGATCTCGTAAAAAGATCAACAGTTTGTAGTTTGTGTGTTTTCTAAACTATTTTTGTAAATTAATCATATTGTTACCGCATTAAATTCTTCGAGATCGCAATAAACCTTCCGTTTAGTTGTAGTTTCAAGCGTGCCGCGTGAAAAAAATGAGTCAAGTTAAAGATATTTTCATTTGATTACCTACAATTTCCGTCATGTCAAACTGTATTATTGCTCCGTTAATATTGCAGTATTAAATTCGTGTGTTTCAAAGCTGGTGAAATTAAAACGCATATATCGAATATGGTCTCTGTTATGATTTGGGAACTATCTCGCTCGCACTACCTCAAAACAGAGCTTTTAGCTGGTAGTTACAAGTAGCGCTGACCGAAGGTCTGTGAGGAAAGGCTAAACTATTTGAGTCACCATCTGAGTGTATGTTCGCCGAAAGCCACTCGGGTAGCTTGCTATTAAGGACAATTAAGGGATTTTAATCATGACGGCTGTTAATTTAGCATTCGGATAGGAGAAGGATAAATACATCTCCCTATGTTTGCAATTTTTCAATGGAGTATTAGTTTTTTGTAATGATATACATAGTATCTCGCTAATTACCCAGTGGTTTATTTATTTACCTTGGTGAAATTGTCCTATTTTTGGTGCAGGTCTCCCTTAACTAAAACCTGTTAATTATATTCTGCCAATTTCAAGTTGATTACATAAGTATCTATCGATTAATTGGGTCTAGATATCATGAAAAATTCGACCGGTCGAGTGGGTGTGACGCGTCTTCTTAATCAACTGGTTTATTTTCTAAAGATTCATTTGATATTTATGGATTTTCTTTTATGTGGGATAATCATTAGCGTACACTAGCGTTTATGTCTTTCAGCATTTTTTTAAATTAGGACTAATTATGTTAGATGTTGGAAGAAAAAGTATGATAAACCAATTCTTTGCCTTATTTTATTTTGGTGCATTGCAGCATTCCTCTTTGACCGTGTATTCTGCTTTGTGCTTGAGTGTTGTGAGTCATTTGCATTCGGATGGATATGTGGAGGATTAATACATCTCCTATTATTGACGATGTTTCAATACAGTTATTAGCTTTTTGTAATAATATACTTAACATCTTTCTGATTACCTTGTTGTTTTGTTAATCACATTGGTAAAATTGTGATACTTGAAGCAGGTCTCCCTTTTAAAAGGCCTACCTCATATATTATGAAAATCTTAAGTTGACTACAAGTTTATAACGATTAATTAGGTCTACAATTCGCGACAAATTCGACCGGTCGAGTGGATGTGATGGGTCGCCTTAATCTGCTGGTTTATTTTATAATGATTTAGTTAATGTATCTTAATGCCCTTTTATGTAGGATGTTCATTAGCCAATTCTCGAGCGTTTATGTCTTTCAGCATTTTTTTAATTAGAACTTATTATGCTAGACGTTGGAAGACTTTGTAAATCAATTCTTGGCCTCATTTTATTTTGGTGCATATCAGCATTCCTCGTTTATCGTGTATTCTGCTTTGTACTAATGTGTCGTGAGTCTAGCCTCCGCATGATACTTGGGATTTTATTTTTATTTTATTCACTTGAAGATCATCTTCCAAGAAATGACAATTATAAATCACACAGTTCTGTCCCTCTACGCCACATACGTTCACGTGCATGAGGTTACATCTCATCGGAAACTCTGCGAAAGACAAGCCGTGCAAAAGAACGGATAGATCTGGGAATTTGTGTACCCCTACGCGCCGGGCTTAACACAAGTGTAGCTATGTGCCATCGGCGCTAAAATGCACGAAGTGCTTCATTTATACGCAAAAGGTACCTCGTGAAAGATTTGATTTTATGGAAACTAGATTAATCGCGGAGTTGTGGACAAGCTGGGCGTTTCTGGTGATCATCTCGCTGCAGACGACTGCTTTTCTTTCGACTGAATTTACTTCGTCATTGAAACGCCGACTGGTGCACGTTGGGACGTGTTTTGAATCGCCTTTACGTTCGCTCGATGCGCTTACATTGCAGTCTCCTCTTCTTGGCAAGACTGCTTGCTCCTTTTTCCCCGAATAAAACCCCTTCAGCGGAGACAGTTTTTGCCTCTTACTACGCGAGCACTCGCTCCGAATCGTGCCCCGTCTGGAGGAATACGTCGGTACTTTCTTCGCTCGTGGAATTCTTTGAGAATTCCGAATGCATTTCGCTACCTCCTCCACTTCCTCCTCCCCTCGCTGGAACCTAGTCAAATCGCTTGACCTTCTTGGGAGAGCAATTTTCCGAAATTAGGGCGAAAAAAGGAACGAGAAGAGAAATAAGGGAGAACGGAAGCCGGTGTGCCGTGCGCACATGCCTCAAATGATACCCGCTCCCCCGCCGTTCGCAAAGGGGGCAAAAATAAGACGGCTCGATTCCGTGATCCTTCCGCCGAGTCTTCGTGCAAGAGCTCGTTTCGGAACCATCCCGTGCTCTGCTCTTGCTGTTTGAAGGAGCCTTTTCGTTCCCCCCTTGAAACCGGGAAAACAAAAGACATCAGAGGAATCTAAAAAAAAGGCACGGGAAAGAGAGGGAGTGAGGGGTTGGGGTGGAAAGGAAATGGTTGGAGGGAAAAAAATGAAATGGAAAAGAGTCTTACTATTCGTGTAATGTTCGCAATTTCCCTAAAAGTGCTTGTGTAGTGTGGGGGAACAATAGGGAGACAAAATTAATGAGATTTTTCGGCAAACCAAATAAAGCCAAACCTGAACCATAGACTACATATTTAAATATATTCTTTCCTCAGATACTCGGTTGGTACGGAAGGGAAATGACCT
This sequence comes from Ceriagrion tenellum, assembly GCA_963169105.1. Taxonomy (NCBI): domain Eukaryota; kingdom Metazoa; phylum Arthropoda; class Insecta; order Odonata; family Coenagrionidae; genus Ceriagrion; species Ceriagrion tenellum. The sequence continues at coordinate 80,072,744 of OY720644.1, forward strand.
TTCGTAGACCGTAAGATTTTGAGAATTGATTATGGACATAAATGAAGGAGTTCAGTACTTTGATTGAACTCATGGCGGAGTGTAAAAATTGTGAGTTTAAAAAAAGAATGGTGAAGTATTTTATATGAATCCTAGAATTGTATATTATTGAAACGTGGAATCGATAGAAGACGCAAATAAATTGCAGGCGTTATAGACGCCAATACCTTGTCTTAAAGTCAATACCTTGACCCGTCATGTATCACCTTGTGAGAATAATTTTATTACTACACTGTTAAAATACAACAAAAGTTACTAGAAAGTTATAGCTCTAAGCGACCTCAAGAGTTTGAAAACTATCCAAGACCTACTTCCCTGAATTCAGTGCTTGATACTGGTAATAATTGATTACTTGACATGAATAAAAATTTTAACGTGAACACAGTATATTTATTTACAATGAGAATTTGTTGTTTGGGATCTGAGTGTCACAAAATACACGGGCATTATTACTAAAAAGGCCATCGGAATTAGAGGAGGTCTATCGCCCATTTTAAAAAATAACTCCGCAGCTTATGACGTAAAGAAATACCTACATATACTAGACTATACTAAGACCAAGCACACTTTACGCAAACGCCGGCGTGGACAGGCCATGCTAAGCAAAGGGAACTTGGAGAAAATAGAAATAATTGAAAGTAACTGCCTGAGGTCAATTTTTATAATTAAATGGAACAAGCGTTAGTGATTTGTACAAATTAACAAAAATAGAAAAAATAAGAAATGTTATAAAGAAACAAGCGACCGAATATTTTGAAAACTTGAAAATCAGTGACAGAAAATTACTAATAGACCCGGCGCAAAAGAAGAAAATTACATGTGACAGATACGTCAGCACAGATAACGTTCTGACACTGTTACAGGCTGGGTTAGCTTTAGACTATGACACAGAGCATAAATCCCCACTTATGGGTCATACTCTGCTAAAAAGCGGCTAAACGCGGAAGGTCACATTCTGCATCGCCACTTCAGACCTGAAAACACCAGCAGGATGGCTGGAGAAACAGTTGTCAACCATGGAAATCTCGCGGAGGAACGCTCGAAAGCTGCTCCGCTTCGAATCAAACCCCGTGGAAACCTTCGAATCAACATGTCTTGCTTTCTCCTATTTCTTGTTTTTCCTACGTAATCAGGCATGCTTCGAGTACCAGTCTCACGTTGCATTGATGTTTTCTTATTCATCTGCATCTACGAAATACCGTGCAAGCCACCGCTTGGGTGTGTGGCACGGGGTGATTCCACACCAGGCTTGCAGCACTCATCCCAGTTTAAATCAGAACCGCGCACGTTCCCCGGATTCCAGGCGCAGGCCAAAAGCAGTCAGGACAACGGTGCGCAGTCAGACCAGAAACTAGGAGAGTGATACGTAGAAGAACTTGCTACCATGTAGTATACTATTTAAGATCCAAGTACTGTTGTATTATTAATGCTACTGATGAATAGTAATAGAAAACAATAGATCATGCAGGAGTATATCATGCCGGAGATTGCATGCGAGGTTAGTAGCTAATAATCTTGTTAAAATATTTAGCTCTACCGAAAACACCTATTTAACCCAGTCCGTACCCTAGAAATGACCTGTCGCAACTGTTATGGTCCCTTATTGTGCGTGGAAAAAAATACAATTTTTATATCTATCTGTTCTGTAGTCTATTTTCTTAATCTTATTCCTGTGATCGTGTCTACCGTAATAGTATGGGGTACCTTAAATAAAACTTGTTATACTCTGAAGATGGTCTGGGTCTGAAGATGACACGAGATGTCGAAATCCGGGTCGTGTTATTAAACTTATAGTGGAGTATACAAAGTTTTAAGTTACTATGAATTACTTCCACAAAGTCAAGCCTGGAACCATTTCCTTTATAATAGTTTGGCTCTAGCAATGTTGAACGACCGCCATAAAATTGTCTACGTCAAGCTTTCAGTATTCACTTCATCGATTGCCTGTTAATTTGGGTTGTTATTTAAATAATGATGAGCGAAATCTTATTCCCCTGCTTTAGGACACGGAATCGATTGATGTTCCTCCTTCTGCCGTTAGAGTAGGCGGGGCCCGCCGGTCGCCTTTCCAACGCGTCTCCCCGCAACCACCCCCGCCATACTCAACCCTTCCCCTTCGCCCCGAACTAATTTAATCCTCCCCCAACCGCCTACCTTAACCTCCTCCCCTCCCCTTGTGCACTAAAACATTTCATTCCTCGCCGTTGCGGAGAACTAACCCCGTCTACCGGATCTCCCGATGGTTCCCCCCCTCCCCCTTGGATCCTCGGGAGCGCAAGACACGCTTCACGAGCCGCACTTCTAATTTCGCACCTCATAATTTCGCCCGGCGCTCCATCCCCACGAACTCTGCATTCAATCCGTCCCCGACTCCCAGCTACGTCTCTCTCCCTCTCGCCGTCGTCTTCCTGCCCTCCTTGCTTGCCTTCCGTTTAACTCGATTCTCTCTTTGGGGATGGAAACACGCCCGACTGCCGTGTTAGTCTCTCGGGCGGGCAGATGAGTGCGTCGTCGGTAACACCAAAATCTGCTCTCTCTTATAAGGGGGCCGTTTCGAAAGTAACCTCCCCCTGAGTTCACCTGAAACACTGACATAGATACAGGTACGGAGTTATCTATATATATTAATTTTGTAGCGTGTCAGTCATTCCGTATCCGTTTTATTTCTTTCTCTGTCAATTTTTGAGCTAGAAGAGTGAGGTTTGGTGTGTTGAATGTGAAGTCTCTGTCTTCATGAGTTGGTAGTAGTTTTGGATTTTTATTGGGCGTGTGGCAGGGGGGGTTAGGTCACCAGCCGTGGAAAGGCTGGAAGATATTTGGAGATGAAATGGGGACATGAATTAAAAGGAGTGTGTTTTGTTAGTTTAAATAAGATTCAAAAGAGCGGCTGCTTGGGCGTGTGGAAGGGGGTGTTAGGTCACCATCCGTGCAAAGGCTGTAAGATATTTGGAGGTGAAATGGAGATATGAATTAAAAGGAGTGTATTTAGTTAGTTTAAATAAGATCCAAAAGAGCGGCTGCGTGGGCGTGTGGCAGGGGGTTTGGTTACCACCCGTGCAAAGGTGTCAGTTATATTTTTAGGTTGTGGTTGCAACAACCAGATGCTGGGAAACACAGTGGCTAGGGAGAAAGGCCAAATGGGAGAGTGGAAGAGTGTAATGGTTGAAACAAAAGAAACCCACAGTGCTCTCCTATTCAAATGGCTTTAGAAACAACAAAGGAGAACAGTGAATGAAAAAAAATTTCTCCAAGGAGCTATTTTTAGACTAGGACACTTACTCCCTGCGGGTACACACCCCTGCTCACGGAGTGAGCAGGATAGGTGCCTGCTAGTCTATTTCTAAACGCCTCCTTAACTAGGGCTATTCTCTTCCGTATGTCTTTGCTACTATGTCCGTTTTCAGTGCTATTGCTAATTTCCAAGCTCAGCCGATTCAGCATATATGTAACGGGTGGAATACTCTTGAAAAGAAAATTCAACCCGCACGGAGTGAGCAGGCTAGCTGCCTGCTAGTTAACGTATTAAGGGTGGTGTATACATCGGTTAAAAACACCCTTTTAGCTCTGGCTTCTGCTGCAGGCTTCTGCTCTGACCTAGGTCTTCGCAACGTACATAAATCTGGCATTTTTTGAAAACTGTTCTGCCGGTTAAGGTAGGTTTTATGAATGTCAGAGAGTCTCCTTCCATTTTTCTACTTTTTCAGGGGCCTATCTCCATCTAGAATATCCTTTTTTTGCCTCAGCATACGATCTACCCTTCTTCGTCCAGTCCATCAAACCAATTCTTTTTCTTCCTCTTCCCCGCTTGCCCAACATGCTTCCCTCTATCACACTCTTCAGCAATCCCTCGCCCCTTATTAAGTCCTCCAGCCTCCTACTTCGCCGATCTCTCATTTCATTCAGAAATTCCTTTCCTCGCCCACCATCTCCAGCACTTCCTCGTTAGTCTTCCTCTTCGTCCGCCTCACCTCCATCTTTCTCCACACCCATATCTCAAATGCCTGCAGCCTATTCTCATCCTCCTTTCTGAGGGCCCACGTTTCTGCTCCATATCAAGCTCTTCACCAGCCTCTCCTTCACATCCTTACTCAACGTCACCGTCATTCACTCCCTTCTATTACAAAACGCCTCCTTAGCTAGCGCTAATCTCTTCCGCATGTCTATGCTACTCTGTTCATTTTCTCCTAGCGTACTACTTAAGTAATAAAAATGCTCTACTTGCTCCTGTTTCTGCCCTCCAACTTATGTCACCAGCATCGCTTTCTTCGTCCAAGAGAATGTCATTGCTTTTGTTTTCTTAAAATCCGCCATTAAAATGCTTCTTTTTCTCTTTTCTCCATAGGCATATAATAGGTTGTTCGACCTTTTTGTTGACTTGTTATTGTGTTTGTATTCGAAGTGACAACTTGTGCCGCATATTCGCAGATTTCCCCTATGGTGTGTTCAGGCAGTGAATGTTTAAATTGCACATTAATGGCGGCCACGTGGTGGAAATGGTTTGCGAAGGCCCATATTGAAAGAGCTACTGATAAATGGAATCGAACGACTCTGCCCTTACCGCGATAACAGCGACACTGATGACGCTGTGGAAAAAGCGTTGTAAGGCCTCACGAGAATGTTCTTAGTTACGTTATAATATATAATTTTTATCATTTTTATGATTATCCTCAGAGATGAAGGATTCTTATCTACAATAAAGGCAAAGATGTTATTCAATATGCATCGTGCGCGTGACGACGACCTGCTCATTTTCGACAAATTTACGTTTCTTCCGCGGTCGATATAGTAATGTAGAAAGGAAAAAGTGGAAAGTTACGACACTTGCTTTAAGTATCATACCTGATTCTAGAGGCCTACGCAAATAGATTTACGTAAAGCAGTAAAGCAGAGTCGTAAAATAAAGGCGCGGAGACGTCTGCGGATGCGTTTTTGGCCCCTTTTCTTTGGTTTGGCCCTTAAGGTGGCTGCAGCGGTAATCGTGAGTCATTTATTGCGCATTTTAATAACTTCTCCAGTGAGTTGAATAGAATTTTTCTTCTTTTTTTCACTTGTGTACATCTTTCTCTTACTTAACTTAAAATTAAAGTTCAAGTGGTGGAATGAATCACTTGTGATTTTTATTATAAAACTAGCTGAAATTCAGCGGGTGTGAAAAAAATTTAACTTATTATAAGAAAACCTCAAAGCCTGAAGAATACAGTCAGTGTGACCATTTGAGGAGTTCTTAACCTATCGTTTACGTTATGTTGGTTGTAGTTGACACGCTGATCGTTTTCCGGGTGCACGGAGAGATGAGTGACTCTTGGTCCTCTTTTATGCATGGGAAAGCCAAAAATGAACCACGCAGACTCATTACTACTTAAATAGCCCCCAGGTTCATAGATGGCCACCATGTTCTTCCGGTTCACTTGAGCCGTCTTCTGTGTGAATTAACAGCTTGATCTATTCCCTTGTGTACATACATATATTTGCATGTTTATTAAAGCTATTACTTGGGTGTATGGCGGGGAATTAGAAATTTAGGCGAAAATCTTATGTAAGTGCGATTTTTACTTGGCATGACGCCTTGATATATGTTAGCTAACATTATAATTATATGAGACGTATTTTGTTATTTTTCCCTGTAAATAGAATGGTATGCTTTAGAAGTGCCCGTCTAATGTCTACGGTACATAAGTACATTAGGCAACATCAAGTAAACACAAAGCTACATACAAAAAATGAGCTACATAAGGTAAAGTATAGATAAGTATACATAAGATATATATAAGATATAGATAAGGCTACGTGTCCAGATAGCATTACTTTTCCAAGATACCTAATCGATGGACATGGATTATTTTCATTATTTTCTTTACAAAGTAGCTATAAGCGAGTATGCTAAATATCCCGCCAATGTTATTCTTTCTCTTTGCTTTATCCCTAATCGACGGGGTTGGCGTTTCCTTCTTATGTTCTTTTCCTCCCCAGTTATCTTTCTAAAGCCTCTTCAATTTACCATCCATTCTCCTTCATGTGTTATACCACTTTGTCCTTCCGTCTTATCTTTGGTCTTTCCCTCTTTCGTTTCCTACTTACTTCAGTTTTTTTAACGCTTTTACGATATAAGTCCTCGGCCTCAGTAGCGACACTAATACTGAACTAGTGAGAGCTTTGTCTGTAAAAAATTTCCCAACCTAAAGATTTGGCGGATTTGTACGTTTATGAATCCAACTTTTGACTTCCTGCAAAATGCTCTTCTTTTTCTAGCTTTTCTCAAAATTGCATTTGATTGTGAAATATGAATCATTTTTCTGCTGTTTTTTTGTCTCAAGCCTGAGAAATGCGAACATTATTTTTATTGTAAAGCAATATGAATCTGTGAACATTAAAGGCACTTCTTATTTTTAAGTACATAATGAGTGGATTTTAGAATGAAATTATCTCCAATCATTTTCCTTAGAGGAGTAATCGGATGCCCGATTGAAAACTCGGCTTTACTTATTTCCTGCCGAGGTTCTTGCACTTTTCTCTCTTCCTTATCTCAAGTGGTTTTCTTTTCACATTTTCGTTTTATATCTCCGTTTCCTGCCACAATTTCTCGCATCCCCTCCCATTCCTTCCGTACTTGTCGACTTTATATTCATTCCGGTGCGCGTGGCGGTGTGAATTAAGTATTCATCGTCGCGTGCCATAATTGCGAAACGATTTATCGCCGATAACTTTCGTTCACTGTTTGTTTATGGAGTTCCGGTATTTTTGGATGACAATGGTTTTCGCCTCAATTCTTCTTAGTGAGCATTGTCTCTCCGCGAAGGCTAATTTAGATTACTAATGCTGTCAGGATATTGGAAACTTTCCAGTTCCGATAATGTAGTCCCAGAGATGGATTTGTTTTGAAATTTTCGACAGGCTAATTAATGAGAATGCTGTTGTTTCTCCACATGCATGCATGTTTTTTTAATGCATTTTATCATCAGTTTGTGAAGCATTCACAAATTCATCCTTAACACACTCGAATGCGCCACGAGCATTTGGGACCATTGTCTTAAAGATTTAACCAAAAAATAACAAAATACCAAGAAAAGCTGCTCGCTTCGTTAAAAACTGCGAAGAGCGAACATATAGTGTCTCACAAATTTTAGAGGGATTAAGGTGGGAGCCCCTAGAGAAGGGGTGGCCAACCCGCGGTCCGCATGCGGCCCGCCTTTTTACATTTTTCCTATAGCGCTTGTGAGCTAACGCACTAATTTTTCAATTTTGCGATGGTTTTCATCGATATTGGTACCCTGGTCATGAAGATTCAACCATGAGAATAATAAAATACAAAGAAAAGCAGCAAGATTCGTGTGAAACTGCTACAAGCGAACATAAAGTGTCTCACAACTTATTGAGGGATTGAAGTGGGAGCCCCTAGAGACTCGGAGGCTACACGCAAGGCATAGCCTGCTTGATAAATTCAGAACAGGTGTGTTTCAGAGCGACACAGAGAATATTATCATGACGCCTCACTACGTCTACCAGAACATCTCTACGTCTAACAGAACCGATAAATTAAGAGAGATAAATTGTGGAACAGTAGGTCCAAAAACACGTTCTTTCTGCAGTCTAAGCGATCACAATAAAAACTGAGCTTCACTAAATACACTCCCATAAATCACGTCACCATTTCACCTCCCAAAACCTTAATCCTTACATCTTTAGACGGCTTGTGACCTTACACCCCCTGACACACGCCCATGCGGCGGCTCGCAGGGTATACTAGATGTAGATGCCATTCCAAAACGTAAATCTTTCTTCTGAATGCTTTCGCTGGGCTAAAATGTATTGCCGTCGAGAATTTACGGGTGTTGTTGCAGTTTCATTTTTTCGGTGACGACGTTTTGTGTCCATTGCATGGAGCATCTTCAGATCAGAATTGGACCGTGATCTGAAGCATTGCCACATGATTTGAATGTGCGCTATGCTGTGGCCGCAAAATATCTCCTCCCTAAAGATGAACCTACCCAGCGCAAAGTTGAAGAATGATAGCCTAGGTCTTTCGGGTTAATTTCGAGAAACATGTACGCATCAGCTTAATGAATTAATTCTTCTCATATTCCGAACTTAATTATTTAAAACCTACGTCTGGACGAGTAATTTTCATAATCAAGGCTGATGCCAATTATTTGTCAGTGAAAATTGATAGGACATGGGAAGTTTTACACAACAGAAGTGAGACCCAACTTGATGTAGAAGATGAGCTAATTTGTAACTTTTGTTGGCTTACCATTAATAATACTTAGTTGAGCTTTTTTTTTGTCGCGGTCTGGGCTCAAAAATAATGCCTATCCCATTCACACCGCTATATTTGGTGGCCAAATCTTCCCAGCATATATAGACAGCTATACCGTCGACAAAAAGGAAATAGTAAGCCGCATTAACCAGGCCAAGTTAGCCTTCAACAAGAAAAACAAACTCTTCACCGCCAGCAACATTAATTTAAGGATTAGGAAATTACTATTGAGGACTTTTGTATGGAGCGTTCTGCTCTATGGTAGTGAGGCCTGGACAATTTGAAAGAGAGAGAAGGAAAGAATGGAGGCATTTGAAGTGTGGTGCTATAGGAAAATACTGAAAATACCCTGGGTGGCAAGAGTCACGAACAAGGAGGTGTTTAAGACGATAGAGGAAAGACGGTGTCAACTCAAAACGCTAAATGAGAGAAGGAACACCTGGATTGGCCATATCCTCTGACGCGAAAGCTTGGTTAAGACCATACTAGAAAGTACAATAGAGGAAAAAAACGAAAGGGGCAGACCTAGATTGGACTAAATGGGACAGTTGATGAAGGAACTAGGTTGCCAATCGTACAGTGAAGTGAAAAGGTTGGCCCAAGATCGGATAAAGTGGAAAACTGTTGCAGACAAATCCTAGGATTGTAACCAGAGAAGATACCCTCGACGATATTGTACAGACACAGTATAGACATAGTTCAACACGCAGTAACTTTAATTTTTAAATAATTTTTTCTTTAGCTGTTGTGCTTCGCACTGAGCTCTTCCAGTTTTTTTTATGTATAGCACTTTTCATGGAGTCTCGCTAATTTGTGTCTCTCAAGTTAACTTGGGTCGCTTTTTGCATTAGAAGAAAATAAACACCGCTCACTAGGAAAAACAGTCATTCCAAATGTATTTATATCGTCAACTAATTGCTTTATCATGATTTCTACCTTTGGTATGGATTAATAAAGTTATAACAATGTTGGACTGTCGCAAAATCATTCGTCGAGATTGGCGACCTTCCGCCCAGACCTAGAAGGGGTCTGAGCGGATCTCGTATTTGAAAGTATGTATTGCTGTGCATTACCGCATACCGTTTGCTAAAATATCTCGTTAGAATTTATAGTTCCTCTCTTTTAATCTTTTTTTCAGGTACTTGTAAACACTAACGGATCAGGCATCGTCTGGATCTGGGTGGAGGGTCGTCAATATCGACGCATACTTCTCGATTTTCCAGTATTGTTACTGTTAAGTTTAATAATTAGTCTTAAGTGACTTTCCTCTTGAAAAACAGAAATAATGGAACCAAATTCAACGCAAATAAACACTAAAATAAACCAAATTAACTTAAATATTAAAAAACAACTAAAGTCAACGTAATTAACAATAAATACACATAAATCAAATAGAGAACAGTTATAACTTAATTAATCTTCACCAAAGGTATAAATCATGATAAAGCAATCAGTTTACGAAATAAATACATTTAGAGTGACTGTTTTTCCAATAGTTTCAAAAATGACTTTAGTCCCGCTACATAAGCGATTGAAACCACGGTGGAATGCTTTAATTGAGTCCAAAATTTTAAAATTTAATTCTTGAATCGTTTACATTGCAATATGTATTGTTATTCGAAACGTATCCTGTACTTAAGTGTGTTCCAAGAATTTGTTTTCGACTTACTTGAAATTATATTGAAAAGTGCACTCAATGACTCACGATTCGCGTTCCAACCATCTTGAGACTCGTTACGCTCTTATGCTGAATGCGACCCGATCTCTAGAGCGTGCTGGTTGTGTTGGGCCGTGGAGATGTGAAGGAGTGGATTAGACGTGGCATGTGGCGGGACTATGTGGAGGAATGGCGTGGCTGGAGGGGTTTTGCAAAGGCGTGGTGGGTCGGGATGAAATACCAGACCGCCACGCCCTTTACCCCTCCCCCCATCTCTCTCTCATGCCAGCTTTCCCTCCTACCCCCCCCCCCAAACCCTTTCTGGCGGCGGAATACACTCAAACCCTGTCCCCATTCCCTATCCCAGTGCACCTGCCCCCGACTCCCCGTCTCTTTAACCCACCATATGTCCCCCTCTTCTATATACCTACCCCTTTTCCATCCTCCCCCCGCCCCGCGTTCCTAGCCCCTCCCGGCCCTTGTGAAAATGACGCATTGACTACTGCAGAGATGTTTGTGTGCCGTAGGTGCAGGGGAATTCTTACCCCCCCCCCCCATGCTCCCCCCTGCTCTGTCTCCGTCATACTCGCTTGTCTGTCTCCTCGTCTCTTCTACCCTCGCGTGTCATCTTCCCCGTCCCCCTGTTCGTGTGCGCTCTTCGCGCATCTCAGTCGCACGTGAATGCCGGACTCCCTCCTCCTGCCATTGTATCTGCACGCACCGGCGTGGGCTCCTTCCGTTTGTGCGTAACCCGAGGTCTGTCCCGCGCGAATGGGCTGCTCAGACCCAAAGGAAGGGGTTTAGAACATGAGGGGTCGGTGGGCAGATTAATGTCTTAATCTTACCGGGTGTGGTTGACTCTCGTTTGAACTTAACCCCTTGTAAATGGTAGGTTAAATTTTCATAATTAATTCGATTTTTTAAAAAGTATTCTGCCAGTTATGGTAGGTTTTGTTCAATGTCAGAGGATCTCTTCCCGGTTTTCTACACGTCCAGGGCCTATCTCGCTCTAATATATCATTTTCCGCCTTAGCATACGATCCGCCCTTCTTCATCCTGTCTTTGAAACCTATTCTCCTTATTCCTCTTCCCCGATTGCCCAATATCCTTCTCTCTTTTACATTTTGAGCTACATATCGTCCCTTATTACATCCTCCTGCCACCTACTCTGCTGATTTCGAATTTCTTTGAGTAGTTTCCTTTCCTCGCTCACTGTCTCAAGCACTTCCTCATTGGTCTTCCTCTCCGTACAACTCACCTTCTCCACACCCACGTCTCAAATACCTGCAGCCCATTCTCGTCCTCCTCCGAGGGACTACATTTCTGTCCAATACAATGCTACGCTCCATATCAAGCTCTTCACCAGCCTCTTGTTCACATCCTCCCCAAGGTCCCCGTCATCAACTCCCTTGTAGTACTATACGTTTCCTTAGCTAACGCTGTTCTCTTCCATATGTATTTCGTACAATGCACTTTTTCTTCTAGCGTACTACCCAAGTAAATTCTCTATTTGCTCGAGTTTGTGTCCAACTTTGATCATCAGCGTCGCTTTCTTTGTCCTAGAAAATCTCACTACTTTTGTTTTCTTATGATTTATCTTCATTCCGAATATGATACGTTGTGCTAAATGGAGTGACTTGCAGTTCTGGTAAATATAAGTTATTACCCTCGATGTAAAAGGCAGGTGCGTTGTTTTCGGGGTTGATGAGGCTGATTTCATGATATTTTCAGGTGATTTCATGATGTGGGTAGATGGAGCCAATGAAGTGCCAAATCAACTGTATAAATGGAATAAACAAAAGAGGGTCAGTTGACTGACAATCTGTACTGAATAGATCGAAGTAATGGTGATAGTCCGTGATAATGACGTGCGAGTCAACATCTTACATTTTGGCTTACAGAGCTGTTAACTTCCTGTACCTGGGAGCTAATATAATTACTAATGGAAGAATTGAATGATAGATTTCGAACAGATTAAATGAAGAAGGTACATATTTCCAGAGCATTTAACGTATGGGATGGAATGGTACCGTACCAAGTTAAATTGGTAATGTTAAAAGCATATTATTTACCATTTTATTTATATGGAGCTTAAACTTGGGCCATGAAAGAAAAACATTGAATTAGAGTAACTGCTGGAGAAAGGAAGTTTCCAAAAAGTATTTTAGGGGAAAAATGACTATAACTATAAATTCAGGCTTCACTTTGTGGAACCTCTCCATATCGGAAACCAAAAACTTTCAAGTAATGGTCCACGGATATTTTTATTGTTTCCGACCCGGGTTTCGTCACGTAATGACATCTTCAGGACACTTCAGTGACGACTTCAGGACACCTGAAGATGTCATTACGTGACAAAACCCGGGTCGTAAACAATAAAAATATCCGTGGACCATTACTTGAAAGTTTTTGATTTCCGGAAAAAAGACTGATGAGAATTAGAAATACTGATGTAGGAAAACAGTTGAATATAAAGGATGTGAGGCTGCTTCAACCTTATAACGGAATTAGATGGATGGGTCGAGTCAGAAGAATTAATGATGAAAGAATACGAAAAATTCTGCTGGAAAAAAGAGAAGGTAATAGATTGAGAGGAAGACCAAGATGACGTGAGGTGAATGAAGTGAAGAATGATCTACCAATGGATGATATAATATTTTATTCTATATTAGTGATCTAAGCCACTAAGACCTAAGTGATAATGACAGAAAAACAAACCATTAACGACATAGGCATTAATATGACGTTTTAAAACAAATGAGGAACGAATCTCTCATCGTAGTGGGCTATTTAATTTTAAGAAAATTGATCACGGGTGTAAAAGTGACAAAAAAATATCATTGAAAACGTCTATTTTAGCATTTATCCTCCAATACTTCGATATTTTCTTCAATCAATAATCATCAGTCGTAATTAATAATCGATCAGTGATATATAAACATTCGATCGATATTAGATTAATGTTTGTAAGTATAGATTAATCCACTCGTTTTTCTATCAATAGATCGCATACAACCAATAATCAATCAATAATCGACTATTTATAAATGGACATCAATGAAATATTAATTTTCAATCAATAGCTAATATTTTTAAGCATAGACCTATCCGTTTTTCTCTATTTCAATTAATTATACGCAATTTCCAAACAATAAATCGCTAATAATCTATTTTTCAACAAATTGTAAATAAATATCAAAAATATCAATGGACATGACTTTGATAAAATTATTGCAAATATCCAGTAATTTCCTGCGTTAGCATTACATCAAAAGTGAATCAATGTTTCATTAATTAATCGTCAACAGATCACATCAGCAAATATTGCTCTATTACGCACACGTCTCCGTATGAAAATAAAAGCAGAGCTTAGAATTTTATTTTAATTTTTTTCCCCCGAGATACAAGACCTTTTCCTTCGCCGAGAAATGCATGAGAGTGGGAAAAACTTAAACTTCTTCCTCAGAGATTTAGAAAAAAATGTATTCTACCGGTAAAGGTAGGTTTTGTCGAATGACATAGAATCTCCTCCCGGTTTTCTACAGTTTCAGGGGCCTAATTATATCTTTCTTCGCCTCTGCATGCGATCTACCCTTCTTCATCCCGTCCATGAAACCTATTCTCTTCCTTCCTCTTCCCCGCTTGCCCAACGTCCTTCCCTCTATCACACTCTTCAGCAACCCATCACCCTTTATTACATCCTTTAGCCATCAGCCCTGCCTATCCCTAATTTCATTTAGAAGCTTCCTTTCCTCACCCACCAAATCAAGCACTTCCTCGATAGTCCTCCTCTCCGTCCACCTCACCTTATCCATCATTCTCCACACCCACATCTCAAATGCCTGCAGCCTATTCTCGTCCTTCCTTCTCAGGGTCCACGTTTCTGCCCCTTCTTCACATCCTTACCCGATGTCCCCGTCATCAGCTCCCTTCTATTAAAAAACGCCTCCTTAGCTCGCGCTAGTCTCATACGTATGTCTTTGCGAATGTGCCCGTTTCCCTCTAGCGTGCTACGTAAGTAATTAAATTGTTCTACTTGCTCGAGTTTCTGTTCTCCAAATTGAATCACAACCCTCGCTTTCTTTGTCCTAGAAAATGTCATTACTTAAGTTTTCTTATGATTTATCTTCATTCCGTGCATGATACGTTGTGCTAAGTTGAGTGACTTGAAGTTTTGGTAAATATAAGTTATTACCAATATACTCTGTGGTATCAGGCTTGATGGAGTGGAATCGGAGCATAACTAAGGTGCCTGACGATGCCCTGAAGGTGCTGTAAAAAGCGAAACCGGTCGGAATAAATTTTATCACAGTGGACGTTGCCTATTTTTTCAACTTAGTTAAGTTACTACCCTAGATATAAAAGGCAGGTGCGTTGTTTTCGGGGTTATAGAAAAAAAATACGGTAAAATCGTTAAGGGTCGTCGACCCGTTTTTGACCCCGTTTTCCTACCCCGCATTACACAAGTGCCGCCGACTCGGTAAGGGAGATATACGTTGGATGTAAAGGGAGTTATACCTGCTTGGCGTTTCCTTTCCTTCCCTTCCCCCCCTCGTCATCCACCACTTCGCAGCCGCGGGCTAAGACGGAGCATCGTCTCTTCATCTCCCAACTCCCATTCCGTTGTGGCCGTCACGGCGCTACACCTTGTTTGAATATCTCATCATCTACTTTTTCTTCATCTTCCGCTCGCGGGGGAGTCTGGGTGAGTCTCGTGTGTGCGTCTCGCCGCAGTCTTCTGTCTCGCGTCTTCATTTAGCCGTATTTTATTAAGAGACCTCTCCGTCTGCTATTTCCGAGTAGTAGGGGTGGTCCGTGGGGAGAATGCGGGTTGAAGCGTGGAGAAAAAAGAACACGCCTCTTATTTTTGGCGTGGATATTTAAATGGCTGCGTATTATTTTCGGGAATATTTTTAGAAAATATCTTTTGGTCTGCGACTTAATTCAGGCGCCGCTCATTTCGTCGCGACCATTTAAGCGGCCATCTTTAAAATCGCTACAATTTGTCACTTAAATTACGTGAAAGTTACAATCCGCTTCCAGCTACTTTTTCTGGGGATACCATGAACTGCCCGATAAGAAAATACAAATGAGTCAAGGATCAAATCGTAACATTTTTCGGACATTTGTTTGACACGATTAACTTTCTATCGGTTAAAAAGCAATTGAATAAATGGTTCAAAAGATTCATGCGATAAAACGTTGAATTTGAGCATTATTGTTGGATAAACTAATTGCAATTTTCCTAAAAAATTAAACCTTTATAATAGACTAGGCTTAATCATGATGTAATGATGTTGAAATCTAGGTCGTAATTTTAGTTAAATTTATGTGTGGGAAATTTTATCTTTTACTCATCCGTGGTTGAATGGCTTATGTCATTTTGCCATAAATAGATATTTGCTCTGTACATAGATCTCATCGTATTGGATGCGTTGGTGTTTTCGCAAAACATTTTTTTTTGTGTGAAATATCTTCAAAGTGCGAGAAAATCTCGTGAAGAAGGCGCTGATTTTGCCAATTTTTCTGTCCCAATGTTGTGGAATTTAGAAATGTATTAGTTCGATTTTTTCGATGTATCGCCTTCCTCTTGAAAATTGGAGTCAGTAGAACGAAGCCTTGTGGCTTCTGAAGTGAAAACCTTGTTGGGCCTGACCGAACACTTTTTACATGGAGAAAAATAGATAAACTCGTGATAGTATTTGGAAAGCGTCACGCTGTACCCATACACTTAAGTCTCTACTTAACCTGGTTCTAAAACAGGACGCCCCACGGCGCTGGGGTTCTACTTCCTTCGGGAAGTACCTACTAGCGGCCGTTAGAGGAACTACTTGGTGAACACGGGTTGGTGTAGTATATTTGCATATACAAATATCGCCTCAGTGTCTTTCTTGTGCTTTTATGTATGTAGGTATACCGGGGAGCGAGGCAGCTAGCTACGCTTTCTTTCAGAATCACTCAAGTATACTGTTATGTATGCATGTATACTTAAATTATAAGTAGTTTTCTCCATGCAAAATTATCGAAGACTCAAATCCTAGCAAGCGGAAAAGAGAAGTTGAATGTAGAAGTCACCTTGAGAGGGGAGAAATTGGAGCAAGTGGAGTCCTTCACCAATCTCGGCAGTAACATCACGTGGGACGGAATAAGTACAAGGGACATCAAGCGAAGAATAGCCCATGCTAAGAAGGCTCTCATGGGAAACAGACAACTGCTGTGCTCAAAGAAGGTAGGACTATACACTAAGAAACTGTATGTGAAAACATACCTGTGGAGCGTAGCACACTATGGAACGGACGCATGGACCATTGGAAAAGCAGAACAGAACAGAATAGAAGTCTTCGAAACCTGGTGCTGGAGGAGGATGCTGAAGATAAAATTGACCGAGAAAATGAGAAATGATGAAGTGTACAGAGGAGTAGAAGAGAAAAGGACCACATGGAACACAATACAGAAAAGATGAACAAGATGGATTGGAGACACCCTGAGACTCAAAGGGTTTGTGAAGATCATAATAGGAGGCAACATTGAGGAAAAAGTCCCCAGTGGAAGACCCAGGAATAAGTGAATGAGCCAAATATAGAGTAAAGTACATAGGAAGATATAGCTGGAGGTAAGGGTTGGCATTCTAATAGGGTAGGGTTGGGGGCTGCAGTGAACCATTGATGATACTTTAATATCAGTTTTCATCATCATATTTGCTGTAAGGTCAGTAATATAATCTGACAAATGTTAACCAAGGATGTGGGTATCTGGACACGTGGGAATAGCCGGTAACGAGATGGCCGACTCGGCAGCGAAGAAGGCTCTTCAAGACGAACACATTTCGTCAGTTTTGGTACCGTACGAAGACTTAAAGGCTACGTTGAGAAACGTAGCCTTTGGACAGTGGAAGGAAACCTGGCATTCCCTGACAGAAAATAAGTTGCGCACCATAAAGCCGGTTGTATCAGTGTGGCCCACATCAGTCGGGAGGACTCGCAGGGAAGAGGTCGCAATCACACGGTTGAGGATAGGGCACTGTGCCCTCACTCACTCTTTCCTCTTCACCGAAGAGAAGATCCCACCCTACTGTGAGGATTGCGACTCTCCCATTACTGTGAGACACCTTCTGACGGTGTGTGATAGGTACCGTGCTCTGCGCATCCGGCTGAACATCAGGGGAGACCTAGGACACGTCCTAGGAGACGATCCTGATTGTGTCTGTCGGATAATGTTATTTTTAAAAGAGTCTGGGCTTTTTAACTGTTTGTGACCATCCATTATTTGGTGTTTTATCTCACGCCCATTTTAATGTGAGTTGTGTTGCTTTTATTTGTCTATTTAATTATGTATTTTAAATAACTTGACATGGTGATGTTAGGTTGACGTGGTGTGAATGACCTTAGTCGTCGAAGCACCCTAATCACCCTAATACTACTACTACGTTAACCAAGGAAGAGCTATCAATCATTCTTTTTTGAGATCAGTAAATTTCTTTACCTTCATTAGTTTATAGCGCTTTCCTTCTTCCGTCATTAGTACAGAGCGCCTTTTAGCATGGGCTAAGTTTTGACATGCATCAACAGTCCCCTGACTGCCACCATTTTTTTATCACCGTGGAGTTCATGCGGTGCGGGCGAACATTTGAAGCCAACCCAAGTTCAAGATACTGTTGCTGTTAGAGGTTTCCCTTCGAAATTCCTATAGCTTTGATGAATGGAGGGTATTTTTTTCGTCTAAGATATGTGGTAACGCTGATGGCTTCGTATTTTATCTTCCGAGTTCGAATTCCTCCTCAGTGCAGTGTATGCTTAGATGCAGCAGATAGTGCAAACTTGAGGGAATCCCTCATAGAGACCGCGCTCTGCTGTCGACGATGTAATAATCACTTTAGCGGGAACCCGTGGCTTGATCTCCTTTGCGGCGGTTGTTACAGACGCTCTTGTGGCCTGCTACCGATATCGCTTCTTTGAATCTCCCCACTCCTGGCCTGGCTCAGAGAAATCATCTTGCGGCCCGTTCTCCTCTTGAACTTAATGAAAGAGGACGGAAAAGTGAGGCAGGCGTAATCCAATGATGGAACACTCTTTAACATTGGCCTTAGAGGGTGCAATCATGAGAGGAGGCGGAATGAAATTTTGGCGGCTTCCTTGGATTATGATGGGAAAATAACCTCCCACCAGTGTTTCCGGGCGGGAAATTATTCCCATCCCGTTTCTGGCGATTTTCACGAGTTATCGTTTCAGAATTCCGAGATGAGTTGGTCGTAAAATAAGGTCAATGGCCTCTTGAGCACAAAAATAGTGACATATGTTGTTTTCATTGCAATTAAGTCTCAAATTTAGCAAAAAAAGTAAGGGAATGGGGTTGATTTAGGAGCTCAAATTCTTGGTTCAAAACCCAGGGGTGCCGGATTAGAATCCCGGTGGTGGTGGGGATTACGTGGTGTGGACGAAATCACCTTTTGGGTGCCATTTGGGAAGCACTTCCCGTGTATAGTGGTGGCGAAAATTGGTGTCAGTTTGTGCAGAAGACACTCGTCTGTGGAAGAGTCCATTGCATGCACTTTTGCTCCTCACGTGAGTGGAGGGATGTTTCCGTGTTTGACTAGCATGGCTCTCAAGGGTGCAATACTTCATTGCCAACTTCAAAATGCTCAATATGTTGCCCAGTCTTACTATGTACGTGTCTGTGGCTCGTCATTTTCTAGTTTTAGGTGGGGATTTACGATGGGTCGTGAACAATTTCAGCGTGAAACTTTCTCTAATTTCTCCAGTGAAATTCTGTTACATTGGCAGCATTTCCTGCCTTATATTGTCTTCTCCCCTTCGCTCCTTTGTCAACCCAGTTCACCTCAGAATTCCGCCCCTCGAATGTACGCTTCGGATAAGTAACTATCTTCAAGTTACGTTACCACTCTAATACTCAATCATGTGGTTGGGATGTGAAGTTGTCCTCTTTACGGATTTCGTTAAGAGTAGGCTATAGTATTGCCGGGTTTCCCTCCACCTTTCCTCCATTTCCAATGACGCTTCCCTCAGAAATCAACACTATTGTTTCGGATATTTCGTATAGAAATGAATAGCTCCGGGGAACGGTGATAAACTTTACGTACGAACAGGTCCTTCTCCATTTGAATCAATAGCCTATCTTCACAAGAAGTTTTACCAACCTAAGTTTCGGATCGTCTGCTCTCGTCATGGTTAAAATACAGGATATTAAAGGAAATTGACTTAAGGTAATTTGAGTTAAACGTCATTTCACCTAGAAATCATTGAATTTGGTCTCATTTGAAAGAATCTTACTCTTTCAAAGATATTAAAATGTCAGCCACTTACCAAATTACTTTCTGAGATTTTTAACGGACAATACCAGCCATTTTACATGGGAAATGTTAACTTATACACTCCATATGGACCTTACATAACAAAATTGAGGAATGTCTAACAGCTAGATATCGTCAAGAAATGTACTGTTAGTAGTTTTTTAATTTTCTTGACTGTTTTTGAGAATAAATGGTATAGGCTCAGGAGTAATTTTTTTCAGATTCACAAAATACTGTCCACTCCATAGGAGTTTTATACGTCCCGCGTGAAAAAAAATGTATGTATGTAAAGACGTTACTTTAACTTCTTAAATATCGTGGGGATTACACGTACAAAACAAATGTGGCGCAGCATTTAAGAAACTAGATTTTGTTAAACTTATAATAGGAAGGTCCTCGTATGAAAAAGTCTAAGGGAGATTCGACTTCGCTCTGGCTAGACCACACCTCGAATATGACGCGAGCATTTGGGACCCTGGTCAAATAAATTTAACCAACAAAATTAATTAAACACAAAGGAAAGCAGCGCGCTTCGTTAAAAACCGGCACGAGCGTACTTACAGTGTCTCACCCCTTTTAGAGGGATTAAGGTGGGAGCCCATAGAGACTCGGAGGCTACACGCTAGGCTTTGGTTGCTTGAGAAATTCAGAACTGATTTTTTTCAGAGCGACATAGAGAATATTATCATGGCTCCTCACTACATTTCTAGGTCTGACAGATGCGATAAAAGAACAGTGATAAACTGCCGAACAGAATGGTACAGAAAATCGATCTTTCCGCGAACAATAAGCCACCACAATAAAAATTGAGCTCCACTAAATACTCTCCTATAATACATGTCACCATTTCATCTCCAAAAACTTAAACCTTTACACGGCTGGTGACCTAACACCCCCTGTCACACGCCCATGCGGCGGCTCGCAGGTTATTGTGTAGATGTAAATGTATATTTTCGTTTAGTTACGGAGGATTTCAGTTGTTCAAAAGTATATTATTGGACCTTAAAAATGCCACATATAATTAATGCTTCTTACAGCTCCTGCAATTATTACGTGTTATCCAAATAAGGTGTCCAATTTGACTAGAGAGCTAACTCGCTCAAACTACCTTAACCTCGCATGTATTAACTTCTATTTTCTTACCGAGAAAATATTTAACCGGTGATTAGGAAAACGGTCCATAGATAGCCGTATTTTGGCCGCTTCATCGGTACAACGCGGGAGAAACTTTGACCTGCATAGGCTCCAGACGTGAAATAACTCGGTAGCCACATCAGCGGTTACGTTATCATTCGTTATTGCGAAAGTTTTGGAAAATTTTATGTAAACGTCGATTCCGGAAACTCTCACGATTCTCGGGAAATTTTATGCTCCGGCATCGATTCCCGAAGGTTTGAGCATGTCGGGAATTCGGAATACCGAGTATTCTCTATTCCCCTCCCCAAGCGTCAAATGTAGCATCCATTCACCCCGTTCGCGAACGAGCTTCCAGTTAATCTTCATTGATGATACTACTCCTCCACCCCTTCTCTCGCACTGTTATCTCGTCCCACTACGGTCCATTGATCTCACGCTCATTTGAATGTACTTATTCGGGTTTGCGCCTTGGAATGGCCTTCGCGTTTCAGCCTGCCGTTGGATTAATGTGCCTCAAAGTAGTTTTAAGTTGCTCGTAAGGTGGCGTGATTTCTTTTTTCTCTCCTCGGCGGTGCAGCGTGGGGATAAATACCGTCTGTTATCTCTTACTTTTTTCGTCCTCTTTCTCGTTAATTTTATCTTTCGTAGTGTCGTTCCATTTCGTGGGAAAGAAAAAAGCCATCTTTCATCAGCCGATTGTCATGTCGGAAAATGCGGCCATCCAGACGTGCGGACTTAGTAATTTTTTGGTGTCCAGCAGAATAATTGCTGCGTTTAAGTCTTTATACGCCTCGACGGCCCGCCTGGGCTTTGATGAACTAGATGTCCTTCATTCCCATTTGTTACCGTGCGTTTTTTTGTTAATCTTATCTTTGTGAAAGAACCTCATTAATACCAGGTTAAGAGTCGAGTGGAATTCTCCCCAACACTATCAGGAGAGGCTGAGTAAAAATAGTCCATTTTGGATTCAGGCATAAGGGTTTATTTTTATTAGTGTTCGCAATATTTATTACCAATAAGTGTCTAGCTTCATTTGTTAGTGTCATTATAGAGTACCGTTTGTACTTGCGGTTAATAATTGAGTATTTTCATCCCTCCTGCATTCGCAAACGAACCTGTCGTTTTGATTTCTTTGCTAACCCCGGTGGGCAAAGAAATCAAAGCGTTTCTTTAAAGAGGGAATATTTGAAGATCTCATGTGAGATTTGGTGACTACCATGACATGGGCAATGTAAGAGATTTTCCAGAAATGAGGAAGGCAGGATAAGAACTGCTCAAGTACCTAAAAATCAGTTGGGATACTATCCTCAGAAGATGTTGAAATGGCCCGCATTAACATTGAGGATAATGAGATGCACGGAATCATCAGGCCAAACATAGTCAGGATAACTGTGCGCGGGTAGACCCGAAACTAGGAAAGTGCTGCGCAGACGAATATGCTACCATACAGTACACTACTTAAGATACAACTACTGGTTATAATTAATATGACTTATAAGCCGTTCTACAAGGTACCAAATCATGCATAGAAATCTATCATGCCGGAAGTTGCACGCGAGGTTAGTAGCTAATAGTGATCTAAAGATATTTAGCACCTGGGCAAAAACATATTTTAACCACTCAGGGTCAAAGTATCCTAGAACTGATCTATCGTGACTCTTATGGTCTGTTTCTTGTTAACTGTTAATATTTTGACGAAATCTCGGTGTTAAAAATTCCTCATTTTTTTAAAACTAGGTCTCTCTAGAGTGCATGCACGTACCTTTTACCCTGTAAAAGGGCATTCCACCAAAAATCTCGGAAAGTAGTTCAGTAAGGAGCTGATTTTTTTGTATCTTTGGAAGGATGAGATATTTCTCTTTAAATTGGGGCCAAATTGATTTCTAGGTGAAGTGGCATTTCGCTCGAACTACCTTCAGCAACCCATCGTCCGTTATTTCTCCACCAGCTTAAGCTCCATCTTCGGTGGAAGATAAGCCCGCGTTTGTATTTTTCTCTCAAATGAAGGTTCGCTTTCTTTTTCCTTTTCGTTACTTCTTCGCTTTTGAATAACCTGATAGCAAGATGCCTTATTGAAACAGTTACCCAATTAACATCTTCTGTCATCATAATTCAGCAAGCATTTTTGAGCCATACCAGTAGCATTTTTTTCCTAATAGCTTTGATGCCATATCTTCATTGAAACACCAGCGGGTCGATTCTGTAAATGTCATAGGCGTCATAACTATTGTTCTTATGACGGGGGCGTCATAGCTATGACGGCTGACGAAGAGGTGCGATTCTGTAAATGTCATAAGCGTCATAAGTCCGTCATAGCCGTCATAGCGTACGACGCTCGAAAACCCCCGTCATAGGCGTCGTAAGGTCGTGGGTATGAGTATTTACATCAGCTACGAAGGATATCAAATCAAGTATCGGCAATATTTCATTGAAAAATTGTAAAATACCATCGTATTTACTCTTACAAATGTGGAATTTAAAAATTGTACTTAGATAATGATTCTAATTTTTAGTGCACAGGTTTGTTTGCACGAATACATGTAAAGTATTATGTTAAACATCATAGAATATATGTTCATACATGACGAACACGAAATTATAACGCATTAGTGTCCATAATTTAGTCAACGACTGTAGAAATCTATCTCTATACGTTTTTTAACGGTAGTTACCATTAGAATAATTGTGGAATTCGCTCGGGGTAATCGCGATATTATGTTGTGCATGAGTACCTATTCAATGCTAAATTCCTACTCACACGATGAATTGCAAAGGTCGGTACCTAATATGTTACTTCGGTATGTTTTCTGAATTATACGGCGGATTTCTCATTTCGTTTGAAAATATGAGATTCACTTTACTTCTTTGCTATTATCACACATGTTGCACAAGAACATTTATCGAAAAATTGTGAATGATGTGTGTGGACTTTACTCCCGTTAACTCTACTCATTTGTACGCATAATCATACAATTACAACTTTCAAACTACACGTAGGTACTGAATACGGACGATTATTAAAACTCTGAGTAGACTGGACCAAAGTCGAAACTTCATACCTCTTCAAAAAATACCGTATTTTACTCCAAACATTGACCTACTATTTACTTCGAGACTTCTCTCCGGGATCCTTAAACGCGTACGATGAATATTGGACAAATTTATCCTTTGGGATTATTATTGGGAAAATTATGGGCGCTTCATAGTAGCTGCTAATCATATTTCACAATATTATCTCTTAAGCTTAATTTACATTAGCAACATGCCAAGACAGAATCTATTTATTTTCAGGCATGAAACACGCTCGTTTGTTGTTTACATAAGTAGGTACTTAAAAGAATTCTTGACTGTTTGATGTGGTTTGTTGATCGTTGAGAGACGATAGTTTCCACGGTTGCCGTTAGTCAATTTTTTGGATGGGTAGAAGGGATGTGTCGGCGATTTCCAGTGGTTCTTCTCGTTTACGAAGGGCTACCAACGTACTAATAGGTAAGTTTGGTTCCCTGTCACAACGTATCGTCATAAGCCTTCTGACGCTCGCTTATGGAATCGCTCGAGCGTCATAGCCGTCATAAGTTGCCCGTCATAGCTATCACCCTTATGACGCTTATGACATTTACAGAATTTAGGTGCAGAACCCTAATTCAGTCGTTTGGTCTCCACTGTTGCAAACTTCTCTTACCTCGGGTAACAACAATTACGGGGTGTTAAATAGTGTTTATAAAACAACTTACACAACTTCGCTACGGGTTTACGTTCAGTTTAAACGACAACAGGTTAGAACGGGTGTAAACATACCTGTTTATTAAACTTCGAGAGTCAAAAGCAATCGGGCGGGGATCGAACCGTCGATGCTCCTGGGCAATCACAGTAACCACTCCACCACCTACGCTCTGGCCATATCACTCTTGCTCGACTTCTAATTCTCTCTGCATAAATCAGGTATCGCTGGATCTCGGTCACCTGCAGCTTTGGATGTGAAATTCCAAAAATCGTTCATCTAACGGCTCAAAAGTAACACATCTATAAAAACATTACTATAAACATTGACTCATTCGCTCCATCTCAAGTCTGCGCACAGTCAACGCCCAAATACTATAATGTGAATACACCTACTCTATCTTATCCTGATTTCATCCAGAAGTTCCCTTTTCTTCTTCCACTCTATTTCCATCGGATTGACGGAAAGTTTTTTCAAATTGATGAATGTTCCCCGTTACCCTTGGGGATCCGCTTTTAAACTCGAATTTCGGCCCCTTCATCCGCGTGGAAGCAGTCGCGGGTGTGTTTCATATTCCGTTAGCACCGCACCCTTGGTATTTTCTTTCCACTTCCCCGAGTCCCGTACATTAAATAACCTCCCCGACACCGCCTTCTTCCACGGCCACGTCATCGTTACCGTTCGCCGGGCTAATTGAAACTAGAAATACAGCACCGCTCCTCACTCGTACATCATTCGGAACTCGAGGCAGGTAGTCGGCGGTGAATATTTGCCTCGTGACTCTCCCCTCAATTCTCTTCCAATCCCCCTCCCTTGCCCCTCATTCCTCTGCTCTCTTTCGCCGAGGAACTTTCAGGCAGGGCGCCTCCCACACGCCCACCAACCCCTTGAAACTCTCCAGAGGAATCCCTCCCGGTCTGCCCGTTCCCCAGTTTATCCCTCCCGTCCTCACCTCAGTCCCTAGGGCGTGTGGGGTGTCGGCGGGAGCATCGCCACGCGATGTCTTGTGAATATCGTATTGATGCGCGTAGACTGGAAGCATTTGAGGTGTGGTTTTGGAGAAGGACGTAAGGGACGAGCTAGGTAACTATTGAACGTTCCACATTTAGTTGACAGCATGGGCCTTATGGAGAAAAGTGTTGCCAAACTTAGATTCCGTGCTGTCACCGCTAGGCCTCCTCGGAAACCCTTCCATTATCGCGTTTGTTATTAATAAGTTACTTTAACACGAAAAAATACTTGGATATTGGGAGACTCATGGGTGTATAGTTAGTATTTTGCAACACACGATATGAATTTCCCTGCTGCTGCTGGCAACATACTGGACGTAGACAGGAAGCATTTGAAATGTGGGTTTGGATAAGGACGTAAGGGACGAGCTGGGTAACTGTTGAGCGTTCCTAATTTAGTTGACAGCATGAGCCCTATGGAGAACAGTGTTGCCAAACTTCCGTACGGTCACCTCTAGGCCACCTTGGAAACCACTACCATTATCGCGTACACAATTAATAAGTTAATAATAACAAGGAATCATTTTTGGATATTGGAAGACTCAGTTGGTACATTACAACGCACGGTATGAATTTTTCTGCTACCATTGGCAACATCGCACCTCCGGCTTTACGGAAATTTTATAATAGAAACGAGTTGCGATATGAGACCATTTTGCCAACTAAATGTGAAACACTCTATATGAAGACGAACGAGGATGTACTGGATATGGGTAAAGATGAAATACAGTTTCACCACGATTCCAATATATGTTGTGTTCCGGCGGGTGAAACCACATGATCATCTCGGAAATGTATGCGAGAATGTAATGCTACCAGTGGTTAAAATGAATGCACATAACCATCTCACTAGAATGGCAAGTAGTCACGATAATGAATTCTTCATCACAACGTCTTGGTTGTAGTCTAGGTTAAAGCTAACAATTACAGAGTAAAAGGAAGTACTATTTAAGAGAGGGTAATTGATGGGAGTTGACCGTAGAAGAGTAGTTAGAGTTATATGCAGCATTCGTGAGCCCATTCTTTTGCATTTCATGCATCAAATCCAATTTATTCTTAGTTTTCAACTCTTTTAAGGCTCCAGGTACGTTTAATTTTTTCTCTTTTGCAGCTCATATTTCTTCTTTAAAAGCGGATTTTTCAGGATTGCCAGACGTGATCGACACATTGTGATTCGTTCTCACTTTGTTTGATTATTTTCTTTGTACTTAGTAGCCCCGTCACCATATTTTTCATCTAGCCTGACCTACAGTTGTCCATTTTACATTCACAGTAAATTTTAACGTATCAAATTGTTTTATCAAATTGTTTATCAAAGCTTTTTCTCAAACGGAGGCTAGTAGCCTACTGACTGTGTGTTTAGTGAATGAGGGTGGTGTGTTTCGAGCACAGTTTCATTTTCCACGTGCTCGCCTGTTTAGTTGCCATATTATCCTAAATGTAGGAACATGCACCTGTACCCATCTAGCCCTGGTATTTCCTATCACATGCCACAATAACCAAAATTATTCCTCTACTTCGCACGATCGAGGTTCGCTCGAGTAATCGATCGAGGTTCGCTCTTGCAAGGAAAATAGATAAGCTTTTATTTTGCCTGCAAGTAGCATATCGATTCTGCGATAATATCGTATTGCATCTGGTGGAATATTCTTCAACTTACATTAAACGGAGATTAAAAGTGTAAACAATGACTAAATTAGTCAGAGGAGGACTCATGTGGCGCATGTGAATAATTGTTTGTACTTGAAAATATTGAATAAGGGCTGAAGAACCTCAAAGGTAGGCTTCATGACTTTTCTCGTATTAGATAATAATTATTATTTCCACAATTATTTCACTCGATACGATGCGGTAATGCACAATTAATCTAATGGATAAAAAATGTATTAACCCAAGAGTGCCTATGTGAGTCTAACAACATTGTACGAACGCCATTATTGTCAAATTTCGGCTATTTTCGTAATTACCATATTCATTGTTTACCTCCGTCATCCATTTCTTTGGGAAAAGTCGGCAGTTATGCGTAAGCAGAATAATGCCCAGCAAGTGGCAAATTCGATTCGAGATATCGCTTCTCTCGCTACTTGGATATTTGGGGAGGTGACCGACGGCTAAGGTCATTTGCGCCACAGGGGATATGTATGGGAGGAAGGGTGGATGGAAACCCGGCGTCGCCATTAGCCTGCTCTTAGCGAAAGGCGCCAAGAGGGCCACGGTTTTACGTCTCGTCCGACAGACGGAGTACTGTACTTGAAGTGCCCTCCATAAGGCACTTAAGTAGGGGTCAGGTTTCCTCTGTAAAACATCCTCCTCTGCATGGATTTGAACACTGGCCGCTCATGTGGTAGGCGAGCACTCTAGCCACCACACCAACATGGAAGATACAGAGTTTGGTTTACTACCATGTCGAGTGAAATCTTCAATTTCTGAATCTGATCAAAATTTACTTACATGAAAGATAAATTCTGCGAATTTTATCTCAGTATTTCGGCGGAGTGAAATTTGTCGCATTGTGACGTATCGCGTATTGTCGAGAATATTTGTCGGCCCCGGTGGGGTAAAGTCCTCGCCTGCTTACCCGAGGGTCGCGGGCTCGAGTCTCGCACGGGTAGAATATTATCTGCCGAGGACATGGGTGTTCGTCTCTTGTTAATGTTAAAACACCCGATGTAAAAGGCCTTTGTTGAGCTGTTTTCGGGGTTTATTTTTTATTTATTTTATTTGAACTTAAAGATTAACGTAGTCTTCGGGCGTTTGAGATGTGGGTTAGGAGAAGGATGGAGAAGATGAGCTGCGTGGCGTGAGACGAACGAGGAGGTTTTGGAAATGGTTGGAGAGGAGAGGAAGCTAGTGGCGGAGGTTCGGAGGAGGCAATTACATTTATGTTCCGACTGACTGTATGGTCTGTCGACGGGACATGCATAGCAATTGCATAGAACACGATAATTTATAATAGGTTATAAATATGCAGCTCAGGCTCATTATGATTGCCTAGGAACACGTAATCGTAAACAATCAACAACGAATTCAGCAGAAAATAACATGGTACAACATAAGCCATAGAAACTCAATTTTCATTTGAAGATAAAATAATGTGATCTGAAATAAATTAACATAGTGCAATAGGTATTAATTAGTTACAGTTTTAAGTAAGTCACATATCATGAAGCATGTGATTATGTAAGATTTATTTGACTGCAGTGGCAGGATTGTGAGTATAAATTTTAAAAAAATATTGCAGTACGATGCTGGAAAGCGAATATCGCGTATCGCCTCCCGCCGTCAGCTCGCGCCGTCTTTCTCTCCCCGTCTCATCCTCTGCCGAAGTCTTTTCCTCCCTCAGACTTTCGGCTTTATCTCTTCAACTTCCCTCGCACAGACCCTCCTCTGTCCGCTGCCCGTCCCCCATTCCACCCCTGCCTCACTCCCTCTCATCCCTCGACTAATCTAAAAGTTTCCCCTCTCTCCCTTAACTGCTGAGCTTCTGCCTTGCCACTCCTTCTTCCACTTATTCCACTTCTTTCTCGTCCTTCTCATCCGAGAAGTTCTCCTCACCCCCTCTCTCGCCCGCCCACCCACGCGGTGCCTTCATGCATCCCCGTCCTTCTCTTACGCTCGTCTCCAGCCTTTCACTTCATCCATTCCTGCCCTCTTCTTTGCCTCACGGCTCGTGTTCAGTCTTCTCTTCCTCCTATCGACACCTCTTCGTCTTCCCACTTGCCTTACTTTCTTCCTCCGTCTTCCTTACTTTAACTGTCACTTCGAATCATTTGGAAGCTTCATTTAAATCATGCCCATAAATGAAATGTCATAGCCCCTTTAAAAGACCATTATTTTCCGCCAACGATAAGGGGCCATAATAGCTTCCACTGACACTTCATAATAAGGTTTTTCAACTGATGAAGTAGTTAATTATTTGATTAGCTCTCTGCTGCATTTCTCTTAAATGGCTGCGTACTGCTAACGCCACGCCTTGCATTCTTCAAGTGTAGTGCTGTGCGAATTAGGGTTTTTCATCTCGAATCGAAACTATTTTTTTTTTAATTTAGATAGCGAATCAAATCACCCTAAAAAAATTCGCCTGCGAATCGAATTCGAATCTAAATAAGGTATAAAAGCTTCTGCAGAGGTAAAGCAATATAGATTTTTCACAATATTTCTAGGCCTTACATTAGCTTGTACATTTATATTGGCACAAATAATAGCACAGAATGACATGTGGTCGTTTAAATCTTCGTTTCGCGTGAGGAAAACGTCCGCTAAACGGACGGCGCACCATTTGGGTAAGAGCGCCATGTTTGAATGCATGTTACGATTCGAAGACGCATCTATAAGATTTAATATTTCGAATAATTCGACTTCGAAGCATCTTGATTCGCAGGCGAATCGAATTAAGCCTGATCCTAGTAGATTCGAATCGATTTCGAAGCATTCGCACTGCTCTATTCAAGTGTAATTCTTGCATCGCCGTGCGTGTATGTGGCTACAAATTGCATGAATATTTATTGTACCTGTTGCTTTGGTAGTGTTCAGTTTGAATTTATTTGGTAGCATGCTACTGATAGTTCACGTCCTGATAGGAATACGTGGGCGCTTGTTAACTTATTCGTTTCTGCGGTTCGAGAGCGTTTTAAGATACTGTGTACCGTGTTGTGGCAAAAAGACCTCCCCTGCCAGACACCCTTTAAGCGGCTTAATTGTTGCTATTTAAATGTTAATTTATTTCTCTCGTGCCAGTTTCCCCATTATCTCGTGGAGGGATTCCGGCAGCAATTTCCTTTTCTGGTAATGCAAATACCTGAGCGAATCTTTGGTTTCTTCTTCTACAACAATCACCCTTTAACCTGTGTATTTTTTCATTTATTTTTACCCTTAAATACTGTTCTTTCATATCCTTATCCTCCCATTTATTATCCTCCCTTATATCGATTCCGTTATCTTTCGAATAGGCTGGACGTTCTCCCTACTCACTGACGGGTACATTTCTTAGCAGTTCCTGTGATTCTACAAGTGCTGGCGACCATCGATTAGCCGGCATGGCCTAAGGTTATATTTATTTCATTTGTTAGAGATGTCGAAGGATGACAGCGGGTTGGGTTGCGAAGAAATAAAGTACATGCCCGCTGCATATGTCGGATCCTTATATGCACCTCAATACGATATCGCTGCAGTTACATCTTGGTTGTCGAAAACTTCACGTTTTTATATGTTTTTGTTTCTTACATAGAACTCGGTTTGAGTCTAAGGGGTAGTTCGACGGTTTTGAGGATTGGCGATTGCGGGAAGAGGATGTGATCATCATGGAGGCTCGAGGGATGCGTACGTGGGAAAGATTGGAAGTGTAAAATGTGTAGGGTAGACCGAAAACGTTGAAGTTTTAAAGCTGGTAAGTTAGGAGGATTAATTAGTGATTGAGGTGCAGGGTAGGCACGGGAAGTGGATGTTGTGAGCGTATTTAGAGGGAACCAAGTGTTGAAGGGGCTGAAAGAAGGGAGCATGCTGGGTTAGTAAAAGTAATTAGAAGAATGGAACATTTGGATTGCTTGAGAGTAGGATGTATTTTAGCTCAAGAGAAAATTAATGGTGGTCAAATGGAGATTTATGCGTTCGTAGTTTATGTTATCTTGGAGATAACCGACAGCTGAGGTTCTTTGGGGAGCCGGCATCTTTGAGAACTGGCGGGTAGGTCGGCTAGGGACGGAGTTTTTAGTGGAGTATTGGTGGATGGAAACTGGGCGTTTACATAAGCCTATACTTCGTATAAAGCCCGGTATGTTCACAGCTTTTACATCCCCTCCAGCAGATGAAGCATCGTAAGTGCTCTCCATATGGAACCGATTTAGGTATCGGTGCTCCCCTGAAAAATGTCCGTTTCTGTCAAGATTCAAACCTGTGCCCTGGGGATGATAGGCTAGTTCTATGGCCACTATGCCAACCCGATCTTTGTCCATTTTACTTGGGGAAAAAAATTGAAAAATACGGGAATTTCGTGGAGGAAATGAGGAGGATGTAGAGTATGTAGTAGTCAATGCTAAAGGGCGTGATAGAGGGTGTAGATTGGGTTAACGGGGAAGCGGAGGAAGAAAAGTATGTTTTATGGAATTATCAATAGACGCTTGGGATGAAGGAATAAATTGTGTGAAGATAAGGAGGAAAGGGGATGTAAATGGGGATGTAAATGGGGATAGTGGCAGGCGCCTTTAAATATGGATAAGAATACTGTTATTTCTTCCATTGAAATCTACCTTAACCGATGGCTTATCCTTTTACATCTACATCTACATGATACCCTGCGAGCCACCACGAGGGTGTGTGGCAGGGGGTGAAGATCACCAAACATGCACTATTGACATGCAAGTAGGATATTTAAGGGAGATATGCTAGATAATAGGGTCACATGGAGCTAGATGGTTAGTATCTACATAATAAGGAAGGGATTATTGGTTGTTATTACATGCATCATGTACTACAGACTACTATAACTATATTTCACCTACCTATCCGTTTGCTACGCTGCCTATTGTTCTCTCTTACAGTACGAGGGAAAAATGACATTTTAATCTATCGGTACGACAATCTATCTCTCTAATCTCGTTAATATGTTCAAACCTAGCATAATACGCAGGGGTTTTCAATATATATATAACGTCATCTGTGAACAACTCTGTTTCGAATTAACTTAAAAGGTTTAACCTAAATTTTAACCTGCGTTCTGATAGTAATTCCCATCCTAGTTCTTCTATTAAATTCGTAACACTAATACAATTATCATAACGGCCTTTAACAAACCTAGCAGATCTCCTTTGCACACGCTCTAATTCTTAAATCATACCTTCCTCGTATGGATCCCATATACTAGCTGCATATTCTAAATGAGGCCTGACAAGTGTAAAATAGCTTCTTTCTCGTACTCTCTCATCGCATTTGCCTAGAACCCTTTTTACGAATCCTAATCTACGGTTTGCTACACTAGTTATTTCCCTGATGTGTTTCCCCCATGACTAGTCTTCAGTGATGGTG
Source organism: Ceriagrion tenellum (assembly GCA_963169105.1). Lineage (NCBI taxonomy): Eukaryota > Metazoa > Arthropoda > Insecta > Odonata > Coenagrionidae > Ceriagrion > Ceriagrion tenellum. Next base: position 80,104,889 of record OY720644.1, read on the forward strand.
ACGCCTAAGTATTTAATTGAATCTACGTTACATATTTTGTTTTCTTTGATGCAATAATTATTCCGGCGAAAGCCATTCTTTTTCCAAAAATTCATAATCTCGCTCCTTCTGTGGACTTTAATCCTCTGGGGACTTTTCCTTCTGTTTTACCTTCATATATGTTCCTCACAAACGCATTGTGTCTCAGGGTGTGTCCAATCCATCTTGTTCTTCTTTTCTCTATGGTGTTCCGTATGGTCCTTTCCTCTTCTACTCTTCTGTGTACTTAATCATTTCTTATTTTTCCATCCATTTTCGTTCGTCAGGAACTCAAATCTCTCTCGTCGCAGATCCATCATGCTCTCATCTCATTTCCCTTTCGACCTTCTTTCGCTGGCTCCTCAACGTTTCGCCTTCTCGCTTCTATATCTTCCCCACCCACACTTTCCTTTTCTCCGTCATCACCGTGGTCTCCCTCCCTTCCTTTTCCTCGCGGCTGTTCAAAAAGGTAGTAGTTTCTGTTCGCGAATGTGTTGGTGTGACTGTGTGCCCGCGCTCTCATTTGCATGTCTCTTCCGCCGTCTCATTTACCCTCAGCCTCGGAAGTGGCCCTCGAATTCTCGTCTCAGGGTATTGTTTCGAGGCAGGGGAGTTTTCTGGCGTGGCAGGGTGTGAGGTAAGTGAGCTAGGAGGCGGTGGGGGAGGCGGGTCAGGGTTTTTTGGAGGGGAAAGTCGGTGGCTGTTACGTTTGTGGGGGGAGGAGTCGGTTGGTGTCGCTGGAAGTTGTAGAAGAAGCATTTGGCGGAGGGGGTTTTCACCCCCCTGTCGTCAGAATCCCCCCCCGCACGCTCCAGCAACCCCCTCTCGCTTTTTCCCGTTCCCTCCCCGTTCCCTCCCCGTTTTTTCTGACGGTGTTTTTTCAAGAGAACGATTGATGTAAACCGTCGGTCGTTTTGCTTCACCTTTCGGTCTTTCTCTCTCTCTCTCTTATATTTTTTATTTATTTTTTCGGAGGGAAATGGATGGAGTTTTTTTTTCGTCGCCCTGATGAAACGGCTGCCATTGTTGCCGATATCTTTTTCCTTTCCCCCGTTCTCCGGCGAGACGGAGACGAAGGTGGCACAGGTGACGCATGGTCTATTGTCGACTACGGTCTCCAGGCGGCCTCTTGTTTAATTTCGGGGATGTCTCCTTGCACTTGCAGGGATACAGCGGTTTGTTTTTTTCATCGTTCTGCAGGATATATCTCCTACCTCGCGGTGGAAGGGAGGTTGTTTCTTGGTAATTAGTGAATTCCGCCCGTTTCCTGGTGTTGTTTTTTTGTCGGGTGAGTCTTGAAGGCATTTCGAGAAAAGTGATGCTTTTTTATGAGAAAGAGAGAACACGAAAAGTAAATTATTTATTAGCTTCGTAATTTTGGTAACAGTCACGTAAGGTCGGTCACAGTTTGCTCATCGTATGGATTTTATGTTTCATCGTTGTGGATGAAGTTACACAGACGTGTACGCGGCTCAAGACATGTACCATAACATGCTAGATAACATACCTCATTGGCATGTGATACATGTATTACATGGATCATCGTGTTGCTGGAAGTTCCACATGAGAATTTCAACCTTGGAGTACAAAGGTGTTTTCTGTTGACGTCTTTGAACGGGGTTTGCACTTGCAAGGAGACATCCCCGAAGGTTTTTTTTCACCTTTCTGCCGGAGATCTCTCCCTGTTCGCGGTGTAAGGAAAATTTTTTTCTTGGTAATTCGTGAATTCCGACCGTTTCCTGGAGTTTTTTCTGTCGGGTGAGTCTTAAAGGCATTTCGAGAAAAGTGATGCTTTTTCATGAGAACGGGAGAAGACGAAATGTACATTATTTATAAACCTCGTAATTTTTGTGACAGTGACGTAAGGTAGGTCACATTTTGCTCATCGTTCCTAAGTTGTGGATAGACTTACTAAGAAGTGGACTTGATTCAAGAAATGTACCATAACTTGCTATTTAATATACCTAAATGACAATGTGATACATGTAATTCATGAATCATTACCAGATAGTGTTGCTCGAAGTTTCACGCGAGAAATTCAACCTTGGAGTAGGAAGATATTTTCTTTTGATCAATTGGAACGTGGTTTAAAGTGAATGAATGAATTGAATTTTCTTGAAATCCTCCATATCATTTGGTTGCTTTTTATGATTGTTCTACTGTTTGTATCGGCTCTTGTTGGCCAAAGCTAATTCTAAATTTTATTAAATACCATGTCACTTTCAGTAAATCCCTACTGGTATGGTTGATTCAACTATAGGGATTATAATATGTATAAGTGGTCCATACAATTGGGATTACAGTATATTTATAAGAAATGAATGTATACATTTGATAATGTAACATTCGCTCTGCCAGACAGTGGCTGGAAAGAATTCGTAGTTTTTGTCAAGAGATAGCAAGGCCCAGTGATTTTCCCTTGCATCAGCTCGTTTTTTCTACTCCCTGTCAGAATTACGACAGTCCTAAGTTTCCTCCCAACCAACACTCTGTTCCTGCAGGTATCGATGGCCTACACTCGAAGAGAGAGGTTTTTTTCTGCTTTGGTAATTTATGGACGAAATTTTCTTGAAAAAATGGACAGCTTGTCTGAAGAGAAAATAGGGTAAAAGCAATATCAAAACATTTGTCGAGCTCAACACTAATTTTTAACTACCATGAACTCCTCCGTGCTTGCACAGAAGATATGCCAATCCCGGAGACCTATTATATGACGAGTTTTAATTTGCTTTCGACGAATCTTGTACAGATATCTTTTAATGAGTTAACCTACCGGTTGATGTTAACTTAAGGTAGTTCGAGCGAAATATCATGTCACTAGAAATCACTAAATTTGGTCTCATTTTAAAGAAAAGTATAATACCCTTCCAAAGATACCAAAATATCAGCCCCTTATTTAACTACATTCCGAGACCTTTGACTAATAATACCAGCCCTTTTACATGGGAAATGGTACGTGTATGCACTCCAGAGAGAGAGAGAGAGAGCATTTGAAAAAATTGGAATGTCTAACCCCTAGATCTCGTCAAAAATTAACTGTGTAGTTTGTATATTTTCTCAACTATTTTTGAAAATTAATCTTACTGTCATCGCGGTAAATTCTTCGGTATCACGAAAAACCTTCCGTTTTAAAGAAGTTTCGAACGTACCGCGCGAGTCAATTCAAAGACATTTAGATATTTTCATTTGGTTACTTATTATTTGTCATATAAAACTATATTATTTAATTCATGCGTCTCACAGCTGATAAAATTAGAGCGTATAATTCGAATTTAGTCTCTATCATGACTAGGGAACTATCTCGCTCAAACAACCTTAAATGAAACCGGGTAGCTTTCAAAGGATTTGGCTTGAGCAGGTCCCTATTTACCTACAGAATAACCTTCCTCCTCCATCTCAGCATGAGTCCTTCCTCCCTTTATTCAGCCCTTAAAACTCGTTCTCTTTCTTCATCTTTGCTAAATCTACATCCTCTCATCTACCACCGTCACTCTCTACTTGTTCCCTCCTAATATCCTCCCGTAGTTTCCTCTCCTCACCCACCATACTAAGCACTCTTGTGCCATGACAGCTAAAAATAAAAAAATTGATTGCTAATTTTTCTCGTTTTGACTAGTTAATTTAATGGAAATGTGGGTCTTCAGCTCCACAAACAGCGGTCCATTCTGAGACAACACGGTTTAAATATCGTGGGTCCAGTTTTAACTCATTCTCGGAGCAGACAACAACATATTCAGTCACGATAGACATCTTTTATAATTCTGCAATATAGTTTCAAACGACTCACTCGCACTCGAGGCACGAGGAATGTTTTCGTTGGCGAGAGAAAAGCATTTCTCTCTCGCGGGGCACGAATTAAAAAATTTGCCTCTCGGTAATCTTAGCCGGTCCGAGGGGACCGCCACGCGCGTTTTCGCTCTTCTTTTTTTTATTTTTCGTTATGAAAATGTTCTCGGTGCCCCACTCGGGTAATTCGTTCTGTTCACGTATTTTCTTTTTTTCTTTTTTATTTTTTGTTTTAACCCCATCCTCGCTCCAGCTTTTACCTCATCTCCCATCCTTTCTCTTTTTCCCGCGAAAACGGGCTCTTCACCCTATGAAGACAAATTGCAGTTCTGCTCTTGTTTCTCAACCTTCTCCTCGGCTTTTCCACGCCACCTAACCCTTCCTCCGTCCCCCTGACAATCTTCTCGACTGCTGCGCCTTAAACATCCGGGGAAACCACTCCCCTCTTCCAAGCATTCCCACTTGCATGAGGAGGTTACATGAAGTTGTTAGTTGAAGAGGTTCGCGAGGTTAGCTAGGTTTTGGTGGAAATGTAACTACCCCTACTGATATTCTACATATTACCGCAGGCGCCGACTTACCCACACGGTTTCTTTCAGTAATTCCTCCCTCTAATTGCCGCATGTGTCCTACCTCTCCATACCCAACACCCGAAGCATATTCTCCTTCTTCCTCTTTCCTTTTTGCATCCATATCAAGTTAGTCAGTCTGCTTTTATTTTTTTCATTTAATTTTTTTCGAGGAAGGAGGAGGATAGGAATTCAGGACGAAATGAGAAGAGGGAGATGAGATGAGGAATTTAAGAGGGGTTGAAAATCGTGTCTGGAAAACTTGTACTCTCTCCCTCATTTAAACCTACCTTAACCGATGCAGTACTCTAATCAATCAGTATTCTATATGTATTCAGTATAAAATATAAGGTCTACTTTCATCTTTTGATTTGGAGAATCCGGTCTCGAGTCTGAGTCCTAGAGGCGTCTCAAAGCTTCCTCTCCATCTTGTCATTCTTCACCTACACGCTCCTTTTTCCTATTCTTTGACCGCCTTATACCCGCACGGAAATTTCCTCTCTTTCGCCCGAATTCTTTCTTTAATTTTTTCCCGTCGCCTCTTCCTTTCCCTCTGTTAATGCAGACGACCGGCCGACGTCTTATTATTCGTGGAAGCTCGCCATGGAATGTCCTCTACCCCTTCCCCGGAAGCTTCCTACGTTACCTTCGTGTCTTCCTCGGCGTCTCAAACCTTCCTTTTCTTCCACACCGTCTTGACGGAAGATCTGCGTAAGTTCTTAACCCTGATCTCAATTTCTTAACCGGTGCGGATTTTAGCTAATAACGGTGAAGTCGACCTGTCTCTTGATTGGATTGAATATTTGGGGAGGCGACCGGCGGCTAAGGTCATTTGCGCCGTCCGGGACAGGTAGGGAGGAAGGGTGAATAGAAACCCGGCGTCGGCATCAGCCTGCTCTTAACGAAAGGCGCCAAGGGGACCACGGTTTAATGTCTCATCCGACAGACAGAGTGCTGTACTTGAAGTACCCTCCACAAGACACACAAGTTGGGATCGGGCTTTAGTGGGAAACATCCTCCCCCTCAGTGGGGATCGGGTTGGTGTAGTGGCTAGAGTTATAGTTAGCTGTATTCCTTGTTCATTTATTAATTACTTGTTATAGTAATGTAGTAAATAAAAAATGTAGTAATGAGGAGAACGCACATCAAGAACTAGCGAATACAAGGCATGAAACAAAACCTTCGTGAAATCGAAGCGAGAGGAATTTTGGCAAATGCCAGGCGAAAACAGCACATTAAAATCATGTTAAATTACTTGATGCAGTGATCTTTTGCGTACTTTTCCATTGCATCTTCCAAGTGATTTTTATTGGGCGCAAATTTATGGAGTGACAACTATGATTCTTCAATGTTTAACCGGAAGTTCTCGCTTTTGAAGCGATGCTGAAGACGCTGGCATTGCCCTGGATGAGTGAGAAACTAGGTCATTGCGGAGAGGGGATGTACTTGGACTAAAAGCATTTGAGATTGGATTTGGAGAAGAATGGGGAGAGGATAAGACCGGCGGAGAGGAATGCGAACGAAGAAGTAATGGATATGGCGGGAATGGAGAGATATTTGATGGCTTAAGATCCGGAGTGGGCTGCAAGAATTGTTTGAAGGAGGACGTATTGAGAAGCGAGGGCATGCTGATCATCAGGACGGTATGTAAAGGAAAGACAATTGGGAAGCATGTAGAAGAAAGAAAGGGGATATGAATCTTAGGCGATGCGGGGTTGTTCTGTGATTGTGTTTCCTAGCTCCTTGCTTGCTTATTGTTCAGAAAGATTATGAAATGGCTCGTCGTATTGAGCTATCAAGCTTGAGTTTTTAAGATTCTTTGGATGTAAGAATTTCGGACAAACTGTAGACGACTGTCATTTGACATATATGTATATACCTGATATGTTCTACAATGGCTATTGAACGCCCACTTGATATTGCTATCGTTTGTTGATGAGAGTTCAAGGAAGGGAATTTTGAGTAACGTCTGATGTAAGTGATCTGGAGGAACAAGGGGGAGTTTGTAATGTGACCAATGTATATTTTATGCCTCCTGGAGAAGAGGGAATGTTGACGAGGATAATAGAGGGGAGAATACTGGGAAAGCGTGGATGAGGCAAGGAGGGGATAGGAATTCTGGACGAAATGAGAAGAGGGAGACGATATGAGAGATTTAAAAGGAATCTCATTGCGGGTCATCCATGGGAGAGAAAACGGAACGATTTGCCGGAACTTTGGACGCTGAGATGAGAACTCTCCAAATATCTGCCTATCAGCTAGTTGAATTCTCGGGTGAGTGATAATGGCTAATTAACGCCCCCTCAACCTGACGCTGATTAGAGAAACTGTGATTACAAACCGCCTTCTCCTATTTCGGAAGTACCATCACGTGGGACGGTTGAAGTAAAACGGACATCTAGCGGAGAATAGCCCAAGTTATGAAGGCGTTCTTGTCAAAAAACAACTGCTGTGCCAAAATAAGGGAGGAATACAAATCAAGAAACCATATGTGAAAACATTTGTGTGGAGCGTGGCACTCAATGGATCAGAAGCATGGATCATTGGAAAAGCTGACCAGAATGTACTAGAAGCTTTCGAAATCTGGTGGTGGAGGAGGATGCTGAAGACAAAATGGACCGAAAAATAAGAAATGATGAAGTGTAAAGGAGAGTAGAAGAGGAAAGGACCATTGGAATACCATGCAGAAAAGAAGAATCAGATGGATTGAACACACCCTGAGACTCAATGGATTTGTGAAGAATGTAATTGAAGGTAAAAAAGAGGGAAAAGTCTGCAGAGGAAGACCCACGAATAAGTTCATGGACCTAAAAAAGGGATAGTTCAAGGAGGAGATGCGAGGGGGAAGGAGAACTGGCATTAAATGAGGAAGGGCTGAGGGCTGCAGTCAACCAATTTCAGGACTGAATGACGAATGATGAACGACGAATGATTGGAACCGATTCCATTTTTTCTTTCAGGATTCATCCGTGTCGTTGATTCATTGGCAACGTTTCTCCTCATGTTCTGGAGACGTCTTCAGGTCGAAGATGTGAGCGCCTCTTAGGACTGGGTTTATATAGCTGTCGCTTCTGATTGGCTGCCCATTATGGCACCAAATCCGGCCAAAAGAAGTGGTCATGATTTCAAGCTCAACTTTGTGGAAGTTCATTTTGAATAATTAAAAAGAAAACTTCGTTTAAAAACATAATATTCCCCTTCTAAGGATCAACGTTTCTGCACCATAGAAAGATATCCTCCATTTTAACTCTACGCTAGCCTTTCCTTTACATACAGGTACCTGAAGATGACGCCACTCCGTCGAAACTAGTCGTGCCGTGAAAATACATTGGTGGAATCAAACTAAGTTGTCTTTTTCATTATTCAGAAGTGATCATATCTTCGACCTGGAGTCGTCTACAGGATAGGAAGAGAGTTGTCAGATTACCAACAACGCGGTTGAATTACGAAAGAAGAAATGGAACCGATTTCTTATTATAGTTTCTCTAATCAGCGTTAGGTCGGGGAGGGTGTGGGGGGCTTTAATTAGCCATTATCATTCATCCGAATGTTCAACCAGCTAGTTGGCAGATTTTTAGACAATTTTTATCCCAGCGTCCCTCGTTCCGGCACATCGTTCCGTTTCCCCTTGTATGGATGACCCTGGTGTGGTGACTAGAGTACTCGCCTACCACACGGGCGGCCAGGAATCAAATCCCTGCAGAGGCGGATGTTTTTCAGAGGGTACCCGATCCCTACTTGAGTGTCTTGTGGAGGGCACTTCAAGTACAGTACTCCGTTTGTCGGATGAGACGTTAAGCCGTGATCTCCTTGGCGCCTTTCGTTAAGAGCAGGCAAATGCCGACGCCGGGTTTCCATCAACCCTTCCTCCCTTTCCTATCCCCTATGGGGCAAATGACCTTAGCCGCCGGTCGCCTCCCCAAATATCCAATCCATTCCAATGGATGACCCACAATGATATCCCTCTTATATCTCTCATATCGTCTCCCTCTTCTTATTTCGTCCAGAATTCCTATCCTCTCCCTTCCTCATGCACGATTTCTCAGTGATCTCCCGTCTATTTTCCTCGTCAACTTTCCCTCTTCTCCAGGAGGCATAATACATATATTGGTCACATTGCAAACTCCCCAATGTTCGTCCGAATCACTTACATCCAACAGTACTAATAACTCCCTTCCTTGAACTCTTTGAGAAAATTATATTTAGAAACCTTGAGGTTCAAGAAGGAATCGTTCTTCGAAATGTCACAAGAGCCTCCTGACCCGGATGGTACGCGTGAGAAGCCGTCCCTCCTCTCATTCTAATCTCTCCTTCCCTCCGCTTTAAGCCTCATCCTTATGCCCTCTAACTCCCTTCTCCCCACGCCTCACACCTCATCCGCCTCGGCATCCAATTAATCCTCCCTCATCACTTCGTCGCTGCGACAGAACCGCCGTTATAATTCTCTTATTTATCCTCTTCTCTCCCGCCTTCATCCCGGCATCCTCCCGGTCCGGGGTCCTCACGTGACACGTGTACCTTCCTCGTTTTATGAGTCGAAGTGTTTGGATTGGCTAATGGAATTTTCAAATTACATATTCTATGTACATATTCCTGACGCCTTCCTTCTCTCCACCTCTCTCTCTCTCTCCCTCTATATATATCTGTCTCTCTTACCCCGTCGTACCCTTCTTGGAAGACTTTTTGCTCCCCGTTTTTCATCTCAGTAGACCGAGGTGAATGTTTTGTTTATATTTAAACTTTTTTCCCTTCCCCTCTTGCCCCCTCCTCGTCCTTCTGCCCGGAAAGTTTCGTCTGGGAGACTTTTCGTCCCGCTGAACTTAGTGAAGTAATGGAAATTTCTAGTTTGCCTTCGCTTGCTCCGGAGGTGTTCCTTTTGCCAGCCCAAACTTAAATTGAGAAACGGTGAGGCGCCTTCCTCCCCCCACATTTTCCCCTACCGAGTTTAATTTTCCACGGGGAGTGTGTATTGGCTGCGTCAACGTCAAAATAGTTCCCTCCTACTCTAAATTTGAATTGAGCAGTGCGGGAACAGGTTTGAAATGTGAGCTTCGTTCCCTTTCGAATCGTCGGCCTCCGTTGGAATCTAGCCGTGAGTTCCGAAGTCTCTTACATAGGCATGAGAGGTTATGCTTTTCTTGGTTTTAGTCCTTAAAGCGATGAAGTCTGGTATCAATTTCACAGTCGAACGTTGATTGCTCTCCGCCATGGGGAGAGTAATGGGGGAGATATCAGATGCAATAAATATGAAATGCCAAGTGGTACTGAGAAATGAATATGCAAGGTATATCAATCGAGGCGTTAAAATGAATCTTATTAGGGAGAAAATATTTGGATGGATAAAAGGACAGAGCGGGGAGCTGCAGTAGTACAATATTCGGATTGATTAAACTCTGATGACGTATCAATTTTATATTTTTCAAGTTTTAAGCTTAATAAATTATGTGTAGTCATCCGCATGTGAGAAAAACATGCCGACATGTGTGACCTGCAGAATGTCATACGGCAATACTTTTACATTCTACCTGAGCTCATTCCATGCGTATAATTTTAGTATTGTGACGTTCGCTAATTCAACTTTTAGTTCGCTTAAATGAGTGCACGATGTTTCACTTGTGTGATAGTTTGTGTAGCGTGATCGTACTTATTATTATCCATTTTAATAAATAGTGTGGAGTCATCTGTTTATGAGGAATGCAGGCGTGTGTGAATTTCAGAATATCAAACGACAATACTTATTACATTCTAACTTTTAGTATGCTGAAATGAGTGCAATATATTTCTGTTGTGTGAAAGTTCTTGTAGCGTGATCTTAATAAGTATTATTCATTTTTGTCATTCTGCTGCTCTAGTTTAGTTGCATCGGGTTGTAATTAATCTCCTAAAGTTCACAGTTATCCCCTAAAAACCTGTCTTGGATCCTTCCCACTCTTCAGGTAATTCGAAATTGTAGCTCCATGGTCCTCAAGGTCACCTCAGGAAAGGATCAGTTCAGTCCATAGAAAGGGCGCATTGTTATCTTTTCCTATATCGTTAATTGCTTTGTGAGTGTTAATATTTCCCAATTTTTTGTGGGATTTCCTTGGGTATAGTGAAGACCTCAAATTTTACTCCAAATCATACGTGTGCGCGAAGTGGGATACTTCTACTTATTACGTTACAAGCCACCGCAAGGGTGTTTAGCAGGAGGTGACTAATTACCAACATGAATTAGAGTAAAGAAATTTACTTTCACCTACTAACACCATATGCTATAAAAGCTACAGAAACACTATGCTATAAATGCTAAGGAAACTACTAAAATAGTCTATAATGTGACTATATAAACTTGACACAAGAGGCACGCAGGGAACATACAATACATGGTGTTCACATTACTCGGCAGATTTAGAATCATGCATTTGGGGGCATATGAATTAATCAGCTACACTACCTGTCAATTAACCTACTTCAAAGCCTAACGCAGTCATTATGGTCTCTAATCGATCGGGGGAAAAATGGCATTTTAAACCTTACTGTTCTACAGTCTATTCCCTTATTTTATCCTCATGATCTGATCTACCGTAGTATGTTGGAGTTCGTAAGATATTGATAACTTTGTCGGATAATAAATTGGTTTTGAATTTACATAAAATATTGAGTCTAATTTTCAATCGACGATCAGGAAGCGATTTCCATCCTAGATTTTGCAATAGGCCATTAACACTAATGAGACTATCAATACGGCCTTTCACGTATCTTGCTGATCTTCTCTGCACGCGTTCTAATTCTGATTTGAGGCCTACCTCATGAGGATCCCAAACACTGGTCAGCGTAAGTGGGGTCTAACGAGGGAGAAGTGCTGATTTCTCTAAATTTTGCGTCGCACTTTCTAAGTACTCTTTTAACAAATCCCAATTTACGATTTGCTTTGCCAATTATTTCCCAAATATGTTTCCTCCACGAGTGATCATTAGTTAGTTTACCTCGGAGGAATTTTGTAGATTCTACATTCTCTATTTAGGTATTTTGTACGTAATAACTGTACTGAGGGGAGTGTATTTCTTTTCCAGAAGTTCCCCCATACACTACAGCATCGTCAGCAAATAGTCGGAGTTTACTGTCTGCCACTTTACCTATATCGTTAATGTACAGAAAGAATAGAAGTGGACCTATGACACTCCCCTGTGGGACACCCGGAGTGACTCTAATCTCATTAAAGATGAGATTAGAGTCACTCCGATGGAGTCTAATACCACCCTCTTACGCGATCGCTTACGAATTCTCTTATCCAGGATATTACATTTTCGTCCAAGCCGTAAGATTTTAGTTTAATTAATAATTTTCTGTGGGACTTTTTATCAAATGCTTTTTTAAAGTCGAGAATAATCGTGTCTACTGGAACGTTATCTTTTGCCCATTCGTGAATTGCTTTGAGGGTGTTGATATTTGCTATGTTTTAATGTCGGATTTTTTTAGGAAAATGGAGGCCTCAAATTTCACCTGTCACACTTGTGCGTGGAGTGGGGTAGGGCATACTATCGCGATTAATATTGAGCAGATGTCGCCGTGAACGCCCAGCAATACGGAAGAGTCAAATCTTTGCATTTCCATTCCCCTTTCGATTCTTTTTATCGCCCTACGTGCCCCACCGCTCTGTAAATAGTCACGTGAGTAGTTTCAAATGACACGTGTTACGTTCTCGACACGCCCATGGTGCGTGTCCTTATAACCGCAAGTCTTCATTTTTTTTCTCTCCAACCGGCTCGCATTCCCTTTCTTCCCAACTTTCTCTCTCGTTTTCTTATCCGCTCCTCGTCATCCTCCCCCTCCCTTCCCTGTCGTCTTCGCTAAGTCCCCTGCCTCCCCAACCCTCCCCCGTTCTCCTCCTGCCACCCCCCTTCCCTTCAGTTCCCCTGCTTCTAGTCTCGGCGTAACCTTCCGTCACCCGGCGTCTATTTCCGAACGCGTGAGGAACTAATTTGGTCTCTAACCCCGGAGTTTTCTCTGATTCCCTCCTCTCCTCTTTCTCCATTACCCCCTCTCCAACTCTTTCTTCTCCCTACTCAATTTTGACGCTCAGAGTTGTATCAGTACATCTACATCTACGTAATACCCTGCGAGCCACCACGAGGGTGTGTGGCAGGGGGTGAAGAGCACCAAACATGCACTATTGACATGCAACTAGGATATTTAAATGAGACATGCTAGATAATAGGGTCATATGCAGCTAGATGGTTAGTATCTACATAATAAGAAAGGGATTATTGGTTTTTATTACATGCATCATGCACTACAGACTACTCGAACCATATTTCACCTACCTATCCCTTTGCTACGCTGCCTATTCTTCTCTCTTATGGTACGCGGGAAAATGGCATTTTAAATCTATCGGCACGACAATCTATCTCTCTAATCTTGATAATATGATCAAACCTAGCATAACACGCAGGGATTCTTAATATATATCTAACGTCATCTGGGAACAACTCTATTTCGAATTTACTTAAAAGGTTTAACTTAAATTTTAACCTGCGTTCTGATAGTAATTCCCATCCTAGTTCTTCTATTAAACTCGTAACACTTATACAATTATCATAACGGCCTTTAACAAACCTAGCGGATCTCCTTTGCACACGCTCTAATTCTTTTATCAAACCTTTCTCGTACGGATCCCATACACTAGCGGCATATTCTAAATGAGGCCTGACAAGTGTAAAATAGATTCTTTCTCGTACTCTCTCATCGCATTTGCCTAGAACCCTTTTTACGAATCCTAATCTACGGTTTGCTACACTAGTTATTTCCCTGATGTGTTTCCCCCATGACATGTCTTCAGTGATGGTGACGCCTAAGTATTTAATAGATTCTACGTTAGATATTTTCTTTTCTTTGATGCAATAATTATTCCGGTGAAAGCCGTTCTATTTTCAAAAGTTCATTATTGCGCATTTTTTAAATGTAATTCTAGCTGCCAACTTTCGCACCAATCATCAATCGTCATGCTAAAGACTGACTGTCCTCTTCATTTCTGATTTCATTATACACTTCTGCATCATCGACAAAAAGACGGAGCTTGCTATTTTTTACTACTGTATTCAAGTCGTTTACATAGAGAAGAAATACAATTGGGCCTATCACGCTTCCCTGGGGAACAATATTGAGGTTTGGGCTCCTCTACGGCAGAAGTCATTTTACACTGCTCAAACAATCGACTCATACATACTTACTAATCACGCCGTTCCCTTCCGGGGTAGGTAGAGTCACTAAGTTTCACTCATAAATACATATTTGTACACCTAACTCTGCTTCAATAATTTCCTCCATACTGACCTATCCTTGCAAATCTCTTTTGCCTCATTTACCCCCATACACTGCTTCATAAGCGCTCTCCTGTTTTTAAGATTCCTCTTATTCCTCCTCCTAAGAATTTCCTCTATCACATTCAACCACAACTTTCTCGGCCTACCTCTACCTGTAGCACCATTTATTTCACTCTTGTATATGTTTCGTTATTCAACTCTCGTCCATTCTCTCAACATGGCCAAACCAACGAAGCACACTCCTTTTATATATGTCCATTACTAAAATCCATCATTCTTATTATTTGTGCTTTTAATTTAAAAATATGTTATCAATTATAACTTTCTCGGCCAGAATAGTATTAATTATGGTAAGTTTCTAGAATATCTGATAATTGATGTATTTAACACGCAGCCAACGTTTCGCCAAATATATTGGCATCCTCAGGGCTTTGAAACTGAAAACAAAAGAGACACGGCCAGGTAATTATACAAATATTAGTACTAGAGTTGAGGAATCGAATAGTTATTATTAAACTTGACAATGACTAAGTAAATAGCAAGTCAAATCAGTAAATAAATATGTAAACAACTAACAATTAAATTAGCATTAACTATTTTAAAATCTTGCCAAAAATATTCATATTAATAAATAAATGGAGATAAAGTTGATAGTTCACAATTTTCAACTCATAAAACAAATGTAAAACAAATTTATCATAAGCATTGATTATATTTGTTTTTTTTATAAAAAATTTAAAATTATGGCAAAATTGTGTAGTAGGACTTCGCTGAAAGTGGTTGGAGTGCGAATCGTGAGTTGTGGAGTGCATATTTTAATTACTTTACAAGGAAGTTGAAAAAAATCCTTGGACCACAGTTAGGTACAGCTATTTATACTGTGGAAATATGGAATCATTCATGTTGAAACATAAATGGTACAAGAATTTTATTTTTTTAAGCGGAACTTTCATATAAACCGTTTTTTCAGATGATCGATGGTTGATATTCAAAGGTTAACTTGGTTGAAGATTCGAACAACTGCGACTGTTTTAATGTTACTCAGACGGTCGAAATCAATGACGATACATAGAAAAGTACCAATTTCTCGAAATAATCGAATGTAGTGAGGCGTCATGATTATATTCTCTGTGTCGCTCTGAAATACACCAGTTTGAATTTCTCAAGCAACCTAAGTCTAGCGTGTAGTCTCCGTGTCTTTAGGGGCTCCCATCCTAATCCCTCCAATAGCTGTAAAACTTCGTATGTTCGCTTGTAGCAGTTTTTAACGAAGCGCGCTGCTTGCCTCTGTATTTTGTGAATTTTATGGCCAAATCTTTATGACCAGGGTCTTAAATAATCGGTGCGTATTCGAGGTGTGGGCCAACCAGAGCGAAGTAACATCTCTCTTTGACTATTTGACATCTGAGGACCTTCCTGTTATACACTTAGCAAAACCTAGTGTCTTTAATGATATGCCGCATGTTTTGTATGTGTATTCCCCACGTACAGTGAGCAGGAGACTGGTTGGCGAATGGTCGGATGCCCCCGTAGAATTTGGTGCACCAATCTCTTTATCTCTAATCTTTATTTACGAAAAAGGCGCCGATATTGCAATATGGAGGTAGTGTCTGATATTTCTGTCCCTGGAGGGTATGGACGTGAATGGGTGTATGGTCTGCTATATGGGGGTGGCGAATGGGGAATTAAGCTTTGGGGCTAGGTGGGCGGCGGCGGGTTTGATCGTGCAACATTGGTGGTTGCCCCTTTCCACTAGGGGGCGGCCCCGTTCCGAGGCAATTCCTCGTGGAGAGAAGGCGGATTTGCGCTTGATTTACGGCCTTGGCGTGGGGTGACGTCTGTAAGTCGGGCCCCGGTGGTTATGGGGGAAGGGCCAGGAGAATGGATAATCGCAAAACCTTACGCTCCTCTCCCCCCTGGAGGGGGGGGGGGTCGGAATTTCTGCGACCGCGATTCTCCTTGGGCAATTAAAATGAGAGCGCGGGGGTCCACGCATGTATTGCACGGCAATTAGTGGCACTGTGAGGACGACGGCGATGCCCTTTCGAAAGTTACGTGAGCTGATGAATCAATTGGATTGGCTCAAAGATTTCGAGTGCGTTTATGCAAGGCCTATGTAAACACGTGAAGTTGTGGCGCAATCTTTAGTTATATACATCTTTCCTGGCTTGATCATAATCATAATTTTTACATGTATCCAAACATTTCCTCCTCTGCTTTGGGAATATGCATTTAATTATTCTGTGTCCTCGCCGTTATTTTGTCACATATTTATGTAGAATATCAATTATCTGCGTCACGAAATAGGCGATAATTTTCTTGTTATTTCACCTACTACTATTTTGGTTGAGTTTCTGCGCACATAATCCATTTTACCGCTGCAAAAACGACAATTTATCTCCATCGCGTTGATAAGAGTCTCACTTGATTATTACTTAGTGCATTAGTTTTTCAGTACATCCCTTAGTACTAAAAATGAGAGATCTTTATGTCAATAATTGCAATAAGCATGATTTGGCTGCTTTCGACACAAATATGTCTAATAATGAACATTAATTCGTGTTTTCAAATAAATTGATTCGAGCGAACGTCTTAACATTCATACGGTGTTTATAGATTGAAACACTGTGTAATTTCCACTTTAGATTTTTATTTTCACGACCTAGGTTTCGTCGTTGCGCGACAACATCAGGTGGTGTGATATCCGATAAGTGTTTTAATCTATAATCATGAAGTTATTCTGCAAAGTTACGCCCGAATCCATAACCTTCACGTCATGGTGTGATATTGTAATATTATTTGTATCAACTTGTGAAGAGTCTCCCAAACTGAGATTAAATGGGTGGTCAACGTTATTTTAATGTTAAAAACTTAACAACATTTTGATTAGGTTTTGTTGGCATTTGTTTGTTCCTGAGAATGCTAAATAATTCTGCATAGAATTGCCTGGCCTTTCTTGGGTTGATGCTGGAGGCTGTAGGCTGCTACCATGCCTTTCGGAATTTTTGAATTGTTGACCCTTAATCCTTGAAATGTATGGGCAAGTTGATGGCCCCTACGTGCTGTTTTCGAAATTCCTCGCGTCGCCTTACCAAATCGATAAAAACTATTGCCTCGTCTTCCTTTCTTTATAATCCCTCGATGTCACGATCATGGAGATGGCCGTTGCAAATATCATTAGATTACCACTTCTAAGTAATAGCGTATAGTTGTGTCCCTTCCACTTTTGAGTCAAGTTATTTGTTTGCAGTTAATTTGTTCATTAAGGTTTGGATGTATTTTTGTGTTTATCCCTATAATTTTATGTTGTCTGTGCTGCGCTCTTGGCATCTAAAGTTATTTCTTTTGCATTTCTACCGAAACCCATATTTTGACGCGCGCACTCACAGTGTGCTAGTGCGGATTTCGGGGAAACACGAAAAACTACAAATTTTGAGAACGTGGGTGGTGGTTACAAGATCAAAGTAGGAGGGCATTGTCTTTAAAGGGTATATGAGGACCCCAGAAGTCAAGGGGTCTAAGTAACAAAATCGTCGTTTTGAGAAAACTTAAGTCAAAGTTGAAAATGTTTGGTACAACCCACTAAGTAGTTAAGAGGCAGTACCCTAGATAGTATCACCTGTCAAGAAAATCACTTGGATCTCTTTACCACCTAAGAGAAAACTTAACAATTACTTTTTCCTTTTTTAATAAATTATTTGTTGAGTTAAAATTGATAAGGGATAAGCTTTATCTTTTTCTATAATTTTTTTAATATTAAAATTAGTAGGAATAAAATCACCCATCTTTATATTACGTTTTAGTATATTTTATAGTTTTACATCCCAATCCAGTGCCTAACTTGTTTTTTTTTAATGTCGCTTAGTCCCCTTGACTTCTGAGGTCCACATATTATCTCTTATTCCGTAGAGTGGGTTGTGTATTAGGATGGGTGTGGTAATAAGTATACAATCACAGCGAAATTGCCTTTAATATGCGTTTATGCGTATTTAAATCATCATCGCGCCTAATTAAAAAATGCTATTTTAAATTTTGACGTGTATTCGCGTCATCCGGGCGGACGGGAAGCGAAAAATCAAGGCGGCGATTCAGAACTTCCTGGCCACACGCGCGCACATTCTGAATGGGTTAACGTCCCCATTTTATTCCTCGCAATAAGGCGCATTTTGTCACTGGCATTATTACGTCGGCGGTGGCTCGCTTCCACGCGCGTCAATCACAAATTGAACGGCGGTGGACTGTACAATATTTCACGTCACTCGCATCTCTCTCCACTTACCCGTTTCGGTGGCTCTTTTATTTTCTGCGGAAAATGGGAAATACTTTTTTCTCCATCTCCCTCTCTCGTTCTCTTTCAGTACCTTTTTACTCCTTTCTGTCTTCCCCCCTCTCTCTCTTTCTCTTTCCCTCTCCGTTCCTTTCCGTCGTTTTAAAAATTTATCATCTGCAGCCAAAATTTTGTTTTCCTCTTATTTTTTTTGAACTCTTCGCCTGCGTTGGCCCGACGTGAGCATCCTTTGCCTATTTTTGCGACTCAGGTACGTCTCCCTTTTCCTCTGCGCTCCTGCGCTTTCTAACTCTGCCTCCACGGCCTCGATACGCGAATGCGGGCTGAAAAAAAAGGGAGGAATTTTTTTGCGAAAAATATCCGGGCGTGAGTGTGTGCACGGAGGAATACTCTTCGCGCGCTTGTATCGCGGATTAGCCCGTTACGAGCGGGTCGCATTTGTGTGGGTGTGCTTTTTGCTGAATTTTTTTTTGATAAATTTTTCATTCCTTCCCCGAATGTGGAATATGCCTTTTTTGTTCAGTTTTTTTTGTTTCAGTTTTTTTTTTCAAACGCTCGCTCTAACGGTCCCTCACCAACCGACCCAGCTTTTCTTTTCTTTTCTTTTTCTTTTTAATGGAGGGGGCTCGTATGGGTTATTGGGAGTGGTGTGTGAAGGATCCCTGACCTTTGGTCACACCTGCACCCCACGGCCGTTCACGGACCCCTCACGTGTTCGATCTCGCACCTCCGCCCCTGACCCATACGTGTCCCGACCCTTACCCCTTCCCTTTTGTTCCCACACGACCCCCACCCCCCTGGTCTGAAGCCTCCCCTTCCCCCTTCATCGCCGCTGCTGACTTCCACGCCCTGGCGGTATGACGTTTCCCAGGGTACCCTGCTCTCTCGACACTTCCCCCTATGTCCCCCACCCCTTTCTCGACTCTTCCACCTTTTTCCCCCCCACCCCTCTATCGCAGGGTTCAGGAATCCTCTACTCATCTACTACCCCTTCTTCCGGTATCCTCTCTCTCAACCCTATCCCCAGCCCTCCTACCCCCCCAACACTCCTTCATTCCCGTCCTCCCTTCGCCCATAAAACGCAACTTGCTCCGCAGGCTGCGGGCTAGCGCTGCATTCAGAGCCATTCGTCATGCGAGGGGGAAAAAATACGGAATATGAAGTGCCCGCAATGTTTTTTTTGCCTCATCCCTACCACACCGTTCCCTTTCCTCCCTGTTTTTAACCTCTTCCCTCCTCCCGCTAGGCAGGTAGCCCTTTTTCACCTCTCTCTGCTCGTTTTTGCGCCATCCCAGGGTCCCATCTTGTTTTGTGTGGCCAGCGATCCTTAAAACCTTCTAAGCGTGGAAACGACTAGGAATGAGAGAGTTCTCGGTATAAAAAAATTGAAGTCGAAGCTGTAAACCTGGCATTACTGAAAGCTTGAGATAATTTTTATATAGTATTCTAACCGTTAAGGTAGGTTTTGCTGAATTTCAGAGAATCTCCTCCGATTTTCTACACTTTCCGGGGCCTGTCTATCTCTAGTATATCCTTTTTCGCCTCTACATTCGATCTACCCTTCTTCATCCCGTCCTTGAAACTTATTCTCTTTATTCCTCTTCCGCGCTTACCCAACATCCTTCACTCTGTCACACTCTTCAGCGACCCATCACCCTTTAGTGCATCCTTCACCCACCTACCCTGCCTATCTCGGATTTCAGTCAAAAGTTTCCTTTCCTCGGCCACAATCTCAAGCACTTCCTCGTTAGTGCTCTTCTCCGTCCACCTCACCTTCTCCATCATCCTCCACACCCACATCTAAAATGCTTGTAGCCTGTTCTCGTCCTCCTTTCTAAGGGTCCACTTTTCTGCCCCATACAACGCTACGCTCCATTTCAAGCTCTTCACCAGCCTCCTCTTCACATCCTCACCCAATGTCCTCGTCGTCAGCTCCCTTCTGTTAATAACGTCTCATTTAGCTTGATCTATTCTCTTTCGTATGCCTTTGCTGTTTGAGGTAATAACCTTAACTAAACCTATCCTCTTTGAGCAAAGCATTCGTTTTTTCCCACGAACGCCTTCTTTGCTTGGGCTATTCTCCGCTTGATGTCCGTTGTACTTCTTCCGTCCCATGTGATGGCACTTCCGAGATAGGTGAAGGAATCCACATCTCTAATTTCTCTTCTCTCGGGATGACTTCTGCAGTCGGCTTCTCTCTTCCACATACTAGAATTTTAGTCTTCTTGTCATTTATTTTCATTCTGTATTCTTGGACGAATTGGTTATTGCGTTCAGTGTCCTTTGAAGATCATTGCGATATCTAGCTATGACTGCGATAACATATGCAAGGTAGAGCATCTATTGAGTATGGCAGCAATTATTTATGTTATCATTGGATACTGGGTGTGTATCACACAATAACGTTAAGCCATCATACTTGAAAGTGTCCTGAAACTTTCTGGGTTATTTATCGTGACTTAAACTAACCTTCTACAGTCAATGATGAAAGCGTTAGAAGTGCAGTTTTACATCTACATCTACATCTACGTCATACCCTGCAAGCCACCCAAAGGGTGTGTGGCAGGGGGTGCTTTCGCACCAGGCATGCATGAATGGTGGTTTTATGAATGGCAATTTTAGTGGTATCGGATGAAGGTAAACCAAATGAATACGAATGGGATGAGATTTTCTTGGAGAAAGTGGGTGTCTAGGTCTTCCTAGAGAAGGTGGGTGGGTCTAAATATTAGAGTCGGAGGACACGAAATTTAGAATAGGAGCAGTCTACGTAGCCTGGGAAGTATTTTTGAAGAGATAGAGTTTAATGGTAGATACATGAGAAAGACGATATATGGAATTTAAGCGGGGATTTAATGGCGGATCACGCATAGGAGGGAAAATGGAACGTCGTGCCAGAAATTGGGGCGTTAGAGTGAGTACTGTCCAAAGACATACCGATCAGCTGGTTGAATACTCAAATAAATAAATGGAACTACCCTTCGGCTGAAATAAGCTGATTGAATGTTGGAGAAATTATCGTCGGTCGGTTGAGCGGGTGTGATGCGTCGCCTTATGGAGTGTGATGAACACCGTTATAAATAAACTGAATAATCTTGCTGGGAAAGTTTGTTTGAGAAATTCCAAACTGGTGTGTTTCAGAGCGACGCACAGAATATTATCATGACGCCTCACTACATCTCTAGGTTTGACAGAAGCGATAAAATACGAGAGATACATTGCCGAAAAGATCGGTACAAAAACTCGTTCTTTTCGCGCAAAATAAAGGACCTACAGTAAAAACTGAGCTCCACTAAAGACACTCCCTTAATACATGTCACCATTTCCCCTCCCAAAGCTGGCGGCTGGTGACCTAATACCCGGTGTTCACTCGGTTTACTCAATAAAGCTCAACAGGCCTTAAACTATGCTGTTAAACCTTAAGAAATCATTACATTATTACGTTATATTACTAAACCAAAAGAATGCAATAATATTACCTGATTTGAATTATTTTTTCTCCTCTGTTAATGAATATCTCCAAAGGAAATGGAAAAATGAGAGTTTTCTGACTGCCAGGAATCATCTGTTGGGGTTAGGACTCAAATGTCTCCACCGTGACTCCGTCAGTGAGCATAGCCATGTATATCACCTTCTATACCATGAATTAATCCAAAGATTGTCGTACCGATAGATTTAAAATGTCATTTTTCCCGCGTACTATAAGAGAGAACAATATGCAGCGTAGCAAAGGCATAGGTAGGTGAAATATAGTTAGAGTAGTCTGTAGTGCATGATGCATGTAATAACAACCAATAATCCCTTCCTTATTTTGTAGATACTAACCATCTAGCTCCATGTGACCCTATTATCTAGCATGTCTCCCTTAAATATCCTAGTTGCATGCCAATAGTGAATGTTTGGTGATCTTCACCCCCTGCCACACACCCTCGTGGTGGCTTGCAGGGTATCACGTAGACGTAGATGGTCACAAAGAAAAGGCCCGGTCCCCTGCAGACGGGGTCGCGAGCCCCCAGACGACGCTCCGCAGAGAGTGCAGAGAGGGGATAGATGCGTGTATGCGGTAACTTAACACCCATGCACGCCCGAAAACCTGGCAAAACCTAGGGCGCGGGAAACGAAGCACGCAAAAAAACGTATCGCGGGAGACGGTTAGCAGAGCGCGGGAATGGAATATGGCGAACGGGCTGGGATTGGACGCTGGGATAGGCCTGGGAGTTTATCACGGATGGCAGAGGACGGAGACGGGTTGAGGGAGTGCAGGTGGCCATGGGAATTGGAAGGGGAAGGTTAAAGAAAGGGAGGATACGAAAGGACTAATGAATGTTGCGCCAGGAGAACCTTGGGGAGGAGGTGGCGAAGAAAGTGGAGTGAAAGGGGATAAAATACAAGAAGTGAATTATAATAATTAATATTTCTACATCTACATACTGCCCTGCGAGCCGCCGCATGGGCGTGTGGCAGGGGGTGTTAGTACACCAACCGTGTAAAGATGTGAGGATTTGGTAGGTGAGATGGTGACGTGTATTATAGGAGTGTATTTAGTGGAGCTCAGTTTTTATTGTGGTCGCTTATTGTGCGCAGAAAAAAACGAGTTTTTGTATCTATCTGTTCGGATATGTATCTCTCGTATTTTTTCGCTACTGTCCTACCTAGAGATTTAGAGGGGCGTCATGATAATATTCTCTGTATCGCTGTGAAACACACCAGTTCTGAATTTCTCAAGCAACCTAAGCCTAGCGAGTAGCCTCTTGAGTCTCTAGGGGCTCCCTCCTTTATCCCCCTCAATGTGATGAAACACTAAATGTTCTGTCGTAGAAGCTTTGAACGAAGTGTGCAGCTTTTCTTTTTCTGTCCCTGTCGGCTAGGGTGGCATCCAGGACTATAATTTGAACTGGGAAGAGCACTGTATGCCTGATGAACAATCACCACGTACCACGTCCCCTAATGGCCGTTTGCATGGTATTTAGTAGATGCAAAAATAACGATTAGTTTTGAAAATTATCTACCAAGTTGTGGGGAGGTCAGGAGTTTGTCCCTAAAGTTGAAAAAAATAAGTAATCCCTTGACCGTCCCTTCCAGCTGATACTCCCTCTTCCAAAGGGGATAAGAGTTAGTGCCGGGTGCAGCCTTCGGATCCCACGCGGCTTGTCGCCGCGGTCTGATGCCGCTGACGCTGCTTCTGCCGGGGGCTGGTCTGCATCGATCCGCCGCGAAACTAAGAGGGCTGACTCCCAGCCGGCGGCGTACGTAAGTGGCCGACTGAGTAAGCGAATAATCCCCCTGCCGGCCAAGTTTCCGCCAGAGCTGTTTCCGCACGCTGCGCTCCGAGGGCGTCTTCTCCTCTTTTGGCCACGGGCCTTCCGCGCGGCTGACGCTCGCCACCCGCGTCGTCTGCGTCGCGCCTCAGTGGCTGCAGCTGGACGCCATGGTACCCTAGGGCCCTTCCCTCCCACCCGTCTTCTCTTCTACATACCCCGTTCATACTGCCTTCGTATCCTTTAGGCAACCGACTTGCTATCACTTCTTCTTCAATAATAACTAGTAAAGAAATTATCTTCGGCCTTGCCGAAGCTTATATACCCTGCACCACTTTCAATTTTGTTTAAAAAAAGGCGTAGTTTTGGTCTAATCCAACCCATTTGAGAACTGTGCCGTCTGTGGACTACTAGTAGGCTTATGAGCTAAATTTCAGCTCGATATCTCAATTTTTACGGCAGTTATCGTGCGAAGAGACAGGCATACAGACGGACAGACAAACAAACTGACAGACAGACAGACGGACATCTACATCTACATCTACGTAATACCCTGCGAGACACCACGAGGGTGTGTGGCAGGGGGTGAAGATCACCAAACATGCACTATTGACATGCAACTAGGATATTTAAATGAGACATGCTAGAAAATAGGGTCACATGGAGCTAGATGGTTAGTATCTACATAATAAGGAAGGGATTATTGGTTGTTATTACGTGCATCATGCACTGCAGACTATTCTAACTATATTTCACCTACCTATCCCTTTGCTACGCTGCCTATTGTTCTCTCTTATAGTACGCGGGAAAAATTACATTCTAAATCGATCGGTACGACAATCTATCTCTCTAATCTTGTTAAGATGATCAAACCTAGCATAATACGCAGGGGTTCTAAATATATATCTAACGTTTTCTGTGAACAAAACGGTTTCGAATTTACTTAAAAGGTTTAAGACATAGCTAGATGGACTCGTAAGGTGATCCTGATCATTTCTAAATATATACTTTTCCATACCTGCCACGCCTTCTTCAATGTGTTACATTTCTGCTGTGACAAAATCAATATATCCTAACCATGTAGTAGTGTATGGAATAATAATTACAGGCAATGCCAAGCACATTACAGGCAATGCCTAATAGGGATTTCTAATGAAGAATTAAGTGCGATTGTGGAAATTTTGTGGAAAATCCTAATGCATTCTTTTGTATTTTAATTGTTATGATGTGCATGTGAGGTTGATTCAATGGATGAATAAATAATTTTTATTTAAAACAATATGTGCAAAAAATATAGGGTGGTAGAAGAATATGATCCACCCTGCTCAAAGAAAAACCAGAAACAATAGTTAAAAATTAGAGTACAATAGTATATAGACAGAACCATGTTCACAAATAGAACAAAAGCTCATGACAGTCGTAATAAAGTACTTATCAAAAATAAATAAAAATAACTGATTTAAGAGAAATATGAATACCAAGTTCTGAAAATTTAGAAAGGAAATATTAGGAAAAGATTCAAGAATACTTTAATTTTAAATGTCTTATACCGGTTAAAGAAGGTTCTGTTGCATGTCAGAAAATTCCTCCCGGTCATCTACACATTCAGGGGCCCATCCCCCTCTCCAGTACATATGTCATTTTTTCGCCTCTGCATGCGATCTACCATTCTTCATCCCGTCCGTGAAACCTATTCTCTTTCTTCCCCTTCCCCGCTTGCCCAACATCCTTCCCTCCATCACACGCTTCAGCAACCCATTACATCCTTCAGCCATCAGCCCTGTCTATTCCTAATTTCATTTAGGATCTTCCTTTCCTCGCCCTCCAACTCAAGCACTTCCTCATTAGTCTTCCTTTCCGTCCACTTTTCTGAAGGTCCAAAGAGAAAATAAGGGATTTGAGAGAAATATAATCCCCAAGTTCCGAAAATCTAGGAAAAAATATAAGAAAAAAATTAAAAATAACATACAGCTAACAGATGAAGTTCAAATAGCTATGGAACTAGAAAAAAGTACCAGTGATACCAATAGCCATTTCTTCTACGGGAGTAGTCACAAAAAACCCTCACAGAAACTTAGAAAAGATAAAACTGGAGAGCAGAATAGGATTTAACTATCTATTTACAGTGTTCATGAATACCACCTCATGACCTCGCCAATTTCTCGGTGTAGATATTTAAATAAAATATTGGAGAATACCCAGCTTGAGAACGAGCTTCGCCCTACTGATCCAGCTTGTGATCGGCTACACGCTAGGCTTAGCTTGCTTGAGACATTCAGAACTGGCGTGTTTTATAGTGAAACAGAGAATATTATCACAACGCCTTAATTCCACATCTCTATGCCTGACATAAGCGATAAAATAAGAGAGATACATTGTCGAACAGATGGGTACAAAAACTCGTTATTTCTGCGCACAATAAGCAACCACAATAAGAACCGAGCTCCGCTAAATACACTCCCTTAATACACGTCACCATTTCACCTCCCAAAACCTTAAATCTTTACACGGCTGGTGACCTAACACCCCCTGCCACTGCCCATGCGGCGGCTCGCAAGGTAGTATGTAGATTCCTCGAGGTTCTTAACATTATATGTCTTATTTCCTTCGCTCCCTCTTTTCTACGTTCCTTCCCTGCACCCTTGATCCCGCAGTCAAAATTTTTGAGCCGCGCCGCAGCATTGCCCGGGCAGTTAGAATTTGGAAGTCGGCCAGGCGTCGCGGAATATTTATGAGTGGGAGTCCTTGTGTTAATCTCCGAACAAATTTGCGGAAGTACGGACAATTTTTTTAAAATTCTTCTTCTTATTCTCCTCTTCCCAACCAGTCGGCCGCAAATTATCCTGCGAGGGGGATGCCTTTCCTCCCTCTCCCGTTGCCTTCGTCTTTGCCGCCCTAATGACTCCGCACCCCCTTCGGAATCCCTACGCGGCCGTCCATTTCCCTTCCCAACTGCAAGCCTTTTCTCTTATTCCCTTTCCCGACCGCAGTCTTGTGTCCCTTCCCCCCCCCCCCCTTCCGGGCCGCCACCAAGATTCAATACGTAAGCGGAGGTTACGATGAATATTTTCCACCAGCTACTCCCAACCCCCCTACCCCCCCCTGCGTTGAACGTTTTTACGAATGTTTTCCTCGTCTCAAAACGCATTGGTATTTACGACTTGGTTTAATTGCCGTCCTCGCGTTTTATCCGCAGTCCATCTTAATGCCTCTCCTGGATTTTTTAGTTATTTTTTTCCAGTTTTTGATCACGCTCTTGGTCATTTTCCTCCAAAATTGCTCCTGGTTCCTCCCAGAGAACTACAGTTAAACCTGTCTTTACTGGAATCTCTCGGGGTCATTATTAATTTCCGTATAAGACGGGTTTCCGCTTAACCCAGGGTCGAACATTGCAAAAAAAGACGTTGAAAACCATATCACGACCATAACATGCATCGTCCTAAAGGTTGGTTTGACTCAAATTCTACTTGCAGACGAAACTATTATGAAATAATGAAACAGTATCCCGTGATGGTAAAAATTTTTTATTTGAAATTTATGACGTAAAAACCGATCCGTAATATACGCGTAATCTGTCATTTTTGTCTAATTTTCATATTTTTCCAATGCAACAATACTCCCCTCTTCGTTGCCAATACTCCCATTTTAGATACATAATGAACCTGTGTTACCTTTGGTAAGATTACGTTATGCTATTTCTTTTAAAGAAACCAACATTTCTTTGTAGGACTGTTTGTTTTTTTTCACATATTACGGTTATATTTCTTCGGATTCACTGACTTCGTAGTCTTTTATACTATCTGTCAGGGCGCGATCTTCATCGCTCGTCTGAAGTTCTTTGTCGAAGTCCACAAATTTCTCAGCATCCATGTTATGGCCAATTATCTGCTGTAATTTGCTTGGATCGTCCTTTTTTAATTTTTTTCCATGATTTTTTTTTAATTCCGCTTACCTCAGGTTCACGCTTCCGGTAATGGATTCCGTTTCCGCGTTTTTCAGTTTCCGTTTAACACCGGGTACTAATTCGTGTAAAACCCTATTACGATTCCCGGGACCAACTTTTTTCCGGATAAGACAGGTTTACTTAAAACTCAGGTTCCATTTAAGGCAGGTGTCACAATATTCTTCCTCGCTTCGAGTACTTCCTGTCGCGGAGGTTTTTTGTCATTTCTGTAGATTTTTTCCCCGATAGCATCGCGCCCTGGTGATAGAAGTGCACATCGAGGCTCATTTATGCGCCGCCTGCGGGTAGAATGAATTTAAATTCTCGGAGGAAGTGTCCCGTTCAGGCAAAAGCGTTGGAGATGAAGACATTTCGTTTCATTGCCTGATGAGAAAATCCTCGTGATGCGTCCTCGCGATGGAAGGGATTTCGATTTTCTTTTGTCCGCCTCCATTTTTGCTTGTTCTTTCTTTATTCCCGACTTCCTCTGTCCTTTCCCCCCCCCCCATCCCCACCACGCGGAATTCCTTCGGGAAATTAGCTACCTCCATGGCTCATCGGCTTAATTCGATGTCAGCCTAAAACCCCGGGGCTCCCCCCCGGTTCTTTTTACCGGTTTTATTTGCGTGTTTTCATTTTCCCGGGGATTTATCTTTCAGAGCCACTTGGGTGTCGAGGGCTCTCTGACTAGCCCCGTGTCCTTACCCTATTTTGTCCTGACGCATTCGCCCCCTGACCCCCCTCCATCAAAACATTTTAGCATTCTGAAATATTTTTCGTTCAGATTGCTCTTTCGCCATAGTTGGTTTGGGTGGACGTGTAAAGACGTAGTTAACTCTTCTCGTTCTGTGAAAGCGAGGCTGATTGTTTGAATAGGAGGGCGCATATTGGAGTTAGTCAGCAATTTTGTTGCCCGAGTTGTACTTAGGAGGAATATCATAAATGGAGACAAAGTGGTAGCTATTGACATGACGAAAAACGAATATATTTTAGTATATTCCACTCTTAAAAGTTTATTGCCCACCTAGGTTTCGTCTGCTCAGAAATCGTTATCAAAGCATTATTCACTAAATTCCTTTTAAATTATTGGACCTTGAAAATGATTGCTGTGCAGTCAAAGCCTGGGTCGGCAATAAACTTATGAGTGTGGAATATACGAAGATATTTTTTCTCATTTTTGTGACAATTTTCCTCTAAGTAACGCCTTCAACCATTAAGTTTATTGGTAGCTGCTGCCAGCAGAGGCCACCGAACACTGATTCTACCCTGCATATCACCCTGCCAGCCTCCTTTAGGGTGTTTGGCTGGGGGTGAGTTATCAACAACATGCTTTATAATATACCAGTAACTTTCACCAACCTGCTCTAATCTATCGGTAAGCTACAAATGCTACAAAATTATCTGTATTAATGTATATTTCATCTACGTAAACAACATACAGGAGCTATGCAGGGATCATGCGAAATGTAATGCTAGCTTTATGGCGCTATTAAGGAGAGTTGTTGGTTAGAACCCTTTGTGGAACAGAAGATGTGTGGAGAGAATTTCGGCGTCATGCCTTCTTAGGCCTACTCACAATGAAAGGGTGATGACGCTTAACAAGTTAAACATCCCTTCCGACGGATAGATTACGGGTTCTTGCAGTGGTCTCTTCATGACATTTTTGATGATTGAGATTTTCGTAGTCTTGTAGACGGGTTTCTACCCTTGATCCCGGGAAAGGAAAACCACCACTGTAGCTTTAACCACCATATCATCCTTATAGTCGTCGCTACCCCTTCAAAGATGTTAATAACATTCTAATTTTATCCCTTGCTCATGGTACATCATCTATTAGCTATATTTACTATACGATTATTGGTGAACTTAGTGTAAAATTTCAAGTCTTTAGTCCGTGTATGACATATTTTCCTTGGAAACGTAATCATTGGCACTCTTTGGTATCATGGTGTCTCTTACCTCTATGCCACTTAAATTGATGGGAATTTCAAATTTTAAATAGAAGTAGTATCACACTATAAAATTTCGTTGTCATTATATCTGTACTTTTATCTTACTATGTTGGTTGTTTTGGTTGCTGTGTTTAGTTATATCGTGAATTAATTTTTTCACTAACTGTATTTTATATTTTTTTTTCTAGGTAAGATGCAGCAAAAATGAGACCAATAGCTGGAGTGTATTGGAGTGAGTAATCTTAGATTTAATTTATCGGTGAAGCCTTGTATGTCCATCATTCGTTCACGATATCAAATTGTAATTATGTATGCTTTCACTTGCATTTTATAGTAATTTTGCATAGTTTCGCATGAGGGTTTGATTGAGCTTCCCTTACGGGTTTTTGCGCTTAGGTTGACACTGTAGATAGTAGTTTCTCCTGCTGAAGGCGTCTACTTTTGATCTGTGGTATGAAGATGCCGCCCGTATCGGTAGCTAAGTTGTCTGCATTTTCCAATTATACAAATGAATGGATAAATCTAGCTTCAATAATTGGGAAAATGCCCGACAAAGCATAGAAATCACTATAGCTGTTGAGTTGGCTTAGGCGTTATGAAAGAGTAACATCTTGCTAATATTTGACCCCGGGACTTGTTGATGGATGGACATTATAGTTGTCTCCTTACTGACCCGATTTCATTGAGTGTGTAACAATGAAAGTGGAAAATTTATGATCTCAGATCTAGGAACTCCACGTTGTAATCTGGCCTTCCGCCTTCCCTATGTTTTTTTTCAGTTTGAGAAGAAAATGTGAGGTCCGCGTTCTAAGCAATTCCTCTCCCTGAAATCCATTGTCGACCCCTTTTCAGAGTATTGTGAAATATCTTTAGGCTAGAAATTTATCGCAGAGATAGCGTTTTTTATAGTTTCATCCGCAGGTTTTCCCGGGGAGCCCTTTTCTCTGTCCAAATAAACTAGCTCTCGTGGAAATTCCGTCGCCGAGGTCGGCACATCGAGATTCGAGCGATTTACGCGACGCTAACTTATCCCAGATGTGGTGTCTCGTTTTTTATTCGGTAACGGTGAAAAGTCTTTTATTCTTTATCTCTCTCTCTCTCATTCTTTCCCCCTCTCTAGCACCCTCGGAGTTCTATCCCAGTTTTTCGGAGCGAAAAGAAGATGGAACTGTGGATTTTTTCCGAACCCTCTCCCACGCCTCCTGTCGCGTTTTCCCTCCCAACTCCCCTTCCCAGAATCCACCCCAGGTGCCAACCGCGAATGGATGATGCGCTTACAGCACTTGGCCTTCTGTGAATCAATCTTTTTAATTCGACTGCTTTCGATGCTCGACATAAATATAAAGTCTCTAGCGCTGGATAATGATGTGAATGAAACCTTTCTCTTAGTGGGAAATTGCTATGAGTTTCGCCAAAAATATGTTTTTTTCGACGCAAACGGTTATGTTTTGAGGATACAAACCGATAACATACTTTTCGATGCCACACCTCGATGGATTCATGAAAAAGATCATGGTGTCGCATAGCTGCTGGTTGCTGATTTGATTTACTTTTTGTATGCTGTTCTGAAACAAAAAAAAACTCCACCTACTCCGTGCCGTGCACGGAACGTAAAATGGGATAATTTTGTCTAGCCGGTATTCTTTCCTGGTTGCCGAGCAGTGTTTGAATCTCTTTCTGACCTCTTCAGCTACCTTAGAAAGGGGACATTACAACATTGTTAATTTTCAATCGTTAGGCCTCATCTGGAATATGCTGTTAGTGTATGGGATCCATACGAAGCGGGGTTGATATCAGAGTTAGATCGCGGGCAGCGAAGAGGAGCTAGGTTAGTGAAACGATGCTACGATAAGTTGGCTAGTGTGTCTGGACTGTTAGAAGAAGTAGGATGGAAATCGCTATTACGGCGTAGATTAAATTGTAGGCTTAACCTCCTAACTAAATTTCAGGAAAATCATTTCTCTGACGACGTAAAAAACATACTATTAACCCCCTCGTACTACGGCAGATTAGATCGCGCCATTAAATTAGAGAGCTAGATTGTAGAGCCGATAGGTGTAAAATGTCATTTTTTCCTCGTACCATTCGGGACCATAACAGCTGTGATCGTCGTCATGAATAGTTCGAATTGTGACAATAGACAGACAGTAAATCTTTCTCTTTATATTCTCTACGTTCTTATTTATGCATGATGTAAATATTGATGCTCGTATTTATGCATGATATTTTGAATATGTAGTAGTAGTCTTTGTATCATTTGCATGTAGGAACGATTGACGAAAGAATGTTTCTTGATTATTAGATTTTTAATTGGCGCTTTGCATGTATGGTACGCGGGTTTCAATGTAATTTCGGTGTTCTACGGTATAACTCATGCATGCCTGGTGTGGAAGCACCCCCTGCCACACACCCTTAGGGTGGCTTGCAGGGTATGACGTAGATGTAGATGTACCTTGCGCCAAGACTTTTCCAATGGTAGGTGTGAAATAGATAACGGGAGGTGAAATTGTACAGTGAGAACAAAAAATTATTTACAATGACATGCTTTGGAAAGAAATACAGAAGAGAATATTTGAGAGAAATGCGTCACATCTTCCAATAAAAAAGGAAGAGTTAGCTCAGGGGTCTCATGGTCACTTATTCCTGATATTCTGAAAACTTGAGTATGACATCCTTGAAGTGCGTTTTATAACCTGAGATAAAAATGAAATTGGGTTACCGGGTCAGTTTTTCAGCAATTGAGCCTTGAAAGGGAACATTTTAACATGTGCTCTTAAGGAGACCGCTCTGATTGTACCAAAAAATGCCAATTTGAACGAAATATCATATCCAAGCTTTCAATTAAAACTCTTTACAAGAAGTACAATAAGTACAATACAAGTACAATAAGTCGAGGGATATTGAGTAGAAATTAAAGATATACACCTCATCCCATACTTTTTTAATTTACTGGCGAAATATTACCTTATTTTGAGTCGAATTCCGGTAGTTCCATTCACATATCAATCAGGTGGAGGAAACAACTTAGTATTTAGTGAAGCTGTATGATGGTGTTTTGAAGAAATAGATCAGGAAGAGCCTGCGGGCTTTTGAGAGGTATACGGTGAGGAATGGTGAGATATGGTGAGATTTAGGGGAGTCAGAGGAGGTGTTTGGAACAGATGATGACGGGCGAGATGATGGTGAAGGCCGTAATTGAAGGGAGAATGTTGGATGAGCGAGGAAGGAAAAGAGAGAGAGAATAGTCTTCATGGAGGGGATGAAGAGATGGAGGACGTACGCTAAAATGAGGAGAGAAATCACAAATGAAAAAACGACTTCGTTTTCTTCCACTGATTTACTTTTTTGGTACGACATGTTTCGACACATAGAGGTCATTTTCAAGTACAGAAATTTTTTAATTTCAAGCATATGAGGAAGACGATATGAGGAATTTAAGAGGGATCCAATGACTAATCATCGACGGGAGGGAAAACAGAACGACATGCCAGATATTCGGACGTTAGGATAAGTGCTGTCTAGAATCCTACCAATCAGCTGGATTTATCAAATGAATGACCTGGTAGATCACCCTGATAATAACAGTGCTTGCTTTTATAGCAGAAGACCCCTTGTCCTTACGTAACACCTCTTGCTCCACATTTCTCTCCACATTTCGTTCTACAGGGTGTCCCATAAATGTCACGCCACAGTGACACTGGATCTAGGGCTGCCTAAGAGGAACCGAACCAGCCTAATATGACCTCAGTAAAAGTTGCACGGTTTTCGAGATATTGCCAAATTAAACCTTTTTTAAAAATTTCACTTTTTTACATTTCTAGTCCCAGAATTCAATCGGATAATTTAACGTTCTCATTAGGGCCACTCTTGTCATCTTCCAACTGTGACTCATGTGCCGACTTCTACCTGGAACAGAGGCCCGAGAGGAGGGAGGGGGGGTCATGGAGTCCGAACAAACAAAAGAAACGCGAAAGCCGCTATACCTGTCTAACTTTATCGGCTTTCAAAAAATGGGATGAATAGAGTACTTAGTTTGTTAATTTGTGGCAGTAACCCCATCAGAGAGCCAAATTGAGAGCTATTCAAGTGAATTCTGGGACTAGAAATATAAAAAATGTGAAATTTTTGAAAAAGCTTTAATTTGGCAATATCTCGAAAACCGTGCAACTTTTACTGAGGTCATATTAGGCTGGTTCAGTTCCTCTTAGGCTGCCCTAGCTCCAGTGTCACTGTGGCGTGGCATTTATGGGACACCCTGTATATCCTCCTCTCTCCTGTCTCAACCGTTTTAAGAAAGTGGCGCCCGTTGAGCCCCTTTCTACTCTTTCCCTAATCATCTCTCTTCCAAATCCTCTGTGGTTATCTCCAACCCACGCGACTTCTACCTCTCTTCTACTATGCGGGAGTGACCCTTATCCACGCGCCTTTACCGCTATGGATTCACGCTGGAGCGAGCCTTAACGTAGTTTGAGCTAGATAGTTCTCCAGTCATAATAGAGACTATATTCGAATTATTCGTTTTGATTTCACCCATTGTAGGACAAGTGAATTTAATATTGGATTTTTAATGGTGCTATAATATATTTTTACGTGACAGAAATTGTTGTAAATAAAATGACAATATGTAAATAAGTCTTTTAATTGACCCATTTTTTTCGCGGAATACGTTTGAAACTCCTTCAAAACGGAATTTTTTTGTGATTTGTGAAGAATCTACTGTTGCGACAATATGATAAATTTTCAAAAATAGATGAGAAAACATACAAACTACTCACAATTAATTTTTTGACAAGATTTAGGCGTTATAAATTACTAATTTTTTAAATCAACTCTCTCTGGAGTGCATATGAAGTGCACAAACGTACCATTGCGAAAGGGCTGATATTTTTCGTCAAACATCTCGGATAGTTGTGTGGTAAGGGGTTGAATCTTTGGGGCCATTGGAAGGATGAGATATCTTTCTTTAACATGAGACCATATTCATTGATTTCTAGGTGATATGACATTTCGCTCAAACTACCTTAAAGGTTCCTTTGAAGGCTTCCGCGACTCTTATAATTGTTAATATTGCTCTTTTCAGGTATTTCCGTCGCGTGTTTGGTTTTTTTGACAACAGTTTCTCCCCTCTTCCTGGGGGCGTCTTCAGGTCCGTTGGACATTTTGTAATTGTTATTATTTATTTCCCGTTGTTATGTATTTCGTTGCTAGTACATCTAGGACCATAGGGTGTCTCCATTGCCCGCTCCTCGCTGTGGTTTCACCACTCTCTCCCAGGTTGAGGCAAGTGGGTATCCATCCTCCCGATTGAAATTTGATGGATATTTAACCAGCTCTACCGCTTCTCTGATCAGCCTGGGAAAATAACGATTTTCCCTTGAGAGTACTCTCACTTGGTCAAAGGCAATCTGATGTCCTGGCTCGAACCACGCATGCTCTGCAACTGCGGAGAGGCTGAATCTCCTCTTTTCGGTGGCCCTCTGGTGCTCTTTAATTCTACATTGAATTTCTCTCCCCGTTTGGCCGGTGTAGGATTTACCACATCTACATTTTATTTCATAGACTCCCTCATACATTGCAGCGGGAATTTTGTCCTTGGGTTTTGGGATGATATCTCCAATTTTCTTCGAGTTTGAGAATCTCGTCACTATACCATACTTCCGAAGGAGCCTACTAATCTTTTGTGCCGTCCCTGCGATGTATGGATTGTGGCATATGCAGCTGGCTTTTCTTTAGGTCTTTCTTTGGTTCTGTTTATTATTAGATCATTTGCTTTCGCCAATTCCTTTTCTTTCCTTGCGGTCCTTAAAAGGACTATATGCCTAGGATATCCGTTCTTCTCTAGCGCTGAGATTAAATGTTGCTTCTCTGAGGGAAGAGATTTGGTGTCTGAAATACTGTAGGCACGATGAACTAAGGTGTTGATTAGAGAGTTCTTATGGGCGGGATGATGGTGCGATTTTGCATCCAAATAGCGATCTGTGTGGGTTTTCTTTCTATATACTGCATGACCAAGGCTTCCATCTGGTTTCTTACTCACCAAAACATCTAAGAATGGTAGGCAGCCGTTCTCTTCAATCTCCATCGTGAATTTTACGGCGGGATTCTGCTGATTAAGGTGTTCCAGAAATAGCACGAGTTCTTCTTTCCCGTGTGGCCATACGACGAATGTGTCATCAACATATCGGATCCAGAGTGATGGTTTCTTATGATAGGACTCTAATGCCTTCTGCTCAAAATTCTCCATGAAAACGTTTGCTACCACTGGGGAGAGGGGTGATCCCATGGCGGCACCTTCGTTTTGTTGGTGCCAGATTCCATTCCAAAGGAAATAGGAATTTTTGAGGCAGAATTCTGTGAGGTCTGGGAAATATTTTGGTAGTCCTTCGTTAATAAGATTTTTGATGAGTTGGATGGATTGATTAATGGGCACATTTGTGAACAAGGAAACGATATCAAAACTTACTAATATATCTCCTTCGCTGATTTTGGTATTCTTAATAATCCACGTAAAATCCATTGAGTTCTGTACAAAAGAGTTAGTTCTCCCGGCGTAGGGCTGGAGAGCCCGTGAAAAGAGCAATATTAACTACCTTAAAGGTTTCGAGGAAGTCAATGCGGGTTTTCCACCGGGTCAGGTTGTCAGACCGAGAGTCAGGTCAGACCGAGTTGCTCATCGTCTTCAGGGCATGGGATCATGCCCTGAAGACGATGAGCAACTCGGTCATCGAAACGTCGGCAGACATGGACAACCTGACCCGGTGGAAAACCCGCATTGACTTCCTCGATACCATACGCCGGGAAAGCCTTCGATCTTTCTACCTTAAAGGTTAATACCACGCGCGTGCATCTACCTAGCCCTAGGATAAAATAAGTCTTGAGGTAGTTTGAGCTAGATAGTTCTCCAGTCATAATAGAGACTATATTCGAATTATTCGTTTTGATTTCACCCAATGTGGGACAAATGAATTAAATATGGAATTTTGATGCAATAATATAGTTTTACGGTTCAGAAATTGTTATTAATAATATGGAAATAGCTAAATAAGTCTTTAACTCGGCCAATTTTTTTTCGCGCGGCACGATTGAAACTCCCTCAAAACGGAAGGTCTCATATGATTCCAAAAAAATATTGTAATCTAGTAATTCTACGCATTTCATTTTGTAGAAAGTTCAACAGCGCCCCCCGATGTCTCGCCGCTAAACAAAATTGGCTTCGTCTTTCTCCGTCCTTCTGTCCACGCCCGATTCTTTCAATCTCTCTATTTATCCGAATTCTGTACAATCCTCTCCTGTTAAATCCCTTTTTTCAAAGGCCTCTGTCTTTTAATTCATTATCCTCACATTTTCAGTCCCCTTCCTTCATCTCCTGAACTTACCTCCCTTCTCTAATACACAGTATAATGTGAAGAAGTTACTCTGTCTGTTCCTCGAGCTGATATATCCGCTCTTTAGGCGAAAAGTGTTGTTGGCCGTAGCATCTCTCTCATGCAGGTAGCATTGTTAAGTTTTTAATCATTGTTAATAGGTTTGTTTGTTGTCGTTCTTGTGAAAATTAATGAGCATGTCTTCAATTCATCAAGTTTCTTGACGGTATAGGTAGCAGTATAGATGCATTTAATAGGAAATCTACTAATTCACCACTCTACCTGTGCCCGCCAATATTTTAGAATATGTACAATTTTACGTTTCTTTTCTAGGAAAGATACAATGGACGATGTATTCAGAAGGCTGGTCCTCTCCTCTGATCCATTTATATCCTCCAAGCATAAACTTAGATCGAAACCTCAGTCCATTGTACCTGCAACTGTGAGAAACTTGCTTGAAAGCGCAAAAGTTAATCACTTGGTTGAAGAAATTGATTCATAAACATCTTGTTAGAAAACTGCATGGTACAATCATTTTTTGGTTGAGGCAAATATTAGTTTATTGTCAAGGATTATATACATTTTATGACTTAAATTAGTCAGAATTATTCTAATTTCTTCGTTTACTTACCACGTACATTTTTCACTTTCCTACGATTCGAAAAAATACCACTTGGGACTTTTTTTCCTCATATATTCGAATTCATACCAATGTGTGTTGGGGAGCATAATGATTTAGTTTCACCGGCGGCTGATATTGTAATCAAACTTATAATTTCGGGCAGCGTTTTTGTGGAATTTCTGCATTTTTGATAAGAAAAATACTTTGCATCTTCACTCGACGAATACAAAAACATTGGTGTGGAACACTGGAGTATTATTTTCTTCCGCTTGCATTGTGTTTTTACGTTCATGAAAATCAATTTAATTTTATAATTGTCCATGGTTCTGTGTGTCTTGCTTAATTTATTCTCAGTTCTGTTTTCAATCGAGGGGGTCAATTTGCAGAAAGTATGAACGTCGTCTTTGAATGGTTTATCTTCAACTCATGCCTTAAACGCGGAAGCTTCAACGCCCTCATCGTGGACTGCGGTGTGGATAGCTGTCTGCCTAACTAGCGCTCGTAAATACTTCCTCAGAAGCTGCGGCTCTTCTTTTGCCCCATTTTTTAAAAAAGTGTTTTCGAAATGAGGAAAAATAAAACGGTTTCGCCGGGCGTTTTAATTTGCGAGGATTCCGCAATTGCTTTCTCTCCTTACCCTCTTCATATCAATTCTCGAGCCGCACCAAGTGGGCTTGTGGCCGTCGTGCTGGCAAATGCCAATTTATTTTCTCGCGGTGACGCCGGCATCCTCTTGGACGAAAAATTTAATACGCAAAATGAGCAAAAACACTGGAAAGACGCGCGCTTTATTAAATACTTCTACGTTTGAACAGAGAGTGTAGCGTAGCTGATGAAATTGCTTGGGAGTCGAAAGAGACCTGGAGACTACACGATGTGCTGACATTACTTAAAATTTTCAGATAATGTAGCTTACAGGGTGACGGATGGAAGCGAAAACCTCTAGCACTCGTGAATGGTGGAGTTACTTCGAGTTTCAGTTCATGATGCATATCAACGCATAATTGAACTCTTGCAACAACTTGGATGGGAATTGCTTTCAGACCGTCGGTTGAAAATTAGACTCAATCTTTCTTGCAAATTTAAAACCTATTTATTTTCCGACGAAGTTATCAATATCTGACGCACTCCAAATTAATACGGTAGATCAGATCGTGCGAATAAAATAAGGGAGATATACTGTAGAACAAAAAGTTTAAAATGTCGTTTATC
Organism: Ceriagrion tenellum; assembly: GCA_963169105.1. NCBI lineage: Eukaryota > Metazoa > Arthropoda > Insecta > Odonata > Coenagrionidae > Ceriagrion > Ceriagrion tenellum. Next base: position 80,143,200 of record OY720644.1, read on the forward strand.
CCGCGATCGATAAGAGACCATATGGCTTCGTTGAGACTTTGAAGTACGTTACTTGGCAGGTAGTGTAACTGATTCATTCATTTCCCCCCCCCAATGCATGTTTCTCAATCTGCCGAGTAGTTTTTACATCATGTCTTGCATCTTCCCTGCATGACTCTTGCGTCACGGTTTCTTAGTTACGTTGTAAATTACTTTAGTAGTTTCTGTAGCATGTGTATCTTACTCATAATGCGGTGCATATTGGTGAAAGTGAATTTCTTCACTGTAGTTCATGTTGGTAATAAGTTACCCCCTGCCAAACACCCTAATGGTGGCTTGCAGGGTAATAACTAGATGTAGATGAATGAAAAATCAAAATGCCAGCTACCATAGGTGACATCTTCATACGGTCTGAAGAAGTCGCCCTTGCGATGAAACCGGTATCTCAAAATAAACTCCGTGATAAGTTGCCAAGGAATTATGATTTTTCTTAATGGATTTTCACAGAGTAAAGCCCGAAACCATCGAATTGATCAGTGCATAATGTTACCAAAAACGTGCCAATAGGCGAGAGTGTTGTGCGAGGCGCATGCAAGACATACTGATCCTACTACCGTCTTAATTAGAAGCAGTTTTTAGCAAATCAACGAATTAATATGGCTACCTGTCAAGCAGCGTAATGATTGTGAGCATATTACGAGCGTAGGTGGCCGATATTGAAATCAAAGGTTTCGGAAACAGTTTTTGTAGAATTTTTGCATTTCACCTCTTACTTATTCTCTAGAATTGATATATGACATAATTGTTTACCTGCATTGACTAACTGATCGATGCAAACATTTCATCTACTGGGCCATGGAAGGCAACAAAAAAAAGAGCAGCTACTTATGCTAGGGTAACTCTCATAACTCCGCGCTATCAGTTGAAAAATTCGGCTCAAGCAATTTTAATAACTATCTTTTTGATGGTTTTTTACCCTTTGATATGTATATAGAACCGACAAGAGTAAAACAAATATGCAAACCGAGCGGATTGTTATTGTTCGTGGAAAATGACATAAATAAAAAAATGGCGAAAAGCAGTCAGGATTATAATGCGCTCTCCTACCAGAAAATGGGAGAGTAATACGAAAGAGTAATATCTAACATGGTACCATTCAGTACACTATTTGAGATTCAGATATAATAATAATAATGTGTATTGCTCCAAAATATGAAATGCAGAAAAAATACAGACTAAAATATTAAGATATTTGGAGCTTTAGGTAACCTATAAGGCGAACCTGTGTTTAGGTTACCATCAATTAGAACTACGACCATACATTGTTACTTATAGAACAAGAAAAAAATATATATACCAACATTTCAAATGAATTCCTTTTAACAGGTATGTTTACAAAAATAAATAATTTTATTTAGCAAAATATATCTTCTATTTTTTCAAAACTAAAAATCCAGTTTTTAACATCTTTTAAAAAAGAAGCAATATTACGTGCACATTTGTACTCAGAAGGTAATATGTTATACATTTTTGGCCCAATATATAAAAAAACTTCGCCTGTACAGTGACAATTTGGGCCTCGGCAAGGGTGGCAATATACCGCGAAAATTCCATAAACCTGGCCCATTTGAGACAGGAATTTTAGCACCACTCCTCAGAAAAAACAATCTAAGTACTTTGTTCTCGTACAAATGCCTAAGTGGGAGGTTTGGTCTACAGTTATACCGAGATAAGTTATGCTGCTGACACGTTCAAAAGGAGCACAACATGCTGCTGACATTACAACAGGAGCACAACATGAATCAGGATTGCAGTTTACATCATGGTATATTAGATCCCAATCAAATGTGAAACGATTACAAACATTAAAACATACATATTTCGTTTGTTGCACACTCGTAATGAGCTTGTTTGAATTAAACCATTTTCTTAAATAGTTTAGATCAGCTTGCATACTATTTCTAACTTGTTCCCAAGTTATCTCATCGTAACATAAGGCAAAATCGTCAGAAAATGCTGTCGCAAGGCCTTTAAATTTAAAGTCACACAGGTCATTTACATGTATCAAGAATAAAATTGGACCGAGTACTGAGCCTTGAGGGACACCAGAATTAATACCTTTGTAGTCACTGTAATTTTTATCAATGACAACACATAGGGAGCGATTAGTCAGATAACTCTGGAACCATTGAAGAGATATTCCACGAATTCCAGCTTTCTCAAGTTTGAATAAGAGAATTTTATGGTCAGTGAAAGGCCTTGTGAATATCAATAAACAATCCTGCTGTTCGTTTACTTCTATTCACAGAGTTATAAACATGAGAGAGAAATTTTTCCAGGGCTTCTTCAGTAGATCTACCTTTTCTAAATCCAAATTGGTTTCCACTGAAGAATTTAATTTTATTAAGATATTTACTCAATCTAAGCTTCACTAATTTTTTTAATATTTTGAAAAAAATTGACAATAGAGATATCGGTCTATAATTTTTAGTCAAATGACTATCTCCTTTCTTAAATATGGGTTTAATGACAGCTGGTATGAGAGAATCTGGAAATACCCCACTTGTCAGACTTAAATTGAAATTGTAAGAGAGTACAGGTACGATATCGTTGATAATCAAATTAAGCAACTATTCAAACCGTCGTAACCAGCTGATTTACTAAGAGGCAGGGATTTTACTACTTTAGTTATTTCAGAGGGCGATATTGGTTCAAAGAACATAGAATCAGTGTATTTAAGGTCGCAAACTGATGAAAATAGGAATGAAACAATGTCAGTTTTACCAGGAGTTATGCAACTATTTAAAACATCACTAAAATAATCATTAAATTTATTTGCAACATCAATACTAGTAGATATAATCTTACCATCTTCTTGTAGATAAATTCTATCTCGGCTGTTACTAATTCCCCAGTTAGCTCTTTAAAAATTTTCCATTTCTCTTTTGAATTTCCCTTCCACATTTGGAACTTTTTCATATAATAATTATCAGAGGTGGTCTTAAGTTCAATTTTCAGTTTGCTCCTGCACTCAACAAATTTATTTGCTAGCCCCTCATTATTTGGGTGGCGCCTGAATTTTTTTAGCAAGTTATTTTTTCTCGCGATATGACGAAGTAATGTGTCAGTCATCCAGGGTTTCAGTTTTTTATCATGACATATATTTGCCTTCCCAAATTTGGAAGAAGATAAACAGCTTATCAATGATTCATGGATTAGAGAAAAAACCTTACTAGCATTGGTTTCACTGAAGACTGGCTTCCAGTCTACACTCAATACCGAATTTCGAATGATATCATAATCGATTAAAGTTAACCTCGTCATTTCTAGTTCTTACATTGGAAGTTACTTTTTCCTTTCTAGAAATGGAAATTGCCAACATTGAATGAGCAGTTTTTGGTACATCTAAAACGTCAGATTTGAGATCATATTGGTTAGAATTATTTATACGATTGGTACAAAGTATTATATCATGCTGTAAGTTAAATCATGCCGAAAATTTCATGCAGGGTGAGTTGTTAGCAACGGAGGGAGGATATGAAGTTAAGTTATGCTAGCAAGCTTCATTATGAAGCTAAGGGAAGGTGTGAAGCAAATTCTACGCTATCTATCAGGGTCAGTTTCGTGCTGTTGATCTATCGCAACTGTTTTGGTTCTGTATTGTTTATGTAAAAAATGACATAAATCTATCGGTTCAACTATTTCCCTACTCTAAAACGTGGATCCTCAGAAAGAAGGACGAGAATAGGCTAAAGGAATTTGAGATGTGGTTGTGGAGAAGGATGGAGAAAGTGAGGTTGACGGAAAGGAAGACTAACGAGCTAGTGCTTGAGATGGTGGGCGAGGAAATGAAACTTTTAATGAAATCCGGGATCGGCAGAGTAGGTGGCTGGAGGTTGTAATAAGGGGCGAGGGGTTGCTAAAGAATGTTATAGAAGGATAGATATTGGGCAGGTGGGGAAGGGGAAGAAAGAGAAGAGGTTTCCTAGACAGGATGAAGAAGGGTAGATCGTATGCTGAGGTGAAGAAGGATATACTAGAGCGAGATAGGCCTCTGAAAGTGTAGAAAACTAGGGGGAGAATGTCAGACATTCCATAAAACGTACCTTAACCGGTAGAATACTTAAAAAGAATGCCACTGATCCTTTCCCTTGTAGTTTGGCTTTAGCAAATTTTGTTGATCGTCCGATGAAAAATAGTCAGCAATAAACTGGCGGAAGAGATTTAAGATATATTTTAGTGCTCTTGCACTGAAGGAGGTGAGGAGAGGAAACTTCTTAATGAAATTTGAGATCGGCAGAGTGGGTGGCTGAAGGGTGTAATAAGGGTTGCTCAAGTATGTGATAGAGGGAAGGATGTTGGGCAAGCGGGGAAGAGGAAGAAAGAGAATTGGTTTCATAGAAAAGATTAGGAAGGGTAGATCATACGTCGAGGCAAAAAAGGATATACTAGAGCAAGATAGGCCCCTGAAAGTGTAGAAAACCGGAAGGAGATCCTTTGAAATTCAACAAAACATACCATAACCGGTAGAATACTTTAAAAGAATGCCTCTGATCGTTTCCCTAAAAGTTTGTACCTAGCAAATTTTGTTGAACGTCCGGTGAAAAATAGTCTGCAATAAACTGGCGGAAGAGATTTAAGATATATTTTAGAGCAGTTCTAAGATATATTTTAGAGCAGTTCTAAGATATAATTTAGAGCAGTATCTACAAACAATTGCACAAGCATCTTGCAGTGCAATTGTTTGTAGATATTGATATATTTTCATTTTTCACTTTCACACATTATCCGCTACCCTTCCCGGGAGCCCAATGATCGATTGCGGATGCGGGGGCGTGCGTAGGAGAGTCCCGTGGTCATTAAGATCGGGATTGCGTCCGTGATTACCGAGAAACGACAGACGTTTGTGGATTTTCGGGTCGCCCTCCCGGATTGCTTCCCCTCTTTTCCGAACGGATGTTTGTTTATAGATCGGGGTTCATTTGTGTATACATTATCATATCTGATGGGAATATACTTCGTCCCCCACGTCCATCGATCGTTCTCGTCTCTTTTATTTGGCAACGTTACCACCTAGTTGCGGATCCATGAATTTTCATGAGATTCGGTTCCTCAGTGCACAAGCCCGCGAGTCATTCTTTTGTACTTAAATCCGTGTTTATATATAGGTCTAACGTGTCGGAATTTTTTTTCTTACGTTCTTTGGCGTTAACCGTTTTGTGTTCTCATTTTATTTCATCATGATATGTTTTTGTCTACTTTTTCTCCTGTCAGAAATAGTCTTCATCGATTTGGGTAAAACCTTTTCTATCTTCAGGGCAATGAATAACGATTTTTCGAAAAGGTAAACCTTCTTATTGCATTCGTCAGCAGAAGATTGACCTCTTGGAATTTCCTGTTTAATTAACCTGAAAGGAAATAAACATCAATGAAATTTTGGCTCATGTATATTTAACTGTCGTACTGTGCATATTCTTTTTGATGAGTTAGAATTTTCGAAAGCTTTTTTTCCCTCTCTTTACTCATTTCTATTAGGATCGCGTTATGTTTTTTCAGTGATCCATTTCCAACAAAATATATATTTCTCCTTTTATATACATGAAATAGCCCTTGAATTTTTTTGGAAGAGTAATACTTTCTTAGCTTGATATGGAGCGAAGCGTTGTATGAGGCAGAAATATGGACCCACAGAAAGGAGGATGAGAATAGGATGCAGACATTTGAGATTTGGGCGTGGAGAAGGACGGAGAGGAAGACTAACGAGGAAGTGCTTGAAATGGTGGGCGAGGGAAGGAAACTTCTGAATGAAATCCAGGATAGGCAGGGTAGATGGCTGAAGGGTGTAATAAATCGCGATGGGTTGCTGAAGAGTGTGATAGAGGGAAGGACGTTGGGAAAACGGGTCAGGGGAAGTAAGAGAATAGGTTTCATGGACGGGATGAAGAAGGGTAGATCGTATGCTGAAGCAAAATATGATATAGGTACTAGAGATAGATTGGCCCCGGAAAGAGTATAACACTGGGTGGAGATTCTCATACATTCAAGAAAACCTACCTTTACCGGTATGATAATTAAATAAATGCTCTCTCATGGTTTTATGTACTGACGACGCTTTGGTTTTGGGTGGTGAATGGGGACTTATCGAAAAACTTAGGGATTTTACTGTTTTATGTCTGTTGGAGGATTACCTCTCGGAATTTATTGTTTTGTGAACCATGAACGAATTGAATAGGAATGCGTTTTTTGTTCTTGCATGTTTATATATTGTACTGTAAATATTTTTCTGATGTATTTACATATTTAAAGCCTCACTACTCTCTTTCATCTTACTCTAGAATATTACGTTCACCTTATATTTTATTCAACGACCTTACCTTTGAGAAAAATTATGTTTCTATCTCTTTTTGCTTTTAGTATATAACCATTTTTAATTGTCCTGGAAAGAATAATGCTGTCTCACGGATTTATGTACTAGCGATAATTCGACTTCAGTCACAAGTTTACGCCGTGAGTGTTCAGTGGGTGGAAATGCTTCAGTGTAATGCCTTTAATGTTAACGCGTATACAAAGGTGGTAACGTGCAATTAGGGACCCCGGGATAATCACGCGCTGTGTTTATGCGCGCCGTGATGATAAACAACCCCTGTGCGGTGGACCTCCCGTCCCTCTATATAGTCATCGGAATTAACATGCCGGACGGCTTAAACATAATACCTATTTATGGCTCGTAATTAAGCCGGGTTTACTTAACGAACCCTGAGGAATTGTATCAAAATGCATTGTGCTTCGCCCTTTAGACTTATCAGAGGTTTTCGCGAAACGAATTAATTGCAGAGGCAATCCGTCCCGGTTGCTGATTGCTCTAGATTCCGACCTTTTCCCGTACTGCTCCTTCTCCGATATAATCTAACCTCTCCTTACTTCGACCCCCCCCCCCCCTGAACACCCTTCACAGATTCGAGGCTCTTATCATGGCCTCCTTACCGTTTTCCTCATGGTAGTCCCAGCTTTTCCATCTCGTTTGAATGGTGCGAAGGTTTGGGTTAGGGAAGTCTCTAACCGTCGAGTAAAATGGAGACAACTCAGTCATTTAGGGTACATATACGTACATCTACGTATTACCCTGCGAGCTGCCGCTTGGGTGTGTGGCAGGTGTTAGGACACCAACCGTGTAAAGTTGTAATGGGTAAGGTTTTGGAAGGTGAAATGGTGACGTATATCATGTGAGTCTATTGAATGGAGCTCAGTATGTATTGTGACCGCTTATTGTGCGCGGAAAGAACGAGTTTTCGTATCTATCTGTTCGGCAGGCGTTTCGGATCTCCCCGGGAGGCTAAAAACCCTCCCCTCGGTCTGGAAGTGTTTGTTTATCACCGGGGAGGAAAGTAGTAGGAAAAAGGGAAAGGGAAGGGAAGGTTTGCAAACCACAATCCCTGCGAGGCCGACACAATGATGCGGATTGACGTCAAAAGGACGACAGTGGGCCTCCGCCTCCCTGCAGTACTCGTATCTGTTGGGTTCCCCCAACAACTTAAGACGAGTCCCCGTCCGTCTCGCTTTTGTGCAAACTTACCGCACATATTTTGAGAACCGGAATAGCCCGTTGCCCAAAAAATTGGGATTAGGTATCCCCCAACTCCCTTTCTGGGTAGACGTCGTGCGGTCTGCCGGAGTACGTCATCGAATCGGGGACCACTGGACCCATGGAGGGTCGATTCGGACCAATTTTGGTCAAAGCGTGGGTACATCCGTCATCTCAATACTCCCCGCCTACCCATACCTCTTCGGCAATGTATCTCTTATTTTATTGCTTCTGTCAGACCTAGAGATGTATTGAAGCGTCATGATAATATTCTGTGTCACTCTGAATCACACCAGCCCTGAATTTCTCAAGCAACCTAAGCCTAGCGTGTAGCTTCAGAGTCTCTAGGAGCTCCCACCTTAATCCCTCAAAATGTTGTGAAACGGTATATGTTTGCTCGTAACCGTTTTGTAAGGTTAACTTCTGTCTTAATCTGAACAGAGCGATAGCGCCTGATCGCACGTCCACCCTGCCAATACGGGCCATTATCTCTGATAGACGTATATATTCATTAACAGGCATCAAATAGTTCTTCATTTGACGCCCTAGGCGGGCGAGTATAGCAGTTGGCGATCGTATAGATATCCCTCTACTCGATACCACACATGGAACTCTATTTTTTAGATCCTTTGGGATAACTATTATTTGTTAGAATTTAGCCATGAATTTAGCCACATCTTAAAGAAAAATATTTCACCTCTCCAAACAATTATACCCGACGATGCAGGAAAGCTGTGGTCACCAACGTTTAGTGGATTTATTTCTGCATCCTCAGGGCTATTGTAAAACAAATATGGCAGCATTTTTATTAAGCCTATAAGTCTATCCTAACCTATATCTAACATTTTTATAAACTTTGATGAAATTTCAAAAGCAATTTTTTACCTTGAGATGGTTAGCTGGTTGAATACAATGTTATCAATATATGGAATACCATTTTAATTATTGCTAAGTATAAAAATCAACGACATAGTTTTAAAAAATAAATAAAGAAGAATGATTAATAACATCCTGAGCACTTTCAGCGCTGGCCATTTTATATTTTTCTGCTGCAGTCTTGTGGGCTAATTTAAGTAATTTTTAAGGTTATTTTTCAATTTTATCTCTTAGAATATAGGAAAATGTAAATTACAGAGTATTTTAGTTAATTACTTCATGCTTATAACTACATCGCAGTGGAGTGATTCCTCCAAAGGCAGTTAAATTTTCATTATGCATCTAAATTTTTCCAAAATATTGTTAAAGTTTAAAGGAACGTAATATAACGTCGCTAACACTCGAAGTGTCAAACTAAAACATTTAATTAACATATTTGATAATGAAAATCCAGACATTATAGCATCGATGACATGAATGTGTGCTGTACAATTTTTTTAGGAATATGCATAACATATTCAGACATTACTCTTGCCAATTTAGCTGACAACGACCATGTGCCAAGGGAATAAACTTTCATTTGTGTATTTTATTAAGAATTTTTATGTTTTGATTAATTTTTGAATATCTGTCCTAGTGTGACAAATTTTATTTCAATACGTTAAATGTGATCAGTCATTCCGACTCATAGTTTTTATGTGACCCTAGCTCTATTTTTTTTCTCTGAGCCTGTCTTCGCCGCCTATTTTCTTGCTCCCGGCCCTTCCTTTTCCCTCCCCCTTACCTCGCTAAGGACGGTCTCAACGTTGCCCACCTGTCTTCCCTTTGGGCCCTTCCCTCCCACCATTTTCCCCCATCGGAATTCGCCGCTATTTATTCCCTCAATATCTTACCGACTCTCTCCCACCTTCACCCCTTTCGATACGCCCCCTCCTCCGTGCTATCTGCTATCGATAGATATTTCTTCAGGCCCTCCCATTCCGACCCGGGAAGCTATTCCGATTCTCCAATTTCCCCTCGCACGCACGCACTCTACCACTTATCAGCTCTAACCTCTTCCCTTCCCTGGAGGAATAGGGCGAGAGTAAAGAGAAATCCCTATTATTTCTTCCCTCTCTTCCAACCCTGTTCCTATTTCAGCTCGTGCCCAGGGGCACAAGTTCCTGTGACAGTTTTTCTCGCCGAACGACTCCGAATTCGGTAGGTCTCGCGTAAATGACTTGGATATCTTTTGATTCCGTGTTTGAGTACTTATAGAATACGTATCCTTTGTTGGATATGCGTAAGAAATTATTTCCACCGTCTTTTTAATTGAATCAAATTTGGAATTACAAATTAGAATGAGGATGGGCGAAGCATAGGTGTTAATATAATCACAAATCTCCGTGCAATATAAATGCTAATTTTGCGAGACCCGAGTTGTGAGATTCGAATTGCTACATGGAATCAAATGCTGATGACATATTCCCATCAGTTCATCTTACGCTTTTAGTTTTTAGCTAAAAACCTCGAGAAACCATGTCAAAATGAGTTAGTTCTGTGTTAATTGCGCTGAATTCGGCTCATATGGCCAGAAAGAAGTGTCGAAGCAAAATGTGAGAGGCTATGAGTACGCTAAGTGACAATGCAATGGCCCAAGTAACAATTTTTCATTTATTTAAATCAAGGCGTTAGGTTTGAAAAGAGGTGATTGAAACTGCTCTTTAACTAGTCAGATGGGTGTTTTTTTAAGTGAATGGTTTGTATTACTCCCATCTTCTGTAAAAGTTCTTACAGCTCGGCTTTATCAACCGTTTTATCTTATAAATGCAACGCTTAAAAATTCGAAACATTTCATCTCTAAAGATAGTAGATTCCAATGTTTCCAGTTTTACTTCGTGGAAGTTCAGCATATTGAACAAAACTTAATATCGAGCCCTACAGTTATGTCAGTTGCGAAGTGCTGTAATTATTTGAAACTCAACGAAGTCCGGCGAGATGTTGTGGGACATTTTCTTAAGAGAATAAAAGAATAAAACTGGTTAAAACTCGGCAATGTCCACTGGATTTATTTTACGTACTACGCGTTTCGGCGCTTATGCGCCATCATCAGGTACAAACATCTTTGGAAAATTCCTCACAGAGTTATTTATAATAATAATAATAATAATAATAATAATAATAATAAAACGTCTTTATTAGGCGAGATTGGGACTAGAAAGTCCCATCTTCCATCTAACCCCTGGACAGTTTATGGACAATTTCGAAAGGAAACTTTTTAATAGGAATGAGCAGCTTATAAAGAATATTTTTTATTGGTTCCGCTATGTAGACGACGTTCTATGTTACTGGACAGTAAGCTATCGGCAGGCGGATTATTTTTAAAACTTTTAAACTCAATCCACAGTAGTATCCAGTTCACGATGGGAAAAGACTCCGGCGGGAAGCTAAACTATTTAGACATTCGGATATCCGTATCAGATAATAAACACGTCTTTGACATTTTTAGAAAACCCACGACGACGGATGCAGTCATTCCTCAAGACTCATTCCATCCGATGGCTCACAAGACCGCCGCGTTCAACTCCATGATCCCTCGGTTAGTCAATATTCTCCTATCTGAAAAATCCTTCAACGGAGAATTAGATGTTATACGCCACATAGCCTCAGTCAACGGCTACGAAAGGTCCCTGGTTGGCAAGATACCCAATAAAATAAGAAAGAAAGCAGCTCTCACTTCCATAACAAGGCACCAAAGTGAATCGGTGATTATGAAATGGGTGAGACTCCCGTTCGTGGGGAAGTATTCATATGAAGCCGCAAAGTGCTTCCCTAATGACATGTACAATATAGGTTTCTACGTCCCCGGCACCCTGAAATCTTATTTCCAAAAAACGTTTGATAAAATTGACCCCTTTTCAAAATCTGGTGTTCACGAAATGAAGTGTGAAGGTTGTGTCTGTGTGTATGTGGGGCGGACTTGGAGGAACTTTAGAGTAAGGGAAGATGAACAAAAGGTGTGCTTCTTAAACAAGGACATCATATCTCTATACGCTAAACACCTCATCGACGAAGGCCACCACTGCAACTTCACCCCAAAGATCCTGTGGCTCGAGGGGAAAGGACGACGCCTTGACGCTCTAGAAAAACGGGAGATAATTAGAAGAAGAAAATGGAGGGTCAAACTAATGAATGATATTGAATTTGTGAACCATTCCCCCATTATTTCCTTACTGACGTAAACCTTGGTCAAAAAATCCCCCCCCACCCACTCTCACAATGAAACCTCCCTCCCTATCCCCTTCCTCCCTCTCCATTCAACCCCTTAACACCCCCTTCCTTCCCCGCACACATATTTATGACTGAAATTTTCCAAAGATGTTTGTACCTGATGGTGGCGCATAAGCGCAGAAACGCGTAGTACCAACAATAAATCCATGTGGACATTGCCAAGTTTTAACCAGTTTTATTATTTTATTCTATTTTAAACTCCAAATGATCTAGCTCTCGCAAGAGGAATATGCAAATCTTTGGCAATCGCTGTTATTACTGAGTGAGCCATCAGCCGACCAGCGCCGAGTTCATGAATATTTCTGACTCGTTAGACATCGAGGCATTGATTTTGATGAATATTGTTTCTTGAGCACGGATTTCATGAGTGAATTCACAAAAAAATAGCCGTGGAACAAAGGCTTAAGGGAGGATAAGGTTGGAAGGTTAGAATCATCATATTAATTTCATCCTTATGCCTTGATAATGGGATATCTTTTCCGTATCTTGTTAATGGCCGTCTTTTGATTTGTTTCTGGTGAATGGGGTGAAGGCAAGGTGAAAAATTACACCGAGATTTCGCTCGCTGCCATCAATTGTCTCTCTCCATTAACTGGCATTAACCTGTCATTTTAATGGAGGTCAAGTACTGTTTTTATTCTTTTCGTCCTAAGATTTGTTATGAGATTACGCGGAGGGTAAGAGTGCTAGAGATGAATTCTGGCCAATCCCCTAATCCCAACCTGGGAGATCCTAATCCTTTGCCTCGTAAGGAGTATTATCTTCGGCGTTCCTTTTATGGTCTCTCCGGCTCCGTGTCGGCATTAGTCTAGTCGCAGTTTTTAACCGCGCCGTGGGATAAAAGAGTGACCCGTTTTTCGCAATCGTCTCTCTCCCTTTATGGCCCGTATATTAAGTATTAGCTTTGCTGCTTTGGGAGCGCCCATAAAACGTTAATTGCTCTGTGAGAATGGCTGCGTCCCGGGAGCGTGAAATGGATACCACTTGAAGCGTTAGACCCGTATTAACAAGCTTCCCTCTTGCAGAAAACATTCGCCAACTCCCTTTTGAGGCTTTTTATTTTATTTTCTGGGGATGCATTATCTGCTCCAGGAAGTATTTTTGTTCTACATCTTTGCATACTTGATTGTTTTGTGATTTATCAGTTACTTCTCGTACTCTTAAACCAGCACATACGTGCGCATATTTATGCATTCGTATTTTTTTCTCCAAATCTGCTCTGTTGTAAAGAGACTCCATATCATTAGGGTTTTAAATACGATAAATTCAATTGACTTAGATATCATGGAAAACCTGAGTATCAATAGGGGTTTTAAGTTTGAATTCGTTTTCGTACGATTGTGAAATATGGAAAAATTCGGTGGAAACAATGAGACTTGAGTCAAATTGAGAAGCAGATAAGTGAGCGATGGCTTGATTTGCGACAACTTTGTATTCAGCCTATCTCTTAAAATTAATTTGTCCAGCATGTGTCATGTCGTCACAAGATCCCTAAAATAAAATTTCCTAACATCAAATATCGTCTTCAGAAACTATTCATTTATTTGTCTTCAGAGACTATTTCTTGTGACTGTATCACTCACAATTGCATTTAAGCCATTATTGGTGTACTATTTCCAAAAGTAATTCACCAGCTCATTTGATGACGAAACTGTATTTTCCTCATTTGGAGTAATATTATCAAAAAGTATTCTACCGGTTAAGGTAGGTTTATCAGAATGTCACAGAATCTCGTACCGGTTTTCTACACTTTCCGGGTCGTATCAATCTCTAGTATATCATTTTGTCGCCTCAGCATACGATCTGCCCTTCTTGATCCCGTCCATGAAACCTATTCTCTTTCTTCCTTTTTACCCGCTTGCCCAACATTCTTCCCTCTTACCACACTCTTCAGCAACTCATCACCGTTTTTTGTTAATGGAGGCAAAAATATGAGGCAGTACCACGTGTAGAAAAACAAGAAACAAACACATAGAGGTATGCCAGAGAGGTGTGGGAGGGAAAGACTAACAGGTTGCAGGAGAGGATGGAATATGAAGGAATTGAGGGCCTTAGTAAAGCAGTCCTCGACTGTAAGTAGTGTCATGATGGATGACGAAGACCATGTGTACCGTTTTTCTGTGGAGGAACGAGTACTCGCCTGCTTCTACTCTCGATGAGATAATACTTCTCTGATTAGCTGATCGGTTCTCTTTCCTTTTTCGCCATTCCTCTCCGTTTGTCGTCTGTGCATATTCACATGCATTCCTCCATTCTCCTCATGCGGTTCCCCTTCGTGTGTCGGTCGCCCTCATTTCTGGCCGTCGCCCCCGCTGTATGTTGACGTGTGCGCGTAGATTGCGCTCGCATAAATAAACACACAGCTCCTCTCCTCACCTCTCTAAAGATTCCCCCGCCTCTCTCCACGTCGCAGGAATTTGGCTCATCAGTAACGCTTGCATGGAGTTTTATTCGGGTAATAATTCAAGCCTGAACATCCGCCGGCATTGCATATTAATTCCCCCCACACACCTCTCGTACCCCCCTAATATCAATTCCGTCTCACTCGAGATCTCTCGTTCGTCGTCGTGCGTTCCCTTTCCTCGTCTACCCCTTTCGCCTCATCTCCCGCCCTGCCCTCTCCACGCATTCCCTGGCGACGAGCCATCCTTCCCACGCATCATAACAGGAGTGGTCCCTTTTTCACCAGCCAACCCCCACGGGCGACAACTATCGCGATGCGCTCGATTTTAGGTGTTTGTGATTCGATATCGGTGATAATGGAGGAAAGGGGTGGGTTGGTGTGGAGATGTAGCGTACGTAATTATTTCCAAAGTCCGAATGACGTAAATTTATAACCATTAACTGCCTTTCTCTCTATTTTATGTATTCCTGTGCGTGCCGCCCTTGAGTGTACCATAATACAACCCTAAACCTTAAAAAGATCCACTGGGTGTCTTGAGTTCCTCCTACGTATGACTTTAGTTTTTTACTCATCCCAATCCTCTCATCTGCAAGCCTTACCTGTTTACAGTTTAATAATTATTACTGGTACCCAACGTCATCTTCAGGTCATGGTCCTGAAGATGACGTTGGGTATTCCTGTTATTTATAAGATACTGTCTCTGGCGTTATTCGGTGGAACTCCTCCACAATGAATGAAAAACACGTGGTTATGGTTCTACAGTATTTGAAGCTCCACGACCTAGTAGGTATACAAGTATACGACCTTGTATAATGCCATCATCAGTATATAATTTCATCAGTTCTGTATATAATTCCATCATCTGATCAGGTCTGATGATGGCATTATATACTGAAACCTAGGCGGTGTTGCTTCAAAAAATGCGTGGAATCATAACCATGCGTTTTTCATTCATAATTTCTGTTATTCCTGTGCGTGCCGCTCGTGAACGTACCATATTACCACCTTATATATTTACTCGCCTAGGTCCTGAAGATGATGTTGAACGTTGAAATCCGGGTCGTTCCATATAAAGATTTGTGGAATCAGAAAATTTCCCGTTATGTTTAGTACTTTTACAAAGTTCACAAAGTTACACCTGAAACCTTTGTTTACATTCGTTACAATGTCTCATGCGTAGCTTCTACCACAAGTTTTGCGTCCAGCATGATAAATATCAGAAGACTCGTTCTCTCATAAAATAAAATGTTGCTTTGTACTCTCTACCCTGTTTTTTAGCTACCGACCATGATTTCGTCAAAGTTATGTCATTATCAAGGTCAAGTACAAATCAACATTGTATTGATTGTATCAATTTTTCGCGAACTTAAGCCTGAAACTTTAACTCGTGATATTTCATCACTTTTAACTTCTAATGAACGGCCATGTTTTCGGCTCTATGTATAATCATCAAGGCGTCTTTCTTTTCGTTAGCAGGCCTCACTTCAACGGAGAGATGGAGGGAGGAAGTGTTAAACATCGTGGTTGGGGGAAGCAAGGAGGGTGTGAGAAATGGGAAATATTGAAGGAAGGTTGGTCAACGTTAAGTTGAATCCACTGGAGTCTGTGATTGGGCGTAGGCGAATATTCATAAGAGTGGGATGGGTGCAGAGGTATTTGTTACTTTATATTGTTCTGAACGTCTTTGCTACCTCGTATTTTCCTAAAATGTAGGTAAAGATTCACTTCAATAGTTCTCTTCTCGAAGATGCTTAGTCTCATTGGATGTTTCGTGTTGTTTATGAAACAAGTTTGGTTCATTCAGTATACTTACGAACTTCTTGCTAGTCTGACCTATGTGTATGGTGTCGTACACTCCAATAATCATTTTAACCACTCCACTTCCTTAGTTGGTCCTCAAATGAGGCGAAAGGGTTCCGTCAAAAATACGCTAGCTGTCCCAGTATTCCAATTGCCTCGATGATAGTAGCTAACTATTGAAACCTAAGTTGGAGAATGAAACTTACGTACATGGCAATCACGCCGTTCCCTTCCGGGGCAGGCACAGTCACAAAGTTTCACTCATATATACATATTTGTACACCTAACTCTGCTTCAATAATTTCCTCTATACTGACATATCCTTGCAAACCTCTTTTGCCTCATTTACCCCCATACACTACTTCGTACACGCCCTTCTGTTTTTAAGACTCTTAATATTCCTCCTCCTAAGACTTTCCTCAACTACATTCAAAGACAACTTTCTCGGCCTACTTCTCCCTCTCGCATCATTCATTTCACTCTTATATATCTGTTTCGTTATTCGACTCTCATTCATGCTCTCAACATGGCCAATCCAACGAAGCACACTCCTTTCATGTATGTCCATTGCTGGAGTATCTAACCAACGTTCATTCATTACCCACTCATTCCTGACCCTATCCATTCTACTTTTTCCGCAAACACTCCTCAGATAACTCATACCCACGACGTTTAGTCTACTCTTATGCCTATCCTGACATACCCATGTTTCACTACCATACAACAAAGTGGGGAGAAGTACACTTTTGTACACGGAGATTTTCGCTTCCTTAGACAGGCCTTAATTCCTTGATATGCTCCGCATGCTGCCTACCTTTTCCTTCCAGCATTCGCACGTCTCTTTAGCTCTTCATCTATCCGTCCATCTTTCGCAAACCTCCTACCTAAGTAGAATGAAACTATAACATTACATATTGGGTGTGAGTCCAATGTTCTTTCCTCTTGGGCAGAATGAGGCTTTGTTAAAAACGTTTAAGAGAGCAGAATTTGAAAAAGGATGATCACCAGGATTGAGTTCTTCCTGCTTCTTCAGGAAATTGAACCTGTTGATAGCTGTTTTTTTAAAATGAGTTCCGCTATGTTTCACTGTGTGTTTTATCTAGACCCAAACAATCATAGTTGTTTGGAACTGTATTTCCTCCGTAATATACTAGAGAGCTTTAATGAAAGGAGTGCAACTATATGATTTCTTTCCATCACTATCATATTTTATTTCCCATATCTGCATCATTACCTTTGGTCGTCTATTTTCGTGTCATTATATGATTTTACTATTATTAGTAGTATGTTGGAATTCGTTGCATACCTATGGTACAGTGCGTATTGGCGAAAGTACCTTGATGATTAAAGTGCTTGTCAGAGATAACTCGCTACCCTGCCAAACCCCATGACGTTTCTTGCAGGATAATATGTACGGATCTGAAGAGCCATATTTAATTCAATTTCTCACATTTTCCATAAATTACAGATTTCAGATGGCAGGACCATCTGTTACTAATAAATAAAAGCTTTAGGGAATGGAGATTTTCCGGAGAAAACTACGCAAGGTCAGAAATGTTTACGTCCGTTACATCGCAATACTAAAAATAATTATTCAATGTTATTAGATGATATACCGGTTTAGGCACGATTCGATGGAATAAGGGAAGTGAAAATCCACTAGATTTTCAATTGTAATAGTAGATGTAGATTTTGATACTGCGTTTCACGGTTGGTGTTTGCATGGCGTGGATGTGAAGTCACAAACATCACAAACCGTTGAGGTAGTATCTGCATCTACATAATACCCTGCGAGCTACCGCATGGGCGTGTAGCAGGTGATGTTAGGTCACCAGCCGTTGTAAGATGTAAGGTTTTGGGAGGTGAAATGGTGACATGTAATATGGGAGTGTATTTAGTGGAGCTCAGTTTTTATTGTGATCGCTTATTGTGCGCGGAAAGAACGAGTTTTTGTACCTATCTGCTTGGCAATGTATATCTCTTATTTTATCGCTTCTCTCAGACCTAGAGATGCAGTGAGGAGTCACGTTTATATTCTCCTTGTCGCTCTGAAATACACCAGTTGTGAATTTCTCGAGCAAGCTTAGCCTAGCGTTCAGCCTTCGTGTCTCTAGGGGCTCCCACCTTAGTCCCTCTAAAAGTTGTGAGGTACTATATGTTCGCTCGTAGCAGTTTTTAACGAAGAGTGCTACTTTTCTCAGTATTTTATTAATTGTATTTGGTTAAATCTTTTTGACCAGGGTCCCAAATGCTCCCGGCGTATTCGAGGTGTAGCGTCACCAGAGCAAAGTAGCATCTCTCTTTTTGTCTCTCATCCAAGGACCTTCCTATTATACGCTTTACAAAACCTAGTTTCTTTATTGATGTGCCGCATATGTTCTGTATATTGTTCCCCTCGATATATCTGAAGTTAAGGTAATTTCAAGATATTTTACTGAATTTGAAGATTTTATGTTAACTCCACCCACAGTGTAGGTATGTCTTTTGTGCGATGACTTTCGAAGGAAGTGAACTGTGGTGCATTTGCTGATATTTAATTCTAACCCCCACTCCTGGCACCATGAATGAACGTTGTTAAGATCCGATGACTGATCTTCAAAGTCCGCGTCTTCGATTATTTCACGGTAGATAACTGTATCGTTTGCAAATAATCTTAATTTCATCTACATCTACATATTACCCCGCAAGCCGCCTCAAAAGGCATGTGGCGGGGGGTGTTAGGACACCAGCCGTCAACAAAAAAAAATCAAAGTTCCGCCTAGCATTTATTAAAGTCCTTAATTGTTCGGGGGAAAAACGAATTCCCATACCTATCCGTTCGGCAAAATATCTCTCTTAATTTATCGATTCTGTCGGACCTGGAGATATAATGTGGTTCTAATATGATGTTCTCCGTGTCGCTCTGAAAGATATCCATTCTCAATTGCTCAAGCAATCTAAGCCTAGCGCGTAGCCTGCGAGTCTCTGGCGGCTCCCACCCTAAATCGTTCCAAATCTGTGTAACGCTTTCTGTACGGCCGTAGCAGTTTTTGACGAATCGCGCAGCTTTCCTTTGTATTTTATTAAGTTCATGGACTAAGTCTTTCTCCGCCGGATCCCATATGCTCGCTGCATATTCAAGGTGTGGCCGGACGAGTGCGAAATAGCACCTCTCTTTCACTTTATCATCCGAAAATCTTCCCACAACACGCTTGACAAATCCTAGCTTCTTCAGGGCTCTGCCACAAATATTTCTTATATGTGTCGCCCACGATAGGTTCGAAGTCATCGTAACTCCCAGGTTTTTCTCTTCATCTGTCGCATTTATGCTAACGCCATCCACAACATATACATGGGGATAGTTGGACGACCTACGCAAGAAATGCACCGCCGTGCATTTGCTCAGATTAAGTTCTAGTCCCCACTCTTTGCTCCACGCATGAACGTTGTTTAAGTCCGATGACAGAATTTCAAAGTCAGAGTGATCACTAATTTCGCGGTATATGACAGCGTCGTCGGCAAATAAACGTATTTTACTGCTAATTCGGGAGCAGAGGTCGTTTATGTATATATAACGAACAAAAGTGGGCCAATAACGCTTCCTTGCGGGACACCTGATGTCACTTTAACTATATCAGAGCTAATTCCGTCAAGAACTACTTTTTGCTTACGATCACTCAGAAAGTCACGTATCCAGTTTACTACTTGTTCGTTTAACCCGCATGACTGTAATTTTTATAATAGTTTTCTGTGAGGTACCGTGTCGAAAGCTTTCTTAAAGTCTAAAAATAGTGCGTCAGCTTGTCTTTTCGATTCACCAGATTTGAGAACGTCGTGAAGAAAGAGCGCGAGCTGTGTTTCACATGATCTACCTTTCCGGAATCCGTGCTGACAATTGTGCAGGAGGTTTAGACTGTCCAGAAAAGTCATGATTTTTCATCATGTCTTGTCAAGTCATGAATTAACTTCTATCTGGAGAACTTGATCATTAATATAAACGATGAATGAAAGAGGGCCGATCACGCTTCCTTGAGGAACACTGGATGTGACTTCGACCAAGTGTGTAGTGTCACAATGTAGATGTTCTCCGCTCTGCTTCTCGCACCCTCGTGCCACGTGTGAGTGAGCCACGTCTCCCGGGAGGCGATGTCTAGCCCCTTCCATCCCCTTGTTTTTATTGTGCCCGCCATGCATCAGCGGAGTAGGTACTTCTCATCCCCTCTTCGTTCTCCTACCCGTTCCCCATCATCCTTGGCTTTGTTCGCAGCTACGCTTCGGAATTTCGGATTAAGGGGCGTGGGTGTGGTCGACTTTTCAGGGGTTTAGGGTGCGCGCATGTCGCGTCGTTGCTCTCGTTCCCGGTGTGTGCGACTCCGAATATGGCATAGCGTGTGGATCTCTTGGTACGCGTGAAATTGCGCCGCGCATGGAGAGAGGAGCGTGTGGAGAACCATTGTCATTGCGACCATGGTGACGGGATTTAGGAGGCAGTGGCATTTCTTTAAGGTGGTTGGAGAGATTTTTGTTTTTGTACAGATTTGCGTGAAACTTCGCATACATGAGCGCAGTAGTAACATGCATTGATAAAGGAGGAATAATTGCGTTGTATCGATTTGGTTTATTGGAAATTTAATGCTATCATAACACACAGTGCTTGACAGATATTTCTAAGGAATTTGATGACAAATATTCAGACTTTCTCTACGTGAAAACATGCATAGTATAATGTTATAATGGTTCCTATTAAATTTCAAGGTATCATGCCGAAAAGAAATTACGTATTTACCTACGATATTCGCTTATATTTTGGATTCCGCGCCGTAAATCTAAGTCATACAATGCTTTAATTGGGACAAATATGTAAAAAAAATATTTTAAAATTGCTTAATTTATATTATATCAAGTATGATTATTTATGACGCATAAATTCATGAAATTAGGTGAAATATGGTACAAAATATTTTCTCGTCCCTTTTGACAAGTTATTAATGTGTGCACTCATGATTCGCGCCCCAACTACTTTAAGGAGGTTTCCCCACCACGACTGTGAGTGTCAAAACACATTAAGTTCCATCTTTCTTTTCAATTGGTCTTAATAATCTTGTTTCCTTTGAAAACTAATGGTGAATCAGAAAAATTACCAATATTTCCACAAATATATATGCCCTTAAATGTTCCTTTTAAGGTGGTTTGAGCGAATTATCATTTTACCTAGAAATCAATGATTCGGTCTCATTTGAAAGAAATATATCACCCTTCCATTGACACCAAAAATTCAACCCCTTATTGCATTACTTTCCGAGATGTTTTCCAGAAAATACCAGCCCTTTTCCATGGGAAGTGGTACGTGTATGCACTCTAGAGAGACTTATCTAAAAAATGACGAATTTCCTACCCTTAGATCTCGTCAAAAAATCAACAGTGTTTAGTGTGTTTTCTCATATATTTTTGAAAATCAATCATATTGTCACTGCAGTATATTCTTCGAGATCACAATAAACCTCCGTTTAGATGGAGTTTCAAACGTAGTGCGTGAAAATAATGTCAATTAACGACTTATTTATATATTTCATTTGATTACTTAACAATTTCTGTCATGTAAAACTATATTATTGCACCATTATAAATGCAATATTTAATTGATGTGTCCTACAACTGGTGAAATTAAAGCGTATACTTCGAATATGGCCTTTTTATGATTAGGGAACTCTCTCGCTCGTACTACCTTAATGAGTCAAGCAGGAACTTTTGTGGAAAGAAAGTGAGAGGACGGAATAGGGCAAGGGAATTAAGAAGGAAATATGGATGACAAAGAAGACGGACGAGGAAGTACATAGTATAGTGAATGACGAGGGGAAATTTCTCTGGGATACTCGAAGATGCAAAATCGGTGGTTTCGGGTAAAGCTTCCGCGGAGTGGTCTTGGTGCTTGATGGCTTTCGGGATTGCTTTTGCATTGCGTTATTTTCGAAGACGACAGCTTCGCGAGCGTGGAAGTTCGCTTCTTCAGGTCTGTTGTCCTCGGGTGGCCCTGGGTTAGCGTGTTCAACTACCGTTTCGAGGGTCGCTGGTTCGAGACCAAGAGACGGAAGAAATTTCACGACTCCGTAATCCAATATTCTCATGCTACGCGAACTAACCCCGCTACTGAGAGACAGCAATCTCACGAAGGCGTAGATGCAGAATATTTGACCGGTATCAAAAGCCACATCTACAGACGGGAGTGAAATTCACGGAATCGGCCCGGGTATTGCGTTGGATTGGTTTGGATATTTGGGAAGGCGACCGACAGCTAAGGTCATTTTCGCCATAGGGGAAAGGTAAGGGAGGAAGGGTGGATAGAAACCCGGCGTCGGCATTAACGAAAGGCGCCAAAGGGCCCACGGCTTAACGTCTCATCCGACATACGGAGTACTGCACAAGACAAGCAAGTAGGGATCGGGTTTCCTCTGAAAAACAACTTCCTCTGCAGGGATTCGAACCTTGGCCGTCCGTATGGTTGGCCAGTACTCTAGCCACCACACCAACCCGATCCCCCACCACCAGATTAACAAACCCTGAAAGTCAGTCAACCTATCTTAGGATTGATAGACCAACGATATAGCCCGGCGATCGGTTCTCTCCTGCCTTTTTTTAGTCCTTGCCCGCTTTTAGGAAACCCGCCTCCAAGAGCTGTAAAGCGTATAACCATCTTCTCTGTTTACGTTATTCGGGGTTTTGGCTATTTCTATGGCGTCCCTTATTAATCTGGGAAAGTATTGAGTCTCCTTAGCAATTATTCCCGCTTCCTTCAGATCCATGTTTGGGAATGAAGCGCTCCAAGTATGCACCGCTATGGCTGGCCGGTTTGGATGCTATTCTTGATGGCTCTCAGGTGTTCGAAATTACGACACTTCAGCACGTCATCTTCAAAAATGACACAACGCGGAAGCTACCCCGAAAGCTATCAAGCACCAAAAAGTGGTGATTAAAACAGGTAATAGCAGAAAAGGGGTGCTGAAGGCCATCATTTTGGGGAGAATTTTAGATTGCTCGATTGTCGGAGAAAAGAGAGTAAAGGAATACTGGCACGAAGTAAATCATGATTCGCTTTTTGCCAAAGATATGCCAAATTACATTCAGGGGCTTAGTATTTCGTACAGGAATATGACCACCAGGTTGATTTGGTTACTAAGTTCTGTCAATTTGGCGTTTTATTCCTGCTGAATGTTTTTGTAGTACAAATCGAGTGCCAAAATAGCATTTTTGACTACTTTTGATTATTAATTAGTAGGTAATTATATTTTAATGAGACACGAACAAATCATTGTGTTATTAAAATGATATGCCTCATTTGTGAGCTTTATTTTTCTTTTTTTGTATGTCAGTTCATTTTTGTGACTGAGCCGTCATTTTGACTTGCCTTTGAAAATTGATTTAATGTCACTAATTGATAATAAGAAATCATATTTCTCTGCCTCATTCCACTTGGCTGGGCACCCATAAGGATTGGTTGAGAATATTGCTCCGAAATCCGAACAATTCCCAATGCCATTATATTGGTGTACAAATTAATGGCCTTGTAATATTAAAATAATTCTTAAGAATATACATAATTGGAATTTAAATTATTATTTGATCTTTTACGATCAAGATTCTTTTGTTGTTTTATTCCCATGGGAATTGATTGTTTATTTTAATGGATTTGGTTCGTATTATGTGGATAATGTTTATTTTCGCCCGCATGCATTTTCAATCAATATCTGCCTTTAGATCGTTAGTTATTCTTTTACGATTATCCGATTTCTAGGATTAATATTTTTCCTTTCATTTAATCAATTTAACTATGGACATTTTTAAAACGGTCGAGTCCATTGTGTATTGGTCGTCTTTTTTTACATTGCACGCTCTCAATCGACGTGTTATTTGCTTCATTGCCTCAATGACTCCTATTGATCCCACCTTTTAATTACATAATGGAATAGAAGGGGAGGTGGCGTGACATTTTCCCGAAATCTCAATCCTTTTCCTGGAGGGAGATTAACAGCTCCCACTAAAACCCCCATTCACCGCTCGCTTCTTAGCGCCGAGAATTATTCCACGGCTCGACCTCCCTCGATTTTTGCGGAGTTTCCAAACGATTTCAGCTTTTTCCTTGAGATTCCATTTTCTGATTGCATTGTTTCCTCAAACTCTTCCCCTCCGACTCCCATAGAGTTTTCTTATTTTGCCGGCCGCCTACTTATATTACTCCCCCAATCCGCGGAAATGGCTTTCCTTTCTTCTTCGTCTTCCGTGTTTCCTCCCCCTTGGCCGCCTCATGTCTACCCCCTCACCTCTCCCCTCTCATCATTTACCTCAACCACCTTTTGTTTCCTACTTTCCGTCTGTATCCACGTTTTTTTTTCTCGGAGGAAGAAGGTAGGCCGCAGACGTTAGAGGTGTAGGCGTGGAGGAGAATAGAGCTACACGCTAGGCTTAGCTTTGCTTGTGAAATTCAGAACTGGGGTGAGATTCTGTTTCCTCATAATGCCATAGCGCCGCGACCATACAGTAAAACAGCGACTAGCTTCGCGACAATGCAATTCTGTTTTTCGAATATCACAACATTTTAGCGTACTCAACGCTTATTTATCGTTTTGTCGCAATGGTCGTAACATCAGAAGACTCAGAATGGCGCTTGGCTAGCATCAGTAAACGTTATTATATCACGGCGTTATGATTACGTGCGTAGGATTGGAATAGCCCCCATGGTGTGTTTCAAAGCGACTCAAAGATTATTATCATGACGCCTCAATAGATCTCTAGGTCTGACAGAAGCGATGAAATAAGAATTAATGTGAAGTTCTGTATATAACGTGACGAGTTGTTTTAAACGATTTAACACATTCGGTCGACAACATCCTGTTACCCCTCTACCCGAACAGTTGGGACCCTGGTCATAAAGATTTAACCAAAATATTAACATAATACAAAGAAAAGCTGCGCGCTTTGTTAAAAACTGCTACGAGCGAACATGTTATGTCTCACAACTTTTAGAGGGACTAAAGTGGGTGCCCTTACGAGATTGGAGGCTACACGCAAGGCTTAGCTTGCTCAAGAAATTCAGAACTGGTTTGTTTCAGAGCCATGCAGAGAATATTATCATGACTCCTCACTACATCTCTAGGTCTGACAGGAGCGGTAAAATAAGAGAGATACATTGCCTAACAGACAGGTACAAAAACTCGTTCTTTCCGCGCACAATACATCTACATCTACGTAATACCCTGCGAGCCACCACGAGGGTGTGCGGCAGGGGGTGAAGATCACCAAACATGCACTATTGACATGCAAGTAGGATATTTAAGGGAGACATGCTAGAAAATAGGGTCACATGGAGCTAGATGGTTAGTATCTGCATGATAAGGAAGGGATTGTTGGTTGTGATTACATAAATCATGCACTACAGACTACTATAACTATATTTCACCTACCTATCCCTTTGCTACGCTGCCTATTGTTCTCTCTTATAGTACGCAGGAAAAATGACATTTTAAATCTATCGGTACGACAATCTATCTCTCTAATCTTGTTAGCGACCATGATAAAAAAAGAGCTCCACTAAAGACACTCCCGTGATACACGTCACCATTTCACCTCCCGAAACCTTATTCCTTACATATTTACTCGGCTAGTGTCCTAATACCCCCTGCCACACGCCCATGCGGCTGCACGGAGGGTTGTATGTATCGTAGATGTAGAGAAGGTGTTCTGGACGGAAATTGGATATTATGAACAATAAAATATAGGAAATGTCAGTATGTATTATATATAATAATAACATTTAGTGCTAACACCACCTTTTGTATGTTTCCTCCATGACTCTTGTGTTACGTTTACACAGTTATATTATATATTAGACGAGTAGTTTCTCTAGCGTTTGTAGCATACCCATATTGTAGTGCCTGTTGGTGAAACTGAATTTCTTCTCTCTAATGCTTAGGAATCAACAAAATGTGTAAGTTTTACGTAGATTATTTATTGTACGACCGGTTTAATCGAATAATCGACATTATCAGGTGATAATGTCGATTATTTGTCTTATAATATTGATTGACAAGTTACAGAATGCAACTACTTGGGAAGTAAGATAACAGAAGATGGAAGGAGTAAACGAGAAATTGTGAATAGAATACAACTAGCAAAAATAGCTTTCAATGATAAAAAGACTCTACTGACTTTGTTGTTAAAATGTTTTTTGTAAAAATATTAGTTTGGAAGTAAGAAAGAGGGTTATGAAAGCTTATGTTTGGAGTGTGGCCCTTTACGGGTGTGAAAGTTGGACTATCGGGAAACATGAAAAGAGCAGAATAGAGGCCCTAGAAATGTGGTGCTATCGAAGGATGCAGAAAATCAGCTGGCGAGACAGTTATCACCAATGAGGAAGTGCTGAGAAGAGTACGAGACAATAGAAGTCTCTGGAGACAGATACAGACAAGGAGACTTAAACTAATAGGTCACATTCTACGATGCAATGATTTTATAAAATTAATAGCTGAAGGTTTTATTGAGGGGACAAATCGTAGAGGACGTCCTAGATTAAGCTATATGAAGCAGATCATCAATGACTCTGGATGCGTCTCATACGGTGAAATGAAGAGGAAAGCTGAGCAAAGAGCGGAATGGCGTGCTATTGCCAACCAACCCATGGGTTGATAACCGAAGAAGAAGAATATCATTATGACAAAGGGCTTTCAGTAATATACATTTGTTTTATGGTGAGAGTCCTGTATAGTTTTTCTTTAGTTCCGGTACTGGTGCACTTAACAAATTCGATAGTTTCATCCTTAACTTGGTAAGCTTTTCCATAATGTTCAGTAATTTACAAAACAAATTTCTACGTAAATCTGTCAAAGTTTGTCAATTCCTGGGCATTATGGATAAGTTTTACAGAGATAAGGCTGAAACTATTGAATTTCTTCACCCTAGTTCTTATCGGTGATAGGTCACCACCTGCCAAACACCATTGTAGTTGCTTGCAGGTTAATTAGTGGATGTTCATGTAGATTATTTGCTGTTAATTACCGTAATATTCTTAATCGTTCATTAAGAGTGTTATGCGTGCTTCGGTGGGACATTCACCGCCATTGTGCCGTTTTGTTCGGTACTTCGTCGATGTAAATGTAATATTCATTCCATGTAAACCCTCTCACATTTTCGAATATTTCGCATTCATGTTTTACTTTCTCCGAGACGCCCGCGTTCGAGGTTTTAATATCTTCCCATGCGTATTCTTCACTTCCTTCCGCGAATCCCTCCGCTCTTTGCCTTCCTCCCTGCGTCCTCTGCGTATCTCGGAACGCACTTCCGAGTTCCATTCTTCCCCGCGGCTCACTTCCTTCCCCCATCGCTCGCGTCGCCACTATCGCACAACCCTTCCACATCGTCCAAGTCCACCCCACACCATCTCATCGACTGAAGTCCCCTCCAACCGTCTCAGTGGACTACCCATCGCTCTCCAGATCCTTATCCCCGTGCCTATATCCTACATCTATATCTCACCTACACATTACCATGTACACCACTTCAAGGGTCTCACAGATGCTTTAAAATAAGAGAGATACACTGCCGAACAGATAGGTACATATAGTGTCTCACAACTTTAGAGGGATTAAGGTGGGATCCCCTAGAGACTCGAGGGCTAAACGCTAGGCTTAGGTTGCTTGAGAAATTCAGAACTGATGTTTTTCATAGCGACACAGAGAATATTATCAAGACTCCTCTCTACATCTCTAGGTATGAGAAATCGATAAAATGAGAGAGATACACTGCCGAACAGATAAGTACAAAAACTCATTCTTTCCTCGCACAATAAGCGACCACAATAAAAATTGACCTCCACTAAATGCATTCCTATAATTCATGCCACATTTCACCTCCCAAAAACTTAAAACTTTACACGGCTGGTGACCTAACGCCCCCACCACACACCCATACGGGGGCTCGCAGGGTGTTATGTAGATGCAGATGTAGAAGGGTGTGTAACCCCCCCAGGGCCTAGACTCGGGGGTTCCAGTTTTGAGGTTCCCGGGTCCTGTTAAAGCGGTTGTTAGAGTTATCCAGTGGATATTTTTGTAAGAATGATTGATTACAAATGAAAAAACGACTTCGTTTTCTTCCACTGATTTATTTTTTCGGTACCACATGTTTCGACACATAGAGGTCATTTTCAAGTACAAAAATTTCTGAATTTCAAGCAAATATGGAAGGGACTTGGGGGAGGTTGGAGAGGGGTGGAAGAAGTGGGTGTTAGGAGGGGGGAAACCCCGGAGAGAGGTAACACCCACTTCTTCCACCCCTCTCCAACCTCCCCCAAGTCCCTTCCATATTTGCTTGAAATTCAAAAATTTTTGTACTTGAAAATGACCTCTATGTGTCGAAACATGTACCGAAAAAATAAATCAGTGGAAGAAAACGAAGTCTTTTTTCATTTGTTATTATCAACTTCCACGTAGTTGAGCCTGATACCATTGAACGTATAATGATTGATTACTTATCCGGAAGAGATACTACTCATTGCCTCAGAAATAGTGGTAATGAAAATAGCTTTATTATAACTTTTTATTCGTCTTTTTCTTACCTCTTCATCTCGCCAACACCTTGGATGAATGTTTCTCGAGTATTCCACTGGGTAAACAGTTCCATGAAGCCCAACATTTCGGAGAACAACTTGCTCTCCAGCTTCAGGGGCTCTGAATCATTCTGAAGCATTCAAAATGATTCAGATACGCCGGGAAAGCCTAAAATCTTTCATCTCCTACACCTTGTCTCCTATCTCTCTTCCTTGCCCTCGTATTCAAGCTCAGATACTCCTCTCCATTCTGTGCTAATTGTTTGTATTTCGTACTTCCTTTCTCGTTACCTCCCACCTAGCCCTATCCGTTTTACCATCACTTTTCGCGTGCTAGTTCCTCTTTTTACATCTTTTCCAAGTTAAAATATTAGTAATGCGTGGTTCTGATTTTAACTGGGAAAGTGCTTCATGCGCGGTGTGCAATCATCCTGTGCCACATGCTCCAGTGTTGGATTGTTACGTATTTCGTAGTTGCAAACGTACCTTATACCACCTAGCCTGTAGTCTTACTTCTCCTGAACTATTATCTGACGATATAAAAAAGTATATTATGAAACTCGACCAACCACTAGTTTATATTACATCATGAGGGAATAAAATTCGGGAATAACTGCAGAGCTAAGGATTGTTGCGTTATTCCAACTGGAAACATGAGTTATAATAATATCTGCCACTCAGACTTGATACTTAGGTTGTTTGATAAATTAAGTAAATAAAAATTTCATTTGATATCTCACGCCTTCTCTGTAAAATATTTGTCCCCAAATTTGCTGAAATTCAATAAGGTTTCCTTTACTGAAGTTGTACCAACTCTTAAGAAATTCTTGAAAGCTTCAAGTTTTATGCAAGGAAAACTTGCAGGAATTCGGCATAATTTTAAGACTGTAAATATGGGCTGAAAATTATTAACCTAAATTTCGGATAGGGTTTTGCTCACGACAGAAAGGCTACCTCATAACTTCCAACGATATTTATTGAAAAGTTAATAATATATGACATTAACTTTAGTTATGACTTAAAAAGCATATGTAAAATAGTGCTGGATTTATCACGTATCAAAACAAAAATATATTCTCTTTTACTTAGGTTTAAGAGTGGTTAAAAGAATAATGACCAAGTACACATCCATCCAAAGGCTTAATAAGTTTTAAATTTGGAGGATTATTAAACTGACAACAATTGTTATTAAATTAAGGTAACTGTATCCAGCGAGATGTAGTGGAAGGGTATTGTAATTACATTTTATCCATATTAATGGATACAATTGTGTATAGGTTTCCTGATGCCCAAGACTAACTGAAAGGCTGGCATTTTACTGAATTTCAGAAGTTTTGAATGAATGAAAATTTCTAGGTTTTGCAGTGTTAGTAACAGCATATGCCCCCTCTATACTCTTGTGTCTCTGTGGTGTATGCTGGTTAAATGCCACAAATTGACTGGTATTTTAGTTTTGCTACTGCATTAGTAGTCCTGGTTTCTTTCATTTTTATAGATGATAGTTCAGTGCATATCGATAAAAATTCTCGAACATATTTGGGGTGGCTTGTAGAATATTATTTAGACGTGTTTTCCTGGCGTCTGCATCTCATTTTCCACCGTTTTTAGCCTCTTCTCTTCTACTTTAAAACTCCAGCGTCTTCTCCTCCTACTTCTCTTCCCGATTCTCAGTCTCCTTCCCTCTCTTTTGTTAGTCTCTTCCTACGTTCTCCATGTTTCCTTCGTGGAGGAAGTAGAAAAAAGGAAGCTCCCTGTCCTCTTTGGTGAAGGAATTCCATCACCGGTTCCACCCCTCTCATAGGTCCCTCCCTTCACCGCACCCCCTGCCGCGCTCCTAATTCCACTTTCGAATTCTTGGTGTGATCCATTTGGAAGTGTTGGGACGCTTCTTTTTCTCCTCTCCCCCTTCTACCGGCTCCCCTCCCCTCCCTTCCCCTCTTTTCCCAACTCCTCACCAACGCCCACGCGGTACCCAGCGACCGTCCCCAGCGATGTGTGGTAAGGGGGTGATTTCTCACCATTCATTCGTTGGTCGCTCAGTAGCAGATTTAAACCAAGCATGAGAGAGGAAATACACTTGTTAGTTTTTTTATCTATCTACAAACCTAAGTATGAAGTCCCAGAGGGTCCACTATGGCTCCTTATCGTCCGCGGTAAAAATGACGCTTTAAACCTCTTCATTTAAGGTCTGTTTCCATCATTTTATTTTCATTATCTAATCTGCAATATTCATTTTCTGGGTAGCTAGAAGAAAACGGACATAGTAGTAAAGATATACGTGTGAGAATAGCGCTAGCTAAGGAGGCGTTTAGTAATAGAAGGGAGCTGGTGACGGTACATTAGGTAAGAATGTGAAGAAGAGGCTGGTGAAGAGCTTGATATGGAGCGTAGCGTTGTATGGGGCAGAAACGTGGACCCTCAGAAAGGAGGACGAGAATAGGCTGCAGTCATTCAACATGTGTGTGTAGAGAAGGATAGAGAAGGTGAGGTGGACGGAGAGGAGGACTATCGACGAAGTGCTTGAGTTGGTGGGCGAGTGAATGGAAACTTCTTATAAACACACAATAACATAATTGTGGTCGGTGGTTACACAATTGTGTGACATTCACAGAGGAATATAGTTCGCTTCGATTCGAACCCAGGCCCCTGGATTCCGCACCGAGTGCTCTGACCAGTTTAGTTACCTATGCGTTCTCCACTGTGAATCCACTTGTTCTCTCCGCTTGTTCCACTGTGAATCTCATGGGGGGCTTTAAGAAGCAAGTAGTTCTCACAGGTACCGCGGTTATAATGCCGCAGGGTACCCGCGAGCGAACGCTAAGTGCTACTGTCCTCTAGGTAAGCACAACTGTAAACACAAAAGTGTTTACTTGGACAAATTCAAAGAGCTTCTCTCCTTAAAGCCCCGCTGAGATTCACAGTGGAATAGGACGTCTGGGTAGCTTAATTGTTAGGAGCACTCGGCGCGAAATCGATGGGCTTGGGTTCGTATCTCAATCCCAGACTAATGATTTTTCCACTCTGAATGGCGCAGAATCTTATGCCTACATAAAAGGGCAGAAGTTCAATCATTTTATGTAAGAAAACAAATATGTACGTACATGTAACGGGGTAATGATATTAAACCTAAACAGCGAAGAACCCGAGATAGTCAACAGGATAAAACTAACCAGCAAAAATGTGTACGCATGCAACAAGATACTAACTTCTAAGATAATATCCCACAAGACCAAAATAAGAATATACCATTCAACAATTCGCCATATGGTGCTGTATGGCGCAGAAACTTTTTGAAAAAAAATCCTAAGAAAAGTTTTTGGCCCCACAAATGTTAACGGGATTTTGAGAATTAAGCACGAGGAACTAAGGGATCTTTACAAGGACTTGACATAGTAGCATGCGCAACAACGAGAAGAATGAGATGATCTGGCGATGCGAAGTGTGCAGGGTACACTACTACTGAAGGAGGTGGGCCTGGAAGATTAAGGGAAGAAGACCTCCTGGAAGACCTAGAAGAAGATGGTGGGATGGTATGACTTCAGATGTCAATCGGCTGGGGAGAACAATGGAGGAAGCAGCTGACACAGAGAGATGAATGTCACTTGTGGGTGTGGCCAAATCCCAGCTTGGATATATGGCCATTGGAGTAAAAGTAACCATGTAACAACCAACATTTACCGTATGCCACCTTTAAATCCCTGTGAAGCTCCTGAATATATCACTCTTACATCTACATCTACGAAATATCGTGCAAGCCACCAGTTCGGTGTGCGGCACGGGGTGATTCCACACCAGGCATGCATCACTCATCCCAGTTCAAATCAGAACCACGTACGTTCCCCGGATGCCAGGCGCAGGCCAAAAGCAGTCAGGACATCAGTGTGCAGTCAGACCAGAAAACAGGAGAGTGATCCGTAGATGAACATGCTACCATGCAGTACCCTACTCAAGATGAAAGTACTAGTTCGCATTATTAATGCGACAAATAAATAGCACTACAAGGTACTAAAACATGCAAGAATATATCATGCCGGAGATTGCATGCGAGGTTAGTATCTAATAATCATTTTATGATATTTAGCATTGCTGAAAAAACCTATTTAACCTAGTCAGTATCGTAGAACTTCTCTATTACGAAACCGGTCGCTTATTTTTTGTGAGTAATTCTGTGTGGAATTTCAATTTTCTTTGCTACATTCATCAAAAAATGAGGAGGGAAAAATTAGTTCAGCCAATCGTCTCTCACATCCAGCGCGGACGAAAAGGAGGACATTAATACAAGGATGAGATTTGAATACGATCCATTAAGTGGCGCTGGGACGTTCTTTCCTTGCAAATCCATACCGCTCGTCTCCTCCTTCCCGAAGCATCCCTCCGTCCTCCCTGTCTCCCCCTTCCCTCCCCTGCCCGATTCCTCATGTACCGGAAACCCATCGTTGAAGTGCTCAGGGAATGGCTGCGGCACGCGGTGTGGGGCGGAGCGGAGGTGATGGGCCGGGGACTTGAGCGAATAAAAATATTGCGGGAAAAGGGTGCGAGGGTATCGGGGAAGGGCATCTTTCTGAAGGACGCACCCTAGCTGAGAGGTTGTTCTGGGGGAGGTGGATTGAGTCTGGCAGGACTCAGGATAAATAGCCCTCCAAGTGGAGCCCCCAGTGCGGAGACGGGAAGGGGTAGGATAGGGGTTGATTTGGAAGGTAAGAAAGTGTTGGGTGGATTAAGGTATGGCTGTCAACCCACAGACTCTGAAAATGGAGAGGTTTTGATATAAAAAATTAGAACTTTTGAGGACTGGAATATCATAATAGTATTTGGGCGTTGGCTGTGCGCAGACTTGAGATGTTGCGATTGAGTCAGTGTTTATAGTAATTTTTTTATAGATGTGTTAGTTTTGAGCCGTAGGGTGGACGATTTTTGGAATTTCGCATACAAAGTTGCAGGTGACCGAGATATAGCAACACTCGATTTATTTTATCTTTTGAATGAATAGAGTAAACTTTGATTTTCCACAATGAATTAAATAACTTGCGACCATGGTTTCGACGATTAACGTCGTCACCAGGTCTTTTTCTCGGAAACTGCAATCCCTAGTGGAGAAAAATTGTTCCGTGCCCAGACCATTAGTGGACGTATCACGGTACCTTCCTCATTGTTTTGGTGAAAGACTTGTGACTTTGTCAGAGCATACCTTCGAACCGGAAGAAGTAAATTTGTTGGAAAAAGGTTTAAAATACGTTCCTATTTCACGCAAGTTATTTAATATATATTTATATAAGCGAGTTCTATACAGCCGTCGGCCGTCTCTCGCATCCTCTTCTCCAAGCCTCCTTGTCTCTCCAGTCTTCATTCTCTAATTGTCTCCTTTTCATATCTTGGGTGACTTGCTTTGTCCAGTCTTCTGGTGGTCGTCCTCTCTTCCTCCTTCCGGGTGGTTGCCAATTTAATATATTTTTTGGCCAACGTTTCTCCTCCATTCTTTTTACATGTCCATACCATTTTAGCCGTCTTTTCTCTATTTCCTGTATGATGTTTTCTTCTACTTGCATAATTGTTCTTATATTTTCATTTCTTATTCTTTGTAGTTTAGATTTTCTGCTGCTTCTTCTTAGAAAATTCATTTCTACGACCTCCAGTCTCTGCCTATCCCTTTTGGTCATTTGCCATGTATCTGCTCCGTAAAGGAGTATACTCTGAATAATTGTTTTATATATTTGCAATTTTGTTTTCCTACTTATGTCTTTTGACCATAATATGCTATTCATTTTATTTATTGCGAGTTTTGACTGATGTTATTTAATTCATTGTGGAAAAACAAAGTTTACTCTATGCATTCAAAGTGTTTAGTAAATTCCATAAGGTATCGCCGGAAAACACAAACTTTATCTGATTTATGCATAGAGAATTAGAAGTCGAGCAAGAGTGAGATGGCCAGAGCGTGGGTGGCGGAGTAGTTAGTGTGATTGCGCTGGGTAATACTTCTTCAGCTTGCTAATTTTCTTCTGCTAAAGTCCTTGAAATTGAAGAGACTGCTGTTAAGCGACAAAGCGCCAGAGCTACCTGCAGACAAATCGAGATCGCCTCTATACTATTCTGTACTTGAAGGACACTTATTTTTCACACCGCGCAAAAACAGTAATTTTTTACACCCGTTCTAAGCTGTTGTCGTCTAAACTGAAATAAACCCGTTGTTGTTTTGTGTAAGTTGTTATATAAACACCATTTAATTTGTTATAATTTGTGCCCGTTATCGTTGTTACGCGGGTAAGAAGTTTGGAGAATTGGAGACCCAAAGACTAAATTTGCGTTCTGGTGTTAAAATGAAGATGTGGAATGAAAGCTATTGGGGAAAGAATTTTTGTGTTATAGCTCAATAATGCTTGCTGAATTATTATGATGGAAGATGTAAATGAGCCAACTGTTTCAATTAGGCTTTTCAAAAGCGAAGAAGTAATGAAAAGGGAAAAGAAAGCGAACCTTCATTTGAAAGTAAAATACAAACGGGGGCTTCACTACCACCGAAGGTGATTCACAATTCACAATCATGAAAAAAAAACGATTAAAAAAGATACTCAACATTTTCACAAGAAAATATCATGAAGTCGGATGATGCAAATAGGTATTCTCAGCTACTCGCACGGCTATTGGGACCGCTTAATTAAAGGAGGACATCGAGATTTGCTTAGTACCTAGGAAATTCAATCGGAATTCAGGATTTCAGTTAACCTGCGCCTGGAAGCCTGTCATAAAATGCACTGGAAACATTCGGAAAGGCCTGAAAATGAGGCACCGGTCAATCAGACGAGCGGACCAATAGGGAGTCACCTGACGATCCCTGTTGTTGGTATAAATAGTGACCAATTTATACGGCATTCAGTAGTCCTGAGGATGAGGTACAAGTTGTACTTTGAAGCGTCGGCCCCAATGAAGCTGATTACCTGGGTGAATACCCGAGAGATATTCCTTAATAAAAGTAATATGAATGTGTGTGTTAGTATAAAAGTGAAATTTTCCCGGCGAGGGTTGACGGAAATTTTTGGAGTGATGGTGCTTTGGGGCAAAATTGTTCCTGGTTGTGGTTTGTCGGGATTGAGGGAAAAGGTTGATGGTGGGGGCGGGGGGGGAGGGTGAGATGTTGCCCTGTTGGATAAGGCCGGAATGTTTTTCCTTTGCGAGGCGGTGTGTTCGCGGAGGTCGAACGGGGGCGGGAGTTTGAGGAGGGGCGCTGGTGTCAGCAGGGATGCGGGAATGGAGAAAGATGGGGGAAAAGTTTTGAGGGAAGTTGGGGCGCGGGAGCAGGTGCAGGGGGCGGTCGAAGGGAGCGGGAGACCCGGCCGAAGGTGAAGTGGGAGCGGTCGCGGAAGGGAGACAGGGTTCGGAGAAGTGCGTAGGAGTGTTCTTGGAAGAGGGGAAAGGGCCCGAAACACGGACGACTTAATTCCGTCGAGAAATGGAGAAAGTCGCCGCCTAGTCTTGATCTATGCGCTACTCCCCTGGGACTGCACAACACTCACCACGAGACATACTTTACTCATAGTGCGACCCTGAAAAACTATTTTTTTAATCGCTTTAATTTAACTTCACTTGTGTGTCAGGGTCAAATTTTGTAATCAATTTGTAACTATTTTCCTGACTAGATAGAGATCTGACATTTTGCACATAGGTTCATTTCCGGTGACAATACAATATTCAGTTATAAAAAAGTCGAAAATAAAATGAATATTAAAGAAATACGTTTAAAAAAAAATAGCATTTATGTAGTGTATGCAATATGTATACTTGTGTGTCACCCCGACGGGGTAGACATGCTGCTGAGCGTCCTATCCAATTTTTTCAACCCCTAGAAATGGGTGAATTTGAATGCAATTGTAATGGGTGATAGTGCATGAAGTGGTACTATTTTAAGTGAAAAGAGATGTGAGAAAAGTGCAAAAATACGGTTTCCGGAGGAAATGTAACATGGGAGGTGAAGTCTTAGGCGATTTTTTACTTTTAGTGCATTTTTTGTTGATTAAAAGCGTTTTTTTTAAAGTACTTTTTTATATTTATTAAATTTGACGCGTATTCGATTTTTCTCTTAGGCAATTTATGAACAAGGAGTAGATACAATTTTATGCTAGTTGTTATTTTTCACTGGGGTAATATTTGTTACGTTCCTGAAACCCAAAGAATTTGGCGGTATTTTATTCTTTCAAGAAGAACCAATTCTTTAATCGATAGTCCACGATTTTATTAACTTATCCCTGTAGTCAGTTTTTATTCCTCCGTCGTAAGAGTATTTTTAATATAAGCTTTCTTAGCTGCTTAAAACAGAAATATCAGTCCTTTGTGAAGCTAATGTGCAAGTGGAAATGGGTTACAATAAATTTATATGCTCGTATTTTTCGGGTTCTCCCCGCGTTGCACCATTTTTGTGGACGACCGTTTCGACGGCATTCCAGTCGGCTTCATCAGGTCCTAGTAAAAAGGAGAATTTCTGCCGAAATATATCGGGCTCTGGTCCGTTAAATTTCCATTGGGATCTAGACCGGAGCCCTCTGATTGGCTGAGGAGTCGGACGGTCTTGGATTGCTGAAAATCCGCTTTAAGGTAGAGGAGAGCGGATAGCCATCTTCCCTGTTGAAGTTATTTGCATTCTTTCATCAAGACGTGATGAAGCCGACTAGAATGCCGGCGAAAAGGTCGTCCACGAAAATGGTGCAACCCGAGAGAAGCCGAAAATTAACAACAAACAAGAAAACCGCGGAAGCCTTCGCAACATTAAATTTATTCATACGGATTTTTAATTTTATAATTCATTTGAAGGAGGATATGGAAGTAAATTTATCTATATAATTAAAGTCTCTTGACATTAGCTCTAAAGTATGTACTCTACGCCCGTCGCTCTCATAATCAAGTGAGACAAGTCGTAACATAGTAGATGTATCGAAATATTTATATAGTACCTATGTAGAAGAAATATATGTAACCTTTCCAAAGGCACCAAAATATTTGCCATTTGCCAGAATAATTTTCGAGATTAATACCGAAAAATAGAAATTCATCTTTCTATGGAAATGGTACACGTATGCATTCCAGAGAGACTTTCTTTAAAAAATGAAAAGGTTCTAATGGGTTGATCTCGTCAGTAATGTAAAGGTGCTTACTGTGTGTGATTTCTCAACTATTAAAAAAATCAAATACTCAACGCAGTAGTTTTTAGTGAATTATGGCGTGATAAAGATGAATCAGTTAAATACTTGCATAGGTTTTTTCCATTGAGTTACCGAGAGTTTTTCAGTCAAATAGAAATATGTTTTCGCCGTTCGTAATGCACTAGTTATTTCATACTTCTTACAGCTATTGAAATTATAAATAAAATTTGAGTATGATCTCCGTCATGACTACGGAAGCTTAAAACACCTTGAGACGAGATCATGTTTGAATTGATAAAGATGTGAAGAAGAGGCTGGTGAAGAGCTCAATATGGAGTATAGCGTTGTTTCGGGTAGAAACGTGGAATCTGAGATGGGAGAACGATTATAGGCTTTAGGCGTTAAAGGTATGGGTCTGGAGGAAGATGGGGAAGGTGAGGTGGGTATAATGGATGACAAACGAGGAAGTGCTCGGTATGGTGGGCGCGTAATAGAGGGGAGAGTGTTGGGTAAGCGGGAAAGGGAAAAAAAAGAGAATCGGTTTTATGGACGGGATGAATAAGGGTAGGAAGCATGGTTTGACGAAATAAAATATATTTTGGTTGACAACGCCCTGCACCTGTAAAAATTGAGAGGATTGTTTAACCTCCACTCAAACCTTATCTAGTCGTTTGATCACCTAATCGTGATGAATAGCCTATAGTAAATTTGTTTTAGTGAATCGAGGTTTTGAATTTATTTATAAAAAAAGATTTATATTTCTCCCTACGTTTCGATTTATGCAGTAAAATTCTTCGCCGTATCAGTATTTGATATCATGTAAAAATGTACAATTATTTTCATGAACCATGTGCGAAAAGATTGAATGTGATATTATTTTAATATTATGGGAAATACTGCTGTTCTCAAGAATATTTGTGAATAAATCGAAACTTTGTCGAGTAAATAAGCGTTTTCAATAAATATTGTTAAAGTCTCAGTGAACTACCAGTACAAAATTTACAGACTTAATGAAATTACCGACCCTTTTGCCCTAAAATCTGTTTCTTGGTTGTGTACTGCCCATCCTTGAGTACTGTTCTCTCATCTGGTTAACTGCGTCCCCCACTACACTTAAAATACTCGACCGCCCCCTTAATTTCTTTTTAGCCATAGTCCGTCGTCGCGTGCCCTCCCTTAGACACAGCTCTCTAGTTGAAATTCTTTTGTCTCTATGTCTCTCACATCTCCCACATCGCCGGCTAATTTCCGACCTAAAATTTCTTCACTCTATCATGAACGGGTCCCTCCGTTCTGATCATCTTCTCTCCTGTTTTTCACTCCGCATCCCTGCCCACACCACTCGCGATGTAAGTCTGTTTCACACTCCCAAATTCCGTCTCTCCACCTCCCAACGTTCCATTTTCTACCGCTTACCTTCATTTTTTAATACCCTTTTCAGCAATCACCCTACCCTTGACCTTTTCTGCTCACGCAACATCTTTTCTTCCCAACTTAAACGCATTGTGTCCTCCTCTTCTTCCGTGCCACAAAATTGACTTTTTTGGTCTTTTTCTTTCTGTTGATTATTGTTCTAATTGTTTTTACTATATATTTTTGTTTTATTTCGTAACTTATTTTTTGTTTATTTAAACCCATTGTAAAGGCCCTAGTTGCTGTTTTTGGCGTTTTAATCAATAAATAAATAAATAAAAAGTTCCAGCTATTATGGTCGATGAGCTGTTGGGAATAAATATTTTCATCTCTATGTTACCCTACTAGAAACGCAGGGTCGTTTTTGTGGGAGGGTAAAAGGGTACCGGGCAATGTGACGATCAAGTCGCTGAACTTAGCTACTTCTCTCTTGCTACACCCTGTTTGGAATTTCATTTTAAGTATTCTACCGTATGATTAGTAGGTTTACACAGTGCTTATCCTAACGTCCTAATTTCTGGCTCATGGCATTTCTGGAATCTCGCGGTAAAATAAGTTAGCTTCGATCATGAGCTCTCAATTAAGACAATAAAGTGTAGAACTGATGAGTCGAAAAGATGTTTTCCTCCTCAACGATTTAAGGGTTTAATAATGTTCATTTAAACTTCATAATTAGGTTCGTCGATCTTTAGTGTTGCCTCTTAATTCTATTCCAATCTGATGCTTCTCTCTTTTTATGTGGAATAGTACCGACAACGTGTCTCGCTTGCTTTCTATTCATTCATTACATTTTGTTGCTCGACATATTTGCATAATGCTTTAGCATTTAATTTAAAGTAAATTTTAGCATTTAAATGGAAAGATTACGCATTATGGCCTACATAATAATCAGTAGATACATATACTCTGAAATATCCTGTTGCATACGTATTAGTTGCCGCCTTGAGTGTGTCTACAGCCACCGCACTGGTAAAACTCAGTACTGTTGCTGTTGATAAATATTGCTTTTTTGCAAGTCGTATGACCATTTCAGATTCGTAGTAATTGAATGTTCTTCAATGGACTATGACTGTTCCTTTACTGTTACGATGGCAAGAAGTTGTAATAATTCATACTTTTTTATCGTCATTCCTTTTCCGATTCTGTTTCCTGCATTGCCGTAAAATTTTTGCATCGCAAACTTTTAATTGTTACTACCCCACGCTCCTTCATTTATAAGGGAACGACACTCTTTTACTCTTCTTCTTACTGCGCGTAATATTTCCAAAGAATTTCCTTCATTTTCCCCTAAGTTTTCCCATTAAGGGGTTAAGGAATCTGTAATTGCCGCGGCGAAATTCCCTCAAATGTGTTCGCCCCGCACTTTCTCGGGAACAGAATTGCTAATTTGATCTGGGCGAACAATTTTACTCCTGCTCTTTCTTCCTTTTCCTCGTGGAATTCATAATTAAAACCTTTTAATTGCTACGTATGAGTTATTAAAGAGTTGGAGTTCAATCGTGTTGGTAAAACTAGTGAGTTGCGTGCAGAAACAGTTAATTGTTGCAATTCTGGAGCATGTAGAGTAGTATTAATCTACTTAGCGCCCTACCGAGGTTTTTAAGAAAGTTAGTGTAAAAATCCATACGCATACATATTGCGTATTTTGCGATTTATAACGTTTTATGCTGGCAAATCATTTCAAGTAATATAAGTGAATGAACTGTTTCCACGAAATGGGTTTGCACGAAAAGTATTTTAATCGCTGATTTGGTTTGTCTGTCATTAAATCTAATCTCAGGTCTGATGATGTTGTGCAACCACGATATTTTAGTCGTGAATTCAACATTTTGGACGCGTACACTAATTTGCCCATTGCTATTTATATGTAGCATTTCCTCAAATTAACTCCAGAAGCGATAAAGTTCACCATGTATAACAGCGTAAAAACCCTTTAGTTACTCAGTACTTAAGTATTTCCTTACCAAGTGGGCCCTTTGTTCAGTGCTTTATTGACAATATGTCCCTCAGTTCCTTCTCTGAGGGAAATGGTGATAAAACTGCTGGATTCCTAGGGTAATTTGTATGCTTTCAAACGGTTGATAGGCCATTTCATTCGCATGACAACCTCTCCTGCCCCGTACTTTCCCTTTGGAAAGTAATTCAGCAATTGCTTTCCAGCTGGGCGTATGACATCAAAACATATTCCGCTTTTTATTTCCTTCCGCCTGGGGTATGCTCGCAAACTGCGCTCAGTGGTTCGTCTTTGTCATTGTAGCGCTGGGAATCCATTCGTCTATAAAGCAAACTTTGGTCGTAAGAATTTTTCGGATGGACACTTGAAATTTTACGCTCTTCTTTTTTCCCTCGGAGCATTTTCCATCGCGGAATTTTCCGTGAACCGTATATAGCTAGCCCAGGGAATCCTAAATCCTTTTGTCTTTAAGTTTCGCAGCAACTGCGAGAGAGAGATTTTATAGGGGTGGACTTGCATACATATTTTCTTACTTCCCTCTCTCTTTTGTTCCTCAAGGCCGCGCGCGGATGTACGCGTTTAACCCCCAGGGCGATCCACCCTTTTTACCCCCAATGGCCTTTTTATCTTCAACCCCTCTACAGGGGTATTTATTCCCAGGGACTCCTCCCATCCGAGGGTTCCTCTCGGGCATAAATCGGCGGGATGAGGTGGCCCACTCCACGGGAAACTCCTCCCTCCCTCCTCCTTGATCCCACTCGTACAAACCAGACCCGCATGTACGACCGCCGGGGAGAGATCTACCACTTCCAACGCTCTTCGGAGCGTGATAATAAATCTGGGAATCTTTTTCTCCTTCCTCTTCTTCTTCTGTGGCCCTGTTTTCTTGCTTTACGGGCACCGACAAAGGGGGTGCGGGGCGGAGGAGGGTTAGATATGCGAGTTCGGGATTTTTTGGAGAATTCTTCCGAGACTTCACTCCGGTTCCATCCCTTCTCTCCTGCACACAACGCTTACCCTGGCATCCCCTTGCCCTGTCATACGTAACCCAGCGCCCCTCGCCGGCTTCTCTCCCCGCACCCTCGAACCCCTTCTCCCTATCGCCCAGAGGATGGATTTCGGAGTTGTAAAGCATTCGATTTACGATCTCATAATCGTTGCATTGTCGCTTCCCTTATATTTTTTCCCTCTCCGTTCTTCTTCTCTTGACGCCCTCCCCCTCATCCCGCCCTGCGGGCAGGCATTCGGGGTTTGTGCGGCCGGATAATGTGTGCGAGAGGCCGAGTTGGAGCAAATTTATGCCGCATATTTACATCCGATCCCATCCTCTGCTCTTTTTTGCACGAATGCCCACCGCGCCAATTCTACTGCCTCTGCCATCCAGCTACCCCGCCTCCCAACGTTGTGGAAAATGCTAGAATGCGTATCACTTATTGCAATTAAGTGGTCATTTTTTATTCAACTTAAGAATGTACGACATAAAGACAACTGCTGTGCTCTAAGAGGACAGGACGGACGGAGTACTGTACTTGAAGCGCACTCCACAAGACTCTGAAGTAGGGATCGGGTATCCTGTAAGAAACACCCTCCTCTGCAGGGATTTGAACCCTGGCCGTCTGTATGGTTAGCCGGTACTCTAGCCACCGCACCAACCCGATCCCCTGATTAGTAGCTATTTGGATACTACTTATCCTTACATCCTAATATTGTGAAATCTTTCTGTTTTCCCTTCTATGTGTGACCAGACATTAGATTACTCTCAAATTCCTCAAATGATCTTCCTCTTCTTATTTCATCCAGAAGTCCGTTCCTCTACATTACACATTTATGCTGCATATTTACATCTGTTCCCATCCCCTGCTTTTGTTTGCACGAATGCCCACCGCGCCAATTCTACTGCCTAAGCCATCCAGCTACCCCGGCCCCCGACGTTGTGGAGAATTGCTAGAATGCGTATCACATACTGTAGCAATTAAGTGGTTATTTTTTATTCAACTGAAGAATGTACTACAAAAGCAAACGCTGTGCTCTAAGATGACAGGACTATAAACCAGAAAACAGTATGTGAAGGCATTCGTGTGGAGCGTAGCACTCCAAGGATCGGAAACATGGACCATAAGAAAAGTTGACAAGAAAAGGCCGGAAACCTTCGAAACCTGACGCTGGAGGAGGATGCTGATGATAAAAATGGACGGACAAAATAAGAAATGATGTAGTGTGCTGAGGAATAAATGAGGAATGGACCATGTGGAACGCCGTACAGAAATGATGAACCAGGTAGATTAGACACCCTGAGACACAATGGGTTTATGAAGAACATAATTGAAGGTGGTAAAATAGAGGGAAAAGTCTCTAGAGAGAAGACTCAGGAATACGCTCATGGACCAAATAAAGAGGAAAGTACTTAGGAGGGGATACAGAAGGTAAGAGAACTAGCATTAGATAGGGAAGGGTGGAGGGCTGCAGTCATCAATCTTAGGATTCGACAACCAATGAATGAATGAAGGTAGTATAAGATAGTGTGACTCCAAGGTCCTCAAATTCTCGGTGTCATTAGCTATTTCAATATATATT
Source organism: Ceriagrion tenellum (assembly GCA_963169105.1). Taxonomy (NCBI): domain Eukaryota; kingdom Metazoa; phylum Arthropoda; class Insecta; order Odonata; family Coenagrionidae; genus Ceriagrion; species Ceriagrion tenellum. The sequence continues at coordinate 80,186,754 of OY720644.1, forward strand.
GTGCATATTAATCCTTAGATTTCACGCGAATCTATCGAAAAATTCATTTAGAGCAAAAACATTAAAACATGAAATTGATGCTGCATAGAACGGTGGTTGTTCTGTTAGTTCAGCACTTTAGCGAGGTGTAAGTTCCTACAAAGTAGTACGGAAAGAAAATCACATCAGCTGACATGGGATGTTTCCGACAGTAGAAAGTTGCACATTTTTAAAAGTATTCTACCGGTTAAGGTAGGCTTTGTTGAATGTTAGAGAATCTCCTCCCAGTTTTCTACACTTTCAGTATCCTATCTACCTGTAGTATATTCTTTTACGCCTCAGCATACGATATACCCTTCTTCATCTCGCCCATGAGACCTATTCTCTTTCTTTCCCTTCCCCGCTTGCCCAACATCCTTCCCTCTATCACAGTCGTGAGAGTACCCTCCCGCCACCTACTCTGCCGATCCTGAATTTCATCCTTAATTCTCTTCATTTTGTGAGCTCCTCCTTCGCAACCGCCAATGTCCTCGTATTTGGGGATAGGCGCTTGATTTCGCACGCCTTGGTTACCATCTACGTAGTATCGTAAAAGGTACCGGAAGGGTGTGTGGTGGGGTGTGAGTTTTTATCAACTCTGAGCACAATATAATGTACAAAACGTAACTAAACTTCGACTTGTAATGTATGTGTAAAAACCGCTTAATTCGTGTAATAAGATGAAATTCTGCCTACGTACTTCGCACTCGTTGCTACTGTTTCATAACTATGAGGATTAATGCACTTGTTACTTCTACTACGTTATTTGTGCAGAATCAAGAGTTTTTGAGGATTCAATCGATACTTGTCTTTTGAGATGCTAATCCTGGTGCACTTGATGGAAATCCGTAATGTTATTTATAATAAATAAGGTATCTTAAGATTAGTAAAAATAACTTTTGCACTCCACTGGTGAGTTCAAAGGTCAAACATTTATTGCACAATCCGGATTACTGTGCCTGGCATCATCTTCAGGTGCCTACTGTGACTTGTGAACTGTCCAGTGGAGTAACAAAGTTATCGTTACTAATCATCATGGAACTCTACAATGTTGACCCGAGTTTTATTTAATGTATTTTTCAGGTAACTGTATCTGATTCCACGCTTTATTTTCTCTTAACTACCCAGGTTACGGGATTTTGTACTATTTTTGAGACTGAAATTAATTTTGAATTTTCATTATGAAGATCCTTGGCTTGATTCTTCTCCGTCCAGAACTTATCGACTGTCGCATGTTTCCTGTGTTCTGATCAGTCATGATAGCATGTAAAATTAATCAAAATCGAAAACTATCTATGATGAACGATTTCGCTGGAACTTAATGCATAAAATTAAATTTTCGCCCAATTCAGAAAGGAAAAATATGTTTTTGAAATCTTCGGGACTGTGAGGCTTGTGTCTCACCGCCTTTAACGCATATATAATCATCCTGCTCCAATGCAATCCACGCCGCCTATCGGCTCTCATTTTACGAATTACATATTATGCAATTTTCAACGTTGAAATTAATTTTTTATTTTTCATTATGAAAATCGTTGACTGTTTCTTGTTCGTGCAGATGTTATCGACTGTCACATTTTTCCTGCACTTAACTCTCTATGGACAGAATTATGAAACATCGGCATGATAAAAATACTGCTACTATATTAGTTTTTTTTTACGTTCTGTTTAAGCATTTAGAATTAATTACAATGATTTGATAATAGCATATATTTTGAAATGTTACTAATTTGTATTGTACCTATATATTTAATTTTAAATGATACTTAACACAATACTTTTTACACAAGGTATACTTCAACATTACCTTAATAACTTTTAAACTTTCCTAATTTTTTCTACATTTGACAGCTGAAACTATTTATTTCAGAGCTCCTCCAGGCACGCCATCGTCAGGGAATAGCGTCACGCATTTATCTATTCAAATAGTTTGACATACCGCCGAATGAGACTCAACTTCCTACGCAATTAATCCGAAGCGTTACAATTCTGTCTAGCACAGCAACTACATGGAAAAGCCTCTCAGAAAGCAGATAGTTTAATGCTTTTCAAACGAATCAAATTTAACTCGATCATCAATAGGGGGTTATGATCAGTCAAGTAACATGAAAAAATAATCATAGTGAAAAACTAATTCCGATGAACGATTTCGCAGGCACATAATGCATACAATTAAATTATCCCCAAAAGAAACAAAAATATAATATCGAAATCGTCGGGAGGGTGAGGCTAATATATCACCGCCTCATACGCGTGTATTCATCCTATTCCATCCTATCGGCACTCTATTTACGATTTATATATTATGCAATTTTCAAGGTTGAAATCAATGTTGAATTTTTCATTATGAAATTGTTTGATCTCCGTCCAGGACTTATCGACTGTCGCATGTTTCCTGTGTTAAGGATCAGTCACACTGTCATGAAAAAATAGTTGTAATCGAAAAGTAATTATGATGAATGATTTCGCTGGCACTTAATGCACGAAATTAAATCTGCTCTGCTCTGAGGCGAATGTTTCTGGGTGCAATGATGTTATTTTTTGTGATCCTCTCTTTAACAATAGTCTTTATAGATGGTCTTTATAGATTTTCCGTGTGATAAAATGGAGGAGTATAATCGCATTAAATTCCTTTGTATAAATGGTGCGCTGCTGTAATGTTATTCTGGCAAAATATTGACTCGTTTAGGGTATAAAAATGTGTTGTAAATACGAATGAACCGGTAAATTTGCTTTATGCGAGCCAAAAGGCTGACTAAATGCACCTTGCTGGTAGTACTCGTGCATAGTAAAAAGGTAAATTGGAACCCCTCCCCCCTTTCTATTGACTTCGGAAAGTAACGATTGTCTTTTATTTTTTTGCACATTGCGTACTATGTCCTAATGACTTCAGATGGAGTTAAAACGTCATCAGTTCTTGCTGTTTTAATATTCCGCTTACAAAGGATGTAGTAGTGCTCTTTTTTGAATTTACGGTTAAAGTAGGTTTTGTCGAATGTCAGGGAATCTCCTCCCGGTTTTCCACATTTTCATGGGGACTATCTCGCTATTCAGAAAGGAAAAAATTATATAGTAATCTTCTGGAATGTGAGGCTTGTGTCTCACCGCCTTTTACGCATGCATATACATCCTGTTCCAATGCACTCCACGCCGCCTATCGGCTCTCATTTTACGATCTCGCCGCTATTTCCCGATCCCTAAATTGTTCCTCTTCCGTTCGGAACTATTCGGCAGTCGCTTGTTCCCTCTGCTCTCTTTTGGCAGTGATTTCCTTTTTTTTAACGGCTCTCGATGCCGATTTTATGCCTCGGAACTTATCAGTTTGATATGGAGGGTGGTCTTATGCGTGAGGGGAAGAGTGAATTGTTCTGCAGTCCTGTCGTCTCTCTCGCCGCCGGAGGCTTTTGGAAGTGCCCTCTGGGTTTATTAACGGCTGTGTTTAAAGGTCTCGTATATATGCTTCGGAATGCGTCGTATCAGCACAGCGGCGAAATAGATTTGTCTCCGTTTTTACGAGATTTCTTCGACGGAAGGGCCGTGAACTCTCCGGCTGAGGTTTCATATCGGGAGGCTGGGATACGTCTTAAGCGCTTCGGTGGGAAACTAACTTATGTGGGATGGGATTTTCTTCTTTATGCGAGGAGATTTTATAGGTGTCCCTAGTTTTTGTGACCATGTCACTCGGAAGGGCGGGTATACCTGTCTCTGTTTTTCCTCTGTCGCTCTGTTAGCTTAATGTTTCCTTTACGTCGACTCCATTGCTCGAAAACGTTTAGATTGAGCCCTTTCAATCACTCTTGATGTCCCACAAATACACCCTTCCATGAGTCCTTCAAATTGTGGCCTTTATTGTGGCGACGATGGAGATATTGCGACGATCGTCTGCAATTGCTCTGAGGCGAATGTTTCTCGGTGCAATGGTGTTATTTTTTGTGATCCTCTTTTTAACAATAGAGTCTTTCTCGATGGTCTTTATAGATTTTCCGTGTGATAAAATGGAGGAGTATAATCGCAATAAATTCCTGTGTATAAATGGTGCGCTGCTGTAATGTTATGCTGGCAAAATATTGACTCGTTTAGGGTATAAAAATGTGTTGTAAATACGAATGAACCGGTAAATTTGCTTTGTGCGAGCCAAAAGGCGGACTAAATGCACCTTGCTGGTAGTACTCGTGCATAGTAAAAAGGTAAATTGGAACCCCCCCCCCTTTCTATTGACTTCGGAAAGTAACGATTGTCTTTTATTTTTTTGCACATTGCGTACTATGTCCTAATGACTTCAGATGGAGTTAAAACGTCATCAGTTCTTGCTGTTTAATATTCTGCTTATAAAGGATGTAGTAGTGCTCTTTTTTGTATTTTCCGGTTAAAGTAGGTTTTGGTGAATGTTAGGGAATCTTCTCCCGGTTTTCCACATTTTCATGGGGACTATCTCGCTCTAGTATTCCTTTTTCGCCTCAGCATATGATCTACTCTTCTTCATCCCGTTCATGAAACCTATTCTCTTTTTTCCCCTTCCCCGCTTGCCCGACATCCTTCCCTCTTTCACACTCTTGAGCGACCAATCGCCCCTTATTTCATCTTCCAGACACCCACTCTGCCGATCGCGAATTTCATTTAGAAGTCTCCTTTCCTTGCCCACCATCTCAAGCACTTCCTCCTTAGTCTTCCTCTCCGTCCACCTCTTCTTCTCCATCCCTCCCTACACCCACATCTCAAATGCATGCAGTCTACTTTCATCCTCCTTCCTTAGTTTAATGCGAGCCAAAAGGCGGATTAAATGCACCTTGCTGATGGTAATAGTGCCAAGTAAAAAGATAAATTGGAGCCCCTCCCCTACTATTGGTTTAGGAAAATAACAATTGTCTTTTATTTTTTTATTATTATGTACTATGTCCCTATTACGGGGCTTAAGTGGTTTTAAAACGTCTTCAGTTGTAGCTGTTTTAATATGCGGCTTGTGGAGGCTGTTTATACTCATTTAGATGGCGTAATATCTTCTGCAAATGAGATATCGCAGTAGAATTTGAGGGAAGGACGATTTTAGCTGTCTAACACTTTACACATTTTATAATTAGATTGAGATTCATTTACATCTACGAAATACCGTGCGTGCCACCACTGGGGTGTGTGGCACGCACCACTGGGGTGTGTGGATTCCACACCAGGCATGCTGCACTCACTCCAGTTCAATCAGAACCCGATCTTTTTCCCCCGTCCGCTGCGCTGAGGCAAATAGCAGTCTGGATAGCAATACGTGGTCAGACCAGAAGCTGGGAGAGTGGTACGTGGACTAACTTGATACCATGCAACATTAGTTATGATGCAGCTAATGGTTTGTATTATTTATGACTTTTTTTAGTGTACTACGAGGGACTAAATCATGCAGAAAGCTGAATCATGCTGGAGATTTTTTATGCGTGACGAGTAGTTAGTATTTATGTTGTGATATTAAGCACAAGCACAAAATCTAGTCTTGCTATTGAGGGTCAAAGTTTCCCAGAAATGATCTATCTCAACTATTATGTTCCTTAATGGTACGTGGAATTAAAAAAAAACATTCTAAATCCTGCGGTCTATTTCCTTAATCTTATGCTTGTGATATTTTTGCCATGATAGTTTGGCTCTGGCGCAATATTTAGAACGTCCAGCGAAAAAATTGTCTGCATCAATCTTTCGTGAAAGATTTAATCTTTATCTTCCCCCTCACATTATGAAATTTAAGTTAGATTTTTTCATTAGTGGAACTAGGCGGCGAGGAATTGAGAATTTCGGGTCCCTACCTAACCTAACTATTGAGTTATGAACATTAAGTTCTATTTTTTATTATTTGCGCAGCCTAGATATTGGGCCTATGATGGAACTTGCGATCCTGTACTTTCAATTGATTTACCTGATGGAAGTTCCAAGTTAACGTCTGGCGGCTTTTCTTTCGTCCATTCAGAAGCAAAGTTAATGAAATCGTTTGGTCGCTGGGCGCCGACCGGAGTAAAAGTTTGCCTCGGGGTTTTCAGGAAGGGCGAAGTCTCCCGCCGTCGCTTTCGAAATTGGGAGCGATTCAATCGTTACTCGTATAACTCGATCAAAGGGAGGCTCTTTTCAAACGTTTATCGCTTCCACGGTCGGCACGCCAGAGCTCAGGGGAGGGGGGGGGAAGTTATTCCCTTTCCGAAAGCTTTTATCATCCTCCTAATTGGCGGCTCTTTGCTTAATCGTCTTGTTTTCACTCTGACCACCGCGGCGGTGGCCGTTGCCTACCCCCAGGCCCCGATCCTCGTCCTATTAGGGCCCTTTACGGCATCCGCAGAGCCCTCGCGCGGCTTCAACCCCCACTTTTTTCCGTTCCTCCCGTCACTTCTCTCTTCACCGCGTACCTTACCCCTCTCCGATCGCAAAACCCGGCGGCCACTAGCCGTTTAGTAGTGTCTCGCAATTTTCTCCATCGATTTGCGAGCGTCGTGTGTGGCTGTTAATCGTTTACCCTTGTCCGGCTCGCTTTCAGCGTCCATCGTTTATGCTTCGTCCGGACGTAAGCGGGGGTGTTGATTCTGTGCGATCAGAAACGTCATATTCGTGGAGGGCATGTTTCGTTCCAGTTGTCTGGGTTTCGGTGAGCGATAACCAGTTTACTGCTTGCGCTTTCTGGGAGCTCTGCCAACCTCACGAAGGACCAATGGTTTACGGAGCAGTTTAATGCTCGCCAAATGTGTATTTCTTTGGTGACTTCACTGTAAAGTTGGATGGCCAAACACCCTGTGTTTCATCCGGATGAAAAAAATGATTAGCAAGTCCGTCGGAACCTGACTTTTGAAGTGGATGGTTGGAAGAACAAAGTAAGAGCCAGTTAGGTGTAGTGAGGATTTGTAAGGGAAAGGGAAAATAAGAGATCAGAAAAAAAGGTACAAATGAGAAATATCGTGAGATTAACTGTTAAGTTGGAATGCCAAACACCCAGTGTTTCAGCTGGATGTAAAAATGATTTGAAGGTCCATTGAAACCTGGATTTGGAGGTGATGGCGGGAAGAACAAAGTAAGAGCCAGTTAGGTGTTGTGAGGATTTGTAAAGGACAGATAATTGAACGGAGAAAAATGGTGTAAGTGAGAAATATCTTGAAATTTACGTATTAGATTTGATTAAGTGCCAGTTTATGACGTGGTCAATGTAATGGGAAACTTGAATGCAATCAGAATGTCGTCATTCCCTTGCCCCTCATCAATACTCCCTTACTACTAAATACACTCCCGTAATACACGTCACCATTTCACCTCCCTAAACCTTATCCCTTAGATCTTTACACGGATGGTGTCCAAACAACTCCTGCCACATTCCCATGCGGCGGCTCGAGGGTAGTATGTATTCTTAGATTAAATCCTCCAACAAATTCATTTGCCTCTTCGTAATGTCTTTCATTAATTTCCTCTCCTCGAGCACTTCTTTGTCTGTCTTTCTTTCCATCCAACGCCGTCTATTCATCCTGCTCATCCACATACCAAACTCCCACAGCCTATTCCTCGTATCTGCACCGTTAAACGTGACAACCGTTGATGAAGGAGCCCACCCAGTAAGATAATGCTAGTTTTTATACAGTTTGTACATCCTTGGAGTGGATTTACCCTGCTCTATTATGTGCTTCGCCGTTCTTGTGATCAACTAGCAGTATATAGCCTATTAATAATTATTATCGCTAGTATTTGTTTAAACTTTCCCTGCCACACACCCTTCTATATCTTTATGGTACCCTGAAAGCCACCTTAGGGTTGTATGAAAGATAGTGAATTTCCACCAACGTGCGCTGCATGCTTTTTCATTCGAGTATTCCTCCGGTAGATTAGTAGCTTGGATTGGATTGGTCATAAGGGGAGGTGACCGACAGCTAAGGTCATTTACGCCATAGGGGATAGGTAAGGGAGGAAGGGTGGATAGAAACCCGGCGTCGACATTAGCCTGCTCTTGACGAAAGGCGCCAAGGGGACCACGGTTTAACATCTCCTCCGACAGACGGAGTGCTGGACTTGAAGTGCCCTCCACAAGACACTCAGGTAGGGTTCGGGTTTCCTCTGAAAGACATCCACCTCTGGAGGGATTTGAACCCTGGCCGTCTGTATGGTTAGCCGGTACTCTAGCCACCACACCAACCCGATCTCCCGATTAGTAGCTATTTGTTTTTCCAATAATTTTATTCTATATCAATATCATATTATAGTACATTCATTAGCATACAGAACAAAAAAAAGATCGGCTCCAAAGACACATGCATTTATAATACATTTTTGTTTAAGGTATTTTTTAGGCACATACATGAATATATTTTACATATTTTAATTTTTTTATCTCTTTTTAACATAAAATACTATTAAAAGACGTTGAGCAGCCATGCCTTTTCATGCTCTGAGGAGGGTAACTGTTTATTTACTATTTTAATTTTATCGATTAAAGCCAATCTTATATTTTTCTGACCTGTTTGACTTTCCAAGAAAGTTGCTATTAGTTCTGTTAAGATTATACTTTTCTTGGCAGGAAATAATTTAAAATTTAGTGTTAACAGATTCTTTTCTCCAATATTTCCATCTCCGAATGTGTCGAAGTCTCTAAAAATGTTTTTAATTATTTCCCATTCCCTGTTTGGTCCTTTACAACCTAGTATTTTGTGAGGACAGTACTTATCCTTACATCCTCGTATTGTGAAATCGTTCCGTTTTCCCTCCTATATGTGATCAGACATTAGATTCCTCTCAAATTCCTCAAATGATCTTCCTCTTCTTATTTCATCCAGAATTCTTCTCCTCTACATGACTCCTCCACGCTTCCCCAATTCTCTCCCCTGTATTAACCTCTTCATCATTCTCTCTCTTTTCAAAACGTCCTCAATCCATCTCCTCTGCCTCCTCCGAACCTCCTCTACCAGCTTCCTCTCCTCTCAAACCACATTCAATACTTCCTCGTTCGTTCTTCTCGCCGCCCAGCTCACCCTCTCCATCCTTCTCCACAGAGACATCTCAAACTCGCCTCTAATCTGCGTACATCCACCCTTCGCCATGACCAAGTATCTGACCCATGCATCGCCACGTGTCATAATAGTTTTCACCAGCCTTTTGTACGACACGCTATCCTACAAAATTTAGTGGAACTGGGACTGTCGCAAAATCCTGCAAATATCTGTATGGAAGAGGTATTCTAAATCTACAGGTACATACTGCCCTGCCAGCCGCCGCATGGGCGCACCGCAAAGGGTATTAGGAAACCAGACGAGTAAAGATGCAGTGTTTTGGGAGGTGGAATGGTGACGCGTATTATGGGAGTCTATTTAGTGGAGATCAGTTTTTATTGTAGTCGCTTACACAATTTTATCGAGGGACGATACGCATGAATCGATACTTTGGTATTAACTGATGAAGTAGTTGTGCAAAGTTTCTTCTGTATTTCTCTGGTTCCTCATTTCCATCCTCGTTTCAACTACTTCTAGCTTTCTATCGTGGAGCTCTGTAATCGGCATCGCTTCCGCACCGTAGAATTCATTGATAAACTTAAATGGAAAAATAGAGAGAAAATACCAATAGGAAAGCCAAGAGATCTACATCTTCATACTACCGTGCGAGCCGCCCATTGGCGTGTGGCAGGGGTTTTAGGACAACAGTCGAGTAAAGATGCAATGTTTGTGAAGGTGAAATGGTGATATGTATTTAGCGGAGCTCAGTTTTTATTGAAGTCGCTTATTCTTTGCGGAAAAACGAGTTCTTGGTGCTATCTGTTCGGTAGTCTATCTCTCTTTTGATCACTTCTGTCAGACCTAGAGATTTAGTGAGGCGTCATGTTAATGTTCTCTTTGTCGCTCTGAAACACTCCATATTCTAAATTTCTCAATCAAGTATTACTCAATCATGCTTTACACCTCATTGTTTGTGCGTAACAATTGTTTAGAACCTTTGAGTATTTATGTATTTTGATACTACAAAAGTTACAGAGTAGCGTGGTCGTACGTACGGCATACGAGACGTGATACTGGTACTTAATAACACTTTTAGCACCTGCTTTAAAGAGAAACTAAAATAATAAGCCACACTACCTGTGGAAAAACTCATTTTTGTCCATAGTTTAAATCTAATTACTTTCCTTTCGTAGATTCGTACTGTAACCACTCTCCATTAATGTAATAATTGAATGTCCACCAGCAACCGTTCTCCTTTGAGTTTTTCTTCCTTCCTCGACTCCCAATTCTCTAACGTCTGCCCGTAGACCTCTCTCCCCCCTACTCCCCTCCCTCCCATTCAACCCCCCGCCTCCTATCCGCCGCCATATTCATGCAAATCGGCGCGTCTGAAATAGCCCGCCGGAGTGGTGCGGTGAGCTGCGGGCGGAGAGTTCTTGGGTCCCGGGATTGCCGGGGATATCTCGCGGCGGGTGGCCTGCGGGATAGAGAGGTGGGAGGGGCTGGGTGTGGGGGGGGGGAGCGGTCGGATAAATGGTTTGGGTGGCTCTGGCGAGTGTGGGGAGGGCATGCTGGGAACCGCGGGAGCCTGAAATGGATGCAAAATCAAGGGCCCCCAGGCCAGGGGCCCTCCCCACCTCCTCTCCTCTTTTCTCGAATCCCGTCTGGAAATCTATCACGCCGTTATATCATCCCTTCCGTTCTCTTCTTCTCTCCTTTCTCTTCTTCTCTCCTTTCTTTCCTTCCTTACCCTTTCTCCGCGGTGTGCGAATGAAGGCGCTCGTGTGCCCGACGTGTTTTCTCCTTCCACTCTTATCCCTCTTTTTCCCCCACTTCCTTCCTTCTCCGTTTATTATTATTATTTTATAGCTTTCATTCATGCACACCTACACAGTACCCTGCGAGCCGTCTAATGGGCGTGTGGCAGGGGGCGTTAAGGCCGCTTTAAACGGTATATTTTATTGTACGAACGAATGTATAAATTTCTTCGTGAAGGAAATTATACCGCTTTTTACATATAAATTATATATGTATAAAGCGGCTGTCACATTAGGTTAAAATATTTAATAGCATGTTACAAAATGAGTGAGAAGTGTGTAAAAACCACAATCAAAACAGTACAATATAGTACTATAGAAGCCACACAACACCTAACAATATGGAATGCACACACACTCCTCGAAATACACAATCACATGAAATCCTCGCCAACATTATTCATTGGCCAATATTTTCTTTTCTTTTGATTGATTGATTTGAAAACTATTAATTTTATTTATAATTATATTTTACTCTCATTGCAGCAATTGTATATGGTTTAGGCATTGAAAGTGTATCATGCAAAAGTTGTAATGCGCCAACTATCTCTCTTAGCGAATATAGGTAATTTTTTTAAATTATTCTACCGGTAAAGGTAGGTTTTGTTGAATGTCTGATAATCTCCTCCCGATTTTCTACACTTTCACGAGCCTATCACGCTCTTGTATATCCTATGTCGCCTCAGTATACGATCTTCCCTTCTTCATCCTGTCCATGAAACCTATTCTGTTACTTTCTCTTCCCCGCCTGCTCAGCATCCTATCCTCTATCACATTCTTAAGCAACCCATCGCCCCTTATTACATCATCCAGCCACCTACTCTGCCGATCTCGAATTTCATTCAGAAGTTTCCTTTCCTCGCCCACCATCTCAAGCACTTCCTGGTTAGTCTTTCTCTCCGTCCACTACTCCTTCTCCATCCTTCTACACATCCACGTCTAAGATACCTGCAGCCTATTCTCGTCCTTCTTTCTGAGGGTCCACATTTCTGCCCCGTACAACGCTAAGCTCCATATCAATCTCTTCACCAGCTTCTTCACATCCTTACTATAGATAATCTGATGATGGTTATGTGAGCTGAAACGCGTATCGAAAATTAAATGTTTTTCGAGGAAAAGTGCCATTTCATTTTAATAATTTGTGAGCCTCTCTCTTCTTATCTCCTGGAACACGAAACTAACCGTGTTTGAAGGATCACTCGTTTAGACGGGATGGAAGATTTTTGGCATGTACCCCTAATAAATTAGAAGTATAAATAACTTTGATAAAGCCGATCTCACCGCAAGTTCTATCATCGTAGCTTACCCAAAGCTTTTATAATTAAATTAGTTGTATGCTTTATGTACCGATGTTATTGTTGATATTGAATGAAATGGATTTTTACTTGACTCGGTTTACCGTCTCCTCGCCTATTTTTAAGGGTATTTGAGGATGGAATAATTTGTCGTTTTTTCGTCCGGATGGTCTCGCCTCTGTAGATATATTTTCGCCTTTTGTGTTACCATTTATACCTTGATACTTGCCATCTACCGTAATGATTATGAGAAATGCATTATTTCGATAAGAAACCAAGGGTAGAACTTGTAGCTAAGAGGCATTTCGCTCAGGTGTCTCATTGATTATTGAGAGAAAATATATTAAAAATTTACTACATTTATTGTAACAAAAGTATCTTTTCGTTGAAAAGTTCATTGAGGCGGTTGGAAAAAAATTTGACTAAGTACCCTAGAAGTTAATGAGGGACAAGTAGAGGGACAATGAATAAAAGAGCTTGTGGAACTCTGATATAGAAGAAATCTCTTTGCTCGATGTCATTGTTTAAACTTGTAACTAAGTGCCTTAGGTTTCTCTGACGTCATATTTACTTGCACGTTACCTTTCGCTATATTGACGGCGTTAATCCTATTAGAGAATAGTGAAAAGGGTACAGTTTGTCTAAATTTTTGGTCAAAAGAACTCTTCTAATCTATTTTTAATGGAGAACTCCAAAATGATTTTCCCAATGGTACGCGTTGAATGGGGCTGAAACGTGAACTCTGAGAAAGGAGGATTAGAATGGGCTGCAGGCGTTCGAGCTGTGGGTTTGCAGAAGGTTGAGAAAGGTGCGGTGAATGGAAAAGAAAGATACAAGGAAGAGATTGGTCTGAGATGTGAGGGAACGCCTAGATGAGATTAGAAGAGGTAAGGTCGAGGGAAGTCTCTTCTAAGTTGAATCTGTCCTCAGACAGGTTTAAATTGAACTTCCCCCTCGATGCTCCACTATCCTGTGCTGCCTCCCTCAGCTATTCGTAACGCCTTCCAATCATAATATTTCTACATACTATTTCTTCGTCTTCCTCTTTCTCTCTTTCCCTCCGTCTTTCCTTCTAATATTCTATTCAGCAGGCAATCCTTCCTCAGGACGTGTCCCATCCAGCTTGCCTTCCTATTTCTTATTCTTAAAATATTCCTTTTTCATTCATCCTTGCTAGCACTTCTTCGTGTCTCACTTTATCGCTCCGTTTTAATCTTCCCATTCTTCTCCATAGACCTATTTCAAAACCCTCTAGATATTTCTCATCTTCCTTCCTGAATATCCATGTTTTTCTCCATAAAACTCAGCACTCCGAATAAAACATTTAGCAGATATTTTCCCCAACCCTATGTTTATTACTTTGGCTGAAAGTAGTTGGCTGATTTTCTTTACTGAAAGCTTCCTTTCCCTTTGATATTCTACTTCTTATTTCCTCCGTTCAAATCCGCACGGGGGAAGTATGCTGACATAAAAGGAATATTGGTAGAATCTGCCCTGTACATGTAAGATGTAGTGGATTTTCATTTATTGCCATTTTAACCTTTCTGAACCGGTATATCACCTGTTCTGATTAATAACTGGCGCCAACCTTACTCGGTTCCAACCCTCTTGTGTTATACATTTATTTTTAGTTTTGTTATGCGGTGATGTTTATCTTTGAATTGTGTCTTGCTCTTTAAAAATAATGATTTCCTGCATCCATGCTCGCACAAGGATTCTCGTATCGTATTGATTTTTGGAGTTATCGTTACGGAAAGGATGTTTTTTCTTGATTAATCATCTTTCTCATTAATAGGATGTCTGTAGAGACAGTTAATTTCCTCACTATTATGCTCGGGAAGAGGAAATCCTAAATAAATGCTTATTCATTCTCCGCGGCAAGAGTTTTTTTTTCGGTTAATTTATATGCCAAGCATTTTTAATTAAATTTCGTTTGTTCTTAGAAGTTATATGCCGGACGTAATTATCCATGTAGCTCTGGTCTTGTGCAGTGCTGAGAGTCGTTTTTACCCTATATTTCACCCTACGAATTAATATAATAATAGCCAGCCGTCCATCATTCTCTATTTGCCAAGCAACTGCTCATCTATTACTATTAATTAGTTTGAAATTATTGGTGTTAAATTATTTATAAACGCATGGCGAAACGACCTATGCAATTATTTAGGCATTTTAATAATTTTTGTTATATTTGTGCGATTCCTTCTTTTTATTCATGCGACTAAAACCGCGGCATATTCTTTGGGATTTTATAGAATATTACGAAGAAACTGCCCTTCTTAGTTTGCGTGCTCTCTATGATCGAGCTTAATTCTTTTATTTAGCATTTATTTGTGCAGTGAAACTTTTGTGTGTGTGCACGGACGTTCGACAGGGGTTCATTTTCTAGGATTAATACGCAAATGAACGGGCGGCTGATTTGAAGAAATGGAAAAATTCTTGAAGCAACGGCCTTGTTAAAAAACCTTTACAGATGGCGTTTATGTCCTCACAATATAGTTGCTCCTGGAAAATTTAAATGCTTATTAATTTGATGTTTACATAGAGTGAAACCTGAATGAAGCGATCGCCGACGGTTCCGCGAAAAATGTTCGTTAGTAGTGGTGGTCGTATGATATAAGTGGTCTTTAAGTGGGGTTTCTCTGTGAGATAATTCCACATTGGAGAATTCACCATGTATCCCCCTACCCACGATATATCACCTAATTTTATAGCGTAAAATTGAGCACATTTTGGTAATATGAATGAATGAAACTTTATTTATGCTCTGGGGTAACCCAATAGAGCAAGTAAACTATACAATTTGCATGTTCTGCTCAAAAAACATTACACACACATTAGGAAAGGAAAAGTTAATTTACATACCAATGAATATCACAGTAATATTTATAATTGGACATAAAGTAAGTTTTTCCAAATTACTTATGGATTTTTAAGTAACAAAATAATTTGACTTTACATTATTGAAGGGATGAAGAAGACTTGACATGGGAGGGTAGCGAATTCCAAAACTTGGAAGTAGTGGTGAGGAAGGAATTGAAGTAGATATTAGTACGGGCTTGGGGAATGTGAAGGAAGGTGGGGTCAGATCGGGTTAATATTTGGGAAAGTCTTTTTCTGGGGGTAAATAGATCGTAGAGGTAGGTAGGATTCCGATTATGGAAGAGGGTGAAAAGAAAAGACCCCAAAAAGTATTTCCTTCGGGAACGGAGAGGTAACCAAGTTAGTTCAGCATAATATTTTGACACATGTTCATCTCTGCGTGTGTCAAATACAAATCTAGCACAACTGTTCTTAACC
Source organism: Ceriagrion tenellum (assembly GCA_963169105.1). Lineage (NCBI taxonomy): Eukaryota > Metazoa > Arthropoda > Insecta > Odonata > Coenagrionidae > Ceriagrion > Ceriagrion tenellum. Next base: position 80,202,111 of record OY720644.1, read on the forward strand.
ACACTGTACCGTCTATGTGAACAAATAATTGTACACATCCTTAACGTATTCCCATCGACTCTAGGCAGTTGAATTAGGACGACGACGACTAGGAATAAGGATTTTATTCTGAAGTGAGGAGGTTTCATTAAGACTTATGAAGGAGCCAGTGCCTCCTTATGATAACATGAGTTGAAAACGTGGGCAATTAACTCGTGATCTCAAGCTTCATGGCACGTATAGGGTCGGGAGGCGTTTTTAAAAAGTCGACCATATCTTCCGGCAGTGCGCGACTGTTATTTCAAAAGGCACATCATTATCCTCCCGGGTTTAATTGCGTGACGAATCGGAGAGAAGGGTTGCTAGACTCCATTCCGTGGGCTCTCCAGGGAGTCGGCATTAACGGCGCTTAATTTTATCTCTGGTTTAATGAGACCATCGCGTGAATTGCCGGAATCATCTCCTTGAGGATCTTGGCGTGGTCAGATTTCTTTTCGATCCATCCGTTTGTCACTCTGTTAAAATTCGTGATGGAAGCTTTCGGTAGTTCGTGCGTGGACATTTATTAAAGAGGGAGGTAAATGCTGGTTACGATTACCTTCACTTGTGTCTCCTCTCGTCGTTAACTCAACCAACTACTCCCATCAAATGTTGCTGATTTTGAGAGGATCGTCAATATTTTTGTCGGCATATTATGAGGCATCCAGTGGGGGCCCTTTGTATTTTATGTTCGTGACTGACTGTCGCCGCTAATTTCACCAGCGGAAAGCTTGAATTGACGACATCAGTGAGTTAACGCTCTGGCTGGCGTGTAAACGCCTCGGCTGTTATACCCTGTCGCAGCGTGTGCGACGATTAACTCCAACTCCTGCCTCGAGTGACTTGAGAACGATAATCATGTTATTTTTATGACTAAACAGCGAAATGGTCGTACTATTTGAGACTTTCCAGTTATGAAATGTCGTTTTTTTCGCTCACTAGCAACTCCATGAAGGGTAATCCCCTGGTGAGGTTAAGTTATAGTTTTCATTTTAAAAAACACTTATTGAGCATTTTTAATAGATGCATAAGTCTCGACTAAATGTGCAAGAATGCAATTCAATCACAAAATCTGTGCATAAGATTACAGTATATTTTACATAATTATGATGCAAACGCAAACAGTTTGCACCAAAAAAAAGTTAATTATATGGACATTTTGTAAAAGCAGGGAAAAATAATTGGAGTCCTCCTGAGCCTGTTTATGGCTCATCAAAAGGTTCTCAAACAATTTTAAGTCACCATATAGTGTTACATAGGTTTTTTTGGCCTTCTCCGCTCATGAGTGATTATATCTACTGTAGTACTTCAATTAAAAATAAATTTGCAAATTACAGGATCTTTTATGTGAAGCACTAATTTCACGCAATGTTTATTCAATAACCGTCATATCAATTTTCTTTACCTCACCCATTGTGCTTAAATGCAGTACCTAAATCAATAGGCAATCTTTTAAAAATATTTGCAATAATGCTAATTAGTCTATTTCCTCCGTAATTATTGTAGCATTTTGGTACGTCATAACTTGTAGTTATTCTAGTTTTCACAAATAATAATAATATGATAATTATTAAATCATTTCAGGTATTATAAATTAGTTTAAGATAGGAATCCCCGAAGGATGAGACTCTATTGGGGCTACTATTAGGTTGCCCATGCGAAAGCAATATCAACAAACAAAACATGATTAAAATTTGGCTATTGCTTTTTTAACAAGCCAGTGAAGAATTAAAAACTAATATGAAAGTTGACTCAGATATGTTCAAAGTGATGAAAAGTAAAATAATATGAGACAGATAAATGCATGGCCAGTATTACAATAACAATAGTATAAAAAACGCTTTATTATTTTACATTTTATTCCAAAAAATATTACATGCTAATTACAGAACCAAATCTCGATGTTTTTCATAAGTATTAACCATTTTTTCTATTCCTTGAAGATATTTTCGGATGATTTTTTCTTCCTTGATGTGTGTCGGAAGGGCATTAAATATTTTTCGCGACATTTATATACAAAACATCTGGAGTAAGGTCAGATTTGGTTTTAGCAAAGAAGCAGTATTTCTTTCTCGCGAACTAAAGACGTGTCCCAAACTAAAGACAGTTCACAGAGACCTATTGTTCCACTTTTTTATGGTTTTATTTTTGAATACAGATTTCTCGGGATTTATCCTGGGTGATGTTGTTGATTACGATCAGCGTTTCGACAGTAGACTCAGCCATTGTCATCAGAATAATGAAAACCGAAGCATGGGTACTGGGTGCTATAAATAACCCAAAGTTCCCCATTCTTCACACAGCCGCTGCGCATCTCTTGAATGATGATAGTAACGGTCTCCAATTCGTGCTTAAGATGAAGCCTTAATCTCTACGGAGGCTGTCTTTTTCAATTTGCATTAGAACTGCATCTTTTGTGATTCTTTCCGAATATTCTATGCACGGGAAAATAGCGTGGAATTCAGGAGAGCAAACGATGACCATGGTCGATGTTATGCTCTGCTAATGCTGACTTAACCGGTTGAAAAAGCCTTAAATTATTTTTGTGTTTTTTGGTCCTTTTCTCGATGGTGTGCATTATCTTCCCGATGTGATGCGTTGCACAATATGTAGATAAAATTAAATGTCCAGGAAGTTGAAAAATCGTCAAACATTGGAAAGGAATTTAATGCTCTTGTTATCCTCCAGTGCCTTCTTGCGGAAAACTGATTGGAGACGTCATGTTCTCCCTGAAAATTTAAATTTATTTTAATAAAGGTATCTAGTTTTTGGTTTATCTGCAAAATATTGAAAATGTTGAAGGCAGAGTATGCTAGTTCAAAGGAGTAGTCTCTACAACGAGTCTTTGGACTGGATATTGCTATGTGTTGTATACATATTCGTGGACAAATCAGCATTAAAAGTCGTTACTTGTGCCACGAAGATCAGAATGGAGTGGATATGTGTGTTCTTCGGTAAATAATTTTGCTCTTCTATAAATTTGGTAGATGCAACAGTGAAAACATTATTTTCTGCCCCGTGGGTGGAAAATTGGATTTTCATTTTGCGACGAACGTCGCGGAAAAACGAATTGACACAGTGGGAAAGGAGTCAAAAATGACCAAAACGGATTGATTTCCAACAGTCACACTATATTTAATATACTTAATTACAATTATGATTACATGACAATGAGGCCCGCAGGCTAGCTGCCGAAACTTGACGAACGATGCCTGCTGACGAAATACTCACTTCGGTGGCTGGCAGAGGAGAGGGATGAAACGTCCGGTCAGCGCAGTCATAAGAGGGGAGGTAGCTCTGGATCAGTGGAGAAGGGGGAAGTAGGGGAACTGTTCGTCCAGCCATTGGTTGAGACGGCGGCGTAGAGGAGCACTATTGCCGCAAAGTTCCGAAAAGAGGACGCCAGATGCGAATTCACTATAAAAGTAGAGCACCTTGTTCTTGTCGCGGAATATCGCCGACAACTCGCAATATCGCCGACAGTGCGCACTTTGAAATCTCCCTACCGCACTTGAAACTTCTCGCGTTATGTCCGGCTCGCGACGATGTCCGCGAGCGAAAATGTCCGCGGCGAAATTATGGCCAAATTTGTGCGGAAAATTCGGCACAATTTTTTTGACTGGCGATGTCTTAGGCGGGTTTCCTTGAAGCATGTTGAAGAGCGATGAGTACAGACATGGAAGTGCATAATGTTTCCAGAAATGTTTCGAAAGACGGGAAATGCGCTTTTAATGCTTGTAGCTGCGATGAATGTACCTTCAAGTCTTCAAATGCGTTAAATGATATATATTTCATCTTATTTGTCTCTTCACTCCTTTTGCTGAAAAAATTAAAGAAAATTAGGTGATCTGCGGTGCATATTTTAATGTGAAGTGTGTCTAAATTTCATTTGTTTCCTGATTTAAGCTCTACTGGGGCGAGTGATGTAGTTTTAGCCAAATTATTGTAATAGAAGGTAATGCGATGAACCTTGCTGATGTACTGTGAAATGTTTGCGTTAAGTGTTGCTCAGTAGACGGAAAGGAAGTGGAGCCGTTTTGCGATTTCTGGTAATTGAAGCGATCACTTCCTCCATTGCTTTTAAGCGTTGTTATTTTCATCCGGGCTTTATTTCTTCACCCCTAATCTCGATTCCCTAATCTCTCAAAGGCTCTATATCATCCTTATCACCCAGAGTGACGTTGCAGCATTGCGACCTTAGACCGTAACCAGGTCTATCATCCGCAAGGTCATCGATCCTCACCCTTGTCTTGGAATTGATATAATGCAGGTATTCACGCTATTCTGCTATCTTTTATTTTCGTAAGTCATCCCAGTTCCGTTTGGCGCCTGCTTAAATAGTGTATATTAGCTGAAATCATTCTTTGCCCTCTGTGGATACTTCCTTGGTCCTCCTTTTCTTCTTTCTTGCCTGCTTATCCATTGTTTCTCCTGTGCCGGAATTAGATTTTAAATATTTATTTTGTGACTTTTGTTTGACTTAATCTCGCTTATTGGCGAACTTCACTTTGAACTCCTGTACGAAAATCGTCGCTTTCAATGCCCCAGCTGTTCGGTATAGCTACAGGTTTAAACTTTTCTTGCCATTCTGGGAGCCGAACATTGCCGACCACTGTTCTAGCACCTCCAATTTAGTTACCATGGCACTTTATCCACAGTCGTGCACTTCAAATCAAATGTGCTGCATCCTAGGGTTTGGTGATGACGGAATCGCGTGAATAGGACCCACGACCTGTATTTCTCTGCAACCTCAGCGATGTTAACTCTGCAGATAATCTTATCCAATCATTGTGCCTAGCCGAAGTTTCCCTCTCCGCGAAATCTTTGCCAAGGAAGCCCTTTCGCGCCCGGGAATATTCTCCCTGAATATTTATGAATTCATGATCCTCGAGGCTCGGCTAGGGCAAGGCGGTCGTATTACTCTCACTTTTTTCGCTCTCCCTTTTACGATGCGGTGCCCTCCAACCCCCCCTTCATATTTCGCACGCCAGGAGTGCTTAAGAGGGAGAATCCCCAGCTTCAGCCCGCCCTTCGCGCTTTTTTTTAAGCACGCACCAAAGCAGGCCACGCGGAAGGAAAGGTATTCCGAGGGCAGGCCAAAAAGAGGGTTCAGGCTCTCTGTATTTTGGGAGCGGGGAGCTGTGGGATTTCAGTTTTTGACTGCAGCACATCCCGGAGATTCTTCCCCGAGGTAACCACCTTCTTGCGTTGACTGATGGCTGTTTCCAACCACCGCTCTGCATCCAAGTTCAGCTTCATCTTCATGTTAAGCACGGTAGAGGGCTTCGGGACGCCGGCATAAGAAATGGGAAGAAATAGGTGAAAGAAATTGGAAGATATCTACATCAGCGAAATACCATGCTAGCTACATTATTACATTCAGGTTTGGACCTGTGGTAGCGTGTTTGTCTACCGTTCCGAGGGTCGCCGGTTCGAGTCTAAGCGATTGAAAGAATTTTCTTGGCGGGTCAACCAACTTTTGTACGCCACCCGAATTTGGCTCCACAGCTTGAGAGTCTCAGCAGAAGGGGTACTGCGATGTGGAAGCCACAGAATAACCACCACATTAGTCTCCCTATAAGATGTAGCCCTGTATTATATAAATGACATGATGGCAATCCTCCCAGTAAAATATTCCGGAGGTAAAATATTCCCCCAATCGGATCTCCGTGTGGCGACTACTTGGAGGAGTACATCAATCAGAAAGAACAAGTGCATATCATTCTTAAATGATTGATAGATGACCTAATAATGTTTTTATACTATTCGGTATTAGAAATATTACTTCGTAATATATGTTAAAATCGCGATAGGTTATCAGACATACCTAAAATAAGGTTCCTCCTTTAGCCTTTCGATGTTCTCCTGACTTCTGATGCCTGCCTAGCGGCGGACCATACGTGGTTCGGATTTGAAATGGGACGAGTATTGCATGCCTGGTGCCGAACACGCTGGAGGAGGCTTTGACGGTATTAGGTGGATGTAGGTTAAAATACGAGGCGTGATTTTTTAAGTAAGTACCGTTTTGAAATTAGGCCACGGCAGTGCTGCTGTCGGAATTTGGCGAGTGCGTGCTGTGTCCCTACATCTGTTAGGAAGGCACGAACGCCATTATGGAAATATTCGACCGTGTTTTCATTTATTTGTGAGTATTTGAAGTGCCTCCGCCGATTGTGAATCTCGCCGACTGAGAAATACGCGCTTTTCTCTGTGCTAAAGGCGTGAAAGCGGCTGAAATTCATCGTCAGATCATTGAAGTTCATGGAAAAAGCATTATGAGCGATGGAATGGTCCGGAAATGGGTTATAGCTTTAAGAGAATACATAACAGAAGGTGTGGCATGTTCAGTAAGGGAATAGTTTGGCCTTATGACAATGCCCGTCCACACACGGCTAATCAAACTCACGATCTCATCGGATCATTTGGCTGGGAACAACTTGACCACCCTCGGTACAGTCCCGACTTAGCGTCCAGTGACTACCACTGGTTTTTGAATTTTGAGATGCATCTGATTGGTCATCGCCACAATGACGATGATGAGGTCCAAACGACCGTGTTGCAGTGGTTGTCAAATCAGGTGGCAGACTTTTATGAGGATGGGACTCAAAATCTGGTTTTACAATGCGATAAATGCCTTAATATTTGTGGAAATTATGTAGAAAAGTAGATTGAGGTACAGGTTTTCAAGCAAAACTATAATTGTTGAGAAAAGAATATGTACTTAGTTTCTTTCAGTCAAGTCTTTATTTCAAAACAGTACTCACTTAAAAAATACACCTCGTAACACCCTCCATGTTTCCCTGATACTCGTTTGATTAGAAATTTTCAAGTAATCTTAGCCCAGCACGGAGCCTCCCGAGTCTGTGACGGTTTCCCGTCTAGCAATCCTAATTTTAAATCATTACACTTTCTGCTCACTCGTGGCATGATTTTAACAAACGCGCGGCTTTCCTTTGTATTTCGTAGAGTACGCGAGGGAAATTTTTTCCGTGCTGGTTTCCAAGTGGCCAATTCCTCTCCTTTCCACCGTTCCATCGCCTCCGGGGCCGTGAAACGAGAGCGCTCCCATACGGGAGACGAGGTCCACCGTGATCGCCAGCGTTGTTGCAATTTGAGTGGCCTCCTCGAGGGAAAATGTTTGTCTTTCATCCCGACCTGATTGCCTTATGTGTGTTCTGGCGACTCGTGCAGCTCTCAATGATTGTGTCCAGTCCGCCCGCCTCCTGCAACCCCACTTCCCCCAGTGTATTTGGAGCCTAGCCGCCTCGCCTTCCCCCCCCCCCCCCCCCCCCCCCCCCCCGCTGTGCCGACCCCTGGCGCGACGGGACGGCGTTTTTTGTTCGCCCCATGTGCGGCTGGCGACGTTTTATCGGGATGAGGTTTACCGAGCGATGCTGGCTGAAGGTCCTTATGTCGCCTGCTCCTCTTTCGAGAGGCTCACTTGGCGTAATTGTGTCAGCTGTCAGAAACAACTTTGTCGGTGCACTTGGCGTGGGAATGCATTTCGATTTCTGCCCGGATGCTTTTCCTCGCGGGAAGGGCCAATGCCCTGGACTCAGTGACCCCTTATTATTTTCCTCTCCAGCGCGGTGCCGTCTCGAGCGCCGTACAGTTCCGTAATGGCGAAACTTACTCGTCCGATGCGCGTGTTTGATGTGAGTCCATAATCCTGTTTTGCACTTACGTGTCAGAATGGAATAGAATAGAATTTTACTGTACATGTGCAGTAGGAATTTTGCATTTCTGTCGGCCAAGGGAGTTGATCAAGATACATGGATATCGTAAACAAACGAGCAAGAGAACAGGAAAAATAAATCGTGTAATAAGTAATTGAAATAAATCATTGCATATAACTAGTTTTATGTCTTCATCTGGCGAAAATCCTCTCTGGAAACACATTGATTTGTAGGAAATTCGTTGAATACTTCACTAGGCAAGTCGTTCCAGTCAGAAATAATCCTCGCCATGAAGGAGTTTCTCGCTCTGTTGGAGGCTGAGAAGATTGCTCTCACCTTGTACTGATAGTCATGACGGCCGTAATAATTCGGCTTATCTAATTGGACACTCACACTATAGTATGCTTCAACACCTCAAAACACCGGCAGTCAACCTCGCCCTCCTTCTGCGAATACTGAGATCCTCCCATCCTAAGTCACTCAACATCGAACTCTCACTTTCTCACATGCTATGCTGATTCTTAACGTACCGTGCGGCTTTCCATTGAACAGCCTCAATTTGATCTATTAATTTAGATTAATAAGAATCCCAAATTACACAACCGTATTTCAGCACTAAGCGTTGACGTGTTTGTGGGCTTTATTCCACGGCGTAGTTATTTTAGTGCCGTCTTGAAAGGGATTCCACCCGACAAATTAGATTCCTTTCGAAAATACTTCTGCCAAAAAATCTTCCTCAGAACAGCGCTTATCTCTTTGCTTTCAGATAGTAGTTAATTTAAGCCCTGTGTTTATTACTTACTGAAATTCGAGTAGGTTTTCATCTACGTGTACTTAAAACCATGCAAGTCACCTTAAGGGCGTTTATCAGGGGGTGACTTATCTCCAACATGAGCAACAGAGAAGAAATTTAATTTCACCAACATGCACCACAATTCACCATAATTTTCAATCGACGGTGTGAAAGCGATACCCATCCTATTTTTGAAAGAGGTTAGTAATGCTAACGAGACTATCATGACGGCCCTTCACTTATCTTGCTTACCTTCTCTGCACGCGTTTTAACTCTGTTTTTAAGAATAACTCCCGAGGACCCCAAACACTGGCAGCGTATTTTAAGCGGGGTCTAACAAGGGAGAAGTAGCTGATTTCTCTAACTTATTAGTCGCACGTTCCAAGTCATCATTTAACAAATTACAATTTACTATTAGCTTGACCAGTTATTTCCCGAATGTGTGTGTTCCACGAGATCATTCGTAGGTTTAACTCTGAGGTATTTTACATCTGCAGTATCTGCATTATGTAATTGGGTATTTTGTGCGTAATAGCAGTACTGAGGGGAGTTTTTCCTATTCCAGAAGTTTACAATTACACATTTTTTTCAAATTTAATTCTTGCTTCCACGCGTCACACCACGATTGAATTGTCTTGAAGTCCTTCGTTAACACTTCCTCATCATTATCGCTAAGGATTTCCTTGTACACTACAGCATTGTCTGCAAATAGTCGGAGTTTACTATCTACCACTTCAGCTATATAGTTAATATAAAGTATGATAGGAGTGGACATACGACACATCCCTGTGGGACTCCTGAAGTGAATTTGAGTCTGTCGATGAGAATCACACGCACACATCAATAGAATGGTCTCACGCTGACTTTGCACATTAGCGTCCGACGCGTAAGTCCTTTCGAAAAACATAAGAAATTCGCGACGTCTTTCCGGAAAAAAAATTAATCGCATTTGTTGGAAAAAGAGAAGCCCAGAAGACGAAATGAACGCTGCCACCGCACTTATGTGTCGCCGTCGTTCCCCGAGGCGTGAATGCCAAACAAGATCCTGGGAGGAAAACCCTGGACGATTATTTCGCCCCAGGGGACCATAAACTGCATCACCTCTGCCATCCCCTATGGTGGCGTCCGGGTGTAAAGTAGAGGCGGGGCAGGAGTGTTCGGAGCACCAGTCTCTCCCGAGCGAAAGCAGTTACTCTTGCCCCCTTAATGTGCTATCTCCCCCGTGGCGTGTAATGATCTCATAACCACCATCGTCCATTAGCGGACTGGTCACACCGGGGATGGGTTGCTTTCGGGTCGCCGGGGAGGGAATATGGAGGAAGCGGAAAAGGAAAGGGGTTTGACCGTAGGGAGAAGGATGCAACGGGTTTGGCGATCAAAGGACGGAAATGAGGGCGAAAGAGCGCGAGAACTATATACATCTACATGAAAGCCGGCCAGCTACGTCAAGAGTCAGTGGCAGGGGGTGGATTTCTCCACACGAGAAATGCGCTAATGCACCCTATTCAACTGTTTCCGGTTATTTCACTCAATATGCAGCTTAGCTCCAACACACTATATTTGTGGTCCGTTGCAGCTGAGCATAAGGAAAAAAATTGATAAAAACGCTGTAGAAAGGTCCGCGTAGCGCTCGGAATATGTATTCGCTATTGAAGAAATATTAAAAATCTCTTTTTCAGCGTGAAGATTTTCGTTAGTGATGGTCTCAGGCGTCACTTGTGGAACACTTTCTCGTCAAATATTCTCAGATGAAAACAAGGTTATATTCCACAATATTTTTTATTTAACTCACCACCTACCATGGTGTGGGCACATATGTACCGTTTCCATGGTTAAATGTACAACTATAAACACCTTCATAAGGGTGTATGTGTGCTGAAATCATGGTCAGTGGTGAAATAGGTGGATACTCATTGGCGGTGGAAGCGATATTTCTCCGCTTATATTCTCCTCCCATGCTCTATTCTGATATTTTCCAGAGTTCATACTCACGTTTGGACGAGTTAATTTGTCTGATTCAAGTTCTAGACTTGACATATTACTTTTGGTATTGTTAAGGCACCGCTCTTAAGTTATCTTTAGTCTAAAAATCGCTTTCTCCTTTTGTTTGCTGAGATGATTGAAACATTTTTCCTGCAGTGTGGTCTACCTTATAAAGGATGACTTCATAATTTATTATAGAATTATCTTATTTCGATAATTTTCTTCTTCAATGAGGTTTGTGATTGTATTTTTAAGATGTTTGTAAAAGTATTGCGACTCTTCGGTCGCAGTAATCTGCCTTAGCGAAAATTAAATGCCATTCATCATATCTTCATTTAGATATTTTTCTTCGTAGATGAGATTTTTGATTTGTTTGATGAGGTGTTAGAAATGTTTTTGTAACTGTGTGGTCGCTCTATTTTGCATTACATAAATAATAGGTTCATATCTAATAGTTTCACTACAAATTTTGATAGAAAACCATTCTACTATAGTTTTCGTCTTTCTTTCGGTTTGTACTTCTGTTATTCGTGATGTTCGAAAAGTGTCCTTGCAGGGTAATAGCTTTATTGTTGCTTAGAAAGGATAATTAAAATAAAACAAAGAAAGTCTCCAAAAGCCGTAAACAATTGGCACCCTACGTCAGAAAACACCAAACTTACTGTGTTGGTATGCTGGGAAAGAATGGATAGATATTAGAAAGGGTTAATGAAAATAAATGATTATAGAGAAGGAATTTTTATTTTTAATCACCGGACTCCCTCATAGCATTATCTTATCTTGGTTGTCGGATTTACTCACGGTACAGAAAAAATAAATTCCCTATTCCCTGATTCCCTGATTCATCACGCCTGTCTCAAGAGCTCTGCTATAGTGTACTCATCCGTTCTCATTATTATTTGCCCGGCAAGAATTCAGAAGCCCCGCAACGCTTTGATACCGAAAAATTTTCGGCTCCTCGAGTTTTTGGGTGCCACATTATGTCCGCGCATAAATAGCATTTGTGGAGCACTGCGATGCGGAACCCTTTTCGCGCACCAGCTCCTCGTCGCCCTCTTGCTTTATACTGCCGGTGCGTACTCCGGCGAATTCCCTCGGCGTTCTAATTCACCCATTTCCCTCAGCCACCGCGGCCGCACGGAATCCCACTTATGACTGGAATTCCGGTCCAAATGTTTTCGAATGCGCGGCCATCTCCCTCCCCCACTCAGTCGCCTTCCCCCCCACCCCCCACGTTTCCTCTCCTCCTCCTCCGTCGTCTGCTGTCATCCGGTTTTAGTCCTCATCTTCTCTTTCACCCTCTCTCTCTGGTTAATCGTATCTTCCTTTCGGTATTGCTCCTAGTAGTAGCTGCTGCTAGCCATTTATTATGGTGAATTTATTCACAAGTGATGTTCAGCATTCTGTTTTTGGGTTCCTCCCCCCATGCTGACATAATTTTCAAGATTCAAAAACGTGTAGTTAGGCTAATATGCAATGTTTCGGCAGATACACCATGTCTTCCTTTATTTAAGAAGCTTTGCTTACTTCCGATTCCGAGTGTTTATTTGTATACTGCTTGTGTGTCTGTTAAGAATAATTTAGCAGACAATGTGATAATACCGGTACTCATGGTTACAACACCAGAAGGCACATGGCTCTCCACCCAAACTTTATGAGGACCACCATCGCTAAGCATGGACCAATGTCCATGGGTTTAAAGATTTATAATCACCTGCCATCGGACCTCAAATCTAAGATTAGCATTGAAGTTTTTAGAAAAAATGTATTCAAGTTTTATCACTTCAGAATGTTTTATTCTTTGAAAGAATTTTTCAACACAAATAAAAAAACATACATTTGAGTATATACTGTGACAAACAGAGTGTTTGTATAATGTGTTATGATCATTGACATAAATGTGGCGTGCCTTTACATACTGAATGTAATATGATCTCCGGGAAAATAAATGATTATTATTATTGCGAAATCGGCACACCTAGGCTGTGCGCCAATTTCGCCATTCCGCCCCATTTCATGCTAGGAACTACAGTTCTCACCAGTTTTCCCCCATGCAGGGTGTCCGCCGATCGGGAAAAGCTGGGATTATGGGGAGATATCCGCAATCGGTGGAAAGAGCTGGAAAGTTCATTGGGAATATTTTTATCTACTGTGATTTACATTTTTCAAAATTATTAAATATATATCCTCTCTAGTGCTTAGTTTTGGGTTTGATTAAAGCCTCGAAATGGCAGGGCGTATATTGAGTTTTTGCGTGGACTATGAACTTTTTTCCACAATATTACAAATGTTTATTACATTACATGGGAAAATTACATGGAATTTACAAAAAAAGTACAAATTAAATACCTAAAATATAAAAGCAAACTCATATATCACACAAAAGAGGTTTCAAGTTCAGTACCCCTTTCGTCGGATGGTACGTGAAGCGTGGTTTTTCTCTCCTTCCTTCCTCAAGTCTCCGTTCCTTCTCTAGCATACCTGCTGCACCAGCAGCAACGGCTCCAATCATTGCATTGACAAATGATTTGGTACGAAGTCACTCGCATGGGTGCACATACACCAGGGTTGAAATTCGCCATGAAAAAATCATTTGACTCATCATCCCGGTCAAGTCAAATGCTTTTTTCATGGCGAATTTCAACCCTGGTGAGCAGCAGCGGCCTGTGAAATTCATTGTAGATGTATTTCCTTTAGTTAATCCACGTCTTTGCTACCCTCTGCTAGCTACATACCACACCGCTGACATATGTTACCATCTGGGTGATATTTTTACATAGTTCTTAAGTTGGTGCCTGAGGAGAAATAAATAGTTCCTTTATTTAAATTAAGTGAAAATTATTTCCTTCCTCATAACCCGCTAGTATTGACAAATATTCTTTTTAATTCATAACAGAACTTATTAATATAAATCGAGGTGTTTTCGTTAATTTGATGGAGTGTCAGTTTCGATAATTGTGCTTTTGCACTCGCGTCTAATCACGGAAATAGCTTTGCCGTAAAATGCAATGTATAATACAATCAGTTATTCGAGAAAGTTTTCGTTTTGGGTCCTGAAAACAGGTCTTTTCTTCCGGGTTTGTTGGACAACTTGCCATGCCTGTTAAGTCGGAACGGCTATTTCGATGTACTTCGGAGGTGTGGCCAAGAAAGACTTCAGTGAAATATGATGGCCTCTTTGTGTAGGGAGGCGACTGGTAGCATAGGATAATGACTTCGTTGAGAACAGGAGGTAAGGTCGGTCAGGAATGGATAGTAATTGAAGTGAAGGAAGGGCATTAAATTCTCCAAATCGTATGGAGTATTTCCTAAGTCGAACAGATTAGGGAAATTACGTTGATCGATCTACGTTTGTAAGTTGTAGCTTGCTTCAAGGCTAGACTCCTCATCCTGAAGGCCCTAGTTCGATACCCGTCAGTGGCAGAGACTTTTTTGTGGAGTTCTATCTTTAGTTGAATACAAAGAGAGAGGTTTTCAAGTTCAGTATCCCTTTCATCGGATGGTCCGTGAACCGTGGTATTTCTCTCCTTCCTCTAGTCTCCGTATTTTCTCTAACATGCCTGCTGCACCAACAGCAACGGTCTGTGCAATTGATTGTAGATTATTTCAATTAGTTAATCCGCGTCTTAGCTACCCTCTGCTAGCTACATACCACGCCGTTGGTTATATATGTTACCATCAGGGGTGATAGTTTGATATAGTTCTTAAGTTGGTGCCTGAAGAGAATAAATATTTATTTCATTTAAATTGAGTTAAAATTATTTCCTTCCTCATAACCCGCTAGTATTGACAAATTTTCTTTTTAATTTATCACAGAAGTATAAATATTTGGATAAAAGTCGAGTGTATTCCTTAAATTGTGACTCGTGAACTGATAGGCATATTGGACAAGCTGGTGGAAAAATCAAGAGTTAGGTTACTGAACACCTATAAGTATTGGGGATTATATGAATTGCACTCTAACTTTGCTAAACATCTATTAGATAAGAATCGTCTTGGCGACGTCGAGCCTGATGTAATACTTCAGGAGTTTTGAGGTTTTGTTTTGGGCTTCAGGGAGATGTTTGAAATCGTTAAAGCAAGAAACTATCCTTAGTTAAATAACCATGTGTTTGGAAACCTTTCCCCTTCATTACCCATTGCCCTTCCATCTCCAAGTGGAATTTGACCCTTGCATATTGACCCCTCTACTTACCCTGCTTGAAGTCGAGTATTTACAATTCTTAAGACCCTTGGTTTTCCTCCCATCATTATTTTCTTTCCCTCCCACCGACAATCGTAGAAGAAGGTGGAGCAATACTTCACTATGCATAGAAAATGACTTTTGAAATGATAATTATGAATCCGGCCTGTGTCTCGAAATTAAGTGTGGAACATTACTATTTGTTTTCGTTGTTACTTGCCTGTCATTTCATTCAGTGGTTGTTCAATGCTAAGTTTGGCTGACTGCAGCCCTCCACCCTTCCCTATCTAATGCTAGTTCCTTTACCTCCTGGTATCTCTACCTATGGACTTTACTTTTAATTTGGTCCATGAACTTATAGCTGGGTCTTCTTTTGGGGACTTTTAGTTCAGCTATGTTCTTCAAAACCCTTTGTGTCTCATTGTGTCTCCAATCCATCTGGTTCTTCTTTTCTGCATTGTGTTCCATATGGTCCTTTCCTCTTCTACTCTTCTGTACACTCCATCATTTATTATTTTGTCTGTCCATTTTATCTTCAGCATTCTCCTCCAGCAGCAGGTTTTGAAGGCTTCTAGTCTTTTCTCATCAGCTTTTCCAATGGTCCATACTTCGATCCATAAAGTGCTACGCTCCACACGAATGCTTTCACATACTGTTTCCTGGTTTGTAGTCCTATCTACTTTGAGCACAGCAGTTGTCTTTTCCCCTTGAACGCCTTCTTAGCTTGTGCTATTCTCCGCTGTATGTCCGTTGTACTTCTCCTGTCCCACGTGATAGTGCATTCGAGATAGGTGAAGGAATCCACTTGCTTTAATTCCTCTCAGGGTGGCTTGTACATTCAGCTTCTCTTTTCCGCATACTAGGATTTTGGTCTTCGAATTACTTATTTTCCTGCCAAATTGTCGGTCGCCTTTCCGAATAACTGACTAAATTATCGCGGATAGGAGCACGGTCCTAGAAATGCAATGGTTTTACCTCCGTTCTTCATTCCCGATTTTTGTTATTTCTTCTTCTCCTCCCACCTGGACCCTCAGCTAAACACCACCGCAGATGTGGGCTTCATTTTTTTCCCCTTTCCCCTCCCTGCTTTCCTCCCCTGTAGTATTCCAGTCCCTTACCCCTACCACCACACCCCTGAAACTTTATTGCGTTATTATGCTTCTTTTCCCTCCCCTCCACGCTACCTCCCCTTGTTCCTCCACCCGCCTCCATCGTCAATCCCCCCCCCCTCACCCGCTTCCCTTCCTCCGCCCCCACGGCGAAAAAACAACTTCCCGCCAGTGCCTCCCTTCATCCCCAGCCTCACTCTGCATATTTTACATCTTTTGAAACCTCCATCCCCCACCCTTCCCTTCCTCCTCCCTCGTTCCTGTTCACCCTCCTACCCCCTTTACCTCCCCTTTTGTTTCCAGGAACTCTCCTTATGCGGCCATTCTTCTCCCTCTCCAGTCCCCGACCCCTTTTTCGCTCGAACCTTTCCATTTTTATCTCTTTATAACCCTTGCATCTTCTTCTTCCTCTCTCTCTCCCATGCTCAACGCAGTTTTCTTCATTCTCCCCTTCGTGATTACACGATTTCTCTAAGTTTCTCATATAGTTTCGATGACGTTGACAAATTGTTGATTCTTGTCACCGAGAATTATTCCGCAATACTACAATCGCAACTTGGTGGAAGATCTTGCTTATCCCTAGGTGCGCTTGCTGTTTCGATAAACCCTAGAAGTGGACTGGCAGAAGCAATCATAATTGCAACTCGTTGGGCTTCCTATGCCAGATAGATCGAAGCAAAGCAGCTGGACGAAAGTGAGCGTAGTTGCAATAAAAATACCGTTGGGAAGTGGGGTTCAGGAGCTCTCTCCTCCATTAAATGCTATTTATGGAAGTCATTCATATAAAAATGAATCCTGGCAACTGGCTGCCCCCTAGGGTGGGTGTCGTGCCCGGCAGCGGAGGAGGTAAGGCCTCCGCGGTCGTGATTTAGCGTAATCCTTGAGCAAATTCACCATTAGAGGAAACAAGGGCTAAAATATGGAGTTTTTTTTCTACTTTCAATGGAGCTTGTCTTTTAACGGTATAATATTTAATGAATTTACGTCAAAGTTGTTTTTTCATAGTTTTGACAATTAAAACAGCATTAGTCTACTTTATTATGACAGGAAGACTCGATTCTCTGCAGTTTAGTGTATTAGCCGTTTGATGATGCAGCCAGCCTTCAAGTGAAGAGCTGTTAATAGAAATGCGTTCGTTTTAACGAAGAATATATTTCGTTCTCTGGTGCTAATATTATCAGTCGGATATCTTAAAGACATCAATTCTGATAATCATTAACTGTTTAGCCGGATAAAAAATGCAACCCTTATATCATAACCATGGTTGGTTCTCAATATAAATCTACATTCTAATTAGCTGGTGGATAGGCGTGGGGTGGAGGGTGTAGGGACACTACCATGAAAATAGGGAATGGTTTTAAAGGAAGAGGAAACAATGAAAAATAGTTTTAAAGGAAGAGGAAACATTGAAGGAAATCGTACTGCCAGCGATGTTTCTCTTGTTCTACGTTGTTTTTGTAATATTCCCTTTTGTACGAGGAAAGAGTGAAGCCTTTTCTTATCTGTTCAGACGCGCATTTCTTATTTTTTCAAATTTGGCAGTTCTAGATAGCTTGGGGAAAATTATTTATTCCGTGTAACCCTGAAAATCCCCTGATTTCTCTAAATTTTATGAAGGATTGCGTGCCTAGCGTGTTGCATCCGAGTGTCTATCGGCTACCAATTAGTTCCACCATCTGCTAATTGACACTTTCTATTCTCTCGAGCAATATTAACGGAATATGCGGCTGCATTTGTTGTTTATTTGTTTTACGAGTGAAAACTTTCTGTGCAGGGTCAGAAATGCTCGTGGCGTAATAAAGATGTGGCCATACCAGATCAAAGTAGCATTTTTCTTTCTCTCTTTTCTTGAGGAGCATTTTCCAAAATTTGCCAGATGAATTCTAGTTTCTTAAAGTTTGACCGCCAATTTCGTGTTCATGATTCCCCCATATTGAGTCTAAAATTACGGTCATTCCCAGAAATATGACTTTATCTCACTCATATGCACCCCTCCCACGTTATACATGTGGTATTGATGTCTTTACTTTCATAAGAAGTGAACCTAATTGTATTTTTTTACGGGTCTTACAGAATGACGCTTACGTGGCCTAAAAGCTTCCCCTGGAATAATATCTCATTGTAATGTTTCAGCATAGTTAGTTGATTTTCTTGACCCTTAATCAACATAACTCACCTTGATGACAAGAAGGTGGCACGGTTTTCTAATACTTGTTCAAGTGCGGTCTTGACCGATCATCCTCTAGATTTGGTATTTGGATGCCGACATTTTGATCGCTAACTGCCATTGACACAGTCCATATCCTAGGTCTATTTCTGTCTCGTTCATATACTTCCTGGTTTCGGTATGGTGCTGCCAAGTTTCTTTTGCAGTGTATTTGCTTATCTGCAATGCCTTAATTATTTGCTTAAATGTATTCCTTCCTCCATATACTCAACTACTATCCGCATCCGTCGCCAACACTGAGCACCGTTGGTCCCAAACTCTTCCTTCCTCATTTTAATTCCCGATAGTTCTTCTCTTCCATGATAATGCTCCATTCTCAGGCCCACCCCACTCTCCGTTTTCGTTGGACCAGAGGATTTTATGGGTGCGGCGTCAGTCGTTTCTCTAAGTGCAGTATTCCGAAATCGTCTTACCAATTCGGAATCCCCTCAACACAATGCAGAATTAAATCCGCAGTCCCAACAAAGGCTAAATGCTCTCCATGTGAGTGCGTTTAAGTCGCGCTGCGCCGCCAAAGTAATTTCCTTAAGAACGTTCTCACAAGATTTGCATAGCTTTACAAACCTTTTTGATTTAGGTTGCTCAATTTTCCTTATATTTTTTGGGAATTCCGCTCAACGAATTTTTGTTTTATGACGTTCTCTCAATTCCTCTTGACCAGTTCGGTGGTGCTTACGGTCTAGGATAAATGTCGCCGCTCTCCTATTTTGGTGCTGTTTTTACGTGCTTCCCTTCTCTGAGCCACTTCGATGGCATGTCATTCTAGTCTTTCCAGCTCGCCTTGGCTTATCAGATGGGAAGGACTGCTGTTTTAATAGAAGTGTTGGTTATAACGGATGTTGAAGCAAAATCAGGTGTCGGTGTTAGTTTACCTTAATCGTAATATGGTATACATAGATATCGTTTTAATTTCCATTTTGATTGCATTTAAGGAACATCCATCCTACCATGCACGCTACAGTAGAAAAGAATAATTTTATTCCTTCCTTCTTAAATTCAAAGTACATTCCAATTTAACGAAAAATTTTAGCTTTAAGCTTTAGGTTACCCCAAAGATTATGCACCTGCGTGGGGGTAACCAAGATTTTCCTGCAATGGGACATAACAAAATATTACAGTTTTAAATGGTACGATGCACAATTTGCATTAATTTTAATAATTCCCTTTCAAGTAAACAATTCCATGGACATTCGCAAATAGTAGTTCAATATCATTTTGTTTAAATAACCATTTTTTAACCTGCTAAATAAGAACTGACTTTGCTTTCCATTTTAACTGCCATTGAAAATAGATTTTTGATTTTCGGGGCAAAATAAATCAAACTTCTCTGAAGTAAGTTCAAATGTGGCCTAGGGGGTAGAATATCGAATTGAAAGCGGTGGTTCCGGTTATGGTGCCAGGGTGTATAGATAAGGCTGTTGGAACACAAGCCGCGAAAATGGGATGGAAAAAAAATAAGGACATAAGTGCATCTTTTTGTTAAATAATTAACTTACTTCCTCGCTATTTTTGTCGTACCTACTCATAAATATTGTCTGTGACGAAGGAATTATAGTGCCTATCAGCAAGGCTGTAAATCTCCTATTTTGCCACTCTTATCAGTCTATAGCGTGGGAGTAAAACAATATTCGACGTGTCAAACTGAAACCCGCCAGAACGGAGTTTCTTTTTAAGTAACTTATCCCAGAGTGTTGTCTACCAAGTTTCTCTTTGGCGGCCCCCAGCCTACCATCAGCTGAGTTATATTCTATGTCATATCCTGTAAAAGTTTTTAATGAAACGTGCGGATTCAGTCTTTTTTGCATAATCCCTGTGCATGTTTCTATATTATTGCGTCATTCTCTAGATATAACCTATGAAGGAATATGTTTCTTTCTCTTATCCATCTGAGAATCCTAAACTCTACAATTGATAAATCCTTGTCTCTTTCATTCGGTACCTATTATGTTTCGTATGTTATCACTAGGTTAGGTCTGAAGTAATGGTATCTTCCTATTAAATAGTCCTACTTTCTGGATTCTCCTTTTCTTGTGGATTCTTTCGTAAGACGTGTACTCTAGTTCATTTACTTTGATAATATCCAGCCCCCACTCAAAATTGTACCAGCTGAGGTGGGTATGATACGTCTGGAAGCTTCAAGTCCACAAAAAGCTAGTCCGCGTACATGCTTTTGCGTAGTACACTGGTCAAGATAGTCTTTTTGATTTATTATGTCGTAATATATACTCTTCATTTATGCTATAATTTTAAATCGTGGAGAGTCAGAAATACTAATTCATAAAGAACAAAATCATTCGGAATATATCATGAGGTTTGGGGCATTATTAATAGTTATAGGTTATTAAAAAGATGGATCAAGCCTCAGGCTAGGGTTCGCGATACGTCAACCCATAGGAGTAATTATGTGAATGTATGAACGCGTAAATGAACGTGAAAGTTCACCGTGGAGCCACATCAACTTGTACGCATTCAATAATAAATGGAAAGGACAATAGAACTTGCTCAATTTGGTTCATTCATTCGTATATGAACTCGTCCACGAACACGCACGTGTTAATGTATCGTGTAACAAGGCTTTTAGAGTACCTTGCGGCATTCATTTACATTTACATGTTTTTTAGTGCTCTACCGGTTAAGGTAGGTTTTATTGAATGCCAGAGAATCTCCTCCCATTTTCTAGTTTTTCATGGGCCTATCTCGCTCTAGTATATCCTTTTTTGCCTCAGCATTCGATATACCCTTCTTCATCCTGTCCATGAAGCCTATCCTCTTTCTTTCTATTCCCTGCTTGCCCAACATCCATCCCCCTATCACATTCTTGAGCTACACACCGCCCCTTATTACATCCCCCAGGCACATACTCAGCGGATTTCCTTAAGAAGTTTCCTTTCACTCGCCCACCATCTCAAGCACTTCCTCGTTAGTCTTCCTCTCCGTCCACCTCAACTTCTTCATCATTCTCCACGCCTACATCTCAAAGGCCTGCAGCCTATTCTCATCCTCCTTTTTGAGGGTCCACGTATCTGCTCCATACGATGCCACGCTCCATATCAAGCTCTTCACCAGCCTCTTCATCACGTCCCTACCCAAGGTCCCCGTCATCAGCTCCCTTCTATTACTAAACGTCGTCTTATCAGGTGCAATCTCTTCCCGTATGTGAAAAGACTGTTTACATAAATAATTACAAATTACGTATCAGAGTGTGGGTACTTTATATCTTCACTTGTCTTCATTACCTGCTGTTTCTCGCGTCCGTCTCGGCAATTTTCCCCTCCGACCGCTCTGTTATCTGCATATCGTTCGTCGATTCGGTCCTTTTTCCTGGTTCCTCCTCTCCAACGGCGAATGCCCCTCCCGCCAGGGCCCGTTCCCCCCCCCCCCCCTCCTGACCTCTGCCCTACCCGCCAAACCCGTTCCCACATCTCCCCGTCTCCTTTTCAGATCTCCCCCTCTCTCTCTTTGTGTTCCGACTTGCTTCCCACCCCTCTTCCCCCAAACCCTCTTTCCCAACCCTCCCCGAACTCATTCTTCAATTCTTTTCGCGTCATTCCTTTATTTTTTCGATTTCGCATCCCTCAACTCTCCCCATCTAACCCCTAACTCTTTCCCCTATGTGTCTCCGAAATCTTTTCTCCTTCTCCTTCCAGCCACCCGCCCCCTCTCGCCCTCAAGGCGTCATGTTTGTCCCCTCCCAAGTCTGTTCATCCCTTTTCTTCTTTCCCGCTCCTCCTTTATTCTTTCATGCCGGCTCACGTTGAACTCGAACGCATAACATTAGAGCGTAGCGTGAAAGGTCGTTTAACGCGAGGCACTTTACTGCACTGTCTGATGTAGGGATGGATGTGCAGCGAATATTGCGTCAAGTAAAACAGGGACTTAAAGGAGTGATTACGCGGTTGCATGAACGAAAGGTAGGAAAATAGCTTCCGCTTTTATTTCGTGCCCGCATCCTTGCAATTTTTGTGCATCACACTGTGCGATGGAGCGCATCATGTAAGTCAGCCTTAAGGGGGCTGTATACCATGGCCGATAACGCTTTCGCAGACGTCTACACGCTTTTATTTTACGTCTCTGCTTTTCTACTTATAGTAAATCGGTTTTCACATGTCTTGGGTTTAAGGGTTAATATTTACAGAGAGTGTCGCAAATTTTTGCTCGTTGCATTCTAAATAACCATTTCGACCGCCCAAGAAGCGTAAATTAGTCGAAAATCAGGATATCGCTTTGACTCCTTCGATGTATATTTCTAAAATGTGACTATGAATATACTATAATTTTACGAATTAAGTCTTGATTAAACCTTCAGTGGCTACTACAATTACTCTAATTAGAACGATAACATTTCTAAATATTCCTATTTCTGATTGAAAAACGTATTATGTATTACCCAAGGTGTCATTTTTTTCCCTGTGATTGAAATCGCTCTGTTAAATCATGATAATCGGAGAAAATCTCCATCAAAGTATTTGGAGATATCATTCTTCGTTATGTGCCTTCTTTTGTTTGGTGGGTGAGGGAAGGAAGCTTTTGGATGAGATCAGGAGGAGGCAGAGTAGGTGCCTGTAACCGGTGATTAAGGGCGAGGACTTGCTCAAGACCGTGATGGACATATTTGGGGTATGCGGGGATTATGGAGAAAGAGAATAGGTTTCATGGACGGGATGAAGAAGGGTAGGGCGTGCAAGTTGATGAAGAAAGTACAAATAGTGGGAGGTAAAGCCCTCTCTCGTGTAAAAATCTAGAGGTTATCTCTAATTTCAATAAGACCTAACTTTGACCGTTCGATCACCTCTAATAATAGTAGTAATAATCTTACTCAAGTCCCTCCTAATTAGCTTAGAATCACCGGTTATATTCTCTTGATCTCCTTGAATCTGCTTTTAAAGACTTTCCTCTCACCTTCCTTTCCCTTCTTTTAGACTTCTCTTTAACGTGGTTCCACCATTCTGGTATATGGAGAGGGCACTCGCTATGCTGGCCAATGCTAGAAGCTGAGGCCAGTACGCCAACTTCGCTAATTCTCACTTTCCTATAGCGCTTGCGGGCTAATGCACTTATTTTGCAATTTTACTTTTTTCCATGGATAACCCACTACAAAGCATCATTCACTTTCTTCTATAATGGGGATTCTCCTTGCATATATTTTTTTAGTATTTTACAGATTAAGGTAGGTTCTCTTGAATGCCAGAGAATCTCTTCCCGGTTCTCTACACTTTCACCTATCCTATCACGCCTATCACGCTCTTGCTGGGGCGATCCAAAGGGGGGGGGAAATAAAGGGGATACATCAGGGTTTTTTAAAGGTTTTTTTACAATTTTTGACAATTTTTACAATCTTAGGTTTTACGAAAGAATTTTAACAACTAGACGTAGTTATCTAATACAACAATAAACACTCCGATCACTGATCTGAAAAGTATAGTAGTATGCTCATTATTATAAATATATAATGATGTAACAGTTTTATAGTTTTTTAGGATGACTGAAATTGCCATAATTTAATGGTAGTCTCCCCCCCCCCCCCCCCCCCCCCCCCGAAATAAATTCCTGGGATCGCCCCTGCGCTCTAATATATCCTTATTCGTATCTACTGTATCTACTCTTACGATCTACCCTTCTTCATCCTGTCAATTAAACCTATTCTCTTTCTTCCACTTCCCCGCTTTCCCAACATCCTTCCCTCTATCACTTTCTTGAGCAATCCATCGCCCCTCATTATATCCTCATCATCCTCCGAGTCTCTAGGGGCCCCCACCTTAATCTGTCTAAAAGTTGATGTATTTCTCATATGGTCATCCAAAGTGCTCATGCAAAATATTTTGGTTATCTTGACCTTGAACGACGCAGTGTTTATAAGTTGATTGCGATGAAGTTCGCGGTTCCTCCTGTAGAGCGTCATACATTCGGCGCGTCAGTGTGTAGCCAATGGGCTACGACGGGCGGAAACGGGTTAAAAACCATTCGAAAATATTTTGAATCAAGCATTTATTTTGACTCGCACAGTTGCGAAAGAATATCCTTAACGGAACGTCGTATCATGCAACTGTCGCTAAATTTTGCCAAAGTGTCGTTTCCATATCTCTCTCCTCCGAATCCGCCCCTCCTTCGATCGCACATTTATGTTATTTTTCTCCCGGACCGCCATCTTTCTCGCACCCAGCCTCCTTTTTCCCCGTCTCTATTCCCGCTCCCAAGTGTTCCCCGATCCATTTTGCCGAATGGAAGCTCTGCCAATGCCCGCTCAGCGCCATACATTCCGTGTTTTTCGATCTTGCCCTGCCTTGCCCCCACCGCCCCCCAAGCTCCCCGCTCCATCCACCCATGGCCGTCCTCCAGAAAGCCCTCTGGGCCTTGTTATTGTTTCCGCCGGGTTAATTTCAAGGAGGCGGATCGTACCGGGCTCGGTCACCTTTTCTTATTCCGTATGGTCACTTGATTAGGTTCCCACCCCTTTGAGTATTGGGGAGGATTTTTAATCTACGTGCAAAAGTATTCCGTTTCTCCTCGGTATTATTTGCTTAGCATCTTTTTAAGCCAATGTTTAAGAGTACTTAGTTCATTACAAAGAGTACATTGGCCTTACTACAAACGTACTAAATAATCGTACTCGACCATATGTTTTTTGTTACTAGTACTACGCGTTTCGACTCACGGAGTCATCATCAGGTACAAGACAATGAGAGATATTTCTGTTAATCTGACTAAATAAGCAATAAAATGTGTAACTGATGTGTGAAAAATATGTGACACAAATAATAAAATATTCAAAGTAAGGGTACTGAAAATGAGATAATGCTGTTTCTCATTCTGACTCTGTGAGTGGGAACGCGTAGAGATGATTATTCAAAACTTGTGGAGTAGTGTGATTGTTCTTCTCATTATGACGAACTTCCACTATATTGCGCCTGAATCAGTGAAATTTACTAAATATATTAAAATATCAGTGTGATCAAAGGGCTTACCTTGCTATTTTATTTTTTGTTCATTTACCTGTGTTCAATAATGTTCTCTGTTTTCCATTGTGACTATATAATATACGTTCAAAACTAGCAAAAAAACAGCTATGGGAAATATGTACAATGTTACAACGGCACCCCGTTTTAGGAATTACTTTCCTCTTCAGGGTATATGTATTTAATTGACGCTAAGCAGGGTCCAATGTTTTCAGGGTTCAAATCTTACCATCTTTAAAGAAGACTGAATTGTTTTACGTCCTGAAAAACAGCTCACACTTAAATAGCGTCGCGTTTTTCGACGGTCAATAATTGAAGTCCATTAAGTTGCCCTGCTATTTGAGTGATTTTATTTACTTTGGAATGCGAGCTCCATTTATCTCTCAAATGGAACCAAACGTCCTTGTTCAAGTCATTATTTGTGTCCAATCCATTTAATGAAACCGCCCGAACGCGTAGAACTTCGCGAACTGGGTCGGCATCAAGTAGGATTTAACAAGCTTTGCTACACGTTGAGGTGGTTTGAGCAATATAATGATCTCCGCCGCCCTTTTCAACGGGGGGGTTTTTTTTCCAACCAGCTTTTTGGAAGGCCAGTCTCGTAAGGGGTCGTAGCTTTTTTGTGTTCACCCCTTTGAATTTCTTTTTTCTCCCTTCCGTGGAGCAATTTACCAATTTTCCCGAAGAATCGCTCGGCTAAAAAGGAAAAAAAAACCTCTCGGTATTTTTTAATCCTTCCGCTTCTCAGAGTACGCTTCTTTTTTTTAATTTATTTTTTACTTTTTTCCTACCGTACTCCCCTGAGCTACTAACGGTGCGGGGATTCTTTTGAAGTCTGCCGCGTATTCAATCGCCTCCTGTTCAAGACTTTCGCTCCCTCCTGGTCCTTTGCCTCCGATCCCCTCCCCATCGTATGTCCCCAGTCCCAGCGTCGGCGCCGCTGAGAAAAACAATGCTGGCGACGGGAATGGGCAATTTTGTCGCCCTTGCCTGTGGATATTTAACGTGAAACGTCGTATAAATCTACTCCGATAAGTGGCACCTATGTCAGGCGGCCGTACAATTAATCTAATTCAAATTTCCCATCATTGTATTTACAGATGATGTGGTGCGGTGTCACTCGCACGGATGCATATACACCAAGGATTGAAATTCGTCATGAAAATGTCATTTGACTTCCGAACTAATTGCATTTTTGTGAACTAGATAGTGTAAGCACGACCTTCGTCTTATGTGCTACAATGTGGACTTCAAATATAACAGTATCTTTGTTAACTTGGTGGTATGTTTCAATAAATATATTTAATGATAACTTTTACTTTGGGTAGTTTGAGCGAAATATTATTTTATCTAGAAATCAATGAATTTGGCCTCAAAAAAATATCTCACCCTTCTAATGATACCAAAAAATCAACGTATTACCGCATTACTTTTGGAGATATTGGCCAAAAATCCAGCCCTTTTACATAGGAAAGAGTACGTGTATGCACTCCAGAGAGTCATTATTTACAAAATGAGGAATTTCTAACACTTAGATGTCGTAAAAAAAACTAACAGCATGTAGTTTGTATGTTTTCTCAACTATTTTTGAAAATAAATAATATTGCCACCGCAACAGGTTCTTGAGTATCACAAAAAACCTTCCGTTTTGAAGGAGTTTCAAACGCACTGCGCGAAAAAAAATGAGTCAAGTTAAAGACTTATTTAGATATTTTCATTTAATAACTTGCAATTTCTGACGTACAAGACTATTATTGCACAATTAATAATGCAATATTTAATTGATGTGTCTAACAGCTGGTGAAATTAAAAGGTATAATTTGAGTATGGTCTCTATTATGACTTGGGAACTGTCTCGCTCGGACTACCTTAACCACAAAAAACACATAAAAAACACGACCCGGGTTTCAATGCTTAGTATCATCTTCAGGTGCATAACAAGTTTGGGAACACTTTTATATATTGGGAAAAAAGGAAAGAAGGGGGAGGTGATGATGGGGTGGGGGTGGAATGAAAGGAGACAAAGGGGGGACGGAGAGAGAGTGAGGTGGCAGGTATCAATGTGCAACTGCTTCAAAGGATAGGGGAGGGGGAAGGGAACAAGCATTCATTGACAACACACACATCAGGGTCATTAATTTTCCTCAGAATATCCAAATTGCTCGAGGGCATCGAGCTTACGTGAATTGTTATTACTATGTAGGATTTGTTCGTGAATTGTTATCACTTGTTATGCACCTGAATGTTATACTTATGAATTGAAATTCGGGTCATGTTTTTAGGTGTGTATTTCGTGGTTAAGGTAGTCCGATCGAGATAGTTCCCTAGTCATAATGGAGACCATATTCGAACTATACGTTTTAATTTTACCAGCTGTAGGACACATGAATTAAATATTGCATTATTTATGGCATAATAATATAGTTTTTTACGGTATAAATGGTAAGTAATAAAATGAAATTCCGATCGAGATAGTTCCCTAGTCATAATGGAGACCATATTCGAACTATACGTTTTAATTTTACCAGCTGTAGGACACATGAATTAAATATTGCATTATTTATGGCACAATAATATAGTTTTTTACGGTATAAATGATAAGTAATAAAATGAAAATATTTAAATAAGTCTTTAACCTGACTAATTTTTTTCGCGCGGTCCGTTTGAAACTCCATCAAATCGGAAGGTTTTTTGTGATACCCAAGAACCTATTGCGGTGACAATATGATTAATTTTCAAAAATAGTTGAGAAAATATACAAAATACATGCTGTTAGTTTTTTACGACATCTAAGTGTTATAAATTCCTCATTTTGTAAATAATATCTCTCTGAAGTGCGTACACGTACCATTTCCCATGTAAAAGGGCTGGTATTTTTTGGCAAATAACTCCGTAATGTGGTAAGGAGTTGAATTTTTTATGTTATTAGTAGGGCGAGA
This sequence comes from Ceriagrion tenellum, assembly GCA_963169105.1. Classification (NCBI taxonomy): domain Eukaryota; kingdom Metazoa; phylum Arthropoda; class Insecta; order Odonata; family Coenagrionidae; genus Ceriagrion; species Ceriagrion tenellum. Next base: position 80,229,992 of record OY720644.1, read on the forward strand.
TATTTTTCTTTAAAATGAGACCAAATTAATTTATGTATTGGTAAAATGATATTTCTTTCTATTAAGTGAAAGTTATCTTTAAATATGTCTAATGTAAACTTCGGCCGTGAACATTGTGTTCGCGTAAACCTCCCTCAAAATCCGCCGTGAAGGAAGATGGCTTGGTGGTGTAAGTGGTTAACACACCTGACCGGTAATTGGGAGACCCGGGTTCGAATTCTGGTCAAGTGAAATGATTTTTTCATGGCGAATTTCAACCCCTGGTTTAATCGTATTCGCTAAACCACGTCTTTCAACTCGGAAAGTATAAGAGATATCCGGATGGGATCTATATCACTCAAAGGAGGAAAGGTCGATGAAGTAAAATTAAGTGTCGTCTTGACTTGAATTGATTTCGTCATTAGATCTTGGCGGAAAATATGGCCCCCAAGTAGGCGTGCAGTGGTAGCGAAACATGGTGTCAGTAGTACATATTATTTTTAGTCAGGAGTTAATAGTCTTATTCACCGGCTCCGCTCGGGGGAGTAAGAGAGTCTCTGCGTTTTACTTTCATTGCTTTCAAGGTCGCAAATACTCTTTGCTATTTCAATTTATCCAATCCGTTATTAGCATTAACTGTAAGTCTCTCAAAAAGGGGAGGATGACGAAATATAATAAACTCATCTTCAGTTGAATTAATGACGTCATTTTACGGGATTATACCGAGTTTTGGAGGAATATTCGGACCCCAATTATGGATGCAGTGGGAGCGAAACATGGTGGTGATAGAGCATATTCTTTCCAGTCAAGAATTTATCTGTAAACTAGTTCCCCGCGGTGGAGTAAAGGAGTCTCCGGAATAGTGCTAACTAGGTCGCAAATTCATCTTGCCATTTTAGCTTGCTCAATTCTTCATTAACATTAGTTGTCTACCTCTCTATGGCTCTGCCTTCTATTTGAAGATAGGATCATCCGATTAGCTGGAAGCCTTCTGGGTATATTGAAATTCCGTTGCGTTTGGATTGTAAGTATTGTTGTGAGACTCGCTGCTGACTCTTTCCATCCTCCTTGGCTAAACGCTGTCATGTTGGCAGCATTGCCGATCAAGTAGTGTTACCTCCCTCCACTCTTTTACCATCCCCTTTCACTGACGTGCCCCACTCCCTCGTTGACGCCACGTTCCGCTGTGAGAAATTTCTTATCGCCTCTAGCGTGAAGGTATTATATCTCATCGTCAAATTGTTCATGAAATCGGGAAATGCGGTAGTTTCAGGGGTTTTAGGAATAAAATAAAGGATCAAACTAAACTTATAAAGATAAAAATAAATTTTAGATATTCCTGTCGTCATCACAGGGAACATGTCTTAATAACTCAAAAATGAGATGTTGGATTTATGCAGAAAGGTGTATCAGCATGATAAAGAATTAGAGTCTGAATATATGAAATTTAGAGTTTAATCCGCGGATTGAATGAGAAACTTTCAGGAGTGACGGAAACTGATTGAGACATTACAGTGACAAAGAGATGTCACGGAGTCACAGCTCTGATCACGAGAGATCTTGTATTTTCATCATCTGTTCTTATATGAGTACATTTCATCGTTCCGAAAATCGACCACCACTGAAAACCAAAGCCTAGATATGAACACGGACCCTGAGGTTGGATACCCGACTGTGAAACCACCTCTTCAGGTCGTTGAAGGTTATTCGGGCTTCCCACCGGGTCAAACTCTCCATCTCGGCCGATGTTTCGATGAACGAGTCGTCCATCGTCATCAGGGCAGGGCTGGGCATCAGGGCTGGTTCATGCCCTGATGACGATGGACGAGTCGTCATCAGGGCATCGAAACGTCGGCCGAGAGGAAGAGTTTTGCCCCGGTGGGAATCCCGAATAACCTTCAACGACTACATACGCCGGAAAAGCCTTAGATCTTTCTTCACCTCTTCAGGTCTGTTTCCGTCACTTATCTCACGTTATCGTGATATGGTTTTGTCATTTCGTTGTGAATCCAATAGTTTCCTAGGAGTCGTTTACTTCAGTTCCCGTCGGTGGCTATCTCCTCATAAAAAGTAGTAAACGTTGACAATTCACTGTCCAAATAACGATATCTTTTGTGTATGCCGATGTGTTCTTTTTATCGTCAACTTGAGTATGTTTTTCTCTTTATTAATTCTTCTTTTTTTGTTTCCAGGTAAGACACTGGTGGAATCATGTCCGTTGGCTGCATGGCAGCTTTATGGAGTAAGTAGTCTTACAAAATAAATGTTCTGGCCCATTGTTCCAGCTATTTTAAGTTTTTAGTTAGAATATTAATTGACGGTTGAAGTTCTATTATGACATTAGATATTTTCAAAGCCTGATATTGACGCTAAGCGTTGAAATCTGGTCGTGAATAAACATAATGGCTGGAATTTGCATGAGTTTCGTTTGAAATTCTGCACATTTTCCCACTTTCCGGGTTCGTATTCCCGCAAATCGTAGTCCAAGTTACGTCACGTTCCATGGGAGAATTTTGACTTAAAGTTTAAAAAACAATTTTCCATCCTAAATGAATGACACTTGCTTGAAACGGTTCTTCATCAGCAGGTAGATCTCCTGAAATAAAAAAAGCCTGCATCTCACCGTCTCAATTATTGAGTTTTTAGCCGATCGTGTCGTTAACATTAAGTAAATAAATGGTGGATTCGTCACCCAGTCCGTCTCATTTAAGCTGTGTCCCAATTCGCCATATAGGCAGCTAAATCGGAAGATTTAGGGAGCACGCCATCTTGAAGTGTGTCCCAATTCGTTAGGCATCATGGGGGAGCGGATTTAGGTGCCTTTCTCGGGGGTGAAATTTAGGGTAGATGGAGTTTATCCTAAATCCGCCTCCATATTGAATTTCCCATCATGCAAAGCGCTGCATGCGTCGTACAAGTAAACTCGAACACAAGGAAGTAGTTGAAAAGCGGCAAACATGGCCGGCAAGTATTTGTCTGTAATTGAAAATATTTCGCGACCCAACACCCGACTACAGAAGAAAAATTCTACTTAGTACACTTAAAAAAAAAACGAATTTAAATCCCAGAACACCGACACAAACTTAAATACCCCGAAAACTAAAAACTAACGAATCTCCAAACAAAGAAATGGATGAAAAAAATGTTATTCCACATTCCAAATATCACAACGCATACGAAGGTAGCCACAGGCGCCAAAAATATCTTAATTTCAGGTTTCATTTGTTTCATTCAGTCCTTTATTAATTACTCATATGTTTTTCATTCGTTTCCAGCTCGGTAGACGGCAACACTGGCGAAGGATGCCCCAAATCAAGCTCCCTCTAAATATTTAGGTAGCTAACCGCATCCTCCCTAATGCCTAACGAATTGGGACACGGCTTTATTTCGTAAGATATGAACGTCACAAAGTTCAAACTCCGCCATCTTATAGGAAATTTAACGATCTACGTATAAAACATCAATATCCATCCACAGTTTATTATCTCTCACGACTATTCAATGTATGTACAACTTTTTTAAATAAATGAGGGTATAAGTGAACCGTCTATTTTTCTTTCAGCGAGTAATAGTTCGTTAAATAAAATCAATGGTTGGCGAATTCACTTTGTGGAAATTTCGATTCATGTTAAGAATGAAACTACTTGTTTTTTTTTCCACCAATATATTTAACCATAAATAAACCGGTTTCGGCCTTTTCAGGCCATTATCAAGATTACAGAATTTTCTGTAATAACAGATTTCTGTAATCTTGATAATGGCCTGAAAAGGCCGAAACCGGTTGATTTATGGTTAAATATATTGGTGGAAAAAACCAAGTAGTTTCATTCTTAACATGAATAGTTCGTTAATGGTAAAACTTTTTTTTTTATCTTTGACGCAAATCAATGTTTGAAAAATTGTTGAGAAGCCTTTTGAGTTTTTTTTTTCTAGAAATATAGACGTATTTTAATACCGCCAAAACACGGCAGTTGTTATCTGCAATGCCATTTGGTTACCATTCCAGCCTCTTTCGCTTGGCGATCATCATGTCCCGATGCAAAATACCCGTCACGACGGAAACAACATCATCCAGCGGGCGTATTGACGTAGATGTTTACATGTGAGCTGATAAAAAAGAAAACAAGAGCGTTACCGTCTATTGTGTGCGCATTCCCAATATTCCCTCGGGTCTCTTTTCTACGATGGTTGGCACGAATCGCGTGCTCTAGGATCGTTCCCCATGCGTGAGCGGCACCATGGGCGAAATATGAATGTCAGACATAGACTGGCGTTCCGCTGATGAAATGAGGCGCAGGTCTTATCCACGCGGAGAACAACTCGTCTGTCTTGTTTTTTATTGTCTCTGCATAAAGTGGGATTTCAACCAACACTGAAGTGATAGAAATAAAAAAATTGTGTGAACCCGCAAAAGCCAGTTAATAATAAATAAAATTGGTGCTATATTATAATATTATTATTGCATATTATTGCATTGTCACCCGGTTCTGAGCTATGATCAAAATTTCATATCTCTAGACCATCAGGAAGTTGGTTTTAAATCGATTACAAAATTTGTGTACCCGCCAAAGTGAGCTAATAAAACGTGTTAAAATAGTCCTATTCCACTCTATTGATAAAACTTTATTTCACTACCTGAGTTGGGAAGCACAGAAGGTGCTGAAATGATGGTGACGAGTCATCCTTGCTAGCTGAACACCTTCCAATTTTATTTACCTTATAATTAGGTTATCGCTAGAGGTGGGTCGTTCGCGAACGAACGGGTCCGAAGGAACGGGTCCATAGATTGAACAAAAGGACCGAGGACCGACTTCTTCGGAACGACCGGTCCTTTCGTTCCTTTCGGTCACTCGTTCCTTTCTGTCATCCTTTCCCACAGGGGTAACCTTACGCGAGAAAAATGAAGCCACCAGCCTTGCGCTTTGGCCAAGTTCTGAATATGAAAACATTGCCTTCTTCCCTTGAACTCCGTGTATTTTAGCGGTGCAATTATTGTCGAATACGGGTCCCAGGAGCTAGTATAACACGTGAAATGTATTTATATATTAATACTAACCTTTTCGCCTTTTTTTTTGAAAGGATCGCCAAAGTTTTCCCACGAGAAAAATATCGTGTGTCATTTAGAACCCCAAGAAACTTAAAAACTCTATTCGACAAAAGCAAAGACCCGTTCAATCCTATGAAGAGAAGTGGCATATATGCATTAAAGTGTGGTGACTGCCAAGGTGTATATGTGGGGCAAACTGCCCGTAACTTTAATGTAAGAGTCAAAGAGCACCAATCAGCCTATTTTAATAATTGTGAACTTAAGAGCAATTTTTCCAAACACCTTTTAAACCATGACCACCACAGTGATTTTAATCTTGATATTTTATGTTTTGCAACCCGCAGACGTGTGCTTGACTCACTTGCGCTGCTCGAAATTTCAAAGACATTACATGACCCTGACTCGAAGATTTTAAATGAGTATTTGTACCCGTCCTCATCTCCCATCCTCACAACCGCCTCCCGAATTTCCCTCCCCCGCTTAACTCCCCGCCAATCACTGGTCCTGACCAACCCGCATCCACACCACCCTAATCACTCACCTCCACCCCCCTCCTACCAAGCATATACATATATAAGACTTTGAAAACCCGGAGAAAGCACCTGAAGATGACGCTCAAGCGTTGAAACCCGGGTCGTGTGTGTTTTTTAAGTTGTGGTTTTGTAAATGTAACCATTAAATCATCTGAAAGAACTAACCTTTTTACCTAAAATTAATGGTTGCTTCGATTCTTCAATTCGCGACAGTTCGTAGCAATAGAGAAAATAACATATGCCCCACAACATCGTCTGCTACGATGCCATCGGAAACCTAAGACTTACATAAGACCTCCCATTTCCCATGAATACTACATGCAAGTGTCGCTGGGGAAACTCCTGTGTTTAAATGACAGTTTCAAAGCTTATATTTGTCACCGTTTATCACAAATTGACGTAATGACGTATGTCCGGAATGCCTTAAATATCGTCTGCTCCGATGTCGACTTAAACCGAATATCTAATGATCATGTCCATTTCGCATTCCAAGTAGTTTAAATCGTCGTCATAGAATATTCTGGGTGCAAATGTTTTTTCTTTTTCTTCAATAGTCCTCAATTAATTACATATGTACGTAATAATTGATATCACAAATTCATACAATTTCGTCTTATCCAATGTTAATTGTGAGCATGGTCTGACGAAAAGAGGCCAAAGACACGGATGGTTACTAGTTAGCCATCACGTTGGATCATATTTCATCACAAGTGACTGTTCGGACCTGTGGATTACAGATGATAAATTTAATAATGAAATGCGAAAGCTGCCAAAAACATGTAGTGTACTCCCTGCGAAAAGAACTCTACGGCAAATGGGCAACATTTTTACTAGCGCACCTTCAACACCAAGGAACTTGGGGAAAGACCACAATATTAGTAGCTGTTAAGATGTCTTATTTATTCTGTTATGGCAACCAAACGCAGAGCACGATGCCATTTTTCACGCACAGACGGCCGTTCGCGGCAATCGCCTTATTTCCCCAATTTACGATATAAAACGCGAGACTACGGCACTTGTATTAATTTTGGAGGATGCCACAAGCACGTTTTATTCGCTAATATCCTCGATGAACTCAATACATCCACAACTGAGCCACAACATAGCCACGAAAGTCACCAGATTTCAATGCTTTTGCATAGGATCAGCCAATGTTTTCATAATCACAACATGGCTAAATGCGCAAAATTCGGCTTCAATTCTCGCCGCTGGAGAGAGCTTGCTGGCTACCCTTGTGTCCTTTCCTTTCGGTCCATCGGTCTTTTCGGTCCATCGTTCCTTTCGGCGTATGTGACTAAGCCCTCCTACAGAAGTGTGCAGCACTACATTCCCGTTAATCCTGCACTGCCTTACCATTGTGTTAGCTGCTTAATATTTGGCACATGGGTAGAAGAAGGTAGAGGCAATAAAATGTATTTTTTTCATAATTTTCTGAGATGGCATGTTGTGAGATATTCAAGGTCAAAGGTCACAGTAAATGACCTTGACACTCTAATCTGTCATAAGATGGTCATGTAGAGTATCAATAGAAAGCTCTATTCCTTAGCTTTTCAACGGTGTTAGACCTGGCACTCTACTAAAATTAGGGGAAAAGTTGCTGCCATTTGTATGTATGTGAGTTTGCCATTTTTTGCGAACATTTTTATTTCTATTAAGCCTGTATCTTGGACAATTTTCAAAATTTTAATGTGAAAATCGCCGGAATTACATATTTTGTCATATGTGTATATCATACCAAATTATTTCATCTATATCCGAACTGGTGATTTATGTGACATGGAATTTCTCTTCTGGTTTTCGTCGGAGCACGCAGCTGACGTACTGCGATGAATGTTACAACGTTACCAAGGGAAACTTCTGCTGTTTACCTCGTTTACCAAATTTATTTGGAAACTTCTTGAAAATTTGGCATTCTAAACTAATTAAAAATATACATTGCTGAATGATTAAACCCTCAAGGTAACTTTACCCTTCCCTTAAATTTTACACTTTGTTAAATAATCAAGATATCAAATCCTACAGAATAGCAATGAAGGCTGGAGTCGGTGTGATTACTGGCCTGCGTTACGAGGTGTAAAAGCTACGGTTTTAACGCCTTGGCGTGAAAGATTCACCAGAAGGAATATTTTCATTAAAATGTTAAAAATATAAAAATATATTATATAAATTCTAAGCCTGAATTTGCGCATTACTGCAAATTTTTATTAATCTTAGGAAAATAGTAATTCAAAGTGCAGGTTCCTCCTTCGGTAGTTTGAGCGCAATATCATTTTTCCCAGAAATTAATGTATTTGGTCAAATTTTAAATAAAATTGTTCGCCCTTTCAAATACGCCAAAATGTAGCCCCTTATCGAACTATTTCCTGAAATTATTGACGAATAATACCAGCCCTTTTGCATGGGAAAGGGTACGTGTATGATAACTCCAGAGAGAATAGCCAGGATAATATTTATGGACCCCATAAGTCAAGGGGTCTAAGTGACATTTTTGAAAAAAATAAGTTAGGTACAGGAATGGGATGTGAAAATAATAATCTTTTAGGTGGTAAAGAGATCCAAGTGATTTTCTTGACAGGTGCTGCTATCTAGGGTAATGCCTCTTAAATACTTACTGGGTTGTACCAAACATTTTCCACTTTGACTTAAGTTTTCTCTAAACAATGGTTTTGTTACTTAGACCCCTTGACTTCTGGGGTCCTCATTTGTAATCACGCAGTTTTTACGACTCAATCGCCTCTTTTCAATTTAAAACTCCCTACACGTCCTGTGATTTCAGTCATATAAATATACGTTATTGCTTCATTATTGTTGCAATCTTTAATTCTTACTTCTTAAATGTGCTAAAATTAATACATATAGATTCGAATATGATCTCCACTATGACTAGGGGACTATATCGCTCAAACTATCTTAAGGGAACGGTTACGCTATGCTAACTCATCGCTCTTCCCACGTGCTCGCACGCGTTCCGGCTCCCGATCCGATTTTCTGACCCAATCGTCCTCCCTCTCAACCCTTACGCCATCAACCCCCAAAGTCCTCATCACATGAGCCGTACACGTGCTCGGGTATCCTTCGAACCCTCGTCCCAACCCCTTTTTCGCTTCCGTATAAAAATACTTCTCTTTTTGGATCGTTTCATTAGTCACAATCCGTTGACCCGGACGTTCCCTCCGCGTGGAGTTCACGCTTCGCCAACTACACCTTCTCATTCCCCGTTTCTATTTCTCTCATACCGTCTCTGTCTTTATGCTGTCTTCGTAATTGACGGAAGAATAGAGTCGATGAGACTCGTCGGTTGCGTTTATGACGATGATTATGTTAGCATGCCGGTTAATTCACCAAGAATACCACACGAAGATAAGTAAGACCAAGACTAAAATCCTAGTATGCGGATAAGAGAAGCTGAATGTAGCAGTCATCCTGGTTAAATTAAATTAAAGCCAGTGTATTCCTTCACTTATCTCGGAAGTACCATCACGTGGGACGGAATAAGTGCAACGGACATAAAGCGGAGAATAGCCCAAGCTAAGAAGGCGTTCATGGGAAAAACACGACTGCTGTGCTCGTAGAAGATAGCACTACAAACCAGGAAACAGTATGTGAAATTATGCGTGTGGAGCTTAGCTCTCTACGGAGCGGAAGCGTGGACCATTGGAAAAGTCGATCAGAAAAGACTTTGAAACCAGGTGCTATTGGAGGATGCTTAAGATAAAATGGACGGAAAAAATAAGAAATGATGAAGTGTACGGAAGAGTAGAAGAGGAGAGGACCATGTGTAACACCATGAATGAAAAAAAAAACAGATTGGACACACAGATTGGATTGGAAAAACTCTGAGACACAATGCTTGAGTGAAAAACGTAATTGAAGGCAAATTAGAGGGAATAGTCCCCAGAGGAAGACGCAGGAATAAGAGTATGGACTGAATAAAGAGGAAAGTACATAGGAATAGATACCAGAAGGTAAGGGAGCACGCATTGTATATGGAAGGGTAAAGGGCTGCAGTCAACCAATCTTAGGGTTGAGCGACCATTGATGAGAGAAGGTTCATGTTTCTTTACATGTATTAGAATAATTATCGTCAGTATTTTCAACACGCTCGATCGTATCTCCTTTAATGATATCTTTCTTCATTTTGTAATACGCTCTGAGTTCGTGAGAGAATTAAGCTAGAAGTGTATTCGCTCTATATCGATGATATGGATAGAGTTAATTGATTTCGCCGGTGATAGGATAATGCCTACTTAAATTATATAGTGTGTGTGATAGTAATAAATTTTAAGATCTGTATTGCTTCATGACGCGTAGTGTTGGGCCGCTGAAGAGCACCACGCGCGTTTGAATGCGCTTAAATGAAATGAAATAGCCGATGATATGGTTGCGCGGTGCAACGAGTACGGTGAAATTGGGAATTTTTTACAAAGGAACTTAACAAGTTGCAATGATACTTGAAGGAAATAGAGTTCCCTCAGATTGTATGGATTTGTCGGTCTATATTGTAAATATAGTGGTAAGACCCAAGCTCTCAGGGAAAATAGGCAGAGGTAAACCCTGGAAAAGACGGAAGGATTGCGTGAGAAGTGGCATGCCCGTGTGAGGTGCAATGGAAGACTAAAGATAAGGCTAGGATGAGGAAGAATCAGCATAGACCCTACCTTGGACTATAGTCTGCCGCAAAGCTCACCATTATTCCCATAGGCAGTTTTACACGGGGCACGAAATTGCAAAACTTAACACTACATTAATTCCGCAATCTCCCGTGCAATACTTATTGCGAAAACGAATGCGTAACTGCTTTACACGGTGGTCGTAAGTATGCATTCATTCGTGAATTCCAGTCGTCTGATAAGTACGCTAAGAGCGATTGTTTTGTTCAAACAGGAGAGATACGATATTCTGTACTCGACGTTGTTTACCTTCAGTGAAAAATGGGAAGATCATTTACATGTGACGTTAAACATGAATACATAATAGACTATAAATAAAAAGGGTCTTAGAACAGATCCTTGAGGCACTCAACATGGAAGTGTAGCTTTATTGGATAGCTTACTCTCATAAGAAGTTTGATGGTGTCTACTAGATAAAAAGCTAGACAAGGTATTCAATGGGATGCCTCTAATTCCATGGTACTCTAACTTACTCATTAAGATGTCGTAAGGGACCATGTCGAAGGCTTTGCTAAGGTCGTATTGCACCATTGCTGTATATTCTTTCTTCTCAAATCCTTCGTTGATTTTAGTGCAAATGCTTTCTACAGCATGTGTAGTCGACCTGCTTTGTCTAAAGCCAAATTGGCAAGCTGTCAATATATTGTTCATTTCAAAAGGCGACACTAGTTGATTTTGCATTATTGTTTCTATAATTTTGGACGTCCTTCGAGTAACTGTAAATATCCTCCCACACAAAGAATAACTGTAAACACCCATCGCTCAGGTTATCGAACCTTTTCGTCAGTCAACTTCCCGTGAACTTTGGTGTCGTTAATCATGCGACCGCTAGATGGAGAGCTATTCGTACAGAGTTCGAGAAAGCGACCACCGGATTAGAGCAGGGGCTATTCTGACGTCTCGCATTCATACATTCGTGCATGCGTTCTTGAATTTCTCCGCTTTACACGGTGCATTTTGAAATTCACGATTGCACATCTACATCTACGTCTACGTCATACCCTGCAAGCCACCCAAAGGGTGTGTGGCAGGGGGTGCTTCCACACCAGGCATGCATGAATGATACGGTAGAACACCGAAATTACTTTGAAACCCGCGTACCACACATGCAAAGCGCCAATTAAAAATATAATACCCAAGAAACATTCTATCGTCAATCGTTCCAACATGCAAGGGATACAAAGAGTACTACTACAGATTCTAAATATCATGCTTAAATAAGAACATCAATATTTACATCATGCATAAATAAGAAAGAGGAGAATATAAAGAAAAAGATTTACTGTCTGCCTATTGTCACAATTCGAACTATTCATGACGACGATCACAGCTGTTATGGTCCCGAATGGTACGCGGAAAAAATGACATTTTATACCTATCGGTTCTACAATCTAGCTCTCTAATTTTATTGGCGCGATACATTAGCTTGTGCAATACGTGCCCCGTGTAAAACGGCCTTTTAACTAATTGACAAATTAGGCGCGCTAGCTAAGTTTGGGGAATCACTTTCGCAAGGAAAAATACGCATCACGTTTGTGCGACGAGGACGCCACCAAATCTCTTCTGAATCTATGGACGGTACCCTTCGTGCTTTCGTCTCATTTCCGCATCCCTCATTTCACCCTTTTCCGTGGGGCTCTAGCGTTCTAATTTTTTCCAGTCTAAGAGGTCGATTGTCTCGCCCTTTAGTGCGTGACGCGAGGTCTTACATTTTTCAAAATGATGCTCCTCAGTAGAGTTTCAGCGATTCGTGTGCGGGGTAATTTTTTTTGCTACTTACGTGGCACTCCGTGTGTCGTGGTATCTTCTGTAAAAAGTAGGACAGCTGAATAAATTTGTTTAATCCACGGGCGACTGAGTGTTGGTTGGTCGATCACCGAAGAGATTGTAAGATTTGGAAAACAAATTATGAAATCAATGCGGGAAATGCGGGGTAAGTAAAATTAGTGTTAAAAAATTTCTTTGATGAAGAAAAATAACCTGTTCATTAATATGGCGCTCACTCGAGCACGTAAGGTGAATAAAGGCAGTTTGAGAGTGGTAATTCCCCTGTCATAATAGAGATCAGTTTCAAATTATACGTTTTAATTTCTTCAGCTGTGGAAAGCATGAATTAAATATCACAATATTAATCGCGAATTAATTGCGGACATATATGCGCCGGAAAATGACATATATGAAAGGAGTGTTCTTCGTAGGCTTGGCCATGTTGAGAGAATGGATGAGAGTCGGATAACAAAACATATATAACAGTGAAGTGAATGTGCGAGAAGTAGAGGGAGGCCGAGAAAATTGTGGTTGAACGTGGTTGAAGAAATTGTTTGGAGGAGGAATATTAGGAGTCATAAAAACAGGAGGGCGTGTATGAAGCAGTGTATGGGGGTAAATGAGGCAAAAAAGGTTTGCTAGGACATGTCAGTATGGAGGAAATTATTGAAGCAGAGTTAGGTCTACAAATATGTGTTTTTGAGTGAACCTTTGTGACTGTGCCCACCCCGGAAGGGAACGGCGTCATTTATGTGTACGTATGTATTAATTGCGAAATTTTGAGCCAATTATTTTGCTTTTGAGTCGAAATCTGGGTCGGTAATAACCTTTTAGGTGTGGAATATACTAAGATATTTTTTGGTCGTGCCTGTGATAATTTTCCACACAATTACGCCTTCGATCTTTAATTTTATAGGTGTAAAACAACAGGAGGAAGCAGATGACGGTGTCTCTGCGTGAGAATGGAAAATAAAGCATGCAAAGAGAATAATACAGATTCAAGTGCAGCATTTATTCGCAGAAACTTGGACTTTTAGGAAGAAGGGCACAAATAGGCTGCCGGCGTTTGAAATGTGGGCGTGCAAGAGAATGGAGGATGTGTGGGGGACGGAATGGAAGACGGATGAGAACGTGTTTGGCATGTTGGGTGAGGAGAGGAAATTTCTGGAGAACACTAGAGGGAAGCTGAATTGGTGGATGAAAAAGGTAATCAGGGGTAAGGAATACTAATGTGATGTATTTGGGCTAAACGAGGAAGGTAGAGAAACAGAGTAGGCCTTCTGTGGAGGTTGACGAGAGGTAAGATGTACACTATCGTGAAGAAAGAGATTCGTGTAAGAAAATATTGGTCCGCGCTTGAAAAAATCTGGAGGAGAATTTCTCTCTTCCATTTCATCTACGTTTACTTCTACATATTACCATGTAAGCCACCTCAAGCTTGTTTGGCAGGGGGTGACTTATCACCTACATGAGCTGCAGTAAAGAAATTTACTTTCAACAACAAGCACCACACTATTGGTAGGCTACAAATGCTACATAAACTACTAAAATAATCTATAATATAACTATATAAAGGTGACACAAGAGTCATGGAGGGGACTTGCAAAACATGGAGCTTGCACTACTTGGAAGATTTAGAAACTTGCATTAGGGGGTATACGAATTAATCAGCAACACTACCTGTCAAGTAACCTACTTCAAAGTCTAAACACAGCCATTATGTTCTCTTATCGATCGCGGGAAAAACGGCATTTTAAACCTTTCTGTTCTATAATCTATATCCCTTATTTCATTATCATGATCTTATCTACTGTACTAGTATGCCGGAGTTCGTAAAATATTGATTACTTCGTCGGAAAATAATTTGATTTTGTATTTTAATAAAAGATAGAGTAATTTTCAATGGACGATGTGAAAGCGATTCCCTTCCAAGTTGTTGCAAGAGGTCAGTAACACTAACAAGACTATCATAACAGCCTTTCACGTATCTTTCTGATCTTCTCTGCACACATTCTAGCTCTGCTTTTAAGCCTACCTCATGAGGATCCTTAACATTGGCAGTGTATTCTAAGTGGGGTTTAACAATGGAGATGTAGCTGATTTCTCTGACTTTGTCGTAGAACTTCCCAAGTTGAAATATGGAACTATTCGTAACCGGTAGTGAACTCCTAATATGATCACAGCTGTAATATTTAAGGTTAATTCAGTCCAACATTATTTCTGTCGTATATTTAACTTTTAAAAGATATACGTTGGACCCATCGTATTTTATGGCGTCCCTTCAACGAAGTCCATCTTGCACAAAGTACTTGATCTCGATGATGTTTCGTAATTCTTCGAATAAGAGCATTTGCGACTCGTCTCTTCGATATTCTCCGGAGAACTTAAAGAGCGCTGTTGTTCCCGGCTACCCTGTCCCTCGAGGCTCCCCTCCCTCTCCCCCCCCCCCAAACGATATAAGGCTTATTCCCCGTGCTCCTTGCTGCCATACTTTTCCCCAGGAAGCTTCCTCCTCGACCTTTTGTTTCATTTTTATTCCCCCAACCCTCGCTTTTATGCGTCCCACCATCGATTCCTCTTTTCCACCCCTTCCTGAGCCCAGCCTCTCCCCATCCTTTCAGAAATTCCCCCAATGTGCCTTCTACTACCTCTTTCTCCTCCCCCATCTCTCTCTCGTCTTTTCAACCCACCTCCTCCTCCTCATCACAAGTTCCCTGCCTCTCTTACCCTTCGCTCTGTTTGTTTTCTTAAAACTTTTCCCTCGGGAGGGGGTGGATTCCGTTTTCTGCGTCCGGAGAACTGATCGTTCGCGTATCAGGGGTTTTTTTTGGGTACTGGGTAGGGCGGAAAATTCTTGCCGAGGTGGATTTTTCGACCCTCTGTTGCCCTCTCACTCTCGTATTTTTGCTGCACGAGGAGTGCGGAGTGTATGCGGGCCTACCGTGGTTGAGTATTAAGGCATGCTTCTCGTTTCTGTCTCCAGCTCTGGAGTTGATAGCAAGAGTGGAGGCCTGAAAGATTCGATGGTTTCGTGACGAATTTTTGGAAAACGCTTTCTCAACCTTAACTATGTCTTTGAATGGGAGGATACCAATCAGCTTAATTAAAATAAAGTGAACACTATTTTACTTACTGATAGAGCTTTTTAATTACTTAGGTAGTACTCTAGAAGACAAGAGACATACGGAAGGGAATAGCGCTAGCGAAGGATGTGAAGGGATCTTGGGTAAGGATTTGAAGAAGAGGCTGGTGAAGAGCTTGATTTGGGGAGTTGCGTTCTATGCAACATGGACCCTCATAAAAGAGAACGAGAGTAGGCTACAGGCATTTGAGATGTAGGTGTGCAGAAGGTGAGGTGGACGGAGAGGAGGACTAACGAGGAAGTGCTTGAGATGGTGGGCGAGGAAAGGAAACTTCTGAATGAAATTCGAGATTGACAGAGTAGGTGACTTGAGGACGATTGAAGGGGCGATGGGTTGCTCAATAATGTGATGGAGGGAAGGATTTTGGGCAAGCGGGGAAGAGGAAGAAAAAGAACAGGTTTCATGGACGGGATGAAGAAGGGTAAATCGTATGCAGAGTCGAAAAAGGACATACTAGAGCAAGATAGGCCCTTGAAAGTGTAAAAACCGGGAGGAGATTCTCTAACTTTCATCGAAGCCTAGCTTAATCGGTAGAATAATTTTGAAAAACTTCTTACTGATGAAGATGCTGACATCCGTCTGTAACGCAGGAACTTCAGGAAGACCCTAATATCTACCTCTGATCTGCAGATCTGGAGTCTAATCATTAAAACTGTGGGAAAATGGCACATGAATCGTCCAATCATTAGTTGTCCTGACATGAAGGAAAGAGTGTAGAATCCTTATGTGCGACAGAAAAGTCTATAATTTAAGCGTCTGCCGAAATGGAGAATTTAACCCGGTGGGAAGATCGAGCTCAACAAGACTTAGGACTTCTCCCACCGATGCTTGCTCTCAGTCAATTCGAAAATGAGAGAGCCTGCTGAGTGTTAATTTGTGGTAGTTTACTTGGTTAGCTTAGTACTTCAGTTTTCGGGGAGTATGTCGGAAGATTTAGGCAGGAATTTGAGCATTGTGACAAAAGAACATTTTTCCTACACGATTGTTTTTATAGGTCGTCCGCTTTTTCTACTTTAAGGAGTCCTTTTTGATACAATTCATCTTGAAATGAAATTGTGAAAATTACACTTTGTGTTTTCACACGATTGTTTATCAGGTCAAACGCGGCTTAGAGGATTGACTACGATTATTTCATTGTTGACTGGTCATCATTTGGTTCTATGCTACTTAATTAAAAGGTTGGTTGTCAACAATCCCCGCGTTAACTCCCCATTTAGATGTTATTTTTTGACGCTCTCATAGTTTTCATGTAAATTTCGTTCTTTGATAAGTTTAACCTGTTGCATTAACTTATATGTTGAAGTTCTCGTAACCTCCTTATGACTACTGCTTCTCTCTTTGCCACCCTACGCCCAGATATACATCCTCCTTTTCCGATTGAACGGTGCGTTCTAAGGTAGAACTTCTAACCTCCGTCACGTCCTTCAGTGATCTCTCTTGAAACGCCCACCAAATTCTAAATGTAACCTTCTCCTCGTTTTCGCTATCAATCTGCTTTCCTTCCCTTATCGCTTTTCGCATTTCCTCGTTTGCCTTGGTCGTTATTATATTTCCCTTTCTATTCTTCATCTTAGATATTCAAGCCTCCGACATCTTACCGCAATCACCACCTCTGCGATCGACGGAAGCCACTCTTCTTCATAATGATTTTACCAATATTTTCCTGATCTATTTGTTTTGAGCCCCCCCTCATCCCGAAAATCAATTACGTTATCCTTCGATGTTCCATTTCCAATTCGATCCTGCACCTTATTGCTTCTTAAATTCTAAGCTCATTCTCTTCCAAAATACTCCATAAATATATTTCTCCCGCTCCATGATAAATTCCAACGATTATGTTTACAAAATTAACCTCTGGATCTAATGTAGTTGGCATTTAAATTTTCATGTGTCCATAATTGGAATTTATCGAAACTGTATTGCCAAATGGGTTAAAAAAATATCTCTTCCCTTATTAAATATATTCAAAATTATCTATGTGCCTATATCAAGAAAATATTCTTCTTCTGCTTATCAATTCGTATTTGAAATATGCGTGCGTCAATAAGGAAAACGTTTTTTCAGGAAAATACTAAGCAATCGTTAACTCGCCGGCACCGGTGGCGACGGGGTGATATCCTCGCTTGCTGGTCAGAGTGTTGCGGGTTCGAATCCCGCCCTGGTGGATTATCACCTATCAGAGCATGGATGTTTACGTTAGTCCATTGTTGTTGTTGTTATTCACCGGACATAAATTGGCCAAATGCATTTCATTTGTGGTAGTTATTATAAAATTTAAAAAATAAAAACAAATGCACATATTAAGGAACAGCTCCGTCTTACCAGCCTGGATACTAAAATCAGTTGTCGTTATAATTTAAAACTTTTCAAAATATTTGTCGTGAATTCCTTGCAAAAGAAACATCTCAAGGTATGTTTTTTTTTCCTTTTTAAGGTCACCCAAAGGCAAAAGAATGAGAAATCTTATATTCCAAAACGCTTGCATGTAGGGAGATCACACGTTCGCAGCATTCGGCGGAGCAAATTTTATTTTCTTCACATTCTCGTTGTCCTCGCCAGCGTTTCCCCATTCATGTATTCTGTCGCTGCCGTTCCTGCCTCCTTGTATTATCCTTCCTTGACTTCATCCTCTTCCACCGACGAACAAACCATTCCCCCAGCGTCTTGCTGCGTCGCGCCTCAATCATCCCCTTAAATTCCCTCCGGCGTCTATACATCTTTACCTCTTTCTCTTCCTTTCGGGGTTGCATTCCATTCTTGGTTCATCCCTTCC
Organism: Ceriagrion tenellum; assembly: GCA_963169105.1. Lineage (NCBI taxonomy): Eukaryota > Metazoa > Arthropoda > Insecta > Odonata > Coenagrionidae > Ceriagrion > Ceriagrion tenellum. The sequence goes on from OY720644.1 coordinate 80,247,904, forward strand.
CCTTCCTTTAAAGACCTTAACTTTTTTTTACATATTTTTTCCGTCTCTTTTATACTTCCCATAGCTTTGTTCGATTTTTTTCCTCAGTCGTTAACGCCTCCGTTCTGGATATAAAGCTTTTACACCTCGGGCCTTTCAGTTTCCATTATTTTGGGGTTAAAAAGGTGTCGGGTGTGCCAAGGTATGGGAATCCTTTTGGTTTGGTCGTTGGAACAGTGGCTTCAAAACGTGAATTTGGGCTGATTTTTAGTGTATTTTTTCTTCAAAATTTAGTATATGGTAACTGAAGGTAATAACGCCACAGGGACTTTAAGGAATTTTTAAGGATACATGTCGTTGATGGCAGGACCTGTATAACGGCTAGTAACGGAGAATTCAACTATGCCCACCCTTGGAAGCGATCTTGAAACGTTGTGCTATTTCAGAGTGAGTTTAGCAGGAGCCAGAAAAAGATGCAAGCTCGTCAGCCCACGCTTCGGACGGCTTGAATGTTTATTTGAAGATGACGTAAGTTCGAATAATACCGTAATGCGATAAGTTATAAGGAATATGATTTCTCTCCAGTTTAGAAACTTCATTAACATTGTTTTCATAAAAAGAACAGTTAAATTTAATCACTAATTACAGTGGCATGTTGTTTAAACTTAAATATGGCGTCTGCAGATGATAACGCCACAGCAGCGGAGGCATCATCGAGAAGCTTCGTAAAAACATTGTTCTGCCTCATTGGGGCTAATACCTTTCGTTATAAAGCCATAGTTTGCTTAGCTCGTAGGCTTCCGCGGATGCAGTGTTGATTGTTCCTTTTTTCGGGATTCATTCCGCGATGTATGTTTTTAAACAACAATATTTCGCTGGTCCTCCTGCCAGCTTCATCAGGTTAACTGAACTGCTTTATTTGTCTCGCTCGTCTTTATATATATGAGTCTGGACTCCCATTGTTGCCGGAATTTAAATTTGAAAAAATCCGTTTTAGACTGCTACTCAACTTGAAACCGTCTTCTCGGTTGACGTTCTCCGGTCTCTTCGCAATTTCTATAGCCTCCCTGATTAATCTTGGGTAATAGCGTATTTCCCTAGCTATTAATCTTGTCTCCTCAAAGTTGAAATTATGAGTGGGGCCGCTGAGATGGTGTTCGGCTATTGCAGAAATGCGGTAATTTTTATTTTTAATTTCCCGTTGATGCTCTTGGAGGCGTATTTTTAGGGCTCTGCATGCATATGTAGGACATGGCCTACATATGATTGTCCACAGCTACACAATACTTCGTATATTCCTCCGTAGAGGTTCCGTGGAAGCGGGTCTTTGGCTTTCAGAAGTACGTCCCCTGTCTTCGTCGTGCATGTGAATCTGCTAGCAACGTTGTACCTCGAAAGAACTCTAGAGATTTTCTCCGTAGTTCCAGACGCATAAGGGAGAGCGGCAAAGTAAGGACGATGATTTCTATTAATTGTGGAAATATTGTGGCAGTGGAGGATTAAGGAGGGAGTGAGTGGGGTGGACATCCTCGTAATTTCTAGAACAATCGAATAAATTATAACTATGTGGCTTGTTTTCCTATTCAAGTTTTTATCTTCACCAACTCATAGTGTGTAATCTGCTGAGAACTGTGCGAATAGGGGATGCTTAGCTGAACTACTTTTTATATAATCAAACTTTTTTAAATTTAACTGCTGTTTTATAATAACAATTTCTTTGTAATTGCAATAATGGGTAATATTTTTATGACAATACTCTGAATGTCTTTTTACCTTTACTGAAGGTAATTACGCCAGTTTGTTCAGTCCGTATTATTTTCCATCTATTTCACCAAATACAAGTGATTATGGTATTATTGAAAAAGTGTTGGATAAATAGCTTGACAAGATATTTGCAACCAAAATTTTGGAAGTAACAAATGATTTAATAAAAAGTTATAGCAAATTAACTGAATTGTAAGTAGGGTTATTACCTTCATTTACCCTATCTGGGGGACCGCATGTGCTTTTGGCACCATTTCAGTGCCATCCTCACGTATTTAGCTTAAGCAGTCGGCACACTTCAGGTTGCCAAACATTTTAAATGCCAACCCTTGCTCTTTCTGGGGGAGTGGGTCTGCTCTTTTATCGTTTCCCGTGGTGTAGGTCATGTTTTTATCCCTTTTAACCGGTTTCCCCCACTTTGAGGGCAGTTATTTTGTAAAACTACTCCGAACTATGCTTTTTTTTATTTCTTTAATATGCCATAAATGTTTCCAATTAGACTAGGTTTTACTATCGAGCTTAAGGCAGAATTTGACTTCCAAGTAGTGCTGGAACACCGGCAAACATACTCTTCTGACATTCTTCTAAGTTTAAATAAGTTGTCATCATCATATTTTCATGTTATATTTTAGGAATTAATGTTGTATTATCATATAACTGCAATAGCCAAAATATGGTATATACAAGCCCGTGTATTTTTAAAAACGAATTTTTTTTTATTTTTCTGTTTAATTCAATATATTTTGATGCTCTCCTCATGAAGATTCTCCAGCGTTTTGTGCATTGTAGCATAATGAACAATATTTTCCAGTTGAATTTCACGGCGATATCAAAATGACTCGCTGAAGCGCGTGTGATGACGAAGAATGCACATAATTTTGAAGACCATGTACTTGAACGTGTTCGAATATGCCTTTCAAAGCTATTTAAGGATAATCTACGCATTAAATCTCATCGGGATAAATCAGTATCAAAATTTAATTGCTCATCATAAATGCCAAAACGAATGAATTGCATTTCATTCGTTCTCTGCACTCGCCGAAAAAAAAGTGGAATGGTTTTGCGTTGCAGGCGAAACTTTCGTGAGCGGCTGTCTTACGCGTAACTAACCTAACGCGGAAAGCTTGAGCGTCATACGTTGCTAAATCTGACATTCCGTTTCATTCAACACTTGAATTTTGGCCAAAACCGATCATGGCTTCGGCGCTATGCAAATGTCTGACTGTGCGTCTTTGTTGCTTAACCAAGGTTCTTCAGTGTTTTGTCTCCAGTGGCACACAGTGGCGAAACCATGGTCGGCTTTGAGAAAAATGAAAGTGTGGAATGAAATGAAGAGTTTTTAAGAGTATTTAGGAATTTGTATTGACAAACTTTTGTCAACCGCGCATTATTTTTCATTCAAAAATTAGGGAAATGTAATTTTATCTGTTGGCTTCATATTTAGGTGGCTCACGCCTTAGGCTGTGGGTCGTCCATCATAATTGATGGTAACATATTGCTCACCTTTTTATAAAGGGTTTGATTCATCGGCCTCTTGATACACAGTTCTGATTTCTCACTTCACATTTGTCGTTAAACTGCGGCGAAGGATACCCTTTTGCAGTCTTACAGCCCCGTCAACACGGTGTACATACCGAGGGGGCAAAAGCGAGCGACTGATCTACATTTAAGAAGCTAGCTAAGAATATGGTGGATACGCACAATCTTTGTCTATAAAACTGAAAGTATACTTATAAAGCTGAGATTTTGTTTGTTTTAACTTCATAGGTTCATAGTTCCATACCTCTTGACGGTTTCATCACACTTTGGCTTACGCGTAAACTTTACACACTCAGGCGTCACTTCGTGGAAGTATTTCATACTTGAATCTATATTAAAACAATCCTTGTACTTTTCCACTGATTTAATTCCATTAATTAATTATATTTATTATATATATGTACTACTATATATATATATGTACTACTATATATATATGTACTACGCGATTCGCAGCTTGCTGCATCCTCAGGTACAATTGTTTACGTGTTATTTATTGATATTTACGATAGTAACAAACGCTAATAAGCAGGGGAGAGAGGTGAGCAGGAACGTAGGTTAGGGGCTTGTGAAAAGGGAATTTGTTCTGAAAGGAAAGGGGAGAGATACGGAAAAAGAAACTCGTCGCAAAGGTTGCTTGACTCTCTGATAATTTCCATTTGCTCCAATGCATCCATCTTTTAAACTTTTGGTAGGACACGTAGAATTTTGGGGATAACATGGCTTACGCATTTCCAAGGTCATGGTGGGACTGAACCCAGTTTAAGTGAGGCTCAAGGGCACCAGTAGTCCATATATGGACCCTTTTTTAGGTGACTAATTTTCATAAGAAAAGTGTTGGACTAAGGCGCATCGTTTTTTTTAGTTGTTTTCCTTCATGATATTTACATGGAATTCTTAGTTACGTCTGATGAAAGAACAACGCTTATAATTATTGCATGCGAATTTCGTATTCTCTTTGTTTTTCACCTGAAATTTGAGTTATGGCTCTGAATTCTTCAATTTTCGTTCTACCTAACTGTAGATTTTTTTATTCATGCAAACCGCAAAATTGGTTTGGAATATAAACTTATGGCTGAGGCACTTACGGCTCAGGTTGTGTCATCAATACATCAGCGTTACAGCGAGATTTTAGTTAGGGTGTTATTAATCCCTACATACATCTACATCTACATCTACGTCATACCCTGCAAGCCACCCAAAGGGTGTGTGGCAGGGGGTGCTTTCGCACCAGGCATGCATGAATGATATGGTAGAACACCGACATTACATTAAAACCCGCGTACCACACATGCAAAGCGCCAATTACAAATCTAATACCCAAGAAAAATTCTATCTCCAATCGTTCTAACATGCAAGGGATACAAAGACTACTACTACAGATTCAAAATATCATGCATAAATAAGAACATCATTATTTACATCATGCATAAATAAGAAAGAGGAGAATATAATGAGAAAGATTAACTGCCTGCCTATTGTCAATACTCGAACTATTCATGACGACGATCACAGCTGTTATGGTCCCGAATGGTACGCGGAAAAAATGACATTTTATACCTATCGGTTCTACAATCTAGCTCTCTAATTTTATTGGCGCGATCTAATCTGCCGTAGTACGAAGGGGTTAATAGTATATTTTTTACGTCGTCAGTAAAATGATTTTCCTGAAATTTATTTAGGAGGTTAAGCCTATAATTTAATCTACGCTGTGATAGCGATTCCCATCCTAATTCTTCTAACAGTCCAGACACACTAGCCAACTTATCGTAGCATCGTTTCACAAACCTAGCTCCTCTTCGCTGGACGCGATCTAACTCTGATATCAACCCCGTTTCGTATGGATCCCATACACTAACAGCATATTCCAGATGAGGCCTAACGATTGAAAAATAACAACGTTCTTTCACTTTCTCATCACATTTTCCGAGTACTCTCTTGATAAAGCCTAGCTTCCTATATGCTTGACCGCATATTTCCCTAATATGTTTTCCCCAAGATAGGTCGTGACTAATTGTGACTCCTAAGTACTTAACAGACTCGGCGTGAATAATTTCTGTATTTTTAATTCTGTAAGCCCTAACTGGCCAATTTTTCTTTTTCCAAAAGCTGACTGCTACGCACTTTTTTATGTTTAGTTCCATCTGCCACTTTTCGCACCAAGCATGAATAGCAAGTAGGTCGATTGTTAACGAGTCGCTATCTTCGGAATTGTTAATATCCCTATACACAACCGCGTCGTCTGCGAAGAGTCTAAGCTTACTTTTAACGACGTTGCTAATATCATTTATGTACAAGAGAAATAAAAGTGGACCAAGTACACTTCCCTGAGGAACACCCGATGTAACGCTAACTGTGTTTGACATGATACCGTCTATGACAACCCTTTGTTCCCGCCCATGTAAGAATTAATTAATCCAACTAATAATGTTTTTATCTATTCCATATGCTTCTAGTTTTGAGAGCAACTTAACGTGAGGTACCTTATCAAAAGCTTTCCTAAAATCGAGGAATATCATAATATACATAATGAATTTTCATGTCAAATTGGAAGGACTATTTTAGCTTCTATGTTACAGTTTCATTTTTTGTTATTCCATCCATTCAACCGTCTTCTAGTCGTATGTATAACTTAAAGCTGGGACACAATCAACGTGTACGTGTAACGTGAGCCGTTAAGGGTAATACGCAAAAAGATGGCTGACGGGTTAGTATAGCAAACGGACACAATCTACGTGTACGGGGAGTACGTGTACGCGAGAGATGGGCAACTTCCATCTCTTCCCGTGTCCCGTACACGGAAAACCAATCAGAATAGCCCTGAGAATCCGGGAATGGGAGCCATCTGTCGGCAGATACATCCAACTGTTGAAGATTGCTCTTGGCGAAGACAACTTATTTACTTCCACAGTTGTTTACACCTGATCTCTTAGCTGTGCCTGCGTTAGTCAATTGTTACTCCGGGCCGCGTTAACGTCGATTGTGACCGCTGACTTGGCGTTTCCCGTCTCCCGTTGTCCCGTTAACATCTCACGTCACTCGTACACGTTGATTGTGTCCCAGCCTTTACAGAGCAAGCAAATTTCCGTTCATACTCAGTGCCGAAATCAAGGCTAAAATATAAAATCTGATAATAATTCGATAAATGAAATTTTAAGCAACACAAAACTGCGCGCCGGCCATCGGAACTGATAGCTGCATATTTTCATCGCGCATTTTGACTTCTGTCCCTTTAGTTACGTGTTAATAAGCGTATAAATAAGTTCTATTAGTGACCATCAGGCTATAATAGCAGAGAATCAAGAAGAACTCGAGAAGGTGATGGAAAGAATTAAGAAGAAAAGTGAAGAGTATGGAATGAGGATAAATAGAAAGAAAACTATGGTTATGAGGGTAGCGGAGACAGAAGGACCATTAAATATATGGCTGGAAAAAGAGAAATTAAAACAAGTAAGTTCCTTCAAGTACCTTGGAGGTAAAATTACTCAGAACGACAATTGTACCGAGGGAATTAAAAGTAGAATTGCGCAAGGAAAAGTGGAATTGCGCAACGAAAAGTAGCATTTAGCAAGATGAAGGAACTGGTGGCATCGAGGAATGTCAGGACAGATATAAGAAAAAGATTTGCCAAGTGCTTCATATGGAGTATTGCCTATACGGATGCGAAACTTGGACCTGAAGAAGAGAGAAGAAAAGTTCTTGGAAAGCTTTGAAATGTGGCCGTGGCGACGAATGGAGAGAATTGGGTGAAAACATAGAGTTGGAAACGATGAGGTGCTGAGGAGGATTGGAGGAGAAAAGAGTATTTTGAGAGAAATTAAAAAGAGGTAGACTAATTGGATTGGGCAAATTTTATGGAGGAATAGTGTCCAGAAATTAATTGCAGAAGGGAAAATAGAAGTGAAGAGAAAGGAGGAGGCATGGAATGCTGACAGGCATCAAAAGAGGAAGGAGCTATGAAGAGATGAAGAGAGAGGCCCAGGACAGAATGCTGTGGAGGCAGTACCGTGGAAACCTGTCCAAGGACAGAATCACAATTATGATGGTGATGAGTGCATGTATGTTTTTTTTTATCATTCTATTGCCGGCGATTTGGGCTCATTACAAATTTTCTGGGAATGGGATAAATGGATTGTGAATAAATTCCATCTTCTTGATTACCTGATGATGACTGCTAGTCAGGTGAAACACGTGTTGTACGATCTGAAAATAATAGACGGTACGGTATCCTTTGTGTATCATTTTGAGATAGTGAATAATATTTTCCCAACCGTATTCTCATTTAACTCGTAACATTTCTAAGTCCTTATTGCCATAAAAACTGTTGTGTTTTTCGCGGTTATTTCCCTACGGGTCGGTCCTTGCCTTTCGTGGGGAACGTAAGGACACACCTCAGGGGTGCAACCGGTGCCCCAACAATCCTTTCCTTCAGTCTTTTACCCTCGTGTTTAGCGCGGGAGTGATAAAAAACGGTGCAAATAAACCGGACAAGATGATCGATTAGCTCATTCCGTCCGACGTTGGTGGTGTAACTTTGATTGATTCGCCCTTCGCTGGGTCCGGCTTGCGTTGTCTTCGGGTGCTAGGGGGAGGATTAAACGCTCGAGGGGAGGAGATGGGGAGGGAGGGAGCGTTGTCGTGTCGGACGGTCCGTCAGTGCGTGGGTGGGAAGGAGGCGGGCGACTTGGTGCGACGCAAGTGGGAAAAGTGGGGTGTGTTTGCACACTGTGGCGACAGAACCAATAAATCGAGGAGATTTGAAACTGGAGTAAAACTCGGGTAGGCATCAGGAAATTTGATAGTGCTTGGAGAGAAACTTTGTGCGTTTAGTGTGTTTATTTGTTTTTTTACGGCAATTAGCGATCGCTATGTATCGTGCGTTATGATGCCCATTGTTGCCACCTGTCGTCTTTAGATTACTTTGAGAATAAATTCATACATGTATTTTAATTTATTAATGCGGCGACCTTGCGAATGAAACTCATATTGTCCTGTGTTAATCAGGGAACTTAGTGATCGCAAGATATTGTGCGTTGTGTTGCCCATTACTATCATGCCTATTGTTGACACTTTTCGTCATTCGCCTGCTTTTGCTTTGAGGGTACAGTCATATTTATTCATGTATTAACAGGGCAACCTTGGGAATGAAGCTTTGCTTGTCCAGTGTTCCCGTCACGGAACTTAGCGATAGCTAGGAATCGTGCTTTATGATGCCCATGTCTTACACTCTTCGTTCCTCACCGACTTTGGCTTGGAGGAGTCAGTCATGTTAATGATCGGCAAAATTGGACGCAATGTCATTCGATACTTGCTATTCAAGTTCCGTAATTAATACTCTTCCAAGGTGTGTGTGTTTATTTATTTTTTTACGGCATTAAGCGATTGCTATGTATCGTGCGTTATGATGCCCATTGTATCTTCTGTGAATTTCAGTAGCTAGCAGTGCAGTTTTTTTACGAGTGCAGTGTAGTGCAATTAGCTGTCCTGAATATCTAAAGACGAGTAGATGAGCATAAAGTAGAGCCTGTAACAATGGCCTTGAAGGCATTGTCGGAGTGTTTTACAGGCAGTAAGTGTAAGTTGTTGTATGGAGAAGTGTGGAATTGGTCTGAATAAAGAAGCATTTTCAGAGAGGGAAACCACCAGGTAGACCTCTTGGTCGTCAAAATATAGAATACTGTTTTAATAGCTACATAATGTTTTTGGGGACTTGGTCAGTATTGAAAGAGGACGTATTTAGGCTTAGGGTGTATCTTTTTCTGCGGTGGGGATCGGGTTGGTGTGGTGGCTAGAGTACTCGCTGACCACACGGACGGCCAGGGTTCAAATCCCTGCAGAGGAGGATGTTTTTCAGAAAAAATCCGATCCCTACTTGAGTCTCTTTTGGAGGGCGCTTAAGTGCTGTACTCTTAAGTGCTGTACTGTAACTCCGTCTGTTGTATGAGACGTTGAACCGTGGTCACCTTAGTGCAAGAAAAGTTTCGAAAAGAACAGGCTAATGCCAACGCCGGGTTTTTATCCACCCTTCCTCCCTTACCCACTCCCTGTGGCGCAAATGACCTTAGCCGTCGGTCGCCTCCCCAAATATCCAATCCAATCCTAAAGCCTTAGTGGGGCTGCAACTTGCAGACGTTGCCTAGTGTCAATGCTCGTCCGTGAGCAAAGAATTGCCATGAAATATGCGCTATTTTGACCGGGGGTAAGAGCGCGAAAGACCATTACACTCCCAAGTTCGTGAAAGCATCGGGATTTTTACCCACGCGGACCGGAGCGGCTTTGTAAGGAACGATAGTGATTCAACCGTGGTCTACGGATAGGATAACGACTCGCTCCAGACTGGGAAATTGCATGTACGACGGTATAGAATGTGGAGACGGGAAATACTGCATTTTTTTCCTTTAAGGTGTCTTTGATCCCATGGGTCACTTATTCCAGATTTTCTGAAAACCTGAGTATAGCATCTTTAAAGTGCGTAAAGTGCGTTTCCGTTTTATAAACTATGTTTAAGATAAAATTGTGAGATGTGGCCTAACCAGAGCAATAGAAACGTGTTTCGGGAAAAATGCTCTAGGTAAGGAACTAGCTAGGGAAGCTAGGGAAGGAAGGTATATTAAGGTAGTTTGAGCGAAATATCATTTACTTAGAAATCAATGAGTTCGGTCTCATTTTAAAGAAAAATATCTCACCCTTCTAATGACATCAAAAATTCAACCCCTTATCTCATTACTTTCCGAGGTATTTGCCAAAAAACACCAGCCCTTTTACATGGAAAATAGTACGTGTATGCACTCCAGAGAGACATTATTTACAAAATGAGGTATTTCTAACACTTATGTGTCGTAAAAATACTAACAAGTGTAGTTTGTGTGTTTTCTCCATTACATTAGAAAATTAATGATATTGTCACCGCTGTAAATTCTTAGGGATTACAATAAAACTTCCGTTTTGATGGAGTTTCAAACGCACGAAAAAATTAGTCAAGTTAAAGACTTAGTTAGCTATTTTAATTTAATTACTTACAATTTCTGTCATATAAAACTATATTGTTGCACCGATAATAATGTAATATGTAATTGATGTGTCCCACGGCTGGTGAAATTAAAACGTATAATTCTAATATGATCTCTATTATGACTAGCGACCTATCTCTCTCGGGCTACCTTAAATGGGAATAAAATTGACATTGGCGGTAGAGAAAATAAGGATATTGTCCAGTGGAACTTCTCCAGGACGAGAGGTGAAACTGGAATCCGGAGGATGTGTGAAAGGACAGTAAATATTGGAGGAATACAAGCAATGATGAGTTCCTGTCTCACCTCAGTGTGTATGCCTAAATAAAGAAGTGGATGTGTTGAAGATGTCGGGAATCCCACTGTGCGGACTTAAAGGCGCTTCTTCACGTTCACCAAAGTCCACTTGACCCTCAGCATTCCCTCTTCTCACGGATTTTCTTAATTTCCACTTATCCCACCCGGATCCACCCCCCGCAGCCATTTCACCCTCGCTTAACCCCGAATTTCACTTTCTTCCCCATCTCTTCCTCCCTTCTCTTTCGCAATCCCGGCCCTCGCCCTCCCAGGCCCGTACTTGGACAGGAGAGACCGCGTGCGGATATGAAAAGAGTTCCGAAAGAAGACAAATGATCGTAGCGCGGAGAGATTGGGCGGTTCAGTTCCCATCGTGCACTGGTTGTGGGCGCTAGGGGACTGTGGAGAGTGTAAGGGAAAGAGGGTTCATCTACATCTACGTACTACCCTGCGAGTCGCCTAATGGGCGTGTGACAGGTGGTGTTAGGGCACCAGCCGTGTAAAAATGTGATATTTTGAGCTTAGTTTTTATTGAGGTCGCTTATAGTGCGCGGAAAGAACTAGTTTTTGTAGCTATCTGTTCGGCAATGTATCTCTCTTATTTTATCGCTTCTGTCAGACCTCGAGTTGTAGTGAGAGGCGTCATGATAATGTTTTCTGTGTCGCTCTGAAACACGCCAGTTCTGAATTTCTCAAGCAAGCTAAGCCTAGTGTGTAGTCTCTCGAGTCTCTACGGGCTCCCTCTTTAATCCCTCCAAAATTTGTGAGACACAGTATGTTCGCTACTAGCAGTTTTTGACGAAGCGTGCTGCTTTTCTTTGCATTGTATTAATTATTTTGGTTAATTTTTTTATAAGGTTTGGTAAGGGTTTGTGACTGTTTTTCTTATCCTGGTATTTACGTACGTAGTTCACTTGAATGTATACTTCGGTATATCGGGTTGACTCTGTAGAATCCTTAAAACGAATACAGAACCTCTAATACCCAAATGAGGAACTGATAGTTTATTTGTTCCCTTTTAGACCTCTCAAGTAAGATTTATTAGTTATTGAGAAATACAGGACCCAGTTAACTTAAATACACATTTGATTACGGCCGTACGCTCTTTGCTTGGATACTAAAATCTAGTATATTCCCCCCCCTATCGCCTAAATGAGGAACCAATATTTTGTTGGTATTTACGAGTCATTCATTAGCTTAAGAACGCTTGTGATTGTCTTTGTACGCTAAGATTTGTTCGACGATTACAACGCTTAAATCTCAAACTAATTTTTCATTAAACTTCTAATTCTAATATTATTGTATATCTCTATAATAAAAAAAATTCTAAAATCTAAAACTTCATTGGCCTATGTGGAATTTTTCCTGGGAACTCGGAGGGGAAGGAGAAACATTCGTATTTGGAGCATTTGGTGATATAACGGTGCCTTGAAAAAAAATTATTTTAGTTGATATAAATGGTAATAATTATCCAGGAAGGCCGTAATTGAGGACTTAAAGTACATTGAGGACGTTAGAATGAAACTCTCGCGATGGAATAAAACGGTTTTCTGATGGGAGGATGAAGTTGTGGGCTGAAGTAAACTACGCTTATGATTGATGTCTGTTGAGTGATGATTTGACCCTTGTATGAATACGCCATCATTTTATAGTGATAAAGCTTCTTAGCAGCCACTGTTTGCGGCCGTACTCAGTACTTCATAATATGTAAGTATAAATATATTATTGGTCCCACCTTGACAATGAGAGTGAAAACAAATCTGAATTCCATTTTTTTCTTTTAATTGTTGGAAATATCATGATTCCGCTAATGACACTCATTGCTACTAGAAAACAAGGCTAAAATCTGAAATATTCTGATTATTTTATTGCTGATACTTCTCTGAAAACAACACGTCGGCCATTGGAAGGTGATTGCGGCACAATTTCATCGTGCATTTACGCATTTTGACTTCTGTCCCTGTATTTTAGTGGTATTAAGCCTAAAACTTAGGTTATTGGTGCCTGTATTTCGTTACTATTCTACCGCCGGCGATCTTCCGCTTATTAAAACATTTCAGGGTGTGGGTCACTAATTTTCCCATGTTTCCCCCATACGTTCCCTCAACTCCGTTCATTTCCTAGTCCTTTTCGCCGAAACAATTTTTTGGGAAAGGAGAATTTTTGTAGCTCCTTTTGCATGGCAAACACGTATTTTTATCAGTTTCCCAAAAAAGGGGATCAAATGATATTTATTTTCTTTTAACGGTGGACATACCGTAAGGTGGCTGGAGCGGTAATTGTGGGTCATTGACTGCGCATTAATTTAGAGGTGTATTTTATGTAATAAGAGATTCTAGGACCAAATTCCATTCAAGTGCAAATGATTATTATTTAAGGTGGCGCTTATATATATGCAAAAATGGAAATGATAAAAGATTTATATTTTATATATTTTCCTCAAGTAAACCATGTTATGACTTATGATTGCGGCGCAGTCAAAAGTTTAGCAAAAATACTTTTACGTGCGTGTTTCATTTTAATATTTCTCTCGGTGTGACCCTTTATACTTATTATTTCCGTATATTAACCAGTTTATTGTTTCTGCGTTCAGAAGAATATCTGCACGTTTGTAGTCGAATCATTAGTGGTTTATATATAATTTACTTCGTTATAACGGTTTAAATACAACGTACTTCTTGGGTGCGTGTTTAAATTGACGAGAAATAGGGTTCTAGGCAAATGCGATGAGAGAGTACGAGAAAGAAGCTATTTTACACTTGTCAGGCCTCATTTAGAATATGCCGCTAGTATATGGGATCCGTACGAGGAAGGTATGATAAAAAAATTAGAGCGTGTGCAAAGGAGATCCGCTAGGTTTATTAAAGGCCGTTATGATAAATGTATAAGTGTTACGAGCGTAATAGAAGAACTAGGATGGGAATTACTATCAGAACGCAGGTTAAAATTTAGGTTAAACCTTTTTAGTAAATTCGAAACCATTTTGTTCACAGATGACGTTAGATATATATTAAGAACCCCTGCGTATTATGCTAGGTTTGATCAGATTAACAAGATTAGAGAGATAGATTGTCGTACCGACAGATTTAAAATGTCATTTTTCCCGCGTACTATAAGAGAGAACAATAGGCAGCGTAGCAAAGGGATAGGTAGGTGAAATATGGTTAGAGTAGTCTGTAGTGCATGATGCATGTAATAACAACCAATAATCCCTTCCTTATTATGTAGATGCTAACCATCTAGCTCCATGTGACCCTATTTTCTAGCATGTCTCCCTTAAATATCCTAGTTGCATGTCAATGGTGCATGTTTGGTGATCTTCACCACCTGCCACACCCTCGTGGTGGCTCGCAGGGTATTACGTAGATGTAGATGAGATATAATTGGTTAAATGCAATTTTTTCCCCTTTAACTTTAGAGGGAGTCTCTTATTAGAACATTAGTGAAAAGTGTTACTTTTCACAAGTCAAAAGTGTCATTTTCAAAATGTGGTGATTGAAAAAGTCAGCCAAGCTTTACATAGTAAAAAATTGCTCAGACTACCTTCAACTATTGTGTGCAGAGGGTATAACAGCAGAGATTGTAAGGTTCGCGCACCAGTTGTGGAAACGGAGAATCGGGGAAAAGGGTCGGGAGAGGGAATGATGGCGGCCCGCGATACCGCTGTTCAGGGGAGCGGGAAAACTCTCTGTGACGTCGGGAGAAAAATGAGGCGAGAAAGACAAAAGACGGGCGAAAATGTGGAGGGGGTGGAGCTGAAGGGGTGACAGGTGTGGTGTGAGAGAGGTGTGTGTTTGGTCCCTTTTTGGTCTGAGCGTGGGGTTTTCGTTTCTGGATGTTGCCCTTCCGAGATACGGCTCGAGGGGGTTGAGTGGGGGGGATTTGGGGCGGGGGGAGGCAGGAGCGAGCAGAATGGCCTTTCACGGTTGGCCTGAGCGGCAGCGGTGCTTTCGGACACGTTCGGACATTTTGTGTGTCGCCCCCGTGTGACGGATATATCTTCAGCGTGGAGCCCCGCGCAGAGTCCGAAAGAATAACGTCCGTCCTCTGGGGGGGGTTTTTGATTAATACTGCTGCCTCGGACGTCCCAAAATCTCTGGTGATAATGTTCTTTCCCTAGGAATCAGTTTATTTGTTCCATTATTGCTGTGTCATTCTTCCTTTCTTTTCACCTGGCGGCAGCCAATTAAAAATCTTTACTAGAAGCCATGAAGTTGGTCTTGTTTTTACTTTTGGATCCCGGAAAAACCTTGCGATGACGGAAATAGTCGCTGTTTGCAGACCATTATAAACCCACTGTTTGCTATCCATTCGTGAACGCTGAAAATCGCATAAAAATCGCCAAAAAATGATTTAAAAAAGGTTTTAACCGGTCAAGGTAGGTTTTGTTGAATGTCAGAGAATCTCCTCCCGGTTTTCTACCCTCTCAGGGGCCTATCTCGCTCTAATGTATCCTTTTTTGTATCTACTCTTACGATCTACCATCTTCACCCTGTCCATGAAACCTTTTCCCTTTTATCCCTACCCCGCTGGCCCAGCATCTTTCCCTCTATCACATTCTTCAGAAATCTCTCGTCCCTTATTGCATCCTCCAGCCACCTACTCTGCCTATCTCGAATTTCATTCAGAAGTTTCCTTTCCTCGCCCACCAGCTCAAGCTCTTCCTTGTTATTCTTACTCACCTTCCACCTCACCTTCGCCATTCTATCCACACCCACATCTCAAATAAATATTCGATATCTTTGCGTAGTATTTTTTCTACTCCCGTGAAAAAGAATTGTTTTTTTATAGTAAGAATATTGGTCAATAGCTGAATGAAAATGACAGCTGGGTTTATGCGTTTAGTTTCCGTCCGATCGAGATGTATTTGGTTATATCACTCACCCTTATGTCCTAAAATTGGAAACTAAACACATTTTACCGACTATATTGTAAAAAGTTGCTTGCACAGCCATGTTCTACACTTCATCGTTTCAGTTTCGTCTTTGTTTCATATGCACTGTCACATAAAGGTTGAAAACTATTTTACTTGTATTTTGTTTTCTATTGAAAGTACCTAACGATCGTATGAATTGTATCATTTCAAATCCTCCAGTTGCTTTACCATCTATTTCACCTGACATAGTTACCATTTCATGCATATTGATAATTTTCTTTTTTTAACACAATTTTTTTATTCCGCATCGTCTTACAATTAACTTTAACTGTATCAGGCTGGACTTGATGGAAGTTATCTAGTACCATGGAGAATAAAAATCACTTGGTAATCAGACAAGGTAGCAAAGACGTATTAAGGAGAATAGTGTTAGCTAAAGAGGCGCTTCGTAATAGAATGGAGCTGATG
Organism: Ceriagrion tenellum; assembly: GCA_963169105.1. Classification (NCBI taxonomy): domain Eukaryota; kingdom Metazoa; phylum Arthropoda; class Insecta; order Odonata; family Coenagrionidae; genus Ceriagrion; species Ceriagrion tenellum. Next base: position 80,263,837 of record OY720644.1, read on the forward strand.
ACGGGGACCTTGGGTAAGGATCTGAAGAGGAGGCTGGTGAAGAGCTTGATATGGAGCGGAGCATTGTATGGGGTTGAAACCTGATTACTAAGGAATTAGGGTGTGAATAGGCTACAGGCATTGGAGATGTGGGTGTGTAGAACGATAGAGAAGGTGAGGTGGACGGAAAGGAAGACTAACGAGGAAGTGCTTAATCCGCCTTTTGCATCGCATAAAACTCGCAAAGGAGGACGAGAGTTTACTGCGGGCGTTTGAGATGTGGGTGTGGAGAAGGATGGAGAAGGTTAGGTGGACGGAGAGGAAGACTCAACGAGAAAGCATAAGAGATGGTGGGCGAGGAATGGAGACTTCTAAGTGGAATTCGAGATCGGCAAGGAAGTTGGTTGGAGGATGTATTTAGGGGCGACGGGTTGCTCAATAATGTGATGGAGGGAAGGATGTTGGGCAAGCGGGGAAGGGGAAGAAAGAGAATAGGTTTCATGGATGCGATGATGAAGGATAGTTAGTATGCCGAGGTGAAAAAGTGTATGATAGTGCGAGATAGGTCCCTGAATGTGTTGTAAACCAGGAGGAGATTCTCGGACATTTAACGAAATATTTTTTTAACCGGTAGAGTACATAACAGGTAAAAAAAATCTTACAATGATTTATTTACTGGCACGATTCGTTCCACCATACTGTGGCATAGTCATTGCCACAGTGATTGATTATGCCGCAATGTTGTGAACGCGTCGTGTCAGTTAATACATTGGTGGAATATTTTGTGGAAGTAATTTTTATTCAGCATGAAGTCTTTCTATTAGCTTTGATTGCGTGTCGACTTAACATCCGCTCTGGTGTTTTTTTGGTTTTAGCGCATCACAATGAGGGCAGAGTGCTGAAAAAATGGTCAGTTGGAAAGAGGAATTCATCGTTTTCTTTTTCCCGCACAATAGTTAAAATTTTAATTTTAAAACAATTTTCCTGTGCGGAATTCCACCACGGAAGAAGCATGGTAATGAAACGAAAAGGAAATGTGTTAATTTATTTAGAGCGGCTGGGAAAAAGAATGACCGTTCGAGTTATAACTTTTGTGAAAGAATTTTCTGTTTCGCTGTGGAGGCGGGGAAATAAAAAAAGGAGCGCGTAATCCCGTGTTTCCGAGTATGCTCTTCGGCTCGGAACACCGGAATGTCTTGTTTTTAATCTTCCGCTTTCACTTTCGTCGAACCCCTGAACGCACACCTTTTTCTTCCGTGACGCCGGAGTGACGCGAAAATTTTTTGCGCGTTTTTTTTCTCCCATCCTTCCCATGGCGTAACCCTGAAGGTAACTGGGGGACATGCTCGGTTTCAACCTTTCTGATCCCGTCAATTCCGCGACGTCTATCGATTCTCATTTCTCCTTTCGCCTCGCCCCCCCTGCTTCCGGCTCACCGCCACCTCCGAGCAAATGCCACCTCGTACTTTAACGTCCCTGCCGAACTTTTCGGGGCCTCTCCTGCGCCCCATTTTGATACGCTACCCCCCCCCCCCGCCCCTACCTCTCCCACTGCTCAGCGTCGCGGCGCCCTTCCGCCTTAATTCTCTGCTGCGTTTCAAAGAGCGTGCGTCGTGGGGGTGGGTCTGATGGAAAGGGAGGACGTTGAGAGGGTGAGTGGTTGGTTGCCCTCGGGGGAAGCGAAAGAGAAACTGCTTCTTCTCGTCGTCCTTGTTATCATTTTGTGCTCTGTCCCCCTCGCAGTGCGGGGGAAAGTGTCATGCCGAGAAATCGAATTCGAGACTTAACCCATTCCACTGTATTTGGCACTTTCCCTTTTCCCTCTCTCTCAGAAAGCTTGCGGCCCATTTTTGACAATTATAAATTTTTAGTGGAGTAAGTTTTTTAGCCACATACATCTACATACTACCACACGAGCCGCCACATGGCAGGGGGTGGTATTTCACTAGCCGCGTAAAAATGTATAAATTTTGGAGGTGAAATGGTGACATGTACTATGGGAGTGTATTTGCAGGAGCTCAGTTTTTATTGTGGTCCCTTATTGTGCGCGAGAACGAGCTCTTGTACATATCTGTCCGGCAGAGTATCTCTCTTATTTGATCGCTTCTGTCAGACCTCGAAATGTAGTGAGGCATCACGATAATATTCTCTGTGTCGCTCTGAAACACATAAGTTCTGAATTTCACAATCAAGCTAAGCCTTGCGTGTAGCCTCCGAGTCTCGTAAGGGCTCCCACTTCAGTCCCTCTAAAAGTTGTGAGACATAAGATGTTCGCTCGTAGCAGTTTTTAACGAAGCGTGCTGCTTTTCTTTGTATTTTGTTAATTTATTTGGTTAAATCTTTATGACCAGTGTCCCAAATGCTCGCGGTGTATTCGAGGTGTGGCCTGCGAAGTAGCATCTCTCTTTTACTTTTTCATCCGAGGGCCTTCCTATTAAAGGCCCAACAAAACCTAGTTTCTTTAATGCTATGCCGCATATGTTTTGAATGTGTGCTCCCCATGATATATCTGAAATTAAGGTAATTCCAAGATATTTTAATGATTTTTTAGACATATTATCTACATCGAAATTTTTTAAGATACTCATAATGAAATGCTATTTATTTGAATATAGAGGAAAATCAGCTGCCAAATCAGGATTTTTTCTACAGTAGAAGGAAGAAATGGAATTTAGGATTTGTTTTCACACACATTCTCAAATTGGGACCTATAATACGTATATATTTACCTATTACGAAGTACTAAGTTCGGCCGCAAACAGTGGCTGACAAGAAGCCATGTCGCTGTGGCGTTTTCATACATTCATGTAACAAGACGGCGTTTTCATACAAGGATAATCACATTATGTTATTTATATACGACGAATTTTAAACAGTAGAAGTTTTGGTATTAGCCGGTGCATTGGCTCGATTAGTTTATCAACGCCATCTGAGGAAGCCCATTTAACGTCTCTCCTCAAGACAACCCATCATCAATGCCCCCTTCTTTGAGAATGCTTCGTTCACACAAAAGCAATAAATTTGGAAGTATAATGTAAATTCACTTTCAGCGAACATTGTTGTTTACACGCTGTAAAATCTGATTGAAAAATCACAAAACTGCGCTCTTCATACATTTTAAAAACTGCTTTTCGATTACGTGATTATCATTTATGCTATTCTCTCATGTTTTGGGGAAAGCGCTGCTCATATTCCAAGAAATCAAATTCGAGATATAAAGTTGAGTTAACGTTTTTAAGGCTTCCAATTATACGTCTCCGCATATTCTTGGAATCCTTGTTGCCATTTAATGTTCTCCAAATTTGCTGTAAAGGGGATTGTATCGTTTTAATGGGATGGAATCAGATTCGAGGTATCACGTATTAAAGAGCCCTTTCTCATGCATTTTCGATTATTATGGATAACGTTTCCCCGTACGCAGCTTCGTTGTAAATGGGCCGTCTTGCCAAAAAATCGAATATGGTAAACTTACCTTTCAAGATTCGTCATCTCTCGTTTTAGTTTTAGGATAATGTATCTCTCTGATTGTACGAGGCCGAGCGAAGCAGTAGTTGTAATCAATCAATCAATCTGAGTCTCCATTTTTATTTTCCGCAGAAACCTCCTGCAGTTAAGATCTTTGCGAAGCCAGTCGATGCCTCAGATGGGGAAAAATTTGAATAGAATAGAATTTATTTCTAGAACCTAGCCCTTCTGGCTCTAGGGTGAAACAGATTACATTTAAGGCATAAATGGACTCTCTCAGTTAAAATTCAATTCCATGAAGTGCAGAAAAATTACATAAATGTTGAATAACATGTACACATTTATATAATGCACTGATAAAAGCCACTAAATCGGAAAAGGAGGAAGTTTGTCTGGGCGTAGGGTGGCATGAAAAGAAGAACAAGTCATAAGGAAGTTACGAGAAATTCAAATATAAGTTAATGTAAGAAATTAAACTAATCAAAGAACGAGATGTACAGTCAATTCATAAAGTATCGCGACACACTACGCTAGCGGTTCGTATAGGTCGGATGTCGTAGCTCGAAATAAGTTGGCTATCCTGAACTATCTCTGGTGGCTATGTCCCTCTTGACTTACGATAAATATCATACTGTACCTGGAAATGCTCATAGTCAACTGAGATGGCTCAGGATAGCCAACGTACTTCCAGCTTCGAAAGCCGACAAATATGTAATTTGTATACAAATCGCTAGCATAGTGTATCGCGATACTTTATGAAGTGACTGTACATGAAAACTATGTAAGCGTTAAAACATAACATTAAAACCGAGAAGGGGATCGGGTTGGTGTGGTGGCTATTTTACATAATTGAAACGAACAAAATAAAAAAATATAACACACATCGCAAATACCTATACTTTAGAGATCTGGTAGCCAAACTATTTCCAACCCATAATAGACCAGTAGTGCCATCTATCAGCAGTTCGTTTAAGTTTTTGTACAGATAAAATAACATGCCACGAAGCGCCGTAAATGAGTCCAGTTCCTGAATTCAGCGAATCGAAAGCACTGGCTAACCATGCGGGCGGCCAGGGTTCAAATCCTGGCAGAGGAGGATATGTTTCAGAGTAAATCCGATCCTTACTTGAGTGTCATGTGGAGGGCTTCTCAAGTACAGTACTCCTGTCGGATGAGACATTAAACCGTGGTCACCTTGTCGCATTTCGATAAGAGCAGGATAATGCCGACACCGGGTTTCCATCCACCCTTCCTCCCTTACCTGTCCCCTATGGCGTAAATGACCTTAGCTGTCGGTCGTCTACCAAAATAACCAATCCAATTCTAATGAGGACAGAAGGGGAGTGAGATACGCGATACAATTTTAGTGGCAAATGCGTTCATGCATCTACCCGCGCGGGTGTATGCACCGTGCAAACACGGGTGTACTGTACATAGGGTTACTATATTCTGTAACCCCAAAATGAGGACACCCTCAATGGATCAACACGCTATAAGAACTGCCAAATGAAACATAATTCGTTCAGTTACATATTGTCAAATAGCTATTTTACATAATTGAAACAAATAAAATTAAAAAATTTAACACACATCACAAATACCTATACTTTAGAGCTCTGGTAGCCAAACAATGAACTATTTCCAACCCATAGTAGACCAGTAGTGTAAACCAGTAAACCAGTAGTAGACCAGTAAACCATCTATCAGCAGTTCGCTTAAGTTTGTACAGATGAAATAACATGCTACGAAGCGCCATAAATGATTCCAGTTCCTGAATTCAGCTAATCGAAAGCACCGTGTCATGGCGATCGCCGTCTATAGCCCTGAATTGAACGCACCCTAATTCAATAATCGATATAAAAATATTTATAACTAGTTGGTGATACGAGATGTAAACAAAAATCAAAAGATCTTACTTCCCAAAAATAGAAAAATGCGGACATTAGCAGAAATCGTAATAATATACGCGAAATATAAGTCGTAAATACGGACATGTCCGCATAAATGAGGATACATGGTAATACTAACTGTACGCAACCCGAATACCGGCTCAGTATAGTGCCTATTGAGCAATTTGCGACTAGCAATAATGTAACTATTCGGAGTTAGCTTCTTCTTAGGTTACTAAAATTCTTCAGTCAACATTATTAATTAATGTGCCTGTTCCATTAGGTATCGCCGTATCTCTCATGCACGCTTCATGTATGGGCAACGATTAGCACACTCATATTTCTCGCACGCTCAGAATTCGTGAGAAGTGTATCGTATCTAATTGCTCGTGCATCCATCAATCGATCCCGCTCCCCAGCACCGTGTACAGAGTCTCGAGTGTCAACTGTTAAGCCCCGTGGGCGCTCGAGGCAATCACTCCCGTGTCAAGAGTTCAATCTCATCCCAGCATATCTTTGACCCATTAACGGCCCAGGCGCTTGGCGCACGGCAAATGCGTGATTACGAACCACGCGGGCGAAAGGGAGGGAGATAGGGGGCACTCGCGTTCGCTGGTGTACGGGTCGAACTCGGGGAGGCCACGAAAGCCCATTTGCGCGATCGACCTCGGACAGAGTGACGGACGGACAACAGTGCGCGGAGGGAATCGAACGGCGAAAGAGACGACGAAAGAACGAGAAAGGGAGGAACGACAGATGCTTTGGTCAAGTTGGCTCTAAACGAGGAAGAGTTCGTGTCGACGCTGGTATCTTTTGAGGACCTAAGCGCCTCACTGAGAAATATAGTACCAGAGCAGTGGAGGGAATCGTGGAGTACTCAAGGCAATAACAAACTCCGTAGCGTCAAGGCGACAACGTCAGCGTGGCCCTCTTCCGTCAGGATCAGCCGAAGAGAGGAAGTTGTGATCACACGTTTGAGGATAGGGCACTCAGGCACTGCCCTTTGACTCACGCCTTTCTCTTTACGGAAGATAAACAAGAGCTCACTTAGCAGGTGCCCTCTTAGTATTCGGCATATTCTGACGGAGTATGACAAGTATCGTGACGCGCGAAGACGGTTCAATATAGGGGGAGACCTAGAATCCATTCTAGGAGACGACCCTAATATTTTAAACCGTATAATTTTATTACTTAAAGAGATTGGACTTTTTAATAAAATTTGACCATATCCGCCTGTTTTATTCCCTATTTAAATCTATTTGACGCGTACACTGTTGTGAATATTATTATTATTTCTTTTAAATCAACGGACTGTGTAGCGGTGCAAAATGACCTAGCCGTCGGCGCACCCTACAAAACCAAAACTAATACTAAGGGAGGAACGAGAAACGAACGCAGATCGCCGAGCGACGAACACGCGGGGGGCAGATGCGTGCCGTCCTGGCCGATGAAGGAAGCGGGAATAAATATTTATCCGGAGTGAAATTAGGTTTACTCGACCAAAACACTCCTCCTTGCTCCCTTTTGCTGAACTCTCATTGAAGACAAGGTACGTACGCCGATACATGAGTAAACACTCGTCCTTTGCTCGCACCAGGAATGGGAAATTGTTGTAGGAGATAAACACTTTGGTTCACGTGAGTGCGTTATTGACTTATTAGCATCAGTAGCCTGCATCCTGGTACATGTTTACCGTTGTTTGATCAATTGTAATTTTTGGCATCCTAAATAGGTACTATAAAGCGTTATGTCCGTCCATGCGTCCGTCCATTTGATATGTCGCGCTGTTGGGGCGATTTCATTGGGTGACGAGCGGCGTTGCGGCAGGAGATGAGGCCTTCGACACCAGGGAGGTGGGGTCGGGAGACAGAGAGGTGGACGTTGCCATGTTCTCTCTTAAGACTTTGTATGCGGATTGAATCGAAACGCCGCCTATTTGTAACATTCCACAAGCCACCTCTTGGCTCATTGGGAGAGGCAGTCACTCCAACACGAAGTTTATTTCATTGCTAATTTGGTTAACATAACTAACTTCCCCCAATGTTGCCCCTCATTCAGTCATGTCCATTGGCGTGCACTTATTTCTCGTTTTCTTTGAATGCTTGGGGCTGGTGGATGTACTTGGGCTAAGCTAGCGTCATGTGTTTTCATTTAAAGGTATTGAAATAATGAATATTTTTTTATAAATGCTGTCCAAGTTATTGCAGAAAACATTTAAGTCTGGTCGCAATTCACGAATGCTTCTGTTAGGCTGAATGGATGCACAATTTTTTGCATAGTTTTGGTCTTGCTTGGTTATTCCCAGTTGTTTTTTCCACTTTTTTTCCGTAGTGTCATGCGCATATTTTTTGTAGATTAGGTGTATCGCAAGTATAGCTGTTTTTAAGTGGCTCGATTATCCCTACGCTCTTTGGGCTCAATTTTTTCCCTCTGGTGTTAATACGTTTTGTATTGAAGAATATTGATCAGCTATAATATTTCCTTTCCTGCGCTTTCAGATTCAGACTTCTTTCCTCTTAGGTTTTTTGAACATCTTGAGGCTTGACCGTTCCTCCGCGTTATTATCCCCTTTCAACTGCAGTTTCACCATTGATCATGCTGGCGCCTTATCGTCAGATGGGTCTCGTCATCTTACCTGAAGTCGCCAGCAGGATTACGAGAAAAACATGTGTTAATTGAGGACCCCGAAAGCTATGAACGCGATACCTGAACCTTAGCCCTCTGTGCACAGATTTGATCGTCAATTATGTGCGCTGTGCAGTCATTTCACATGTTAGTCAACTTGTGGGAGAATCAGGGAAAAAAAGTTACGAATAATAGATATTTTAGTTGCCAATATATACAATTGATGTCAAAAAGGCATATAGACGAAAAGAAACAGAATCAGACACTCAAGGAAAAATTCTTCTATATATTTCCTCTGGGTCACTCAGCCCATGATCCCACAACCGTGTGTTTTTAGATGCACAGGGTGCGGAAGCAAAATTAGCTGATTTTATAAGGTCAATAAAACAAAAGATGTTATAGGGATCATCGTAACTATTTTATCCGTATTCTACAGCATATTAGTACAGCAATACATACTTGCATAGAGCATGCAGTACGCATAGCAGCATGCAGTAAATACAGCATATAGTACATACATACATACATCGTATAGTACAGTACTCCTATTCAAATCAGCAACTTATGCAGCCTCACCCTGCTGTTGAGAAGCACAATAATGTTGCAATTTTCCTCTATAAATGTTTAACACACGACTAGTTTCGACAGCCTACGCCGTTTTCAAGTGACGAGCTCACTTAATGATATCGTAGTATGTCAAAACCAGTCGTGCAATGAGCTCGTATATTGCAGGAAAGTACAACATCTGTTTCTAGCTTCATCGTGGAACCGTTCCGTAACTTCAGGCATGAGTTGTTACTCCTTATGTGTGTTTTTAGGATTGATTTTTTCCCTTTGGTATCAGCAATCGATGTCCTCAGTTTTTCCGTCCTGGTATGGCTTTACTTTCTACTCTATGTTTTTCGTCACTCTCGGTTGTCATTTGGCTGCCCCACGCCGTCTCTTACTCATTTTCCCCCGCTACTCCCTACCCCGAGGAGTGTATGCGGAGTCCGGGTGTCGGGAATGGGGCCGTTAAGGGGGGCGTGGTCGCCGGGCCGGGGGCCTGTGCATGGCACCACCACCCCTCGGAATTCCTCCCGTCCCCGAATCTTGAAGGGTGTTCCGACTGGATATACAATATCTGTCGCCCCGAACTCTTCAGCTCTCTTGTCGTGTTGTCGCTCTTTTTCAACTTTCAAGCCTCAAAAGCGTCAAATTCCCCCCTCCAGCTTCTCTTATCCCGTGTTTTTCTTCTCCCGTGCAAGACGATCCTTACAGCGTCTCATATAGCTTATTTCGTCTTTTTTTACCTCAGCGTTTCTCCGTCCGCTTTATACTTCCATTCTTAGCGGCGGTTCTACTGCGGTAGACCATATCATTTGAATAAAGGTAGGGAAATAGACTGCAGAACTGATAGGTTTAAATTGCATGTTTTTTCCCGCGTTCGATCAGATCTCATAATGGCTGCTATTGAGAGTTTGAAGTTAGTTTGGTAATATGTAGATAAGTAACTAACTTCAACATCTACACCAACATATTACCCAAGAGCCACCTCAAGAATATGTGGAAGGGTCGAATTATCACCAACAGGCACGATTACGTACAAGTCTTGTACTATTTTGCTAATGTACTATTGTACTAACATGCACTATAATGCAATATGTGGGTGTAGAATTTAGTTAGAGCTAAAGAGTTCGGGGCGATAGATATTGTGTATCTAGTCGGAACAGCCCTTCAAGATTCGGGGACGGGAGGGATTCCGAGGGGTAGTGGTGCCATGCACATGTTAGTCGACAGGTAGTGTAGCTGATTAGTTGAGTTTCTCCCTAATGCATATATCTTAGTCTTCCACGTATTATTTACATCACGTGTCGCATGACCCTGCATGACTCTTGTATCACGTTTACGTAGTTGAATTATGGAAAAACTGAATAGTTTCTGTAGCATTGGAATACCATACCTATTGCGTATTGCATGTTGGTTATAACACTGTTACATTACAGTGCATGTTAGTTAAACAGAACATTAGCAAAATGGTACATGACTTGTACATAAAAGTGCATTTAACGATAACTCGACCCCTGCCTACACTCTTGAGGTGGCTTATAGGGTAATATGTAGTTATCGATGTCGATCGTTACCTCGCTCCCCTATCATTTTTCGTTATTTGATGGTATTCCACCCATTTGGAACGTATCGTGGATTGCATCCCAATGTCAGGAATGACTTGTAAGGTAGTTCCCCTCTTGAGCGAATAAAGTTAAAACCTAATAACAGCAATAGTTTTTCATTGGCGATACATTCTACCTATTTGTACCAGAGGGGCCGCTTTACCTCCAGGCTATATCTCCCTTGATTTATTAAAGTTTTGTCGTTATAGAATGGGGCTTTACTATCTTTAGTTGAAATACTGTGGACACTTTGGCAGCAAAACGTGGATAACCAAGTGTGAATCGCCGCACGAAGAGGTGAAAGACCTAGACATCGCATGAGGACTTCTGGACCTGGCCAGGTCCAAGGACTCAAGCGCCTCATCCTATATGTTGAAATGACAACTTGAAGCACGTTGGCATAAACCTTGCAAAATAATGCACGATTGTAAATTCAAACATACTTTTGAAACAATTAGCCTATTATTTCAATGAAATGCGCCTAATTTCCTTAAGAAAATTTTCTTAAGGAAAATTTTCTTAAAAAAAGGCCGCTTTACACGGTACTATTTATTGCACAAGCGATTGTATCATAGATTGTACACGAAAATTAATGGAATAAGAGCAGGGTCTATTTCCCGTTCAGTCATTCAGATAATCATACAATTCATTTCAACAGATTTAGCCGAGATATCGTGGAAGTTCGTCATATTCGTTCGTTCGTTTTTCGTCAAAAAAGTGCAATTGTCGTTTTCTGTTATAATATTCATACAATTGTCTGCTTGACACAGTACAATTTTCCTCATGAAAGAGTCCACACATTCGTTTGTACTATAATATGTACCATGTAAAGCTGCCTTAAGGAGTCAATTTGACCCCTGTAACTACGTACAGGTATTCCGCGAAGTCCTGTACTTTCAGTGTTAAATATTGTCACTGTCTATTCATGGTGTGTAATTTTCGACATGAATTTTTTCGTTCTAAGGAATAAAATTGTGTCATTGTGAGGACTTGGACCTGGCCAGGTCCAGAAGTCCTCATGCGATATCTATGTCTGTCACTTCTTCGTACGGCGATTCACACTTGGTTATCCACGTTTTGCTGCCGAACTGTCCACAGTATTTCAACTAAAGATAGTAAAGCTCTATTCTATAACGACAAAAGAAAAACACATTCTTATAGCGAAGTATCGCGATTTTAAATTTGCAGTACATCTCACTGCGACCTGGAATTCGAATACAGTGCAACCCGAAGTGAGTGAAGCGTCTCCAGCACCTCAGGGGCTTTTATATCTCTTCCCCATTTTCCCCATTCCGCGTCGCCATCATAATCTCATTCTCTTCCACTCCATTTGAGTGCTTCCCCTCTCGCACAAATGTATCTAACTACGTCCGTTTCCATATATTGCCGGCAAAGTACCTACCCCAGTTTTTTTGCCGCCTTTTTCACGCGTTCTTCTCGCCGCGGGACGAACCGTGGATTTTTTTGCCTTTTTGCGTTCCGGCAGTGCGTGGGCCCTTTCGGTTTTCCTCCGGCTTCGTACGTGATCAGAAACATTCCCGCCTTGTTCCGTTCCGTGGTGGATTTACGTTCCATCCCTTTACTTGACCGAGACGTCGATTGTTGCTTGCCGGAATGGTGGCTCCGTCTTCCTAGTTGAAGACGATTGTTTATTTTTCGCCTCCAATGCTACGGGAACGATGTGCTTTGATTAAGGTAGTCCGAGTAAGATAGTTCCCTAGTCATAATAGAGACCATATTCGATATGTACGTTTTAATTTCACCAGCTTTAGGACATATGAATTAAATATTGCATCATTAATGGTGCAATAATATAGTTTTATATGACAGAAGTGGTAAGTGATAATATCTAAATTAGTCTTTAACCTGACTCATTTTTTTCGCACGGTGCGTTTGAAACTCCTTCAAAACGGAAGGTTTTTTCATGAAACCCAAGAACCTATTGCGGAGGCTTATGATTAATCTTCAATAATAGTTGAGAAAACGTACAAACTACACGTTGTTAATTTTGTGACGAGATCTGAGTGTAGGAAATGCCTAGTTTTTTTTAAATATGAGGTCTCTCTTTAGTGCATACACGTACCATATTTGTTGGCTAATAACTCCGAAAGCAATATGGTAAGGGGTTGAATTTTTGGTGTCATTAGAAGGGTGAGATATTTTTCTTTAAAATGAGACCAAATTCACTGATTTCCGGGTAAAATGATATTTCGCTCGAACTACCTGAAAGAATTGTATCTGAAGATGCTGCAAGCGGCGAAACGCGTTGTACGCTTACAATAGCTAGCTGTGGAAAAGTACAAGGCTTATTTTTAATATGGGTTCGAATATTAAATACTTCCACGAAGTGACGCCTGAAGGTGTAAAGTTTATAACTGAAGGGAAGTTTTGAAGCCACGTGAAAAGCAACTTCCCAGAATCGCGCATAAGGTGATAAGGTTCTGGAAACAGTCCCTCTGTGCCGGCTCCTGTTTGCTGCAATATCAATGCTTAATAATCCGCTGATAAGTAACATGGCGTTCATTCTTGCAATTACTCGAATTAATGTCGGTCTCTGTAATCGATCCGTCCTCGTATCTAAGTGAGAGTTCACACCGATAAGTGTGGTCGCTTGTCACAGCAGTCGACCACTGCGAGTGGACGAACAAATACCTCGTTTATCTCAGGCAGGCCACGTCGTCAAATCGCTTAACAGGGCATAACATTTTGTATCTAACATCAAATTAGCAGCTCCGAACGTAGTGCGTGCCAGCAGGGCATTTATAGCTTTCAAATTGCGTTATGACGTCAATTGCCATACGATTTGCACGCTATCCGATACCGATCAATTCATGCATTTAAGTGATGGGTTTGCTCGTTATATTTTCAGTAATTCTTTCTTCGTCGACCTCTTTGTATCCTGAACGAGTTTCTCTGACTGTCGAAAATATTTAAACTTAGGAATTTATTTTTTTTAATTTTAGATGATCCTATTGATAGTAATATTGCTTGAAATGTGCCTCTTGTTGGATACGTACCCTGAGACAAGTCTTGATGGTTACACCCAAATCATGGCGCTTCATAATATCGTCATAGTGTCATGCATCTGATTCAGATCGTGTAAATTTTCTATGCATCTCAATAGGAAATTTCATTGATCGTTCTCATCGTGAAGTGGTAAATGTTATTTTATGGTGAATAAACTTTGCTAAATTTTGTGATGTTACAGGGCCATTGTAATTGGCACAACTAAAAGCTGATCAATGCTGAAGCCAGTATTCTACGCTCGTTGATGTGTCGCTAGCGCTGTATCATGCACCAAAGATGCCCATCGTTTCTCGTTCATCGATCAGCGTCTCTTGTGCTGCAGATTTATTTTAATTAACCTGTTTTATGTTATCAAGCTTCCCTTTAAAAGATGTAAGTTTCTCCTGGTGAATAGTATTAATAAACTCTTCTCGGGCTGAGTTTACAATCTGACACGGACAGAGTAACACGCCTTGAAAATGGAAAACAAGTCGTTTTCCGAAACGTCGGCAAACATGAAGCCAATCACCTGGTGCAGAGCCCGAGAAGAGTTTATTAAGCTTCACTTTGTTCTCCGTCCATTAGCCTAGTTTCATCATTTTAGTTTAGGTTTAAAGTAAAAAATTATACCCCTTAAAATATATACATCTTCGGTTTTTTTACTTTCTTTGACGCTATCCGATGCCCAACCGCCATTGCTCTCTATTCATCCACAGGCCTTCTAGCAACTGCTTTTCTCATATTGCCTTTTCTATTCCTCCTCTCCAGCTAATTCTGGGCCTTCCTATTCTCTTCTTCCTTGTGAATTCCACATTTAAATTTGGTTAGGTAATCTCTCGTTAGTCAGGCGTAATATGTGACCATACCACGCAAGCTATTTTTTATATTTCAATGCATCGAGTATCAACGTGGGTGACTCCCGTTATATTTCTTATTCTCTCATTCGTGATTCTTTTCCGTCTGGATATGCCCGCAGATCGTCTCCAGTCATCCATCTCCGTAACATTTAGCATTTGTTTTGTTGTCTCCTTCATCTGCCATTTCTCCCTCCCGTGTGTGACAGTGGTTTTTTCAATTGAGTTTTATATATATATATATATATATATATATATATATATATATATATATATATATATATATATTCTTTTTTTGTTAGCTTTGGATATACTATGGTCCTATAAAATGCTATTCAACTTGGATATTTCCCTTTTTCCTAGCGAATTTCTACCTTTATTTGCCTCATCCAGTGTTCCCCTTTCAGTTATTTTAACACCCAAGTATTTGTTTTCTTGGCCGTATTGTATTTCCTGTCCATCTTCCAACACTGTGTTCTGTTGTGCTCCTCCAGTGCACACATTTTGAGACTTTCTGATATTAATTTCTAGACCCCAATTTTTATATTCTTCAATTAGCTTTCGTCCCTTAAAATATACCGACATGAAATTTGGCCTTAGCCAAAGTTAATTTCCAGTGTCAAGACCGCTTCGGGGCGGAGATCACTTGCGGAAGTACTTATTGTAATTAGGGAAGGGGTCGCATTTATGAAATTCGCTTTCCGCCTTCGGCTTTTCCTCCGACGTCTCGCCGCATCTGGTCCTTCGCCCCCCCCCTTCTTCCTCCCCCTCGCCTGGCTTCTGCCTGTTTTCAAAATCCTGAGCCCCTCCCGGCACCGCTCCCTCCCTCCATCCCTTCCTTCCAATCCATATTGCCCCATTTTTCTTCTCCCTCCCTCTCGCCTTCCAATATTCCTCCCTTGCCAATACCTTGTTCTTTCCTCTCCTGTAAATATCCCCCGCCTGCTCTCTGCTCCCGAAAGTACGCCGTTTCATTGTCTTAACTTCTTTCCCATTCCTCCGCCCCTGATTCAGCTCCCCCGCTTCTCAATAAAGCGCTTAGCGCTAATTTCTTTGGAAATTTCATCCAATCTTACCTTTCTCCCCTACCCACGCCCCACCGTTCAAGAAGGCACTTAACTCTATTAAGAATTTCCGAACGGTTTATCCTCTACAAATTCTTTTGCGTCCTGCCTTTGTAGTGTTCGCCCAAAAGGGACATCTCGTTCTCTTTCTTATGTAATCCTGTTTTTGCGATTGCCTGGCCATCGCTTCTTGGAAGCTTGTGATTTTTTTAATTTCTCATTGAGGATTACTTTATATAGCTTGTTCTTGTGATAGTTTCTTACATTTCAATTTTATTCATTCAGTCAACTTCTTCTCGCAAAAAACTTCGTGGGAGAACCTTTTATTAGAATCCATATAATGAGGTGCTTCGTATAATTGTGGAAAAGTACGTTGCATTTTTTACTAAGGTTCTAATTTATTCATTCAATTTCTCTTTCGTTTTCTCATATGGAATATTTTTGTTTTGACTTTCGTGTCCCCGAAATTGAGGCTCTAGTCACGGCATTTCCGTTGCACTTGTTGTTCTGATATGACTTTAAGAGGAGGGCAAAAAAATAATGAATCAGTTCACCTTCATTTTCTCGGTTTTGTTGTATGGAATTATTAATCATGAGTCGTCAAATATTTATCTGACCACCTGACTCTAATTGTTATATTTCACGAAGTGTTTAAATTTATCCTCTCTCAAAATTAATCGAAAAATGGTGGATATCTCCACTAGAAACATTTTTTCTTTTTAAGAGAACGTTGGTAGGTTGTACTCTTCAGTTATACATTAGCCTTTTCAAAGTATTTATGAATACTCACGAATTTCAGTAAATATTACTTATGGTGTCCATAATTTGAATAAAAAAATGTTTATTTCAGTAAATTATAGTGGCTTCGTCCCTGAAATTCTATACATGCTCATTAAAAGTTTTAAAAATAGACGCTTTCGAGCAAAATGTGATTATCGGGAACCCAATAGACGTGCTCAATCTGCAATTATTTACGAATCACCTACGCTAATGTAAAAAATACATCAGGTGCTGTAGTACTGATAATAGTAATTTTTTCTCATCACCAGCTCTTGATTCACAGTTTTTCTGCTGTATTCCTCTATCATTCTCCCCAGCCTCTCTTAATTTCCCCATAACAGCATCCAAAAACGGCAACAAAATACTCAAAATATTCTCAGATTTATATTTTTGCTCTTATGTGTGCGTGATGATGCCATTTGTCGGCGATGCGCGTTGTGAAGATGAGGATAATTTGTAGAGGAGCAAGTGCTTAAAATTCCAATTAGTGGCAGTGAAGTTGATATCTCGTACTTGGTCTTACGTATTTTTTAAGCTATGTCGATGCCTTTTTGTTGGAGACACATTGCATACCCGCGATTTAAAAGTTATTCCGTGGAATGATTCGGAAATAAAACTTCTCGCGTCGTCAAAATGTGTCCATCACTTCCTTCCTTCGTAGATCAAGTGTGATGAAAATTACGCTTCATTCGCGTTGTGCAGATGAAGAAAATTAGCACAGGTACAAGTGCTTATAATTCCAACTAGTGGCAGTGACGTTTATATCTCGTACTTGGTCTCACGTATTTACAAATCTCTGTGCACGTCTTTTAGTTGGAGATTCGTCGCATATCCGCGCTATGAAAGTTATTCCGTTGAATGATTCGGAAATAAAACCTCTCGCGTCGTCGAAATGTGTCCACTACGTAGATCAAGTGTGATGAAAAGTAGGCTACATTCGCGATGTTCAGATGAGGAGAATTTGTACAAAGGTACAAGTGATTATAATGCCAGCTAGCGGTAGTGAAGTTATCTAGTACTTGGTCTAAAGTATTTACATAAATATGTGAATGTCTTTTTGTTGGAGACGCGTCGCATGCCTGCGCTCTGAAAGTTATTTCGTGGAATGATTCGGAAATTACAGCTCTCGCGTTGTGCAGACGGGGAAAATTTGTACAGAGGTACAGGTTCTTAAAATTCCAACTAGTGGCAGTGAAGTCATCTCGTATTTGTTTTAACGTATTTGCATAAATGTGTGAATGTCTTTATGTTGGAGACGCGTCGCATGCCTGCGCTATGAAAGTTATTCCGTGGAACGATTCGGAAATAAAACCTCTCGCGTCGTCGAAATGTGTCCACTACGTAGATCAAGTGTGATAAAAAGTAGGCTTCATTCGCGATGTGCAGATGAGGAACATTTGTACAGAGGTACAAGTGATTATAATGCCAACTAGTGGTAGTGAAGTTTATATCTCGTACTTGGTCTAACGTATTTACTAAGATGTGTGCATATCTTTTTGTTGGAGACACGTCGCATACCCGCGCTCTGAAAGTTATTCCATGGAATGATTCGGAAATTACAGCTCTCGCGTGGTGCAGACGGGGAAAATTTGTACAGATGTACATGTGCTTAAAATTCCAACGAGTGGTAGTGAAGTTATCTCGTACTTGGTCTAACGTATTTACATAAATGTATGAATGTCTTTATGTTGGAGACGCGTCGCATGCCTGCGCTATGAAAGTTATTCCGTGGAACGATTCGGAAATAAAACCTCTCGCGTCGTCGAAATGTGTCCACTACGTAGATCAAGTGTGATAAAAAGTAGGCTTCATTCGCGATGTGCAGATGAGGAACATTTGTACAGAGGTACAAGTGATTATAATGCCAACTAGTGGTAGTGAAGTTTATATCTCGTACTTGGTCTAACGTATTTACTAAGATGTGTGCATATCTTTTTGTTGGAGACACGTCGCATACCCGAGCTCTGAAAGTTATTCCATGGAATGATTCGGAAATTACAGCTCTCGCGTGGTGCAGACGGGGAAAATTTGTACAGATGTACATGTGCTTAAAATTCCAACGAGTGGTAGTGAAGTTATCTCGTACTTGGTCTAACGTATTTACATAAATGTATGAATGTCTTTATGTTGGAGACGCGTCGCATGCCTGCGCTATGAAAGTTATTCCGTGGAACGATTCGGAAATAAAACCTCTCGCGTCGTCGAAATGTGTCCACCACGTAGATCAAGTGTGATAAAAAGTAGGCTTCATTCGCGATGTGCAGATGAGGAACATTTGTACAGAGGTACAAGTGATTATAATGCCAACTAGTGGTAGTGAAGTTTATATCTCGTACTTGGTCTAACGTATTTACTAAGATGTGTGCATATCTTTTTGTTGGAGACACGTCGCATACCCGCGCTCTGAAAGTTATTCCATGGAATGATTCGGAAATTACAGCTCTCGCGTGGTGCAGACGGGGAAAATTTGTACAGATGTACATGTGCTTAAAATTCCAACGAGTGGTAGTGAAGTTATCTCGTACTTGGTCTAACGTATTTACATAAATGTATGAATGTCTTTATGTTGGAGACGCGTCGCATGCCTGCGCTATGAAAGTTATTCCGTGGAACGATTCGGAAATAAAACCTCTCGCGTCGTCGAAATGTGTCCACTACGTAGATCAAGTGTGATAAAAAGTAGGCTTCATTCGCGATGTGCAGATGAGGAACATTTGTACAGAGGTACAAGTGATTATAATGCCAACTAGTGGTAGTGAAGTTTATATCTCGTACTTGGTCTAACGTATTTACTAAGATGTGTGCATATCTTTTTGTTGGAGACACGTCGCATACCCGCGCTCTGAAAGTTATTCCATGGAATGATTCGGAAATTACAGCTCTCGCGTGGTGCAGACGGGGAAAATTTGTACAGATGTACATGTGCTTAAAATTCCAACGAGTGGTAGTGAAGTTATCTCGTACTTGGTCTAACGTATTTACATAAATGTATGAATGTCTTTATGTTGGAGACGCGTCGCATGCCTGCGCTATGAAAGTTATTCCGTGGAACGATTCGGAAATAAAACCTCTCGCGTCGTCGAAATGTGTCCATCCCTTCCTTCGCAGGTCAAGTGTGATGAAAGTTACGCTTCCGTTCGAACACGTTTGAAGAATGGTCTCCGCATGTCTTATTCTCCCGCGTATCCTCCTCAATCGTACGACCCTGCCAGCTTCTTGGTCCGTTTCCCGAGGGCGTCTTGTTTCTTTTTTTTTATCCCCACGTCCTAGCCTTGGGCTGGGAGCGTCCGATGCCCGCGATGGCCTTTCCGTCTCGTCCTCCCGTATCCTCCCTCTCTTTACCGGATATCCATCCCGGTTTCGCCGCCGTGTTCCCGACTATCCTTTGCTCAAACTACTGCCTTCCATCAAGGCGGTGCAATTTTTCGCCGTCGCCGGCGGCTCCATATCTCCAGCGGCACCCGTTCTGCCTCTCTCTCCCTCTTTTAAGGGTTAAGCGGGAGGCCAATTCGCTATCCCCGGCCGTCTCAATCCCTCAAAGCCCGCATTTATCAAGCGCCTGCCAAGTTATTTCACCTCACCAATATCTACTCTCGTGTGAGCACATATGTGTCCGCGTGTGTGAATATGTTTTGTAGTTTTTTTTCACGTTTTTTTTATATCCTCGGATTTCCCGGATATAATAAATATGCTCCTTTTCGTTATCCACTGCACTTCTTTTCTCCTCCCGAGTTACTTCCATTCAATTTCTGTCAATACTCGGAAGTTCATACTCGCTTATATAACGTCTGACTTTTCTTCGACACCGTTTCGGGGCATTTTTCTTAGTTTTCTGGTTGTGGCCTTCTTCGGTTGAGTATTTCTTCACCTCGGCGGCTGCTTATCTCTCTGCACTATATCTTCATTTGCGTCCGTGGTACCTTCTAAAGTTTTTATTTCAATCATCTACCTGGGATCGAGCTTAGAATAGAATAGAACAAACAATTATTTTACTCTGGGACAGGTCCCATTGAGCAAAAATACAATAAAACAAAATAACTGCAAAGTAATAAACAAATTAACATATTATTTAGTTCAAATCAAAAAATAAATACAGCATAAATAATAACATAAAATGTATGAAGAAAAATACGAAAACAACTACTGTCATTTAAAAACAATAACGGTACATGTTATACAGCTCAGAGATAGGTATAAATACAAGATATATATAGATATATAATACAAGATAAAAATATATAAACAGACCATGTGGGGGAAAAAAACAATTTTTGTCTAACCAACGGTTGTGCTTTTAGAATGTTTCCATTCTATCTTGTAGTCGCCTCACTGTTCCATTGCATTTGTTTCCGCGTCCACCTTCTCTTTTTTGCTCGTTTTACTATTTTTAATGGAATTTATGCTCTTGAATGGTGAATGATGATTCCATTGCAGACAATGTTCTTCATTTCTCTTCTATCCGTTGTTTTTAGTGCGTAATTACTTGGCGAAATGGGCTGACTAAAAGTTCGCTTTAATGCGCATAATCTGTATTACCTTAATCTATTCCCATCTTTGGGTTGGACATTTTATCTCAACTCTCGACAGCGAATGAGAGACGTGTTAACCTTCGGAAAATCTGTTTAGTAATTCCGCCGGAAAGTTAATTAAATTCTCATTTATGCAGTTTATCTTTAAATTGGAAGACGCGTCCATAGTTTGATATGGGAACACAATTCATTCTCACCCTCACTATTGCTTTCTCTAACTTTAGCAAAGTTTCGTTCCTACTTTAGAAGAACGGTCGTTTTGTTTCATTAAAAAGAAGTGTTCGACCGTTTCAGGTAGGTTTTGTTGAATGCCGGAGAATCTCTTCCTGGTTTCCTACACTTTTAGGTGCCTATCTGGCTCCAGTATATCCTTTTTCGCCTCACCATACGATCTACCCTTCTTTATCCCGTCCATGAAACCTATTCTCTTTCTTCCCCTTCCCCGCTTGCCCAGCATCCTTCCCTCTGTCACATTCTTGAGCAACCCATCGCCCCTTATTACATCCTCCAACCACCTACTCTGCCGATCTCGAATTTTATTGAGAAATTTCCTTTCCTCGCCCACCATTTTAAGTACTTCCTCGTTAGTCTTCCTCTCCGTCCACCTCACCTTCTCCATCCTTCTCTACACCCACATCTCAAATACCTGCAGCCTATTTTCGTCCTCCTCTCTTAGGGTCCACGTTTCTGCCCCATACAAGGCTACGCCCCAGGCTACTACGCTCTCGAGGGTTCCACATGGTGCTAATTAGGCTGGCGCCCGCAGTACCTGATGTAGGAACCAACGTGATTTTAGTCGAGTTTGGACATCATCGGTGATTTTTTTAATAAAGTTGCCAGAGTTTCTGACATCCCTAATTTCCTTGAGTTTGTCGACTTGCCATCTCCCGTTCCCTTCATCCTTAACCTCCATAACAAGCCGCTGCTCTCCGACTCTCTTCCAAATATCCAACACTTCACATTGCTTGTTCCGAGGAATGAGATAAAAATGAAACTTTAGAGAGATTGGGGGCAGGCGAAGAACGTTACAAAGCGGGGAGAGGACTTGTAGGCGGGTGGAAAGGAACTAAGGGAGCGTTGCGAGAAGAGAGATTCCTGACGTGAAAAAGTGACGAAATTGGAAAAAAATCTGGGCGCTGGTTGGTAGGGTGTACGGGGTGGCGAGAAAGGAGTTTGGAGGAATGGCTGAAGGAAGGCCGGAGGAGGAGGAGGTAGAGAGGTGGGGGGAGGAAGGGAAGAGGTCCGCTCCCGCTGCTTGAAAGGGAAATCATCCCATAAATCAAACAAATATCCATAACCCGGGATGATGAATAGGCAGGATAGGGGAAAACAATTTCAACGGGCGGAGAGTGCCTGCGAAGCCTCGGGAGGCGTTAGCACCTCGGCGGTCGGATTTCTTCGGAAACCTCGAACCTCCCGATCCTGCGCGATGGTCACGCAGGAAACGAAGCCGCGCTCCGTCTCGCTGTGTTCTGGGAGGCTGTTTCTCCTTTGCATTGCATATTTGCCGTTCGGTACTTCGAGACTTTGACGGAAGTTCAAAGTAGCAGTCATGGCTCACATATTTGAAAAAAAAATTATTTGGGAGTGGAGTCACAGCTCTGTTTTATCGAATTTTCCTGAATAAGTTCTTGGCATTTCGATATACGAGGGAAGGGTTACTTGATTTATGTGTATTATGCAGAAATGAAAAACTTTGCAATTATCCACAGTATAAATTTTACTACGACCCAGGTGTCGATGTTTTTACATCATCATCAGGTACAAATGAAGTTAGGTGCACCGGTCACCACTCACTACCCCCCTTTAATTATCCCCACCACTTTCCCCACCCCTCTCGCGTTTTCCCCCCTTTCCCGACCTTTCTCTTTCCCCCCTCCTTTCTCCATCACTATATATTATGTGCACCTAACTTCTTTATACCTGATGATGATGTAAAAATCATCAAAACCTGGGTCGTAGTAAAATTTATATTGTGGATAATTGCAAAGTTTTTTATTTCTACATCATGCGTAAGTTCCTCATAATCCACAAGAATCTTCGGATTTTATATACATGTGTAAATTAGAAGCGCATTTTTTTAAGGTAGTTCGAGCGAAAAATCATTTTACTCATAAATCAATGAATTTGGTCTCATTTTAAATAATAATACCTCAGCCTTCTAATGACACCAAGAATTTAATCCGTTATCATATTACTTTCGGAGTTATTCGCCAAAACATAACAGCCTTTTTACATGGGAAATGGTACGTGTATGCAGTGCAGAGAGAAATAGTTAACAAAATGAGGAATTTCTAACACTTAGATGTTAAAAAGACTTACAGCGTGTAGTTTGTATGTTCTCTCAACTATATTTTAAAATGAACCATAATGTCAACACAATAGATTCTTAAGTATCACAAAAACAACTTCCGTTTTGAAGGAGTTTCAAACGCACCGCGCGAAAAAAATGAATCAAATTGAAGACATATTTAGATATTTTCATTAAATTACTTAAATTTCTGTCATGTAAAACTATATAATGCCACCATTAATAATGCAGTGTTTAATTCGTGTATCTCACTGCTGGAGGAATTAAAACGTATAATTCGAATATGGTCTCTATTATGATTAGGGAACTATCTCGCTCGGACTACCTTAAATTCTCCGAGGTGAAAAAATGAACGTTTTTGAAAAGCAACAATTCTAACGGTTATAAAGCGGATTACCGACAATCGTCGAGTCAAAACACCCAAAGAAATACCCACGCCGGGAAACAAACTCCTGTCCTTCACTTAGCAAGCTCACGTTATCACTACACCACGGAATACTTTTCTCCAAAAGTAAATTTTTCAGATTTAATTTAATGTGACGGTAGTAATAATATTTCCTTTAATTTTTCCCTTGGAATCCGGGCAATGTAGCTAGAATCCTTCAACCGTACTTCCATCTCAGAGTCTGCTCTGATAAAAAAGATTACATCATCGTTCTTGTGATCAATTTCGCGACGTCTCCATGTGAGTCACTCTCGTTAAACCTCTTTATAAATGTGAACCTTGCCTTTGCTAATTCCATGTGTCAGGAATACATATTTTTCGTTTACCATTCATTATTTGCAAATAAAACAGTGTATATGTTAATTTGGTGGTATGTTTCAATAGATATATTTAATTATAGCTTTTACATAACCACAAAAGAACCTTAGTGTTTTGTGTATGTTTTTTGTGTTTAAGCAAAAGTTATCATTAAGTATGTCCATTCTTCATTTGCGCGCTTAGCAGAAACTCGGTGATGACGCGTCGTATATAGGTCGTTTTATAAGTTTTCATAGAGTTTACGCTGGCTACAACAAAATCTGAAATTTCCGCAGTTCAACTCTACGTCGCATGGCCGGCCTTCCTTATCGCTCATAAATAGCCTATAGTAAAGGGGGGGCAAGCTGGGGGAGGATATTCTTTTCTCAAGCTGTAGTAGATACTTCATTCTTTAATTTGGTGTAAATATCCTTGTTTCTAATTACTTAGAGCGTAGAGTTATTCTTTTTTTCCTGCAAAAAACATGCGAAAAACGGTGTATGTATCTTATATTTTATAAAGCGTTGTTAAAACATTATGCGATAAAAAAATTTTTTCTCTACTTCTTGAAAAAAAATACGCACTTTCATATGATTTGCTGGAACAATTCATGCGTAAGCATACAACGCATCAAGAGCAGAAAGCATTTAACAGTTTTCACGAAAAAAGACGTTGACATTGTGACAGTTTTTTCTAATCTTCAAATTTCTCTACTGACGTTCAAAAGCACTTAAAGATTATATTATTTTTAGGCTATTGTAGTTTGGATATTATGCTACCATAAAATACCTCAAAGTGCTTCATTTAAAATAAACAGGGAAAAAATCGTTTTTGGCCAGCTTTTTTCGAGTAAACAAAACTTTGTGTCTTTCACAGATTTATTGTTTTAAACACAACCGTTCTCGGCAGTTACGCCATCATCAGGTACACTGAATGTTTTTTTCTTTTCTCAAACTGAAATTCAGTGTACCTGATGATGGTGTAGTTGCCGAAACCGGTTGTGTTTGTAATAATATATCTGTGAAAGACACAAAGTTTTGTTTACTGCAGTGTAGACGTTCCACTAAGTGAAGACTTGATCATTTGAAGCTTTTTTTCGATTTCAGCACACTGTGCGACGTGTTCATTAACCTGCTCCGCCTACATATAGTGTAATGCTTAATATGGATTCTTCCTTAATCTTTCGAGGTTTCTCATCGAATACCTTCTTCCCCAATATTCATCGCGCTCATCTTCTCACCCTATACCGCAGCCATTCATTCTCTTCATCTCCTCCGTTTTCTCCGGCTCCCCCCCTCATTCCCTCGCTGCCATACACCAGGGTTTCAAGCCTTTCCCCCGCGGACGCAGAATAATCAAATTAGCGAGTTACCCCTCTCCGGATTCATGCAGTGTCGCCGTCGTTTTATATATACTCTCCCAAGGGTGATGAGAGTGCGGAGCGGGGTACTGCAGGGGTAGAATCTGCGAACCAGGGGTGTGGATCTTTCTCCCTCGGGGTCGCCGTGGCCTGTAAGGGGTGGCCGTTAAAGGCTTTGGGAGCCTGCTTGCATCTCGCGCGTGTTGAGTTTTACAGCCCCGTGCGAATAGCGGAGGGGCCTGGTGGTGTACTCACAATCTTTTCTTCTGGGGTCCCAAGGCGCGCACATCTTTTGCGGGCAAACACCTCCGGCTCTTCTTCAACACCCAGGGCGTGCATCAGCTAAACAGGGATTTCCACTCTGCTGACCTTGCCCGTTAAAGGTTAATCCATCGTCCCTCCCTCGTGCACGTCCCTACCCACCGGAGTCACCTCATCATCCCACGCCCCCTTTATTAAAAGTCTCCCTTCTGGAGCCTAATTTGGTCCATTCTTTCGTCGCCCGTCTTACCACACCATCTTACCATCCAGTGTTTAGAGGAGTCGTTTGTAAAATCACTGAAATCTCATTTAGTCTCTATTCTGGATTATAATTTATGTAACTTTATTGTTTCACATAAATTTTAATGAAGACGATCCAGGTTTCGACGTGGAACATCAGACGATGTCTACGACTAAGTATTGAATTGAAGTAACTTTACACCAGGGTTGGTACGAAGTCACTCGCACGGGTGCACTTCGTACCACATCATTTGTTAAATGCAATGCTTGGAAATTTGAAGTAACTTTGTTGTTCCTCACAAATTTTATTTAAAACGACCCGGCTTTCGACGTGGAACATCAGGCGATGTCGACGACTTTGTATTGAACTGAAGTAACTTGGTTGTTCCTCATAAATTTTATTTTAGACGATTCGGATTTTGACGTGAAATCATTAGGCGACTCAAGTCACATCAAGTGTATTCAAGTTACACAAATACGTGTGGAGACTGACAATAGTCCAATTATTGTTTTGAAGTAGTTTGGATCAAATTGAACAATGACTGTGCTCAGTACTCGCCCTGATGATGTCAGATGATGAACATTATCACCTGACGATGACATTCCGCGCCGAAACCCGGTTCCAGTCGTCTTAAATAAAATCTATATTGATTAAAAAAGTTACCTAATTTACAATGTATAGTAAATTCCTTGAAGTCACGCCTGAGACAATGGAGCATGTTCTGGATGTTGAAAGATAATCAATTCCTCAGTTAAATTGACATAACTAAATGTTGTTTATGAAATAGGTTGTTACTGGCAGATACTAAAAATATCGTGGGTGGAATAAGTGACGAATGCGGAAGTGCTTCACTAAATATAGTGAAATCTTAATAACAATCAGTATTTGAAAACTTCAGTATTTTTGTCATTTTATGAGAAGTGTTAGGTTCCAACTGTTAAGGAAACATCACTCGAGGAAATATAGAAGGGAAGCTAAGAGGAAGAACAAGAATTTCTTGGAAGGACATTTGTAGAAGTGGTTTAACTGAAGCTCCCCCTAACTTTTTAGAAGATGGACAAAGAAAGGTGAAATAGCCTTTATGATTTCCGATCTCCGACAGAAATGGCGCCAGGAGAAAAATAAGAACAAAATCTTGCCTTTCCATACAAATCTATTCGCATACGGAACTTGACTTCAATGCTGTGACTTGCGAAAATGGGTATAAATTGGGGTAATTGTGTTTTCCCGTATTATATGAAATCTCATGTTGCGAAATGTCGAAAAAATGGAGAATAATAAATGCTAGGGGCAAGGCAGTCGAGCCGGTTAGCCGGCGGCATATTAGCCGAGGGCGAATGCTTACTGCAAGATAATGACCCACTGCGCCTGGAAGGTAGAAAAAAGACCTAGAGGCTTCACTGTATCATGAAAATTTCTGTGGCGTAGAACACATATGCTTATAATTTTTGCTGTACTTTTAGTCTTGATCTTGAATAATTTAGCCTAAAGTACTGCACATTCCAAAAATTGGCTTTTCTATTCCCTTTTTCCACTTCAGGGTAATAGTAGAAAGGAGCACAAAAATTAATACATTCGCAATATTTCTCCGGCAGAAAGGAGGATGGCTAAGACCAGTGGAGTCCGGAAGCTATTCAACTCACATAACTCTGACGCCCATTGATTTATTTTTCAAATGTCTTGGGGGCTAGGAGGCTGGCCTAACAATTGTGGAGGTGGGCTCCTTTCGTGTGTGCCCGAAACTGTTGGAAGGCTTCCGCAGCCTGGGGGTGGGGAACTGTTATTCAGAGGGGGGCCTAGCGCGAAGTTGCCAAGATTATTGTCTCTCAACCGGGAAAATCGCGCGGTCCACAATAGGTCGGGCACTGTGGTGACGAAGTTTGGCAGCACAGCAATCAGAATCGGAAAGTTCACCCTACGTAGGCCTAAGAACAACTGGATTTTTGAAGCTCTACGCCTCGCCTAGTGTAACCTGATTGGCTCTTTGAAGGTCACGTGGAGAGCAACTTTTTCCTCGTTCACCCCCACTAAGTTTAGTCCGGCTTCCTAGCCCCAAGACATTTTTTTAAAGCATCATAGGCGCTACGAAATGGACACTTTTCGCCACCGTGATCTCTGTGTCCTGGTCCGCATACCGTGGGTTTGGCTTGCAGGGTATTTCGTAGATAATTTAGTACACGCACGCACCCTCACAGCACCTTGTCTCACTCTTTCCTCAACCTCGCCTCTTTCACCTCCTCCTTTGCCCCTCTTGGGAATTCCTAACGGCTCTCTTAAGCCCTTTTCCCCCTACCCTCTCCCCCTCCGTTCTTCTCATCCTCTGGGCCTTTCTCCTTATCTATCTCCCGCTACATCATCCTCTCTTCTCTTCCTAAAACCCTCAACCCCCAGCTCTACTTCCGATCCACCGCCGAAACCACGGCAATCTCCGAACCCCTTCCTCCATAGCCACCCCTCGGGCAATTCCAGGGCAACTGACGTAACATTCATGAGCATTTTCTGAAACATTAATTTAATTTAATCCTTTCCTAAAAGTACTCGAGTAACACAAATACATGTGGACACTGACAATAGTCCAATCATTGTTTTGAAGTAATTAAGATCAAATTGAACTATGCCCGTGCTCAGTACATTGTGGAATAATGGCTTTATATGTCGTAACATAACAATGACATCCATATATGACCATTATTTACAAAGCAGAAATCATCTGAATCTATGAGCAGCATTATAACCATATGTGACAAATGTGTAGCAAAGATATACAGTATTTTTACGGAAGAACTGAGACAACATATTATGCTTCACAACCTGAGGAGTAATTAAAATGAATAGTAACCTACGTAACAGCCATGACCATTTGACATAACCCCTGTGAACCTTATAATTACTATTTATTTCATATAATTTATCACCCTATGGCAGGAGTGGAGGTGAATGTGTTTAAATATTTGGCAGCCGATGATTATTATGTAAAAACACCATTATCATTTTTTGTCTCTTCCCCGCGTATTATGCTGATAAAGTCCTCTCTGGTTTTCTACCAGATCAGGTAAAGATTTTCCGACGTTTCGATGACTGCCTCCGCCATCATCCCCAGGGAATCGATTTATTTATACTATTAAGGTGGCCCAGGAGTTGCGTGTTTGACTCTAAACCTAAGGATCGCCGGTAAGATATCACTCTGCTAATACGTTCCTGGTTTTCAAAATATAAATCAACGGTAGATGCTTTTAGGACGATGGCATGGGAAGTCATCGAAACGTCGGCTAACCAATAATTGATATGGTAGAAAACCCGAGAAGACTTAATCAACCATTATCATTTTCTCATGAAGAAATTTGTACTTCACTTTTCATCACAGGTGGCTCGTTGGTCTTGGGGTATGATTCTCGCTTTGGGTGCGATAGGTCCCAGGTACAAATCCCGAACGAGCCTAATATTTTGGTCGGCCCCGGTGGCGGCGGGGTTAAGTCCTCGTTTGACAATCTGAGGGTCGCGGGTTTGAGTCCCGCCCGAGTGGTTTTTCACCTCTCAGGACATGGGTGTTGTTGTTCGTCTGTCGTTAATGATAGTCACTCGATGTAAAATGCCTATAATGTGCTGTTTTCGGGATAGTGAGAATAAATAAAATGTCCTATTTTCTATGAAATCACCCCCTAGCTAACTGAGGATGACGCGCTTTCCGTGGAGCTCCCCCACTTTTCCCAGTTCACGTTCCCTTGTCCGACCCTTCCCCAGTCCACACAGTTTTCCTCCTCGTCCACCCCACCCTTTCTTTCTCTCTCTCCCTCTCTCTATCTCTCTCTCTCCTTGTATCTCTCCCGCACGTGATTAACGACTGTGGGGAAGTTGGTGGAAGGCGAGAAAACTTTTGGTCTCGGACTCGACATTATTTTCTTCCCCACAGGACCGCTCTCACCCCCTTCTCTTCCTCCAAATCCCTGAGCCCCTTCTCTTCTCCTCCTTCGCCTCCTTCCTTCTCAACATCCCCGGCCGCTGCCCCTCACGCAATTCTCATACCGCACCCTTCCCCTCCTCCGTCTTATGTTCGCGAAATTCTCATACTCTTGTTTTTTTCCTCTCGTCTCTGTTTGTCGTCTGTGTCCCGATTCGAGGGGATCGGGATGGTGAGGTTTTAGTCGGGTCGGGTTGGTGTGGTGAGGTTTTAGGAAGCTACAGCTCTGGCTTCCCATCCCGCGGGCCCGGGTTCGGGTCACTGCTGTGGAGATTTTTTCAGAGGAATCCTTATCTCTTGTTGTGTTCCACTGTCTTAGGCGAGATGTTGTAGGACAGCATTTTAAAATTATATTCTAAGGATATCGTACTGTCTACTTTATTTTCATTTCGTACAACTCGTGTTTCAACTGACTAGCAGTCATCATCAGTACTCATCATTACTACATACCTCTTCTACATATTTAGACACATACGTATAGATATATTCCCAACTCAAGGAGGCGGGGGGGGTCGGGAGGAAAGATAGGAGGGGGAAATTCTCATACCGCACACTTCCCCTCATCTGTCTTATGTTAGCGAAATTCTCATGCTCGTTGTTTTTTCCTCTCGTCTCTGTTTGTCGTCTGTGTCTCGATTCGAGGGGATCGGGTTGGTGAGGTTTTAGAATAGAATAGAATAGAATTTATTTCAAGAACCTAGTCCTTCGGACTCTAGGTTCAACAAAATTACATTTTTAGGAATAAACACTCTCTCCCAGTTACTTTTACATAAATTACAGAAAAACAATTACAAAAATTTAAGAACATTAAGACTGTGGATAATCTACCGAATGAAAAAAACAATAGGAAGGAAAAAAAGAAAGAAAAGAAAGAAAAGTTTCACTCTTTCAGGTGCTGCATTACATAAAAACAAATAATGATAATAATAATAATATTGGGCAAGGAGACTTTGAGTCACCATCTCTCCGGCTGCAGTTATTACGCACAGTCAGCGTATTTAGCTCGGCACAGCGCAGCTCTGCGGGTGTTGTATTTCCACCTCCGACATCATTACGGCATCGACGAAGTACAAGTGCTGCCCCATGCCCCTGGAGATATTGAGTCCGTCGTGGAGAACGACAAAATAAAAATCTGGTGGAATTAGTCATTCCCCACCACCAGGCAGTTGGAGGCGAACAAGCCTGACATCGTTCTCCTCGACCGCCTATCACGTTCCATGTTCGTAATTGAGTTGTCGCCTCCGGCCGATACGAACTTGGACTCGAAAGAGGCGGAAAAACGGACGAAATATCAAGACCTGCTGTTCGAACTTCGGCAGATGTACCCGGGACACTCTGTAAAACTAGTAGTCCTAGTCATAGGTGTGCTCGGTGGAATCAAGGGCTCGCTGATACAGAGCATCAAGTGTATTCCTGCTTGCGTGGCACAGGCGGAATCACTTGCAGCCCGCATGCAGAAGGCCGTCCTCTTGGGGTCGCTCCGTCTGCTTCGTGCGCACGACCCGAACGCAGCGATGGGTTAATCGGAAGTGGCTACGAACTCTGCACCGCCCCTCTCGAGTTCTCGGCCATTACGACGGCAACGAAACCTGATGTTAGCCGGGGACTCGGAGGGGAAAGTTACAGAAGTATAATAATAATAATATTGGGCAATATATATAATCTCTAGCCATGTATGCCGATACACTTTGCAACTCACTTGAGGTGGACGGTTGGCCGGGGCACCAAAAATGACAACCCTCGTCACCTTACTCCATCGCACCAACCTCCACCCCAGTAAGCATTACTTTACTGATGCATTATTTCCTTCGAAAATTTTGTCGGTATTTTATTGCACAATTTATAATATTATTTTCAACAATTCTTATTACGTAAAAGGTACAAGTACAATTGTTCTCTGAATCTGCCGTTAGGGGCGAGCCTAATTTCCAGAGGTATTGTGTTCCAAATACGGGTTGCTTGTACCAGAAATGAGTTACGAAAAGAATTAGTCGGTGTTTTAGTCGGGTCGGGTTGGTGAGGTGAGGTTTTAGGAAGCTACCGTTCTGGCTTCCATTTTTACTAAATAAAGATCTAAGGATTTCCTGGTGCATGGTGAGATTAAAGGTGGTTTGGGTTTCCTACTGAGTCAAACTCTCTATCTCTGCCGATATGGCAGACCAAGGATGACTAATACATTGAAACGCCGGCAGATATGGGCTTTGACCCCGTGAGAAACCCGAAACACCTTCAATATATTTCTACTCCAGTTTGATGGGAGATTTAACGGTGGACCTCTTGACGTCGTTCGTTGAGAGAGGGCCAAATTCCGAGGCCGAGTTTCTCTCCGTCCTGTTTTCATTCTCTTGTAAATCCCGCTCGTACCGTCCTACTGACGATTCCTCAATGGCGTAAATGACCTATCCTGTTGATTGACTCTTCGATTTGCCTACCAACCCTTGGGAGAATTCTTGAACGGTCTTGGTCGCCTTCACTGTTCCCTGATGAGTCACGGCGACGATAATGTCATAAATCATCAGCCGATGAAAATGCTTGTTGTCTTTTTCCTAAAAAACTTTTAAAGTGCTTACCAGTTAAATATTCGCCGATGGGTTCTTGGTTTTTGATATATACTGTCGCCCTCAAATAAGCAAATAACGTAAAGTAACTGCTACAGTACATAGAAATTTCAAGATATAAATTAAATGAAATAGGAAACAGGACAGCATAACTACTACACGTCGAAAAAAAAACTGGCGGATGCATGAGAGGAGAGGGTGTGAACAACCAAGGAGTTCGCTCGGGAAAGCATTAGCACACCGGCTTCGATGCCAACATTTAGTATTGGACAACGCACAGTGGTCAATATGCCTCGAAAGTTGGTCACCATGAGAAATAGTATTCCAATTTTGATAAAAGTTTGCATACTTATGTATTTGAGTGTGCTACAACCAAATCCGCAGTCAGAATTGCAAAAAATATATTTTTGCACACTTTTCGCAAAATTTTTCTTAATTGAAAAAAGAATGGCCTTGATGCAAATAGTTGTGCATGTGCTTTTGAGGTTAAAAACCGGTCTAGTCGGAGTACGCCAAAATATTTTGGGCAAATTATTCGCAATTTCTTTAATTATTATCTGCAATTGTAATTGAGCTGCAATGAAAAATGTTGCATGTGTCCAATAATATATAACAAATGAATGTTATGGGAGTTCACAAAATCATTCATACAGTCGAGTACATGCTCCAAGCAGAGCTCGTTTTTCGGGACAAAAATCGAACTTTATTTTATTCATAACTATCGAATTAGAGGATTGTAGATGCTATTCTTCGAGCTACTGTTAAGTTTATTACATTTTTAACAATGTGATGTATCGTTTATATCAGAATTATCCGGAATTCATTAACTTTTGGTTAGTTGAAGCGCGGATTTTCGCTCAAAAACACCATTATTTTAAACGGCCTTGTTTAAAAAATATATTTAAAAATTGAGAAATTAAATAATATCAACTTGTAGTACTAACTTTCTACTGGAGACTCCATCTTCCAGAAATTTATTCTCTTCACCAAGAACGAATTGGCAGCACTTCAAAAATAAGTTTGCTCTTATGGACGCACGCTTGATGCACTTGTTACCCGTAGGGCGCTCGTTGTCCATGTGAATAGTGTGCGCAAGTGGGCAAATGTTTACCCAACTGCTGTGACTTTCGACTTTGTAACCTTTCCTCTCACCGATCCAGCAATCAAAATCCTCTACGTAGATACTTTATTTTTCTTACCTTGGCCAGGTTTTGGGGACTTTGGACGACTGTGCAACGGTGCCGAGCTTTAGGCAATTTTTTATTTAAAAAAATTAGAATTGGTAAATTCATTTGGAAACTACTGACTAGTGATCGAGTGTCTGTTTAGGGAAGGCCCATGTGGAGTTTAATATTGATATTAGCGTGCTCGATGTAGAGACCAGAATAATGACATAAGATGATGAGAATGTACCGCCGGCATTTGAGATGTGAGTATTGTAACGTCGTGCCATGCCGTAATGAGGAAGCGATCGCATTGATTTTGTTTAATATTTTAGGCTTCTTTATCCTTAGTTACTCTTTATTATGTTGATGGTTGTTTCGTTCCTTTTAGTTATTAGTAATAATTTTCTTGACCTTTTAAAAAAATTGTTGTTTTGTTAATTACTGTATATTTGTTTTTCGGAAGAGGTTGTTAAGATGTTGTTGATTAAAGGAAGAAGAGGGGATTTTTGGGAGAGAGGCTGCAAAGAGAGGATTGGAGATTTGCCGTGATCTCAAATAAAGAAGTGTCTGAAACTAAAAAAGTGCCTGGAACTTGGGAATACAAATAATTAATTGAATAAAGGTCACGACATCACAGTATGGAGGAGAAGAAAAGAGTGCAGCGGACGAATAGGAAGACGGTGAATAAGTGAGTGTACCTGAGGTGATTGAGGTGCCTGATAGGTTAGGACGGTAAACTGCTATGAAATGTCAGTTGAAGGGCACAACAAGGAGGTGGTTTGAAACGGTTATGCCTCAGTTGAAATTTCCCGACATTTCGACGCAATGCTAAGAAGGATATGCAGTGAAATTGGCAATGACCGCGAGTGATCTGAGGTACTTCACAAAATATAGTTTTTAAAAAAGCACTTCAATTTACACTCACTTCTAGCAGCTATTCATGAAAAGATGAAACACCAAGGACAAAATTGGTCTTATATGCAAGCGACAGGAACTTTCAACCGAGCTATAATTAGGGTCGAAGAGTTGCTGGAAGGCCGCTGTACACGATTTATTTTATAGTACAAACAAATGTATGGACTCCTTCCTGAGGAAAATCGTACCGCATAAAGCGGCATATTGTATGATTGTCTGAATGACTAAATGGGAAATATAACCTTCTGTAATTCCCTTAATTTTCTCGTGCATTCGGTGATATATCCGTTTATACAGTAAAATGTACTGTGTAAAACGACCCTAAGGCTGAGATTGTGGGGAGTATTTTGAACTAAGTCCGGGAAAGGGCAGAAAATATTGGGCCTTTTGGACGGTTGGAGAGAGGTGAGACTTAGACCGAGCTGATGAAGAGAATTATATAAATGAGTAGATGCGATTAGTGTTAAGGGGTTTTATGTGTCAAAATACTCTTACAAGTTTAGCTAAAGCGGTGGATCACCTTCTGTAGTGTATATATTATATGCGGCACAGCATTAAACAAACTAGGTTTTGTTAAGCGTGTAATAGGAAGGTCCTTGGATGAAAAAGTCGAAGAGAGATGCTACTACGCTCTGGTTAGGCTACACCTCGAAACGCCGCGAGCATTTTGGACCCTTGTCATAAAGATTTAACCAAAAAATTGATATAGGTTGATTCCGTTTTTCGGGTTTTCCGCCGCGTTGGTTCATGTTGAGGACAGTATTTTGTCGGCTGTCCTGCTGGCTTCCTCATGTCCGTTACTTGGACCTGAGGAAGCCAGCAGGACAGCCAGCGAAATATTGTCCTCAACATGAACCAACGCGGCGGAAAACCCGAAAAAAGGAATCAACCTCTGTCTAAGCCCCGCGGAAGCCTTCATCAGAACTTCAAAAAATTGATAAATTACAAAGGAAAGCAGTGCGCTTCTTTAAAAACTGCTACGGGTGTACATATAGTGTCCCACAACTTTTAGAGGGATAGGGTGGGAGCCCGTAGGGACTCGTAGGCTACACGCTAGGCTTAGGTTGCTTGAGAAATTCAGAACTGGTGTGTTTCAGAGCGACACAGCGAATATTATCATGACGCCTCTCACTACATCTCTAGGTCTGACAGAAGCGTTAAAGTAAGAGAGATACATTGCCGATTAGAAAGATACAGGAACTCATATTGAATGAGAAGCAGTCAACGGGGTTTATACAGGAACTCGTTTTTTCGGCGCACAATAAGCGATCACATTAAAAATTGAGCTCCACTATATACACGTCACCATTTCATCTCCCAAAACCGTATAGCTTTACACGGCTGGTGTCCTAAGACCCCCTGCCTCACGCCCTGCAGCGGTTCGCAGGATAGTATGTAGTAGTATAGTAATAAATTCGATAGCATTGGCTTGCGATCCGTTTTGTTGATGTTACGTGCAATCGAGGTGGATCGGTTTAATGGCGTCTTTAACTAAACTTCTTTCATCCTCTCCAGTTCATTGTGCCTAAACTTTCTCGCAATACCCTTTTCTCCGCCCGCTTATTTCCTTCTGCCACTACTCCTGTGTTTTTTTCTTGCCTTCGTACTTGTCCGTTCCGTCCTCCCATCGGTTTGACCCCATGTCGCCTCTTGCCTCAGGTCGTGTTAAACTCTCTTGCAAAGATCCTCTCTCCTTCCCTCAAGAAAGATCCCTCCTACGTCCTCTTCTGGCCTGGGTTTTTTTGCCCGGATGTTCTATCTCTGTGGTGACTCCTCTATCCCTGCCGTCTTGACTTTTCTTCTGTCCTCCTCTGCGAAATTCGGGAGTGTCGGAGGCGCCTCTCTGGATTAGCTTTCTCCATCGCTCCTTCATATATATTTTTTTTGTTTTCTTCACTTCGGATGCTGCCTTCACGCTGGAATCCCTGATGAAAAATTCCCTTATCTTTTCTGCTTTTCAATTCTCCGCTGTTGACGCGAAGGGATCCCCCCCTTCCCTTGTCCTTTCCCTACCCACAATTCCCAACTCTTTCCGTTTTCACGCCACCTTCCTTCTGCGTGTGCTTCACTCGAGTTTCAACATCGTCCTGTCCATCTCTCTTCTGGATTTCCTTTGTTTTTCCCGTTAACGTCCTCCTAGTCTGCCCTGGTGAAGATGGTGTAAAGTCCTCATCTGCTAGTCCGACAGTCGCGGGTTCGAGTCCCGCCTGAGTGGAATATCCATTGCTCACGACGAGGGTGTTTGTGTAAACTGAGTTCGGGGAATGGGGAGCGGTATAGCCGAGTGTACATAAACTCAAATGATAATAATAAAAATGTTAACGATCCACATCCAGTGAGGATACCTCTTTCCGGGATTGGCTTGTTGCATATCTTCAAGTGTTCCTTCTAACCAATGTGTGTCTCGCTTATGCGATTATTGCCGATTCGTGGTGGCAATGTTGAAACGTTGTGGATGTGTTTAAAATGTGCTGCATCACAGTGCAGGAACTGTGCTGTGGTTAAATCTGTACTGCAACTGTGGTGTTTTACGGTGTTGGAGGTGTACTTTTGCGATAACTGCACTTCAAAAATGCTTCCTTCCTTGGAGCACACTTTCTGTCCCGTTACTGTAGGTACAGTTGGAGAAAAGTTACCTTAGTTACCACCTTAGTTACAGTACAATTTATTTTGTCTTGAGTTATTAAAGCATCGAATATATATATTTAGTGTATTACTACGAGTTTCATTCACATATAACGAAGGTTTTTCCATCATTATAAAGACTATATCAACTACATTCGTCTCCTTTTTCTTTATAAAACGTGTTTCAAAATATAATTCGATATTGTATCCATAATGACTGGAGAAAATCTCACTCTGAATACCCTAATCTTCCTTGCAGCCACACCCATTTTTTTAGGCCTCGTCTTAATTTTCCTATCAGCTTTAGGAGTCAGTTTTCTCGGTGATCTTCGTCCAACCTCCTTTTCAGTAATCCTCGTTTCTTTACCTAATCGACCATCAAGCCACTAATATCATGGTGCCGACATTATATTAACATGTCGATAATGGTTGGTCTGGTCTTTTAACTGTGTTGAAGACGTTGGATAAAGCTAGGATTGCCCATTTCCTCGATAGGGCTGTATTATTTTGAGAGAGAACATAGAGACT
This sequence comes from Ceriagrion tenellum, assembly GCA_963169105.1. Classification (NCBI taxonomy): domain Eukaryota; kingdom Metazoa; phylum Arthropoda; class Insecta; order Odonata; family Coenagrionidae; genus Ceriagrion; species Ceriagrion tenellum. The sequence goes on from OY720644.1 coordinate 80,300,846, forward strand.
AAAATTTGTAAGCATCATCTGTGTCGAAACGAAGATAACGAAGTAATTAATTAAAGTAATGGACTTTATTTTTCTGTTTTAGCTTTGCCGATAAACATCGCTATCCGATACGCGTCTCATTTAATTATTATCTAATGGTAGTTAGTTATTGACAGCTTGCTCATTTATATGTGGAGATATATAATCGATTTTCTTTTAACGTTCTACGTTTTCCGATGCCTAACCGTCATTATCCTCTGTCCATGCACGAGACTTCAGGCTTTTATCATATTGCCTTTTCTATCCTTTTCTCCAACTTTTTCTGGGCCTTCATTTTTTATTCCTTGTGGATTACATAGTAAATTTGCTTAGATAATCTCTCTTTCGCCATACGTTGTATGTGACCATACCACACAAGCTCTTTTATTATGTCATCGACTATAATGGGGGTGACTCCCATCATATCTTTTCCTCTCATTTGTGATTCTTTCCCGTCTTGATATCCTCGCAGATTTTCTCCAGCAATCCATCTCTGTTACGTTTAGCATTTGCGTTATTTTCTCCTTCATCTGCCATATCTCACTTCCTAATGCGATAATGCTTCTAACATTTGAATTTTATATTCTTTTTTGTATACTTTGATCATATAAAATTCTATTCAACATGGATATTGCCCCTTTTCCTTGTGAGTGTCTTCCTTTGATTGCATCATCCAGGGATTTATTCTGTGATATTAACAGCCAGGTAATTGTATTTTGAACTAATATTTTCTTTAATTAGGTATGGAGTTATAGATCGATATCGCGTGACATCGTTTATTTTAACCGCCCCACGAAACTGTCTAATCTCCATTGCGAATCTGTAGCCTTCTCCTCCTCCTTTGGAATAACCGGCAGTTTTAATCTTTGTATAACTCGGTAAGTCACTTAGCGAGACGCACCAGATTTCACCTTGGTACTCCGTTTGCACCCTTTTGACTCGTCGGTTTTTGTGGGCGTAATCGATCATTCGATGGATTAGTGGAGATTATGTCCGTTTCTTCCCTTCGCCATGATGAGTCGGGAATACCCCAGACCGCAGTAATTATCTTCCTCGCTGACTTAATTTTCTTGCCGTGTTCATTAAGGTACCCCTTGAAGTCAATTGCTTTGAACGAGCTTCGTTCTAAAAACTTTTTCCGTGTGCTCGTCTAAATATTAATCATAGAGTTAGTAATGGGTGAAAGCTATTATTCATTGATAAAAATTATTACTATACATCTACATCTACATCCACGTGATACCCTGCGAACCACCACGAGGGTGTGTGGCAGGGGGTGAAGATCACCAAACATGCACTATTGACATGCAACTAGGATATTTAATGGAGACATGCTAGAAAATAGGGTCACATGGAGCTAGATAGATAGCTTAGTATCTACATAATAAGGAAGGGATTATTGGTTGTTATTACATGCATCACGCACTACAGACTACTCTAACTATATTTCACCTACCTATCCCTTTGCTACGCTGCCTATTGTTTTCTCTTATAGTACGCGGGAAAAATGACATTTTAAATCTGTCGGTACGATAATCTATCTCTCTAATCTTGTTAAGATGATCAAACCTAGTATAATACGCAGGGGTTCTTAATATATATCTAACGTCATCTGTGAACAAAACTATTTTGTATTTACTTAAAAGGTTTAACCTAAATTTTATCCTGCGTTCTGATAGTAATTCCCATCCTTGTTCTTCTATTAAGCTCGTAACACTTAGACAATTATCATAACGGCCTTTAACAAACCTAGCAGATCTCCTTTGTACGCGCTCTAATTCTTTAATCATACCTTCCTCGTACGGATCCCATATATACTATAAGTGTATGGAAGACTTTTTAGGCATTGTTTGTTGCTATATGGTATATTTAATGAGATATTTCCCTAGTCTAAATCGTATAGTGGAGGATTGCAATTAATTCTTACAAAACACTGGCAATTAAGAATCAAGAAGATCAAAAAATAATATACAAGTTAGTAAGCAATCAGGATCATCCGCCCTTTCACTCATAGTAATAACTCGGGGGTGATGAGAATTAAACAGCAACCCATCGAGTGGGAAGGTAAGGTGATATACCTTGGCATTTTAGTAGTCTACCGCATGACATTTAAACAACACCTGAATGTGGCTTACAAAAAAATTATCGGCTTGAGGGCAAGTTTATCGCCAATCTTAAGAAATAAGTTAACTCCAAACTCTGTAAAGAGTATTATGTTCAATGCTGCGACCAATATTACTTGGGCTAGCCTCCTCACGAAGGGACGATACTTAAATAAATTTTAAGTTCGGGAGAGTAAATGCCTGAGGAGTATTTTCCGATGAAGGTACTGGCACAGTAATGCTGACGTGCTTATATACATATAAGCGAGTTCTATACAGCCGTCGGCCGTCTTTCGCATCCTCTTCTCCAAGCCTCCTTGTCTCTCCAGTCTTCATTCTCTAATTGTCTCCTTTTCATATCTTGGGTGACTTGCTTTGTCCAGTCTTCTGGTGGTCGTCCTTTCTTCCTCCTTCCGGGTGGTTGCCAATTTAATATATTTTTTGGCCAACGTTTCTCCTCCATTCTTTTTACATGTCCATACCATTTTAGTCGTCTTTTCTCTATTTCCTGTATGATGTTTTCTTCTACTTGCATAATTTTCTTATATTTTCATTTCTTATTCTTTGTAGTTTAGATTTTCTGCTGCTTCTTCTTAGAAAATCCATTTCTACGACCTCCAGTCTCTGCTTATCCCTTTTGGTCATTTGCCATGTCTCTGCTCCGTAAAGGAGTATACTCTGAATAATTGTTTTATATATTTGCAACTTTGTTTTCCTACTTATGTCTTTTGACCATAATATGCTATTCATTTTATTTATTGCGAGTTTTGACTGATGTATTCTATTTGTTATCTCTTTTTTACTGGTTCCTTCTTTTCCAATCGTTACACCTAAGTATTTATACTCACTACAGACTTAGATGGCATTTCCTTCTGACATGCTTCATGCTGACGTGTTTCAAATAGCAAAGATAAAACCAGTGTATGAAAGGTAACGCGTTTAGCCAAGTTATACTTAAAAACTATTATATTAAGTGATAAACGAGAGCTAATAAAGCTATTACAAGTTATTGTAAACCTGGACATGGATGGAATGTATAAATATATAAGACCTGACTCCATCTTAAAATAGACAATTGGAATATTGGTGGATCGGGATTTAAGAGAAGATAGGAACACTGGGCAAAAGTTGTAAATAACAACAAACCTTGAAAATAATACTGCTACGCAGCAAACACGACGACGACGATAGTCTAAATGGAGACCATATTCGAATTATTAGTTTTAATTTCAGCAGCTATAGGAAGCATGAATTAAATATTACATTATTATGGTGTAATATTATACTTTTATATGACCGAAGTTATGATTAATTAAATAATAATATGTGTATTAGATTTTAATTTGGCTCATTTTCTTCGCGCCGTACGTTCAAACTCCTCCTTAACGGAAGATTTTTTTGTGATCCTAAAAAAACACTTGCTGTGAGAAAATGATTTTTCAAAAGGAATTTGAAAACATACTAACTACTTACTCACTGTTAAATTTTTTCGAGATCTAGGTGTTATGAATTGCTCTTTTTTAGAAAGAATCTTCCTGGAGTGTACACGCCCACCATTTCTCATGTAAAAGGGCTGGTATTTTTCGTCGGAAATCTCGGAAGGTTGTTCGGCATGGGGCTGATATTTTGTTATCTTTGGAGGGGAGAGATACTTTTATTTAGATGGGCCCGACGTTGTTGATTTATAGGTAATATAATACTTTTCTCCAACTTCCTTTAATGTTCGTATCCTACCTTTAAGAGCAAGTATGGTGATAGTTTCTTCGCTAATTGAAGTCCAGGATATCAAATATGTTGTTTTCAGTTCGTAATATTAAAAAGTAGTCTGAAAGCGTGTTAAATGAAGTGTCACCATAACTGTGTACGAACCATGTCGAGACTTCCTAAGCTAGTTACCCTCGCGATTGCATTAGTTTTCAAGGCAGTTGTGTGCTTCTTCCACTGAGCGACTAGAGACAAAGTAACCGTGGAAAATCCGGATTTATCCGGGCATCCGTGCGGAAAAGGACGTCGAGAAATTTTCCTTGTTTTCTGAGATGATAAAAACGGCCAATATTGGTAAATCGCGTTAGACGAACCAGTCACATCTGTAGCCGTGAGAAGAGGCTCTCTTGCTCATTGATGTGCGTTAAGAAATTGGAAGTCCCATCATGGTATTGTGGAATTAAATGATGACTCAATGTAGGCACTGCTCCAGATTTATTCCTTGACTTTCTGGAAATGAAAAATATTTCCATCTCATGGAATTTTGAATCTGCTGAAGACATAATGCTATTCACTTCTCATTCCCTCGAAAAATATCAGCTCTGTTTGAATCAGGCTTTTCAACGGTGCTGTCGCATTATCATGTCCATTAGCATTTTAGGTATAAATAAACAACTTTTACGTAAATGTTATGCTTCGTATTTGATTTATGTGTAGGCTCTCGTTGGAATTTACGAAGGATTCAGTATATTCGTTCTCCGAGATTTTTCATGCTTCAAATTGATATTTTGTCATACTACTAGCAAAAGATAGAAAAATTGAGTGAGAGAAATTTGTTTCTAATACTTTTTTTTAAGAGAAACATTTGAGTTCACAGATGTGATAAGTTATATTTAAGTAGACGATCGAAGTACAAAAATACAAAATTGTACCGAGATAAGATTAAGTAATGGCTTAGGATACAAGGGGAAGAAAATTTAATGATGCCATTTACAATACCACATAGAAGACACATCACCCGGGTTTCAACGCTTGAGCGTTACTTAGGTGTTTTTACCGGGTTTACAATGTCTTATATACAAGCTTGTTGAGAGAGGTGTGGGGGGGTTAATGATGAAAAAGGCCAATAAAACGGCCATTACTTAAATATTCTCCGGTGACCTTTCCTCCAAGACAAGTATAAAATGGTGTTTTTTAAGATACTTAGGTCCGATCAGTGAGAAAATTGCACGAGGTTTTCCCACCAGAAAAAAGGAAAAAAAAGTTTTCCCACCAGAGAAATATCGTGTCATTTAGACCCCCGCGTAATTTAAAAATCCTCTTCGTAAAGTGTAAAGACCCGCTGAATCCGAAGAATAGAAGTGGCATTTATGCGTTTAAGTGTGGTGACTACCAAGGTGTGTATGTGGGCAAAACTGCACGCAATTTCAGCGTATGAGTCAAAGAATATCAACTAGCTTATTTAAATAATTATTTTTCAAAACATCATTTAAACCATGACCACCACAGAGATTTTAATCTCGATATTTTATGCTTTTCATCCCATAGCCGTGAGCTTGACTCACTTGAGCAGCTGGAAATTTTAAAGACGTTGCATGACCCTGACTGGAAGATTTGAAATGAGTATTTGTACCCGTCCTTACAGCCGCCTCCCGATTTGCCCTCCCACTCCGCCGAACATCCCACCTATCACTTTTCCTGACCTTCAGTCCGCATCCACACCACGCTAATGGCTCAATCCCCCCCCTACTATCTCCCAACGTGGCTGTGTATAAGACAGTGTAAACCCGGTAAAAAACACCTGAAGATGACGCTCAAGCGTTGAAACCCGGGTCGTGTGTTTTTAAGTATGTGGTATTGTAAATGTTATCATTAAATTTTCTGAAATATGGAATACCACAAAGCTACAAAGGAATTTGTATTATTTAGAAGAGGAAGGTAAGGTATTCTGGAAAAAGTGAAAATCTTCGTGCCGACTGTATTTACTTCACGAAAGATAGCATGGTGACCTCGGCGTGACATGCCATCAGATATTCGTAATGCTTGTATTCGAAAATATCCCCCATAGCTCCGAACCGGGATTCAAAAGGTCTGTGGAAAATTTCTACCTCCGCTGTGAGTCGAACCTGAGTCCCCCGTTTAGAATGCCATTATTCAACACAACGCGATGATTTGCCCCTATTACATTTACCTATTGCCCGATTTCCGGTTTTTATCAACCCAATCCTTCCCCATTTCCCTCTTTTCCTGCCTCCTCGTGTGCCAACCGTATTTCTTGGGTGGGGCCCTGCGTGAACGCCAACGAGACCAAAACCTCCGCTTCGCTCTCTTCTTTTCCAATCCTTTTGCCTCACCCCCAGTTCAAGGGGTCGTCCTTGGCCACGTTTTGTACGCCCCTGGCTCCCTATCGCCCCAGCCCGCCTATCCCACCTCCCACTCATTCACGAAATGACTTCCGCTTCCGTCACGGCCCTCGCTCCAATCCGCACCCCTGCTCTATCTCTTCACTTCTATCTCTTGCTCTCCCCTGCCCACCATTCCTTCACACCATCATCATAAGTAGTCATCAATCCAAAAAAGTGGTTTGCTGCCGCTCTCCCCACATTCCTCTGCATGAGCTCTTATTCCATCCTAATCCCTTATTTTTACCCCCCTCATTTTTTTGATAGGGTAGCCTGGAGAAAAAAATCTCTACTGTTGGTGTGCTGTAAATATGGTTTAACTGTGCGAAACTCAACATTTAGTGGAGTTCCAGTCCTCCTAACTGTATTCGAGCGTACCGTGATTGAATTGTTAAGGATGATTTGTACTGGAAGTGTACTGTAGAGACTGAACTGCGGAGTGGGCTTAACTGGAAAAGTGCTGCATCACAATGCAGGAACTTTAGTTAAATCAGTACTGAAACTATGATGTATTGCAGTGCTGGAAGTGTACTGTTGCAATAACTGTACTGCAAAAATGCTGTGTAATGTAGCAAACTGTACTGTTTGTTTCAATTTAAATACAGTCTGGAGCATATTTCCAGTCCAGTTACGGTACAGTTGAAGATAAGATACACCTTAGTTCGAGCACATTTTTTTCTCTGATCACCGCGTGAAAACGACAGGACTCGATTATTTTGTGTATAATGTATATTTGAAACAATACTGGGCCGAGCACACTTCCTTGTGGCACCACGCGCTCTATGTTTACAGCTGTTGAGAGTTATTGTTAAACCTGGGCTGAAACAGTGCTGTATTACAGTGCTGGAATTGTACTGCTAGAATAACTGCACAGCAATAATTCTGTGTAATGTGGCAAAATTTACTGTTTGTTTCATTTTAAGTAAATTCTTGGGCATTCATCCACTCCATTTACTGTACAGTTGGAGGAAGTGACCACCTTAGATAGAGCACTCCTAGTTTGCTCTGAGGGCGTTTTCAAGTGGGTTCCGCCGCGACTATAAAATTCAAAACAAATACTCCACCTATTTGCATTTCCTGTAAGTCCACCTTTTTGCATTCCCCTGTTAAAAACATATCAATTTTGCTGGTGATCGGTCATAGCTTCAGTGTTCAAAATTTAGGTACAAAAGACGCCGATTAATTAAGGATTATATCTTTAAAGAACAAATCTTCCGGCGATATTTACTATTCGCAGCCCCAATTGTGTTGAACTTCGCTTTCTTATTTCCCTTTCTCCATACCTTCTCTGCCATTTAATTACATGCACGGCACAAGTGCTTCCTTTCGTCCAAACTTGTATTGCTCGGGCACCGTAGTCATCCCGGTTTCTCCATCCAAATGTTTCTTTTTTCTTGGCCCACTTTCACCATGCCTTTACTTTCTGTATCCTTCCAATCTTATCCCCTTTGATTACGCGACCTGCGTTTCCGTCTCCCGTCTATGTTCCCTTTCATCTTTCCCTTTTTCGCCCTTAATTTTTTTCTACCCTTAAAGTGTCTCATTCCTGGCCGTTTAACGTGATTGTCTGGGCCTTTCTTCCGCCTCCTTTCCCTGATCCTGTCTCCTCTTTAAAGCTGCGTCTCAACGGCACACTCGGTGTCTGACACCGAGTGTCGCCGTTGAGACGGCTCCGAGAGCTGTGTCGCGACACTCGCCCGGAAGTGTCACGACACTAGTGTCTTGGGCCACAGTGTCTCGTTAAGACGGTCCCGATCCGACCAGTCGCGACACTCCGGCACTGCTCTACGAAGTTCCGGCAGTCCGGAATTTGTGTCGGAGTGTCGCGGCAGCCGGCGGTGTTTCAGGGGCGCGCTAGGTCGAAGAGTACGGCTACAGATTCGCTTCTACCTCGCAAAGCGTAGAAATATGGTTGTGTTTTAATATCCAATAACGTCTATAAACACGTGATCTTTAGGAAAAGGAGACCTCACATATTTCTCTCTCGTTTGACGACTGCTGTATTGGCTTCAATTTCCTCACTTAAGTGAAAGAGGAACAGCTAAAAATGTAACGAATACCCAAAAGTGAGGGGCTGTTAAAAAAAAGTGACATCGGTACCTACGAAACCTTGATTTGAAAGTGGGTTCAAAAGATGGAAAGGCGTGTAAAAACGTTCTGCGGATGTGCACAGAGGATTTAAACCATCTTCTTGACAAGGTATCGTGATCAATAGAGATGACTGCTACAAATATGCAGCGATTAAACCTGAGGTGAGATTGGCCATCACACTTCGGTTTCTTTCTACATATAATTCTACTAATCATCTTTAGCAGAATAAAGTGCCAAAATAACCCTTGACCTTTTTTTTAATATCGCTACACGTAATAAGAATGCAGTGGTGGGAATTGTCTTTTTTCGGTATGGAATTTTATCCTAATTTTGATAAACAAAAGCGTTAGTGGACTCTCGACAAACTCTTAGAGGTTGATTTTCTTCGAGTAATGTTTCTTATCTCAATTATACATAGCTTTTTTATTTCACGGGTGAAGTTCACCTCAGGAATAATGAAACCATTTCTATGCTCACGATGTTTCTTCCTACATGTTATTGTTCCAATTTGGTGGAAGAGACAAGAAAAGGAAATAAAGCAAAATTACTAAAATAAGTTTTTGCGGAACAATTTCCTCCACTTACCCCCTTACTCAATGTTTCTACGCAGGCCGTCGAGGATCCAGCGACGAACCTCAGCCTGTCGAAAAATTCTCACACGCTACCTCCTCTGTCTCCTGTTTCAGATCCGGACTTTTTCTATTGTGTTTTTCGGAACTCATCGTTGAACTGGTACCGGAGATTGTGCAATTTCCGCTGAATCTCCTCTGCCGACTTTGAAAAATCGCTGGAAATATTTTTGAGCACAGTGCTCTTTTTAACACGATACATATTTATATTCCTTATTTGTCACATCCCACAATATTGGCAACCCTTACACACCATAGATTTATGATAAGGTTTCTACCTTGGTCCACAACTTATTTCTGCCACTCCTATCCATGATTGGATCAGGCGCAAGCCCATCCACATTCATTATGAAACCTACTGCTTCCTAGATATAATGAACACAAATGTCGCACTTTTCCACATGATAATGGTAATAGTACGCGTTTCAACACACAGAGTCACCAAGAGGTTTTATACATTGATAAGAAGGAGGCATCGCATATATATGGTTGAATGGAGGAGTGGGTATAGGAAAGAAGGTAGGGGGAGAGAGATGCAGAAGGTTATGCCGGGTAAACCAAGAACGTCGAAAACAAGGAGAGAACAAGGAAACGTGGGAGACCAAGGGAGACGGAAAATAAGGGAAGAAATATAGGTAAGGAGGGAAGGGGGTGGGGGCAGAAAAAGATAAGAAAGCGAGGTCATTAGCAAGGGAAAGGTAGCAGGTAGCCGGTATAAGGAGGTAGGGAAAGGGAAAGTCCGCGGAAGGGTTGGTCAGCATAGTGAGGGTCAAGAGGGAAAGAGATAGTGATCAAAGAAAGAAAGGTGAGGGAGGACACTATATGGATTCTTAGAAGGGATTACCGACGCAGGACACAATCAACGTGTACGTGTAACGTGAGACGTTAAGGATAATACGCCAAAAGATAGCTGACGGAATAGTTTAGCGAACGGACATAATCCACGTGTACGGGGAGTACGTGTACGCGAGAGATGGGCAACTTTCATCTCTTCCCGTGTCCCGTACACGGAAAACCAATCAGAACATATACATCCAACAGTTGAAGATTGCGCTTGGCAAAGACAACTTATTTACGTCCACATTTGTTTACACCTGATCTCTTAGCTGTGCCTGCGTTAGTCAATTGTTACTCCGGGCCGCGTTAACGTCGATTGTGACCGCTGACTTGCGTTTCCCGTCTCCCGTTGTCCCGTTAACATCTCACGTCACACGTACACGTTGATTGTGTCCCAGCCTTAAATCGGAAAGGAAAGTGGAAGAAAAGATTTAGGGTGGAAAGGAAGCGCGTGTAGGGTGGAGTCGACTGGAGAAGGTTAAGTAGAAGTACGACCGTTTGCTTTAGGGGAGAGAATATCAAGGAGAGGAAGTGATATAAAAACAGTTGTTCATTTATGGAACATTCACGTGAGATTGTAATTTCAAATTGTTGGCAATGTCCATTCTTATGCTCTTGCTTCCCAGGTGGAGAATCTCGGAACAAAGTGACAAGAATGGGAAGTTTGTAGCAGTTGTTTTGCCAGCAGCGACGTTTCCTCATCGGTTTTACTGCATCTTTCTTGTTCTTTTTCTATTGTGCAGAAACTCGTACCAGTCTGGTCAATCTACCATTTTTCACAAGAGTTGCGCTTCACTTAATACCATATTGAAGGAGGAGATATATTTCATCTTTGTTATGGCAAAGGATTCTACCCAGAGTAGTGGGATCATAAAATGACGTTACATTTTTTTTGGGAAACTGTCGGGCAAGTAAACTACACTCGCAAATCAAGATTTCATAGGCACCGAATTCACATCTTTTTAATAGCCACTCACTTGTACATCTTTGTTTCTATATAGCTATTTCCTCTTTCAGTGCTAAAATTGAAGCCAATATGGCAACCTCCAAACGGGAGGGCATTTGATTGCCAGTGAGCGCCGTACAGTCGTACAAGCGCCGTACCTCAGCTATCGGGAGAGAAGTGTCTGAGAACTTCCGTTAAGACGGTGCGAGACACTGCTTCCGCGAGAGCTACCCTCCCGAAACTCGAAAGCGAGTGTCGGACACCCCAAGAGCGGCTCCGTTGAGACGCTAGTGTCCGTTGTCGCGACACAAATGTCGGGACACAGGTGTCCCGTTAAGACGCAGCCTAAGGGGGCTGTGTACGTCGGCCAGAAACGCTCTTTTAATTCTTGCACCTGCCGTTGCCTAGGAGAGATCTTCGCCTTCATTTACATCTACATCTACATAATACCCTGCGAGCCGGCGCATGGGCATGTGGTAGGGGGTGTTAAGACACTTGCCGTGTAAACTTGTAAGGTTTTGGGAGTTGAAATGGTGATATGTATTATGGGAGTGTATTTAGTGGAGCTCAGTTTATATTGTGGTCGCTTATTGTGCGCGGAAAGAAAGTTTTTGTATCTATCTGTTCGGCAACGTATCTCCCATTTTTTACCGCTTCTGTCAGACCTACAAATATAGTGAGACGTCATGATAATATTCTCTGTGTCGCTGTGAAACACATCAGCTTTGAATTTCTCTAGCAACCTAAGCCTAGCGAATAGCCTCCCAGTCTCTTGGGGCTCCTTTCTTCTATTCCCCGCCCTGGACAACAGCGCCACCTATGGCACCGTGGAAAATACGTTGAAAGGGTTCTGCAGAATCTTTACAGTGCCCTTATAATGGACAATTTTCAAGTATTTGATAATCCTACTGAGAGATGAAGAATCCTATTTACAGGAAGGCCTAGGATTTTAAGAAATATACTTCGTTCGTGTCATGATTATTACCTGATTTTCGGCAAATGCACGTTCCTTCCGCGATCGGAATACCTATGTAGGTAGCAAAAAGTTAAAAGTCACGAAACGTATGATATAATTTATATTAAACAGATTCAGGCGAGATGTCGTGGAAGTTCGTCGTGTTATAAAAGAAACAATAATTGTACTTTTCCTCAAGACATAAACGTATATCTTGTGGATATATATTTGTCCTTATACCCTAGATGTGCGCAAACAGATGAGCAAGCGGTGAAGCTGAACCTTCAAGTGAAAGCGTGGAGACGTCTGTGGAAGCGTTTTCGGCCGCGGTATAGAGCCTCCGTAAAGCATTTTGTTCTCTCTATCCGTGCATTCTGTTTCAACTCTTCTGTTTAGTTGGTTGTTTAAGAAGCCGATCGAGAGCTTGGGGTCAAATGTAGCGTTGAAGATCGACGAAGTGGCTAGCAAGAGATGGAGCCATGTGGAAAGGATGAATGGCGAAGAAGAACGCGGTGTCGTGCTAGTATATGGGATCCGTACGAGGAAGGTATGATTAAAGAATTAGAGCGCGTGCAAAGGAGATCCGCTAGGTTTGTTAAAGGCCGTTATGATAAATGTGTAAGTGTTACAAGCTTAATAGAAGAACTCGGATGGGAATTACTATCAGAACGCAGGTTAAAATTTAGGTGAAACCTTTTAGTAAATTCGAAACCGTTTTGTTCACAGATGACGTTATATACATATTAAGAACCCCTGCGTATTATGCTAGGTTTGATCATCTTAACAAGATTAGAGAGATAGATTGTCGTACCGATAGATTTAAAATGTAATTTTTCCCGCGTACTATAAGAGAAAACAATAGGCAGCGTAGCAAAGGGATAGGTAGGTGAAATATAGTTAGAGTAGTCTGTAGTGCATGATGCATGTAATAACAACCAATAATCCCTTTCATATTATGTAGATACTAACCATCTAGCTCCATGTGACCCTATTTTCTAGCATGTCTCCATTAAATATCCTAGTTGCATGTCAATAGTGCATGTTTGGTGATCTTCACCCCCTGCCACACACCCTCGTGGTGGCTCTCAGGGTATTACGTAGATGCAGATGTCATTAGCTCACTCACGTGGTTCATTGACGACCAGATATTGAATGGGCCATCGACTGGCAGGAATGGCAGGATGTTGTCAAAGAGGCATTTTATAAGTGGAGGGAATTGATGTGGGGGTCGTGAGTATAGACGTAAAGAAAAAGCTGGTGAAAACTTTACTATGGACCATGGCGCTGTATGGGGTGCAACTTGGTCATTGCGAAGGGAGGATGTACGTAGACTTGAGGCGTTTGAGATGTGGGTTTGTAGAAGGATGGAGAGGGTGAAGTGGGTAGCGAAAAAGACGAGCAAGGAGGTATGAAACATGGTTTGAGATGAGGGGAAGCTTGTGGCGGAGGTTTCGAGGATGCAGAAGAGATTGATTGAGGACGTTTTTAAAGGAGAGGGAATGTTGAACAGAGTGATGGAGGTGAGAACACCGGGAAAGCGTGGAAGATGAAGGACGGGGGTTTTAATTCTGGATAGAATAAGAAGAGGAAGACGATATGAGGAATTTAAGAGGGATCTAATGGCGGAACATGTGTACGAGGGAAAGCAGAACGAAATATCAGAAATTGGGACGCTAGAATAAGTACTGTCCACAAATCTACCAATCAGCTGGTAGAATCTCAAATGATGATTTAAGCATGTTAGAAAATTATTGTCTAAAATTCCGAATAAAGAGTCTAGTGAGAAAACAAATGTAATAAAAATTGTTCAGAAAAATACAATCAGGCAGGTTATAAAAGTCGGAGGCCACAAAATGGAGCGGGTTGAACCGTTTAATCACTTGGATAATACGCTAAAAGTGAATGGGCATAGTTGGAAAGACAAAACTAGGTGATCTGCAATAGCGAAAAAGTTGTTCAGTTATAGGAGGGAGCTGGGCTTTGTGTGAGAATGTAAATTTTGCCTGAGAGTTCAATGTGGAGAGGTGAAATTGATTCGGCGGAAATCGGAAACCAAGTGAAGGAGAATTTGCCGTGAGCGTTTGATTTGGGGGTGTGGCGAAGATCGCATTAAAAGCGGTGGATGAAGGAGAACGCGATGGTGGGCGAGGGGAGAGGAAAAAGATTCTTTAGATTCTGTTTGTTTACATTCCATGCGTTGTACCGAGTTCTGCGCCTGTTACAATCTCATTGGACCCCGAAGTTGCGACTCCATTGATAGTTCCTCACCACTACTGGGATTGTTACCTGGGCCCTGGGGTTAAGAAGCTTTTGCTCCAGCCATAAGATCACACTGATCCACCCCAGAAATATCCTGAAGCTTGATTCTCTTTTATTCCAAATGACTACGGTGTGTAAATATTTATGAGAGAATTGGAATGAATGAATCTCTATTTCAGAAGACGTGTAGGCTTTTTAATGATACTCTGAAATGAGCTTCTGTGAATATTGTTGACGAAACAGGTCTGACTATGCATGAGAAACTCGTGGATATATATATGAATTTAATCAAGAACATTCTAGAACATGGAAGCATGTTTTAGATTTTCTTCTCATTTTCTCGTATTCCTGGCTATTCCTTGTTAGTGTCTGTCAAGCAACTGGTCAACTTTGATGTATGACCTAGCTGGGATAGGTAAAACATCGGCTGTTTAAGTGATAAATATCTTAATGTGTGTAAGGACAGGTGACCAAATATTAGTTGTTATAACCATTTTATGTCATGCCCCTATGACCGCCACACCAGCCTGATGCCCTTAAGTTCTTCTGTCGCGGCTAAAAATTTCTGCTATATTATCTCTCCTACGGGTCTTTTTACGCTTATTCCTCGTCGTCATCCTTTAGTATCATCATTATATTTTTTCGTGGGCTCCCTCGTTTTTTGCACGCTGCGCACGGCAATGTAGTTGGGAGGCAGGGTAGGGCAATGCCGGGCTTTGAAGAGTGGTCATTTTCAACTCCGGCGAACACGGCACGTTTAGCTTTGATGGCCGGCAGCGCTATGTGGTCCGGAGCAAGGAATATTTTTTTCCTCCGTCCTCGTGTTGCTGGTTACCGGGGAAGTGAAATATATGTTTCCTCAACAGTTTTCCTCGACCGTGCGAGGTGGATGCTCGAAGCTGTTTCCCATTTTCGTTCTTCATGGCGTCTTTTTTTCTTGTCGTCCCGTTGGCTACATTGGATGAAATGGATGTATTTTCTGTTTCACACACCCACGCCTTGTATTGAAATGTCTTAAGCTTTTATGAACTCTTGGGAAGGGAGCGTTCGGCTGTCACACGCTCAGTATAGTCCATTTCCATCTCAAATAATGCTAAGTTCCCATAAATTGGCAGGGTATTCACCATGTATTTCTCTCAAAACATATATGTGATAAATATGTTGGAGGCATTTCATAATTTGGCATGTTTATGTTCCTGAATTAATTTTTCATGAACCTATAGCCATTAATAAAAACTACCACAATTATACTAATAATAATGCGTCTTTATTGGGGCGAGATTGAGACTGAGGCTGTCCATCTCACTCCTCGTCAGAAAAATACACGAAATGAGTGTGAAGAAATATGTGCATATTTGTGGAAAGAATGTAAAGAAGTTAGGAGTTGATTCTCCTAACTTCTTTACATTAGTTGATTTTCAATTTGGATCGAATTAACACAATTCTTATGGGGTGCAAAACGATGTGAATTATGGTGTGCTCCAAAATAATTCTACCACCAGTGGGACGCATTTCACGACCTTTTGGCGAAGTTTATAATTGCTTCGTGTAGGGTGTTAACCGTAGTCGGCCTTCCTAAAATATCCTACCTTCTCTACTTAGCTGTAAAAAAATGGCTGAAGTTGATCGATGACAAAATGAAGCCGCGAACGGGCCTTGGCGAATTATTCTGTAAATTATTTCTATCCAAAGGAAATCCGGAATGGTTTAGGTAGGTGTTGTTAAAGTTAAAACAATGATTTATTTGCAAACGATAAAGTAAATACAATTGAGCTCATGAGGACACGTGAACCGACTTGAACTTAAGACCGGACTGGACTGACTTTTTAAAGTCATACATGAGTGTAGGGCCAATAAGAAAAACAAAAGAGTACTGAAAAGAAAACTGGTGAGCAAATCCACCACCACTCTGCAGTGTCACTACTGGACAGTACACTTATACTGCAACAAGTATTTTGAATGATTTTCTCATTTAGGCAACATTGAGTGTCCATGAAATAATATAACACAACAATAGTAATATCCACACTTTCATATACTACTTCAACACCCACCATGGTTTCGACATACTATATCATTTTCATAGTATGTCGAAACCATGGTCGGTGTTGAAGTAGTATATTAAAGTGTGGGTATAACTATTGTTGTGTTATATTTTATCATGGATATATCGCATTTCCACCATATAAAGCCTGAAACGATTTCAAACATTGAGTGATTTGCGTGTAGTACTTTCTTAATTGCACTTTCTTACGTACGGAATCCTGCTATTTCGTCTGGACCTTTCATCAATCCTTCGTGAGAACACGAATAATCAATGAAGATTCCCTTAGCATCAGTGAGGAGCCGTATGAAAAGGGTTTTTCATTCCTTTGGGGCACCCTTTCATACGGTTTCCTTTTTATCCTCTCTCTCTCTTCATTTCGACAGTTCTTCGGAGCGGTGGATGCCGGCAGCTCGGATCCAAGAAGTTTGCTCTGGTGCTATAATTCAATTAATTATCCCACGGAAAGACGTGGGGACGGGGAGATGCGGTATTTGTAGTGGCTGGTGAGAGAGAAATGAGTAGAACTTGTGTTCAGCTCGGACGGGATCTAATTTCGCGTGAACTCCTTTTTCCTCCTCCTCTTCCTTTCACTGTTAACTGGTGTCCTCTTTTCCTCTCTCAAGGGAGGTCACCAGTGTTGCGAAATTTTCGCTAGATCTAGCCACTTTCACAAATCTGTATTGATAAATTATTAACATTTGTATTCGTCAAGGCGTCTTACTACTTTTCGGGAAATCTCTTTTTTTTACTACAAATAATATTGACTGAAAGCTTCTTTTTCGTTTTAAAACTGATGCTACCGCAGTATTGTTATTTCCTCTTCAATATTGATTTTTTTGTTCGTCTCTTTAAGCCTTTCTTCTATGATACTACAGTGAAACCTGTATTAGGCGACCTCCGACGGTTCCGATGAAAAGTGTTTCTTTAAGAGGGATGTTTTCTCAACAGGGGTTTTTTCTAGGAGTATTATGCCAATGAATGGGTGGCTGATTTAAAAAGAAATGTTAAAAAGATTCTGAGCGACGGTTTTGTTAAAACCTGTATAGATGGCGTTCATTTATTCATAATTTAGTTTTTTTTAAGTATTCGACCGGTTAACCCTTTGAGTGCGGAATGACGTGATATCACGTCATGGGTACCGTGAGTTTTCCTGATTTCTCGAGCGGGCCGAGTGAACGCTGGAACACTCACGGTACCCTTGACGTGATATCACGTCATCAGCATCTGCGTAAAGACAACCATGACGTGATGTCATGTCATACCGCATTCAAAGGGTTAAGGTGGGTTTTGTTAAAATAGTATTTGGTTTTTTTCCCGACGTATGATATAAATAAAGTTTTCTCGGGTTTTCCACCAGGTATGGTCTTTATTGGCTGGCGTTTCGATGGCTACCTCCGCTATCGAAACGTCGGCCGACCTAACCTGGTGGAAAACCCGAGAAAACTTTATTAGGTTTTGTTGATTGTCAGAGAATCTCCTCCCGGTTTTCTACACTTTCAGGGGCTGTTAAAATATTTTGGTGGGGAATTTACATAAAAGATTGTTTTCAATTATTAATCCACAGTCAGAAAGCGATTCCCATCCTAGTTGCTGCGAATGGTCAGTGATACTATCAATATTGTGATAACGACCTAGATACGTATCTTGCCGATCTTCTATGCACGCTTCCTAGTTCTGTGCTTAAGAGGACGCATCATACCCTTCAGTTAGGAATAGTTGTGTCAAAAATCCACAAGATGGCGTCACTCGCACCCGATCGAGGCGTTTTGGCGTCAGGAGTCTCTTACTCCAGGATAACTCTCGCACGAGGCAAAAGTTGTCGGTAACTTGTAGCCCAGTGACCCGCACGTAAGTAAAAGGCAGCGCTGAAGTAAGATCTGTGAGAGAAGACTGAACGATTTGCGTCACCGTCCGAGCACATCATGCCGAAAACCATTCGGGTGGCTTCTCGAAAGATACCAATTACAGATTCCATCTTACAACCGTGACAGCTGTTACTTAGCATTCTGACAGAAGGAGGATTGATACATCTCCGTTAGTTTAAGATATTTCAATAATAATATTAGTTTTTGTAAAAATATACCCTACATCTTGCCGTTTTCCCGATGGTTTAATTAAGCTCCGAGATAAATTTTTCATATTTCAGGTACGAATCTCCCTTGGCAAAGGTCTATTCTTTATACTATTAAAATTTCAAGTTGATGACGTAAGACTTGAACAAAAAATCTGGGGTCGGAAATCATCACAAATTCGACCGGTAGAACGGGTGTGACGCGTCGCCTTAAGCCTACCTCATGACCTTTCCAAATACCGGCAGCGTACTCCCAAGTACGGTCTAACGAGGGAGAAGTTGGCGATTTCTCTAACTTTATCGTCGCGCTATACAGGCACTCTTTTCACTAATCCCATTTTACGATTAGCTTGTCCAATTATTTCCCGAATATGTTTCTCCAACGAGGGATGGTTTGTTTGTTTCACTCCGAGATGTGTAACAGATCCTACTGTCTCTAATTGGGTATGCTGTGTGTAATTGGTGTAATGAGGGTAGTATATTGGCAGTAGATATTGTATATGTTACAAGTTCCGTTGTTACTTTGTGGTATTCCATATTTCCAATATTTTGTGATAATATTTACTACGCCACAGATTTTAAAAACATAACCCGGGTTTCAACACTTAAGCTTCATCTTCAGGTGACGTTTCAGCTTCAACAGGACCTGAAGATGACGCTTAAGTGTTGAAACCCGGGTCGTGTGTTTTTAAAATCTAACGTGTTGTAAATGTTATCGTTAAATATTGGAAGTAGATATTGTATTTGGCTTTTTCCACTGTTTGGTCCTTTTTTATTTTCCTTTTAGTACCGTGGACTTCAGTACAAATACGTATTCGTGTTC
This sequence comes from Ceriagrion tenellum, assembly GCA_963169105.1. NCBI lineage: Eukaryota > Metazoa > Arthropoda > Insecta > Odonata > Coenagrionidae > Ceriagrion > Ceriagrion tenellum. Next base: position 80,319,730 of record OY720644.1, read on the forward strand.
TGATTACACGGTACCGGTCGAGTGCTACTGATGTAAGGATTGAGTAGGCATGTGAGGAAGACGATCGCCGTGCAAAGTGTTGCGTGAAATGCTCCAGCTACCGTGAAGTTAGACGGTGGCCGTTCCTTGCGACCCCTGGCAATAACATCCTTTGTTCGCTTCCTACTTGGAGCGCCTCCATACTTTTACGAGCGTCTTAAAAAAATTCGCGCTGCCCCTGTTCCAGCATCTTTTCGACGTCTCCGTGCTCAGATCTCGCATTTTATGTCGACGGAATGCGTTTTTATTCCTCGGCGTTAGGCCGTGAAGTGTATTCCTCGCCGTCTTTTACGTTTGCTGCGCTCTGTTTCGCTTGAGTACGGAAGACGATGGATGCAGTTTTACGACCTCTTCTAATAGTTTCCGTCTTCTGCATCGTAATTAGCATACTCATCTTTTTGATGATTCGCCCATACAAAGCACGCCAAATAGATGTAGTGTTCCTTTCCTGCAGAGCCAGGCATCGGTTGTTTTATATGCGACTTTGTGTTATATTTCATGGTATACGTACTCTCGAGGAAAAGCTAGTCTTTAAGGGGGCTGTATACTTCGGCCGATGACGCCCTTTTAGTTTTGGCTTCTGTCGCAGCCTAGGATAGACCTTCCCATGCCCCTCCATTCCCAGCCCAGGACAACAGCGCCAAAGATTCAGTGTTGGCGTTGCAAGGGTTAAGAAGAATGTTCACAGTGATGTTTTTTTTAAGTATTCTACCGGCAAAGGTCGGTTTTTTTGAATGTCAGAGAATCTCCTCCCGGTTTTCAACACTTTCCGGGGCCTATCTACCTGTAGTATATCCGTTTTCGCCTCAGCGTACGATCTACCCTTCTTCCTGCCCATGAAACCTATTCTCTTATATTACCCAATTTTCAAGACTTTGGCTATCCTCCTCAGAGATGATGGATTCTTTTTTCCCTTAAGCGAAAAGTTTTTAAGAAATAGACATCGTACGCTACTGGCGATCACTTGAATTTCGACAAATTTGCATTTCTTCCTCGGTCGAAATAGTTTTGTGGATAGCAAAAAGCGAAAAGTTACGACAATCACTGTAAATACTATTCCGAGATCTGCGCTAACAAATTTACTTTAACAAAGCAGTCTTTAAAAAATCGTGTAGACGTCTGCGGAAGCGTTTTCGGCTGTGATTTTCAGCCTCCTTAAAGCCGTTGAATACTTTTCTCTTCTTGTAATTGTTTAATTGCGCATTTTAACTAGTCGATAAGCGCTGGTTGAGTCCTCCGCACCTCAAACTCATGGGGGAAGTTATAGTTTTTCTTCATAGATATTCCAAAAATCACTGGTAGGCTCATTGAGGTGCCAATGATTACTTACCTTAATACTTTGATTTTGAAATCATTAGTATGTGGAAGAATTTTAGGCGCACAATTTTCCGAAAATATTAGCACCGATTTTGAAGAGCATCGTTCCATTCGTGTGAGCGATTGAAATCATACATGGACTCTGAAGACCTACATGAAGACTTTTAAGACCTCAGAAGGCCGTCTGAGACTGCTTCTGAGCGTACCCAACGCCCTTCAAACTGTAACTTGGAGGGTTTATTTGGACCTTAGGTAATAAATTGTACTTTTCGTTAAGGGAAGATTGGATGCATGATAAGTTAAATAGAGGCGGGGGGATTTTTGGATTCATAGGCTTTTTGTTAGCGGGAATATCGAAAAAATCGATCGAGAAAAATTTTTTGTGAAAGGATTTAGAATTGCCTGTGGTCCAATCCCTAATTTCGTCCCACATTTTTACGAGTGACTACTGCGGAGGTCCATGACAAGGAAGAAATTGCTTATCTGAGCATTTTTTTCTTGACAGTGAAGATTTTTCGGGATCTAGTCCTCATAGTTCCAGTTTCGTGGACGACAGTTTCGGTAGAATTATAGCTACCTTCTTCAGCCCTGACTGGAAATGTCGGAAACGAAAATGGAACTACACGGAAATTATCCAGGAAAACCTTTTCTGCCATCTCTAAGACTCCACGGAAGCCATCGAAACCAGAATATGAGCTAATTCTTTCCCGGCGAATGATGCGAGTTCTCGGGTTACACGCCATGTTTTCCATTGGCCTACATTTCGGTAAGCGTCTCGCCCTCCATCATCAGGGTTGTAAAAATTACACAAAAATTGGACACCATATATGTATAACCAGCTGGACCGGCTTATATACCCCGCCGAGAGATCAGGTAACCGCTGATTGGTAGATTGTTGCCTATCTTCTGTTGTGTCTGATAATGATTAGCGAGACGCTTGCCGAAACGTAGATGAATATAGAAACGTTGACCTGGTATGTAACCCGAGAAAAATTCACATCCTAATCAAACCACCCGTTACTCTTTAACTCCTTTAAGTAAATTTTTGCTATTCGCTAATACGATTGCATCTCGCGTCTTCGTCACATCTTCGTATCACTGCGCGTTCCCACATGGACTTTGATCATGGTCCATTACTATAACTAGGTATGTAAATAGATAAATGTGGCATTATTAACGTTGCAACCTTCCTATGGTTTTGTTTTATGTCATATCGTCTGGATAACGATAGAAGAGGACATTCGAGTTAAGATGGAGGCGTGATGAGGATTACGTTGACATCTCTTCTGTGCGTGTTTTCGTATCCTCTAGTTTACGTCATCTCTTTGCCTTATTTTAAGACTAAGAATAATTTATTATTCAACAGTTTTGGCACAGTAGTGTGTACAAATATCAATGAGCTTTAGGCAGCCTCAAAGATCACAGACCTTCATTGGAGATTAGATATTTGGGGATGCGACCGACGGCTAAGGTCATTTGCGCCATAGCGGATAGGTAAGGGAGGAAGGGCGGATAGAAACCCGGCGTTGGCATTAGCCTGCTCATAACGAAAGGCGCCAAGGGGACCACGGTTTAACGTCTCATCCGACAGACAGAGTACTCTACTTCAAGTGCCCTCCACTAGACACTCAAGTAGGGATCGGGTTCCCTCTGAGAAACATCCGCCTCAGCAGGGATTTGAACCCTGGACGCCCGTGTGGTGGGCTAGTACTCTAGCCACCACACCAACCCGATCCCTACATACCTTCATTGAGACCGCCTTCCATAAATTTAATTCATTGCTGACATCAAATAAAATACTTTCAAACGCACATACACTTTTAACTAAGACGATTTGTTTTTAACCCAATTGTGAATAAGAAAACCTGAGACAATAATAATAATTTATCTTTCTTACATTCGTATAAAACACTAATTATTATTAGGTATTGAGTTTGGTGTCATAGTAAATGAAGTGTTCTCTTTTTCATTGTTCTTATTTTTTTGTTTTCAGGTAAGAGACTGGTCACAGTTGGTCCATTGGTTGGAATACATCTTATTGTTGTGAGTATTCGTGGAACTATTTTACTGTTCAGGCTAATTTAGCATTGCATTACTATAATTTAAGTAATTTTGAAATGAATGACTACAGAAATGCTATTGAATGCTATTGCCTGAATTTAATAAAAGTGGTTTTTATGAGTTCAACATATTCAGTTATCTTGTTTAGTTCACTATTCCTCCGTCATATAACATGATAAGTACTTTTTTTCCTCTTTCCGTTTTTTGCAGTTTTTTACTTTGCCCCTGACGAAGATTATGTTGCAATTTTGATGATCTGATGGCAATTCAGAATTGATTTTATTCCTACCTTTTGTTTTCTATTGAAGCTACAACTTAAGTTTTTTCATCCGGCCTTGCAATGTTTCCCTTACAATGTATTTTTACTTGAAGTATAAGATTTTAGCAACGGTACCTTTATTTGGGTCTGCTAATTAATGGGAACTCCCATCACACTGCTAGGTTAATTTACATTTTAATACACTTCTTTATTATGCGTAAATGAAGTGGTTTATAAGTATTGTTGAATAATTTGCAATTAGTATTTTGTCGAAGGCCTTGAGTGTTAAGACAGGTGTTTTCTTAGAGAATGAAGGAACTCAGTATCACCAGATTGTTTTACGCGAATTATCTTCTCCGTACATACATGAGAAATAGTCCAACACTGCTTCGGAGCGTACCCTACTCCATTCAAACTGTAACTTCGAGGGTTCCCTTGAACCTTAGTTGACATTTTATGCTTTTCGTTTATGACTCATTGCATGCGCGTTATGATTACCTTGCGTACATGCGTTTTTTTATCATCTTGTCGCGAAAATTTTGATTTTCAGTCCAATAGAGTATTATTAATTCGATTATAATGTATAGTTTTTCGTCTTTCTGCATGGTACCTACATGGACTTTGATCATGGTCCATTACTGTAACTCGGTAATTTAATAGATAATTGTGCCATTACAAACGTTGTAACCGTCCTATGGTTTTGTTTTATGTCATACCTGGTCCGGTGTAACATAAAACGTAATCATATTCGCCATTGTCACTTCTTGGTGTCACTGCACATTCCTACATGGACTTTGACCATTGTCCATCGCTGTAACTCAGTGATTGAATAGATAATTTTATAATTTGATTTGAGTCGATTGCTCAAATCAAAGTGTTATTGCTGGTTTGAGTAATCGAAGTTTCACTGAAGTATTTCATGAATCTCATTTTTCGGTAGGTGATATTACAATGAAAGGAGGGAGTGGAGTAATTTATTGACGTAAATGAGATTACTGGAAACTTGAGCGCTGTTTTGGTGGAATAATTAATTGATAATCGGTATAATTAAGGTTTGGCTTGTGGTTAAAATATTTCCGTCCAAGAACTTTGAATTATAGCATAATTGATGCTTTAGACATGGCTCGTCGAGTGCTGGAGGACTCATAATATGACAAAATCAACCGAACTATAACGGCAATACCGCACGTGCTGCGTAAATTCCGCGGCATTTGCGTGCAGGATACGCGGCGGTATTTTTCATGCCCTCCGTCCCGTAATTACCATACTTGAGTATGCGCATTATTCAGGGATTTCTTCCCGCTCGAAGGGAATTCGGGAGACGCAAGTTGAACGGGATATCGTGGCTCCGTGATCTCCTTAATATAGACGCACATTCGCCTCCTCCCCGCGAAGGCGTAATGTGCCCGAACATCTGCCGTCGCCTCGCGTCATGTACGACGCGCGACGCTAAACGTACTGCGTTCATCTGCTTCAGAAGTGCCGCCGTGTAAGGTCCCTCGCTCGCGAGCATCTGTTCGAACAACAGCCGCCATTGTCGTTATCTCCGCCTCCTCGTGGTCTTTTTTTTAATCCCCAGTGGCAGAATGCGGCATTTTGTCCGGGACACCATTCATGCAAAACACATGGAGTCATTATCTAAACCAATTCCTCCGCTTTGCTCTTCTGTGTCTTAGTTTTTGTTGTTCGTCATAATTAATTACAATTTTTTCCGGTGGTGATATATCATTCTTGTCAGTAGCCTTCCGGTTAAGGTGGTATGAGCGAAATATCACTTTACCTAGAAATCAATGAATTTGGTCTCAATTTAAAGAAGAATATATCACCCTTCCATTAACACAAAAAATTCAACCCCTTACCACATTACTTTCCGAGATATTTTCCAAAAAATACCAGCCATTTTACATGGGAAATAGTACGTGTATGCACTCCAGAGAAACCTTATTTAACAAATGAAGAATTTCTTACACCAAGATCTCGTCAACAAATCAACAGTGTGTAGTTAGTGTGTTTTCTCGACTATTTTTGAAAATTAATCGTATTGTCACCGCAGTAAATTCATCGGGATCACAATAAACCTTCCGTTTTAATGGGGTTTCAAACGTACCGCGTGAAAAAAACGAGTCAAGTTAAAGACTTGTTTAGATATTTTCATTTGATTACTTACAATTTCTATCATGTATTATTGCACAATTAATGATGCAATATTTTATTCGTGTGTCCCACAGCTGGTGAAATTAAAACGTATAATTCGAATAAGGTCTCCATTATGGTTAGGGAACTATCTCGCTCGCATTACCTTAAGGTGGTTGGAGCGATTTGCGTTAAATGCTGCATACTTGTACTTATTAGTAATAAGTTTTGAATGATGCGAAAAAAAGTTCATTTTACCAATTTGGTTTTTTGGCAATTTAATGCTATTTTATCACTTCGCCATTTGGCGCTTGACATGCATTACGAAATAATTCGATGGCATATGTGCAGATATTTTCCTAACGCGGTTTTCGTAGTATTATATATCGTACTTACGTTCCTTTAAAAAAACACGGTATAATGCCGATTAAAAACATGTTTGTACGAATGATTTTCGCTAAAATTTCGTATATCGCGTCGTTATCCCAGTTCGCAACAGTGCTATAATTGAGACTCAGTTTTTAAAGTATAATTCTTGCATCATTTGTATTACAAGAGGTATGGTTATTTTCGTCGTATTATTAGATGTTCTTGTGCGAAGTGCGGTTAAAGAATTTTTTCCGATTGTATTGAAAATCTTGTGCACCCAATGACTCAAGATGTAACGCCTCGCTGCGTGGTAGCGTTATTTATTAAGGTAGTTGGCACACAATTTTCTTGATATAATTTTTGTTCCAGACAGAGGAGAAAAAAATTTCATTAAACACGTTCAGTCTCGTTACGCGTCTCTTCCTATTGTTCTTAAACATGAATATACGTTATGGGTTGTTAACTCGTCGCCAAAAACTGTTGCCTAGAATTCCGTAAACAAACAACTTTGTCGATTGTGGCTCGGCCTAGTGATGAAAGACGGCAGTTCGAATGTAAATACCGTCTACAGATCGTAAATAGTCACGTCTTAACGCTTTTACTCACCAGTAACCATAATGCAGTGGAAAGAAAATGTAGTACTACACGCGGGACAGAATTTCACCCTTTTTAAATACTGTCCGGTCTACATATATGTTTAATTCCTCTCCAAATTTAATTACAGAAAAGCACATTTAACTTCTTAGGACATGACAAAAAAACATTTACGGTTGTGGTCTCTTCTCAAATTTCAACTAAACCATCTCGTTAAAGTTCTGAGGATCCAAGATAAATTTGTGCTGCCAAATAGCTGTGGTGGGTCTCTCGGTGACGTAACAACCTTAGTGTCCCGTCTCTAAAATTCGTCGTCAAAGCCAGCCGTTAGCCTCGTTTATTTTCTAGTGGGATGCAGGTGGTTTAGTTTTTGTCGCTAATCCGTTAAACGTTTTGTGCACGCGGAGAGGGAACACGGCCCCAGCCTAACATTGGTTTATCGCTTCCGTTTCGGGCGATTGAGTCGGGTTAATACCCACTTCGAAGAGCGCCGGGGACAACCCCAGATTTACTTGCTCTGTTTTGCGTTTCCCTGCGGTCGGACACAGTGGATTATTTTCGGTCGAATGACATCGGGCTGGACTGAGCAGTCAAGTGATTGGTGCGGCGGTGCGCGAGGGGTTTAAGAGTCGTCGTCCGCCGGTGTTGTTGCATCCTTCGCATTGGTATGACCGGATTATAAAGGGCAAAGGGAAGCGAGAGGAGGTTCGGGCACGTTGGGAATGAGAGACCGGAGTCAACTCGGCGGCTGCGGAGTGGTGGCTTTGGCTAAGCGTGACCTCTTGGAATCGGGCATACGTGGAGAGTGAATCCGGTGTGTTTTCTTCGACTGACCGCAGAAACCGCCGTCGCCGTTCGATCTCTTTCGCGGCTTTCCCTATCGCGGTTTCGCCCCGCGCCTGAACGATGCATCCCGCAAAGTAGTATTGTCGCCGGAGTGGCGCGCATTCACGGTGCGGTTCTTCCGAAGAGCTGTACCAATCGTAGGTTTTTCTCCTCCCGGCGAAATCGCCCGAAATGTGGAGCACATGAAGCCCAGGAATGGCATTAAATGGTGTACGGCATATTCACTAAAACTTCGTGCGATTGCGCGGAGGTTGGTCTATGCCACCCAACCGCCGAGTGCCCCCAACTCAAAACAGTTTCAATTGTTGAGGAGGAATATTAAGACGAACGTCCGTGCTCCCCAAGAGCTTACTTCTAACTCGGTCATCGAATGATCTTGATGAAATACTTAGAAATTTTCTCTTCACTTTGTGGCACGAATTACATTGCTAAGGCATTAGCATTATCAAAGTTATTACATGGGAGAAATGGATTTATGGCAATATCGATCAAATTAGACGTTCTGTGGGAAATGAAGAGGTAGATGGTTTAATTGAACTATTCAGGGCTATTCATACCAGTATGCTACCAGCTAATTGGTAGGTTTATAAACAGTACTTATTTGAACGTCCTAATTCCTGGCATATCGTTCCGTTTTCCCTCCTTCTGGTGATCCGCCATTAGATCCCTCTCGGACTCCTTTATCGTCTTTCTCTTCTTATGTCGCCCAGACTTCCTTCTTTTAAAAACCAAAATATTTTTAGAGTACTATGGTTTGTTAATTAGGCCGACGATAATGTCATGTCTGTAAAATATTTTGCGACATTCTCTTGAATTTGTATATGCTATTGGTGTATGAGTACTGGGGCTTGATAATTGACAACAAATGTAGTTAATCATTTATCTAAATTCAACAATAACCTTAGGTATATCATAACTCACTTTTACTACGGCATTATAAAGGACAATAGATGTATTGAAAATGATAAACGGTCTTTTTGAATGTCTTTTGAGATATGGCCTCACTGTGTGGGGGATAGGTGGAGTTACAAATCTTAAAAGAATCAAAGCTGATCAGAAAAGGTTATTGAAAATGATAAAATCAAATCCATTCCAAGAAACTGGAGAGATTACAGTTGATGGTTATTTTAAAGCGTTCAAAATCCTACCGGTTGAAAATTTATTGCAGTGGATTATTATCACTGGAAATAATTTCAGTGATAAAACAAAAAGAAACGTGTACTATCAAAATGCTTTTCTTATAAAATTTAATAAGTATTAAGTTCCAAGATATTACACACACAAAGGTTGCAGGCAATTATGGGTTTATGTTCCAAAACTGTTCAACAATATGAGTGATGATTTTAAAAATTTGGAGTCTCTAAGGGAAGGTAAGAGAAGGACAAAGACATGGTTGTTATGCGCATAAATTATGTTGCTAGTGATAAATAAAAACACTGCAGATAAGTTGTAAAAGGCATCTGCTGATTAGTTACTAATGGCTTATCAGGATCAAAACGTGAAATTGATTCAATAGTGTGCATTTTACATGATTCATATGATATTGTTTCTATATTGGTATGGTTTAATTTTTTAAAATGCAAAGTGTGTAGGATAACTTTTCTCATGCGAGGGAAAAATTACTTGCCTCCAGCCCAGTACTCCCTTCTGTCATGTATTACGTATTAAACGCATTCGTACCCGGCTTACTTTTGAAGGATCGTCACATTTGTCGGAACACAGTGTTGGACAAAGAAATGGTTGATATGCACATAAATTATGTTGCTAGTGATAAATAAAAACACTGCTGATTAGTTACGAATGGCTTAGCAGGATCATGACGTTGTAAAAATTGATTGAATAGCGTGCATTTTACATAAGTCATGTGAGATTGCTTTTATATCTTTGGTATCGAATTTGTATTTTTTTCTAAATTTGGTCATTACATAAATAGTTTAATTTTAAAGAAATGCATAGTATTTAGGATAACTTTTCTCATTCGAGTGTAAAATTATTTGCCCCTAGCCCAGTACGCCCTTTGTTCATGTATTACATATTGAACGCATTCGTACCCGGCTTACTTTTGGAGGACCGTCACATTTGTCGGAACATATTGTCGGACAAAGGAATGGTTGTTATGCATGTAAATTATGTTGCTAGTGATGAATTAAAAACACTGCAGATAAGTTATAAAAGGCACCTGCTGATACGCCACGATTTCTTACGATTGACTTAGCAGGATCATAACGTTGTAAAGTTGATAAAATAGTGTGCATTTCACATGAGTCATTTAAGATTGCTTTTATATGAGTATGCTTATGTATTTTTGGTATTGAATTTGTACATTTTTTGTAAATTTAGTCATTACATATTAGCCCAGTACGCCCTTCTGTCATGTATTACATACCAAACGCATTCGTACCCGACTTACTTTTGGAGGACCGTCACATTTGTCGGAACGCATTCAGTTTTTATCGTCATTCCTTCTCAATATCTTGAATTGAGGGACGTAACTTCCCATTCATGACGCGCGTGCTGCTGCACCGTTGAGCAAATATTTTAGGCGAGCGATTCGTTCCGGCCGAATTTTTGTAAAATTCCGTCCGGATTCCATCGTAATATTTTCTTCCGCCTGAAATCCTTCTGACACGACCTCCAGCAGGGATATAATGCCCCGTGCGTCCACTCCCCTCCCATGCGATTTTATATCACGTCTCTCCATGGCGGCTATTCGCCCTCCTCCCCCGCGAATGTCCACGCTTCAAAGTTCTGTGGAAGTCCTCGGTCTAGGGTTGAAATTTGAACTGTGCATTTCCGCCTGGACTGGCGAAGGGGCAGGGTGGTCTGGTTTGAAAAGACATGCGTGAAATAACAGGTCCGTCCATAATCACGGAATCCCAGTGTGGAATTCGTGAGTGCTTTGGCGGCGTACGATATTGTGGCGTATCGATCATGATGTTCTGCAAATATCGCGTTTTTATGTTCATCATTCGGGGCTGCTCGATGTATCGCGTTGTTATACCCTTTAAATCGAGAATTATCGATATTTCATGTCATGCTGTGCGCAGTGTAATTCATTGTTACTCATTATTTTATGTGGTATTCTGTTAGATGTCATTTATTTGCCATACCATTTGGTATTGTGATGATAAACGTTACAATTCGATTGGTGTAATACGGTATCACAGACATGCATTGTAAACCGAAATCATAGAATATGCTATTTAAATGATATTATACGATTTTCTATTAATAATTTTGATAACCTTCGGGTTAACGTAGTTTTTAAAGGAAATAAGTGCAAACTCTTCATATTTTGATGAGTGCGGAGTCATATTATCGAATCAATTATCGAGATGTGAGTGTGGAGAAGGATGAATGCGAAGATTATATCGAGACGTGGGTATGGAAGAGGATGGAGTAGGTACGATGGACGGAAAGGAAGACAAACTAGTAAGTGATTGGCATGGGAGAAGAGGAGATAATACTTCTTGAGGGTAGTAGGAGGAGGCAAAGTAGCTGTTAAGAAGTCTTCAGGAGCTCAGAGCACTTAATAGTTTGTCTTCCTTTCCGTCCACCGTACCTACTACATCCTCCTTCATACCCACGTCTCGATTGGCTTCACTTAATCCTCTTCAATCGATTTCAAAGCAGTGTCATTCGATATGATACATTACTCCATCAATCGCATGCTTCGTGGTGCGTCATCGAATCGCGAAATGTGTGTGGTATTGAAATTTGAATATCACGCTGCCCTACCGGTTGGGTGCCATTCGAGAAAACATTACCCTCCCCCCCCCCACACGCACTTGCCGGATTTTGTTCATTCCCGGCATGCTCACGCGTTTATTTTGGACATTCAATCGATCGTGGAACGGCCCCCTTACCCTTCCCCCCCCTCTCCCACGCTTCATCCTTTCCCCCGAACGAAATGTGAATGCGCATATATTCATTACAAGCAAGCCGGGATCGATCCTCCCCGCTGGACGTTGCACGTCGTGCCTCTCTGGCCGTTCCATTTCGCCCTTCCATTTCACTTATCGTCCCGCCCTGCCTTTCAGTCGTGCCACATGAATTATGGTCCCCCCGCTCGGTGGCATTGTTCGCACCTTGATTTATAGCTTGTACAGAGGGCGATTATCCAAATGGCGGGCCGACGGAGGAGACAGGGTTCGTGGGGGAGAAACCTCGGCGCTCCCCCCCTCTCTCTTTCCACTGCTAACCTCCATTTGTGTCCCCCTATCCGCAATATCCCCGCTGTCTCCCGTTCGCGAGAGCTGTGTCGTGGACATTTCCATCGCAGTCTACTCCCGCCCTTGATCTATTCCCATTCCCAAAACGGTCCGTTTGTCACCCACTCTCCTTTTGTGGGTCAGGTAATGCCCCCCCCCCCTCTCACATCCGCACCCCACCTTACGATTCCCAACACAAATTCCCACCGTCCAAAGCTATGCGTGGAATTATTTTGTGACAAGTGAGCGGTGCCTCTCAATTCTTGACGCAGGAGCTGCGTGGCTCTGGTGGACTAGACCCCCTCTCTCCCCCCCTCAACCCCTCTCGCCATGGGAAGCCAGCCAGGGAATCGCCCCTTCGTGAATTCGGTGCATTTGTTTCGTACTGGGCGGGAGCGAAGTTGGGTTTCGGTCTTTGGCGAAGAGGGATAGTTGGGGTTTGTGAGCGCATATACGGGTAGGTCTAAAGAAACGTCAAAAATGAAAGTAAAACTCTCCACGAGCGGTGGACGGAAGCAAGATCAACATGTAATTGGCTGATGTTGTGGGTTTTGAGAGAGAATTGAGGAGGTAGAACAACTGGTAGGAATAGGTATGATGAGCGAATTGTTCTGAAGGCCTTGATGTAGGGAAGAATGTGGGTAAGTGGAGAAGCGTAAAAGAAAATAGACGTTATTGACCAATTTATTCAATAAAGAAAGAGGTTGGGTAGGTAGACAGCGCCCTGTAAATGTCGAGGGAAAGATGATTTTCGCTCTTTTCCATTTGAACCGACCTTAACCGGGAGATTAGCCTAAATATCATTATTTAGGCTAATCCATCGCGCGACCACTGACGTTAGTTTTTTTGTATCTCTCAGTTGCATAGTACTCTCGCAGCATTTGGTCTGTGTAATATTTGCTACGGTGCGAAGTGACACAGAAGTGAGAAATCAAAGACATTTCTTCACCACGAAGGGAGGGAAGAAGCTGCTTGAATTAGCATAATTTTAATTTATTTTCCACTGGTATATCCAATGATGAAAGTAATGATGATCACCGGTATTAATAAGTAGACGTATGTGCATATCACGTTGTTTTTTGCATGTTTATGCACATAATATTGTACATCTTATATTATTAATTTCCTTCGATGTATGACACTTTTGATAGATTGCGATTTGCAAAAAATTTTGACGTGATCGAGAAAAACTCAGGTCATTTTTGGATTCAGCTCACAAATATACGTAGGAGTCCATCGACAGAACTTGAAAAACATGATACAACCGGAAAAATGCAGGCCTATGTAATTAAGCAAGATGGGCATTTTTTGTTCATTTTATATTTATTTTTCTTGATGGCATGAATAAAATAACAATGTTAATTTCCACACTTTTTAAAATTAAAATTGATCATGATTTCATCACTTTCAGTCATTATCAAGGTGCAATTATTTACAAAAAGAAAAGAAAAGAAATTTAGAAAAATCTCGCAGGTTCTGTCGAGGCGTAAAACTTTGCGTTTCCCATCGTTGAAACGTCAATGTGGTCTAGATGCAGAACGCTCGGGCCATCGCGTTGAGAAACGCCGGGGAAAACGTCTCCAATGATTGCGAATTTTAGGTGTATCGAGCGATTTTCGTTCGAGTCCAGAATTACGCGAAAATTTGCGTGCGTGTAATTATTAGTAACATGTATTGATATAAGTTGAAAAAAGGCTAATTATCAATTTGGTTTTTTTAGTAATTTAATGCAATTTAAGCGCGTATAATTACGGTTCTTGACATGTATTTAGAAGTAAATCGATGACATGTGTAAAGATTTGCTCCTAAAGGCGTAAAAAATACGTTTCAAATTATTATTATTATTCTAAATTAATATCAAGTTATTATGACAGATGAAAAACTTATTTTCATTTGACATATTAACTTGGCGATTTTTGCATAAATGTCGGATTCCGCGCCGTTAGCTCTAGTCATAATAATTGCTAAGTGAAACAAAGTGTTGATATATAGATGTAGTATAATTAATAATCAGTTGTATCTTTATCGACCAATATAATGTAGATAATGATAAGTTTCTGGAATATTTGGTCATTCGTGTACTTAACTCACAGCCATGGTTTCGCCGAATATATTGGCATGTATTTATATACATGTTTTTTTCAAAATGTGTAAATGGTTAATGTTAATTTTATTGTTGCTTGTTTCCATATTTATTTAATGATTGGAGTTGTTATCTACTTTGTAATGTTCAATATTTATCTCAATGGTTGGTAAATTTTTTATTCCTCAACTCTTGTACTAATATTTGTATAAATACCTGGCTGTGTGTCTCTTTGTTTTGTATTGGATAGCCCTGAGATTGCCAATATATTTTGCGAAACATTGGTTGTGAGTTAAATACATGAATGCCAAATATTCAGGAATCTTATTATTAACCATAGTTTATAAAAGTACATCTTTGGTTATTTCCAACATATTTACAACTCTACTTATGTGAAGAGTGATCTAAGAATTTTTGTCGTCTTTCTTGAGAAGTTATTGGAAGTTCACTCAATGACTCACGATTACCGCTCAAACCACCTTCTAGTGGCTTTTCGGCAGTAAACCTTGGCGTGTTCTCTTTTTAGCAGGCCGTAACCAGTTCGTGCGGTTTGTGCATCGCCCGTGGTGCGATGCACACATTAAGGTGCTTGGAACTGTCTGGCGACACCGGTTCATGGATGGGGGAGATACATGTGTGAGGGCGTAACGTCATTGGGGTTGTGTTAAGGGGATAGGGTTTTGGTATAGATGTGGTTATCCTTAAATTTTCCCCACGATCGGTGGCGTGCGCCCCATTTACCGATACATGCATTTCGGCTTTACCTGCCCGCCTTCGCTTTTAGGCATTCATGGCCGGGCAAGAGCGTTGGAGCGTTTCGCCGCGCCTTGATGGATTTATACCTCGCCATCTCTCCGCGCGAAGTTTATTGGCAGACGTCTTACTCAGCTCGGGTAACCATTTTATTGCCCACGCTCCGCTGATGAGGAAGATAGAGCTCGCATCAGACCTGTGCCCTGGTTTCGTCGGTTCGAAAGCGTAGGACATGGGAAAATCTCGCTTTATCTTATACTCCTTTAACGATTTTCGATGCTCACGTTATCTGATCATGGCGTCCGCCAGGCTGGAATACCATGGAATACAATGAAATTTTCTCTTTTGTTATAGTGCGGGAGAATTCTAGAGTAATTTGCGTCTTTATAAGAGAGCGTGCTGGTGCAAACTTTGTGGAACCATTGGATATCCATATTTGAAAATATACTCTTTATATTTGAAAACAGTATGGTTTCTAATTGGAAATTTACATCTTGTGTTTAATTTACATCTTGTTTTCGCTTCCACGACTGTGTGTCAAAACCCACACTAAGTCATAAATTTTTGGCTAATTTGGAAAATCTAGGTTTCGTCGATGGCATTCGTTTGTCATTTAAAACCACTATGTCCAAAATTTGCTGGTAACTCCGCGAATATTAAATAATAAACACGGTAGTTTAAGCGAGATAGTTACCTAGTCATAATGGAGACCATGTTCGAAGTGTGCGTTTTACTTTCGGCAGCTGTAGTTAATTAAATGAACATTCCATATATCAATATTTCGTTTTCAATGGTGCAATTACGTACTTTCATGCGACTTAAATTCTTAATAATTATTCAAAAATGTCTTCATACGTCTTTAACTTGCCTCATTTTTAAAACTCCTTCAAACGGAAGGTTTCGGTGATCGAAGAAATTACTGTGGTGAAAGTATGATTTACTTCCAAAACATATTTGAATATACGTACAAACTGCATACTCTTAATTTTTGACGAGATCTAAGTGTTATAATTCCCTTATTTTTTTCCAAGGTCACTCTGGAGTGTATGCACGTACCATTTTCCGTGTGAAAGGGGTGAAAGAATTTGTCGTCAAAAATCTCGGAAAGTGGTTCCATAAGGGGCTGATATTGTTGTATCATTTGGAGGTTGTGATTTTTCTTTTAAATGATCCCAGATTCGTTTATTACCGGCTGATATGATGTTTCGCTCCAACCAGATTAAGAAAACGATTTTCTATCGCTGTACTTCACTAAGTTCGTTTGAATTAGGACGCCATCCTATGAACTTGTGTGGGAGGCAGGTTCTTAACCCTTTCCGGTTCTGTGATTCCAAGTGGAATCACGTCGCTTTCCTGCGTCGAGCGTCGATTTTTTCATATTTTTTTCATGTAGAAGATGATGTAATCTACGTAAGGTGAAAATATGCGGCGAGATAAAATAAATTTATGAATTAATGAAAGTCGTTTGAAAAAATCGATGCTCGACGTAGGAAAGCGACGTGATTCCATTTGGAATCCCATTTGGAATCACGTCGCTTTCCTGCGTCCGGACCCGACCAGAAAGGGTTAAGTAGGAATATAAATTACCAGGCTTTCCAATTTAGTTAACAGTATGGTTTCTAATTGGGATTTGTCTCCTATGTAACTCTTCGTAAAGATGGGGGTGCTATGTTGCCAATTTCAGAAAGGCAATGCATGCTGTGAAGCATTATAACTGCTCATCTAGGTGTATTTTGATGTGTAATTAATATTTCCTGATGTAGAATATTAAGATTTGGTGCAATTGTGCTGTGGTTGCTGACGTGGCCTAGAGTTGAGCTCAAAGACTAAGTTTTATTGATTGATTTAGTGTACTAGGGCTAGCCCTATAAGAACACGTACATTTGAGTGAACGTATTTGCTCAGACTTTTTTGCACTAGTTTTTTACATACTTTGTATGATAGAAAAAACCGAGCCCAAAGTGAGTCGAAAGGGGTCCCCCGAGCTAATGGTACGCATCGCTCAGCATAAAACTGCTGCCAAATTTGTAGACGTTAAGCTAACCAAAGAAACTTTCGTTTGGCTGACATGGGTCTTGGGGATGGAAGTTCAAAACCTCTCCTATACATGAACGAATCCCCGTCTCACAGCTGTGGAAAGTTGTTTGCTTTAGTACGAACCCCAAAATGGAGACAAAAGTTGAATGCTTGTGGATTAGAAATGGGCAAAATAAGTTTGGCAATAGCGCTCTCCGCAAGGCCTGTGCTGTCGACTTAATGTGAAGCGCTGTATAGATGTGCCTACAACCATACCCACATTGCCAACCATATATAGGAAAAACATGTATTTTCTCCTGGACAACCTGGGGTATATACTCCTTTTATACTCCTTTAGTTTGAAATTCTACATTTATTAGTCACCTTGAACGTGCAACGTGAACGTGAAATAGTTGATACTCAGTGAATAACATAGTCAGCCAATCTTTATATATATATATATATATATATATATATTAATTTTGTACTGTGTCAGTCATTCTGTATCCGTTTTGTTTCTTTCTCTGTCAATTTTTCTGCTGGAAGTGTGAGGTTTGGTGCGTTGAATGTGGAATCTCTTTCTTCATGATTTGGTAGTGGTTTTGGATTTTTATAGTTTTGGCGCGTGGCAGAGGGTGTTAGGTCACCAAAGGTGTAAGTTATATTTTAGGGTTGTGGTTGCAACAACCAGATGCTGGGAAACACAGTAAAAAGGGAGAAAGGCCAAAAGGGAGAGTGGAAGAGTGTAAAGGTTGAAAAAAAAAATAAACGTACAGCGCTCACCTATTCAAATGGCTTAAAAAACAACAAAGGAGAACAGTGAATGAAAAAAAAAACATTTTCACCAAGGAGCTATTTTTAGACTAGGACACTTATCCCCTGTGGGTACACACCCCTCTCCCTATTTATTTCTGATCCTCACTTTTCATATTTGTAATGTATATATACAGGACTCCGTGTAAACTATTTGACGAAAGATGGTTTAGTTTAAGCTTGCTCTATTCTCTGAAAATCTGGCAATCTCACATGAAACCAAAGATACTCTTGAAGTTGTATAAACGCATGGTGGATTAAAATTGAATTTTATCATCGCATACACGATGTATTGAATGTCTTTCTACTCTCTCCAGGAATTAGGAATTCAAAGTAGACACTTATAGAATAAATAGATGGCTCTCCGCGATGACTGCTGCCGAAAAAAGGGTTTTGCTTGTTCGTTTGATGGTAGATCTGTATGCTAATCTTAGTCTCCGACAACATGACGCGCTATCTGGCGTTTCTCTTGGCATTAAATTGCCCTTCGCCAGACGGTTGAATGCGTGTGTTTATCTCCTTGCCTGTCTGTTGCGTTCTGAAGGGTATCATTCGCTCCGAAGATTTAGAACTCATTTTCACGTGCATACACGGTAAATTATGCGCATTTATTGTGGATTAATTGGCTGTTTGCCCTCAGGTTCATTCAAATCAAGTTGGAATTCGAACCTCGGCTTTTGCTGGGTTGTTCGTTCCTTGTGCAAATTTTCCGCGAACGCTGAATTATTGTACAAATAGTGCTGAGTTATTGTAATCAATGTTGGTGCAATTCATATTCTATTTTCTTTCTTGACCACTATATAATATCTTTTTGGGTTTTTTATTGAGGTTTTGGGTCAAATAAGAAAACTATCCATTGATGAATGCGGGCGTGTCAGATTATTTTTTATCCTTCCTCAGGGCATTCACTTCAGCTTACAGAATCATGAAATTTCCTTCTGTTAACAATATTACGTAATTCTCTTGTCGGCCTTAGTGGCGAGGAAGTTAAGTCCTCCTAACCCTGAGGTCGCGTGTTTGATTCCCGCCTGTTTGGATTTATCACGAATTTCGAGTAAACAATTTAAGAAATTATAATAAAGGACCATGAAAACCTAAATATCTCAAAACAATGGCGAAACTACTTTAAAACCCTTAAAAGTATTATATGGTGGTTAAGTTTGATATTGATGTGGTGGTCCTAATTTTCACGTGTTTCACTTACACCATTACACGGCTGGTGGCCTAACTCCCCCTGACACACACCAATGCGTCGGCATGGTATTATGTAGCAGGATATTATGTAGATGTAGAGACCTCGCAGGGTATTATGTAGATGTAAGTTGAGTGTGGACTAGCATTGTATCGGATTGTTATTAAAAATTTCCGCCCAAGTTTCAATTGAGACCCCCGATGAGATTACCGGCCGAACAAAACATACCTTTTTAATTTAATTCACCGTCTGCACGGTATAGTATTGCTTGGAATAAGCAGTGTTTGTGTTCTTGAGCCTGACGTCCGTGGGTGGAGGATAGGCGGACGCAATCGCGCGTTCGGCGTCGTAATCGGTGATGCGGAACGCTTGGCGCCCCTTATCGCGTCTCGTGTATGCGTTCGTGTTACTCCGCGATGTGGAACTCGTACCTACCGCACGCGTCCCGTTCATGACGCACTGTTTGAATAGCGAAGAGAGGAGCCGTGTTGTGTGGCCAAGAGTCGGGAAGGGGGTCTGCTGTTGGGTATATGGAAGTACAGTTCCAAAGGGGACGAGTGCTGTTTTGTCGGGGGGAGCCTTTGAAGGGGTCCGCCACTTGCCAGTGAGAGTACTCCCCTTTGATAAAATGAATACTGTTTGGCGTATCATGATGAAATCGACTCGAGTTGATAAAATGTCATGAAAAGTAGCTTTCTAAATTTCACAAAATCTTTTATGGCACTGCGTGACTGAAATTCGCACATAAGTCACGCTTTTCCGTGGCATAAGTAGCCCAGTATTGCACTGCTCTTCGCTGAAGGCAGATTTATTACTACACGAGACTTCACTTTGGTCGCGTACGAGTAATTGGCAGCTATTGATTACCAGAAGCATAATTTATTAAAAATACAGATAAATTCATGTTACACTTATGCATCTGATTATAAATTGAATCACAACGAACTTCAATTCTAGCTAGTTACTAAAATTGAATCTGTTAACTTTTTATCCTTAGACTCATTCCCTATTTTCAGTCTACACAGCTTTATTAGTAAGATCAGAATAATGAAATATTAACTTATGTGAACCACCATCCATTGTAGCACTGTATTATACAGCATAAGAGACTTATTTTAATTTACGATATTTCATCTCGTAATTGTCAGCCAATATCTGGATTATTAAAAAAATGGTCATCTAGGTTCAGGTGATATTACTCTTTGATTTCAATTACAATTAAATGAAGTTTTGACGATTAAATCCCTAGTAATGGCTATAATTTATCTCGGTTCACTTAATAAGGTGCGATGAATTCGATAAGATGTAGATGAAGTTGACACTGGCTTAATTCTATCTTCTAACAAATCTTAAAACCAACATTTGTAATATTTACTTATTTTTTCAAACAATTCCAGAACTTGCTGGTAGAATTTCTTGCAATAGATAGTGCAAACTATCTCATCAATTGTAAGACAATCTTCGACCGCAAAAACAAACTAGCTCAAATTCTACAGAGAATTATACTCATAAAGCTCTCAAAAAACCTGAAAATGAAGAATAAACAGCGGTAACTATCTATATCTTATTGTAAATTATGATTTATAATAATCATACTCATGACATCCTTATACCGCAGAGGATGGCGAATTTGTCATATGAGCCATAAATTAGCATACAATACTCGTGACTTAGGTGGCTCTTATCACACCGCGTATTATTGCCCTCGCTTCGCTCAGGCGCTAACTTGGGCGCCGTGTGATAATGAGCCACATAAGTCTCTAGGATCGTAATGCTCTATTTAATAACTCTTCACAATCGGTTTCACCCGTTAGGGCATCACCATGTACAAGTTTGTACAAGTACCAAGTTTGTACCGGATGTAGGCCTGTATTACCGAAGTTTTTTCAACAATCTTTTTTATCCTAATCATGGCCTGTATGATCTAGTGTTGCTTTTGAAAAAGCAGTGTGTTTTTTGTCTTGGGCCTGACGTCCGTGGGTGGAGAATAGTCGGACGCAATCGTGCGTTCGGCGTCGTAATCGCCTAACGCGGAACGCCTGAAAATCGCCCGAAATCGACTCACGTTGATAAAAATTAATGAAAAGTAGCTTTGTAAATTCCACGAAACCTTTTTAATAACTTTGCACACCCGGCTTCATCCATTAGGACATCTTTAGGTACAACAATGTACCATGGCCTTCAGGTACGTGATTGCCCTTATGCCCTTACCCTAATGGTGCTCTTACGGGCGAATCTGGTTGTGCAGTGTTATTCTGAAGATTTTGTAGAATATATAAAGTTACTTTTTACATCTATCACGCTGTGTGACGTGGAGGTAACATATAGAAGAATTTATTTTTTGTTTCTGATTAGATTTCTGTACGTTTATATGCCTTTGTGACATCAACTGTACAGGTTGGCAACGAAAGTATATCTCTAATTCGTTAATTTTAGTTCATGATTCTCCATCTCATGATTCATCATCTCTGCATTGCGTACTTCTTCACTTTATATTTTTAGTTGGAGAATTTTATGTGAAATTAGTATCTTCGTAGCCGCAGTAGTTTTTCGTGTACATTACATTCTACCTTTTTGTATCAGAGGGGTCATTTTAACCCCAGACTATCTCTCTCACATTTTGTTCGAGTTTTGACATCGAAGATTGGGGTTTTAGTGTCTTTTGTTGAAATATTACTGTAAATTGTTAAATCGTTTCATATTACAGTCAGTTTGGCGGCCAAATATTTATACCCAAGGGTGAATCGCCACACGAAGACCCGAAGCACCTAGACTTAGCATTGAGAATGAGAACTTGTACCCGGATCTAAGTTATACCAGCTGATTCGAATCCCTCCTGGATTGAATTATAACCGCTCAGGGCATTGGTGTTTGTAATCGTCTGTTGTTGTTATTCACCGGATTTTATTTTAATAGTGTATCATACCAGTAAAGGTAGGTTTTGTGGAATGTCAGAGAATCTCCTCCCGGTCTTTTACACATTCAGGGACCTATCTCCCTCTAGTTTATCCTTTTTCGCCTCTGCATGAGATCTACCCTTCTTCATCCCGTCCCTGAAACCTATTCTCTGTCTTCCCCTACCCTGCTTGCCCAATATCCTTCCCTCTATCACACTCTTCGGCAACCCATTCCCCTTAATTACATCCTTAAGCAATCTACCCTTAGTATACCGGATTTCATTCAAAAGTTTCCTTTCCTCGCCCACCATCTCAAGCACTTCTCCGTCCACCTAACCTTCTCCATCCTTCTCCGCACCCACATCTCACATGCCTACAGCCTATTCTCATCCTCCTTTCTCAGGGTCCACGTTTCTGCCCCATACAACGCTACGCTTCATATCATGCTCTTCACTCGCCTCTTCTTCACATCCTTACCCAATGTCCCCGTCACCAGCTCCCTTCTATTACTAAACGTCTCCTTAGCTAGCGCCATTCTCTTCCGTGTGTCTAATGCGCTGTATTCGGCGTAGCAAGGATGAAAATTAAAAAATTAAAATTATTTATTTGGGGGTCAAATTGACCCATGTCGGTACTGTTAGGTATTGCGTGAATTCCGGTACTTTTTGTGCTAATCTAGAGTGTTTTTTCCTCCGCTTCCACTCGGAATTTCCGAATCCTGGCCTCGGCTGTTATCCTCTAAAGCACTTCTCCTCCTCCACTCCACTCCTTCCACCCTGCTCACCCGTGGGGTTCTCCAACACGCCTCCTCCGGGCCTTGGTGCGTGGAAATCACGCTGCTGCCTCCGCCTCGAGAGCCCCCTCGAAAGTTGGAAGGGAATAGCGTGGAACATTTACGTATTTCGCATCGAGCGGGCGAGATCCTTCACTCCCGCGCCGGATCTTAAATTTCCCGTCCTCGCAGTGCGTTCGCGTTGTTGAAAAAGGGCCCCGAAGTTCCTCACCGTTTCCGTTGTTTCGAGGGTGCTAGATGAAGTTTTCCTCTTGCTCTCGTGAAAGAATGGTGTTGCTCTTCTATCATTTTATCGACTTTATCCTTCTGCAGTGTTATACCAACTGTCCTCTGTACCAGTTAAATGGTAATTATAATGGCTTATGCGTTGAAAATCCATTTGATTTTGTGTTGTAGTAGCAAACGCTTTCTTAAGTTACCTCCCAAAATGTTCATGAATAAATAAAGCTATTTAACCGACTCTTGTTGCAATTTACCCCCTTAAAGTCGATATCTAACGATCGATGAACTTAAAAGGCATCCGAATAAATCTTTAACTTGACTCATTATTTTCACGCGGTACATTTGAAACCTCTTCAAAACGGAAGGTTTATTGTGATTCCGAAGAATTTACTGCGGTGGCAACATGATTAATTTTCAGAAATAGTTGAGAAAACACACTGCTGATTTTTTGACGAAATCTAAGTGTAGGAAATTCCTCTTTTTTAATATAAGGTCACTCTGGAGTGCATACACGTACCATTTCCCATGTACAAGGGCTGGTAGTTTTTGGCAAATATCTCCGAAAGTAATGTGGTCAGGGGTTGAATTTTTTGTGTCGTTAGAAGGGTGAGATTTTTTTTCTTTAAAATGAGACCAAATTCATTGATTTCTAAGTAAAATAATATTTCGCTCAAACTACCTTAAATGAATATCGGTGACAGTATAATTTATTTTCAAAAATTGTTGAGAAAATATACATTCTACACACTCAAATTTTTGACGAGATTTAGGTGTTAGAAATTCATCATTTTATAAATAAGCCCTCTCGGGAGTGCATACACGCACCTTTTTCCATGTTGAAGGGGATGGTATTTTTCGTCAAAAAATCTCGAACTGCGTTCGCGATGTTGAAAACGGGTCCCGAAGATCCTCACCGTTTCCGTTTTTTCGAGGGTGCCAGATGAAGTTTCCCGCTTGCTCTCGAGAAAGAATGGCGTTGCTCTTCTATCATTTTATCGATTTTTTCTTCAGCAGTGTCATACCAACTGTCCTCTTGCCGGTAAAATGGTGATTGTAACGCCTTATGAGTTGAAAATCCATTTGATTTTCTTCGTGCAGTCGATTTTTATTTTCCATAAAGGCCTCCGCCGAGTCTTTGTGATGAAGAGAATGGTTTTGCGGGTGTTCTTCTACGTCCATCCATTTTTGTGACAATGTTTGTCAGTATTAATAGTTGAAATAACTTTGTTATGACTACTCGTATTGAGCATTGTTCTTCCTTTTTCATGGCAGTCATAGCCATCCTCGGGTTAAAATTGTGAAGAGAAAATTGCATGCAGCGTGGATTAGCGTGCCGATGTAGAGATTTGGCGAAAGTATCTGAGGACATGAAGATAATGTCGCTCAGGGATATAGTTACAAGCTGTGAGATGTTGGGGGATTAATTAGATAAATTTAGATAAGGAGTGATGAAGTGGTCTAGGGACATCGCCCCACACGAAGTGATATTTTTGAACGGGTATGGCTGAGCAGCGTTAGATAGATTATTTTGTTGAGAAACTGGACTATATTTCAGTGACGGAAAAAAGTTTAGAACCACGTAGTGAAAAGCTATTTAATAAAATGTAACAATCTAAGTAAATGTAAAAGTAATTTAATAGAAATATTTGGAATTTTTCTTACACTATTTTAGGAAATAATTGTGCTGAGGAAATCGGTAAACTTAATGAAGAGTCTTTCATATATAGGTATGGTATTCCAATCTTGTTGCTCGGGCAACACATTCACCCGGAGCACATTGGAGAATCAGGTAATGCAGGCACAGCTCGGGGGAGTGAGATGCGTATGCATTTCAAAAATAATACAGGAACTACAGGAATAAGAGAAGTATCCGAAGTATAGACGTGGAATAATTACCTTTATGACGTTTTAGCTCACGTCTCGGAGGCTCCTGTGCTATAGTTTAAAAAAGCCCCAGGTGCGAGAGTAAGAAGGATAGTCTTTTTGTTTGACTTGGAAACATCGCTGAAAAATCCCGACATAATCGGCGGTTGGAGCAATATTTTGGTCTGTGGTTGATTATTCAATCATTTTAAGTATGATGATCATTTATAGAGGGTTTGAAAATCATGTAGAAAAATCGGATCGAAGATTATTCGGAAGAGGGTTGTAGTTATATAATTTTATGTGACAAACAAAACGAGGATCGTATTTAATTGATTTTGCGTGAACGTGATTCGGTATTTCAAAGCCCACATTTTATTAAAACTAAGTTACATTACAAATTTGATGGAAAACAACGTTTATTTTATTAAAAATGGATGGTGTTGGTTCTGGAGCTCAGATGAGCGACAAACGGCAGAGGATACCTGTAATGACATGAAGAACCAATAGAGATGACCGGCATGCGGCGGGGTGAGAGTAACAGAAGGGCTTGAGAAATATTTGGAATTTATTGGGACTCTCTTTCGAAATAATTCGACTGAGAAAATTTGTAACGCCGCTCTGTCCGTATGACTACTGAGAGTTGACTGGGGAGAGAGTGACTATCTCTCGGGCTAGAGTGAAAGCATGCATACTGCGTACCAGCTCCTTCACTTGGTACGGCTGCAATATCGCTGGCAGACGACCAAAACAATCCAATGTCAAAAATGACTCCACAACCGAATAGTACAGAATATTGAGCAAGGGTAATCATACAAGTAGCAGGGCAGTAATGGTAGCGGATGGAGCAATTTTCTTTCCCGAGTTAAGTTGTAGAGGGAAATGTGCTTTGAGCGAGGATATTCTGGGGAGATTTGTATTGGCGAACGCTAAGGAGGGTAGATCGTATGCTGAGGCGAAAAAGTATATACTAGAGCGATACAGGCCCCTGAAAGTATAGAAAACCGAGAGGATATTCTCTAACATTCATCAAAACCTACCTTAAACGGTAGAATACTTACAAAAAATGGATAGAAAATGTGTAGTTTGTATATTTCCTAAACCATTTTTGAAAAAAATAATACTGTCTCAGATGTTATTTTTTTAGGATTACGAGAAATCTTCCGTTGTGAAGAAGTTTCACACGTACCCCAACAAATGCAATATCTTATATGAATGAGCATATTTTTGACGCTAAATTCCCTACTCCCTTACCACGCGCCCTTGAACCTTTGAATATCTAGGAATTATGTACCTTAACTTACGACGAAGACGAAAATATTACGACACTTTCGATTGTTTCCTCAATGTTTTTTCATTCAGTGTTGCGTAAACCCAAACACTCTAATCGAAGAAATCATTTCCTTCTCCCCTTGAACAGTTCCCCTGCCGATATCCAAGAAACCTTTTCCTAACCCTTCCTCCCCTTGCTTGTTCCATCCATCAGCTTTCAATTTGCCTCTTCTTGGTATATATCTAATCGGCCCTCCGCCCTTCAGGTCCCTCGAATCTTTTCCTCCTCGTGAGGAGTCCATCCGGGTCTCCTTTGTCGCCGTCCTCTCTTTCCATCCTCCTCTAGCTTGTCGCCTCTTTCAATTCGACCATCGGACCCGGATTTCCCGACCCATCCATCCCCAAAGCTTTGGACCCCCTTTCATCTTTTTCTGCTCTCTTGGAAAAAAAAATCCTTCCTCTTCCGCCTCACTCAACCCGTTCCTTTTTCTTGCCATCCCTTCTCTCTCTCTCTCTCTCTCTCTCTCTCTCTTCAAATGCCGCCGCCCCACCGACTCATCATTCCTCCGACCCTCCTTGCCCGTCTCATCCCCGGCTCCCGGAAAACCGTCTCGCAGCGTCCTTGGTTTTGAATTCGCCGGAAAAATTCGCTGAGTCGTCGTCCACGGGGGCGTAATTAGCGGATTCATCTCTTAAAGTGCTCACCCGTTCTCTATATTCCACCGCGCATTCCCCTCAGTTTAAGCTCTCCCCTCTCTTTCCTAGTCTTAACCCGGGTCTGTCTTTCCCTACTCGTTGGTTGTAGTGGCCGCTTAATGTGGCTCCGGCTTGACTTTGTGAGTCAAGACAATTACTAAATTACACGTTTTGATATTTTCAGTTTAAAAAATCGTGCTTCCATTGATGCTATGGGTTACTTATTCAAAATTAAGGTAGTAATCCATGAAGTAGTTAGTACGGTAGTAGTAACCAATTAAGGTGGCTCCGGCTTGACTATAGGAGTCAAGACAATTACTAATTTACACGTGTTGATTTAATTTCAGTTTTAAAAATTGTGCTTCCGTTGATGATATAATTTACTTAAAATCAAGATAGTAATCCATAAAGGAGGTAGTAAGGTAGTAGTAACCAATTAAGGTGGTTCTATCTTGACTATGTGAGTCAAGGCAATTACAAAACACACGTTTGATTTTTTCAGTTAAAAAAATAGTGCTTCCATTGATGATATGGGTTATTTATTTAAAATCAAATTTAAGGTAGTAATTCATAAAGTAGTGCGACAGTAGTAACCAATTAAGGTAGCTCTGGATTGACCATGTGAGTTAATACAAATTATAAGTTATACGTTTCGATTTTTCAGTTTAAAAAATCGTGCTTCCGTTGATGATATTGTTTACTTATTCCAAATAAAAATTAAGGTTGTAATCCATTAGGTTTGTAAGGTAGTAGTGACCGATTTAGGTGGCCCTGGATTGACTATGTGAGTCAATACAATTACTAAATTTGATGTGTCGATTTTTCAGTTTAAAAAATTGTGCTTCCGTTGATGATATGGGTTACTTATTAAAAATCAAAGTTAAGGAATTAATGCATATAGGAGGGAGTAAGGTAGTAGTAACCAATTAAGGTGGCTCTGGCGTGGATATGTGACTCAATATAAATACTACCTCAAGGACAGTGTTCCTAGGCTACCTACACTCCGCAACCTTCAAGTGCTGCTCCTATTGCGAGATCATTCTCTTATTCCTCCTCAATATTTTTTCCATCACTTCCATTTAAAATTTTATCATTATGAATGGATAAAAAGAACAATCATAATTATAACTCATGCTCCAATGTATTACGTCATCATTGTGTGATGGACAGAGTTTCAAGGGCAGTGTTTAGCCCTCACTCTTTTCTCGAACGGTACGTAATCGTCTCTTTGAATTCATGTTGAGTTCTCAACGTTAATTTTTTCTCATTACCATCCTTTTGTCCACACTTCCCAAGACCACATTCTATCCTTCAGCACTGTTCCTTTTTTTTCTGCGTCCTGTTTCTTTAGGTACTTTGATCGAGATAGTTCCTAATTGATAAGGGAGACCGTATTCGAATTATACCTTGTAAATTCAGATACTCGATGAATCATGAATTTAATATTGCATTATTAATGGTGTAATATTATACTTTAACACGACAGATGTTCCTATTAATTAAATAAACATATTAAATAAAATGTCTTTGACTTGACTCAATTTTTTTGGCACGGTACTTTTGAAAATCCTTCACAATGAAAGGTTTTTTGGTGATTCTGAAAAAAATTCTGCGGTGACAATATGATTTATTTTAAAAAATGGTTTAAGAAACATACAAGCTACACGCTGTTAGTTTTTTGACGACATCGAGATGTAAGAAATTCCTCATTTTTTAAATTATCTCTCTCTCTGTACACGTACCATTTCCCATTTAAATTAGCTGGAATTTTTTTGTAAATATATCGGAAATTATTGTGGTCAGGTGGTGATATTTTGGCATCTTTGGAAGGGTGAGATATTTTTCATGGAAATGGGAATGAATTCATTGATCTATGGATGAAATGATAATTTGCACAAACTGCCTTAAATGCAGAGAAGCTAAGGTTTGTTGAAAACAAATGGAATATCTGGCATCCATTAGTTCGGTCCCGAAGGACCTCTTTTCCACATCTTATTCCCCGTTACATCCATGTTCTTCTTCTTCTGCGTCTTCCTTTTTTACGACGCCTACTTATATGTCATGTTAAGTTACTTCTTGTACCATTACATTTCTATCCTTTTAAATCACTTCTACATCTTTCCCAAACTTCCGCTCCCTAAGTCTCTCTTGTATCCTTTCGTCATCATCATCATCATCCCTGAGCCCCTTGGCTACCTTCAGTCGTTTCACTTTATTTTTTTTCGTCCCGTTTCCTTCGGATTTCCACTCGATTTTTCTCTAGACTCCGTTGAATAAACGTCTCGTTATTTTCTTCGCCTTATGGTTTTAATCTTCGTTCGCCCCTCTTGCCGTACCAGGAGGAGGAGGAAGAATTCTAGAGTGGTTTTGCTCGGCTCCTCTTTTTGGCCACCCCAGCGATTAAAAATGTGGTTTCCTTCCCTCTTATCGTGTTCCGAGTCAGCGGAAGCTATCACGGATGGCGAGATTAATCTGCGGTTTCCCGACCAAATCTTCCCTTTGTCTTCCTCTCTTCCTCCCCGTTTGCATTTTTACCTCTTATCGTCGTGGGTTAATTTCTAGTTGCGTTCTCCTTGAAATACGCGCCAGCCATTTGTCTCTCACTGTCTTGGCTTTGTATTCGTAGCATTCAGCTCTCCTCTGCCACTTCGTTTTCAGTTGTTATCGTACATTTATTGTGATTTAAGCTTTTCCCAACGTATTCTATGTTCTATATTTTTTGTATTGAACTTATTCTATATCAAAACTTCCAAAAATGTCCTTATTCTCTCCGATTTTGACCAAAGCTACAGTTGAGTTCCGTTAGTTAGTTAACTTGTTGCTCAGAATCGCAATATATTTACGTGATTTTACTCAGTGATATATTTATTTTTATATGCATTTTTGTACCTAATCAGACCAGTAATTATGACATTAAACCTCATTTCTTTATAGCAAATATTATTTTTGTAAACGCGGTATTCAAATCAAATGGTAAACCTGAAAAATGAGCACAAATGAAAAAGTAACTTTTTTTCCTTCCACAGATTTATTTTCTTGGTACAACATGTTTCGACACAGCGGTGTCATCATCAGCATCCACATAGTTGAGCCTTAAACTATGGAACGTACTGAAAAATGGGTTTTTTTCGTAGGTTCACAGTTCATAACTTTTTCAAGTAACTACTACTTTATTAAGGACAATTTTTGTTCTACTGCCGTGGATCCGTGGTCAATGTCCGCCGCTATGCATATTTCTAAAGAAACGTTTTTAGAGTTTTTGGAGAAACTCTAAAAAAAGCCAAAAACATAAAAAATTACGTAATAACTTCGGAGTGTAATTAAGGAATTGTAAATTATTTACTTTATGGGAATACTTCAAGATAAACTATCGCAAAAAAATCATAATAAATTTTAATTATATATTCCCTATTGTTCAGGACAGATCTCCTTTTACCTCTTATCGTCGTGGGTTGATTTCTAGTTGCGTTCTCCTTGAATTGCACGACAGGGTATTATCAGAGGGTAAGTTTCGCCCTCAAGATTTGCTGCGTGTTTTCCATTTCAGTGGGATTGTGTTTCATTGTGATCTGCGAATTGTGGGATTACATAGGTTGAATGTTTTTCATTGGCATTGGTAATTAAAGGTGCTCAGCTATATTTTCATACTGAAGTTTTTTCATTAAATCAGTTTCGGCGGATACGTCATCATCAGGTACAATCGTTTGTATCTGATGTGTTTGAACACTTCTTTACTGTGGAGAATAAATCAATGTAAAATACAAAGTCGTCTTCATTAAAGAATGGAAATATTCGACTGTGCTATGTCTTTGTATGACTCTTGTCTATATGTAACTGCTCCAGTAGTGTTACCGTTGATATTGTGTCCTTGCCAGAGGATGATCCACTTGCTTATTTTCCTAAACAAGCCTTTTCTGACAAATTTTAAGCTATCCGGGACTAGCCACGGAGTTCCACTTTACGGAGTCACCCGCAATGCACAAATTTGCGAATTTCCACAGAGAAAAAAATCATCCGCCTTGACCGGGATTCGAACCCGGATCCCTCGATTTCCGGCCGAGTGCTTTAGCCAGTTAAGTTAACGCTAGGACGCCTCGATAGCTTAACTGGCCAAAACACTCGGCCGGAAATCGAGGGATCCGGGTTCGAATCTCGGTCAAGGCGGATGATTTTTTTCTCTGTGGAAATTCGCAAGCCTTTTCTGCCTCATTTTCATGTGAAATTTTGATTTAACAACTTAAAATTGGATTTCAGCCGTATTACTGCTGCTTAAAATGATTATTCAAGAATTTTATCTTTTAAAGACTGCAAAATCGTAGTCAATATTTTTCAATCTAATATTCGTGTAAAAGTTGCGTTGACTTTTTGTTTTCCTTCCTATTTCATTCTCGAGACAGTTACGTTCCGATTTTATTCGGCTAATGATTAGAACGATTGTATTTTTAAAACTTTAAGTAACGAGAACGTGTTATGGATTTTTTTCCTCTGAGCATGGCGTAAACTGCTCCTTCTAAGGAGTCCCAATTATTCGCTCGGGTAATGAGTTTAACGAACCTGATAGGCGCCACACTTGGGCTTCTAGTTCCATTTTTTTCCCTCCGCTCATCGCATTTTCGTTCATTCGTGTTGTTAGTAATTTCCAAGAAAGGGGCTTCCAGAGGAAGAGAAAGAAGAATAATGATTGGGCAAATTCATCGTCGCTGTCCTTGTAATTAAGTCTCCCCCCACCTCCACTTCCCTCCATCCACCCCCTCTTCCTTTATTTTTTTCTTTCTCGAGTGGGGAGGGTGGAAAAATCGGGGAGGAGGGCCAAATTGTCTTCATCATCCGTTTGTTGGGCGAGAGGGTGTACGACGAGACCCCGGGGGAGCTCAGCTTGCCGTCGAAGTACTCGAATCATCGCCTATTCCCCCCATGCTCTCGTGAAACTCACCTCCCCTCCGTCTTCAAATGTACTCCCGTCTTCTCCCACTTTTCCCCCCTCCCTTTGTATCCTAGTTGCCTTCTCGTTACTGCGTAGAAAGCTAATCCTAGCAACTGAGAAGATAATATTGCCAAACCGAATCTTCCTGTGTGGGACAAAGCTATCATTCAAAATCAAAATTAAGGTAGTGATCCATAAAGTAGTTGGTAAGGTAGTGGTAACCAATTAAGTTGGCTGTGGCTTGACCATGTGAGTCAAGACAATTACAAAGTTATACGTTTTGATTTTTTCAGTTTAAAAAATTGTGCTTCCGTTGATGATATGGGTTACTTAATCAAAATAAAAATTAAAGTAATGATGCATAAAGGAGGTAGTAAAGTAGTAGTAACCAATTAAGGTGGCTCTGGCTTGACTATGTGAGTCAAGACAATTACTAAGTTATACGTTTTGATTTTTTCAGTTTAAAAAATTGTGCTTCCGTTGATGATATGTGTTACTTATTCAAAATCAAAATTAAGGTAGTAATGCTTAAAGGAGGTAGTAATGTAGTAGTAGCCAATTAAGGTGGCTCTCACTGTTTTCATGAATGATACTTAATCGTCTCTTTGAATTCACCTCGAATTCTCAGCGTTAATGTTTTCTCTTTACCATCCTTTAGTCCAAACCACCAGAGACTCCAATCTCTCCTACTGTATTGTTCCTTTTTTTTGCTGCGTCCTGATCCTTAAGGTAGCTTGAGCGACATAATTCCCTAGTCATAATGGAGACCATATTCGAACAATACGTTCTTCTAGTCTTCAAATGATCTCCATCTTCTCCCACTTTTACCTCCTCTCTTCATATCCTAGTCGCCTTCTCTACCCTCTTATTACTACGTAGAAAGCTATTCCTAGACACCGAGAAGGTAATGTTGCCAAACCGAATCTTCCTATGCAGGACGAATTTCTTTAACCGACTAATGTTGAAATTTAAACCCTTACACCCATTTCCGCCGAGAAAAATTTTTGTTTGCAATTTTGATGAATTTTTGGTATTTTCCTCATACGGACACCTTAAGTACTCATGTAAATATTTTGCTGATCGTGACCGACCGTGGCAAACGACGTGTTGACAAGTTAATTGCGATAAAGTTCGCGGTTTCTCCTACAGAGCGTCATACACTTGGCGCGTCAGGGTGTAGCCATATGGCTATGATGGGCGGAAACGTGTTAAAGTCGACAGTTAACTATCCATTGAAGAACTTATAATGCATCCAACTAACGATCTATGAACTTAAAATAACGGCTTTTACGTGGTAAATAATCCAAAACGCGTCTAATTTTAATGGGTTCTTCCATCCCCTCTTAATTTTATTGTATGCTGTTTGGAGTGAATATGAAAATCATTAAGCTATTGTATTAACTATGTTGGGTTGTAGTATCAAACGCTTTCATATCTCCCAAAACCTTTACAAATACATGAACCTATTTATCCGACTCGTGTTGCAAGTGATCCCCTATAGTCGATAGATATTTAACGATCGAGGAACTTAAAAGTCATCCGACTAACGATTTATGGACTTTAAAGAATATTGGTGACAGAATAATTTATTTTCAAAAATTGTTGAGAAAACATACAAACTTCACCCTGGTAATTTTTGACGAGATCTAGGTGTTTAGAAATTCATCATTTTATAAATAAGCTCTCTCTGGAGTGCACACTGGTACCATTTCGCATGTGAAAGGGCTGGTGTTTTTGCCAAAAATCTCGGAATGTAGTTCGGTAATGGGTTGATATTTTGGCGTCTTTGGAAAGCAAGATATTTCTCTTTAAAACGAGCCCAAATTCATCGATTTCTAGGTGAAATGATGTTTCGCTCATACTGTCTTTAAGTAATTATTGTCCAAAATTTTCCAATCATTTTGAAGAGTACTGTAATGAAAGTTCACCGCGCCTTACCTAGTGGCTTTAGGTAGTTCTACATTTTGTGATATAAAAATGCTGTGACCGATTAGCCTAACAGTAGAACCGCCGCAAATCTCGCTACCCCTTCGAACCGCCGTTGGGTCTGGCGAGATGTCTAACAGAATCTAGTGTTCCACCGGTGTAAACGGACTGCTAATTGTTTCTACACTGACAAAACATCATTCACCGTGCCTTACCTAGTGGCTGTATATAGTTCTACATTTTGTGGTTTCGCTTTTATCTGGTGGTGTTATTGTGTGGTGTTCCACCTGTGAAAACGGACTGCTAATTGTTTGACTTGACTAGGGGTTGACGAGAACTACTGAGAGGTGGGATGTACTCACGCTTTGACCTGAATTGGTCCGAATTGACGCTCCATGGGTCCGGTGATCTCCGCCTCGAGGACGTACTTCGGCAGACCACACGGCGTCAACCCCTAGAGTGAGTCAGAGAGATACCTCATCCCAAATACTTGGGTAACCGGCTCTCTCGGTTCACAGAGAAGTGTGGTAGGTTTTTCGCGAAAGCGAAGCCGACGGAAGCCGAAGCGAACTCGTCTCTGTTGTTTTGGGTAACCAAACTAATACGAGCACTTCGGGGAGGCGGAGGCCCAATTGAGGTCCTTTTGACCTCAATCCGCCTCATTGGTGTCGGCCTCGAAAGGGCTGCGGTTCCGCTATCCTTCCCTTCCCATCCCTTCCTTCCACCTCTTCCAAGTCCCTGGGTATAAGCGAGAGCTTGCAAACCGGGGGCGGAAGTTGTAATCCTGCGGCGAGAGCCGAAACGCCTGTTTGACTTGACTGACAAAACTGACACTGACAAAACATCTTTCACCGCGCCTTACCTGCTGGCTTTAGGTAGTTCTACATTTTGTGATATAAAAATGCTGTGACCGATTAGATTTACGCGGAGTTTTAGTGTATGTTTTGGAGTAAATTCACGCACTGCCACGCGCCGTTCCGGCGGTCCGGATTGTCGTGGGCAGGCGTAGGTGTACCTCCCATCCTTTTGCTCCGAAATCCAATTTCTCCCGAGGCCCACCTCTTTCCTCACCCTTCTACCGAAATACTCTCACCCCCCATCTCCCTTTTTTCTCGTAACCACCCCTATTTCCCATTTGTCTCCAGTCCACCCTCCTCCATTACGTTATTCCCTCTTCAAATCCTTCCCCACCTCGTAATCTCCTTTGCTACCCCACCCCCTCTTACCCGTGGCATCTCGTTCCTTTGATCACCGTCTTCCTTTCTCCGTCTCTTCTTCCCTTCGCCTGCTTTATATTCTCCCGCATTTTCCCTTATCCTCGCTCTTCCCACTCTCGCCGACCAAGGTCTACACCTACATACTACCTTGCGAGCCGCCGCATGGGCGTGTGGCAGGGGGTGTTAGGAAACCAGCCGTGAAAAGATGTAAGGGAACAGGTTTTATGAGGTGAAATGGTAACGTGTATTATGGGAGTGTATTTAGTGGAGCTCAATTTTTATTGTGGACGCTTATTATGCGCGGAAAGAACGAGTTTTTGTACCTATCTGCTCGGCAGTGTATCACTCTTATTTCATCGCTTCTGTTAGACCTAGAAATGTAGTGAGGCGTCATGATAATATTCTCTGTGTCGCTCTGAAACACACTAGATCTGAATTTCTCAAGCAAGCTAAGCCTTGCGTCTTGCCTCACAGGATATTGGGGCTCCCATATTAATCCATCTGAAAGTTGTGAGACTTTCCATGAAGAATATGTTCCATCGTAGTAGGTTTTAACGAGGCGTGCTGCTTTTCTTTGTATTTTATTAATTTTTACTTAAATCTTGATGACCAGGGTCCCAAATGCTCGCGTTGTATTCGAGGTGTGGCCTAACCAGAATTAAGTAGCATCTCTCTTTTACTTTTTAATATGAGGACGTGCCTATTAGACGCTTAACAAAACCTAGTTGATTTAATGCTGTGCCGCATATATTTTGTGTGTGTGTGTTCCCCACGATGTACCAGAAGTTAGAAGAAGAAGGTAACTCTAAGATATTTTAGTGTATCTGTTGTCTAGTATGTCTCTTTCGCCGACCACCACATGGACGCACTAACCCGTTCGCAGGTTTAAGGGTGTGTGGCAAGGGAGAAGGGAATTCGGCATAAAAAAATGAATGTTCATATAAGATATTGCATTTGTTCCGGTACGCTTGAATCTTCTTTAGAACGGAATATTTCTTGTGATCATGAAAACAATACATCGGGGACAGTATGATTTATTTTCAAAAATAGTTGAGGAAATATACTAACTATTCATTTTCTATCCATTTTTTAAAGTATTCTACCGGTTTAGGTAGGTTTTGCTGAATGTCAGAAATTCTCCTCTCTGTCTTCTACACTTTCCGGGGCCTATCTGTCTCTAATCTACC
Organism: Ceriagrion tenellum; assembly: GCA_963169105.1. Taxonomy (NCBI): domain Eukaryota; kingdom Metazoa; phylum Arthropoda; class Insecta; order Odonata; family Coenagrionidae; genus Ceriagrion; species Ceriagrion tenellum. The sequence goes on from OY720644.1 coordinate 80,355,413, forward strand.
CTTTTACGCCTCAGCATACGATCTGCCCCCCTTCTTCCTTTCCATGAAACCTATTCTCTCTCTTCCTCTTTCGCGCTTGCCCAACATCCTTCCCGCTATCACACTCATGAGCAATCTCTCTCCCATCATTACATCCTTCAGCCATCTATCCTGTCGATCTCGAATTCCATTCGAAAGTTTCCTTTCCTCGCCCACCATCTCAAGCACTTCCTCGTATGTCTTCCTCTCCGTCCACCTCACCTTCTCCATCCTTCTCCACACTCACGTCTCAAATGCTTGCTGCCTATTCTCGTCCTCCTTTCTGAGGGTCCACGTTTCTGATCCATTGAGCGCTATGCTTCATATCTTCACCAAGCCTCTTCTTCACATCTTTACCCAAAAGTTCCCGTCATCAGCTCCCTTTTATTACTAAACGCCTCCTTAGCTAGTACTATTCGGTAAAAATAAAATAGATCTATAGTGATTTTAGTTTTTATAAATACCGACCATGATCTCTACACTTACGTCATTATGAAGGTACAATTGTCAACATTCCGATTCTATTTATGTATGCCTTAGCAGAACAAATATAGGTGGTGGTTAGGTTATGACGGAGGAGAGGGTAAGGATTTTCATTAAAACTTTGTGTAAATTACCTTCGAGTTATTTCATTTTTACCAATACGGATATACAATATTTCCACTCTTTTATACACATTATACAATATTTAACTCTTTTATACACATTTCCTTTTTTTTGACGAGATCTTGGGGCTGGAAGTTCCTCATTTTAAAAATAATGTTTTGAGCCATATGAGCACGATTTGGTGCATTGTAATGCGGTGTTTCCACAAAATTGTTTTTCTCGAATTAACCTTACCATCGCATTGCGAATTTTATGATAATTACGAAAAGCATAATTTGCTGTGGTTTTAGAGGCATTTAAAGAAAAATCGTTGATATACCGAACATGCCAGCTGAGCGAGGTGCACCTGCGGGTCGATTATGTAAATGTCATAGGCGTCATAAGGGTGATAGCTCTGACGGGCAACTTATGACGGCTATGACGCTCGAGCGATCGTATAAGCGAGCGTCAGAAGGCTTATGACGCTACGTAGTGACAGGGAACCAAACTTAGCTATTAGTACGTTGGTAGCCCTTCATAAACGAGAAGAACCAATGGAAATCCCCTCCACCCATCTAAAAAATTGACTAATGGCAACCGTGGAAACTATCGTTTCCCAAATATGAACAAATCACAACAAACAGCCAAGGATTATTTTAAGTACCTACTCATGTAAAAACAAACAAGCGTGTTTAATGCTTAAAAATAAATGGATACTTAATTAAGTTTACAAGCTAATATTGTGAAATATGATTAGCAGCTACTATGCGGTACCCGTAATTTGAAACCAATCGCATAATAGACATACATTTGTCCAACATTCATTGTATGCGTTTAAAGATCCCGGAGAGGGGTCTCGAAGTAAACAGTAGGTCAATGTTTGGAATAAAATACGGTATTGTTTGGAAGAGGTGTGCAGTTTAGATTTTGGTCCACCGGCTTCAAGTCTATCCTGAGTTTCCATAACCGTCCGTATGCAATACGTGTAGTTTGAAAGTTGTAATTGTATGATTATGCGTGCAAATGAGTAGAGTTAACAGGAGTTAAGTCCACAAACATCATTTACAATTTTTTGATAATCGTTCTTGTGCGACATGTGTTATAATAGCAATGAAGTTAAGTTTCATATTTTAAAACGAAATGAGAAATCCGTCGAATAATTCAGAAAACATACCGAAGTAACATATTAGAGTACCTACCTACCTTTTCAATTCATCGTGTGAGTCAGAATACTTTACGTGTATTCGCACAAAATTTAATGTTTGCACTCAAGATTAGAATCATATTCTAAGTAACATTTTTGAATTCTACATTTTTAAGAGTAAATACGATGATATTTTACTATTTTTAATCAAATATTGCCGATACTTGGTTTTATATCCCTCGTAGTCGATGTAAATACTCATACCCCACGACATTATGACGCCTAAGACGGGGGTTTTCAAGCGTCGTACGATATGACGGCTAAGTCGGGGTTATGACGTCTATGACATTTACATAATCGCTCCTTTTCGCTAGCTTCACTAGGGGGCGTCATAGCGTCATAGCTATGACGCCCCCGTCATACGAACAATGGTTATGACGCCTATGACAGTTACATAATCGACCCGCTGGTGACGCAAGTCATCTGTTTCCCCAGCGATCTAAGGCGGCAAGCGCCGCGGACACGTAACGCGAACTCAGGGTTTACAGCGAGAATTATCCAGAGATGCGAGTAAATGACGTAACGGGGGATGGTAGGTTGTTTCTTTAGGGGTGGTTAGTCGACTGAGGAAGAAAAGTAAATTTGTCGGAAATCAGGTGATCACTGTGACTCGTACGACATATATTTATATATCTTGTCTTTGTTTTTTTTTTGTAAATTGGAACCCCTCATCCTCATCTCATTCATTGATTGGTCGTTCAAACCTAAGATTGGTTTACTGCAGCCCTCCACCATTCCCTGTCTAATGTTAGTTCCTTTTATCCTACACTTGGCCTTTCTGACTAATATACTTACCTCTCCCAGTAGTGGCCACCCGGAGATCCGATTGGGGGACTATTATACCTGCGGAATATTTTACCTGGAGGGATGCTATCGTGCCATACAGAGTTAGGATGCAGGGCTGCATCTTCTCGGGAGACTAATGTGGTGGTTTCCCCTTTGCCTTCTACATTGCTGTACCTCGGCCGATTCCGTGAACTTCACTCTCGCCCAAAGCTGTAGCTGTTGATGCTGGTCCGATCCTCTTGACCTGCGCCATCAATGCCTTCTGCAATGCCTCCCCATCCCCATGTAGGATAATTAAAACGTTGCGAATTGCGCATTACAACGCCACAGTGAGCATTCTCGTGAAGTGATGCAGCGCGCTTGCACAGTGCCATCGGTGGCGCAGTTGTTCGGGGCTGGTAATGGAGAGAAAGGCGAAGATCTCTTCTATTGAGATGAAATAAGAACATTTTGTATAATCCACAAAAATCTTAAATGGTATGAGCCTGACCAGTTGCAACACTTTCGTGTCATTTTCACACGAAATGAGAGAGAGACAAATTGAGAATGACGCGTAAGTGTTGAAATCGGTCGGGCTCATGCCATTCAAGTTTTGTGTGGATTATACAAAATGTTCTTATTTCATCTCAATATGAACTCTAAATTCCACAAAGTTAGCTCGCAAACCATTGAAGATCTCTCTAGGTTGCGGCTGGAGCTAGAACTAAAAGGGCGTTTTCGGACGAGGTGTTCTGCCTGCTTAAGTGTAAGTCATGAAAGTCTGTGAATAAGAGATCAACTGGGCAGTAAAAAGATTTTAAGAACTACTTACTACTACTCCAAACTTAATGTCTTCCTCAGGTTTATTATTATGAGTACAACTTGTTTCGATAGTTACACCATCATTAGGTACACTCTTGGCGAGAATGTCTAAAGTTCATGATGGGCGATTATTTACTTTTTCTACTTTCGCTCTTATTTTCCGACCAAGAAGTCATCACATCGCTGTACCTGATAATGGCATAACTACCGAAACCGGTTGTACTCATAATAATATATCTGTGGAAATCACAAAGTTTGGTTTACTACAATGACGACGTTCCACTAAGTGAAAGCTTCAGTTTTTGAGTCTGAAGAGCTGCCTGCTGGGGTGGAAGAAAATCCTGGGTGTCAACCATTCGGAAGGAGTAGACGACGACGATGATTGGAACAGGAAGAAGACGACGCGAGACTTATTCATCTCTCCCCTTCACCTCGTTATATGTTCACCGCTTTCCTTAGCGTCTTTTCAACTGCTTCCGTGTCCTCCCGATTTAGCGACCCCCTTCCCATCCGCTGAATTCCTTTTTCGGCGGAAACTCTGGGTCGAAGATCGGTGGCTCCCGACCTTCATTTGCGAATCTTGTCGTCGCTGCTCTCCCGTTGCTAGGGGTGGAGGGTTGGTGGAAAGGTTCATCTCATTCAGAAAAAAGGGGCGCGCGAGAGATGACGGTTTCTTATGCCGTCTCTTTTAAACCCGTCTACGTCCGTCGTATCTCTGTTGTTTTTTGTTAAATATGTCATTCTTGCCTCACGAATTAATTTACTTAGCCTAAACACGTAATCGCGTGCTGACGCTCAGAATATTTGGGCGAGCTATTAGTTCAGCCTCCAGCTTGGAATAATTGGTATAATGATTTAGTATCCGTTTAATTTCAGTGGCGATCATGCTAGTTGTCGTAGAGTAAAGAGTTGTTAAAAGTTGTTTATCAGCTATATTTTAATCCTGAGTGGTCAACTGCTGTCCAAATTAGAATCAACGTGGGAAATATCTTTCGTACTTCTCCGCAGTTATAGTCATAGTACAACGCGTTACACATCTTCAGGTGCAATTGTTGACGTAAAATTTATTTATTGATTGTTGTGATAGTAACTTAGTAGGAGGTACGGAGAACAAACGCACCGGGATAGCTCTGGCATTGCTTTATTCGGTTTTTGTATCTGACTGTTTTAATATATTTTTTTTGACGAATCCTCTCTCTCAGATTGTGCGTCCATTTCTCTGTTCCGTAGGTGTGAATGTTGTGTGTGTGCTTTTTTGGTCCTTACGGTTTCATATCTTTCATTATCCTTAGCATATATTTACTTAGAGAGTATCCTTAGACTACATCCGCTTGGGCAAACGGGGAAGTGGAAGAAAGAGAAAAGGATTTACGGACGGGACGAAGAAGAGTAGATCGTACGTTGAGTCGAAAAGGGAAATACTGGAGGTAGATAATACAATGTAAGTGCGTGAAATCGGGAGGAGTTTCCCTGACAATCCGTGAGACCTTACTAAAACCGGGAGAATACTCGAATTGTATCTTTAAAAATTTGCCTAATTTTATTTTGCTGCAATTAGGCGTATCACACAAAACCCTCAATTTATTGGCTCAAGTTCATATGAAATAAATGAGTATGAGCCGTTGGCTTTATCCAGAGCAGAGATTTATTTTGCATCACACGCTACTGGGTGAATGAAGAAATTGAATACGAACCCGTTTAAGTTCTTCTAAAATGGTAAATAGATTGACCATTGATTTGGCGAGTTATGGCATCATCAGACTTGTAGGTAGTGCTAAAATTTTCATGTACATTCATCCTTCGTTACGAGTCAAGCCAGCAGGCGTTGACAGATGTAGTCGATATGCCCTCTTGCATGTCTAATTTTTAGTTTCGTTTTCTAGTTGCAACTTTTTGTAGCATTTTGCCACGTTAATGGGTGTGAAAGCCTTTCATTGAAATAGCTTGCATCACTTAAATGTGGCAGATTGCTCCTTTCGGAGAAACCCTCGTTGTTAACAAGCTTTGTTTGATGTTCGGCGTTGACGATTCGGATCTCAACGCCTCGTGCATATGCTTTGCAGTTCATTGTTTGCTCGCCTAGAAAGCAATCACGCTCGTCTTTCTAGGAGGAGTTTCTCAATTTTCAGCGTTTCCTTGACAGCGCGTCGTATCCAAGGTTACTCTCCTTAAAGAAGACGTATAAGGAGCGTCGACTCCACGCGCGCATTTTAGTGACAGGCGATCTTTCTTCTTCTCCAGGATTTCTCTCTTAAACAGGCTCTTTTTTTCCCTTCGCCATTCTTTTATCGTTAATAACATCCGAAGTGGCAAGCTTTCCGTTTTCGTAAGAAAATTTTGTATTTTTACCTTGCTCGCGTTGGTTCTACGTGCTGGGTATGGTGGTGTATGTCAGTCTACGGTTTCGTGAAATTTGTCTGTATTTTTTTCTCAGGATGAGTAGGATTTGCATTGATCCTTTCTGCTGTAATGATTAAGTGGTGCCTTTATCCCGGAGTCGTAGTTTTAAACTTTTCTTGGTGGTTTTCTCCTGTCATTTTGCTAATTGTGGTACGACCATATGATTCTTATGAAAACTCCAGTAGAAAAGTGCATTCATCATTTTAAAACCCTTTGGCATTTAACGTTTTCTTATTTATTATACACATCGGTGCGATTGTCATTTCCCTTGAGGTTAAAAGGGGATCGGGTTGGTGTGGTGGCTAGAGTACTCGCCTACCACACGGGCGGCCAGGGTTCAAATCCCAGCAGAGGCAGATGTTTTTCAGTGGAACCCGATCCTTACTTGAATGTCTTGTGGAGGGTACTTCAAGTACTTCGAGTACTCCGTCTGTCGGATGAGACGTTAAGCCGAATGGGACGTGCTCCCATTGGCGCCTTTCGTTAAGAGAAGGCCAATATCGACGTCGGGTTTCTATCCTCCCTTCCTCCCTTACCTATGGAGAAACGGAGAAAAATTACGACTTAAAGCTATTAAATCCTTTATTAATCATTCTTATTCCACGCAGCACAGGAACTAACAATAAACTCGAGCGTTGTTTTTAATGGCGCAAATGACCTTAGCCGTCGGTCGCCTCCCCAAATATCCAATCCAATCCTTGAGGTTAAAATACAACGCATGAGTTTAGTGTTTGTTCCTGTGCTGCGTGGAAGAATAATAATTAATAAAGGATTTAATAGCTTTAAGTCGTAATTTTTCTCCGTTTCTCCATTAGTTCTTACCCCTTTATATGGTAATTCATCTTATCGATGAATCTGATTAATGTATTTTTTTTGCGTCGGATTTTATTTCTTACTTTTAATGTGAATCTATTTCCCACATCAATGATAACTGTACCCATTTTTTTCCTCTTAATCGTTGGGATATCAGTGCTCAACTCTTTAGCCAGTGGATCAGTCTGTAAATATATTGGCTAAGGTAGGTCTTCAAGAATGTGATAGAGAGAAAGATGTTGGGCGAGCGTGAAAAAGGCAGAGAGAGAAAAGGTTTCATGGACGGACTGAAGAAGGTAGATCGTATGCTGAAGCGAAAAAGGATATATAAGAACGAGATAGGCCCCTGAAAGTGTAAAAAGCCGGGAGGAGTTACTCTGACATTCAACAAAACCTACCTTAGCCGGTAGAATACCTATTAGAAAAAGGTGGGTCCTTGTAGAAATGGGTAAAAATCCAAGACATTTTTACCTGCGAAGGACCCTACCTCCTTTACCTGCCTCCGCGTACGTGAAGCGCACGTAAGAAAGTTATCGGTGGAGATATTTTACTGTGTACTTCATTTCTGGCGAATTATGGCTCGCGAACGCGTAATGCCAACACGATCATTGTACAATGTGATTAAGTTGATTTAGTACGCTAAGGAATTTAATTTGAAATATTTATTCTTGAATGATTTTTTAGTGAAGTATTTTTGACAAAAACTTGTGTTCATTACTTTCTCTAATCCTATGATATTTTTTTGCACGTTGTACCATGTTCAAATCCTTTGACACATGGTGCTCACGTCGCCTTTCTTGAGGGCGATATGGCCCTTTGTGCCTTCTTCATTCCCCGCTCTCGCTTTTTGCCTGGTGCCTTCCCTTCCGGCACTCATTCCTTTCCTTCTCCATTCCGTCTTTCCGCCTCATTCCTCCGGCCCTCCCCCCACATTCTCCCGTTCCCTGGAAGCCATCTCTTTGACACGGCCTGAGAGCGGAGCGCCCGAAGGAGGACGGAGGATTCCGGTGCCTGTCGGCCGGGCTGACGGCTGCTCCACCTCCACCCCACTCCGCCTACCGGGTGCCTGTTTTCGCGCTTTGCGCTCCCCCACTCCCTATCCTATCAAGAGAACTCCAATAACTATCAAGGAAATCTAATTACGTCGCTACCTAATGCTGCGGAATCGAATTAACCCCCTTCTTTTTGTTAAAAAATAGCCTTCCCTTTTCCTCGGTCGGTGTGGAATAGAAGTGGATTTAAAATGATAATACTCCCCAGAGTGACTTCTCCTCATTTGCATCTATTATTTTCGAAAATTTGCTCCTCCGAACGTCGGTTCTACATTTTCTTGTGCCGCGCGGCTTAATATTTTTCCGGCAGTGGTGTAAGCACTGACGAAATAAGTGAGCAAATCGCATTAACTCCTATTTCCTCTCTTTTTTGTGCAATGTGTTCGTAATGATTCCCATAAGCTCACTAGTGTTTCATTGCTCGTAGCGTTAGCAGCTTCTTTAATCAAGCGATCATGGTTTAGTCTACTTGAGTGTGTACCAGGCCGAGTTCAGAGGACGTTTATTTCCGCAATGAGGAAATAATTAGACGGGTATGGGAGGAACTTGAGGTGTGAATCAAAGTAGGAGGGCATTAGGTGAAGTCTGTTAGATTCGCGGACAATCAGTGCTTGAGTTGGTGGTTGAGGAATGCGATATAATTAGGTTCGCCCTAGTATGAACGCGGATTTTATTTCCAAATGTGCTAAATACACCGTTTTTTACTTTCTGCAAACTATACGATAAAATAGAGATGAATTATTTCTAGAACTTTATCTTGAAAACTTCAAATTGTGCTGTAAGGGGTCAAATTTCCTCGGAGAAACTTACTTCATGTAGGGTCCCTCCCTGATGAGGCAAAGCCGTGAGCGAAGGATTCGATTAGATTCGGCTTCCGGGTTAAACCCCATTTGGAGGTTCACGCATCGGTTTTTTACCATGACAGCACCCTAGACTAATCATTTTGTAAGTAAATCCCACAGTGCATGATATTTTTGAAAAAGAGCATAAAATCGATAGTGCTGACAGTGAGAAAATGGACTTTGAAGCGGGAACCTTTGCTTTATATTGGAGACACATGATTTTTTTCATTATTTTTAGTGTATCAAAGCTGAAATATAAAAAAAACAAGGCTGGAGTCAGAAAGCGGGGCTGAATATAAGGGTTGGAGGGTGCAAAATAGAGCAAGTCGAGCAGTTTAAATATTTAGGTAGTAATGGAGGACAATACTAATAATTTGCCTTGTTTTTATTACGAGTGAATTTAGGCCAGTACAGTCCTCCCTCACAATTAACTCGGATATGACGAACACAAACATCCATGTCCTGGGCATTGAGTATTCTACCCAGGCGTAATTCGAACCCGCGACCTTCGGGTTAGCAGGCAAGGACTTTACCCGGCCGCCACCGGAGCCGACAATGGGCTTATTAGTAGGCAAATATGATGTAGAATTGCCATGGCGAAGGAAGAATTCCTAAATTGAGGGAACTGATGAGAGAGGGCCTGGGAGGAGACGTTAATTAATGGCTGGTGAATACCGTGATATGGAGCGTGGCGCTGTATGGGATTGTGAGACTTGGTCATTGCGAAGGGGGATATGCGTAGACTTGAGGCGTGTGAGACGTGGACATGGAGGAGGTGAGCTGGATTGCGAGATGGACGAACGAGGAGGTATTAAATATGTTTGGAGAGGAGGGGAAACTAGTGGCGGTTATTCTGAGGAGGCAGAAGAGATGGATGGAAGACGTTTCGAAAAGAGAGGATTTCCTGATAAGGTTAATACAGGGGAGAATACTGGAGAAGCGTGGTAGAGGATAGGGATTCTGGACGAACTATGAAGAGGGGTACGATATGAGAAATTCAAGAGGGATCTAATGGCGGGTCATCCATGGGACGATGAATGAACGATGAAACAACTAACGAAATGGAACGTTGTGGCAGTAAGATAAAAACTGTCCAAAAATCTACCATTCAGCTGGTAGAATACTCAAATTAAAGAATACTTAATGTGTCCTCTAACCTAAATGGGATTTACCCATTGATCAACGGGATATAAACGGATTTCGGAGGGAAGATTAATCCCGTTTGATCGTAGTTAGGCCGAGAGTGTTGATATTGAGTTCCACCTCGGCAATCAGTCTTCAGTGAGGCTCTGACGGAGGAGACGACCACCGGAGTAAGTACCTCATAATCGGGAGCTTTGGGACCGCCTTCACTTACGGTAGTTTGTGCGATATGGTTCCCTAGTCTTAATGGAGACCATATTCGAATAATACTGTTTGATTTCACCAGCTGTGGAACACATGAATTGAATATTGCGTTATTAGTGGTGCAGCAATAAAGTTGTATGTGAGAAATTCTAAGTAATTAAACGAAAATATAAAAATAAGTCTTTAACTTGACTCACTCTTTTCGCGTGGTACGTTTAAAACTCCTTCAAAACGGAAGGTTTTTGAGATCTCGAAGAATTTATTGCGTGACTATATGATTAATTATAAAAAATAGTCGATAAAACATACAAACTACACACTTCATTTTTTGGCGAGATCTAGGTGTTAGAAAATCCTCATTTTTTAGATCAGGTCTTTATGGAGTGTAGGTATACACGTATCATTTCCCATGCAAAATGGCTGGTATTTTTAGTAAAAAATCTCGGGAATTTTATTTGGTAAGGGGCTGTAATTTTGAAATTTTTGGAAGGGTGAGATATTTTTCTCTAAAATAAGACCAAATTCATTTATTTATTGGTTAAAAAGATGTTTCGCTCAGACTACCTTAAATAGCTTATACTAGAAGGCTTCCTTAGGTTTCCCAGTTCGGGTAACTTTCCTAGCAAAGAACCTGATTCAGCTTTTTCCACCCTGGTGATACGGCCACTCGAGAGCGCAATCCACGTTTTTTTCCGAATCCTATTGACGGAGTTCCATTATCATTCCTTGCATGCGACTACAGGAGCGATTATCGACGAAAAGTATGACTCTTTGAAGTTCGAAGTGCCGTGGGTGTTTTGTCTTATACCGGTGTAAATCCTCTCTGAACCTCTGCTTTTCGTGCGAGAAAATCGAATACCAGGACAAAATTTTACCATTAGTTTAGGAGTTCTGGAGTGGATCCGGGTTCGAGTTCTAGCAGTGGTGGAGATGGGATCATTTAATCTCGGTACTTAATTTTATGCCTTCTTGACTGCTATTCCGGTGCAGTATTTGGTTTCACGTGTTGAGTGCTCGTACATTGCCGATTCCATGAAGAGCAAACTCTAACAATGTATATATCTTACAGCTTTTTCCTTCCAATCGAGTGATATATACACTCAAAAAAGAGGTTGGGTGAAGCATCCAATTTTAGTTGGTTAAGAAAAAGTTGGATTGAATATCAACTGCTATCGATACGATGGTCAAGATGATTGGACATACCAATCAATTTAATTGGATAGTCGCTACTTGGTCGGCGTACCACCGTGTTGGTTCATACACCTCACTCGAGAAGCCTCTTTACCAATAGTTGGATCGGACAACCAATGCGATTGTCAGCCGGACTAAGCTTCTACTTCAGAGCGCTATATTGATAAATTCTCAAACTCGTCCGTTCCTGGCAACCTGGGCTACTTCGCCATTTTCACTTCCGGTACATCCCGTGTTCGTGCGAGTTGCTGTTATTGTGGTGCATGTGTGTGGAATATTGTATCGGCCTTCTGAAGAGGTTTTTTGAATATTGAGTCTTTGTTGGAGGGCTACATGGATGACCAGACAAGAGAATTACTTAGCGTATTGGGCCTGAACTGTCTCATTGATAAATTTAAACGTACGCATGGCAATCAAGAACAGATATTTTGTTGTAATATTCATGATTCTGTCTTATGGTTTAATTTTTTGTTAAAATATTGATTATGTTATGATTGTTAATGTTAAGATTGCACCTGATATTCAATACTAGTCAAGCAAGAACTGTAGAGTGTGCATAGTCTTGACAGCATAACGATCACTCGCTACTTCCACTACAGTTGGATGTGAGACTAAACTACGTAGGGAGCGGAACCAAGAGAGTTGGTCGGCGAAGCCATTTCCGACGTATCTATTTAAAATGGCTGCGTGAGCCAACTAATTGAATGGCGCCCCAGTATCCAACAAAGTTGGTTACGATAACCAATTCTCGGGTTCCTGCAGCCGACCTGTTCTTTCAGTGTAGTGATCCCATCTTTGAAATTACTTATTTGCTGTTTATACCCTTTCAAACTGTAGGAAAACTTGTCTTGACGTGGGCCAAAAAATACTTTCCCCTCCACGTTATTTCATTCTCTATGTTAAAGAAATGGAAAGATATAAAGGCAAGAATAATTGAAGCATTTTTCTCCACCTATTACACTGAAAGAAAAGTTCGGCTGCAGGAACCCGAGAATTGGCTGTCGTAACCAACTTTGTTGGATACTGGGGCGCCATCCAATTAGTTGGCTGTGGCAGCCATTTTAAATAGATAAGTCAGAAATGGCTGCACCGACCAACTTTCATGGTTCCACAGCCTACTTAGTTAGGTCCCACATCCAACTGTAGTGGAAGTAGCAAGTGATCGCTATGCTGTCAAGACTATGCACTCTCTACATTTCTTGCTTGACCAGTATTGAATAACAGGTACTCTGATTGAGCAATAATAGACCACAAACTTTCAAAATACTTATTGGCCATTTTATGTCTGGTTAAATATTTAGTCGATTTGAAAACTTTATGGCATAAATTCTTCCACAATCTTCGTTTTCGAAGAACTTGAACTGGCCGTTGACGCTAACAATACTTCATAGAATCGGGCTTTGGGATAATATTTTAAAAAGTCAGATCTCGATACCTCTTCAACATTAAGCCTTCACTTATGCATATCATATAACACTAGCTGCAAAGCCAAGAATCTCCTGAAAGCATAGAGCAAGGGCAAAATGAAGATGATAACCACGTCATGTTCGCTTATATTGTTTATTTGTAAAACAATTTAAATTCCAACTTTTACAAAAGGGCATATACATTGAGATAGATGTCAATGCCTCTCAAATTGCATGTCTAAAGGCCACATAAAAGTTGTTGTCCGCCAACCTTACAAAAATAACTGGCTGGAAGGACAATAAATCACAAATGTTTACACATTTACACTTCCCCGTTTTTACTACTTCATGTGCATGATAACATTCATGCAATCCTAATGTATACATTTCATCATATTAAATGCACACATCACCACTTTCATTTGAATATATTCTGTCTATCACACCAAATACTGGAAGGCTGCATTCCTCATCAAATACATATGTCCGCCCTAGAGCATATCCCAGGAATATTCTTGGGATATTTAAAGATAAGGAATATTTAGGGTAGCATTTTTATCAAACAAATTCTTACACTCTCTTTTCGTTTTGAACAATGAGGACACTAACTCATAACAATTCGTCAGAAAAGGGAAGAAAAAAATGTCCCTCGGGGGATCGAACCTTCAACCAATTCAATTATAGCACGACGCTCTAACCAACTGAGCTATTGGGCATTTGATATGATTAGCGAAAAGTGTAGTATATGTTATTTCCAGACAAGTTATTTCTAGACAAGTTAATTCTAGACAAAAATATGTTGCAAATTCACAAGTCAAAGAAGGCAGGGTCATAAGTTAGTCGGAGTAACTACGGTAAACCAAAAGGGTAGTCCAAAACGGGAAATGAGATGGCATGAGCTGGCGTACTGGGTCGTACATTCGTTTACTGTATGAACAGAGACCCCCGCGAGCCATCAAAAGGGTGTATAGCACAATTCTGTGAAATTCACGGTGGAAAAATAATTCGTCTGAACTGGGAATCGAACCCGGATCCCTCGATTTCGCGCCGAGTGCTCTATTTAAGCTACCCTTCCGCTATGAATTTCAAGAGGGCTTTAAGGAGCAAGTTTTCCTCACAGGTACCGTGCATATAATGCAATACGTACGCGTATGAGACAGATAAGCCCTGCAGTCCACGGGGTAAAGTCAACTTTAAACAAGAAGTTGTTTACTTTGGACATTTTCAAAGAACCACAGAACTAGCCGCGCGGTAACTTCAACGGAGTCACCCGCTAGTGATCACGCAAATGTGTGAAATTGAGGACAACTTGGTCCTTAAAGCCCGCATCAGATTCACAGTGGAAGAGGACGCATAGGCAGCTTAAATGGTTAGAGCACTCAGCGCAGAATCGAGGGGTCTGAGTTCCATTCCCAGTCCAGGCGAATGATTTTTCCTCTGTGAATTTTGCTCAATTGTGTCATCACTAGCGGGTGACTCCGTTGGAGTTACTGCGCGGATAGTTCCGTGGTTCTTCGAGGATGTGTAGCATTGAGGTAGATGTCCTCCATTAAAATTTCCTTTGCTACATTTATACATACTCTTTTCATCTTATAAGTATGGCTTGGTTTTCTTTCGTAAGAATACACTACAGCGCATTTACTGAGATTAAATTCCCGCATCCACTCCAGACACCAAGAATTGGCGTTGTTGAGATCCGATGAGAGGGCTTGGGAATCCACTTCGTGGTTACTTCTCCGAATTCAGTTGCATCAATAGAAAACAATCTAATATCCCTGCCGCCTCTGTGGTTTATTTTGATGGCATGAATTATGTACACAGGGGGTAGATCTTAAGCACTTCCCCCGTATAATTTCCTCTAGGAGCTTTGGATGTCATCGTAACCATGTCCAAATTAATTCTGTGGATTGTAATAGTACTTTATTAGAGATCAATTTTAAACTCTCCTATGTAATTTAATATTTTCTCGTTTGATCACAGCAGCTGAAGGTCGAATATCAGTTTTTCTCTAGGGAAAAATATGAAGTAATATATTTTAAGGATAAATTTCCTTCTATTTGCATGATAAAAACCTAGACTCGTCAAATTAGCATATTGTAACGAGGAATGCTCAAGAGTTGTGGTGTCTGCTGGAACATAGTAACGAGGGATGCTGCTTGGATGATTTGTTGTTGCTGATTTCAGTTTTGTTTCCCAAGAGGGAATTGACAAACCCAGATTCTTTGTTCACGGAAATCAAGAAATAAAGAAAAGAAAGAAAAAGAAGAAGAATAAAGAAAAGAAAAGAAGAAAGAAACCGTAACATTTGGTGTCAGAAGTAGGATATTTTTTTTATAGTTCATGAAAAGTTCCCGAATATTCCATCGAAAGAAGTTTCCATAACATTCTATTCGGAGACCAGAAAGGTAATAGAATTGTGACATCACCATAGTTTGTGACCCGGGAAGAGACTAGTGGACCGATATTTGCGGAACTTCTAGAACATTCTATTCAGAAAATAAAAGGGGTGGACAAATTCTGACTACATCATGGTAGCAGTGACTTAGAAAGGACATTAGTTATCAAGAGGGAATTGACGAACCCAGATTCTTTGTTTGCGGAAATAAAGAAATAAAAAGGCCGTAACAATGCTTCAATTGAGTTCAGATAGGGAGAGTTTAGGAGGTGCCGGGCCTAGATGCATAGAAAAGGGTCTAGGAAAGAGTAGTTGGTGGCTGCTTGGGAGGGTGGCTAGGAGGGATGTGATGTTAAGGGGCGGCGCGGTCGACACGTGAGGAACCTCAATCTAGGGGTAGGATTGGAACGAATGGTCGTGCGTCGTGTGTCTGTGTGCTGTTCAGTGAGGGAGGTGGTGTAGGAGGGCGAAGTTAATTCAGTTAAAGTCGGTCCGTTTGCGACTGGGCTGGCCGTATGTCCTCTCCTTTATCTCCTTTCCCTCTCTGCGTTCCTCCTCTTCACTCTTCGCCTTCGCTCTCCGTTTTCTCTTCAAATCCCTCCTTCGTCAGGTCCGCCTAACCTCCACCGATCTCTGCCTGTGGTCGTGTCATTGATCGTGACTCGGAATGATTTGGTCTTCTTCCCTTTATCCCGTAGAGCGGTCGTTCTCTTCCCGGCCCCAGATCCTGTCATTTTCCTCGAGCATCTCAGCCGTATTTCTTGATTTTCTTTCCTTTCTTCAGCGGTGCGTGAGATTTATGTGTACTTGCATTGAAAAACATGCTCTCGTGACCCAGTGGTATTTTTAAGGTACACAAAAGATAGACATCCAATACTGCCTTATTTTTTGAAGTATTCTACCGGTTAAGGTAGGTTTGGAATGTCAGAGAATCACCTCCCGATTTTATTCACTTTCCGGAGCTTATCTATCTCTAGTACTTACCTATATCCTTTTTTACCTCAGCATACAATCTGCCCTTCTTCATGTCCATGAATCCTATTTTCCTTCCTCATCTTCCCCGCTTGCCCAACATCCTTCCTTCGATCAGATTCTTGATCAACCCCTTGCCCCGTTTTACATCCTCCAGCCAACTACTCTCCCGATCTAGAATTTCTTTCAAAAGCTTTCTTTCCACGCCCACCATCTCAAGCACTTCCTCGTTAGTCTTCCCTTCCGTCCACCTCACCTTCTCCATCCTTCTCCACACCCACATCTCAAACTTCCTTATTATGCCTCTAACTGTCTCGAAATGCCTTATTATAAGTTGATAATTATATTAGGATGCTTATCTTGGACCAGATTGTAACTTTCATTTAGGTCTGTGTGTCCAAATTGGGCGACACCGTCCCCTTGTTGGTTTGTCAATCAAATGGGGCGAAGAGAGAGACAGAGGCGGCATGGGGGCTCTGAAGCCGGACTCCTGATTGATCATTAGCATACATTAATGTAGTTGAATGAATAAGGTCTATCTATGGATAAACATTGATTTAATGGTAATTGCTCTAGCTTAATTTGCATTTTTCCCGATTGGTCATGCGGCCTATGATTGTAAAGCTTACGGTTGGAGGGCGTTGGGTTGATGTTTGTGTTATTAAAAGGGCTGTGCCTCGATAAAGTTTAGGAAACACTGCTTAGGGCGAATTCATGAAGAAATCACTTGTACTACGAACGTCAAGTACTGCCACCAATACCTCCCTTCTCCGGCTGCGGTGTGTGTCGTCCTTTTTCGCTCGTAGAAAAGAGTAATCACAAAACCCTGCGTGCAAAAATGGCCGTAATCTTGTCGCTAATCTTTAGAAGGGTGAATCAAAGATTAAAATAGTGTTTTCAATGTTAATAATCTTAAAATCATTGCCGTTAAGTGAAAATCGGACGCTGGAAAAATAAAATTTAAACTTTCTCGTGGGATTCATTTGGAAGTTCTTGTTGTATGATGTAATATTTTAAAGTCATTAAATAAATGTACCTTTCAGTCCGAAGTGGTTACCTTGTTTTTCATGATTTGGCCCGAAAATCGTCTCGGCCCTTATTTTTCCGTGGATCAGAAATAGCCTTATAAGTTTCTCATGCATAAAGCCCTCATTGCATGAAACTCATTAGAATCGTTCGAGCCATCGAGCCATTTTAGAGATAAATTTTATGGGTATGTACTCTTCGTGTTAGAGCATAGGGCATAATATTTTAGTGTCAAGTAGTAGTTTGAAGTGACTTCAAATTATATAGGCGCTTTTTAAAGTTCTGAGCATATTGGCGGACTGAAGTATGCTCAAGGTGTAAAGTTGTCGATCACGTCGATGGCCTTGATAGATCCTCCTTCCCGTATTGTTCTTTTGTGAAATGTTTTTCATGATAAAAGCGTTAAATTAATTTTCATTCAACTTTGTATCAATTCTTTCTAGATGCTATAGCTTTAAATCATATCTTCTATGCGGGATAAATTTCGTCTTCTCCTCATACCTTCGTATCTTTCTTCCGATGAATTAAAAAAATTTAGTCGACACCTTAGCTCGCGACTATTTTTGCGAATAAATGAGCCTTTCTGGACGTTAAGTATGTTTTCGTGACTTTTTTTTGGCTAAACTGGAGTACTTGCTAGATAATAGCGCGGTAGAAATAAACTGTTTTGGATTTAAAAGAAATGAATGGCGAATATTTTTTCGCTGTCGTATTATTTATACAAAAATCACCGTCATGGATTTTTCTGGTTCTTGAATTCTTTCCCATTATGGCATTAGACTATTTACTGAGTGACTGCGCTGCTATCTACTGCTTGTTTGTCTAATATGAACAGTATTAAGTGTGTCAGTTAATTAAACAAATGCCATTGTATTGATATCACAACAATCTTATGGTAAATGGCTTCCTCTGTGTTGTGCGCATCAGCCACTGAACTAATCCACTGAATTAGGTCGAATATTCCCAGTGACCTCGTGCCATGTGATTGCACTTATTCTCTATATTAATCAGTGGGTCTCGTTCATTTTTGTGTTCCTGTAACGGCTGATTTCTTTTAAAACGAGTCGATATTTTGCGTCAAGTCTGAGTCTCATTTAGTTGACTGAATGAGCTCTTTTGAAGATTCGCGGTCTTGTAACTCTCCATAAGGCCTAAGCTGCGATGTTGCCAATACCTGAAGTAAACGTAACTTTGTACTATTGCTTTGTACATGCTGCAACGTTAAGAGTTCCAATTGGCAAGTATTATTTCCAAAATTAATTAAATTCAGCGAGGAGTTGGAAACGGTCTTATATATGGATGTGATCACGTGGAGCATAAGTTTGTCAACAGCGTTCCCCCATACTGTCAACTAAATGTGGAACACTTGCTATGAAATTAGGTGGAACGCTCGGAATGAAAATGTTTCTGCAACGGTTGATTTATGTGAAAAAGCCGATATTTATTTCAAGTCCGTATCACATTTAGTTGACTGAATGGTCTCTAATGAAGATTCGCGTTCTGTAACACTCTCCATTAGCCTTAAGCTGCGATATTGCCAATAACTGGAGGAAACGTTACTAATTACTATTACTTCGTACATGCTACAAAGTTAGGAGTCTTCCGGTAGGCAAGTATTATTTCCAAGATAACTAAATTAAATTCAACGAGGAGTTGGAAACGATCATATATGTGGCTGGAGGTGATCACGTGGAGCATAAGTTTGTCAACAGCGTTCTCCTATTCTGTCAACTAAATGTGGAACGCTCTATATGAAATTAGGTGCTTCTATATCTTGGGTATTGCACATCCTTTTGTGGACAACCTGTCTCGGAAGCACGCAGCCTATTTTCAGATGGCTATTGGCTGCCATCTCGTCTTATCCTCCCGGTCATATTTCACGCACCAGCGGCTGAAAAATGGCGGGTTAGGGAAAATTCCCCTGCTCATCTCCACCCCTTCGCCTCGTCCGTGTCCTTGCATCTACTCCACCCCATGCTCCCGCTCCTCTCTTGACCCGTCAAGCCCTGCCCCACTCCAGCGGACTCCCTTCCCGGAATCCTCCCTGCCTTCGTCCTCCCCGGAGTCCTCTCGCCCTATCCCGATGTCCTTCTACAGCTCGTGCATCATTCCAGGAATTCCGACGATGCCTGCGCATCCTCTAGACCTCAGACTCGGAGGAATCCATACCCTCTCTCTCCCCACCTCATCCGCCGTGATTTGATTCCACGAGGATTTTCCGGACTCCGGGATTTTTTCCCCATCTTCAACCCGTCCCCTGCCGTATCCCCGTCTTTTAGCCGCAGAGGGCTTCTCTGTTCTCCCTACCAGCGCAAACGTCTTCCCGTTCCTCATCCTCTCTCTTTCCTACTACGTTTACGAATGTATGCAAGAGACTCTTCCTTCGGTCGGGGACTCGTTTTTCTTTACCTCTTCCACTCTTCCAACCCGCCGCCTAGTGTCAATATTTGCGTGTGGGCGGTCCCGTTTCGTTTGTGTATTTTTTCAGGCGTTCCTGGTCCTCTTCCCCGTCGTAGGAGTGGTGTGTCCGTAAAGGTTTTGGTCGGTAGTCCGGTTGGCATTTAAGTGGAGTGATTCCTGTCTGTCCTGTTTGGTCGGCACGTCCCCGGAGATGTGTTCTCAGAGGTCCACCTGACTATGTCCCCACCTGGTTTTGGGAAAGTACCTTTTTTTGCTCATTCCGCGGTTGACTCGTTGGAAGGAAATAGCGCGGTGTTTAGCTTGATCTGCTCCGTGGTGAGGTTCTAGTTTTGTTTCAAGCCGACGATATTTTCAGGTCGGCTTCACCGCAAAGCGCCCTCACTTGTAATTACGCCACTCTAGAGCGGCAGTGATGTTTATTTTGTGCTCAATATTACGTCAAGAGTTTGTTCATGATCTCGTGGATGGGTTCAATTGCCTCAATGCTTCCCACTCAACTCTTCTCTTTAAATGGATGAAGTATTAAATTGTCGCTTTCGTTTCGGCGAAATGATGATATATTGCGAAAGACTAGGGCGTTATTTTTTTCTATTCATCCTCTATTGTAGGAACTATAGTGAATAATGGTATCGTAATTGGCGTTTATAGCACTTAAGGTTTTTTAAGTATCCTACCGGCAAAAGGTAGGCTTTGTTGAAAGTTAGAGAATCTCCTCCCAATTCCGTACCGTCAAGGTTCTATCTACATCAAGTTTATCCTTTTTTGCCTCACCATACGATCTACTATTCTTCATCCTGTCCATAAAACCTATTCTCTTTCTTTCCCTTCCCTGCTTGCCGAACTTCCTTTCCTCTACCTGCTGTCTTGAGCAACATCCACCCTTTTCCCTTCATTACTTCCTCCAGCCACCTACTCTGCCAACTCCTGATTTCATCCAGAAGCGTACTTTCTTCACCCACCATACTAAGAGCATCTTCGTTATTCTTCCTTTTCGTCTATCGTACCCTCTCCATCCTTCTCCACACCCACATCTCAAATGCCTGCAGCCTATTCTCGTCCTCCTTTCTGAGGGTCCACGTTTCAGTACTATACACGGTTACACTCCAGATCAAGCTCTTCGCCAGCCTCTTCGTGTCATCCCTACCCGATATCCCCTCATTAGCTCCTATCTGTTACTAAATACCTCTTTAGGTAACGCTATTCTTCTCTTTGTGTCTTGGCTACTGTGTCCATTTTCTTCTTGCGGACTGCCCAAGTAATTTCAAATACTTAACTCATTCAAGTTTATGGCATTGGAATTTACAGGGAGATTTTTTTCTCTATGTATGTTTGGTCAGCAGAACTTGGCGCGGCAGAAACAGCCATATACCCGTTTTTCTTCCGCGGGTCCTTAATGTATGTCTTGATGAGAATCGTGCCGTGGTTACTGAATGGGTATCACCATTTCCGAAGTGTGCTAGTTGAATAAAAGAAGATCAGCTCCATCTCCTTTGCTTCACATCTCTTTCTGTACCTACCCAAGAGAAATCATGGTTATATCAATCTAATATTAAACATTTGATCCATTTGGCACAGTTTTCTTTCTTTTATGTCATTTGGTTCACCTGTAGTGCGTACTTGTTGCCAACCTCATCTTGATCCCATTATCTGTCGGGAACTGCTATAGAAGATTTGTATGTTTATGGACTATACTTGCAGGTATCATGTTTTAACCTAACTACATAACATTCCTCTGCTTTTCCGCTGTGAAACACTCTCCCTTGTAATTCTTACCCTCTGTTCCTCTGTTATGCCGTTGGTGTACACACTGAAAGGATAACTGACTCGATTTGAACGCGACTATTTTTTTGAGATGCTTGCTTGTTATAACAGTGAGGTAGAAGCAAAAAATAGCAGCAGCTTACCTTTTCCAAAACGATCTTGGGTGTTACCTTCCTCTCAGCCTACTCACAAATCGGCTTAAAGGAAGCGATTGGACCAACAGGAATTATAAGTTATTTACTATAGAATTAAATCATGAAAATACAGTAGTCTATTGTAATGGATCGTTATCAGCCATAATGAGGAATTAAATATCGATTGACTTAATTTTTTTGCTTATCTTATCTATAGTGACAACTTCTTTCAGTAAATGAGAACCTGAACCATGGTTTAGAAGTAAAAAAATACTTAGTTAATTCCACCATTTTGAAGGTGCACATGCGCCAAGGTGCGTCTTGAAAATGATCCGTATTCGCCGGAACCATGGTCGGCTTTTTGTTAATAACTGTGCTGGATTAACTTAGTATTTTACTTCTTAACCATGCTGGAAACAAGTAATTTCCACCAATTGACGCCAGAGACCTTCTGAAATGAGAACCTCCACCACGCCTGTCTTGGTTGGCTCAATAAAGGTATCTCTTCAGTGTGTACCGATTCCGCTGTCGTTTCGAATGACAGGACACCCGTCAGTGATTAAAGTGGTAATATTCAATCTTTGAAATCATGAGTGTTGGGTGCTTTGCAAATGAGATCGTGATTATCCAATTATCAAGTTAGATAAAGTCAAGGGTAGCATTTGAATACATATTGAAAATGGGCCCTGTACATTTCCACCTTTATTTATTGTTAGCGTGCAACGCATTTCGCATCTTTCTGCATCTTCACGTACAATTGTTTGTATTTTATTTATTGATTGTTACGATAGTAATATTTCACTAAGTTGGGGGATTTTGGTGAACACCCTAATTTTTGGGTGGAAAGGCAGGGAATCATAGGTTCGGGGCTTGTGAGAAGGGATATTTTCCGGAAAGGCGTGGGGAGGGGTGCGGAAAATGAAATTCGTTGCAAAGGTTGTTTGACTCTCTGATAATATTCATTTGCTCCGAGGCATCTATTTTTAAATCTTTTTGGTAGAAAATGTAAAATTTAGGGGATGAAATCACTCGCGTGATTATTATCCAGCAGATCTTGGCAAATTGGAAGATAAAATACTTGCACGAAGTGACGCCTGAAGGTGTAAAGTTTGAGGGTAGCATCTAAGGTACTCAGCAAAAATTCTAGCTTTCACTGCCAGCTAAATAAATATTTGAACTAGCCCCTGATTGGTTTATAAAGCATAGGTATTTTTTTTCTTTTCCAATATAGTTTGGGTAGGTAATCTCTTGGGATTCAATGAAGTGCCCGTACCTGTTCCGCTTTAGATTCAGATTATCGCTCAGCAACGATGGCCCTTAAAAGGAAACGAGAGTCCTTATCCTCCTATTTTCGAAAACACTGCCCCGGTTTATTTGTTTATTTTTTTATGTTTTTGACTGGAAAAACCTCTCCCGCATATTCGGAAACACTCTCCTTGCGTATTATCGATCCCTTTCAATACTCATCCGACACAGATTACGAGCACGAGTGAGCTCGCGCAGTTTTTTTTTTATCCCACCATCTCCCGTCTTTAACTCACGTTCCTTCCCTTTATACGAAGCATACCTCCCAGGTTCATCGTATTTTTTTCCGTCGGTACCTACCTACCCCGTGGGTTTCCGGTGACTCCTCGTGGATGAGGCGAAATAGCCTTATTTTTTTCCCTCCTTCTTTTTGGTCCAAAAAATAATACGGGGATAAATGGCCGGATTATCGGAAGAGTTTATAGATAAAAGCGCTGATAAAAGCAGAGGGTGGGGTATGGCTCGGAAGTTATGTCCCATACTCGATTCCCATTATGTCGCGGCAGGAATTTTCAGGGAACTCCATAGACTTCATCATAATAAGTATGAACGGAGTCTCATAACCGTACCTCAAGCCCCTCGCATCGTGGGCTCTTGCCATACCCCCGAGGGACGTTGAGGGGAAATGGTCTCGTGATGGGATGCTACGGGTTCGTGTGAGTTCGATGGGCACATAGGTGGTACGGGGTAGAGATACGTCGGTGAATGCTGTAAGGAAAGGTTCCCACGAAGGTAAAAAAAAAAGCATGCCGGGATCTAGAGAGCCTTGAGAAAATGGGTCATCATTGGTGATATCCCGAATGATAGGAACGGACAGCCCCAGGAATATACTTTCTTATAATTCCCCGCTCAAATCGGACCTTATCTAACATTTCCTTGACCGGAATAAATTTTTTTTCCGCATTAAATTTCCTCGTGGAGTCTCATAATAGAATATTTTCTAATAGTCTCTCCCTGGAGAATATTTTTTCATCCCCATAATCCGTCTAAATGTCTCATCCATTGCCTCTTTCTCTTGTCCTTACCCAACATTGTTTTCTCTGTCATTTGCTTCAGGATGTTGTTACCCATCAGCTTGTCTCATATCATCTGTACTTTTGCTGCCTACTCATTTTTCCCCTTTGCATTCTTTCCTACGAAGCCCGACAATTCCTCATTCGCTCATGTTTGCACAGGACTAAGTCATTCCATCCTTCGCCGCACTCTCATCTTCAAATCCTACGGTCTGGGCCCGTTTTCTTTTGCATCGATAGAGTTTATAAACAATTATAGTCCATGTGTGGTAGGACATTAATAATTAGGAATTAATAATATTAGTAGACTGGTGAACTATCGATAAAGGTAAGTTAACCCGTAGTCATAGGCTCGCGATTAACGCTTTGATTTTTAACAGTTTTATTTCCATTTGTGTCTCACTTGTCATTGTAATAGAATTCAATGCCTTGAAATTAGGTTTTAAACTTATCGGTCGTGGTTTCGCGGAATGTGAGACCGTTTTACTGAGGGTGCAAGTATTTTCGATCCCATTCCATTAACTAATGAAAATATTATAAAATATTTTCGCTTATGTCTATTTACATGGACCTTTTTATTTGTATAATCTGTAAGACATTAAATGAATATGTTCTGTAATCATAATATTTCTTTCCAATCCGCATGTATGTAAGTCCTCAAGATCCAATGTATTTTAAAATCCATTGCTTTTTAATATCGTATTCCGTATTAATTTAGCTATAGGGAAAAATTGAGCTTAGTATAAACAATTTTTACTAGTAAGTTCTTCAAAATATATTTATTTCCCGAAATATTCGGCAAAAGCGGTGTGTTAGACCGCATGTCTGTTTTAACGTCAGACGATAGGGGTCCTCTCATCACTCCTTACAGCCACCTAAGCCGCCACCTCCTGATATCATTAAAAAGCTTCTGTACATCACACACCATTTTCATTCCAATGTTCGATCGCGTGATTGGTTGGTTTTTGGCCAGTACTTAACCTAACGTCCCAAATTCTGACACGTCGATCCGTTTTCCCTACTGTGGATATCTCACCGTCGAATCCCTCTTAAATTCCTCACGTCGTCTCCCTGTTATCAATTTGTCCCGAATTCCTATTGCCGCGCCCACACAGACCTCTTAAGTGAGCACTTAATTTCACCTTTCACTTTAGTTCACCGTGTAGACGCACTCTCATCACTTAAGTGACAAGTCCACTTAAGTGGGCTTGGGGACCCCTTAATTAACTTGGATATCGTGGACTTGAGTGATATCGATAGTGTTCCTTCCAAGTGTCCGAGACCTTGTCATTGATAGGTCGAGGAGTTTCGATTGTCATTCACATCATACTTGTGTTAACATTATTTATATGAGGAGTTGAGTATTTGTGTACGTATTGTTATTTTTATTCATTAGTTTGTGCAGTTACACGTGTTTAGAAATCACACACATATTCTCAAGCACTCACACGATGGGAAGTTCTTTCCATGAACACTAGGTGAGGCTACGGTACATTTAATATGCGAATGGACGCTCGTCTGCATTTAAGTGCTGCTTTTAAATGAACCCTACTTAAGTTCACATGCAGTGTAGACGAGGCATATCCTATTTCTTCCTCTTCCACGCTTCCCCAATGTTCTCCCGTCTATTACCCTCTTCAGCATTCCCTCTCCTTTCTCTACGTCCTCAGACAAATATCTTCTGCCTTCTCCAAACCTCCGCTACTAGCTTTTAGCTCCTCTTTTCTCCAACCATAAGCCCTCGTTCCCAACCATACAAAGCATATGTATATACTTGCAGTGTTTACGTTTCCGTAGCTTACATCCACATCTACTTATTACTCTGCAAGCCACCACAAGGGTTTTTGGCAGGGGGTGACTTATCACCAACATGAAATAGAATGAAGAAATTACCAACCTACACCACATAATGGGTTTGCCACAAATTCTACAAAACTTCTAAAATTATCTATAATGTAACTATGAAAATGTGACACAATAGTCATGCAGGGAACATGCAAAACATGGTGTTAATACTACTCGGCAGCTTTAGAAACATGCATTAGGGGGCGCATGAATTAATCAGTTGCACTACCTGTCAGCTAACGTACTTAAAAGTCTTAAAGCAGCCATTATGGTCTCTTATTGATCGCGGGAAATAGGACATTTTAAACCTTTCCATTCTACAATCTATTTCACTTATTTTATGCTCATGATCTGATGCACCATAGTGTGCTGGAGTTCATAAGGTATTGATAACGTAGTCGGAAAATAAATAGGTTTAGAATTTATATATAAAATATTGAGTCTAATTTTCAATCGACGATCAGGAAGTAATTCCCATCCTAGTTTCTGTAATAGGTCATTAACACTCATGAGAATATTAATGCGGCCTTTCACTTATCTTGCTGATCTTCTCTGCACGCGTTCTAATTCTGATTTTAAGCCTACCTCATGAGGATCCCCAACACTGGTCAGCGTAAGTGGGGTCTAACAGGGGAGAAGTAACTGATTTCTCTAGCTTTATCGTCTCACTTTCTAAGTATTCTTTTAACAAATGCCAATTAACGATTAGCTTGACCAGTTCTTCTTCATCTTCTTAGCTTTAATCCCAATTATTTGGGGTCAGCTTTTTGGACTTTCAACCTCCATGGTGCTCTATTCGAAGCCATGTCCTCTTTGACACCAATCGACAGCATATCCTTCTTCACACACTCCATCTCTGTTTTCCTTGGCCTTCCTCTGCTCTTCCTTCCCTCGACCTTCAGGTTCATTACTCTTTTCCCCGTATATTCACCGTCTCGTCTAACAACATGGCCATACCACCTTAATCTGCACTCTTTCACCTTTTCTGTTATAGGTGTAATTCGCAAACTCCGACTAATGTGGTCATTCCTAATCCTGTCAGCTCTGGTAACTCCACTCATCCATCTCAGCATGCGCATTTCACTCGCATGTAAAACTCTCTCATGTGTACTCTTAGTAGCCCAACACTCAGCTCCATAGAGTATCACCGGTCTAATGGTGGTCTTGTATATCTGGCCCTTCAACCTAGATGGCATCTTTCTGTCACAGGTCACACCTGTCACTGACCTCCATCTGTACAAGGCTGCAGATACCCTGTCCTTTATTTCTAGGTCTCCATTCTCTTCTATTACAGCACCCAGGTATCTGAAAGAATCCTTCTTAGCCACAGGTGTTTCTGAGATGTTAACTTAGCCGGCTTGCTTTTTGCCATCAAACTCACATACCATATACTCCGTCTTGGTCCTACTCACTTTGAGCCCAAACTTGTGCAGTTTCTGAACCGAGGTATCCAGTCTTGCTTGTGCATTCACCCTGATTAGCTTGACCAGTTAATTTCCGAATAGTCCCAATGAGTAAGGAGTCACTACTATATGTCTGGTGGATAAAAAATGTACAATTCTCTATCCCCTTTCTTCTCCAAAAGTTTCCCAGATGACTATCCATTTCGCCCTGTATATTAATGGCCTCGGTAGGTGTGGGTTAGGGCTGGGTGGTTTTCCAATATATTGGTTCCTATATCAATATTTTTTAAATATTGGGATACCAAAATCACAATTTTTGACGACCAATACCAATATCCTGTTTTGAATATTAGTGGTCGGAAAAATCAATATTTGTAGTTGAAATATTGCATGTTGAAGAACCAATATTTGCAATTTGAAAATTGGATTACCAATATTAAAAATTATATTGATCAATATTGGAACCACACGATAAGAGTGGTCGGAGAGCGCCCTAATCTTTGATGACAGACGGCGCGCGTGGAACTCAGTGCAGCATTTCCTTTTCCACCATAATTCATAGCAGTAACTGGGGAAAAGAAGCTTACATTGATTTTCTTGTTTTATTAACAGACTTTTACATATTTAATTAAAGTCCTTTTTTCTAAGTACTCCCCCTCGGTTCTAATACACCGCTGCCCCTGTTTATTAATTTCTACCTGTTAATACGGTTATGTTCAATATTCTCCAATTTAGCAATAATCCATTTTTTCATTATTTCCAGTATTACAATACTTTCAATTTTCCATTATGACCATATTTTCCAATATTCAATTGACCAACACAGGTTATTGATATTGGTCCATTTTCAATATTTTAAGATATTGGATGTTGATATTGGGATTTAAATTCCGCCCAGCCCTACTGTTGGTGCTTTTACCCTTGCTTTAGAGATGGGTAAACTCGTCCATTTTTGGGCATTCGTTCACTGTGGACTGGTCCTTTTTGGTACCCGTTCCTTTTTATTCCTTCACCGTACCTTTTTTATTAATGATTATTAATTTTTATTTTCAATATGCACTCAGCATTTATAAAATAATATAAGAAACTTGAAATACTATATATGCTGTAATAAATCCGTTCTACAATATTGAATAAGTATTAATAAAAATAAAATTACAGAACGGATTTAAAATATTTAAGGAACGAGTGGCCGAAAGGAATGAGGGGCCGAAAGGAGCGAGGGACCGAAAAGAACGAGCATCCGAAAAGAAAGAGTGAACGAAAGAAATAAAAGGATCGAAAGAAACGAGTGTCCAAAAAGAACGAGTGACCGAAAGGAACGAATGACCGAAGAGAACGAGTGACCGAAAGGAACGAGTGACCGAAAGGAACGAGGGACCCGAAAGGAATGAAAGGACCGAGGGACCGAGAGGAACTAGGGACCGAAAGGAACTAGGGACTGAAAGAAACGAGTGATCGAAAGGAACGAGTGCCCGAAAAGAACGAGTGACCAAAAGGAATGAAAGAACCGAAAGAAACGAGTGACCGAAAAGAACGTGTGTACGAAAGGAACTAGTTGACCGAAAGGGATGAATGACCGAAGAGAACGAGTGACCGAAAGGTACGAGGGACCGATCGTTCCAATGAAGTCGGTCCTCGGTCCTTGAGTTCAATCCACGAACCCGTTCCTTCGGTCCCGTTCGTTCGCGAACGACCCACCTCTACCTTGTTTCACAAGAGTGGATGCCGGACGGTGTATCGGCTACCGGGATGCGTCGGCGTCTGTCGCCGTTTGATGGGGCCCGAAGCGCGCGCTCCACAGCGTTCTGCGATGGACCTCGTCGTCTCCGCCCACCTTCCTCGTTCCCGATGTCCTCCCATTCATTGGCCACGGCCGTTCTCCGCTCCATCGTGACGGGACCGGGCGAGGCGGTTTTCGCCCACTGGTCCGTAGGGGGGAGGCGGTCGGAGGAAAGGGGGGGAGATCTCGAGCCATAACCCTCTGAGAACTGGGGGAGTCGTGTGGAAGGGGGGGGGGGTTTAGTGGACGTAGCTTCGTCGTTAGGAATTTGTGACCGAGATAAGGGGAGATGGGTGAAACGAGGTTATGCGAGGAGGGAGTGGGGAATGGGGGTTAAAGGGGAATGGACCAGTATGAGGAGGATGAGAGGGGGGAGGGACGGTAAGGAGTTTCGTCTTACTCGGCTGTTTTCTTCGTCCCGAAGAAAAATGTGTGCAGGAAAAAATGTTTCTTCTTTTTTTTGTCTCCTCCCTACCTCATCCCATCCCAGTCTCATGGCTTGCGTCTCGTCCTTCCCCTCCCATACTTCCATGACGTCCTTCTGGGAGCTCATTTTCGTCCTGAGATGAGTGCTTTCGTCCAATCCCCATGCCCCGCCGAGAAATTCTTTTTCTCAGTCCATCTCTCGGTACGTGGACAGACGAGGAATGAAAAAAATACTCCCGCGAGGGGATGGGGAATGGTCCGGTTTGGTCTTAGCGGGCGAGAAGAATATTTGGACGCCTGGCGACTTTGGACTCCCCAGCGTCGTAGGGTTTTTCGTACGAATCAGTTGCAGTAAAAAATATTCATGGGTTCCCTGTTTCTTCTGTCACGCCTTATCGCTCTTCCCTAAAAATCCTCTCCAGCTTCTCATCGCGGAGCTGAGAATGTGTAGAATGGGGTGCAAATTTAGTTCCCATCCCTTTTCGTTGTGTATTTGTTTTTTCCTCTGTCTCGTCCTGTCGCACGTTTCTCGCCCGAATATAAAGAGAGCTGAGCATTACTTTTTATTCCCCTGTAGTGTTTTGTTTTTAACCCTCCAATGACAGAACGGAGTCTTGCTCTCTCGTTTTTGTAGTGGGAATAATCTTCATGCCGTATGGTAATAAGTAGGTGGCCAAAGTGTCAGCTTTATCCTTCATGCGTGCATATCATTTGCTCACTGTTTATTGTGCTATGCGACCGTAATTCATGATTTTTCTAAAGGCCGTTTTACACGGTACATTTTATTGTACAGACGAATGTATCATAGAATGTACAAGAAACTGAATGGAATTAGAGCAGGTTCTATTTTCCCATTAAGTCATTCAGACAGTCATACAATCATCCGCTTTACACGGTACAATTTCCTTCAGGAAGGAATTTGTACATTCGTTTGTACAATAAAATGTACCGTGTAAAGCGGCCTTAATGCTTGGGAAGGAGCATCTCGGAGAAATAACTTTCCTTTGCAATGTTATATATAATCTTGCCGTAAGGTGTGATATCGTGGGGGTAATAATAGGAAACGAAAATTGCCAATAATCTACATCGACATATTGCCCTGAAAGCCACATCAAGAGTGTTTGGCATGAGAAGACTTATCACCAATATACACCACAGTGCAGAAATCAACATTCACCAACATGCACCACACAATAGATGTGCTGCAAATGCTACAGAGGCTAATAAATTAATCTATAATGCGACTATGTAAAGATGATGCAAGAGTCATCCCGGGAACATGCAAAACATGGTGTTAGCACTACTCGGTAACTTAAAGAAAATGCATTAGGGAGCACATCAATCAATCAGCTGTACGACCTGTCAACTCACCTACTTCAAAGTCCAAACGCAGCCATTACGGTCTCTTATCAATCGCGGGAATCTAAAATAGCCTACAGAAAAATATTGCCAGTCCGAGACGAAGGTGGTGGGGTGGAGTGATGTCGGATATCAGTCGGCTGGGAGAGCTGAGGGTTTGGTAGTATACCGAGAATGATTGGGGTTACTTGTGCGTGAGGTCAAATTCCAGCTTTGGTATCGTGGTTGGCTCTGGGATCAAGGGTTAGGGTGTTATATTCAACCTGGATATTGTAAAAACTACTCTCTGTCTTCTAAAGTGATTATTTGCAATTGTATTATATATTTTGTGTACTTATCTCCTCTCCGAATGCAGTTGAGGTGAAGTAAAACACCATGCTCTCTATGTGAATTCCAGGGCTTATCCGGCAGGTGCCTTAACTTATTACTTTATGCAGTCTATCTATATTCTATGTTTAAATCCGAATCAGTTTCTCTTTTTAGAAGCACTAGAACTAACCCCTTCTACCTCCTACGCCTAGGCCTACCTAAGACAAAAAGTTACCGTAAATCTTTTCTCATCTCTAGTTCTTATCTCTGGAATGCCTTGCCATTATCTATAAAAAATCTTACTCTGTGTCTATTTTTAAGGGAAAATTATTTAACTATTATTATTATAATGAGCGCATATGTCTATAACTAAAATTTCTGTCCTATTATAGAATGGTATGTTTTAGTAAGAAAGAAAACATTTATTGTTCAGGAAAAAAATCCGTAAGAACAAAAATAATAATGATAAAATTTACAGGCGAAAAAATTATTACAAAAAAATTGATGATTCTATCACAGCACATAGACTTATGTGTTTAATACTTTCCAAAAAAGAACAAAATTATACAATAACGTAGAAACCATAATAACATGAAAAAAAATTTGACAAAAGAGAAAGTAAATTATGTTATTCCCGGGAAAGTAAATAATCATAGTATTTCAGTTTATATGTTTTAACAGATGTGTAGTTTTTAATTTGAGTAGGCATGTTGTTCCATACGTAGCAAGCTGTTACCAGGAATGACTTGCTATAAACAGTAGTATACATGACCTGGGAGATACAATAGATTGGGATCAGACCTTGTGGACATTGTAGAAACTGAGGGACAACTAAGGAACAAACCATAATGGTACTTAGGTGATTTACTTTTAAACAGAACAAACAAAAAAGATCCCAGAAAATACTCTCCGGGATTTGACATTGAGCCACCTTAGTTGTTTATAATAAGGCATTATGTGGACATCTCTGTGAAGGTCAAAAATGAACCTAAGGCAGGAGTTTAAGACTCGGTGGAGTTTGGGATTATCTTCTTCGTTTACGTCATTATAAACAATACAGCAGTAATCTGTCACAGAGAGAATAAGCGTTGAAATCTTTCTAAAAGTCTTTGTAGTATTGCAAGAAAGGAAGTTTCTGTAAACTTTTAGCTGATAAAGTATGGTTTTACATTATGATCTGAGAAATTAATGTTTGTATCTTATCTCTTTCTTATTGATATCATATCTTCCATTTTGTATTTAGTGTTTATTATCTGTGGGTGTGAAAGTTTTGTTTTTCATCACTGTGAGATGTTAGCCAGGGAACGTTTTTTCGTTAAAAGCAGAATTAGATGTGTTTTTTCATTTTTGCTCCTATGGGGAAACCCAAAACTTAATGAAACTTACCCTTTTTTTATTCTATTCCTAGAATGTAGAGCTCTCTGGTAGAGCGCTCTGTTTTGGCCATTATGATGATACTTATTTACTTTGTATCATTGAATTAAGTTGCCTCTGATTGGTGCACTTTTTCCCGCACTTTTTTGTCATACTAAGAGTTGGTTTCCACTCACTGCTGAGTAGAAAACCGTGGTCTCTGTTCACGTTGTTCTCCTCGTTGCTGATTTTGTCTTCTTCAAGCTCAAGCTCATCTTCCCGTCGTTGGTTGCGATCCACAGGATCATTTTCGAGGCGGCTAAGTTTCTTTTCCGCGCTGCTAGCCGTTGTGACCGCTTTGTGTTGGAGGCTGTGAACTGTAGGGGGAGGTATTCTAGGGTCAACAAAAGTGGGCAGGCATTTTGCTCTTGAAAATTTTCTTAAGAGATGCTATGCGGAACTTAACGCTTATTTTAAAACAGGGATTAGCTTATATTGCCATGTTGGCGGGGCTTTCTATCTCCCATCGGTCTTCCCGTCTTTTGGTTTTTCCCTCTCGCCACATCTGCTTCCCTCCTCCGATCCATTCCTCGAAATTGTGTATACACTGTGCGTTAGAGGCTCCACTTGTCACCTGATGTATTAGTTTAAAAAACCCGGAACGGAAGTTAATTTTATTTCTGTGGAAAGTGGCACGTTTTATTTCTCCAATATATATTAATATTACTCAGTTTCGAAAGAACCTTCGGATATTATGAAATTGTTCTTATTTACTAAACTCATGCTCAAATTATATCGCAGTCAATTTAATGGCAATATCATCTGTTGGTTATTTTTAACCAGATACAAGGCATTAAAAAAATGAGATTTTCTAGAACAAAGAAAGCGTTTCTGATCGCGAGACTAAGAGGGTTCGAACTGAGTCAGGTGGAGCAATTGAACTGCTTAGATTGTGCGTCATCAATATATGGGCGGAGTAACAAAGGATTTTCCTAGCGAAGGAGGTGTTTAGTTATGGGAGGAAGGTGATGATGGGAGATCAAGGTGGGATATTAAAGGAGCAGCTGGCGAAGAGTTTAATATGAAGTATGGTGTTGAGTGGTGCAGATACGTGGATTGTTTGGGACGAGTGTAAAGGCTGGGACACAATCAACGTGTACGTGTAACGTGAGCCGTTAAAGGGAATACGCGAAAAGATGGCTGATGGGAAAGTATAGCGAGCGGACACAATCAACGTGTACGGGGAGTACGTGTACGCAAGAGATGGGCAACTTTCATCTCGTCCCGTACGCGGAAAACCAATCAGAATAGTCGTGAGAACGGGAATGGGAGCCATCTGTCGGCAGATTCATCCAACAGCTGAAGATAGCTCTTGGCGAAGACAACTTATTTACTTTCACACTTGTTTACACCTGATCTCTCAGCTGCGCCTGCGTTAGTCAATTGTTACTCCGGGCCGCGTTAACGTCGATTGTGTCCGCTGACTTGCGTTCCCCGTCTCCCGTTGTCCCGTTAACGTCTCGCGTCACACGTACACGTTGATTGTGTCCCTGCCTTAACAATTGGTAGTAGACGTTAAGGCCGCTTTGTGCGGTGCATTTTATTGTATATACAAACGAATACATAATATCTTTAATGAGGAAAATTGTACCGTGTAAAGCGAACAATTGAATGGTTGTGAAATGACTCAACTGGAAATAGAACCTGCTCTATTTCCATTCATTTTCGTGTACATTCTGTGATAGGATCGTATATACATTCGTTTGTACAATAAAATGTACTGTGTGAAGCGGCCTTTAGAGATGCCTGTATGAAGGAGGATGGAGATTGTTTGGTTGGCAGAAGGAAGACATACGAGGAGGTGTTTGAGATGGTGCATGATGAAAGAAAACACGAGAAGGATATTAGAAGGCGGCAGAATAGTTGGTTGATTCCGGGAATGACGGGCGAACGGATGCTTACGCCAAAGATTTAGGGGAGAATATTGAGTATGCGGGGAAGAAGGTGAGTGGACATGAAGAATAGAGAAAAGATGAAGCTCGTATGAAGAAAGAAATGTTGTAAGGAGATAGTGATCGGTACCAGTAAAAATCTGGAGTCTTTTTGCTCTAGTACATATTCAGTAGAAGTTTGATGATGTGGAATATGCAAAACCGGATGCTTTCCGGAATTATGATTCTTCCCGTGTTTGGATCCCTTCGTTTTAATTGGCCGTATGACTGGAAAAGCTGTAGTAAGTAATTTTATAGGATGCTATGATGAACGAGGTGGTAAGTAATGTGAAAAAAACTTAAATATTGCTATTAATTTTTTAACATAGATATATTTAAACCATCACCATTTAAGTTGACGTCATCTAATTCTTTCACTGCGGGAAATAAAATACTTTTCTTTGGATTGAAAGGGCGATTTCCTTGGCAGACTCCCGTTAGGTTGACACAAAGTCATAAAGTGCTTTAACGAGGCCGTCTTAAGATCTGAATAGCCGTCATTTCTGTGACGTAAAATAAGAATGAACCTCGCCAAATTCTTGAAAACCTTCCGTTGTTTAGAATCCCGTGTTATCGAACTTCGATAATCCGGGATTCTAAACAACGGAAGGTTTCTAAATCCCAGATCGATCGAACTGAGAACCTACCTTAATGAGTAGAATACCGTAGTAGTACTTGTATATTACATCTAAATCTACATCTACATACTACCCTGCGAGCCGCCGCATGGTGCTTGGCCGGGGGTGTTAGGACACCAGCTGTGTAAATATGCATGGGATAACGTTTTTGGAGGTGAAATGTGACGTGCATTGTGGAAATGTATTTAGTGGAGCTCATTTTTTATTATGGTCGCTTATTTTGCGCGGAAAGAACGAGTTCTTGTACCTATCTGTTCGGAAATGTTTCCCTCTTATTTTATCGCTTCTGTCAGACCTAGAGAAGTTGTGAGGCGTCATGATAATATTCTCTGTGTCGCTCTGAAACACACCAATTCTGAAAAAAACTGCCCGAAACGCCCGAAACTGTTGACTTCACACCAGTTATTAATTTCTCAAACAAGCTAAGCCTAGTGTGTAGCCTTCCAGTCTCTAGGTGCTCCCACCTTAATCCTTCTACAAGTTGTGAAACACTACATGTTCGCTCATAACAGCTTTTAACGAAGCGTGTAATTTTTCTTTGTATTTTATTACTTTTTTGGTTATAACATTGGAGGATACAAACTCGATCAAGTAGAGCATTTTAATTTCTTAGGTAGAACGCTAGAAGAAAAGGGAATTAGTAGCAAAGACATACGGAATAGAATTGCGCTAGCTAAGGAAGCGTTTAGTGAGAGAATAGAGCTGATGACGGAGACCTTGGGTGAGGATGTGAAGAAGAGGCTGTTGACGAGCCTTATATGGAGGCTAGCGTTGTACGGGGTAGAAACGTGGACCCTCAGAAAGGAGAATGGGAATTGGCTGCAGGCATTTGAGATGTGGGTGTGGAGAAGGATGAAGGATGGAGAAGGTGTGCTGAACCGAGAGGAAGACTAACGAGGAAGTGCTTGAGATGGTGGGCGAGAAAAGTAAACTTCTTAGGGAAATTTGAGATTCGCAGAGTAGGTGGCTGGATGATGTAATAAGGAGTAAGGGATTGCTCAAGAATGTGTTGGAGGCAAGAATTTTGGGCAAAAGGTGAATAGGAGGAAAGAGAATAGGTTTCATGGACGAGATGGTGACTGGTAGATCGTATGCTGAGGCGAAAATGGATTTATCTGAGCAAGATAGTCCCCTGAATGTGTAGAAAATGGGAGGAGATTCTCTGACATTCAACAAAACCTTCCTTAACCGGTAGAAAACTTATAATGATGATAAATATTCTGTTATAATTATAATGTATTACTGGGCATAAAGAATTACGTGAGACGTCATGGGGGGAAGAATCAGTTTCCCCAGGTCCTTCGGAATGGAGGAATAGTAGCGAATGAGGGGGTGGGAGCGCTTGCGTTGTGGGGAAGAGCCAGTGGGTAGGATCGCGGAATGAGGGATCAGCGACAAAGTGAAGGAAATGGCAGTGGATTGAAGAGTCTGGGCGAGAGTGGATTTCCTTGGGGGGATGGTAATGTGGGTCGGCGGTGGAATTCCTTCCTCGGTGAGGGGGATGAAAGGGGTTAGGAGTGGAAAATGAGGGGATTTTGTTGGGTTGGGGGATGTTGGGGAGGAGCCTGGGTTTTCCGGCGCGATTGCAGTTGGATCCGACGGGAAAGACTGGGCTTTGCAATACGAGGGAGGAGGGTTGAGGGGGAGTGGAAATGGTACGAGGGGGTTGATAGTGAAGTGGTGGCAATATTTTTTTTGAAAGGTCGGCTGCAGAGAGAAAGGCGGGGTTGTAAAATAAAGCGTTATTTGCCCTTTCTTTTTAGCGTATTCTCTAGGTAAGAGATGGACGGGAATAGCTGGAAGTGTGAATGGATTCGGAGGGCAGATGATAAAATCTAATTGGTGAAATACCAGGTATTGGCTCGCCAGATTTTGATATTGCAGTGGAGATAATGTAAAAGGTTTGGTAAGAATACGAACCCTGAAAAGGAATGAAATGAGAATCTCTTGCCAAGGCAAGATGAAATTTAATGACTTGAACTGGAGCAGTTGGATCAATTCATACACCTTAGATGTATTCTGGATATAAATAAATTTTGGGGAAGTCCATGCAATTTGGACCGCCTTACTTCGACTACGTACACCGAACTCCAATAATGAACTACTAAGACAAAATATTTTCCTGATGAACTATATCCAATGCAGTTGATGTGAAGATATAGGCTGCATTTGGGTTTTTAACGTGTTGTTGTTTTTGGTGCCTACAGTTTCGCCTGCGTTCCAGCAGGCGTGATCTGGTCGAAGTGATTATGCCGGAGAGTGGACTGCTTTATATAGGCCTGGCGACCTTTTATTTTTGGCGCCAATTTTTTCCCGCAGTAGTGATTGGTCCGTTTGTTTGAACAGTCTCTTCCATTGGCTGTGGAGGTGATATCCGTCCTCCCGGTTGAAATGAAATGAGTGTTTAGAAATCTTGATGGCCTCCTGAATAATTCTTGGGAAGTATCGAGATTCTCTGGCGATCACGGTGGCCTCCTCCAAGTTGACTGAGCATCCCGATTCGGAATGGATGTGTTCCGCCACGGCGGAGAGGTAGAATTGTTGATCTTCGACGACCGTCCGTGATCTTGCAGTCGGCACCTTACAACTCTGCCCATCTGCTCGATGTATGCTATGCCAAAGCTGTAGTCGACCTTGTAGATGTCTTGTCTTCTCACCTCTAATACCCCATGAGCATTTGGGACCCTAGTCGTAAAGATTTAACCATAACAAGTGATAAAATACGAAGAAAAGCAGCACGCTTCGTTAAAAGCTGCTACGAGCGAACATATAGTATTTCACAACTTTTAGAGGGATTAGGGTGGGAACCCCTAGAGAATCGGAGGCTACACGCTAGGCTTAGGTTGCTTGAGAAATTCAGAACTGGTGTGTTACAGAGCGACACAGAGAATATTATTATAATGACGCCTCACTGCACCTCTAGGTTTGACAGAAGCTATAAAATAAGAGAGATACATTACCGAACAGATAGCTACAAAAACTCGTTCTTTCCGCGCACAATAAACGACCACAATAAAAACTGAGCTCCACTAAATACACTCCCATAATTCACGTCACCATTTCACCTTCCAAAACGTTACATCTTTACACGGCTGGTGTCCTTACACCCCCTGACACACGCACATGCGGCGGCTCACGGGGTAGTATTTAGATGTAAGTGTTTTGAGTCAAACTGTATATTCTACGGACCTTGATTGGAAGTACTGTCAATGGACGAAGAAGTGAGAGACCGAGGATTTTTAGGTTGTAAGGGCGGGTGAGTCTATGAGGAAGGAGAAAAGACGTGGGGTAAGTGTGGCTAAATGACCGAGTAAGGGGAAGCTAAGTTGGGGATGGGTATGGTAGCTCAAGGGCTCGCCCTTTGCGTCCATAAAGCCAATGCGTGCCACTTTGATGGCCGCCCGTGGAACAAATGACGGTGCTTTTGAAGACGGCGCAAAACCAGCTCTTCCAGGGAAGGGGGCGATGGCTGGGCCACTCCGCTCGCTTAGCCTTTTGTTTATTTCTTCGGAAGTTTGCGAGACGTGGCGCTGGGGTGGGTTTTGGGTGGTGTCGTGATGTACGTAAGGGTTTGGGTGAGGAGGAAAGAGAAGTCCCCATTGCCTCCCCATCTCTTCCCGGCGCGGCCCCCCGCCGAGGGAGACGAAATAAAAGATACGTCTCTAAATGTGGAGAGTAGCCCGTCGTTCTCCTCGTCGAGGGAAAGAAGCGGGTGGTGTGCCCGCCTACTCGTTCTTAAATTACCTCTCTTCATGTTCCCCTCCGCAAATTTTCGTGTGATTTTTATTTTTCATGCAGCCGGTTCCCGTACGGCTGCGGGTCTTTTTTATGGCCGTTTCGTTCCTCAGTGCTGTCGCCACTTCTCTTTGATCCTCCTCTCCTCTTTCGTTTTCGTTCGTCGTTCCATTAATTGTTGGCGAACGGTTTACCGTAGAGGGCTGAAACATGAGGGCCATTCCCTCTTTCCGTGCATGAAATGTATGAGGTACGACTGGTAAAATAATATTCCTGAATGTAATGCCCCGGGGCTGCCTGATAGCAAGGAAGCTCTTTGCCGAAGTGCACTATTGGATTATGTTCTTGAAAAAGAGAAGTATCAGGCTTTAATTGGTGGAAAGAATTCATCATAAAGAATGAGAGTTAATGCAATTTTTCACTTAAATACATTTTATTCAGCCTAGGTTTCGATGTACTACATCATCATCAAGCACATATAACAAAACAAGAAAGCAGCTACTGTTTTGTTATTTGTGCCTGATGATGATTTAGTGCAACGAAACCTAGATCGAATTTAATATATACATTTCAATATGTGAGTCAAAACTGCCTTCACTCTCATTCTTTATGCTCTTGAAGACTGTACAGTTGCAGCTGCTAAGAGAAAGATATTGAAAGCAACGCAGATGTAATTTGGTCGATGAGTAATGATGACCATATGGACGGAAATAATCACCTAGGAACGATGTATGAGGACAACTCCCAGGAGAAGTGACGTACGTATTGGACTCTTATTTAAAGAAGTTTGAGCGAAATATCATTCCGCCTTGTAATATAAATTTGATATCATTTTAAAGAGAAACATCTCATCCTTCAAAAAATATCAAAATATCAATCCCTTATTCAACTACTTTCGGAGGTTTTTGACGAAAATAACCTGGCATTTTACATGGGAAATGGTATGTGCGTGCAGTACAGAGAGGCCTTATTAAAAAAAAGAGGACTTCTTACTCCTTGATCTCGTCAAATAGCTAATAGTGCGTGATTTGTATGTAATATCAACTATTTTTTAAAATAAATCATACTGGTACTTATGTAATTTTTTTAGGATCGTAAAACACCTTCATTTGTGAAGGAGTGAGAGTAAGTGGCTGGAGGGTGTAATAGGGGCGATGGTTTGCTCAAGAATGTGATAGAGGGAAGGATGTTCGGCCAGCGGGGAAGAAGAAGAGAGAAAATAGGTTTCATGGCCGGGATGAAGAAGGGCAGATCGTATGATGAGGCAAAAAAGGATATAATGACGCGAGATAGGCCCCTGAAATTGTAGAAAACCGGGAAGAGAATCTGACTTTCAGCAGAACCTACCTTAATTGGTAGAATACTTTAAAATTTGGAATATGATCACCAAATGACTAGGGAATCATCTCGCTCAAACTACTTGAACAACATAGCCTGCTGAAAACAATGTTGATAGGGTAATTGATTGGGAGAATCTTTGAGGATGCCCAGCAATGGAAAATCTACCTTTTCTTCACAAGATATATATTCGGCAATATTGCCTGTTCCGGAAACCATCTGATCCTCAAACTTCCAACGCTTCGTTCTTCTCTAGGCTTGTTCTGCAATTTGATTCTGGGGAGGCTGTCCCGCTGTATTCTCCCTACTAGTTCGCATCATTTTAGTTCGTATTCTTTAATTTCCTCATCTAATGGAAA
Organism: Ceriagrion tenellum; assembly: GCA_963169105.1. Classification (NCBI taxonomy): domain Eukaryota; kingdom Metazoa; phylum Arthropoda; class Insecta; order Odonata; family Coenagrionidae; genus Ceriagrion; species Ceriagrion tenellum. The sequence continues at coordinate 80,395,424 of OY720644.1, forward strand.
AATGTTTAACCTTTGATAAACTCGGCAAGTTCAGGCCTGACTTCGTGGAAATTAATCGTAATGCAAAGAGCATTTGGTATTTTTCCTCAACTTATTTTCAATGATACACCTAGTTACGACGCAAAGGCGTCATCCTCAGGTACAGGACAGGAGGTATGTGAGGAGGACGCCTTTGCGTCGAAACTAGTTGTATCACTGAAAATAAGTTGTGGAAAAATACCAAGTGTTCTTTGCATCATTTTTAATCTTCTTGTCTTCTATATTAATTTTGGATTCCATATTGCGATGTGCAACCTTAAGCTGTTCTCAGGAATTTTATTTCAGTTGATTCAATTTTATTTCTGTCTCCCTTTGAGAGCACCCACTTCTCACTCCCATACAATGCCATTGGAACTGCCATCGTTCAGTAGAATATTATTTTAGTTTCTTCTCTGTTTTATATTTTACTGTTCTATGAATTTTTCCGCGTGCGTGTTTAAATTTGTAAGTTATGTATGCAACATCAGGAATGGAATATTTCACATGAATTGGAAAGGATCTCAAATTTAAAAACTTGTAAATGTGATGCGGTTCGTTTTTAGGAGTGAAAAGCAGTAAAAAACCGTATCTGTAATCAGTTTCAAAGCAGATTCTTCATATTAAAAATTAATGAATCGACAAGCGCCATGATTTGTGCGTATTTCGAATAGTAAAAATATCAAAATGGGAACTATTTTAATGGTTTTACAGTTTTTTTTACCATATATTTTACTTCGTAAACCTGTCAAAAAATTAGACGAAAATGAGTACAGTTAGATGTTCAATATTTTTCGAGGCGTTGATTTTTCAAAATTATCCGTATAGTTTGTAATAATTCGTTAATTTCCTTCTTCGTCAGTACCCTCTCTAAACTAGTCACATTATGTACCACCGAAATATCTTCCAATGAAGTCATTTATTCTGGTTGCCAAAGAAAGTATATCATTGTTTGATTAAACCCAATAAAGTGGAATCATTAGGGCTATAAAATGTAAATTCACCTCAGAAGACGCTTGGAAAACACTAAAAAAACTGCTTCTGTAATTAGTCTCATACATCTTTATAGTTTATAAATCGACCACCACCTTGATTTGAACGCATGTTGAACAAAAAAATAGCAGCAGAGTGGCGAGTTACTGCAAACCAATCTTAGAATTGATGCTTGCTGATGATGATGGATTTGTCACCGTGTGAAAACTATAAAATACCTTATGGTGATCGTGGAGTAGAAACTAACGCCGTAGGGGAAAATAAATATGTAAAAAAATCAAACAAATTGTACCGGAAGCGTTTGCCAGTTAATAATGCGTCGGCCTCTGAACATGAAGTTTTCGGGCTCCCGTCTCGGAAATGGATGACTCGGGATATTTCTTTTTTTTAATATAGCCCTAGAATTTGGAATACTTTATACTTGAGTCATCAATGGGAACTAATATACTTTTAATTCATAGGTCGTTCAATCCTAAGATTGGTTGACTGCAGCCCTCCACCCTTCCCTATCTAATGCTTGTTCCCTTACTTCCTGATATCTCTTCTTATAGACTACCCTCTTTATTTGGTCCATGAACGTATTCCTGGGTCTCCCTTTTCCTCTATTTAACCTTCAGTTATGTTCTTCATAGACCCATTCTGTCTCAGGGTGTGTCCAATCCATCTTATTCTTCTCTTCTGTATGGTGTTCCATATGGTCCTTTCTATTTCTACTCCTCTCTACACTTCATCATTTCTTATTTTTCCGTCCATTTTATATTCAGCATCCTCCTCCAGCACCAGCTTTTGAAGGTTTTTAGTATTTTCTGGTCCGCTTTTCCAGTGGTCCATGTTTCCGATCCATTGAGTACTACACTCCACACGAATGTTTTTGCGTACAGTTTCCTGGTTTGTAGTCCTATCTTCTCTGAGCACAGCTGTTTTCTTTTTTCCATGAACTCCTCCTTAGCTTGGGCTATTCTCCGGTTGATGCATGTTGTACTTTTATTTTTTTTTCATTATTTACCTTTTATTTGTTTCAATTATTTTACTTCCTTATGGCTAGAAATAGAGATTCATATTTGCGAAAACGTGGTTTTGGATTTTGAAGAGGTTTTAGTGTAATGAAGGCTTTAGTGTGAATACCATCCACAGCGGAATTAATTTTACTTCCTTTCCTTCGCGATAACTTACCATCTCAGTCGAGTGGTATTCTACTTTTCATCGTTTTGTTTCGTTGCACTCCATCGGTGTAACTTCCCCCAGAAGTTAACAATAATTCTTTTACTAGCCATTCGGAGAAAATCTTAATTTAGTTTTGCTGAAATGGAAGAATTAAGTTTTCTTCGTGGATGAAGCTATGCATTTAACGATACTAATTTGGCCTAAAATCCTTCGCCTTCCGGCTTTGCATTTAACACGAGAGGAGGTATTATTTTCAGCCTATCTCGAATGGGGCGAGGCTTAGGAAAACACCTTATCCCCTTTATATATGTGTGTTTTTTTCCCTCCTCTGCTCTCTCGAGGGCTGAGGGAGAGAGCCTTAAGGGGTTAGCTGAGAGGAAAGAACGGAAAAAAGCGAAGCTTTGGTAGTGGGAGCTTCCGTCGTAAAGGAAAAGTAATTGCTTTGAGATGCTGGCGGAAGGAGGGCTATTAAGATCCCCTTCGTCCTTTATACTCGCCCCCGGTCAAGACGCCCCCATCTCAGCCAGCCCGCTTTTTATACGAATGTCTTCATTAGCCTTCCATACTTAATGGTGCCGAAGGAAATCTTTCTTCCTCTCTTCTGTCGCAATCAAACTTTGCGAAACTGAATTAATTTCAGGCACAAGACCTCTTCTGCAGTCGTTCTTATTTTTCCTCCGGTACAGCGCGTTGTAGACGAGTGTTCCTCCGTTAGGTGGGAGTCCGGTGTGAGCGGCTATCCCCTCCGTCGGGACTTCTTTCGAATCCGTTTACAAAGTTTTTGCACTGGCATAAGTTTTCCCCTCATTTAATGTTTTTTTTTGTTTGCTTCATATCATTCCCCTGCTGTCATTTTTCTCGCGGGCTCTGCGTTTCCTTGGGAGTGTTCTGATGAATGGCCTAATCGGTAAATCACTCGGGCATATTTGCAGTCGTGATTTGTCCGTATAATTCTGCCCTGAGCTCTTCAAAAAACTTGGCGTAATGGGTTTAGATTAGCTATGGAACTCGCGAGTATAGGCTTTCTGGATTTGATTGATCACATTTCTCAAGTTTTGTATTTCAATGAAGTTATTTCATGCAATTAGTGGTGATTTTATATCCCCCCAGTAGATTTGTATTGAATTGATTCAGAATTCCATCACGCACTAAAATTCTCTCTTCGAATTGGAGGTGGAATATTATTTTCTTCCATTTATAAAGAACTGACTTCTGGGTAAATACATGCAATAGTGAGTAGTTTGTGAACTCAATATATCCCTCTCTTCATTCTATAATATTTGTATAATTTTATTTCCGTTAACTCAGTCCGGAAAATTCACTGACTCTGATGTTGTTTTGTTCTTGAACTATACATCCAAGGTTTTGTTAACATTTTAAGATTATATCCCATCTTCAAAGTTTATGGTGGAATTGAATCTAATAACAGTATACATCTACCGACGTGTATGGCTTTTAAAATTGTCCTCCCGATTCAACGTGTATACTGCTTAAATATTTCTGCTGTTATCTTTCTTATCCGAGTAACACCACTTTGACCTCATAATTAGTTTTGATTCCCGAAAATTTGGTCTAAAAAAGCATTTATGATATCGATGTTGCTTCGAGGGCACGATTTATTTTCTTTTTGTTGCTTCTCTAGGAACAATACCTTCATATCTTAGAAATGGTAGTAATATGAAAGCAGAAATCACTACCGAAGGGGTTTTGAAACAAATGTAGTTTATTTGTATTTTGTTTGGACATTTTTATCTTAGAAACTCATTTACGCTTTAAAAAGAAGGTGCCCCCATTTTTTCGTCCATCCACATTCCTCTGGCATTTTGTATTGGTTAAATAGCGTATTTAGCAAATTAGTAAAATTTAACCAAATGTATTGTGCAGTAGATGTAAAAATAACCGTTGGTACTCTCTAGAGAAAATGCCGTTTTCTCTTTATTTATTATAAAACATGCAAAAACTCTTGTAGTAGTTCGTACTTTTTGTCAGCGTTAGCTGTGTGCGTAACTAGTAGTCGTAGTATCATTAATTACCTAATGAATTATAGTGAAGATACAAAACAAACATTTATTGCAGAGAATGCCTGAGCAATTCCGAGTATTTCGTAATTACACGGAGGAGCATTTTCTCATTTGCCCAAAGAAGTGAACCAGCTTCTAGTCAATGCCCTTTGCAGCTGGGAGCCAAGTAAAACAGAAGTAGAAAAGGGTCTGGAAATCGTGGCGGACGGTGATTGCACATAAACCTCGCTCCAAAATGCAAGCTCACTTTACAACTCCCCGAGTCACGTTTTCCGCAGCCTGCGCTTCGTGTCCGAAGCTGAAATCTATTTAATGATATGAATGCCCCTTGAAGTCGCATTTGCTGGCTGCAATAACCGTCTGTCATTCTCTTCCCTTCGCTTGCGGTCCGAATCGGAATTCTCATTTGCGTATGAAAGGGGCCCGCGGAGAGTATTGAGAGCGCGAATGGCGAAAACAATGGCGGTCACGGAGAACGAACGCATTCATACCATCGCCCCACCCTTTTTATTTTATTTTCGCAATATTTCATTCGTTCCTCATTGTGGTCTCTCTCTTCCTTCCCTCCCCACACCCCGAATCCTCGTTCTAATCGTGGTCCAGCCCGTTCCCCTCATCCCTCCTCCCATTTCTTCTACATATGCGTTGCAGATTGCGTTTTCGTTGCCCGGCTGCGCTTGCTTTAAATCCAGGATGACGACCGATCTGGAAAATCGATGATTTCTTGCCTCCCGAGAGCTTCTATACTCGGTATAATTATAGAAAATTTCGTGGATCATGTTCCAAACTTACATCCTTTACGTAAATTCGTAATCGGGGTCAACATGTGTGGAAAATCATGAAAAATTGTGCCATTATTTGTGTATTTTTACATTAATTTCATCGCAATTTCTCTCGCTTTGCAGATTGCGTTCTCGCTTCCTTACTATTCGGGTGCGCTTGCTTGCATGAAACTTCATTTTACCGTTTAGCCATCCCGCAAAATTTATGATCGCCAGAATTCACAGTCATTCGTTTCCATCGTCTTTCTTTCTTATTTTTATTAAAAGTATTCAACCGGTAAAGCTAGGTTTGGTTGAATGTCAGAGAATCTCCTCCCAGTTTGTACACTGTCATGGGCATTTCTCGCTCTAGTATATCCTTTTTCGCCTCAGTATACGATCTGCCTTTCCTCATCCCGTCCATGAAACCTATTATCTTTCTTCCCCTTCCCCGCTTGCCCAACAACGTATTCTCTATCACATTCTTGAGCAACCCATCGCCCCTTAATACATCCTCCAGCCACCTACTCTGCCGATCTCAAATTTTATTAATAATTTTCCTTTTTTCGCCCACCATCTCAGGCACTTCCTCGTTAGTCTTCCTCTCCGTCCACCTTACCTTCCCCACACTCACATCTCATATGCCTGATGCCTATTCTCGTCTTCCTTTCTGAGGGTCCACGTTTCTGCTCCGTACAAAGCTACGGTCTATTTCATGCAAATACTCTTAATGATAAAATCATCACGCAAAAAGCGTTAAACGGAAGCTTATACCTCATATCAAAAACCAATTATTTCACTGACACTAGTCTCCATTACTATTTTGGCAAGATGTGATATCATGATTATTTAATGGACTGAAAGTAGAGTTTGATAATCTTTAGGCTTTAAACATTTTTAAATGTACATTATCTGCCTAATTTTGTAGTATTATACGGAGAAGTTTGGTAAGCAAGGTAAACAGTAGATATTTCCAATGACAACGCTGCCACACTCATCAAAGTGTGTCCGTTATGTGCTCTGACGAAAATTGGAGTCTGTTATTTAAACCGAAATACTCATGTTTTATTATCGATGACCTAAGCTGAAATAAATGTTAGAGGTCTCAATGTCTAGTGCATTTTTTGCAGGTTTTATTTTATTAGTATTTTTTGGGCGGAAATCGGGATGAATAAGTTAAGTAAAGAGATCCCATCGCAATTCTATCAAGGCAATGTATTTCAGCGTTAAAATTTATCATTTTTAAATCGATACATATTCGTTAAATCTAGGAGGATGGAGGGGGAGGGGGTTATCTTTGACCCTTTTGACCCTCGATATTCGCGTTTCGCCATTTCAAATTTTATCAATTTTGACTCCGGAAAACATAACATCATTAATGCTTCAACATGACTAAATGTGTTTTGTAACATAGTGTGATGTTTAATCAACAAAAACTATGTGAAAAAATTTCCACCACGTAAAAAACAAAGAGCCATTAGGGGTCATTTTTGACCCCCTACTGTCCTTTCAGGGTGGGAGTCAATTTCCGTCCTTCTAGTGTTACATGACGGATACAATTGGTTTCATTGCCATTTCTTTCGCGTATGCGTGGAAGATTGCGTTCTCGTTTCCTTACTTTTCAGCTGCGCCTGCTTGCATGACACTTAATTTTACCACTTGACCGTCCATCAATATTTATGTTCGACAGAATAAGCATACATCCGTCCATATCGTCTTTCTTTCGTATCTGCTACTCTTAATCTCTTAAGCTTTTTGACTCCATTTCTGGGTGACTTTTCATCCAAGATGACAACCTGCCCTGTGTGCCCAACATAAGATTTTCGGCAGGTGCATTGAAGTTATTACTTTTCCTCGAAAAGTGTGCGAAGGAGATTGTCCTTAGGCTTAGGTAGGTGGTTGGCCGTCTTTCTGTAGCAAGTAAATCTCGATTTTATATTTACTTTTAATAGAATAGTCCTCTCTCTCCCCTCCCCCTGGCCGAACATCCCGTTATAGACATTGATGGCCATTCTTACGCCCCTTTCTCTCTCTCTTCTACGAGTTCTTCCTAAAGTTCTCCCTTCCCGTATCCCCAACCCCTCATCGACCTTCCTTTGCTACATAAATCTTCGCAATTCCTTCTTAAATTGTCGGTGAGCACCTGGAGATAATGCCAGGCATCGAAATCCGGATTGTGAAATAAATTGACCCGTGAACTGACCAGCGGAGTGTAAAAGTTATTTTTACGAATTAACACGGAACTCCACGACGTTGAACCTAGTTTTATTTCATTTAATGCTGAAGGCCTTGATAGAGGGGTGAAAATTCGGTAAGGGTTGGGATTTGGAAAAGCTCTACCATTCGATATAAGCTGGAATCATTGTGATGGCCAATCATGCTTAGTTCATTAGAGTCCAACTTCTTGCCTTTACTAATACAGTACATTTCCCCTCTGACTAATCCGTTACCTTTCCCTCTGTCTCGTATATATCTGCCCATCAACTGATGCATATCAGTGCTCCTCAATATGGCGTTACTGCCGAAACTGGTTGCACATTCTACAAAAAACTGTGGAAGCTATTAACTTTGTGGTATAAACATCATGTTAGGAGTTTGGTAACATTCTGCCAGTGAAAATCATGCATGCCACTATTTTTTTATCCTTACCTCAATTCATTCGTGATGGCTGGAGGATTAATGGGTGGTCTGCGTGGAGACGTAAAGATAAGGCTAGAGATAACTCAAATATGGAGCATGGCGCTGTATGGGTCGGACTCTTATGCCATTGCGGAGGGAGAATGTGCCTAGGGTTGATGTGTTTGAGATCAGGGTGTGGAGAAGGATCTAGAGGGTGAGCTGGGTGGCGGGAGAGACTGACGAGGAGGTATTTGACAAGGTTGGAGAGGAGATGTAGCTGGTGGCGGAGGTTTGGAGAAGGCAATAGAGATAGATGGAAGACGTTTTGAGAAGAGAGGGAATGTTGAAGAGAATGACATATGGGAGAAAATGGGGAAGCGAGAAAGAGGAAAGAGGTGGATACGAATTCTGGACGAAATAAGAGGGAGACGATTTGAAGAATTCAAGAGAGATGGCGGATGGCGGCAATGGCGGATCATCCTGTAATTACTCAAATAAGTGGGCCTGATCTTGTAGGAAAAGGGCGTAAAATGAAGTTTTTTCGTGTCCTCGCGGTGCATGCTTGCATATCAATTAGGGTAATAATTTTGATTGCCAATCTGGTCGACGGATTTGGTATCTCAAAGTTCGAGCTACCCTCACACGAAATTTTGTTGAAATCTGAGATTTTTAAGGCCGCATTACGCGATACATTTTATTGTACAAACGAATTTATCGTAGATTGTACGAGAAAGTGAATGGAATTAAAGCAGCTTCTGTTTCCCGTTCCCGTTCAGCCATTCAGACGATCATACAGTTTGCCGCTTTAAACGGTACAATTTCCCTCATGAAAGAGTTCATACATTTATTTGTACTATAAAATGTACTGTGTAAAGTGGCCTTTGACAACGATTTTTTTGTAATGTTTGTCGGTTTAAAATGGAATGATCCGGAGCGGAAACGGAAAGATGTGTCAAAAATTACGACGTTGCGTCGGGATGAGTACTGTCCATAAATATACCAATCAAGTGGTAGAATACTCAAATGAATGAATCTCACAACCTGCGTTCTCCCCTTTGACCTCGTTTTATCCTCTCGTATACCTCATCCAGCCAGCTAACCTCCTCATTCCATCCCCACGCTGTCTTATTCCCGCCCTCCCTACTCCAGCATCTCTCTCTGGTCCATTATATCCTGTCTGCCTCCCTATTGTCCTCCCCCTTGCATTCTCCTCCCTTCATCTCCATCCGGCACGTCCTTCCCTCTCTCCTGGTCTTCATCCGTTGTTCAGCTGCCCCAGATTACTGTGTCCCGCTCGGCGGCTGCGCTGCGTGGAGACAGATAGGGGAGGCTGGGGGCCGTAGGGCGCCCTGGGATACCACAGATATGGCACATGGGTATACGTGCATGTTTATTCGGTTTATATATAAGTATATATGTATGTATGTGCAGGGACTGGGTGGTGGTTGGGTGTGGAGGAGGTCGGTAGCGTTTCTGTAATCACATTGAAGCATTAATCACTTCGGCTCCCGTTTCAGAATGTGGAGAATTTCGCCGTCTGTGCGTTTTGGTGGGGGCAGGCCTCTCTCTCCCCCGAAATTAAATGCAGCGCGAAAAATTATTAAGATGGAGGAAAATGAGGTTCGCGGTGGTGTGGGTTATTTAATTAATTAATTAGTTCTCCTCCCCCCCCTCCCTCACACACCAGCCATCCAGAAATCGTTCGTTGGGGGTTGCATCGTTCCGTTCTCTTTTTTTCTCCCCCTGGTGATATCTCTCGGGGTGAGGCTAATTTTATTTATTCATTTATTTTTCCGTTGCCCGCCGGTCCGCGGCGCGAAGATTGCCTCCCGCGCTGACTTCTGGTGGCCTTATTTGGGGTTTTAATTGTGTCCCCCTCCCCCCTTAATTTTTAATCTTTCCGTTTTTAGTCCGAGCATTAAAGCATTTTGGATTTTCCCCCGGATCCGCTCGCTCCATTCGGCGCAGTTGGCGGTTTCGCCGTTTTTCTTTTCTTCATCCGAAATCCTTTATTAAGTGATGTTGTCTGGTTTTGTTTCCCTCGGCCACTGAGCTAAATATTGCAGCAGTGACTTATACTAATTTCTGCCGAGCACCCGGCGCCATATTAATGTGGGGTTTGTTTAATTCTCTCTGTGGAGGGAAGTAATTTAAATCAAGGTTGTACAATACAGAACGTCCGTATTTTGGCGTCTGCTTTGTCGCTTGTTAGACTTCGCAAGTGAACGCTAATGGTTCAATATCACAACAATTGAATTCTCTTTGTGCTCGTCTGAGTTGTCCTACCTTACCATACATTTAGGGATCCACATTATAGTATTTGGGCGTTGGCTTTACGTAGACTTGAGATGTAGCGAATGAGTCAATGTTTATGGTAATTTTTTTATGTAGATGTGTTAGCTTTGAGCCGTAGGGTGGACCATTTTAGGAATATCAAAGGTGATCCCTGATGATTCCAAGATTGCAGAGGTTAAATCCCCGCCCGATTGCTTTTGACTCTCGAGGTTTATGATATGGGTTTACCCTTTTTTTAGTATTTCAAAGCTGAAGATTATGCATTGTGAGCAGAATTAGAAGACTTAATGTATTCAATTATTAGGCGTTAAAACGAGGAACTTCGACTTTTTGCAAACTAATTATTGAAAGGAAGGCCATTAGCGTGATGTTTTTACTTTCGTTTTGCTTATTTTTTACACCCTTTCTAAGTTGTTGTTGTTTTTTAAACTATAAGTAAACCCGTTGTGTTGTTTAATGTTACATAAAAACCATTTAAACAGCCCGTTTTTGTTGTTACGCGGGGTAAGAAGTTTGGAAAAGTGGAGACCGAACGACTGAATTTGCGTTCAGGTGTTTAAATGAAGATGTAGCATAAAAGTTACTAGGAAAAGAATGCTCAGAAATGCTTGCTGAATGATGATGGTGGAAGTTGTAAATTGGACAACTGTTTCAATAAGTCAGCTTGCAATCAGGTTATTCAAAAGGGAAGAGGTAACGAAAAGGGAAAAGAAAGCGAACCTTTATTTGAGAGTAAAATGCAAACGCGGGCTTAACTGCCATCGAAGATTAAGCTAGTTGTTCATTAATGAGAACTGTGACATGGCCATCGACGTGCAACGTTGTATGTCTTCTTCCCTTTTGACGAGAATAGACTGTATGCGTTTCAGATTTAGGCGTTGGCGGGGAGTGGTTAACGTGGAAAGCAAGAAAATGGATTCTCCGACAGCAAGAAAATGGACTCTCCGACTAAATGACACATACACTCTTAGGAAATAAGATTTCCCATAAAGGGCATGTTTTGACGGATTTTTTTATATTAACATAACTTTTTTAACAATTTTACTGTGAATTTCCAATGATTTTATTGACAAATGATGTGCTACAAAGTTACCCTCACGCGTGCATAAAAACAAGGGTTGAAATTCGCCATGAAAAAATCATTTGACTTGACCGGGATTCGAACCGGGATCTTGGTCGAAGGAAGATGGCTTGGTGGTGTAACTGGCTAACGTATATATGACCGGCTATTGGGAGATCCGGGTTCGAATCCCGGTCAAGTCAAATGATTTTTTCATGGCGAATTTTGACCCTTGCTGTATATGCATCTGTAAGAGCAACTTCATACTACATTATTTGTCAATACAATCATTGGAAATTCGTTAATTTTCGTCTTTATATAAACAACAATATAGGTTTATCCACCGCGACAGTGGCTTTGTAAGCACGAATTCGTCTCATGTGCTATAATGAAGACATGAGGGTGAACATCTTGTTCGCATTAACCCCCCACGAAAATTCTCCTTCAAGGAAGATGGAAGATTCAAACAACACACTTGACCAGCAATTGGGAGACCCGGGTTCGAATCCTGGTCGAGCCGAACAATTTTTTTCATGGCGAATTCCAACCCTTGGTAAATTTACTGTGTCTTGCATTTGCATCAGAACTGGTGTGTTTCTGAGCGCTTAGGAGAATATTATGATGACGCCTCACTACATCTCTAGGTCTGACAGAAGCGACAAAATAAAAGAGATACACTGCTGAACAGAGAGGTACAAAAACTCGTTCTTTTCGCGCTTTTTAAGCGACCACAATAGAAACTGAGCTCCACTAAATACACTTCCATAATACACGCCACCATTTCACCTCCCAAAACATTATATCTCTACACTCCTGGTCCACACGGCTGGTCCACACGGCTGCCCTTACACCCTCATGCCACACGCCCATGAGGCGGCTTCAGGTAGTATGTAGATGTAAAGCTTCGTGACACTTTTGTTGCTCTCCCTGTTTTTGAGTTTGATTCCGCGAAAAAAAAAGACATTTTGTCGGTCGATAATTCCTTTCGGATTACGTGGCCTTGACACATGAGACAATGCATGTATCAATCTATGTGTAAAATCTCTAACACACCTAAGGACACCTCTAACGATTACTCATGGACCTTCGCTGTTCGTAAAGCCGATTTCACACGCGGCACGATATTGCACAATTTTAAATTGCATGTCTTTTTCAGTTTGGCGGGAAAAAGTACTGAATTAGTGGGGGTCATTTTGCCATTTCGATTTGATGTATTCGCCCATTTGTTCTTGCAATTCACCGCATTACATGACGCATTTTGAAATGCACGTTCGTATTAGAGGTGGGTCCTTGGTGAACGAACGGGTCTGAATGAACGGGTCCGAAGGAACGGGTCCGAAGGAACGGGTCCGAAGGAACGATTTAACGGGCGGACCGAGGACCGGCTTCTGTGGAACGACCGTTCCTGTCGATCCTTATTTCCTTTCTATCCCTCGGTCCTTCGTTCCTTTCAGTCAGTTGGTCCTTCGTTCTTTTCGGTCCGTCGTTCTTTTCGGTCCTTCGTTCCTTTCGGTCCGTCATTTCTTTAGCTCCTATCTTTAATAGATAGGATGTTATTTATAATGCCTCAAAAATTTATCTATTGATGCTAGCGGTGTAATTAGCTGTGCTTTATTTCTATGTTTAAATTTTACCTATTTACGAATCGATGTAAAAAGTTGGTAATACTAACTTTTTCTTTTATTACATCCAGCATTCTTAAACGCCGTCATTGCGGTTATCTAAGTATTTCTATTTTTTTTAATTCTCCAAACACCAGAAACAAGTTACAAATACTTGACCACGAATAAAAATGGAACGGTGAACGAGTGAAAAGGAACGGGTTCCTAAAATGACCGGACCAGATGGAACGAGTTCCCAAAAAAGAACGGGTTTGCTCTCCTCTAGTTCGTTCATACATCAGATTGAGCAATTACGTGCCCCACGTGTAACGGAAAGCTTAATTTACTTAAAAAGTTATGAAATAAATAAATTTTTTATATATTTTTGTTGGCTTGCGCTGATTTCCTCATTTTTTTATTTTCATGTGGTGCTTGTGCTCGACGCTCTGTTGTCCCGTGAACATCTTTTTCCATTGGCTGGCCTGACTTGTAAAATTAACAGGTAAGAAAATGGAGGGCGAATGTCAGCAATGCTGTTATTTGCAAAATATTTTCCGACCCGTTTTGAGACTCGTCCTTCTAATATACGATAAAGAAGTTTAAATCAGGCTTTCGTTTCTATTTTGTTTGACTCAGCATTAGAGCCAGTCTGTCGGTAAAACAAAAAATGGATGTGCGCTCTGTTTATCCGAAATCGGTTATGTTAGAGAAGCTACCTTGTTTTAACCCTACAGCGTTAATAGAAGTGTTTTATTGTGGGAACCGCTGAATTATTTCTCTTTTAGGTATTTTATAATTTTGAATTCCGTCCTCGAAACTCATTAAACATTTCCACGAATACGCGCCGTTCGCCCGTGGGCACTCTTTAGTAATTGGATAATGCTTGGAAATCCGTTGTCAGGAACTTTCATCCATTAATCTTTTTTATCCAAAGATGATATTGCCGGATCTTGGTTTTGAAATCCTTACAGTACTTGTATCCGGCTTCAAATCCATTCCACTTTATTTACCTCGTATTATTATTAAATTTATTTATTTATTTATTTATTCCTCTTCACTACCCCGAATACAGCACAATGGGCCAATTTACATCGGGTGAATAACAGTAACAACGGACGAGACACAAACACTCATGTCCTGGGCAGATATTATTCTACCCAGGCGGGTCTCGAACCCTAGACCCTAGGGTTAGCTGGCGAGGACTTTACCCCTCCGCCACCGGGGCAGTAGAGCAATGTTCACAAAGTGCTAAGAAGTTAATTGTTCATTTGTGCAATTAAATTTGGAGAGAAATTAAATATATCTGTGTACCGGACAGTATTAAAAAAGTGTATAATAACGCACCGCGTGTTGTACTACATTTTTTATCCTCTGCATTATGATTACTGGTAAGTAAAACCGGGAAGACGTGATTCCTTGCGATTTACGATTTGTAGACTTTATTTACATTTGAAAGCCTTCTTTCGTCCCTAGATCGACAAAGTTGTTTGCTTACGGAATTCTAGGAAATGGTTTTTGGCGACGAGTCAACAATCCATATTCGTTTCAAATCAGTATTGGAAATATATGCTAAATTAACATAAAACAGCAATGTAAGTGTGTATTCCTATCAAAATGACTGCTGAGAACACGAATATACTATTAAAAATCCCCAAAATCTAAGGGTCAGAGCGTGATTACGTTATAAACCATTGCCCGGGTTGTACCTGAAATCTCTGAGTGCGCCCGAATGTGTTTCGGTGAAGTCCTTCATTTCATTTTTTAATATCTTCTCAGTCTTCCGAAGAGAGCGGGAGAAATAAGAGTTTGGAGGTGAATTAAGAGGCCAACGATTCCGGTCATCGCCTTAAAGGGCTGCGGAAGAATCGCTAAATTTTTGATAAACTGCCGATATCCCACCCCTTTACGGATTCCATTCTTCCGCCTCGCAGAGGAACGGTTCGGGAGTTATATCCGCGGGAATCTTGGACGAAGGGAAGGGCGGGGTGTGGGGGAGGCTCCTGGAGGAAAACGGCTAACCGGGAGCGATTAAAGGCATAAATATCCTCCTGCACGCCGGTCTTTTTAAATCCGCGCCCGCACCTTATCACTGGAATCGCCCATCCCAGGGGGCAGTAATTTCTTCCCACATCACACGCTTCCCTCGCCCTCCCCCTCCCCCCTCGTTCGATGGGTCGAATGGGGGGTGTGGTAGGAGGCCTGGGAGCTGAAGTTTGCCCCATTCGATTCCACCACTCCCTCTTATTTCTCACTATGTCTTTTCCCTATCCCTTCCCTTCACCCAACCTCTCCTACCAGCCGCCCCCCCCCCCACGTTCCCTTCCATCCCCGCTCTCCGCAGCCCTTACCAGGAAAAAGGAAATTCGTTTTTGTGACAATTTTAACGGCGTGATATCCCTCCTCCCATCCAGACCAGCCGTTGCAATGCCTCCAACCCATATTTCTCCCCACTCAACTTCCCCCCTCTTGTGCCCCCGCCTCCGAAATACCCCTTATGGCCCTAGAAATGGCCGTGATGTAGCACCAAAACCCCCCAGCTTCTTCCTGCCCCTTGCGAAAAATCTGCTTTCCCCCCACCCTCAGCCCCCTTTCCTACGTTACTCCCTTCGCCAATCCCAGCACCAACTCTCTTCCCTTTCCCCTCTGGTTCTAACAGAGCCTTCTGCTGCCCTCTCTCCACACCCCTCTCGTTCCTATTTTCGCCTCCTTTTCAGCCGACTCCCGTAGCCTTTTTTCAGATTGCGTCCGAATGGTAAACCCCGCGCCGTATCTCCTTTTTCCTCGACCACCATTTCGCGGAAACTTATACCGAGCCTTAGGAATAAAAGGAAGCCTTTCTACGTCCTCCCGTCCCGTATGCTGCCGATCCCTCTTTAGCAGGCGTTAACTTTGAGTTCTCTCCGTGCGTCGGCTGTGCTTGCCTCCTCCTCCTCCTCGGTGGGTGCGTTTTCCTTGAGTGTTTTCCACAAGTGATTACCTGTAAGTACCAGATTGGAGTTGCAAAGCGGGTCCTATCTGACATTGGCTTGTTGGTGTTTCGCTGTCAAAAATATCGTGGGACCACGGCCGTTATTGGTTGCGTATTGAAAAAAAGAGTACCATTTTACAGAGATTCCTAATTATGTAATCCTGTGATGGGGGCATGAGGTACAGTTTACCTGGTGATTGGGCAGAGAATAACGAAATGCGGAAAATATTCACGTTAGAGTTTTGCGTCCATGAGATATATTAAAAATTCGCACCATATCATGAGGTGGTTTGAGCGAAATATCATTTCAACCAGAAATCAATTAATTTGGTCCCATTTTCAAGAAATATATTTCACCCTTTCAAATATGCCAGATTATCAGCCAATTACCGTATTACTTTCCGAGGTTTTTCACAGAATATTCCGGCCCTTTTAAATGGGAAATGGAACGTGTCTGCACCCCAGAGATACCTTATTTTATAAATGAGGAATTTCTGACATCTAGATCTCTTCAGAAAAATAACAGTGTAGTTAGTATATTTTCTCAAATTTTTTTAAAAATATACCATGTTGTCACCCCGGTATCTTTTTCAGAATCGCATGAAACCTACCGTCGTGAAGGAGATTTTAACGAACAGCGTAAAAAAATACATATATGTTGAAAGCCTTACCAGTGGTCTTATGTTGTGGTCTCATTGTGAGGAGAGTCGAAACTGGACGATGGGTAATGGCAGTAGCTGGTAGTCATCCACTTCTAAAAGCTTTTACTTAGGTTTAGTGTATTAAAGGAATCTGACGCACACTATAACGACCTTTCTTGCCCGTTCTTTAGGGTTGTGAAAATTACGTAGCCCATGTCTCATATTCAAGTAAATCGAGGCTGCCTGAAGACTAGCGAGGGGAGCTTTGCGAGAGCTCCACTGCGAGCTGGGAGCTATCGGCGTTCTTTATTACCAAAGCTGAAAATCTGGTATATTCTGCAGTACCTATGACTCGGAATAGCCTATTGTTGAGCTCAGTATGTCGTGCTGGAGGCATCGTCGGAGGTATGAATACCCACGATATTATGCATGCTAAGCCTTTAATTTTCATTTTACTTGTCGTAGCGTGGAAGGCGAACTCTCTGGTCGGGACCGTGCGACGTGGCTTAAAGAATGGCACCCCAGGCGAAGTGCGTCGCATGCTAAAGTCTAGGGAGTAAATCAGGGACATTCCCGGCTTGCCTCTTGCTCCGAAATTAGTTCTACGATGCACTGGAGTATCTCGGATATATCCCGAAGTAATAAGCCGTGCGCGTCATGCGATGGAACCAAAACAACGTCGTGAGAAATGCTTTGTCTGCCCTCAGGACGAGCATAGAAGTGATAGGGGTCGAATATAGGGACACAGAGGGATGTAAGGGGCGGCGCATTGCGAAGTTGTTCTGATTAGGACTGAGTGAGTCGGCGGCGATGGTGTTGTAACTTGCACGTTGACTCTAATGTGGTTTATAAGGGGTTATTATCCCTCTTTTTCCCCAAAATTTTTAGGTTCAAAATATTTCCCATTTTGCCCACATCTTATGGGAACGCTCAAGCTCTTCCAACGCCTCAAGGTTGTAGTCCATGGGAACGGAACTAGATTTTTTCGGACGTTTTTTTTGCTTTTTTATCAAAATAACTTTTACTCAGAGGTGGCTGTGGAGGCGACTGGAAAAAAGTACTGTCGACGGAAAGTATAACGAACGAGGGATTGCACAGCTTGGTGGGTAGAAGAGAAGTACTGGAGGAGATTCGGAGGCGGCAGAGTATTTTATTATTAATTTTATTTACTTGCTCGATATGTGATGGTGGCACAACTTTAAATTTCCTCTTAGCATCTCATAAAGAACCTTACATTGTATTAAATTTTTTATTCCTAAAGAGGTATCCGCCCCGGTGGTGACGGGGTAAAGTCCTCGTCTGCCAGTCCGAGGGTCGTGGGTCCAAATCTCATCTGGGTGGATTTTCCACCACTCAGGACATGGGTGTTTGTGTTCGTCCATTTTAGTATACCCTGTTTAAGAGGCTGTATTCTTTTCGGGGTAGTGGAGATGAATACGTACATGCATACCAATCACGCCGTTTCCTTCCGGGGTAGGCACAGTCACAAATTATCTTTCATAAATGCATATGTGTACACGTAACTCTACTTATAAGACATTAATGTCCTCCATACTGAACTATCCTTGCAAATCTATTTTGTCTCATTTACCCCCATACACTGCTTCATACATGCCCTCCTGTTTTTAAGATTCCTAATATTTCTCCTAAGAATTTCCTCATCTACAAATTTCTGGTGAAATGGTGACGTGTCCTATGAGAGTGTGTGTGGAGGAGCTCAGTTTTTATTGTGATCGGTTATTGTGCGTGGAAAGAACGAGTTTTTGTACCTATCTGTTCGGCAGTGTATCTCTCTTATTTTATCGCATGTGTCAGACCTAGAAATGTAGTGAGGCGTCATGATAATATTCTCTGTGTCGCTCTGAAAATATCAGTTCTGAATTAATCGAGCAGCCTAAGCCTAGCGTGCAGCCTCCGAGTCTCTAGGGGCTCCCACCTTAATCCCTCTAACAGTTGTGTGACACTATATGTTCGTAGCAGTTTTTAACGAAGCGTGCTGCTTTTCTTTGTACTTAGTTAATTGTTCAGGTTAAGACTTGGACTTAGGACGGTCAGCGCTAAAATGACACTATGAGTAGTGGTTTATCCAAATCGCCGGTATAACTTCTTCAAGCCAGTCTTAGACTAGCGCAATTATGAATACGGCCGTTGAAGTTTAGAAGCCCATGTCCCAAAATCGTCACTTACGCAACGCCTGTAACTTTTGCTAGAGCTACACCGTAACCAGCCGGTACTCCTGGAAAATGTGTCGTTTCTTTAAATGGCGCCCTTAAAGTCCTCCCGATGGTCTGCCCATGGGAAGAGTGACGGGAATGGTTGTCCTTGTGTGTTTTTTGTGGAAGCTGTCGGGAATAGGTTGGAAGGTGACGTGAATGAACGGTGCGAAGCCGGAAGGAGATTTTTCGACGGGATGGGGGAGGTGGCTAAGAGTGTGTGGAAGTGGGGAGTTGGTTGACTTGGGGGTGGAATTGGGCGGCCTTCGGTTTGCCTGTGTGGGTGTGCCGTTTGTTGTACATAAGGCCGTGGTGGTGAGAAAGGGGTGTTGTTTGGGAGGGGGGGGAGTGGAAGGTGACTTGCAAGGGGTGGGAGTGAGACGGTGGCTCGAAATGGGGTCGTGGAAAAAATGGCCTGCGCGCTGTTCAGTGGTCGGTGGAATTGGGTGGGAATGGGCGTGGCACGTGTGGACGGTTTTTTTTTTCCCCTGCCGATCGCCTCCTTGCCTAAGAACAAAAATAAAAGCTTGCCAGTGGGGTGGGGGGTGACAGGGGTATCGGAAGAAAAAGGTGTGCCCTGGGTTTCGGGGGATGAGGGGGAAAAAAATGTAAACAGCACTCGCTTGATGTGCCTTGATCCTTTTAGGTCGAGAAAGAGCATTTTCTACTCTATTTTGTGGTTATATTGCGTTTCTCTCCCCCGATTCGCTAACAAATCTTTTATTTTTCGATCTTATCCGTCCGTTTTCTTCTCTCTTTGTCTTAAATAGTTTCCATGATCCAACGCCGTGTATTGCTTTCGACAAATTGACTTCTTCACATGCTTACGAAATGAATGTACCCTGTTTGCTGCGTTCTTTACCCTTCGGTTTTTCGTTGAGATAAGAGTTTCAAAATTTTCGCTTAAATCAAGGCCTTAGTCACAGATTGATGACAAGGATAAATATCATCTTGTCTCTCTAAAGTGCAGCCTGTTTGTTTTTTGACTGATGATCCACCTAAAATAGCTATTGGGTGAAATTTGACAAGTTCCGTTAGATAAAAGATTCGCAGATTACTTCTGCATATCATATTTTTGGTACTTATCACGCTACAGATACTATTTGTCAGCGGGTAATACTACATACCAATCACGCTGTTCCCTTCTGGGGTAGGCATAGTCACAACGTTACACTCAAAACCACCTAATTGAACTTCTAATACTGCTTCAATAATTTCCTCCATACTGACCTATCCATGCAAACCTCTTTTGTTTCACCAGAGATGAAATTCGCTATGAAAAAATCATTTGACTTGACCGGGATTCGAACCCGGATCTCCCAATTGCCGGTCAGGTGTGTAGGTCAGTTACGTCACCAAGTCATCTTCCTTCAAGGCGAATTTCGAGGGGGGTTTATGCGAACTAGATGTTCAGGTCTCAAGTGGACATTGTAGCATTTACCCCCATACACTGCTTCATACACGCCCTCCTGTTTTTAAGACTCCTAATATTCCTCCTCCTAAGAATTTCCTCAAACAAATTAAACCACAGCTTTCTCGGCCTGCCTCTACCTTTCGCATCATTGATTTCACTCTTATATATCTGATTCGTTATTCGACTCTTATCCATTCTCTCAACATGGCCAAACCAACGAATAACACTCCTTTCATATATGCCCATTACTTCCATCTATCCCACATTCATTTATTACCCACTCATTCCTGACCCTATCCTTCCTACTTTTGGGTAATACTGTTTTGAGCAAAATAACTGCATGAGTCTACTAAGCTATGTAGTCGATTGAGTATTTAAGTTTCCAATAGTTTTTATATAATAATAACGGTGTTTTATTACTCCGACAGAGAATGCTTACAACATAATATCTTTGGTTAAATCGGGGAGTAACTTTCGGTAGTCATGAAGGTAAACCTGAATTATGACAACCATCTATTAACTGTCCTATCTTGCCGTGTTTAGATTTGGGCGGCGAGACGGATGTCTTTGGCAGCAGCGTTAGGGTCGAAACGGGCGCCGTCGTTCCTTTGTTATACTTAGAGGTGGCGGATCCGACCGAGTAACTCAAATACTTAGTGTAATCAATCATGTTTGTTATTTCAAATCTTATACTACCCCATGTTTAAGGTGGTTGGAGCGATTTTTGTTGAAATCCAGATTTGTCTTAAAGGTTTGCATATGTGTTCACACTAGTGACATCTATCGGTAAAAGTTAGAACATTTCTACGTACTGGGGTGGTGTTTCGGGACTTCGATGCTGTTTAATTACGTAGCCTGATAGCATATGGTGTATATTCCATTATAATTCCGGTAGATACTAACCGATCTTCCTCTAAACGCGAATTAATACGTTTCTTATTAATATGGTTCTGGCTAATCCAGTGTTAATGTTTCACGCCGAGTGTAATTAAAAAAGACACCACAATATTAATTTATATATATTTCGTGTTCCGCGTTCAAGACTCTGGGTACAGCCTGCCTTACTTTAGGAAAGAAATGAAACGGAATGCCTGTACTATTTCCATTCCTGCTTGTAAGGTGAGTGTCATCACGTAAACAGATGCACTTTAATGAAATATATTCCGAGAGTTGTTTTTCGACTTTCTTATAAAAATTGCTGGAATGTGCACCCACGATTGCCGCTATAGTTCCAGATCAAGGTAGTCTGAGCGATATGTCCCTTTCTTAAAATTCAATGCACGTGGTCCAATCGTAAATAGAAATATCTTTTGTAATAATAACGAAGTGCGGTCCGCTTACCTCTAAACTAAGGATATATTTTCCAAAAAAAACGGCCATTTTCCTTGAGAAATGGTTCATGTGTGCACCCTAGAGGCTCCTCATTTAAAAAAAAACGGGACATTACTGACGCATATATTTCGTCAGGAGTGTAAATGCGTCGTATGTGTTAATTATTTTGTAATTTTTGGAGTAAATAAATTATTCGCCGCTGTAAATTTTACAGAGTTGCAAATACATATTTGCTGTGAAGGTGTTGCCTCCGTCCCGCTTGAGAAAAGTTAGCCAAGCTAACATGTTGTTAAGTCAACAGATATTCAGTCAAATGTGATATATAATATAATAATTTAATGCTCCCATAAATTACATACATTAAAACAGCAACACACAATTTATGGAAGCCTTAGGTTACCCCAAAGATCGGAACCTGTGAAATGGTAACCAAAATGCAATGCAAAATTTATATAACAAAAGAGTGATAAGATTACAGTGCTATACAATTATTCACAGAATTAATTTACAATTTCTTGTGTCCCATGAAACAATTTCATGTACATTTTAAAGTAATAATTTAATATCATCGTAATTGAACAGTCATTTTTTTATTTGCTTAAAAATTACATCGCTTTTTTTCCTTTTTAACATTCTCTGGCAGTATGTTAATTATTTGTGTTGCTAAATAAATAGAACATCTCTGGAAAAAGGTTATATGAGGCCTAGGGGATAAAACGGCTGATGGCATGCCCAAATGAAACAGTATTTTGCGTCATTGCCATTACGATACGTCTCTGAAATTTAAAAGTAAACTTTGATGGGAGACCGTAATGACTTGCTACATATCCCACTCAAACCGCCTTTGACGCAACTTGACTCCGTCTTGCGTTTGTGGATTTCGGATGTGGCTCCCACACTCCATTCCTGAGCTTCTGGGAATCCCGTCGACCGTATCAAATGACCACCCGGAAAGTACACCCCTCTGTCCGCGAAGGCGAGGTGGAGAGAAACTGTGTTTACGGCTAGCTTGCTGCGGTGGCCGGCTAAGTGTTACTCGGCTATTAGAGATGTGCGCTCTCCCGGTCTTGGCATGTTAAGAGAGTTAAGAGATGGGAGTATGACGCACTTGAGTTATTGCTCGAGGGGATGTGTTTTTCTCATCTTCACCGTCCAGGGAACGAGGCGGGGGGGGGGGGGAACC
Source organism: Ceriagrion tenellum (assembly GCA_963169105.1). NCBI lineage: Eukaryota > Metazoa > Arthropoda > Insecta > Odonata > Coenagrionidae > Ceriagrion > Ceriagrion tenellum. The sequence goes on from OY720644.1 coordinate 80,417,704, forward strand.
GGAAAAATGAGAACGAAGGCGGGGAGTGCGTCCAAGTGCTTTACGCTGTAGGAAGTTGAGATTTTTAGAGGCTCGAATAAATCGGCGACCGGCGCCTCTGGACCCGTGTATGGCTTTGGTGTATGTGGGGCGTTAAGACGTCCGTACCTCCGGGACGTGGTCGTCTCGTTTTTGCTTTATCATTACATTCCTCTCGCCCTCCGCAGGCGTGTCGGTTGGAGAGGAAAAGGAAAAGTATATTACTTTTCTTCGCCGTCGACATGTTGCGAGGGATCCCCTCCCCCCCATAATAAAACGTGTAATCCCTCCTTTCCTTTGCGTTATTACGACGATGACAGCGTCCTTATTAGCTTTACGGTCCTTCGCAGCGGGAGATTCGGGGTACATATTTCCACTCTCCCGCGCGCGGAAACAGAGGGAACACACGGAAGGACGCGGAACATAAAAAATCCCGTCGAGCTGTAAAATCTGCGGACACGAGCAGAATTGAGTATCACAGTGGTCGAACGGTAGTTATTTCACTGATCCATTTGCGTTGAATTGCATCTCTTCTACGTTTGTTGTCATTCCTTTTATTTGGAGTTCACTTATCAGTCTAATACGTGATTTCCTGTACGTTTTTGCGTCTATTATTCTAAGCTATGTATGATGAAATTATTTTTAAATTGAATAGTCCGCTAAGTGTCCGTTGTGCTAGAGCCGTGGCATGATTGTATTTAAGAGCATACCTCCGAAATTTAATATAAACTTATTGAAATTCGGGGCTAAACATAAGTTCTTTTAAAAGTGTTCTACTGGTTAAGGTTAGTTTTATTTGATGCCAGAGAATCTTCTCCCATTTTTACACATTTCCTCGGACTATTTCACATTTTCTTCAGGTTTCAGTGGGTCTAAGGTAGTTATAGCGCTACACCATTTCACCTAGAAATCAATGAACTCAGTCTCATTTTAATGAAGAATATAACTCCCTTCTAAGTATACCAAAAAATCAACCCCTTACCTCACTGCTTTCCGAGATATTTGCCAAAAGCACCAGCCATTTTACATGGGAAATGGGACGTGTATGCTCTCCAGAGAGACATAACTTGAAAAGTGGGAATTTCGAACACTTAAATGTCGACAAAGAACTAACAGTGCGTAGTTTGTGTGTTTTATCAACCCTTATTGAAAATAAAATCATATTGTCACCACTGTATTTTATTCAGAATCACAAAAAATGCCTTCTGTTCTGAAAGAGTTGTAAACGAACCGCGCGAAAAAAATGAGTCAAGTTAAAGTCAGAAGAGAGGCAAGTTAAAGGCTCATAGAGATATATTTATTTTATTTATTAGATTTTCAGTCTTGTATAAGTGTATTAATGCACAATTAATAATGGAATATTTAATTCTTGTTTATGTGACAGCTTAAATAAAAACGTATGATTCGAATATGGTTTCCATTATGACTAGATAACTATCTCACTCAAACTACCTTAATACATATAGATTAGGTAAAACTATCATCTACAACTCGATTCCAGGTTCAAACATATTCTAGAACACTGGGTCATTGGGTTATGTACATACAATAAATGTAAGGAGGAATTCTCGGAAATGTAGTGTTATAAAAAATGTGGTGATGAATGTCACTTATTTTTAATATATCATATTTTTTTGTACCTGGAGTCGTCCTTCTCTTGGAATCAACTCTTTCATGCGTTGGATGATATCTCAGTCCGTTTGGCTACGCGCCTACGTGCTGCCTCGTTGGTTGTATTTCTGCCTCGGTCTTAGAGTCTTCACTTGTCTTATTTGCTTTCATTTTTTCCTCTAAAGAAACTGGACGCCGTACGTAAAAATAACTTTATCGACTTCCAATGAAGATACTGTAGTTGCACCAATCTCCTGCTCTCAACTTCTCAACTGACTTTTTTTTTAAATCCATTTTTAATTTATGGCCAATTAATACCGTTTAAGTACTTCTTGTCGAGCAATTAGTCTGGCACTTTTTTAAAATTATATCCTTTTGCTGTATTCTACCTTCGGTTTGTGTATAAAGTGTTAAGTTGTTTTAGTGCTCGGTTTTATTGACTGACTGCCCCCAAGTAAAGGTTAATTTGATTAACAAAGGGTAGTCAAACCTCTATCAGTGCTCGGATGACTCCTTAAAATGCGAATTTTATGGGTTTAATCTGGAACACTTATTTTACGAGCATGTGGTGGACATAAATTCTCAGTTCATTGCGTCGAGAGCTTGTCATCCTTCGACCACCGCTAGCGACCCTCCCTTGAAACGTAAATGCGGTTCTACTGGAGATATTTTATGCAATACTTATGAAGTTAAATAGGTTTGGTCTGTTGCGGGCAATTTCAGAGATAAAAGCTGATAAATAGAATATACAGTAGCATGGTGTCTAACGTGTGCAATTTGAGTTACCTTTCCATCCGGATTTATTTAAGATTATTTAAGATTTATTTAAGATTAAAAGTTATATCGTCACTTAATGTTATACCTATGATGTATTATATTGACCAACCCCAACGAACTTAATTTTTCTGCAATTTTTGCTATTTTAATCGCACACGAAGTTGAAATTTTTTTAGTACTCTACCGAATAAGGTAGAATTTTTTGTGTGTCAGAGAATCTCCTCTCGGTTCTCTACACTTGCATGGGCCCATCTTGCTCTAATATATCCTTTTTCGCCTCAGCATACGATCTACCCGTCTTCATCCTGTCCATGAAACCTATTCTCTTTCTTCCTCTTCCCCGCTTGCCCAAAATCCTTCTATCACATTCTTGACCAAGAATGTGATGGAAGAAAGTTCAAATAGTCAGTCTAAGTCCAGACCAGCGTGTTCAAATAGGAACCTGCTGACTTGCGAATAGCTTAGCGAGATCTATTATGCACGGATAGGTATGTCGTGACGAATAAAAAAATTATAATAATACATGATAAAACGACTACGCCTGTTATTTTGGTATGGATCAGTATCCCTTCCCCCGTATCATACCTCACTCCATCAGTTTTATATAATATTCAATGATTGTTGAATTCCGTGCTTCATTCCCATTTTTTTTACTTTTTAGTAATTTTTTTCACTGTGAGTTAAGTATTTTTATTTAAGGCCACACACACGAAGAAAACACGTTTTGGACTCTTTCCGTCTTGAAAACATTTCTTACTTTAATTTTTGCCTCATGCGAATGTTCCAATTTTGCTATCTCGACACTTTCGAATTTTTTAATATCTTCATGCCCGTGTACTTAATCTTACTGTCTTACTCCCAGGGCCATTATACCCAAGTTGACATTTAGCCGCACCAACATATCTCCTCCATCTCTTTCAGTACATCCATTATCCGCAGCTCCAACCCTCTCCTAAACTATCTATACTTAGTTCCACCATCTCTGTCGCGGTCTTCCTCGGGGTCGTCTTCCTTCTGGATTTTCTCTCTAAACCCCCTTCATCACACACCCGTCCTCCTTTGTGGACAAGAGTCCTCCCCGTCTCATTCTTCTGCATTTAATCTCACTTATGATGTCGGCATTCTTGTGAAGGTCCTTGAATTCCTTATTGTACTTTCTTCTCCATCTTCCTTGTTTATTCGCAAGCCCGTAGATCTTTCGTAACATCTTCCTTTTAAGAACTATCAATATTTTTCTCTTTCCTATTCAGTGTCCATGTTTCCGATGCATATTGGAGCAATACTGGGCAGATTATTGTTTTGTGCAATCTAATTTTAGTTCAATACGACAGGGATTTCGAGGATAGGAGTCTGTGGCAGGCATGTAAGCATCTATATGCTATATTTATTATGTGTTGTATCTCTGGTTCATCTCATTTGTCATTTGATGTAATGACTTTAAGTATTTATAATAAGCTACTTTATCTAATTTATTTCCCTTTATGTGTAGGGAACCTATATTTTCTCTTGGAGTTCTCGAGAAATGCATGACTTTGAAATGCACTTTATCTAAGCGTGAAATGTTGAAACATTATGAATGAAACTTTAACGACGAAAAGGAAAATGGTCTTGTCATCATTCATCATGACGACCAAGTGCCAAAACCTAGGACCGTTTTGATCCGAAAAAGCGTGAAAAATTGAATGTGACGGGATGAATTTTACTCGGGACGAATTTTCTCCGTTTTTGCCGTGATGGGGAGGATGGGATTTTCGCGAAGTACCTATCCTCCTCGTGTTTACTGCGGGCATCGAGGCACTCGCCGATAAATCCCCGTTGGGAGAAGCATTCCCTACGCGAAATGTATTATTATTCTTTAGGTCGCTCGTAAACAGCGGTTTTTTCCTTCTTCTCGGGGTCGGCCCTGAAGTACCTGTCTCAGACAGAGGAGGGGACTGCGTGGAAGGTTTCGCGTATCCGAGGAGGCAATTATTGTCTCGCCGGTGCTCCCTCATATATCCTAGTTGTGCCGCTCCCCACACAACCTTGCAAAAAGCCTCCTTAACATCATCCTCCAGGCACGTCCCTAACTCAGACGCGTAGATCACTGGTGCCCCAAGGTGTCCGCCCACCAGCGCCCGGCCATCCAGCATACAGCGCCCATCAAACAAACCCATATCCCCCTACTCCTGTCGCTCCCCTCTTTTGAGTCCTCCCTCCAGTACCTGACGACGTCACTGTCCAACTCCCACGCCACCCCCGCGGTCTCTTAGCTTTAGATTCCCTGGGCGAGTATCATACCCTCAAAGGAACTCGGTGTCGACGACCCAACTGCATTTGACCCCCGTTTCCCACGAGGTTGGGCGCTGGAGTATGTTCTCCATTAGAGATGAGCAAACCCGTTCATTTTTGGGAACTCGTTCACTCTGGATCGGTCCTTTTTGGGACCTGTTCCATTTCACTCGTTCACCGTTCCTTTTTTATCGGGGACCATGTATTTTTATTTTTAACATGTTCTTGGGGTTAAAAGAATTAAAAAAAAATAGAAGTACTTAGTGTACCGTAATGACCTTGTTTAAGAATGTTGGATGAATTAAATGGTAGGAGGTGATATGTATTACCAACTTTTTACATTTTTTTGTGAATAGGTTTAATTTATATACAGAAATAAGGTACAGCTAATTACCCAACTAGCATCAGGAGATGAATTTTTGGGGTGTTATGAAAAACATCCTATCTTTGAAAGATAGGATCGAAAGTAATGACGGACCAAAAGGACCGAAATGACTTATTGACCGAAAGGAACGACGGACCTTAAGGACTGAATGACCGAAAGGAACGGTCGTTCCATTGAAGCCGGTGCACGGTCCTCGTTTGTTCACGAACCACCTAACTCTAGCATACAGCGCCCGTCAAACCCGCACCTATCCCCCTACTCCCGTCGCTCCCCTCTTTTGAGTCGTCCCTCCAGTACCTGACGACGTCACTGTCCAACTCCCACGCCACCCCCGCGTGGGTCTCATTTAGCTTTCCCTGGGCGAGTATCATACCCTCAAAGGAACTCGGTGTCGACGACCCACTTGCATTTGACCCCCATTTTCCCACGATGTTGGGTGCTGGAGTATGTTCTCCATTAGAGATGAGCAAACCCGTTCATTTTTGGGAACTCGTTCACTCTGGACCGATCCTTTTTTGGGACATGCTCCACTTCACTCGCTCACCGTTCCTTTTTATTGGTGGTCATGTGTTTCTATTTTTATCATGTTCTTGGGGTTTAAAGAATGTAAAAAAATAGAAATACTTAGTATACCGTAATGGTTTAAAATCGTTTAAGAATGTTGGATGAATTTAAAGGTAGTAGCTGATGTTACCAACTTTTTACATGTTTTAGGGAATAGGTTTAATATATATAAAGAAAAGAGGTGCTGCTAATTACCCTGATAGCATCTGTAGATGAATTTTTTGGGTATCATAAAAAACAACCTATCTTTTAAAGATAGGAGCGAAAGTAATTCTTGTAAATTCTTGTAAATGTAAAATTTTGTCTGGGTAACGCATGTTTTTGTTTTTGAAGGTAGTCTTACCTCAGGAATAACCTTAAAGACTACCTAAATCTTTCATATTCGATGTTAATGTAGTTGTGTACATTATTTGATGGAAGAATAAAGAATATCTATCTATCTATCTAATGACGGACCGAAAGAAATGATGGACCGAAAAGAGCTAAGGTCCGACGGACCGAAAGGACCGAATGACCGAAAGGAACGAGGAACCGAAAGGAACACTCGTTCCATAGAATCCGGTTCTCGGTCCTCCCGTTCTATCCGTGAATCCGTTCCTTCGGACACGTTTGTTCACGAACAACCTAACTCTAGCATACAGCCCCCATCAAACCTACCCCTACCCCCCTATTCCCGTCGTTCCCCTCTAGTGATTGTTCCCTTCTGAACCCTTATCATATATTTTTAATTTCAGCATGTTCTTGGGGTTTATAGAAGAAAATAAACTTAGATATACTTGATGTACCGTTGTTATGGCGTTTAAGAATGTTGGATGAAATAAAAGATGGAAGGTAATGTTACCAACTTTTTACTTATTTTCGTAAATAGGTTTAATCTATATAAAGAACATTGTACTGCTAATTACACCGCTTGCATCAGGAGATGAATTGATGTGGTACTATGAAGAACATCCTATCTCATAAAGATAGGAGCGAGGACCGTAAGGAACGACGGACCGAATGGAACCTTGGACCAAAAGGAATGGTAGTTCCATAGGAGTCGGTCTTTCCGTTCAATCGTTGGACCCGTTCTTTCGGACCCGTTTGTTCGCGAACGCCACACCTCTATTCTCCATGTTGCTTCAGGTGGTTGGAGCGATTTTCGTTTTTGTACAGATTTGCGTAAACCTTCTCATTCGCGCGGCCATGATTTACATGTACCGATGATAGCAAAAAGAAATAGCATGTTACCGATTTGGGTTCCTGGCATTTTAACACTATTTTAACACGTAGCCGTTTCTGTTGCTGTTTGGAGTCCCGCTTGGGAGGATTTTTCTCCTCTCGGGGTCTGGGTGCAAAAGTTCAATGTAAGAAAGAGTGCTAAGTATGATTTTGGTCGTTTTTATTATTACCTCTTACTATAGAGCATGACGATGAATGGTGCGTAGACCTGATTATTGAGAACGGAGGATGAACGTAGACTTATGATGTTTGAGATGTGGGTTTGGTGAATGATGGAGAGGGTGAGCTGGCTGGCGAAGAAGACAAAGGCGGAGGTTTTGGATATGTTCGTAGAGGATGGGAAGCTGGTGGCATAGGTTCGAAAGAGGCAAAAGAGATGAATGGATGGCGTTTTGATAAGAATGGAAAGATGCTGATAGATGATAATAGAGAGGAGAACATTGGGGAAGCATGGAAGGTGGAGGAAGAGAATAAGAACCCTGAACGAAATAAGGAGACGATATGAGGACTAAGGGGGTGGTCTAATGGCGGGTCCTTCGATGGAGGGAAAAGATATGATGTGCCGGAATTTTGGACGCAACTATCCAAAAACCTATCACTTTTATGGGAGAATAATATGGTAAACGATTACTATTTCGTCGAATGTTATATTCCTGAGACGGGAAAAGGAATATTGGGGTCTAGGATCCATGATGACGATAGGAGTGTCACCTGTCGGAACATAGGAAGTAATGGAGAACCTTACCCGGTGGAAAACTAGAGAGCTTTTCAATCATCTACATTCTTCCACCTTTTCCATTTTTCTCTTCTTTTTCTTTGCTCTCCTTCCAGACATGACCTCGATATATCGTTATATCGCACTCCTCTCACTTGAAAGGGCTCCTCTGCCGCGGACGTAACGGGTTATGCGAGTGGAGGCGTGCGAAGAAAGGAGTGATGGCTATGGATGAGTATGTACTTAGTCGGGAGTGGTCGGGACGATCTTCCCCACAGTTCGCTTCAGCGGTGATGGTGAGAAGTGAGCCCGCGGAGGAAGACTTTGAATATGGTGCCGTGTGTAGGGCGAAAAGTAATCACATTCGTTCCTAGACGGGCAGACATTTCGTTCAGTAAGCGCTTTAAGTAGCTTGAGCGAAATATCACTTTTCCTAGAAATTGATGAATTTGGTCTCATTTTAACAAAAAATATCTTACTTTTCCAAGGATATCCAAATATCAGCCCCTTACCTAACTACTTTCCGAGATTTGTTTTACGAACAATACCAGCCCTTTTACGACTTTTTCCCTCTTACATGGGAAATGGTAGGTTACGCTCTCAAGAGACACCCTATCTAAAAAATGAAGCATTCGTTTCACCTAGATCGCGTCAAAAAATTAACAGGGTGTAGATTGTATGTTGTCTCGACTACTTTTGAAAATAAATCATACAATCACCACAGTACTTTTTTCAGAATTTCTTAAAACCTGCCGTCATTAGGAAGTTTTGAACGTACCGCGTGAAAAAAACGATTCAAGTCAAAGAATTATGTGGATATTTATATTTTATTACCTGTAATTTTAGTCATAAACAGGTTATGCACTGTTAACAGTGTATAGTTTTCAATGTAACAGTGATTCATGCTTCCTACAGCTGCTAAAATTAAAACAAATAATTCGAATATGGTCTCCATTATGACCAGGGAACTATCTCGCTCTACCTAAAATCTGGTCAGTTATTTGGCATTTTCAGGAAACATTTTTCCTTTGGGTAAGTAACGCCCATGAAATGGGATAAATGATTTTATAATTAGCTTGTAAAATTGTCGGCAATGGCATGTTTTCTTTTTGATTCTTTTCACGTCATTATGAGCGTACTTCAATCAACTTTAATGGAGAAATCCACCACATATGAAGATGTAATCGTAAACAAACTTTAAAGATGATTTCAGTTGACTTTTTCTCTCTAGAAAATCTCATGTCTGATCTTTGAAGATTTCAGATATTCGTTTTAAATTTTCGCAATTTTGTCACGGAGAATAAACCCACTTTACAAGACGTTTATAATAAAAGTAGCTAAAATTAGCACAGCAGTGTATACCTGTATAAATATTACGTACAGACAGAAGGGTAAAAAAGTGGATAGGAAACACATACACACACAGACAGACACATAACATACACATACACACGTACATACAGATGAAGACACATACACCGACGGAATCCCAGTCCAGACGGATCTTTTCCTGTTGAATTGGCCATCTTTCCATCTTCACAACACCATTGAGTCTGTCCGTTTATGTCTTTCCTATCCACTTTCTTTCTCCCTCTCTGTTCGAAAAAAATATGTTTACCAGCGGCAGGTACCCGTTGAAGTTCAATGGTGTGAAAAACGTTGAACTCATTTTATAAGAAAAGTGTAAAGCCTGAAGAATACTGTCAGCGTGGTCATTTGAGGAATTCGTAACCATTCTCTACGTTGTGTTCGTTCTAGTGGGCACGCTATCCGTTTTCCAGGTGCAAGAAGAAATGAGTGACTGTCCTCTTTCTGTTGTACATTTGCAATGAATTTATCGATTACCCCCGAAGCAATCTATCATGGGGACCTTGGGACTCAGGGCCCTTCTTATATAGATTTTCTTTCTACGTGCTATATTGGGCCTGCAGGAAAACGTGATATTTAGATGCTAGGGGCGTGAATATCCCTTGAAAATCAAATATCTGGCTGTCAAGGAAATATGTTATTTTTGGTTTCAGAGAAAAGTGTGAGATTTTTCTGTGGAAAACGTGATTTTCAGACAAGTACGAAGCATTAAAGAAAATGAATTGGAATTAGTGAGGATTTCTTTAAAATAACGCGAGTAAAATCAACTCCAATTTTTTATAGTGCAACGGAAAAGAATAACATTTTGTATGCCTCTGTATATCACCACGTTGAGTACCGTATTTCACCGCATAATCGTCGCCATCTTCTCTACTTTTTCAGTCCAAAAATTGGTTCAAAATTTTTCATCACATAATCGTCGCATGTTAATTCTGTTCGTTAAGACTCTTGCTGTAATGGGATAAAGTTATCATATTTACCGTAAATTTACCCAAAAGTTTTACCATAATGTATCGGTACTAATGATGTGTTAACTTTTCGTTTCAGGCCGGAAAAAGTACGGCATACGCTCAACAGGAAGAAAAAAGTGTCGATTTGTAGTCTTAAATTAAAATTTGTTTATTTATTTATTTAAAAAAATTGTTCACATACAGCAACAGCGCCAATTTATAGTAAACATTACAAAAAACAAGAAAGAGGACAAAAACACAATAACAGCATAAAAATAAGCAACGAGACCCCAACATGGAAAGGGGAAATATTTTATTTGTTGACAGGTGGGATATCGCTTGGGTAGTGAAATAGTTACATGGTAAATAAAAAGGATCGATAGTGTGGGGGAGTGAATTTAGAAGGGATGGGAGGCGAATAAAGGTGAGCGCTTGGTGAGAGATATCCTTGGAATAGGCAGATGGAGTAGAGTATGGGTGCGGGTGGATCGAGATGGTATCCTGAAGTTGAAGAGAGAAAGCAGTTCAGGGCAATCAGTGGTCGAGTTAAGGGTATTGTGGAGGAGTTTTAAATCCATTTTAAGTCTGTGGTTTTCGAGGTTAGAAATGGAAAGAGAGGACAGCACAGCGTTTGAGGACATATTACGGAAATGTGGGACTCTGTGCTTGACTATTTTGGCAAAGAAGTGAGAGATGCAATCGAGGGATTTTAGATTTGTTGGGGCTGACATAGACCACATTGGGGAACAATATGATACTATGGGAAGGACAATTGTTGAGTAGTAGGAATGGAGTGCTATTGGATCTTTAATTTCTGTGAAGCGGTAAAGAAGGCCTAATAGGGACATCGCTTTATTTTTTACAGTCTAAATATGGTCGGAGTAATTTAGCTTTTGACCGGTTAAAACGCCTAGGTCTTTCATGATTGTCACTTTGTTTAAGGGAGTTGAATTAATTGTGTAGTTGAAAGTCAGGGGTTTTTTTTCAAAGCAAGAGTCATGATGCTGCATTTTCCAGGGTTTAGGTTAAGTTTACAGGTATCACACCTCAGGGAAGTTTGATTCAAGGCAAGTTGAAGTTGAATACAATGCAATGTATTTAATGAAGGCCTACCAATCATGAGATCCTAGCTTTGCATTAAAGGCAGTTAAGTACGTAATAAATGACTTATGTATAAATAATACCGGCGCAATTTTATTTTTTTATTTCCCCTCAAAATGGTCGCACCCTACATTTTAGCGAAAAAAATTGGCACAAAAACTGCTACGATTATGCGGAGAAATACAGTAGTTTGAGACGACCGATAAGTTTGAGGTTTGGTTGTATTTCCTTCCCCCCTAAGTTGAAGGCCCATGGGAAGAGGGCGCAGTCGCCTCTTAGAATCCCTCTCGTGTTCCGCCAGCCCGACCTGCGCTCCCGCCCCTCGACGTGCCCGCGGCTCAAGGGGGTTGTCGGATCGGAGAGGGGCCGGGGAAGATTTTTGTGCGTCCGAATAAGAGGCCCTGGAAAGGACCGGGAGAAGAGGGGACCGTGGCCCCGAGTTTTGGAGTACAAGGAAGCGGAAAGGATAGGCGTCCTTCTTCAAGTGGTTCTCCTCCCCCTCGTGGGTTCCTCCCTTCCTCATAGGCTTACTCCTCCTGCGGCTTAACTCCTCCCCCCCCCCACCTCTTGATTCCCTCCCTACACGAAAACCTCTCCGGAGACCTCACCCTTGTTGCCCACGCAGTGAACCCTGTCTAACCCTTTTTTCGCCTCCGACCCTGAGGGGCAATTAATGCTGAAATTTGGAATGTTGACCTATAGCATAACTTTGGAGCATATATCCAAATCCTGATAGTCTATAAAAGCAAATGAAATTATTATTATTATTATTATTATTATTTATTCTACCGGTAAAGGTAAGTTTTGTTGAATGTCAGAGAATCCGCTCTTGGCCTTTTACACATTCCGGGGCCTATCTCCCTCTAATATATCCTTTTTCACCTCTGCATAGGATCAACCCTTCTTGAGCCCATCCATGAAACCTACTCTCTTTCTACTCATAAAGAACAAAATCATTCGGAATATATCATGAGGTTTGGGGAATTATTAATAGTTATAGGTTATTAAAAAGATGGATCAAGCCTTAGGCTAGGGTTCGCGATACGTCAACCCATAGGAGTAATTGTGTGAATGTATGAACGCGTAAATGAACGAGAAAGTTCACCGTGGAGCCACATCAACTTGTACGAATTCCTTAATAAATGAAAAGGACAATAGAACTTGCTCAATTTGGTTCATTCATTCGTATATGAACTCGTCCACGAACACGCACGTGTTAATGTATCGCGTAACAACGCTTTTAGTCTACCTTGCGGCATTAATTCACATTTCCATGCTTTTTTAGTGTTCTACCGGTTAAGGTAGGTTTTATTGAATGCGAGAGAATCTCCTCCCATTTTCTAGTTTTTCATGGGCCTATCTCGCTCTAGTATATCCTTTTTTGCCTCAGCATTCGATATACCCCTCTTCATCCTGTCCATGAAACCTATTCTCTTTCTTCCCCTTCCCCGCTTGCCCAACATCCTTTCCTCTATCACACTCTTCACCAATCCATCACCCTTTATTATATCCTTCAGCCATCTAACCTGCCTTTCCCGGATTTCATTCAAAAGATTCCTTTCCTCACCCAACATCTCCTGCACTACCTCTTTAGTCTTCCTTTCCGTCCATTTAACCTTCTCCATTCTTCTCCACACCCACATCTCAAATGCCTGCAGCCTATTCTCGTCCTCCTTTCTCAGGGTCCTCGTTTCTGCACCATACAACGCTACGCTCCATATCAAACTCTTCACCAGCCTCTTCTTCACATCCTTAAAGGAAATAAGACTCGTAAAATAATTTCTCGAATTGTACATTCCACACTTTTTTATTTTCACCGACCGTTCGAAATGCAATGCCATTTTCAAGGTGTATTTGGAAACCATGGTCGGTGATAATAAAAAAGTGTGGAATGTGCAAGGCGAGAAATTTTGTCATGTGTCTTGTTTCCACCAAGTTTAGCCTGAAACTGTAAGTTATATTTGAAGTACGACTCCCAAGAATCTAATTTCCTGTGTTTTCATTGGTTATCTGGTTTTCGATCTAAGTTAATTGCCAGTTGCTTTTTTTCAAATCTAGTGCATGAATTAGAAACACTGCGTATTAGTTTTACGCAGTAAGATTTTTAAAAAACAATTCTACCGGTTACGGTAGGTTTTGTTGAATGTCTGAGAATATCCTCCCGGTTTTCTACACTTTCAAGGGCCTTTCTAGCTCTATTATATCCTTTTTCGCCTCAGCATAAGATCTACCCTCTTTGGCGTTCGCTGATACAAATCTCCCCTACAAATCATAAGTATTATAATGGAGTAATTGTTGCATTTCTAGTTGTATTTTATCAGGAAAATCATTTTTGGTACGTAATTGGAAATTCATGCAGTGAAGGGTTAAAAAATAAGTTCATTCCTCGTTTGTTTACGGCGCTATCAACGTCCGAACACTGTCATGGGAATCCAAACCTGAGTCACCACGCCAACCCGTTTGCTATCGTCGTAACTTGCAGCAGTGAATTTACGCCCAATGCGTTTTTGCCTTTAACCCTGTTTTTAACCCTCTTTGCTGGGCTATGAGCTCCGAAATGCCCGTGGTATTTTCTAGTCTGCCGTCTCGCCCCCAAAGCCATCCGGTGCGTCGTATTTATGCCTCGCGAGAAGGAGAAAACATTTGCTCCCCATGGTCCATCCCAAAGTACGAGCGAGTCTCTCTCTGCCCTCCCTCCTTGATGGGGTTTTGTGGTCCTTCTCACTCTTTCTCCTCTCTCCAGTTCCCACCAACGACGACGCCCATTGCTTTTCGTCCGGGGAAGGCCCCTAGGAGAGTGGTGGGTCGGCTTCGCCTGAATTGTTTCGCTCCTCTTCTGTTTTTATGTCCTCCTCCTCCCCCCATCTCTTCCCTCGAAAGTTTCGACCGTTTTATTTTTCGCTCGTCGCGGGGAAATGTCGCCTTTAGTGCACCCGTCTCGTTGCTTTAGTCCATTCGTTTTTATTTAATTTCGTTCTGTGTGTCCCTCCCCGCGAATGGGGTCATCGAGAAACGCTACTCTTTTCCCCCGCCAGCGCTCTTATCCTCACCCCCCGCCATTTCTCATCATGGTGTAGGTAAATTTCGTCCTTTCACAACACTTGGGTGGTGGCTAATGAAAAGCCTTAGATGTTCTACCTCTTTTTTTTTACATAAATGTCGCGGTCATGAATTCCAATTTCTTTTGGCGTTCGTTTAAATTTTTGAAAGCGTATTCATGACCTGAAACCTCCCATTACGTTGCATGCTTTATGTCCCTATTAATTTTTTATGCCTCCATACGATGATGCATTGCCGTCATTGCTTTTATTCCGCCAGTAAAGTTTTGAACTGGGTTTTCCATTCGCGTCGAGGCTTTTTTAGGTGCTTTCAGGCAAGAGGCTTTGCAATATTTGTTGCTCGATGATATCCAGTATCTACCGATGCCTTCGTTAGTTTTTTTTCCGTTTTTCGTGATATTATAACACCATTATGCGTTTTGATATAGTTTTAGTCAATTGGATCAATATTATGTCGACACTGGCGAATAACGTCGATGGACGCTCGTTCTCATTCAATTATTGGTTGTTCAATCCTAAGATGGTTGACAGCAGCCATCCACATTTCCCCACCTAATGCAAGTTCCCTTACCCCCCCCCCCCCGGTATCTGTTCTTTCGTACTTTCCTCTTTATTTGGTCCATGAACTTATTCCTGGGTCTTTCTCTGGGGACTTTTCCCTCCATTTTGTCTTCAATTATGTTCTTCACTAACCCATTGTGTCTCAGAGTTTGTTCTATGCATCTGGTTCTTCTGTTCTGTATTGTGTTCCATATGGTCCTTTCCTCGTCTACTCCTCTTATTCTTCATCGTTTCTTATTTTATCTGTCCATTTTACCTTCAGCATCCTCCTCCAGTACCAGGTTTCGAAGGCTTCTAGTCTTTTCTGGTCAGCTTTTCCAGTGGTCCATGCTTCCGATCCTTAGCGTGCTACACTCCACACGGATGTTTTCACATGCTGTTTCATGGTTTGTGGTCCTATCTTCTTTGATCACAGCAGTTATCATTTTTCCCATGAATGCCTTCTTAGCTTGGGCTTTTCTCCGCCTGATGTCCGTTGTACTTCTTCTGTCCCGCGTGATGGTACTTCCGAGATAGGTGAAGGAAACCACTCTTTAACTTCTCTCGAATTCTGCTCGTTCTCGATTCTTACAAAATGCGGGTAATTCTGGCAGTCGCTTTCGAAAACCTTTCGGTATTTTCCAAACCAAAGATGATGAATCACATCCTATTTACAGGAAGTTGTAATTCCCGCCGTAAGGAACAATGTGCATATCTTCATTTTTTCGTCCTCCAAACTAATGGCGTATGGGCATTTCAACCTGCACAAGCTTAACTGGCGGCTCAATTTATTTCTTTCGTTAATTTCTAGCGATAACGTTTTTCCACTCAAGAATATTCCCCCAACGATTTTTTAAAAGTACAAGCAACCGATACTTAATGTATACTGGTGCACATGAATCAATCTTTAGCGCTTCATCTAAATTAGGATATCAAAATGATCATCAAAGTTATTGATGGTGGTGTTACGTTATGGAACGCGAAGGTGTAACTCATCAATAAAACGATGTTCAGTTCCACTTAGTTTTTATTGCTGTCAGCCGGTTGCGAGGGCTATATTGTTTTTCTCAAGGCTGACTAAATTAATCTTGTTTATTTTGGCGAGGCTATTTTGACATTGGTTTATCCAAGAAAATCGTGTATTTGCTATAAAAATGTTACTGTAAATACTTTTAAACTATTTATATGACTTATTTTTGCTAAATGAATTCGTGTTTCTGGTTTATTGTGTTTTGAGAGGAGGTGGTTGATAGTTGGGGAGTGATAAGAGTGAATGAGGATGTTAGAAAGAGGAAAATGCGGACAGGATTCATCTGAAAAATGAATTTCAAGCAAAATAGTTTGAGCTTTTTGAGGGTCTCTCCGATTGGAACCATTTTTATGGACGACCGTTTCGCCGGCATTCCAGTCAGCTTCGTCAGGTCAGGTTAAGACCTAATGAATCCGACTAGAATTCAGGCGAAACGGTCGTCCGTGGAAATGGTTCAACGCGGGGAGAACCCGAAAATTACTGATAAAAAAGAGAACTATGGAAGCCTTCGTAGCAAGTATATATATTGATTAGGGATGGGCAGATCCAGGTTTTTTTTCGGATCCAAATCCGGATCCTTCATTTCGGATCTCAGTTCTTATTTTCGGATCCTTGGATGTATTCAAGGGTATATACAATTCACAAATGATGATAGAATTTAAGCCTTGGAGACTTTATTGAAAATAAAAACATCAAGTTTTAAAATGTTAAACTTCAATATTAAAATAAAGACAATGTCGATGCCACAATAATACTAATCCTTGATTGTTGTCACGTTTATGCAATGACTGTTGTCATGCTACATCTTGAGATTTGATTCTTGAGAATAATGAGATGGATAATAAAGGGTGAATTTGATTTACATTCAGCCAAAGCCGGTTGTCGAATGAAGTACATCAACAGCATTTTATTTGTTCGGCAGAAAGCCGCCGATAGCCGACGACAGCCTTCACCTCAATCGCTTAAAACTCTCTGATGCATATCTGATTTACTGTAGTATTTGGATCCGATATCAGTATCTCATCCCATGTAAAGATCTGCAGATCTTTGGATCCGTAGAACCGATCCGACCATCCCTAATATTGATGTGAAGTTTTTTGACGTTTTACTGTTAATTGGGGCACTTTGGTGGAAGGAAGAGTGTGCGTCTCAACTTGCGGGTGGACTGCTAAACGAAATTACTTTAGTAGGCACGTGATTCCTGTTTGCTTGATTGAGGTGAGGCAGGATTGTAATGAATCTGATTTTCCTCATCCGCTTTCATATTCTCGATTTTTTTTTGGTTGTTGTTGTTTTGTTTTGGTGCCGTGGGTGGTGCTTCGGAAGCACGTCGTTACTTTTCTTCCACGTTCGTTTTTTTTTCCTCCATGGCCTTTTGCTTCTAGCGGTTTACGCGTCTCCCGGGAGACGTTGCGCGTCCATTCCTCGTTTCTTTCCCCCCTTTCCTCAAGAGGCCACCCCTGTGTGCCTCCATCGCATCGTTATTACTGCGCCCCCGCATATGGACACCGGCTTATGACTCTTATTCAGTGTCGGCCACAGGTCTCGTGGTTCCAGGGGTCCATAACAATGTGAGTCAATATAGAATATAATTAATTTTATCCAAGTTCTCTTTCAGGTTTCCACGGCGAGCAGGTATTCTTTCCATTTTTTTCTTTCGGGATTCGGCCGCGTCGTTATTTTTCCGACAACGTTTCTCCTCCTATCCTGGAGGCGTCTTCAGGTCGAAGATGCAGTGCTTCTCTCTGGTTGGGTTTATGTAGTAGAGTCAGTCGCTTCTGATTGGCTGCCATTTTTGGCGCCAAAACCACTTTTGGCACCATTTTTTTCCCCGGTTTGTGCTAGGACTCTATTCCACGTAGTCGCTAGGTGGTTGCCATCTTCATGTTCATGATATTTGGGAATTTATTTTATTTTTTATCGGGAAGATGGCTACCACCTAGCGAGTACGTGGAAGAGAGTGCTAGCACAAAACGGAGGGAGAAAAATGAAAAATTATCATTTAGAAATTCATGAAGGAATTCTACCAAGAAAAGCTGTTAGACTCTCGTTGTTATATATATATATATATATATATATATATATTAGGCTACATGATATCTACTCTTATTGGACCAGATCATGTTCTTATGCTCAATGAGAGTCATTTTTTGTGTTCAACCCCACTTGGTCCCTCATCTGTTTTCAAGTGTGTGCCACGCCTCTTTCGAAGACCTTACGCCAGAATATTCGCGCGTATCGCCCCCTGGCCTCCTGCCCCCCGACTCCCCCATTGGCTTTCTTTTGTGTGAACTGGATAGGTTTTTGGCCGCCCCTCAAAGTCTCCCCTTACCAATCCCTTCTAACGCTTCGCGTAGCTGAGAGGCGCATTTTTTTCACGATCGCCGGGAAGGAATAGCCCGAAACTCTTTCTCGCACGTATCCTAGAGTTGAGTTGAGTTTGCAAATCCTCTTTCCGGGAAAACTGCCATTTCTATTTCCCCTCTCGCCCTTTTTTCTATCGTCCTCAGGGTCCGGGCTTATTCCAAGGCACACTCAATAGTTTCCTTTCACCCCTCCAGGTCCTTAACCGAAATAGCCTAGCTTAGAATGCTACTTCCCTCCCCTCCTTTCATCCTATCAGCTCAGTCATGACTTAATCCCGAGTTCCTTTCGATAGAATTGCGTTCTTTTCGGAACCTTAAGCCTTTCCTCGCGAAGCAGATATATTTGTGCTATCCACACCTTTTTCTTGCCTTCTAACTCGTCGTCGGCATCTCATTCTCCTTCTATCTCGAGTAAAAATACTACCTTTTGTATGCTCGAAGAACATGACAAGAACCTGTGAAGAAAATGGTGAATAATATGTTGTAAAAGGTTGATGTGGAGTCTCTACTTTCGTGCGTAAATCTTAAGTGTCGGAGGTGCGATATTTTCAGTAGCTGCGAAATGAAAGTTAGAGCTATTGCTTTTTGCTTACCGCTTTTGAAGTAGTCTTCCAGTATGCAAATTTTATGTCCTTGTGTCTTACATTAAGTAGAGAATTTTAATTACTTTGGTAGTACGCTAGAAGAAAAATGACATAGATACAAAGACGTACGGAAAAGAATAGCGCTGTCTAAGGAGGCGTTTAGTAATAGAAGGTAGCTGATGACGGGGATATTGGGTAAGGATATGAAGAAGAGGCTGGTGAAGAGAGGACGAGAGTAGGCTGCAGGCATATGAGATGTGGGTGTGGAAAAGGTGAGATGGACGGAACGGAAGACTAACGAGGAAGTGCTTGAGATGGTGGGGGAGGAGAGGAAACTTTTACATGAAATCTGGGATAGGCAGAATAGGTGGCTGGAGGATTTTGTAAGGATAACTTCTGCATGGGTTGCTCAAGAATGTGATAGAAGGAAGGATGTTGGGCAAGCCGGAAAGGGGAAGAAGGAGAATAGGTTTCTTGGACAGGATGAAGAAGGGTAGATCGTATGCTGAGGCGAAAAAGGATATAATAGAGCGAGATAGGCCCCTGAAAGTGTAGAAAACCGGGAGGTGATTCTCTGACATTCAACAAAACCTTAACTGGTAGAAAAAGTGTCTTACATAAGTAAAGCGAAATGTTGGAGTTGGTTGCCTACTTGGCTTAGAGTTGGGTACACGGGAGGTTATTTTTGGCCACAGCTTTCTCCATAAGGCCCATTCTGTCAATTAAAAGTGGAGCGATCTCTACCACGGTATTTTTCTCTGAAAACTTTGCCTCACACGCACCACCGTTCTCCACATTGCTCCGCGTTCTCGTAACGCTGTGCGTGCGTGACGTTCTCTTGACCCGCAAGGGCCAGAACCAATCCATTCGTTTCTTCTTTACCCCTTTCCTTCTCTTCCGGAGATTTCAACTAATTCTGCTGCGGAAGTCATTCGCGGTCGTAAGTCTACTTGTGTCCCCTTCTCCAAACTCCCAATATTCTCTCTCTGGCCTGTACGCTCTCCTAATGATCATCCATCTTTTTCCTCTTTCGTGCCTCATTTTTCCAGGAATCACCGTGCCGTGGCGTGTTTTTTTTTTCACCCTCCCGGTGGACTTAATAAATGTTTCCTCAGGCGTCGTATCAGTCGGTCTTTATTAAATTCAGGGTGAAGGGTAGAAATTTTGAATTGGTTCCCGTGGAAGGCTAAAGATTATTTTCAGGATGTTTCATTTTGATTTATGGGACACAAAGAATCCGCGGTGTGTGTACTGTGGTCACTGTTTTCTTGCCGCTTTATAGTCTGTGTTACCTCCGTTGTTTTCGCATACGCTGTGTATTTGATTTTTCTTTCGGTATCTGAATTCCATCGAGAGGAATTTATATATATATAAAATATCACAGGCGTGACTGGCAGTTACACATAGAACACACACAAAAAAAGAAAATTTTGTGTGTGTTCTATGTGTAACTGCCAGTCACGCCTGTGACATTTTTATAATATTTGTGCACTACACGTGTTTTTCGTCGAGTGGAGATATATATATATATATACTATTGTATAATAATAACTATTTATATATATATATATATATATATATATATATATATATATAAAAGTTTGCCAGAGGAAGGCAGACGACAAACACAGAAAACAAAAAAATGATGAACACACTTACAAAGTTTCTTGATATTTCGGTGCCACTAGCACCTTGGTCGCAAGAGCGAAGACCAAGGTGCTAGTGGCACCGAAATATCAAGAAACTTTGTAAGTGTGTTCATCATTTTTTTTTTAAATATATATATATACATACATATATATATATATATATATATATATACTATTGTATAATAATAATTATATATATATATATATATATATGCACAATTATAGAGGAAACTTACAGGGGGGTAAAAAGACGAGAGTAAAAAGAAAGTCTTACTGAAAAACGTTTCGGGTGTTAGCCCTTCCTCAGTGTCACAGAGAGAATGCACTGCTCCAATGAGGGTAGGAGAGGGGAGGTTATGAGAAGGGGGATGGGAAGGTTAATAATGCTAACCTTCCCAGTCCCCCTTCTCATAGCCTCCCCTCTCCTACCCTCATTGGAACAGTGCATTCTCTCTGTGACTGAGGAAGGGCTAACACCCGAAACGTTTTTCAGTAAGACTTTCTTTTTACTCTCGTCTTTTTACCCCTCTGTAAGTTTCCTTTATAATTGTGTTTGTGGCCTTTTGGCGAAGTTTTTTATTGTGTGTATATTTTTATTTCCGTTTTAATTGCCTCTTATTGATCATTTTAAACCTGTTTCACAATTCGTTTTTAATTTAGCTTTTGATTTCTTTCCAAAAACTTTATGGCCGGGAACTATAAGTGTACCCTAATGACATGTTACCCTCACCGTGCTTTATTCTAGGCATTCATCTTCAAGGTTAAATCAACACTGATATGATTTTCCCAGAAAAATTTTTGCCAATGGGCGTTATCGTTTCTGTGAATACGTTTAATCTGTCCGTAACATCTTTTGTCTACTCGCTCAGATTTATCGTCTGGATTCTTCGTTTCCCCTGTGTTCCTTTGAAAAATCATTTAACTTCCCTTGAAGGGAAAAATCGTTGACTCAGCCATCAAAGATTTTGCATGACTCGGGAACCCTTTGCGAAAAAGAAGTTACTCCCTCAGTGTGTCACATGACATGTTGGCGGTGTTCGCAAGGCAGTTCCGCCGCGCGCTTTGCGTCCTGATTTGTTCCATATTGGAAGCCTGTTCTTTCCCTCTTCTGCGCGATCTTTTTACTCCGAGCAACTTCCGGAAACTGCCTGGCGCGCGTGTGGAAAGGGAAGGAGTAGGAAAAAAAATTAAGTTTTCAACGAGTTTTCAACCCGTCGAAGTCACACTTGTCCGTCGCCCACTATTGGCGAAGTATAAAGATCCCGAAGTTTTTCTCGTTTCTCACTCCTCATCCTTCCGCTCCCCCGCCTTCATCCTGGTTCCCTCGCCACCTTTTCATTTTTAATTTATCCCTTCTGCATCTCCTACTTTCTATACTCTTGGAGAAGGTGAGGTGGACTGAGAGGACGACTAACGAGGAGGTGCTTGAGATGGTGGGCGAGAAAGGAAGGAAAAATAATGCGGGAAAGAAGTTAGAGCTATTGCCTTTTACTTACCGCCTTTGGAGGAGACATCCAGTGTGCAAATGTTATGTCCTTGTGTCTTATATTAAGTAAAGCATTTTAATTACTTATTTAATACGCCAGAAGAAAACGGACACAGTAGGAAAGTCATATGGAAGAGAATAGCGAGAGCTAAGATGTTGTGGATGTGGAGAAGGATGGAGAAGGTGAGGTGGACGGAGAGGAAGACTAACGAGGGAGTGCCTGGGATGGTGGGCGCGGATAGGAAACTTCTTAACGAACATTGAGATCGGCAGAGTAGGTGACTGGAGGATGTAATTAGGGGCGGTGAATTGCTCAAGAATGTGATCGAGGGAAGGATGTTGGGTAAGCGGGGAAGAGGAGGAAAAAGAATAGGTTTCTTGGACAGAATGAAGGGTACATCGTATGCTGAGGCGAAAAATTATATACTAGAGCGAGATAGGCCCCTTGAAGGTGTGGAAAATTGGAATGAAACTCCCTGAAATTTATAAAAAAACCTACCGTAACCGGTAGTATACTTAAAAAAAAAACTCTTATCAGATGTCGCGAGCAGATTCAGGAGGGGTTTTATAGGCATAATTACCTCTTTCTAGGGTTTCTCATCCATTTAAATTACTGTTATTGAACTTTGTCCTTCGAGTTAAGTAGTATTAGTTTAAATGTTCATTAATGCATCGACTGCGAAGGTCAATTTTCCCTGCTTATTGCTATATAATTGACATATTTAAAAAACTTGTCTAATATTTTTTTTTTTTAATGTGAAATGTCTTCTCAACTTTGCTGCGTGCTCAGACGTTTATTATATTATGAAACCATTTTT
Organism: Ceriagrion tenellum; assembly: GCA_963169105.1. NCBI lineage: Eukaryota > Metazoa > Arthropoda > Insecta > Odonata > Coenagrionidae > Ceriagrion > Ceriagrion tenellum. The sequence goes on from OY720644.1 coordinate 80,440,217, forward strand.
AGTCCAAAGTTTGCAAGTCATATTTAACTTTGTTGAAGTGGTCCTTAAACAGATAACGCAGATTGTCTACACTGTCCAACTTCCCTTGAAGGGAAAAATCGTTGACTCAGCCATCAAAGATTTTGCATGACTCGGGAACCCTTTGCGAAAAAGAAGTTACTCCCTCAGTGTGTGTCACATGACATGTAGGCGGCGTTCGCAAGGCAGTTCCGCCGCGCGCTTTGCGTCCTGATTTGTTCCATATTGGAAGCCTGTTCCTTCCCTCTTCTGCGCGATCTTTTTGCTCCGAGCAACTTCCGGAAACTGCCTGGCGCGCGTTTGGAAAGGGAAGGAGTAGGAAAAAAATTAAGGAGTTTTCAACCCGTCGAAGTCACACTTGTCCGTCGCCCACTATTGGCGAAGTATAAAGATCCCGAAGTTTTTCGCGTTTCTCACTCCTTATCCTTCCTCTCCCCCGTTCCTTCCATGTTGCGTGCAAACAGTTTCAGCCACTGAATTAAATCTGCAGGTACCTGATGATCCATGTTTTTAATGATATTTTTAGGGATGTAATGGCGCGTTATGAATTGGAACCAAAACGGAACGATGTGTCAGTAGGATAAAAACTGTCCAAAAACCTACCAATCAGCTGGTAGAATTATCACTTGAAGGAATCAATCTAATCGTTGCTCTTGATATGCTGGGGATAGAAAACCTTCTTCTTAATCCGTAAGCTCCGCTTTAAACCGCGGCAGTTGTTAAGATTGCAATTGTTTGCAATTTGTAATTGCAAATTGGCAGTTGTTTTAGTATAGTTGTAATCATTACGAGCCTATGTAAAAAACATTCCAGGTGCAGTACTGCTTGGGAAGGAATGTGAAACTTCAAACTACTCAGTGCCTTTCTTAGCATGCTGATGCCGAATCAGGGGTGCTGTCTGTCCTTCCCGTCCCAAAATATCCTTCCCTTAAATGTGTTAACCACTTTTGAAGATATTTACGTCTGAATTTATACCTTCGCATTTAGCTGTTCCGCCGGCATTTTGTGGGGCCTGAAGCTTCCACTCAGCTTGGTGGCTGCCTCAAACATGGCATTAGTCCTCATACCGCTGGTCTGTTTGATCGGAGAACGTATCTCTTACCAATTACTCAGTCCAAATAATGGCTAGGGATTGAAAATTTAACGTTCATTTGTTATTTAAAGTATCCGACCTTGGTTCTTTGTTTAGCAAATAAGTGTAGAAAGCACCAAGCTTTTCCTTCGTTACGAAGCAGTTCCACGTAATGAATCCTTCGGCAGCAGGAGGGAATATGCGGAAGCATTAAGCCGTATGAAATTGGCACATCATTGTGGGGAATTACATTCCCTGGAAATCTAAGGTTTGAGGTTCTTTGAGTGTTCTGAGAACTCCCTCAGTGGTCAGTAAATGAACAAGTCCTCATCAAGGTAAATTATTCGCCCAAATAATTGGGAAACAGAGCATCTCTCACCATTTATCTCTCTTCATACTCCCACAGTTGTGTTCAAATGAAGAAATGCGTTGTCTCCAGGGTACTTTAGTGGAGTTATCGCAACATTTTTTGAAATGAAAAAAACTGTGTTCCGGAGCACTTCCACGAAGTGAATCTTTCGGCAGCAGGAGGGAATATACAAAAGCACTTAGGCCTATGAATTTTGGTCAACATTATTGTGAATTACGTTACTTTACCTGGGGATTGGAATCAGTGAAAATCTCAGGTTTGTGGTTCGTAGATTCTTCTGAAAGTTCTCTATGTATATCGGAATATAGATAAGAGTTTATCATGGTTAATTTCTTGTCCACTTCATTGGGAAACAAAGCATCTCTCACAATGTACCTCTCAGCATACTAGCAACAGTTGTGTTTAGATGAAGCAGAGTTTCAAAAGTAACTTTAGGAAATTTTCTTAAAATTTTTAAATGAAATAATAAATTTTTGATCCCACATAAATTATTGATCACATGATCTTCGTTTTGACACTGCACGTCGCCTTATGAAGTTCAACGTCGCTACCTTGGTCGTTTGTTCAGAAAAGTTGTTTGGAAATACGATGTTATTTTGCTCATTTCAAATAGAACAACTTGAAACATTTCCTGAGGTTGTGTCCCTCCTCCATTCCCTAAGGTCTTATCCGAGATTTATTTGTAACCTCGAGTCAGAAGATTTTCATTCTTGGGGCTACTCCGCCATCGACTCCGCTTTATTGCCTGATTAGTATATGACACAACGGACATCATGCGGAGATAAGCCCAAGCTTAGAAGGCGTTCATGGGAAAATGACAACTGCTGTGCTCAAAGAAGGTAAGACTACAGACCATGAAACAGTACGTGAAAACATTCGTGTGGAGTGTAGCCCTCTACGGATTGGAAGCATGGACCATTGGAAAATCTGACCAGAAGAGACTAGAAGCCTTCGAAACCTGGTGCTGGAGGAGGATGCTGAAGATGAAATGGACGGTCAAAATAAGAAATGATGAAGTGCACAGAAGAGTAGAAGAGGAAAGGACCATATTTAAAATCATACAGAAAAGAAGAGCATGTTGGAGTGGACACACTCTGAGACACAATGAGTTTGTGAAGAACATAATTGATGGCAAAATAGAGGGAAAATCCCCGGAGGTGGACCTAGGAATAAGTTCATGGACCAAATAAAGAGGGAAGTACATAGGAAGAGATACGAGGAGGTAAGGGAACTGGTATTAGATGGGGAAGGGTGAATGGCTGCAGTCAACCAATCTTAGGATTGAAAGACCAATGATGATGGTGAAGTATATGACGCTCTAAAGTGAACTTACTAGATTCTTGATTCATATTAAGTCCTCGGCAGAAGCCTTGGTTCGTCTAAGTCCGGGCCTTCACTTTATCCATGGCTTGTTCCAGGCAAATTCCAACGCACAGCCGTCAGCGGAAGCGTCGGGTACCAGGGAGTTCAGATCCACTGTCCTTCCCCGCACCCTAGTCCTCATATACCGCCACCCGTCCGTGCCTTGCCGTGGCGACCCTAGGGTGCTGCCCGATCGCGAAGCCCTTCTCACCGACCCACCTCCCAGGGGAGGCTTGTGGAGCGTGATCTCTCGCCCCGGCGAATGCTATTTCCTGTATGAGAGACGACTCGCCCATCGCATCTCCTCAATGCCCTCGGCTATTTCCCTTCGCACCCTTTTCCCTTTCTCGCCCCGCGCACTCTTTCAGGGGACATTCTTCCAAACTAGCTGCTCCTCGTACGTATTGCCACCCCTTCCACAAAAAAAACACCTCTTGACATTGTGTTATTTTTTCCGTTCGATCCCCGCTCATCCATTACTCCAGGAATCTTCTTGCCCAATCCTGCGGTAATGGTGTAGTGTTTGTGAATTTAAATCACCGCGTTGGGATAGGGTGAACCAGGATGAGGGGCTTCGTACACATGAAGAGAGAAAGAGAGATTTATGTGTCCAGTCACGTATAACATCTACATCTACTTTTATGCCACATCGAGGATGTCTGGCAGGGGGTGACGTACTAGCCAAATGCTTTACAGAGTAGAAATTAACTTTCACCAGCATACACCACACCACGGGAATCAGACAAATGCGGCTGAGACTACCAAACCAATCGACAATGCAACTACGTAAACGTGATACAAGAGTCATGCTAAACATGCTGAGGCACTGCTCGGCATATTTAGGAACATTCATTAGGAGGCATGTGAATTAATCAGCTACCCTTCCTGCCAACTAACCTACTTCAAAGTCTTAAGGCAGCCATTATGATCTCTTAGCGATCGCTAGAAAACAAGATTTTAAACCTTTCTGTTTTACTCTTCTGTATAAGGGGTCCAGTTTTACTCTTTTCCCCTCGGGAATGAGGAGTGCCCGTAACTTAATGGGAAAATTTGACTGGCCGGATATTACTTTATTCCTCTCCTTGTTCTTGACCACAGCATGAACTCATTAAAACTCATGATTCCTTCCACTGTAAACTCGTCAAATATAAATTTTCCGCAGACCTAGTTATGGTAGATGAAGAAACTTAGTGGAATGTCGACATTTTTTAAAATAAGAAGCTCTTATAAATATTACTCATTAAGCTTTTGTGTACTGACCGGTTGAGATGTTTTGCACCGCATCAGCTGAGTGAAATAACTTCTGAGCAGTAAAGGAAGTGCCTTAAATCAGTCTCCTAGAACGCAAATACACACAACGGCTTTGGATGTGATGGTCTCGGTACCCATGGATGGACTGAACAAAGTTTACTGCCTTTTAGAAAATGTGTTCAAACATATTCAACTTCAAGGGTACAGTTAGAGAAGGGTCGCATTGAATTATCAGAAATATTAGAGAGAATTTTTTCTTCCTCGAAGGAAACACAAAACTAATTTAATGCGAGAATGATTTGTGATTAAAACCATTTTCCTCGTGAGGTATTAAGTAATTAATTACTATCATCAAAGCTTTTTGGTAGAGTATTTATGCTTAATGAAATTGGAAAATGATAGGCTAAGATATCTCCCTTTACCATAAATGTGAGTTGATTTCCATGATGCTTTTCTTCTTATGATTTTTATGTGTGTTGGTCGACTCACTTTCATACCAGAATTGTAAATATCCACCTGCAAATAAAGTAAAGGGGAATTCAGTTCAAAAAAATCATTTTAACTTCTTCATTTTTCTGTATACCTGTTTCTTGAAAAACTCGGGTCGAAGCTTCTCATGTCTCAGCGAGCGAGTTAGTGAGCCCTACTGTTCCACACTCCATATTAGAATTTCAACTCATCTCTTCATCATGTCATTGACTATCAGTATCTATTTTCTAACTCACTGATCAAATAATAAATCTGTCGGATGAGACACTTCCGTAAACGTTGCGTTGTTGTCATTCTTGTAGTTGGAAAATAAAAGGCGTCTGAGGCAAATATAAACTTCTTCGATGAGCTATGCTGTTTCAGGGCTTCCTTTGTGAAAATTCATGGTTAAGATGACTCCTTTTATCGTAAATGTAAATTGATATGCATATGCTTTTCTGTTCATGGTTTTATATTTGCTATTAGTATTTTTATTATTATTATGTTGTATTATATATTTTAGTATTATCATAATATATTATTTAGTATTGATGTTTATGTGTGTCCAAACGTAAACAATATTTTCCCTCGATTATTATAATGTACGGCCGATTTCATCACTTAGTGCTCATCATCAGGCCCACCATCCACTGTGTACCTGATGATGAATTTGGCTTATGTGACAAAATCGATAGTATATTCAAATAATCCTGGGAAAAAAATGCGCAGATAATTGTAGTAGTTAATCTATGTGTGTAGTTTATTTGTAGTATTTGTGCGGTTTATCTATACGTAATTTTTTTAAAGCCACCTTGTACTGTTGCCTACCAGTACTTCGCAATTTTTTTTCTTTTAATATGTATGCCAATTTACTGCTCATCTGGAATTTTTACATTTTAATACATATTTATGCCATTTATTTAACAATTTAGGCCCCGCTAAGTCCCAAGGACTTGTCAGCGGGTTCCACGACATCATAAAAATATGGCAACCACACTTCTGCTTGACATATACATTTTTCCCTATTTACATTTATAAATACATACATTTACACATATTAATTTTCAATTTCATACACATATACACACATACACATATCTATCTATATATATATATATATATATATATAAGCTTCATAAATATATTTCTTACTTAAACTTAAAACGAAAAGCTTCATAAATATACTTGATATTTCAATATTAATATATATATATATATATATATTAATTAATTAATAACTAAGCTAACAACAATAATAATAATAATTTTATTTACGGGCAGAGCCCTTTTGCATGTTAAGGTACAAGAACCACAGTAAGCTGTCATATTTAAATACAGAAACACACAAAAATAAACACAATAGGTAGATAATGGAGTACATATTCATTATAATATAAATTTCAGGTAATAATACCATACAAATAATTGAGACAAAAATTATACATTGTATTAACATGCATTTTAGATCTATCTTAGGAACACCAACCATAAAATCTATCGAGCCAAAGGACATAGATTTCTAATGACTGCGGTCGATATTTAAGCTACTATGGTAAGTAGCTCTGTTACCAATAGCGTTCTCTCAGTTTGGAGCTGGAAGCTCAAACTTTTCGTATTGAAGTTCTTTCCTCTGTAGATTTTTCTAAAGTTGCAATCCTGGGAAAACATGCTTAGATAATTGTTGTAGTTCATCTCTTTATTGGGAATTTTTAGACACTTTGGACCGGTGTCTACCAGTACTTCACAATTTTTTTACATTTTATTCACATTCATTGTAGATTTTCTTTGGAACTCCAACCATAAAATCTATCGAGCCGAAGGACATAAATTTATAATGATTGCGGTCAATATTTTTGCTACTCTGGTAAGTAGATGCCTCCGTTTGGGGCTGGGAAGCTCAAGCCTATCGTTTTTAAAAAATAAATTTTATTAACAAGTATTCTAGATGTATTTTAGGAGCAGCAACCATAAAATCTATCCAGCCGAAGGACAGATTTCTTATGACTGCGGTCGATGTTTATGCTACCCTGGTCAGTAGATCTCTCAGTTTGGAGCATGGAAGCTCAAGCCTTTCGTTTCTTTTAAAATAAATTTTATTAACGTGTATTTTGGATATTTCTTAGGAGCACCAACCGTAAAATCTATCGAGCCAAAAGACATTTCTAATGATTGCGATCGATATTTATGCAACTCTGGTTTGTAGATCACTCAGTTTGGAGCTGGGAAGCTCAAGCCTTCCGCATTGAAGTTCTTTCCTTTATAGATTTCTCAAAAGTTGCACTTGCCGTGTCTAAATCCGGCGTTTATATCCGCGCGCCACTGTTGGGCGAGATCGCAAATCGAGGCGTTTATAGTGCACGGACGAGCTTAAAGGGGCGTCCGCGCCCGGGCGGGGGGGGGGGGTCAGTGCTGATAGAAGGTCTCCATCCCTCTCTCCCTCCACGGCGGCGGACTGGACGCGGAAACTCCATTACCCGGCGTCTTAGTCAGCCTCCTTGACCTTTGATAGCTTTCCAGACAGCTTAAGTCCCGCGATCAATCCACATTCTCTTGCGCTGACCCCGGCGGCCACATCCTCGCCTCCTTCCTTCTCGGCAGCCTGTGCTTATCCTCCTCCTTCGGTCTCCCGGCCCCTTAAGCCACTTCAATCGGGCGGGCGGGGGGGACGGGAAGTCTCCGGGGACCATTCCCTATTGCTCTCTTTGTATTCCCTTTATCCTTTCCTTTCCTCCCCCAACCCGCCACCAATGTGAACCCTGCCTCACCTCTAGGATTCTCAATATCCTCGCCTCCCCTTACGGTTTTCCTAGCGGTTTTCATCGGCCGCTTTCATTCGCCGCTTAAATGGATCCGTTGATTGATTGATTGATCCTCATCCTTCCGAAGAGTTTTTAAGGAGGGAATCTCTTTCGCACACTCAGCCCGCTCGTCCGCTGATATCTGTTTTAGCGGATTCTAGATCCGGGGTTTTTAAGGACCCTTGCTGTTTTTATTTTAGCGTAGCAAGATGTCCGATCCTGGGGAAATTGATGGAGCTGAAAGGTAATACTTTTTTTTTAATATTTGCTGCGTTTCCGCGCAAATGTCAAGTGATATCCAGTTTTCAGTTATGGAAGATTGATTCGTGCATAAATCGGGTCCATTGATTGAAAAATATCGAATGAATTTTAGTTCTACTTGGCGAATTTTGAAGAAACTGTGACAAGCCTCATCATTATCTTTACGGTGTCACTCGCATGTGCAAGTAAGTGTGAAACTACACCGATGAAGATTCATTCGTATTGACCGGTACTTGAACTTCCATCCAACGACATCGCTCCCAGTAGTTTGGACAACTTGGCCAAACCCTTAAAATCCACTGAGGTGAATGGCATTTCGGAATGTTAAAGCACTCTGCGCGTTGTGGAGGGATCCAGATGATAGTCCCGGTCATTTAGAATGGTATTTCAGCTGTGAAATTTCGCACTTACACATTGTTTTTTCACATGATATTGGATCAGAGTTCATCTACGGATAAGCATTTGGAAGGAGGAGAGAATTGATGAGGGGAGGTTTGAGTGGAGACGCTGAGAAATGACTGATGAAAACTCTTAATATGGAACGTAGCGCTGTATGGGTCGGAGACTTGGTCATTGAGAAGGGAGGATGTACATAAGACTTTGAGATGTGGGTGTGGAGAAGGGTGGCGAGGATTATCTGGGAGGCGAGAAAGACGAACGAATAGGTGTTGTATATGGTTAGAGATGAGAGGAAGCTAGTGTCGGAGGCTCGGATGAGACGAGATGGATGGAGGACGCACTGTAAGGAGAGGGAACGCTAAAGATGGCAATAGGGGGGAGAACAATGAGGAAGCATGGAAGAGGAAGAAAGGGGATAAGAATTATGGATGAAATAAGAAGAGGAAAACGATATGAGGAAATTGAGTGGGGATCGAATGATGGATCATTTGTAGGGGGAAAACAACGATATGCCAGAAATTTGGACGTAAGAATAAGTACTTTCAAAAAACTACCTGTCAGCTGGTAGAACACTCAAATGAATGAAGCGTTCTTCCGATTTTTGTAAACTAAAATAGAAGAGAATAAAATTTATGTGGGTTTTACTGGCTAAGGCCCCTGTCTCCCATACTGTCTCTCGCCTCATGTACGTCCATACACCGTATGTTCATATGCCCTCTACTGAATGCATAGTGTTCTTTGAACATAATTACCTGGTTTTTTAAGAAGGTATAAAATGAACGGAGAAAAGCACTGCATTTATTATCAGTCTCGCAGCCTACGAAACTTCATTCAAAAGAAGCATTTGCATATAATTAGACTTGTGGCTCGACTTGAGTTTTCCCGGGAAATCATGCTTTTATTTTATGGGAAAAGTATGCCGGGAAATATATTTCGCGCGATGAATCTCATTCCCCCTGCTCATTATCCTTCTCTACTCAGCGCAAACGTCGTGAATAAAATCTCGGAAAGTTCGTGATCGCTGACGACCCGCGGTGACCTCGCTACGACGCCAGTAGGACTCCTAATGGACCAGCAGAGTCATGCCTAGCCGTAGGAAACTTTTTCGGCGACTCTTACGTGGAGATATGCTTCATCGGAGTGGGACATTTGGGGCTCCACCTTCGGGTGATGCTTCCGGCTCCTCAAGCCGTGATTTATCGGTAGTTTTAGAACTCCCCCCTCATTTTAATGGTTCCAGTCTTTTATGCAAAGTTAAACGTTGGTACCGGGTCGGGGGCGGCGGTAGGAGGAAAATTAAAACTTCTCTCCCTTCCATTCGTTTCACGTGACTCGCCAGAGGCTTTTTCCTGGGGCCATTGGCATTCTAAGTCCGGGCCTTGTCCCTCCTCCTCCTCTCTACGCTGCGTTCCGTTCGGTGTGAACTGTGTCAGTCGACAATGAACCTATGTTTTCATGCGGCCATTTTTGTACTGCCGGACACTGCGTAGCCAATTTCAACGCAGGCTATGTTGCAGTTGGAGAAGCCTATCTTTCAACTGTCGACGTAGCCTGAGTCGCCAGAGCTGTGGTGGGGCGTGAGGACCGAAGCTTTTTGTCTGTCATTAGTTGGTCCGGTATTTTTTCCCTTGGAATAGGTATATAGGTGTGGATAGGGAATTTACCTCTTCCAAGTGAGTAGGCCATCCTCTGAATGTTGATATAATTTGAAATTAGATGATGCGTCACATTGCAAGTACCCCTCGTAAAAATCCGTTTTTCTTCTGTAACTCTGCAGCACTGATTATCTTTCCACAATGAACAGGAATAATCGGAAAGACTGTACTTGCCACGGTTTTTCGCTGTTCACTGTTTTCATTCGACACTGACGCTGCCATGACGAGTGGTATGTGTGTCTGGCGTTAGGTAGCTTGAAAAGTTGAAAAGATCACTAGGTTCCATATCGATGAGTCTGGGTTCCAGTCCAGACGAATGATAGTTTCACTTCCACACTATTCTTCCATACAATCCTTGTCAATATTTTTTCCTTGCTCATGGTATGCTACCTCTATGCGAGAAAACTCAGCATACGTTCGTCTGGTAGCTACGCACATTTCAAAGCCAGTTTTGAAGTTGATTTCTTCTGTCAAATATTGTTTTTTTTTGCAAAAGAGTAAAATCTTTACGAAGTTAATTCAATTTCGTATCGAAGCGTATTGCTTTTCGTGGTATTTTTTTAATTTTTTGGTTAAATCTTTATGACCAGGGTCCCAAATGATTGCGCCGTATTCGAGGTGTGGTATAACCAGAGGGAAGTAGAATCTTTCTTTTGCTTTTTTTATCCGGGGACTTTCCTATAACACGAATAACAAAACCTAGTATCTTTAATGAAGTGCTGCATATGATTTCTATGTGATTCCCACGATGTACCAGAAGTTAAGGTAATTCCAAGTTTAAAAAACTTAAAACATAGCTGGTCTTTATCTTGATGGTTGAAAAACTTGGCCGATGCTGATGGAGGATGGCTTTAGCTCGGATCCTTTGACTTGTGGGTGTGTAAAGAAAAATAGAAAGTGTGAGATCTGGAAGGAAAATAATGATACATTCGGAAATGTGGTAGGGAAGGAAAGGAATCTGATGAGAAGAAACTAATGAGAGAGAGAGAAGTGGTGTAATATAGAGTGATTGTGAGATGTAATGTAATGTCAAAGAGGGCCCTGTGGTGTGTAAAAGAATAGAATTACGAGGCACCTTTTTTTAAGTATTCTACGGGTTAAGGTAGGTTTTGTTGAATGACAGAGAATCTCTTATCGGTTTTTCTACACTATCAGGGGCCTATCTCGATCCATTATATCCTTTTTGGCCTCCGCATACGATCTACCCTTCTTCATCCTGTCCATTAAACTGATTTTCTTTCTTCCTCTTCCCTGCTTGCCCAGCATCCTTTCCTCTATCACATTCTTGAGCAACCCATCGTATCTTATTACATCCTCCAGCCACCTACTCTGCCGAACTCGAATTTCATTCAGAAGTTTCCTTTCCTCGCCCGTCATCTCTAGCACTCGGTCGTTAGTCTTCATTTCCTTCCTCCTCTCCATCTCCATCTTTCTCCACACCCACATTTAAAATGCTTGCAGCTTATTCTAAATGTTGAAGTGGGCTGTGGAGAGAGTAGCAGAATGCATTCGGGAGACAGCTCTATAGCAGTTAAAATTAGCTGGTAGTGCTCAAAGGATTTAATGTTGGAAACTATGTAGTTTAAAGGCTAAACGTTAATATGACGTATCCAACATCCAAAAGACTATCCGATGCCGGAAATCCTTGTCTGAATTTTCCATATTTTAATAGCGTACTCATGATGATGATTTTAGATCCACCGAATAGCTGAAGGAAGTTACCAACAGCGTCTCGTTAAGACAAAGCAAGGTAAATCAGTTTTGTCTTATTATTTTTTTGGGCATCCTTAACGCTTTTGCTTGAAAATCGCGGATAATGCGTCGAAGCTTTGTCTTAAAGGTACACAAAGGTGAGGGCCCAATCCTCGGAAATGTGCGATGCTCTTCGTATGTATATATGTACAATGAACTGTTTGTACAATGTATGTACAATGAACTGTTTTTCTCGTGCTATATTTGATGTATTTGGTCGGGTTAGCGTTCGGCGATGATAAGAGCTGAAGTGAAGGAAGGCGCACGCGGAATGCTCGTTGGAATGGATCTTTTTATGGAAAAAAATAATAGCGATACCTATTTCCTCGACGGAAGGAGACGTCTCAGGAGAGGTGGGAAGTAGGTGGGGAAAGGGATGGCAGTTGGTGCCACATTCCTCTCCGTGGCGCCACCGTGACTCGCCGTGAACAAGCGACGTCACGTCCCCTCTACTAATATGTGAATCTCTGGTCAATGGTGAGTCTCCCCCCTCCAGTTTTTAAGTTTTTGTAACCGTTTTAATATCCCTTCTCTGCCCGACGTGGATTTATTGTTCATTGCTACCCTTGCATGCCGAGGTGGTGTTCATTTTTCTTCCCCGCCATTCTGTTTCTCTCTCTGTCTTCGCATTATGTCATTGCGACGGGAGGGTGCAGTAAGGTGTAGCGGGCGGCGATTGTGTTTTTTTCTCATCGTGTCCGTATTTGTCTGCGGCTGAGGAAGGAGATAGTGCGTTGTGGGGCTGGTTGAAGGTGCTCTGGCTTCCCTTCTATATGTCTCTCTTGTGTACTCTTTTGGTATCTCTTTGGAGATGTAGTTAAGGTGGTGGTCAAATAAATGACGGACTTTATAAAGATGCGTACGTTTGGCAGCAGTGATCTCTGTAGGACCCATACCATCGACTAAATGTGCCACTTTCTAAAGATGCGAAGCGTTAGTTTGGCTACAGTGTTGTCCGCAGGATCCACACTGTCAAAGAAATGTGGAACTTCGTATAGGTACGTTAGTTTGGCCTCAGTTTTCTCCGTGGGACCCGTACTATAAACTAACTAGGTTTTGGACTTCCTAAATTTGTGGAGCGTAACTTAGGCAACATTGATCTCCGTTGGACCCTTATTGTCAAGGAAATGTGGGCGATTCATAGAGGCACGCATTGTAGAAAGGGGGGAATGCATTGGCTTCCCTTCATCCATCCTCACCTCCGCTTCCTCGCCCTTCTCTGCCTCTCGTCCCATCTCTCCCTAACCATCCCTATATAAATGCATGAACCTATCCTTCACTTCTCCCTCGCCTCTTCCTGCTTTTCCACTTCCCCAATGTATGCCCCTCCCACGCACACCTCCCCTCTCTTTTCTCCCATCCCAGTCTTCCCAAGCATCATTTCGCCTCGCTCGATACTCCCGCCCTCCCTTTATTGTGGTCCCCAACTCCTCTTTCCTCGTATCGCGGCCCTCCTTGTGAATGAACCGCAGAAATATGTGTCGCGCGAATCAATTTTTGTCGTCTCTTTACCTCGACAGAACTTCATCCTCCTTGTTTCCTTCGCGAGCCTGCTCGAGTCGGATCTCGGCGGTTGAATGGCATAACTCTTCCCCAGGTAAAAATATTTGGTCCGCAACTGCTCTGATACTGATCTGTGACTGTTCTGAAACTGGTCTGTAACTGCCTTGAAACCGATCTGTGACTGTTCTAAAACTAGTCTGTAACTCCTCTGGAAGACTAATATCTGATCATACTAAATTACAAAAAACCTTGTAAAGCGTACATATCTACTTTTACTCATTACATTTACTCATCGTACACATTACTGCATAATAGCATTTCAATTGCGCCACTAAATATGTATCACTGTCACGCAAAATATATGTAATCGTCTTTTGCAGATGTAGTCTTTCTCCAAACTTGGTTTCCATTTATTGCTCATTAGTCTAGCTACGATTTGCTCATTAGCCTAGCAGCATTATTAGCCTTTTTTAAAAGTCTCTGACTCTCCGTAATGTAAGCAATAATATTGACGCTTCAATATCTGTGGACGTCTGTCCACATGGCAAGATATTTGGTGAAAATGGAATTTAAGGGAACTTCAACTATTTGTGTCTGAATTTATAAATTTTCGGAAACCTTAATGTTTATTAATCTTGAATAGCTAGTTGTTCACAACTGTACTCCGCGCGGACGATGATATTGGCCTTGGCCGCATCGGAGTTTTCCGCTCGGTAGTGAGAACGTGCAACGCCGAGACGTCTCTCTCGCAGACTAATGAGCCTCCCTCCAGTCATTGCTCACTCATGTCAGTGATGAAGATGAAAGCCCCGAGCGCGTCTGCAGCCCTGCATTTCTTTACTCGGCTCACGCCGTCCCGGTATTCGCGAGGAAAGAAATATCTCCGCGCGAGTGACCTCGCCCGAGGGCCATGTGTGCTTCGGCTGGGAGCTCAATACCGTCGAATGTGTGCGAGAGAATTCCGACCCAGCCCCTGCAAAACGGTTTCAGATTTACCGTTCCGAGGCGTTCGCATGACATAGTGACATGTAAATGGAATTTATTCCTCCACCCCGTGAAGGAAAGGAAAAAATCCGAGGAAATTCGTTTAGAAATTCCCTGGACGGGCTGAGATGCTCGTGGGTAGGGCTTGTGTAACTGATGCATACAACCGAGCTGAGTTAAGCCCGCGCAGAATCTTTGGGTGGATGCACAGATCTGGATTTAATAGAGGGAGTTAGTCTTGTGGAAAGGGTAGTAATTAACGATTTTAATAGAATAAAAAATATTGGTATGTTTGTTTTGCTGACGCGGCCGTGATTTTTACTTCATCCTATTATTATTTCTGAAGTTATCTTACGGGAAAAGATAGGTTTTGTGGGAATTCGGAGGAGCTCCTCCCGGTTTTCTGCACTTTCAAGGTACTATCTACCTGTAGTATTTGCTCTTTCGCCTCTGTATGCAGTCCAACCTTCTTCATCCCATCATCAAAGTATATTCTCTTTCTTTCTCTTCCTGGATTGCCCATCATCCTTCCCTCTATCTCCGACTTGATCAACTCAGAAGCCCTTATTACTTCTTCCAGGTACCTACCCTTCCCATCTCGGACTTCATTCTGTAGTTTCCTTTCCTCACCCTCCGTACGAAGCACGTCCTTGTTCGTCTTCTTTTCCCGCTGCACCTTCTCCACCCCTACATCTCGAAAGCTCGCATCTTATATTCATCCTTACTTATTCGGGTCCACATTTTAGCACCATACAAGGTTACGTTCCATGTCAAGCTTTTCACTGGCCTCCTTTCCAAACATACGCAGTTCTTTCAGGTTCTTTAGGTTCTCCAGCGAGTTCGGGCTGACCCTAAATTTTGAATTCACTAATTACTCATTGTTTAATTGTCACAGGCGATAAGAAATAGAAGAATACAGTTGTTCACATAACATCGGAATATCTGGGGAAATAAATTTTTCAAGACATCGACGTTGTAGCCGGCTCATCGAAGTTCCTTGCAAAATATCTTTGTTTTACAAATTGTGCGCGCTAGCACATCGAAGTCGCAGAGAGTAGTCAGCGGAAGATTTCGTCCTTTCCTAAAAATGCCAAATATTCGACGCGGCCCTCGAACTGCTCATTACGCATTCGCGGCACCGATTGAAGAGTCCGAGTCTTACACTTCGGCGAGGAACAGTTCTGAAGAAAATCCTCCAGCTGGCGAACCTAACACTTTAAGTTGGCGTTAGACGTTAGAAGACTCTCACTATAGAATAACTCTGTAGGCAACAGCCGCCTGTAAGTTGTTGCCCAGTCTCCAGCGCGCAAGTATAGGTAGCACTGAACGAAGACCTGTGAGGAAAGGCTGAACTATTTGCGTCAACATGCGCATTAAGAGATTTTAATTAATTGAAAGGAAAGATGTTCTCGTAGGCACTTTAGATTGGCGAAACCAGAAAAAGTCGGCAGTGGCGGAACGCAGCATCAACGAAGACCATGCCATTTTATGGACCGATGCAAAAATCCTTTGCCGCGCACACCGTTACTGGGACCGCATTATCAAAGAGGCCATCGAGATACGATTGCATCCGCATAATTGTAATAGAGACACCGGGTTCCAACTGAGTAATACCTGGTGGTCAGTGATCAAATGTATTAAAAAGACGAGAAAATGATTCAACGGCCAGCGGAGCACGTCAGCCAATCATAAGGATCGCAACCTTCATTGTTGGGGCATCAACAGCTTGTTTAATTTTAGTGTTATAGTGGTCACGGCGGAAATAACACGTGCCTTGAAAATGGAAAACAAGTCGGTTTCCGGAACGTCGGCGGATTTTAAAAACATTACCTGGTGCGAAACCCGAGAAAGATATTTGCATAATACACCGGGAAAATCTTAAATCATTGATTACATATGTTTGTAGCAATTAATCGGGTACGGAAATCATTACAAATTTGACCGGTCGAGCGGATGTGATGCGTCGCCTTAAGGTTATATAATTACATGGTCAATTGGATGGCACCTCATTGATATCGACCGCTATGCGAATCGCAAAGGTATCGACTCAGAATGAATTGCCGTGCAAACGTAAAATCGTCTTTTTCGCCATTTTACCCCATATTTCACTCTGATTGTAAGGATGTACATGTTCCCGTCAGAGATTCAAGTTATATCCCAAATGAATGCGGTTAAATTAAATAGTATTCATGAGAAATGATTGATAATTTGATGTCATAAAATGGAACGCTAATGAAGTTTGTCATGATTAAATGGCTAGTGAAATGTTTGAATGGTCCGTGACATCATCTGATTAGAATTTCAAATCCGTGACTTCGTTCGTACATTCCTGTGATTGAATCAAACTAACAGCGTAGCAAGTGGGTCGATATCCATGTTTATTCATCAGTGTGGAAGTAGCATACCATAGAGAAAAGCTGAATGTAGATGTCGCCCTGAGAGGAGAGAAATTAGTGCAATTGGATCCCTTCACCTGTCTCGGAAGTGTCATCACCTGGAACGGAAGGAGTGCAACGGACATCAAGCGGAGAATAGCCCAATCTAATAAGGCGTTCGTGGAAAAAATGCAACTGCTGTGTTCAAAGAAGATAGGACTGCAAACCAGGAAACAGTATGTGTAAACATTCATGTGGTACGTGGCACTATATGAGTCAAAAGCATGGACCTTTGGAAAATCTGACCAGAAAAGACTAGAAGCCAAGGAAACCTGGTGCTGTAGGAGAATGCTGAAGATAAAATGGACGGTCAAAATAAGAGATAATGAAGTGTACTGAAGAGTGGAATAGAAAAGGAGCAAATGGAACACCATAGAAAAAAGAAGAAGATAGATTGGACACACCCTGAGGCATAATTGGTTTGTGAGGAACATAATTGAAGGCAAAATAGGGAAAAGTCCCCAGAGGAAGACGCAGGAATAAGTTCATGGATCAAATAAAGAGGAAAGTACATAGGAAGAGATATCAGGAGATAAGGGAACTAGCATTAGATAGGGAAGGGTGGAGAGCTGCAGTCAACCAATCTTGGGATTGAGACATTAATATTGCTCTTGCGTTAACAAATGACAGATGGATGCGCAAAAGACTACGTCACGAAAGGGCAAGTTGAGTAGAAGGTATATGTAATATGAAGAGACGGACCGGAATGTGAATAATTATTGTGAAACAGTTATTTTCCTCTGAATTCAGATTTGCCATTAGCGTAGAATGGTAGACTCATTTCGGGCTCTGTAGCTGAAAGTGAAAAAGTCAATAAAAAGTGAGGCCGAAATGGTGTACTTTTAGAAAATAGCCCTTAAAAGCCCAAAAACTGTTGGTTGCGTACCTTGCGTTGGTAAGTACCTTGATATGTTGCGAGCACTGGCAGTAATCTCCCTGAGGATTTACTTAACCATGCATCCTTTATAAATTTTCCCTCGTTCTCTCCCGCGGCGTTATCTTTCGAGCAAACTTTCAAATGAAACGTGTGGTAGATTGGGAGCAAACTAACTTTCCCGTTCGTTTCTCGTCGCTTCAATTTCCTTTCTTCTGTTCTCCGAGGCCTACAATCTCTACAGGGATGCACTCCCACCCTCCACCCACTCAACCATTAAAACCCTTGATCCATCTTCCTTTTCCAAAGCTTCCCTTTCCCCTCTCCGCCTGATACTCTTTCCATGGACCTAAACTCCCTCGCCTCAGTGGAATCTTTTTCTCTCTGCTCTACCAATCTGAATAGTATTTTCCGTCTTCCCCCGCTGCCTCTTCCCCGCTCTCCACATCACCTGCGGTTGTCCTTTCATCCCTCTATCTATCGTGCGCCCAAATGAAGCCCTCTTTATAGGATAAACACTGGTCGAGATGGATTTAAACAGTCTCTTCAGTTCCCTTGCCGTACTCCGCCGCTCGCATACCCCGTTTTCTCCGCCCCCACCCAACTTCAATTTCCTTTCTCGCGTCAGTTTTCGTCCCCTGCCGGCTCCCCGTCCTCTCCCCTCTCATCTTTCCCTTTAACCCTTTTCCCGCGTACCCTTAGGACACTTTTCGCCAAACCTCCCAACCCCTCCCTCCCCCGTTCCTCCTCTTCAACCCCCCTCGTCATTTCCCTCTCCTACCTTGCGTGCCAACGCTTCATTCATCCTCTCATTTCACTTTCGCTCTCGTTCCTCCTCGTCCTTTCTCTTTTCAGAGCCGCGCGATGTTGCGATCTCGACACCGCAAGGTATGCGATGCGCCCGAGATATCGCAATGCGACTTTGTGTTTATGAAAGACGGGTTTACACATGGAAGTTACGTCTATGACAGTAGCCTTGCAATTCGCTACCTATCAACACTTATATATATTAAATTCTCAGGCTTCACTTGGTGGAACAACATTGCGAAGGTTTGTAAATGAATTCACTTTGTAATTTTGCACAATGGTTTTTATTATTCCGACCAAGGTTTCGACTCAAGTTAACCTTGATAATGACTTAACTTGAGTCGAAGCCTAGGTCGGAATAATATCTTCATCTAGATCTACATAATACCCCGCGAGCCGCCGCATGGGCGTGTAGCAGAGAGTGTTAGGTCACCAGCCGTGTAAAGGTGTATGTTTTTTTGGAGTTGAAATGGTGACATGAAATATAGGAGTGTATTTAGTGAGCTAAATTTTTATTGTGATCGCTTATTGTTCGCAGAAAGAACGAGTTCTTGTACTTATCTATTCGGCAGTGTATCTCTCTTATTTTATCGCGACTGTCAGACCTAGAGATATAGTGAGGAGTCACGATAATATTCTCCATGTCGCTCTGAAAAATATCAGTTCTGAATTTATCAAGCAACCTAAGCCTGGCGTGTAGCCTCCGAGTGTCAAGGGGCTCCCACCTTAATCCCTCTAAAAGTTGTGAGACACTATATGCACGCTCGTATATAAACCATTGTTGAATATTACAAAGTGAATTTATTTACAAATCAACACTTAGTTGCTGGTGATCGTTTCTTCCGTAATAGTTAAGGTTTTGCGAAGAATGTTGAATGTTTTCCGTAAAACTCGTTGTGCTAAAAATATAATAAGAACTGCGGGATCGCAGAAACTTTGAAGATGTCAACCGCTGATGGTCTCACAACTAAGTGAAATTCTCAGTGAAATAAAAATCACTCGCCTGAGCGGTTTTTTTTTAATCTCTTGAGATGATGTCGTTCTCGTAACCGAGGAGCCACGTGGTTCAAAGCGAACGAATCGAGATTCTGGTGAGATTTAGTCACACAGATGGCCAGCTTATGTGTCTGTTGTATTGTTCACTGCGTGTCTAATCGCGGTATTCATCTTCGTCAATCATAATCCCGCGAGTGAAATAGTAAAATACGATCGGAAGGGCTGCTTGACATATTTAAGAATGTTTTGAATACACCAAAATTTCTAAAGCTTTCTTGATTGTATCATGTGACCTCTTTTGGGTTTACACATGGAGGTCACTTCCATGTTGCACTGTCAGTAGTCGCTAACAATCGATACTTAGTTGTGCAGGAACACGCTTCGATGGTAGTTTGGGTCGATAGTGGCTGTAATCGACAAAGGTTCGCACTTGTAGGGGATTTTGACTGGCTTCTATAATGCCAGCAAGTAACATTGATTTTGCGATAAAATCGAATCGTATTCGGTAAAATCTGAATTCGATTCTCGATGCCTTGTTGAAAATTTGAGCATCGCGCGGCGTCCAGTTTGCTCTCTCGTTTTCCCGTTCCGTTCCGGGCCTACTTTTCTGTTCTCCTTTTCTCTCTTTCGCCTCCCAATTTCCCGGCCTCACCGTTCGCCCATCCTTCGAAAATGCCAACCGCTCTGCTTTTTCGTATTTTTTTCACCATGCACTTTGATTTGTGCCTCCATAAATCAGCTTTCCCCATTCCGGTGGACCCTCTGCATCCCTCCCTTCTCATTCTGCCCTCTCTTTCACGCCCTCTCTTTGTGAGCCCTGCACCACATTCACCTCTTTCGGCCACCTTTTTCATCTGTGGTACGCCTCCCCTCTCTCCGTACCACGCAACAAACTACACTCCTGGAATCTGAAAAGAGAACACCTTGACGCAAGTGTAAGAGCGAACCTGAATAGCATTTATGTTTACGCCCTGACCTGCTAATGTTCACACATATGTGAAATTCTCAGAGAAAGAATCATCACCCTTACCTGAGATTCGAGATCATGCCTCTAAAATTAATGGGCTCAAATACCAGTGAAATCGAAGATTTTATATTTATTGTATCATATAATTGTTAATCTCCCCATTTAGAATGGCCGAATTTGACGTAATGTGTAAGAAGATACCAGTCATACGGTAATAGCCGTATTTTTATTCGCAAATTTTTACAAGTTTGTAATTTTCATTCTGGCCCAGAATCAAAATTGGTAGCAAGTAAAATCATCATCTGGGATGAATTCGCAGTGGCGCACAAATGTGCATTGGAAGCACTCAATTGAACTATGAAAGATCTGCGCAATGACTCAAGATATTTTGGAGGCCCAATGATTCTACTACCTAGCGATTTCCGCCGAACACTACCATTCATTCCAAGATCGACTATTGGTAATGGCCGTGTTCCTGTCCTGACGAATCGAACGGATTGATTTCGTTTCCGCCGAATTTTTGCAATTTCGTCTCAACGAAGGACGAGCTCATCAAGTGTTCCCGAACCACAAAAATCACAATTGGTTGAGTGAACGTGCAATTCTTGCGGCAAAGAAAAAATATGTGGATCACTTAAACTTCACAATTCTAAATAAAATCGTTGGTCCACTGCATTCCTTCAAATCTATCGACTGTGTAACAAACAAAGACGAAGCAACCAATTATCCAACTGAATTTTTCAACTCACTGCATCTGCCTGGCTTGCCACCGCACAATTTACATCTGAAGGTTGGCTCGGTAGTCATCATGTTAATAAATCTGAACCAACCAAAACTATGTAACGGAACGCGTTTGGCGGTGAGAAAACTCATGGGCAATGTGATTCACGCGACGATAATCAAAGGAAAGTTCAAAGGTGAGGAAGTTCTCATTCCGAGAATTTCAATGATCCCAACCGATATGCCATTCGAGTTTAAACGAATTCAATTTCCGATTCGTCTTGCATTCGCCATGACGATCAACAAATCACAAGGCCAATCCTTGAGTGTTTGTGGCCTGGATCTACAAAATGAATGTTTCTCTCACGGTCAACTGTACGTAGCATGTTCACGTGTCGGCAAACCATCCGCATTGTTCGTTCTCGCACCTGAAAACAAAACGGAAATTGTCGTATATCACAAGGTGTTTCAATGAAGGGAATCGACCCCAGTGCATCCCATCCAGTAAATAGTTTAACAGAAAGTAGTGCAACAATGCCACGTGAATCATCTCGATTCGCTTCAATAAAGCAAATGCTTGCTGCGACGTGAATTACATTCATTTCAATGGAATTAAAATACTTTTCATTTTGATTTTTGTACATTTATTTAACTTAATTCATTTTGAGCATTAATTTTATCTTAATAGAAAACTGAATTTAATAATAATAAGTTACCAGCTAATAAGTTATTACAACCTTTATTGATTCTGAGGCTGTACGTAGTTCGCCGGGTCAGCTAGTTATTAATAAAAAACGAATAATTGATGCAATACAGTTTTACGATTTAGTAAAGTTTAGCCATAGTTTAGCCAAATAGGATAAATACAAAATATACAAGAAATTTCACACAGTAATATTAAATAAATAATCTTCACTGGGCTGAGTAAACAGCCATTCCACTGCCGTTACAAGGAATTTTGTTTTAATATTGACCTTCATATTCACTGGTATCAAATTGTACCCTTTAGGTCCCATGTACAAAAAGCATCTTTTAAATAGAGTTTTATTTGGTTTAATGAAAGGTACATAAACCATAAACTTACTTAGTAAACATTGTATATTTAAATTGTTACTTGCCTTAAATTTCGTACAGAAGGCCGATATTATAGCTTTACGTACGCTAATCCGTCCATTTAGACTTGCTAATCAAGGGAAAGCAAGGATAGAGCAGGGGTCGCTAATATGGTTGTTATTCCGGAACCAGGCTACAGTTTGAGGACGTGGTGCCCTCTCCATATATCTTAATGGGGCAAGTTAAGAAAATGCACTGAATTTAATAGGATAGTAATCAGATATTATTCATTTTAGTTGAGTAAAAACTACACTGCTTCTCAAATAGATAACAGGCTACAGTTTGATGGCGTAATAGCCTCACCATCTACCTGGATTGCTTCCACCCGACACTTTTCCCAAGCTCAAATCTTAGTGACGCTATTCCATTACTCGATTATTCGATTGTTCCGCTTCAATCTCGTCCACCCTCCTATCTTCCTTCTATTACGATATCCTCGGGACCTGCCACGACTGAAATCGTAGTGGAGTTTACCGCTGAGGAGATACGTACAGTTGTGATGTTCACAATGATTTAATCATCTGCCTGGACTAGAATTCCTCAAATCCCCTTGCACAATGCGCCGAGTGCTATTAACCTAAACATCTAGGCGTCCTCTACCAGGCGACTTCAAAGGAGCCTTCATTAGGGGCACGAATCCAAGTCCCATTTAGATTTTTGTTACCTGTTTTGCGGAACTACCTGCGTTCACCCACTCTGTAACGCCTCTGGGTTCCCTATAATTTACAATCAGTGTTGAGTTTTTGAGTGATTATAACTGAAAATAGTCTAATTATTGTGATAGTGTATGTTTTGGAGAATCTTATCATCCTCTTGAGATGAGTAACAAAATTCTACCATCCATCGCTGTTTGGATTGGGAACATAGCTTGAATAATTGATCATCTTTAATGCAATAATGGTTTTAATTAGTTTTTGTTTCTCTATTATTATTGCTATAATTCCAAAACAACTGCTTCATGAAGCCAATTCTGCCAGAGCATTGAGTTGTGATAAAGTAAAGGCACCTGGCAATGTTAGTTTTTAAGTAATTAAGAAATTATTGCACTAAATTATATCTATATTCTTTAATTCGATAGAAATAACGCTACACTGGGCTTTTATGACTTGAACAGTGTTAATTATGGTATGATCATCGACTGATATGTAAACTTTGTACCCGAATATTGTTTGCTCACACCTGAGGAGTGTCATCTCTGAAAGCAAAATGTTCAAACAAGCGCAAAAACAACGAAAAACACAATGTTTTTTGGTCTCAATCGTAGAGGAATCTCCTTGACATATCCTTCCGTGTTTAACTCTTCTATTCCAATGAATACCCTGTGCGTCTTTTTTTAAGTATTCCACCTTATTTTGTTGTTATGAAAGTTCTTCGCAGCCAGGCCCGGTACTGAATCTGCTGAGATGCTGCTAGTGATAACCACGAGTACGAAAAACTTGTGACGATTGAATCATTCGACTCGGTTGGAATTCTAATCCATATTCACCCAATGTAGTGATTTTCGCTAAATAGGCTCTCCATGTCCTCTCTTCCAGTTTGATGAAGACTATGGAGTGAGAAGGCGTTCGTATGTGGTTCTGTGTCTTCAATGACGCCAAGTATTAGTGTGCGATGTCATAGTTCCCTCAAGTTATTTATTTATTTAACGAAGTCCAAAAACAGCACAAGGCCAATTACAAAGGACACATAATGAGTAACGAAAACATCCAATAAATAGCAAACAAAACATAAACAACAATGAACAAAACAATGTTCAACAGTAATATCAAGTAAATAACATGGAAATGAAGTGTTCATGGGATGGAGAGAGGAGTAGAGAGAAAATTAGGATGGAGATGGTGCACGATAGATGAGGGATGAAAAAAAGCATCAAACTTGGGAACACATTTTGAAAAGGAGTTAATGAAAGAAGGGAAGTTAGAAGTGGTTTCGGTGTACAGGTATTTCATTCAAGGTACTCCAGGATCTAGCCATATGATTTCAGCGGAGTCACCTGCCTAGGAAATAAGTTCTCCAGGATCGAGCCGTATGATTTCTGCGGATTTGCTTACCGAGGAAATAAAAATGAAGTGTCTTCTATGATGCTAAGTATTAGTGTGTGATGTCATAGTTCCCGCAAGTTAGAATTTGTTATGGTGTCCTAGCATTTCATGAAATACCTGTACACCGAAACCACTGGAGGGAACTAAGACATCGCGCACTAATACTTAGCATCATAGAAGACACATTATGTTTATTTCCTAAGCAGGTGACTCCGCAGAAATCATATGGATCGATCCTGTAGTTCCTTAATGTACTCCAGGATCGAGCCATATGATTTCTACGGAGTCGCCTACCGAGGAAATAAACATACTGTGTCTTCAATGACACTAAGTATTCGTGTGCGATGTTTTAGTTCCCGCAGGTTAGAAGTGGTTATGGCGTACTAGTATTTCATTCAAGGTTCTCCGGGATCGAGCCATTTTTTATGGGTTCGTTCGTTCTCCTTCGAGTTAGGAGACACGGTTTAGTGCGCAGGTATTTCAATTAAGGTACTCTGGGAAATTTGCGTGTAAAAGTTATTCCAATGAATCCATTCCACCAGACCAAGTTCTTCGGATCTATGAAGCGTCAGTTTAATCGGCAGAGAACGTGTTGGTAATTTCATTAGTATTTCTCATTAACAGTCATCAACTTAAAGATTGGCTACCCGCAGAATACTCTCTGAAACTGTAAAAAATGCATGGGAAAGGAGAATGTCGGTGGTTTTATTGTTTATTGACTTAAAAAAAGCATTTGATACCGTCGATCATAAGATTCTACTGAGTAAGTTATATAACATGGAAATTAGAGGAACAGTTTATGAATGGTTTTCTAGCTACTTAAAAGAAAGGAGTATTAGAATAAAAATTAGATATAATTATGTTAGTGAACCGGCCTTTATTAGCACGGATGTTCCCCAAGGTTCAATCCTGGGACCATTGTTATTCTTAATTTATATTAATGATATATTTAATGTCATTAAACACTGTACCTTGTTATTATATGCAGCCGATGCATTGCTGATCTATAACCATATGAATTTTGAGGAAGCAAAAATGGAGCTGGAAAAGGATTTTAAAAACTTTTTATACTGGACACATGACAATAATTTAGTTGTCAATGAAAAGAAATCTAAGGTTATGCATGTTGTTCTAAAGAGCTTTGGGAAAAAAATACTAAAGATTGCTAAATATACACATAAATGCCTACATGTAAACTTAATGAATTGTAAATGTCCCATAATAGAGCAAGTTACAACTTATAAATATCTGGGTGTAATAATTGATGATTCCTTTAGATTTAAAAACCATATGATTGCAGTAAATTCAAGATTAAGAAGGATTGTATACAAAATGTACTACCTCAAAAGTCTATCACCCTTTTCTGTACTAAAATTAATATATTGTGGATTAGTCGAGAGTTTACTAAGGTATGGTCTTACAATATGGGGTAATGCAAATAGTGTATACTATAGATTATTAATAAAAAAGCAAAATAAGGTTATTAAAGCCCTTTATGGAAAAATAGATTAAAAAGATATAAGCAAGGAAGATATGTATTAATATTTAGGTGTATTAAGACTAGATAAATTATACAGATTTATTATCTTTCAAGATAATTATTTTTGCAATACATATAAAAACATCCGTCCCATACAGAACTCTGAAAGGTTAAGAACTTTTAGAAAGTATATGGTACCACTGAAAAATACTAAACCGGGTAATGATACCTTTGCAATAATTGTGCCTAAACTTTATAATAAAATACCAGAAGAGTTAAAAACATTAAGTACAAAAAGAGAAGTAAAAATAAGGATAAATGAATGGTTGTAAAATGAATAACTATGTCTCTTTGTAACATTAAAACACATATTTGAAATATCCGATCACTATAACGATGACACCTGCTGACAAGCCTTTGGCATAACAGGACCAAGATTTGAAAATACAATTGTATTCAAAATAAAAAAAAACACATCGTAACTTTTTTACATGTATTTTTTTTCTGTTATCATTGCCAACATTGCCAATGGTTATTATTATTATTTGTCGCAAGTAACAATTTTGTTATTTTTTGTACTTTTTTTGTACTTTTTTTGTACCTACTTTTAATATTTAAAATACAATAAACATGATTATTCATCATTGAAATAAAAGGGGCCGTATATTCGTAGTGTGTGCTCATTAAGCTTGCTCGTCCTGCATATGCTGAATTGTCATTTCTCTTATTTTCTTTCCTACTCTTGGTAATACTTCTTCATCGATGGTTCTTTCTATCCTTTTCGTCTTCTTTTTTCGTCTATAGCAGTGGAAAATTGTGTGGATTCGGAGGAATCTAATGCATCAAAGGGGGGAAGGGAAGACAAACGAGATAGTGCTTGGTACGAGTGTCTACATCTATGTACTACCTTACGAGCCGCTGCATGGGCATGTGAAGGAGGGTGTTAGGTCACAAACCGTGTAAAGATGTAAGATTTGAGAGGATGAAATGGTTTGGTGGAGGAGAAAAGAGGAGAAATGAAGTGGTGACCTGTATTACTGGAATTATTGAGTGGAGCTCGGTTTTTATTGTGGTCGCTCATCATGCGCGGAAAAAACGAGTTCTTGTACCTATCTGTTTGGAAATGTATCTATCTTATTTTATTGCTTCTGTCAGACGTAGAGATGTAGGGGGGCGTCCTGATAATATTCTCTGTGTCGCTCTAAAACACATCAGTTCTGAATTTCTCAAGCGAGCTAGCCCCAGCGTATTGCCTCCGAGTCCATAAGGGCTCCCACCTTAGTCCCTAGAAGTTGTTAAACACTATATGTTCGCTCGTAGCAGTATATTGGTATAGTATAATGGTAGGGAGAGGAAGCCTCTTGAAGAGAGTAGGCTGTGGCAGTGTAGGTGGTTGTAACTGGCGATGACGGGTGAGGGAATACTTAAGGCCATGATTGAGGGGACGAGTTGGGTAATTTGGAGAAGGAAAGGAAGGGAATTGGTGTTATGGATAGTGTGAAGAGAAGGTTTAAGTGTGGCGAGATGGAGAGAAGTCAATATGTAGAATCTGTTGCATTCTAACTGGGAGCTGATGGCGGGACTTCTTCATCCATTCAAACCCGCCGTTTTCTTTTGGCTACCTTAATTAATGACTAATGAAGCTCAAATGATTTCGTACTGTCTACTAATTTTATTTCACCCCTTGCTACACGTGTTTCGACTGACTAGCAGTCAATGGAAGGGTGATATATTTTTCTATAAAATGAGACCAAATTCATTGATTTCTAAGTAAAATGATCAGTGCAGGATTTACGTATAAGCTACACAAGCTATAGCTTAGTGCCCCACCTTTTTTTGGGGGCCCCCCAAAATAATTGTCCGATTGAGCAATTGTCATGTATAGGTACTTAAATATACATCAGTCTCAAGTGCATAGAAAGTGACAAACTACGCAGTTTATCATTTGATAATGTCATCAGTGACTTTGCTCTGGCAAAGGCAAGAAAGACAATATTTTAGTTTAATATAATTCCTTAATCCTTATAACATTTTTCAAGAGATTAGATGATAAGCCTTCGTAAATTGTGCCTTTTAAAAGAACTTTTGTTTCTTTTTACCAGAGTTTGCATTTTTAAGTTTGTTATGAGTAAAAATGATTTTAACTGAAAGATTTATTATTTCACCATCTATATGCTTCTTAATTATATTTCAGTTTAACCCTCTAGGTATCCGAAAACCATATTTGGCACTGACATAGAATATCTGGACTTATAAAGGGGCCTATATCTCAATTAGCTTAGGGCCTTATCAAGTCTAAATCCAGCCCTGAAAATGATATTTCGCTCAAACTACCTTAAGGCATTCACTCCCCCTGCCTGGAATCTCACGCATGTGCCGCCGTGCTCGCCTGGTTGTTTTTTCAAGGAGCCTTTAGGGGATTTTGGCGCGGAAAGAAAAGCGCTGGTGAGAGAGAGAGCGATTGGGGACTCGGGAGTGGAAGTCTTCGAAGGTTTGGTATGTGTCCTTTTGTGTTCATACATTCATCCGCGCGCTGTTTCCGTTCTTCTCTCTAAAGTGCTTTTTTGTGCCGCTGTTCCTCCTCCTGTTTTCTCCCGCCTCCCCCCATCGCTGTCATCTCTCTACCCTCTGGTGTAAGTATATGGGTTTGTTCCCGCGTCCAAGAGGATTTAGTGCGTGTATGTGTGAGTGGGTTGTCCCTTGTCGTAAATATGTATTTTTTTTGTTGTTTTTCCTTCTTCCATTCCTTGCCCAAACGCCCTGGCGGGCCTCGTGGGCGTTTCTCTTTCTCTGGGAAAGAGTGCTGTGAGAGTAAAATAAAAGGTGGATTTTTGTTATTAAATGCGCCCGTGGTAGTCATTTCTTAGTTTTTATTCCGCTTCTTTTTCGCGTTCCGGGCTAGCGTTACGTTTGTTTTTTTTTGTGCGGGTGGTGGGGGATGCCTTAAATCATGTCCGTGCTCATGCTTTTCTTGATGTTTTATTAGGTTTTGCGCCTACAATAGCATCCTCCGGGGCCTTGCCGTGCCCGAGGTGGCATAATGGAATTTGAATATTTTTTTTCTTTTTTTACTCTTCGCCTTTCGCGTCATTCTGATGCTCCCCGCAATATTTCCAGAATTTTTAATCCAATTTAGTTTTTTACTCGCCTTTCTGGTTTTTATACACACGCGTTCCTTCTGGACCTTCTGCTCGTCCACTTGTGTGTGCCGCAAGGCATTTTGCTTCGATAATGGTCGCCATTGGATCGTGATTTAGCTTTGAAACGTTCCGGGGTACCCCAAGTGCGCATAATAAGCCCAAGATTTTTGCTCTCTTATTATGCCTTTCAAAACGTGACACTGACATTTTTCTGTGTGTGTCTCTCTCAAATCGCTTTCTTGTGCATGTTTGGAGAGTATTCACGACCGATGATCGTTTTTGCCAGGCTCCTCCCTCCTTGATTTGTGGTTGCTTTTCTACGATATTGAATTGAAAAGGGGCCTGCATGGAAATGTCCGTGAAATATGTTTCTCATTTGCGTGCTATAAATTTCGGGCGGACAAAATTCAAGCCTAAATCTCCTTATTTATGAATTTGAAATGCAAATACGAGCTGTAATCTTTTGGTCGAAAACCTCTCTATCTTTTTTCTTCTTAAAAATACTTCTTGATTCAAATTTGACGAATAACGGAGCATCTTTTGAGTATTTTGGAGCACCTTTGGATTTTTAGAAAAAATTATGCTTGAAAAAAATCCCCCCCTCTTCCGAAAAATCTGCGTATTTTTTGTGAAAAAAGGCCCTCTGCCTGAGGACGTGTCTCTGGCAGGTCCCATGCCTACCCCCTTTACCAATATTTTATTCTCATTCTTCTCGCACCCCATTCTCAGCAATATGCGTTCTCGATTCCATCATGGCCAACACCATCACATTTCTAGTGGCCCATCATCCACTTTTCGCCTAATACTTCCCAACCCTTTTTCCCGTCCTCATTTTTACCACGTCAATATCCTTCTATAATGGCTGCATGTGTCACTCTGATAGCAGGCCTTTGTTTCTGCTCGACAGGTCTCGAATCTTAGTGATATTCCGCTCAGTTTTTATAGCGCTTTATTTGGTTTCGATGCTTAACTCATTGGATGTGTTGGATATTAGGGGAGGCGACCGACTTATATGGTCATTTATACCGAAGGGTACAGGCAAGGGTGGAGAGAAACCCGGCGTCAGAATTAGCTTGCTCTAAACGAAAGGCGCCAAGGGGACCACGGTTTAACGACTCATCCGATTGACGGAGTACTGCATTTGAAGTGCCCTCAAAAAGACATTCAAGTAGGGATCGGGTATCCTCTGAAACATATCCTCCTCTGGCTGGGATTTGAACCCTGGGAGACCTCACCACTATAGTCCAATATATATACATTCATTTGCAGAACTGTTTCTCCCTCCACTTCACCCATATTCCGTCAAATATTAATTTCTTTACTTATCAATTTTCATTTCAAATAAAATTTCACTAATTAACTTTTAAATTTTGACGGTTGCTTGCTTATCCAAAAAAGTTACTTATATCCATTAATCTAGTTAAAATATTTGGAATTGCTCAATTACTGACCATAAAATGTAAAGAACCCTTGGCTGTGAAGAAAGGGGACGATTATATGCCCTATTCAACACAGGAAAATTACCTAAATATATCCAATAAATTCTAGTGTTTGCAGTGTTTAGGCCAGAAAAATACACCACTGGAGAATCCTACCACTCCCAACAGAGAAGGAAATGAGAACCAGGAGGTAGATGAGGTGAGTTATCAACTTTAAACACGCAAATGCGTCCACGAATGGGGTAAATAATTAGCAGAATTCATCACCAAAATGACCACACGAATAGGAAAATATTTCATGATGACAAAGAATGGAACGTTTTACAGAAAAAGGGATTCAAAGCTCTGTAAAAAAACTTTTAAAGACATTATTTAGAGTGTAAGAACTATTTTTTAAAAATAGTCTCACCTCATTCCCGCCTCACCCGTTCTCACCCTTTACTCCACATGCCCATAGGTTATTTGGCATAGGCAACCGTACGAGACAACTGACGGCTAAGGTCATTTGAGCCATAGGAGATAGGTAAGGGAGGAAGGGTGGATAGAAACCCGGCGTCGGCATTAGCCTTCTCTAAACGAAAGGCGCCAAGGGGACCACGGTTTAACGACTCATCCGACAGACGGAGTACTGCACTTTAAGTGCCTTCCGCAAGACTCTCAAGTAGGGATCGGGTTTTCTCTGAAAAATGTCTTCCTCCGGAGAAGATTTGAACCTTGGTCGTTCGTATGGTTAGCCAGTACTCTAGCCATCACACCAACTCGATCCGCGCTTAACTCATCATCATTATCATCATTGGTCGTTCAATTCTAGGATTGGTTTCTGCAGCTCTCCATCTTTTACTATCTAATTTTAAACTCGATTAATTCTGGCTTAACTTTGTGAAAATCAATTCTAAAGAATTCAAATGCGATATGGTACTTTTTTCACAGTTTTTTATTTCAGGTCGACCGGTTTCGTCACATAGGCGACAACCTCAGATGGTGATGATGGTCATCATAGGCGACATCATCAGATCACACCTGATGATGTCGCCTATGTGACGAAACCGGTCGACCTGAAATAAAAAACTGTGAAAAAAGTACCATATCGCAATTGAATTCTTTATCTAATTTTAGTTTCCTTCCTACCTGGTTGTTCTTGTTTTTCAATTTCTTCTGTGTTTGTCCTCTGTATTTATCCCTTCGCCCTCGTCTTGGTACTTTACCTTATAGTTTTCGCTTTATTATATTCCTCACAAGCTCATTATGCCTCAGGGTATGCCTAATCCACCTCGATAATGTTTTCTGTGTTGTCTTCTACCCCTGTGGATTACTGTGGCATTTACGGGACCGGATGTTCTCGACTGCCAGACGTACAATGTAACAAGGAGTCTCAAGTCGTGCCCTATGCGCCACAGCCCGAGAGGTGAAGTCGACTTGGAACACAAGGTGGTGCTCGCTCCTTTTTACTGATTCTGAGTTTACCGGGGCTAGTTATTTTCATTACGAAGTCACCCGCAATTCACATATTTATAGCGCAGGCAAATCACTCTTCCGGAAATCAAGGGATCCAGATTCGAGTCCCGGTCAAGGCGGATGATTTGTCCGCTGAGGAATTTTGCATACATATGTGCATTGCGGGTGACTCCGTAAAGTAAATCCGTCCCGGTAGACTCAAAATCAGTTTCCGTGGGGTTTTCCGTAGATTCCTTTTCTCTTGTACTCTTCTGAATGCTTCTTTATATCTTATTTTATCCATCCATGCGATCTACAGCGTCCTCATCCAACACCCAATTCGGAAGCTTGTAGTCCTTTCTGGTCTGTTTTTTTTTCAGTGGTCCATGCTTTCGATTCATAGGGTGCCACGCTCCACACGAATGTTTTGTCGTACTGCTCCGTCGTATGTAATCCAATATTTACGTTACGGAGTCACCTGAAGTGCACATATTTCTAGCGAAATTCGACGGAGGAAAAGCAATTGGCTGGAAATCGAGGGATCCGGGTTCGAATCCCGGTCAAGGCGTATGATTTTTTTCCATGTAGATTTTCGTATAAATATGTGCATTACGGGTGCATTATTTTAGCACTGTAGTCGCCTTTGCGTTATGAGTGCTTTCTTAGCTTGGGCTATTCTCCGCTTGATGTCCGTCGTACTTTTTCCGCCCCAGGTGATAGTATTTCTGAGGTGTGTGAAGGGATCCTATTGCACTCATTTCTCTCCTTTCAGGGCGACATCTACACTCAGCTTTTCTCTATGGTATACTACTTTCACACTGATGAATAAACATGGATATCGACCCACTTGCTACGCTGTTAGTTTGATTCAATCGCAGGAATGTACGAGCGAAGTCACGGATTTGAAATTCTAATCAGATGATGTCACGGACCATGCGAACATTTCACTAGCCATTTAATCATGACAAACTTCATTAGCGTTCCATTTTATGACATCAAATTATCAATCATTTCTCATGAATACTATTTAATTTAACCGCATTCATTTGGGATATAACTTGAATCTCTGACGGGAACATGTACATCCTTACAATCAGAGTGAAATATGGGGTACAATGGCGAAAACGACGATTTAACGTTAGCACGGCAATTCATTCTGAGTCGATACCTTTGCGATTCTCACAGCGATCGATATCAATGAGGTTCCATCCAATTGACCATGTAATTACATAATTTTAAGGCGACGCATCATATCTGCTCGACCGGTCGAATTTGTAATGATTTCCGTACCCGATTAATTGCTAAAAACATATGTAATCAGCGTGATATTTCCAAATTGTAAACAATAAACCTTTGACAAAGAAGATCTGAGAAATCCTCTTTCTCCGATTTCTCTCCTCCCAAGGTGACTTCTACGGTGTCATCAGTGTGTAAAAAATACATGCACAGGTATTTTTTACTTTATGATGTTGAATGTGACACATGAATTAATTCCTCTTCTCATGATTCCTCCCGACGTCGGCTATCACTCCGTCCTGTGGTAACTGAGAGAGCTCCTCCATTTTCTCGATTCGGCCCATTCCATAGTGTTTCTTAGTCAGGACATGAACTCTGGATGAAATATGAAGACGAAGGCAATAAGAGTGTTTTAAGAAGGATGTAATAGCGGATCACATATAGGAGAGGATACTATACGATATGCCAGAATTAGGATGTTAGACTAATGGCTGTCTAAAAACCTAACAATCAGCCGGTAGAGTTCGCAAATGAATTGAAATTTGTGCCTGAATGTTTGACCCCGCGCTTCCATGCCTAAGCGTGAGTACCTGTTGTAATAAAGAAAAAAGTTCGCCGTGCAACTTTTAGTTTTTATGCATATGAGGGCACGGCTTATTTTTATTCTTTATTTCATGGATGATATTGTATTTTGAGAGAATAGCGCTAGCTGAGGAGGTGTTTAGTTATAGAAGGGAGCTGATGACGGGGACCTTGGGTAAGGATTTGAAGAAGAGGCTGGTGAAGAGCTTGATATGAGCGTTGTATGGTGCAGAAACGTGGACCCTCAGAAAGGAGGACGAAAATAGGCTGCAGGCATTTGAGATTTGGACGTGGAGAAGGATGGAGAAGGTTAGGTGGACGGAGAGGTAGACCAACGAGGAAGTTCTTAAGATGGTGGCGGAGGAAATGAAACCTCTTAATGAAATTCGAGATCGAAAGAGTAGGTGGCTGGAAGATGTAATGAAGGGTGGGTTGTTGAAGAGTGTGATAGAGGGAAGTATGTCGGATAAGCGGGGAAGAGGAAGAAAAAAAAACGGGATCTATGCTTTCGGTGATCTTACTGCCAAATTATTTAAATATGTGGACGCGTCCTGTGGATTATTCTTTTCGCTGAAGGTGGGAGTTATCATGCTGTCGTCGACTTGATGTCTTAAATATGGTATAAGTCGCATTTTATCTTCAGGCCCATTTCATCCCGTATCGCAAGGATTCGATTCAACAGCTTCTGAAGACCCTGGAGGCTACCACGCGCTTCAGTGCCTGAGCGTGAATACCTCTTGTAATAAACAAAAAAGTTCGCCTTACGGCTTTTAGTTTTTATTCATATGAGTGCACGACTTATTTTTATCATTTATTTCACGGATGATATTGTTTTCGGATTCTTTCCTCTATAATCTCGTCGATATCCTGTCTCCATCCCCGTAGCGTTTATCCAGGAGTAATCCGCCATTCATAGCATCGTTTTTCCTTGAAATTCTCCGTTTGCCCATCCCTTCCTTATTTTCGACCCCATTTCCCATTTTCCCCCACCCCCCTCCGCCCACCCCTTCTGTTCTCAGGCAGCATCCCAGCTCCACTTCATCTTCCCTATTCTCCGGCCGCCCACTAATGCACTTATCTCGCTCCTCTCTTACCCCCGCCCCTCCCCGCCGCAACTACCCGAATTAGTCCCTCTCATTTTCGCTCCCATCACCCTCTTCATCGCCGACGTGTCAATTTCCTATCGCTATCCTTCTCCTTTCTCTCTCTCTCGAAACCCTTTTAAAATACCCCTGCACTCCTTCCCCACTTTCAGTAGTCCCTTACAATCAGATTTTTCCCCTCTTTTTATTTCTCTGCCGCAAAGCGGGGGCATTATCGAAAATTTGGTTTCGCCTCTTCCCCTCCCGCCTATTTCCTTCTCTCTCCGGTTGTAGTCCGGGAAAATACTTTTCCGTCTCTCGATAAAATTGCATTTCTTCAAATGACTTACGTGATCTCAATGCGTAGAACAGCTCGAAATTTTGAAGCAATGTCGTGAGCCTGATGTTATTCTCATCAATGAGTGCCTGTTACCCCCCGCCCATCAATTCCCCAAACCTCTCTTCCGCTTTTGTAAAATAAGCATTCTTATACTCTTCCAAATGTCATCCTTGCCCCCTCCCCGCTTTTACTTACGGTTGGATATATCCTTTAGGTGTGCTATTTTCATCAACTGGCGTTGATATTCGTGTATTGAACCCTAGGTCTTGGTGTATTTTGTTTTTTCAGTTCATGAATGATTCCTCATTGCAATAAAATTTAGGGTCTGAAGATGCAAAGTTGGCGAGGATAGTGTTTTACAAGGAAAGGTCTTTTCATGCAATTTTTGTCAGTGTCTAATTTATTACTGAAATGAAGTGTTTGCCTATTTATGTGGAAACAATAGTGAAGGTTTAAAATAACGTAACTCAATCGTATTAGCGATTATAAACTTTCTTCGGTCCTTGTTGGCCGAGTCAGGTTGTGTAGTTCGAGTGTGACCATTGACAATTTTGAGTACCGTAAATGTAAGTAGGCATCACTTCGTAGGTATTACTTTTGCAACCGTTTCAATACACTACGAAGAAGTCTTAAAACACGTGTCGATGTTTTTCAGAGTGAATGCAAGTATCGGTGTCACCAAAAATAATTTAATGACGGTCGTGCGGTTGAACGATTAAACAGCTTTATGTTTGAAAGAAATCTTATTTTATTATTTTATGTGATCATTTATTTTACTTTTTAGGCGCTAATATCTACCTTCATTATGATTCACCGCATCTGCCTTTTATTCACAGAGGAAGGCATTTGTTTATTAAGGTTCCACCTTCACCATTACTTGTTTATGATTGTTCAGGAGGAAGGAATTTGTTCATTAAGGCACCATCTGTTAGATACACTTTTGAGGCATGCTAATAGTTCGGATTTGGTTGTGTTTTTGCCCTAGTTGGTTGTTTCGATGACTAAATACTCGTCGCGCGTACTATTTCATTGGGTATTGCATTGCGGCATTGGTTAAGATATATTCTGTGGTGTCTTCGTGGTGCCTTATGAAGGGAATTTCAATTACTTTGAAGCACTCGAGGGGAGAGTCAAAGGTGTCTCACTCCGAGAATGCCCTAAAAACAAATTCTCCCCAAAAAAATTCGAGTGAGACAGACAGGAGGAAATCAAGTATATTAAATTACCACCAAAATTAAAGATAATGTATTTCAGCAGCTTAACACATACAAACAAGTAAGGGTCAGCCAACCTGTACTTTGACGTCTAAGTTTCAAATTCAAACAGCAACTACTCGAGACAGCAAGACAGCAAGAGTAGAACCTCTCAAAACCACGGTCTATCTCAAAAGACCGATTAGCAATTTCCGTCGAAGGAGGGGAAGTTCAGACGGCGGGAAAGTGGAAAGGGTAGCAGAGGAGAAAGAGGCGATTGGTTACCTCGGAGGGGAAATTTCAGCAAGGTCGAAAAGAGAAAGTTGTGGATGGAGTAAGGGGGAACAGGTGATTGGCAGTCTTGGAGGGGAGGTAGTTTTATGGAATGGGAAACCATGCGGTGTAGGAATGCAATTGGAGAAGGGAACTACTTTTTGTCTCCGTTCGCGGATTCCTGGTATGAAACCGATTTGCGCACGACTGTTGCCATATCACATTCTCGTATTCTTCCGTCTCCAACTGCTATATAAACGAGAGTAGTTCCTCGGGAGGGCGGGCTGGAGACTGCGAGCTGGAGACTGCGAGCTGAAGACGATGAGGGCAGAAGACGCTGAGTTCGCGAAGACGGCTGGAGTTTCGCGAACGTCGTGGGCGCGCCCGACGCGCCCACGACACTTCGCGCTAAGTCCTTCGGCTAAGTCCGGAGGATAAATAGTCCGCAGAGGATAAATTGTCCAAAGAGGGGTAAATGGGGGGGGGTATGCCCAAAAAATGCTACAGTGTATAACGCTGACCCTTGGATAGATTTACCCGTGGGCCTTTTGGTGTCTTTCATGTATCGTCTATACGAAGTCTATCGTCTATATTCGAACTATACGTTTTAATTTCACCAGCTATAGGACACATGTCATAAACATTGCATTATTAATGGTGCAATAATATAGTTTTATATGATAGAAATGGTAAGTAATTAAATGAAAATATCTAAGTAAGTCTTTAACTTGACTCATGTTTTTCGCGCGGTACATTTGAAACTCCTTTAAAACGGAAGGTTTATTGTGATCCCGAAGAATTCAATGCGGTGACAACATGATTAATTTTCAAAAATAGTTGAGAAAACATACAAACTACACTTTGTTAATTTTTTTACAGCATTTTAGTGTTAGAAGTCCCTCATTTTGTAAGTAATGTCTCTCTCGAGTGCATGTACGTACCATTTCCAATTTAAAGGGCTGGTATTTTTTAGCAAATATCTCTGATAATAATGTGATAAGGGGTTGAATTTTTTATGTCAATCAGGGTGGCGATTGTCAGGAAAAACCTGGAATTGTCAGGGAATTTTGAATTTCTGGAAAAGTCAAGGAATTCTCGTAACAGTCAGGGAGAAACTGGAATAGGAATTCTCGTT
The DNA here is from genome assembly GCA_963169105.1 of Ceriagrion tenellum. Classification (NCBI taxonomy): domain Eukaryota; kingdom Metazoa; phylum Arthropoda; class Insecta; order Odonata; family Coenagrionidae; genus Ceriagrion; species Ceriagrion tenellum. The sequence goes on from OY720644.1 coordinate 80,477,398, forward strand.
ATTTTTCTACAGTTACGTTTATCGGCCAGTATTTCCCGCCCTTTATTTCACCAACTAAAACTAACGTCCGTCGCAACGTTAATGGAATAAGCGCCATCAATCCGTGGAGCATTCAGTTGTGAATCTTAGTTATTGAGTTGTGAATCAGACGTACATTGTATCCCTTTTGAATATCCTTATTGCAATATATTTGCCTAGTTGAGTTAAAAATCCTGATCACAATGTATTACGCTCATCACAAGGATTCCGAGGCTATGTTGTTTGGAAAATTTTACCTCTCCTTTTTTTTAACTCCCGAAACTCTCGTCGAGAGGTAGCTGAGCAGACTAGAGGAGCAGGTAGAGGAACACACTAGCGTATGGTAAATACATGCTTGCAGTTCTAAAAATACGAGACGATTATTAGAAAATTTAGAAAATTCAAAGCTGCCGTAGAAAATTTTATTCAGCAGAAAAAAATATTTCAATAATAGGTGACCTTTTGGCGATCGGTCGGGGAAATTGGTAAATCCATCAGGGAAAAGTCAGGGAAAGGTCAGGGAATTTGAAAATTGGAATTCAGTAGCTATCCTGTTTGAGATTTATTTAATATTTTTTGCGGTGGAGACAACAGCATCTTATGGGTTGAGTTGATAGCAGTAGTAAATTATTCTATTTTTCAATATGAATTTTACCAGATTTTTTTACCAGATTTTTTACCAGATTTTAACAGCCATTTTTTACATCAGTAATTTTTTGTGCAGCGGCATATTTATCCTTTTCAATTAAGGTTTCCTATACGCTTACTCTCTTTGTTAAATCTAAAATAAAAGGTTTATATTTATTATTCAACCGAATGATTGTGCTACACGTATTGACTGGTTGGCATGGGTTATGGGTCCCATAACTGTATTGAATACATATTTGTCCATCATGCAACTAGCCATTAGTCGTATAAGATTACAAACTTCTGAATAATAAGAATAACACGTACAAATTTGCTCAACTCCTCATTTAATTATATAAACACAAGTATGAAGCGTGTGACTATCGAAATTCCTCGACCTATCGATGACCAACCCTCGGACATCTCGAGTGCCTCGGTGGAATACCATCGATATCACCCAAGTCCACTTAATTTTGGGTCAACAAGTCCACTCAAGTAAGGACCCATCACTTAAGTGATGATAGGGCGTCTGAACGGTGCTTTTTAAGTGAAAGGTGCGATTAAATGTTCAATTAAAAGGTCATTGTGGACGTGACATAACAGTATTTGTCCTTCATTAACAGTAGTACACTTGGGATTTATGTCCTTCTACTTCAAACGTCATTTCCCGTCGTATCTTTTAAGAGCTTAATAAGGTAATCAGTATTCATATCCCTGGCGGGATGCGAACACGTGATATATTAGTTGGGAGGTCGACACGTTCTCAACCTGGCTAAAGTGGCTGGTGCCAACCATTAATCCCCGCAGTTGTGATGTTCGCATGTTTGGCCATCGTCCATTTTCTATAATTATGGCGTATTTCGTCCTCTGGTTCCGCCCGCGGTCGACCATTCTCCTTGAGTTGTCCTGTGCATTGATGAGGTGGTCTCCCGTATTGTGAGAGCATGTTGACACATTTTGCTAGTTTGTTTCTGCTGTCAATACTCCGACCGTGCGTCAGCGAGGATAAATATTTTTGTTTTATCCTTTTTTGACCAATCTTTGTGCTTCATTTCTGATTGAGCGTAATGAACTGCGACAGTGGGTTATTTTGTATCCTGTCAAGTCGAATCGTTACATATCGGGCCGTGGTCACCGTGATAATTCAGCGCCCAGGGACGAACTTTCATTTTTTTCCAATACAGGTCGATATCGTACTGGGTAATGCTCCTGATTGCATCCTCATTAGGCCATAAATCTCCAACTTTTTTTTGCGTCGAAGCGTGGGGAGCTCAGAGCTTGTGGTGGAAATTAGGTGACGCGAATGTGTGTTAAATTCGCTTTTCCTTCGCTACCTTTCCGCTTGCCGAGTTGTTGGTAATGTCAGTTACATAATCATATGCAATGCCCATTAACTATTCACGAAGTCACGATCAAATTGAAAGTTTGTACTCTCTCTCATTGTTTGCCGCTCTTGAGATTTTACAAATGGAATATTAAAACAGTTTCGCTGATGTAATTAGCATGGTCAACTTGATAATCACTACCGTGCTAATCCCTTTTGTGTTAATAAATATGAAATTGATTTCGCGTTAAAGTTAATATTTGCCACCCATAATCCTTCATCTGTAATTATTCAAAATTTAATGGAAAAGACTGATAGCAGTGCTTTTCGGACAAGCCGTTTGATAGGTGCAGCTCTTGATATTCCCCGAAGCCTGTCATCATCATTAAGTGCTTTAATGCATCAGAATGAGGATTGGCGTTTTAGGACGAATTTGCGCGTAGAAAATTGACAAAAAACTTATTTTTGTATTAATTATTTGCAATCAGAGCGGTCGATTTGTTCCTAAAGGTCACTTGGTGCAGCTTTTCGAAGTACTGCATTCATTCAAAATTAAAAATATTCTGTATTTACAACCTTTTACATCCCGCCGATTTTTTAAAATTAGTTGTCCGTTTATACGTGATTACCCGTATTATTCTGCGCACCGAACACACAGTCGCCGCAAGCCGCAGGTTTTTATTGATTCCATTGGCCCGATTTGGTTAGTATTTTCATCACCTGGCGTGCACCGATTGGCTCGCTAATCGTCGCAGTTTTTCCCTAATAATTCTCTCCTGTCCTAATCCTATTAGCCGTCCCGCGTTTAATCCAATTATTCTGAAGTTTTTGTAAAAATGTCAGTTCGCGAAAAAATTATCACCATTCCCATCGTCAAAAACGACTGTCAGCTTTTATTGGCAGGTTTTCCGCTTTCCCCCCCATCGTGACGTCTTTCTCCATCCCCTCCATCCACCAATCCCCGTTTTATATATTTAACTCAGAAACCATCCCCCCAAAATTCACCCCCCCTGCATATCAAACCTCTATCCGATTCCGGCCCTTCGCTACCCCCTGACTGACGCTTCGCAGCCGTCAAACCCCACTCTACCGACCCAGCTATTAATCCCTAACCCGCTTCGGCGGGAAATAAAATATCGCTGGCACTTCTTCCGATGGGTAAAGTCATCTTCTCCTGTGGCACCTTCATTCTCTCCCTTAATATTCTTGCCTTTTTCCCTCCATTATCTTTTTATTTTGCTTTCATCCGTCGATGCTGTCCCGTTAATCCTGAATGGTAGGCGTTTGCCGACGTCAATTCGTCGCCCTCCCCGTGCCATTTCACTCCGCAGTTTTTGATGAGCTGTGTTCAAATCGCTTCGTTTTGCAATGTCGAGGGACGGGGAACGGTTTTTTTTTGCGGAGATCCGGCGTCAATGAGTGATCGTGTGGGCGTTGCTCAGGTCTGGGGTGGTGGGAATAGGTTGCTGTGGTGGCGTTGGAGCTCTAGGTTCCTATGCTGATGGCCCGGGTTTGATTCTATGCTGTGGCTGATGTATTTGCGGTGCAACCCCTATCTCTTCTTGGGTGATTTACTTCAAGTTCACCTTAAGTTTTTACTTCACTTTACTTCAAATGTACTTAGTTCACTTTAAGTGTTCACTTAAACTTAACTTTATGTGATTACTTAAAGTTCACTTTAAGTGTGGCATTCCGTCGATCTAATGGGACGTTAAACTGTGGGGCACTCTACGTATTTTTTCCTGACACTGGGCCAATGCTGTAGCTGTTTATTTCTTTACGCTTACTCCAATCTCCAAATTATGTTTAAAAATGCGAACGGTCAGCCATTGGCTAGACGATCTTACGAGTTGGAGATTTTTTGTTTGAGTACTTTGTGCTGTGTTGGAGTACTTGTTTATTGCTGATATGGAGTGATTTAGTAGATGCACTAAAAATCAGTGCGAGAAAGATGGAATGTAGGTTAACCTATAGAACATATAAGTATAAAAATTTTATGAGAAGATGATACTGAGGCTGTATATAAAAGTAGAGGGGCGCTACTTGGAGCAAGTATTACAATATAAGTGTAGTTCGGGGTAGGGAAATAAGTACGTAAGCGAGAACATTAGAGGAAGAACTGCCCGAGAGATTAAGAAGAAGGAGGGAGCTGATAGCAGAGAGCTGATAAATGTTTTTAAACTAAAATTTTTCCTGTTATTACTTGGTAATTCGCGTAAATTTCCCGGATGAAGTCAGACGAGGAAGTATGTCGATTTTCTCGATTTTATAAAGATGTTTTCACTGATGCAATATTTATGAATTACAGTGCTTTCCCGATTTCCCGCTGAAGGTTATTGAGCTGTATTAATATTATACCGTTTCAAGGTTACAGTTTTGTGGAAAGGAAGGAAAGCCTCTTCACTTTTACGAAATTTGACAAACAAAAAAAAGGTTTGCGGACTTCTGACCGAGAGAAAATCTTCCAGACATTCGCGTCCACTCTGCTTCAGCCTCTGCGGTGCGTAGTAAACGTTACTATTGAAAAAGACGGTTGAACTGGAAGAGTGCAACGCGCGCTTCAATTAACAGCGCAGTTGGAATGGAGGTGAGTGTTTTGGGGAAAAATTGCTCCAAAAATTACTTACGCGGGAATGACCGAGGAATTCATGCACGAAACGAAGTCCCCGTCAAATCGAATGCAAGTTCTTTCAGCCCAGTGAGATGATATCAGTAATTGCGCGGGAGTACGGATAAACCGCCGGCAATAAATCCGTACCAATGTCCCGCGTAGTTTGTGCGCGAGCGGAAAATCTGGCCAAACACGCCTTCATAATTGCCCGCGATCCATTACGATGAAGCGTTAACGCCCCTTCCCCCTAGCGGTTTCCAATGCGACTAAGTTCAGCAAAACGCGTACTGAACGATATTTCGGGGCCCGCTCCCTCCCCTACATTGCGCGACGAAGCAGTCATCTGATAAGGGGAATGGGCACTGGTGTTAATGACTGGACGCTCCAAACACTAGAACCATTTCTCAGTTTCAAGCGGGCCAAACAAAGGAAAAATTTAGTGACTCCCACGGCGTTGTACTCTGACCTCATGAAGTAATTCGCCTACGATTGTGACGAATAAAATTACTCGCTAGAATATATTTTACTTGTTCTTTTCTGCTGTTCACAACTTCCGTTATTTTTATTTTCTGTCAAAACTTGGTTTTAAGGCGAATCAGGCATCGAAAAGTTCCGTTGTGTTCAACCAACCTTTTAAAATAAGATTGACTAATGAGGCCTTTGCTCAGTAATGCATATTAATGGAAATGTTCGCGATGAATCGAATCAAGGAGATGATTAATGAGAGTGGGGTGAATATTGAGAGAGGAAGGGTTAGACTGTGTTGGTCTCTAGCTTATGTGTTGAACGAAGTTCTAAAGAGTTGTAATATTAGGTTTCTTAAGAAAAGGTAGGAGGGCGTCTGATGAAGTCGGTTAGATTGGCGGAAGATCAGGCGTTGATTAGTCGATCATCGAAGGGATTACGAGCTTCGTCAATGCTTTATAAATCCTGGGAAACACGGACTTGAGATGAATCATTAGAAAACGTAAGTATTGAGAGTCTCTTGGGCAAAGAAAGCTAGGCGGATCGTAAAATTAGGACAGGAATTGAAGCCAGGTGAGCATTGTTAATAATTGGGTAGTACGCTAGAAAAAAATGGGCATAGGAGCAAAAACATAAGGAGGATAGTGTTAGCAAAGGAGGCTGGCTCCTTGGGTTAGGCTATGTAGAGAGGGCTGGTGAAGAGCTTGATGTGGAGTGTGACGTTATATAGTGAAAAACATGGAAAAATAGAAAGGCGGGCGTTAATAGGCTGCTGGCGTTTGAGGTAGGGATTTGGAGAAGGATTGAGTAGGTGAGGTGGATGGATAAAAAGAGGATCGAGGAAGTTCTTAGTTTGGTGGACGAGGAAAGGAAACTTCTAAATGAAATCCGTGAAATGTAGGGAAGGTCACTGGAGGTAGTAAAAATGGACGATAGGTTGCTCAAGTCTGTGGTGGATGGAAGGATTCTAGGCGGAAGAGGAAGGGCAGAAAGAGAGTAGGTTTTACGGATGGGATGAAGAAGGGTAGATAGTATTCTCTAGCGAAAAAGGAAATACTATATGTAGATAGGACCCTGAAATTGTAGAAAATTGGTTTGACAACAGATGCCTGTATGTAAGAGAAATGAAAGAGGTATGCTGTAATAGTACACTATTTCGGGTATTATTTTAGGAGTCAGTAGGTTGAGTTGAGAGTCATTTGTCTTGGCCTAACAGCTATGACTACTCTTCGACCCCGAAAAGGAATGGCGTAATGGGCATATATTTATGCATGGGCGAAATACTTGGTAACATGCCAAATTTCTAAATTGATGAGTTTCATCTTACTGTGGCGTATTAAGGGACGTAATCATATAGCTATTGTCATTTGAATGAAGAGCTGTTCAATCAGCATGCATGGTTAGTTATCTTGTCACTAATCATTCTCTTGGCCCTGCCGTAGTATTTCTGCTTGCACCGCGCATCCTAAGTTAAGGTAGTTTGAGCGAGATAGTTTCCTGATCATATTGGATACCATATTCGAATTATTCGTTTTAATTTTAGCAGCTGTAGGAAGCATGAATTATATACCGCATTTTTAATAGTGAAATAATATACTTGTGTATGACTGAAATTCTAGGTGATCAAATCAAAATATCCGTATAAGTCTTTGATTTAACTAATTTTTCACGCGGTACGTTCAGAACTCCTTCTCAACGGAAGGCTTTTTGCGATTCTGGAAAAATTACTGCATCGAAAATATGATTTATTTTCTTAAATAGCCGATTGAACAAACAAAATACACCCTGTTTATTTTTTGACGAGATCTAGCTGTTGGCAATGCCTCATTTTTCAAATAAGGTGTCTCTGGAGGACGTAACCTGTCATTTCCCTTGTGAAAGGGCTGGTATTATTTGTCAATGATCTCGGAAAGTAGTTTGATAAGGGGGTTGATATTTTGGTATCTTCGGAAGAGTAAGACATTTTGCTTTAAAATGAGATCAAATTCATCGATCTCTAGGTGAAATGATATTTCGCTCAAACTACCTTAAATATTGGACGAGAATCAAGTCTTTCAATCTCCATAAATATCGGCAACTTCCTTCGCATGCTGCCTAAAGCAGATGTGTTCAGTTCAAATAACTTTGCATAAAGGAGAATGCTGGAGTCATGAAATGAAGAGGAATGCTTGTTTTTTTATTTAGGCCAGGGAAACGATACGAAATACTTTACATTCCTAAAATTAAAGTCCTTCGTCAAAACGAAATTGGGCACTCGGGCTTATTTAATATAATGAATGGGGCATTTTTTTAACTGTCCATTAGAGTGGCTGGCAAAACTAACTCCGCGGATAAAGGAAAAATATATAGCTTTCTATTAAAGACCAATATGCGGAAAGTGGTCGTGCCACCATGACAAACCACTCCCCCGTTCCAAATCCGTGTTCCACAAAATCCCGGATTTTGACGCAATAAAAAAAAAGATGCCAGAAAGACCCCTTTTATATTTACTTCCCGCCGTTCTAACGGCACTTTTAATTTATACTCCCGATAAAAAAAGTGGTAAAATAAATCAAAAAGAGCGGATCGATGCTCAAAAGGGGTCGAATGGACCGATTTTGAGGTGAAAAAAATGTAAAACCGAATCATGTTCCGTGCATACATCGCGGATGCGACGGAACCCCTCGTCGAGTTGAAATAAAACTCGACAACGCCCTTTCTCGGGGAAGATTTCATTACGAAATGGACATAAAAAGGCATCCAGGGAGTTGATCGGTTATTTGGGGAAGCCAACCGACGAATTTTGTCATTCGCTTCATTTGGGATTTGCGCGTTTGTTGACTATAGAGTGTGCAAGAGAAAGACGATGCCGATCAGAGAGAAACCCGGCGTCAGAATTATTCTGCTTCCAATGGAATACGGCCTATGGGAAATCCCAGGGTGTCTTACAGTTCAGGGTAGTTTTAGCAAGGTTTTTCTCCAGTCATAATTGAGGCCATGCTCAAAAATGAATTTTTAATTTGAGCCATAATAATAAGCGTGAAATAAATTAACAGTGAAACGTGTAAAAAGCGGACACCACCGGACCCATGAGATAATGGCCGCTTAAGGTGGTGACCACTGAATGGAGGGAAAATTTATATCGCTTAAATGTGCGGGAATTTTTTTCGTTCCCGAAAGAATCGGCCACTTAGAGAGGTTGACACTGAGACATGTTTCATAGTATTGACATTTTTGACTCAAAATGTTTGTTTTATATTGCTGATGTTCTCGTTATTTTTAAGTTGAAAGTTTATTTTAAAACTTTTTTTGACTTTTCATTTTTATGCACATGTTTATTATAGAAATTATACCAAACGCAAATTTTGTTAGCGAAATATCCAACCAGTTGTTATCCATCTATATCCAATATCTACCTAAATCAATTATGATTCAAATGTATAAACATACTTATATTAGGATTTTAATTGTCTTATTTTTCTCTTGCCGTGCGCTGAGAAATGCCTCACGAGCGAATGTTTTTCTGCAATTACGTGATAAGTACTAGGGCGAGTAATTAATTTATTTTCGCCACCCAGAACTCCCGGTCCTGGTAAAAGCTCTCCTTCGTTCTCCTTGTCCCCACCATAACGATGCATTAGACGCATCCAATATGTGAATCTCCTCCCCTTCTCTCGTCTCCCCATTCGCCTTTGCTCTCCAATAACTCTAGCAGTGTATCTCTCATCCCATTTCTCATCAGTATTTTTTTTTTAAAGTATTCCACCGGTTAAGGTAGTTTTGTTGAATTTCAGATATTTTCCCAGTTTTCTACACTTTCAGAGACCTATCTCGCTCTAGTCCTGTGATAGCTCTGTTGCGCAAGGATTTCGTGAGATGACGATCTCGGGGGCCAGGGGTCCAGTCCGGTGATTTCTCCTCCCTCTTGGTGGCCGGGAACGTTTACTAGCACACAAGGCCTTGCCTCGCCCGATGCCCGACACCCGCTCCAGTGGGCGGCGTCCCGTAGTTGCCAGGATTCAATTCACTTTGTGCGACATTCACATTTATGGGTAGTATAATAGTCGAGAGGGGACTCCCACCCCCGCTTCCCAACAGTGTGTTTCACGTGACAATATCACGGGACTACCTTTCGTCTGACTCCTACCCTTCGACCTATCTGGCATGGGTGGCCCTACCGGGAGCAATATTAATTGCTCCCGCCAGTCCAGCTCTTGGGGTCATTGGAACGCCTAAGTCCTTCCATCACGTCAAGATTTTAGACCCTCATCAGTATAGCTACCACGAAAGTGTCCTGCACAGACCTTCTAAGAAAGTAGGGTAGGCAGAGGTGAAGATGTTTAAGGAAAAAGACGCAGAGGAAGATCGGAGGCAACGGGAGGGATTGAAAATCGAAAGCCAAACTACTACGCAAATAAGGCAGAGGCTCACGCATTCGCTAAGCTCCGCAAGGCTGGTAGTTAAAATCATCCATCGCTATGACTTTAGCTGAGGCCCTATCTCGTGGGCTCATTGTGAGACGAGCTGAAATGGGATGGCTTGAAAGTGGTGAGTTATCCCAGTTCTCCAAGCGTGTGTGTTGGCAGCTGTAAATAAACTGATACCATCCTGGAGAAATCAGTAAGGTAATACTTATACTGAACAACCTTCTCTCCGCTTCGCTCGATTTTCAAAGTAAAATAGTCCATGTCCCAAATTCGTCCATGGGGAACTTTCGCGCGTGGGGAACTTACGCGAGGCCCAACACCGCCGTCACCACAAATCCTTCTTTTTTTCTATCATCACTTTCCGTGTAGAATGTATATTTATTCGGGACATTATCGTCATTGGTCGTTCATTCACGATACTGAATAAATGATAATAAATAGTAAATGATAATAAATGAATAATGAAGAAAAAGAGTCAATTTCTGTAGAAGTCCTTACGTTCTACAGAACAGCCTCTAAGGAATTTTTAGCTGGGTTGCAGCAGTCAAAACTATAGCAATTATCGACACAAACTGTTACATTTAACAGAGTATACGAATTGACAGCTTATTCAAAATTTCGCGGTGGGGGTTGTCTCATGTCTACCTAAAGCTACGCTTATCGGTGGACCGTCCCTGATAACATAAAATCTGCATGTTTGATGTGGAGCGCTAATAATAATATGATTTATTGTTCTTGGACTTTAAGATTGTCCATTAAGAACATACAGGCTTTATACAATACATTGAGCTCATATTTTACAAAAATTTATAGGGATGGGCGGATACATTTTTATAATAAAAATAATGAAAGAACTGAAAAGAAAAAAAACAACAACAGAAGTTACCCTCTTACAAGGACTTGTATATAACGAAAAAATCTTTGCTTAAATACAGGCAAAGAGACAGAATCCTTTACATCCTTTGGAATGCTGTTCCATAATCGTGCACCGACAACAGAAAAAGATTTTTGATAAGTGGTCGTTCTATGATGGGGTGTGATAAGAAAATCAGGAGCCATTCTGGTCGATATGTTTGACTTATTATTTCTAACAGAAAAAAACTGCTTCAGATAACTGGGTTGTTCATTTTTGAAAAGACAATACAGGAATGTACCAACCAAGTATTTTCTCTTGGTTTTTGCCTTCAACCATGCAAGTCGGGTAAAATAAGGGGAAATGTGATCAACTTTATTTATGTTGAAAATAAACCTTACGCATATAGTTATTAGGCGTTGGAGCTTTGCATTATGCTCTTCAGTTAGATCTTGATAAACCAGACAGCAATAATCAATAAGAGGGAAAATGAGCGTAGATACTAGATGCTTACGAGTGTGAAGTGGTGAGAGGTTTTTTGAGTTTTGAGCTGGTAGTGGATCATATTAACCTTATTGCATATGGCTAGCACATGATTCTGCCAAGACAAGTTACACATCATCGTGACACCCAGGTTTTTAACACAATTTGAATATGATATTTCGGTGTCACCAATTTTTATCTTTAGTATAGCTTTTACATCCACATTTCTGAGTAAATTTGAGGTACCAAGTACAATTGATTATGTTTTGTTGCAGGTTAGCACAAAATTGTTATTGGCAGCCCATGAGCTGATGGCTTTAACATCATAATTTACTTTGGTGATTGCATCAATCAACTCATTCTTATGTCGATGAGTGAGTCCCGAAAGATTTCCCGCCGTCCTTCCGTGCAACGAGTCGTGTATCGTCCCTACCCCGCGGGCCTTTCTCGCCTATTTCCCTCGTCCGTGGGGGTGAGCGCGAGGCAGTTGGATCGCTGCCGTGTGTGTGCGGTTTCGCCCCAGTGCGAAGGGGCTGGAAGTGTGTTGCGTAGGCAGGAGGGGAGAGGAATTAAAAAATTATAGCGGGCGCGCAGTTGGCGGATCGTGGTGGTATGGGATGGAAGCCCACTTTTTCAGGGCTCTGTTACAACAATGGGCATACCGTCTCCCCTTCCTCGCCATTCAACCACCCTGCTTTCTCTCCCTAGCGAACACTCCCGCGCTATCTTTGCGCCCTTTGTTTATTCACATCCCCCTCTCCCTACCGCGCCCTTCACGCCTCGAAATGTGTTTTTTTCTGTTTTACTCTCTCTTTCTCTCCCTGCCCCCGCAGTTCTTTTCCTCCCTCTCTCAGAGCTGCGTTCTACGCCGCTCTCACCCCTTGCCCCACTCCTCCGATGGCTGCCCTCCCCTCCTTCGACATTTCCACCTCTTGATTTATTGGCCGTAGAGCCGTCCTTTTTATTGCGCCTCTTTTTCGCTTCTACCTTCCTCTCTCTCCCCGTGCCTCTTTAAACCCCCTCAGTCATCCCTCTTCTTTTGTCTTCGCCGCGTTTACCTCCTCCAGCCTTGCCCGCCGCTCTCGCCCTTCGCACTCGATACTAATCCTTTTGCGAAAGCCTCGGATTTCCCTTGCCGTGTTATCCCCGTTTCACGCTATCACCTTCTTGCACAGATCCTGCGAGCATTAACCAGGGGTCTCTGGTTAGAACTTTGCAGTGGTCTTTCAGTTTCCTAGTTAGGGGCCCAGTTATTTCTATTTTTACCGTAATCTACTGATAGAGGTAATGTAAACGGAAAGAAGTTGATTGGATATTTCGGGAGGTGACCGGCAGCTAAGGTCATTTGCGCCATGGGAGAACGGTAAGGAAGGAAGGGTGGATAGAAACCCGGCGTCGGAATCAGCCTGCTCTTAACGAAAAGCGCCAAGGGGACCACGATGTAACGTCTCATCCGGCAGACGGAGTACTGTACTTGAAGTGCCCTCCACAAGACACTCAAGTAGGGATCGGGTTTCCTCTGAGAAACATTCCTCCTCTGCAGGGATTTGTACCCTGGCCGTCCGTATGGTTAGCCAGTACTCTAGCCACCACACCAGCCTGATTCCAAGAAGTTAATATCCTTAGATTTAATTAATAGGGCTATGTTGAGAAGCTGTCATCTTGTCTATATATAATTATTGTAAAGATGTTTGAACACTGTTTTTAGCACAAAAGTCTTTGTATCTATCAGTATAGGGTAGATTTCGTTGAAAGTTATAAAATCACCTCCCGATTTTCTGCTATAATGGTCCTTTCTAGCAAGGTACTTCCTTTTTCATCTGACAATGTGATCAACTTTCCCTTGCTGTGTTATCCCTGTTTCACGCTATCACCTTTCTGCACGGATCTTGCCAACATTCACCAGGTGTCTCTGGTTAGAACATTGCAGCGTTCTTTCAGTGGACTTACGTTTTCCAGTTTGAGGCCCACTTATTGTTATTGGGTAATCTACTGATTGAGGTAATCTGATCGGAAGGAAGTAGATACCCTTCAGATTTAATTAAGAGGGTTATGATGAGAAACTATCAACGAGTCAACCTATAATTGTTGTAAAGATTATCCACTGTTTAGAGTATTTGCGTCTTTTTCATTATTCTATCTGTACAGGGTAGATTTTGTTGAAAGTCAGAGAATCTCCTTCCGTTGTTCTGCTGTCGTAGACCTTTTTTCCAAGTTATTTCTTTTTTTCGTCTCATCACGTGATCGACTCCCTTACTTTTAATCCCTGTTTCACGCTATCACCTTCTTGCACGGATCTTGCCAACATTCACCAAGTGTCTCTGGTTAGAACATTGCAGCGTTCTCTCAGTTGAATCACGTTTTCCAGTTTGTTATTATTTGGGTAATGTACTGTTTGAGGTGGTGTAAACGGAAGTTCATATCCTTTATATTTAATAAAGAGGATAATAATGAGAACCTATCACCGTGTCAACCTGTAGTTGTTGTAAAGATTATCATCTGTTCTGAGCATTTGCATATTTTTTTATTATTCTTTTCGTTTTCATCTTCCGGTTGCGCTTGTTTTAAAACTAGGATGACGACTGATCTGGAAAATGAACGATTTCTTGCTACCTAAGAGAATCGATATTAAGTATAATTCTAGGAAATTTCGTAAATCATGTTCTCATATCACATCCTACAGTAATTTCGTAAAATGGGTCAACATGTGTTGAAAATTATTTAAAAATGTGCCGTTATTTGTTATTTTGCAATTACTTTTATTGCCATTTCTTTCGCGTATGCGTCGCAGATTGAGTTCTCGTTTGTTTCCTGCTCGGCTGAGCTTGCATGCATGAAACTTTCCTTACCGTTTAACCGTCCCACAGTATTTATGATCGCCCGCCAGAATACACAGATATACGTTTAAGTTTATCTTTCTTTTTTTAAGTATTCTACCGGTTAATGTAGGTTTTGTTGAATTTCAGAGAATTTCCTCCCGATTTTCTACTGTCAGGGTCCTTTCTACCAAGGTATTTTCTTTTTTTTTGCCTCAGCATACGATCTACCCTTCTTCATCCCGCCCATAAAGTCTCATATCTATCTTTCTCTTCCCCGCCTGCCCAAAATCTTTCCCTTCACAGTCTTTAGTTACCCTTTGCCCCTTATTACTTCCTCCATCCACCTACTCTACCTTATTCTGAAGGAAGTTGGTCAAGCGGGGAAGGGTAAGAAATAGAAGAGGTTAAATGGACCGGAGGGAGAAGGATAAATCGCGTGCTCTGACGAGAAAAGGAGTACGAAAAGTAGATAAGACGCCGGAAGTGCAGAGGAGTCTCTGTGGCTTTCAATTAAATCTACCTTTTACCGTTGGAATATTTATTTAAAAAGTCTCAGGCAATACTTGGAATAAGACTCAGTCAGAATAAGACAAAGTTTCGTTCGAACTACAATCTGTATCGAGGTAGACCTATTTTCATGATGCTGACGAAAACGCTTTTTCAAATGCTCGTCACATCATTTTATTTCTGCCGCATTGGTGGACGAGAGATGAGGAATTCTGAGGCGCAATGAAACTTCAAGAGACGTGAAGTAGAGATGATTGCAATGCTTGATGGACGCAGCCATTAGAGGTGGGTCTATCGCGAAGGAACGGGTCCATGGCTTGAACGGAAGGACCGAGGACCGACTTCTATGGAACGACCGTTCCTCTTGGTCAATCGTTCCTTTCGGTCTGTCGGTTCTTTCGGTCTTTTATTCCTTTCGGTCCGTCGTTCCTTTCGGCCGTCATTAATTTCGCTCTTCCCTCCCATCTTCAAGAGGTAAAATGTTCATTATAACCCCGAAAATGCATCTAAAACTGCTGTAGCTAGCGGTGTAATCATAGTACTTTTTTCCTTTGCATAAATGAAACCTATTAACGAAACCGTGTAAAAGTTGGTAATTTTACTTTTCATCTTTCATTTCATCGAAGATTCTTAAACACCGCCATTACGGCATACTTAGTATTTCCAGGATTTTTTACATTCTTTGAACACCAAGAACATGTTAAAAGTAAAAACTCATGATCAGTAATAAGAAAGGAACGGTGGACGAGTGAAAAAGAAAGGGTCTCGAAAAGTACCCGTCCAGAGAGAACGAGTTTTCGAAACTGAAAGGGTTTGCCCATGTCTAGCGACCATCATAGGTAGAAATAATGTTTCTCACTCGGGCGTAAATGACAACATCCACTCTTCATTTTCAATCCTGGAAGAGTTCAAGTCAACGCATGAAGTTAGTATAACGGGGGTGAATGACGGAGAGAAGGGTGTCTCCAGCGAAGTAGCAAGCGGTCGGATGTGTGAGAAATTACCCGACGCAGATTATTGTGGAGTAGGGTTAATGGACGGAATGAAAAGAGGACCTAGGCCTGGATGAAATAAAATTAAATGAGAAGGCACACGTGAAAGCCCAGAAAATTTTTACTCTCGTACTGGTCCATCTTGTTCATCATCCCGAATATAAGAACAATAATTACAAATGATATGACTTCTTGCTCAAGGTCGCCGACCTTAGAAACTATATTCCTTTGTTAGTTGAATACATGGTGTGGCCATTTTCGATAATCATTGATGGTTGGCTAAGATAGAATTACGATTGTATTTGGGGCTAGGGCTTGCGGTAACCCGTTTTATACTCTATCCTGCTCTTTTAACTAGAGGAGCCTAGTGATCCACTGTCTGCTGTCTCATCCGACAGGCTAAGTACTTCTGCGGAAAAGTTCTTTACATGACTCCATTACTAGGATGGGAAATATCTTGGCAACTTCAGGTTTCATACGATGCAGTTGAGGTTTAAAAGCATACACTTTGTGTCTAAACTTAGTTGAAGGTCTGAAGAAAGTTTGATGGCTTGATGAAGTATATATAGTTTGGGATCCTGAAGTGTTTGACTTCTGCTGATAACTTTGTATTTGGATATTTATAATTATATTAAGTAATGCCTTTAATCGAATGCTTTCGCTGCAAGTTTTGACTGCTACGTAGAATTCCATGTTTAGCGGAATGATGGGAATTTTGCATGTCATAGTACCAAGGAGAATAGTGGTGACTAAGTAAGCATTTAAAAATAGAAGGGAACTGATTACGGAGGCCAAGGGTAAAAATACGAAGGAGAGGCAGGTGGAAAAGAAGCGTAGCGATGTATGGGGCAGAAATGTGGACCCTAAGAAGGGAGGACGTGAATTGACTGCTGGCGTTAGAGGTGTTGGTGTGGAGAAGGATGGAGACGATGGGGAGGACGGAATGGAAGACGAACGAGGGAGTGCTTAATGTGGCGGGCGAGGAAAGGAATCTTCCCAATGAAATCCGAAATTGGCTGAGTAGGTGGCTGGAGGAAGTAGTAAGGGGCGAAGGGTTCCTCAGGACTTCTATGGAGGGAAGGATGTTGGGCAAACGGGAAAGCGGGATAGAGAGGATAGATTTTTTTGTGTACCTTCAATCTTAAGATTGGTTGACTACAGCCCTCCACCCTTCCCTATCGAATGCTAGTTCCCTAACTTCCTGGTTTCTCTTCCCATGTATTCTCCTCTTCATTTAGTGCGTGAACTTATTCCTCGGGCTTCCTCTGGGGACTTTTCCATCTATTTTGCCTTCAGTTATGTTCTTCACAAACCCATTGGGTCTCAGGGTGTCTCCAGTCCATCTTATTCTTCTTTTCTGGGTGGTATTCCATATGGTCCTTTCCTTTTCTTCTCTTCTGTACACTTCATCATTTCTAATTTCGTCCGTCCATTTTATCTTCAGCATCCTCCTCCAGCACCAGATTTCGAAGGCGGCTATTCTATTCCTTGCTTCCAATCCGTAGAGTGCTACGCTCCACACGAATGTTTTCACATACTGTTTCCTGATTTGTACTCCTATCTTCTTTGAGCACAGCAGTTGTCTATTTCCCATGAACGCCTTCATAGCTTGGACTGTTCTCCGCTTGATGTCTGTTGTGCTTCTTCCGTCCCACGTAGTGGTGCTTCCGAGATAGGTGAAGGGAATAGGTTATATGGACGGGATAAAGAACCTACAGAAAAACCTATCTTTAAGTGGCAGTATACTTCGAAAAAACGTTTCGTCCCGCGCTGCAGCGAGCGTTTTCAGGAGCGTAGGACACTTCGCTCTAGAAGCCTCTATTACTTTAGCGATGTGCTCACGGCACTGCATGATTTGGAAGTCTCTCTAGTTGTCTATTGTGTAATTGTATTCCGTATAGTTTTCATTAGAAATTGAGAAGTTGTTTTTCACATCTCTTGGACTGAAGGAATGGCCATAGTTATTCATTTTTACCAGAATCTACCCCCTCCGCCTGCTAATTAAACTGTTACTGAAACAATTGTTACCTTGAGAAACGCCGCCACCAGAAGTATATTTGAATCGCTGACGAATTTCGCCGCCGAAATAAAGTTGCAGGCGGAGAAGTTTAACGTGTTATCCTTTATTAATCCGCCATATTTTTTAATTTCGCCTCACCGCCTCGCGTTATATCTGTCGAAATGCGGAGACCTCAGGGGAAAACGATGGAGCTTATTCTGCGCGTAATGAGATGCCTTGCATTTTGTTACGGCGCCTGCGTCTTCTTATTTTTTCATTCTTGCCACCTGCGTGCTCCCTTGAAATTAAATCTTGGGAACCAGGCGTGGTTCGTGTGAAAGGGGGGGTGAAGAGGCCCAAGAAATATCTACCGCCTCGAAGGAAACTTATGAAAATTCTTCCATTGATCAAACAGTTGGCTCGCCCGTCTATCTTCCACAATTTTTTCCAGTCTTCTTCACCGTGCTTTCGCCTCTTCCTCTCCCATATCCTTTCCGAGAGGGAGGGGCAGGGAAATATTGCGACGTGTAGGAAGACGGAGTGGATGCCTCGGAGTTATTTTTTTTCTGCCGCGGACGCGTTCCTACCATCCCCATCGATTCACGAGCCGTCTGCGGAGCTGTCTCGCATGCGACCGACCTCCTCCTCTATTACGTGTATGCAAATGCCTCTCTTCTCGTCCGGGAATGGACGGGGGGCTGTGTTGTGCGTCGCTGGAGGTTTCTACGTTGAGGAGGAAAAATAATTCAACATGATCCTCTACGAGTTTTCCTTAACCGCCTTCCTGCCACTTCTAGTCGAAAGTTTTTTTTTTCCTTCGCTTCCGCTCGCGAGTTGCGTCGCTGCGAAATTGCCATTGTTCCGTCGACCTTAGTGCTTCAAGAGGGTCGGTGTGCGACGAACGGTCTGCCGGGTTTAGTTTAATTTTAGGAAGAAGAGTGCTTTTTTACCGGTCGGGTTACAATTATTACGTGAGGTGATCTTCCGGAGGAGGGAGTTTTAGATGGGGAAAAGACTACTTACCCTGCTTGTTTTTGCTGGGTTAAGGGTCTCGTCTCCTCTTGCTAATTCCTGCCATATTCCTATAAATAAAAAATAAACAAATAATTGAGGAAATTTAGAGTGGACCGGGAATCGAACCGCGGACCTTTCGAATGTCGATTTTTTTCCACTTGGATCGGCCATATTTCCATCCTTACAGCACAATTGTGATTGCCCATTTATTGTTCCTCACCACTTTCTTTCACTCTCTCTCTGTTTGAAATATTTATGCACATATACGCCGCTGAGCGGTCTGTGTGAATCAATGAATGGTTATATGAATTCAAAATAATTTGTGGGAAAACGCTGTCGGCGACGATACACCCCAAAAGTATAACTAAAACGCTTTAAAACATAGAGACACGTGAAGAAGGACACACTCAAAAAAATTCCTTAACGTTTCGACGAAAAAGCCATCTTCTTCCGCGGAAGTGGAATGATTTCTCTTCCTCCGGCGAAGATGACTTGATCGTCGAAACGTTCAGCTATTTTTTGTGTCCTTGTTTACGTGTTTCTAACTATTTTAAATGTTTTACTTCTATTTTTTATGCATATGTGTTTATATTTATTTATCCGTGAGGCCCGTTCTCTTTCATTTTTTCACTTCAACTTCTCTCTTCTTTGCTCTAATACTCACTGTAGGAGCTCATCACTTGTGGTTCTCTCCGTTCATAAGAGCTTCATAATTCTTTGGTATCTCTTTTGGTCTACACCTGCCATTGTCCAGGCTTACTCGCCATCCTAATCATTATAATTAAGGTTGTATCCCATGTAGGCAAAGTTTTTGTAGAAGAGGGGAAAATTCTCTGTTTTATGAAAGCGCAAGAAACCATGCCCTTTCTCCTTTTTGTTTCCTTTATTACCCACCTTTCATTTTGTTATGTTTATTTCCGTCCATCTCCACTCTTTCTCATTAAACGTCCGTACATGTATTATCAGCCATTTTCCTCTCTGCCAGCGTCACTTTATAACGCTGTTCTCAATACTATGCCTTTTTCCTTATGTGCCTTTTTCCTTTTGTGCCTTTTTTCTCCATATCCTTAACGGGTTTCTGTAATCGGGTCTTTTGTTAGTAAGTGTCTCTTTGGCAGTTCTTTTTCTTAAGCTTTTGTTACTTTGTCCATTTCCTGGCAAGGTTTTGCCTTAGTAAGCAAAATGTTTTACCTCCTCTATAACGTGGATGCAAATGCCGCTCTCCTACGGCAGGGAATAGACGGTTACTGTAAGTATATGGTCGTGCGTCACCAGAGGTTCACTCCCGTGGAAAAAGGAGCATGATTCGACATCATCCCGGACGAGTTTTCCTCAACCGTCTCCCTACTTCGCGTCGAGCGTTCTTATTTTCCCTTGGCATCCGCTCGCGAGTTGCGTCGCTTTTGAAATTGCCGTACTCGCCGTAATTGCTTGAGATCCATGGTCGCTCTTCTTGATCGGTGTGCGTGGAGGCCTTTTCCCGATTTTCATGACGAAATGAGCGTCAGCCAGCCCATAGTTTAATCGCCACGGGATGTAGCAATGTTGAAGTTTTAGTCTTTTACGGACGTTAGGTGTTCCTAAAAGGCAGGAAAGGCGCATGCTGAAGGTCTATAGTGGGATGGTAAAATAGATAAGGAGGGGTGGAATGCGTAGTTAGCTGGGTGGAAGAAAACGAGTAATTTTTGGCGGTATGTGTCAGATAAGAGTAAGAGTTTAGGAGGATATTGAGGACGGTACTATATATAGCCATATTTAAGTAGTTTGTAAGCATTATGGAATGGCTAATTGAGTATATGGACCAACTAATAGCAGACTTATTATCACTAGTCCTCACTCTGGCGAGGGTTCAGGGGCCGTCTGAGCCCTCGCCACGAGATGTAGGATCACTGAGTGATGGTTAATTTCAGTTTTAGTTGTAAGAGAAATGCAAATAATTGGACTTTTAATCTACAGTTGGTTCCTTTAAATCTTTAAATTAAGGTGTGCTGAATTTGAATGTTTGGCACATACCAACACAGTCAATTTATTTCATTGCAAATCCTAAAGCGCCGAAGACGGAGCAATAAAAATGATGCCTATATTCTGAATAATATAATTTGAAGTTTTGATGTTATGTAACTGCCATCGTTTTATGATTTTTTATAAGTATTCTACCGGTTAAGGTAGGTTCTGTTGAATTTCAGAGAATCTACTCAGGGTTCACTACCCTTCCAGGGTCTCTCTAGTATCTCGCTCTAGTATCTCCCTCTTCACCTCAGCATACGATCTATCTCTTCGTCTTTCCAACCTGCCCAACAACATCCTTCCCTTCTGATACGGAATGAAAAATCTTTACTCGATCATAAAAATGGTACGTGTCTGAATGTTTTTGTATCTTCTACGTGACCTACCTGGATTGGCCTTTTAATTAACTAAGTCCTTTTTGGTATTTTCTGGCTCAGTTTACTCATTGCCTTTCTGTGCTACCCTTCAGCATACTATAGTGCGACTCCAGAAACGTTGGAGTAGTTGGAGAGAAACTATGATCCATCCGAATCTTGACTTAGCGGTAGTTGGCAATCTATGAATAACTAACATTTTTCATGCTGAGGATCGCTATGGTCGCGTTGAGGTCGTTTTTGCCGTATATGGGAAAAATCAGAAAAATGATACTTCTCAGAATGTTTTAGTATCATCGTCTCATAGGTGATTTAGCTGAAAAGGTCGTTTAAGTAATTAAGTCCTTTTTTTTGGTATTTGCCTGCTCAGTTTACTCATTGCCATTCTGCGCTACTCTTGAGTATACTATAGTGCGACTCCAGAAATGGTAGTTGTAGAGAAGCTATGATCCATCCGAGTCTAGACTTAACGGCAGGTGGCCATCTATTAATAACTAACGTTTTTCCTGCTAAGGATCTCTAGGGATCGCGTTGAGGTCGTTGTTTTTGCCTTACTTGGGGGCGCGCCTGAGCCCTCGCCACGAGATCTAGGAGCCCCGGGTGATTCACCTCTCTCATCCGGCGGTGGCGTCATAGACTGCCGTCGCCCCTTCTTCTCTACTGCTGCCTCCACCACCACTCTTTGCGCCGTTCCCGCCCACTATTTCCCCTCGCCAAGGATTATAAATTGCGGCGCCTGTACGCCTCCTCAAAATTCTCTCCCCTCCGTGCCTCAGGGGTTTGCTCCGGGGACGGTTATTTTTGCCAGTTTTATGGTGTGGCCGAAGCGGGGAGTATTGCCATCCATTACAGTGCCGCCCCAGTGTCCGATGGATTTGTGCGCGTGTGTGTACGAGACTTGCCTTCAACCTCCCTCAAGTTAAACTGCGGCCCGCGGGGGAAAAAAATCCCGGCTTCGAGTCCCCAAACTTTATCAATCTTTGTGAAGCAACTTACTCGGTCGGCTGTGCTTACTCAGTTTTCATAACTCTTTGCTTCGTTTTTAGTCCGGCAAAGGTGAATTTTACTCGCGAAGCAGTTGTTTACCTCATTCACTTTAGAAAACTTCGCGATTATTAATTTCTTCACGTCATTGTTAACGTTCAATGAGTATTAACTTTAACTCTGCGTTGGGATTTTATGTGAAGGTGACCTATACCTGAGGTCATTTGAGCCATTTAGGGTAGGTTGGTCGGTTAGTGAGGTGAATATTATGTAGGGGATAGGATAAAGGTGGAGAGAGAACCAGCGTTGGTATTAGTTTTCTTTGAATGAAATGGGCCAAAGGACCACAGTCCAACCCTACTATCCAACGGTCCGAGTACCTCGCTTAAGTGCTCTCCGTAAATCACTGAAGTGGGAATATACTAGAATTTTATCGTACATTCGCAATAGGACTTTTACATTTCCGGTTGCAAAGGGAGTTGACCACGGTACATAAATATCGTAAACAAACAAACAAGACTACGGGAAAAATGAATCACGTCATCAGTAATTGAAATAAATTATTGCATAAAACAATTTTTTGTCTTAATATAATAATAATAATATTTTTATTCTCCCATGCATGCATCATTACAGTTATTTATTCTATATAAGGAAGTAAATTAGCCTATAAGGCATTAAGCCTGCGTTTAGGATAATTTCAGAATCATAATCTGTGGAAATTGACACATTGGACCAAAATTTACTTAATATGAAAATATGAAAAAAATTAGGCGCGTAAGAAAATTACCACTGTGTTGGCTTGAAAAAATGCAAAAAAAATGTAGCAGTTTTACAACAAATGTGATTAAAATAATGATTATAACACTTCAGTTCTCTGGTCATTTACAATAAGGTTTCAATATTATGAAATGGCATTAGCCATTCATGAATCATTCTTTGAAATCTTTTGAAATGAATAGATTCTTTGATACCTTTTGGCAGGAGGTTGTACAATTTAGATCCCATGTACAAAATACACCCTTTATACAATGTAAGATATGGTGCAAATCCTCTCTTGAAACAAATTCAGAGGAAGAAAGGAAATTCATTGAATACTTCACAAGGTAAAATGTTTCAGTCACAATTAGTCCTCACTGTAGAGGAGTTTCTTGCTCTATCGGTGGCAGAGAAGATTGCTCTCACCCTGTACTGATGGTCATGGCAACCGTAATGATTCTGCTTATCTAACTGGTTTCTTAGACTATAGTATGCTTCAACGCCACAAATCACTTTGTAAAAGGCAGTCAACCTCGCCCTCCTTCTGCGGATACTGAGACCCTCCCATCCTAAGTCACTCAACTTCGAACTCACACTTGCACACATTCTGTGCTTATTTTTAACTTAACGTGTGGCTTTCCGTTGAACAGCCTCAGTTGAATCTGTTAAATAATGGACCACATTCAGACTGTAAAAAATAAAGCGATGTCCCTATTAGGCCTTCTTTACCGCTTCACAGAAATTAAAGATCCAATAGCACTCCATTCCTACTACTCAACAATTGTCCTTCCCATAGTATCATATCGTTCCCCAATTTGGTCTATGTCAGCCCCAACTAATCTACAATCTCTCGATTGCATCTCTCACTTCTTTGTCAAAATAGTCAAGCACAGAGTCCCACATTTCCGTAATATGTCCTCAAACGCTGTGCTGTCCTCTCTTTCCATTTCTAACCTCGAAAGCCACAGACTTAAAATGGATTTAAAACTCCTCCACAATACCCTTAACTCGACCATTGATTGCCCTGAACTGCTTTCTCTCTTCAACTTCAGGATACCATCTCGATCCACCCGCACCCATACTCTACTCCATCTGCCTATTCCAAGGATATCTCTCACCAAGCGCTCACCTTTATTTCGCCTCCCATCCCTTCTAAATTCACTCCCCCACACTATCGATCCTTTTTATTTACCATGTAACTATTTCACTACCCAAGCGATATCCCACCTGTCAACAAATAAAATATTTCCCCTTTCCATGTTGGGGTCTCGTTGCTTATTTTTATGCTGTTATTGTGTTTTTGTCCTCTTTCTTGTTTTTTGTAATATGTTTACTATAAATTGGCGCTATTGCTGTATGTGAACATGTTTTTTAAATAAATAAATAACAGCATTCTTCCCTTCTGATACGGAATAAAAATTTTTTACTCGATCATAAAAATGGTACGTGTCTGAATGTTTTTGTATCATCTAAGTGACTTACCTGGATTGGCCTTTTAATTAACTAAGTCCTTTTTGGTATTTCATTGACTGACTGTGATGTTAATTGTTTGATTGATAGGAATCAGGATTTATACTGTAAAATGTCCCCAACTGGTTCGGAGGGGCGCTAACCTGGGTCATTAGAATTGGAGGCTTATAGCTGAGCCTCCGTAAGAAACCCAATCCCCCCCTTAACTACATATATATTAATTATTATAACTTTTGCCTTAATACAAGAAAGTCATATCCTTGGCTGTTTTCTTTTAGCTACAAACTAGTCTTAATTTTAAACTCAAAGCACCCGTTTAGGACATTCATTATTCCTGTATCATTAAACCTTCAGCTTTATCCGGGAGAGTTCTTTCCTTGTGAATCGAAGAATGTTGTTAAAGAGTATTCAATGTTGCATCATTGTCTGATATATTTTGCTGTTCATCTGGTTCCTTCGTGGAATATGCAATGATTTAATGGCTGCATCCATACTTTTTTTCTTACAAGTCTGATTTCATCTCGGCAGGGGTGATATGGTACTGTACGGTTCTTTTACTCTTTTGTAGTTATTTTATATCGGCTTTCCCTGACAATCATCCAGTATATATTGTGGATTTGAAAGCCAAGCTCAACCGAACTAGATAAATATTTACGCCATTAGTATAGGTGAGGATGTTCTCGTTACAGGCTGGGCTAGAAATGAGTCGCGGGTTTTCGTTCAGATTAGAACCTTTTTCCGTATTCGTTCCGACTGGAAGTAAGCGAAATTCAGTTAAGTCACATCCCAGCCTCTTTTACATGAAAGTATCCTTTTATTTATAAGAATCATGAAGCCATACCTGTCCATGCTACTTTTCTCGTTGACCGAACTAGAAATTTAAAAGCGTTAAATGCAAAATTTGGTAAAAAATACAATCGGAAATCAAAAACTTTTAAGTAATGGTCCACTTACATTTTTATTGTTTACGACCCGGGTTTCATCGCGTAATGACATCTTCAGGTTTGAAGATGTCATTACGTGAACTGAAGATGTCATTACGTGACGTGAAGATGTCATTACATGACATTACATTGCGTGACCTGAAGATGTCATTACGTGACGAAACCCGGGTCGTAAACAATAAAAATATTAGTGGACCATTACTTAAAAGTTTTTGATTTCCGATATGGGGAGGTTCCGCAAAGTGAAGCCTGAATTTATTAGTTATAAAAAAACAATGTTTCCCATTCCTATTAGAATGTCATTTTCGCGAAAACTGTTCATAAAAAGCAAGTACACCCTGAAGATTGTACATTAATGTATTATCGGTATATATTCATCCTATTTTTAGAGTTAATAGCTTTTAACTGAAGGGACCGAGGTCCACAAGCGTCATTTCAATGGAATTTGCGATGCAGTTTGCACGTACGAATGGAGTGTTAAGTTCAACGATAATCGTTGCATGATATTCATACTTTGTACGTGAAAGGTGATGCGTAGTAGCCAAGGCCTCATCAGTAAAAGTATTTATTTTATAGTACAATAATTGGACATAGGTATTTGTTTGAATTCACACATTGGTGGGATAGCCTTATTTCTAAGGAGTCATCATTGGCTGTTCAATCCTGAGATTGGTTGACTACAGCCCTCCACCCTTCCCTATCTAATGCTAGTTCCCTAACCTCTTGGTTTATCTTCCAATGTACTAACCTCTTTATTTGGTCCATGAACTTATTCCTGGGTCTTCCTCTGGCGACTTTTCCCTGGGTACTTTTCAAAAGGGTTTAGTATCGGAAATCTAATTTTTGAGGAAAGAACGGCTAGGGAATCTCCCTAATGTCAAGGAAATGATTGCCAGCAATGCCAGTGTACCTACCATTCACGTGGTTGAATACCTGAATTGATTTTTCGGTTACGCGGTTAAAACTTGGAGATAAAATCAATCAATCTGAATGTGTGTTGAGACTTTTTGTCTCTCGTTCGTCCACTGCCCCTCCACCGGGCCGATTGGTAGTCTCTCACATTCATGGCCTGCCATTTCATCTGCCAGAATTTCAGTAAATTCCTCCGTGAGCTTACTTATTGTTCTCTTTTCTTCATCTTCTTAGCTTTAATCCCAATTATTTGGGGTCAGCTTTCTGGACTTTCAGCTTCCAGCGTGCTCTATTCAAAGCCATGTCCTCTTTGGCACCAATCTCCAACATATCCTTCTTCACACACTCCATCTATGTTTTCCTTGGCCTTCCTCTGCTCTTCCTTCCCTCCACATTCAGGTTCATTACTCTTTTCCCCAGATATTCGCCGTCTCGTCTAACAACATGGCCATACCACCTCAACCTGCACTCTTTCACCTTTTCTGTTATAGGTGCAATTCGCAAACTCCCTCTAATGCGGTCATTCCTAATCCTGTCAGCTCTGGTAACCACGCTCATCCATCTCAACATGCGCATTTCACTTGCATGTAATACTCTCTCATGTGTACTCTTAGTAGCCCAACACTCAGCTCCATAGAGTAACACCAGTCTAATGATGGTCTTGTGTATCTGGCCCTTCAACCTAGGAGGTATCCTTCTGTCACAGATCACACCTGTCACTGACCTCCATCTGTACAAGGCTGCAGATACCCTGTCCTTGATTTCTAGGTCAAGGCCTCCATTCTCTTCTATTACAGCACCCAGGTATCT
Organism: Ceriagrion tenellum; assembly: GCA_963169105.1. Taxonomy (NCBI): domain Eukaryota; kingdom Metazoa; phylum Arthropoda; class Insecta; order Odonata; family Coenagrionidae; genus Ceriagrion; species Ceriagrion tenellum. Next base: position 80,503,776 of record OY720644.1, read on the forward strand.
GAAAGAATCCTTCTTTGTCACAGGTGTTCCCGAGATGATAACTGATCCGGCTTGCTTTTTGCCATCAAACTCACCTACCATATACTCCGTCTTGGTCCTTCTCACTTTGAGCCCAAACTTGTGCAGTATCTGAACCCAGGCATCCAGTCTTGCTTGTGCATCCACCCTTGATTCTGCAATAAGTACCATGTCATCTGCAAATAACATGCACCATGGTGCTTCTTAACTGGTGAACTTTGGTTCTCTTTTCCCGTGGAAAATTACCTCCAAAGTTTGGTACGAGGTTTTTCTTCGGAGTTCTTTTTTACCATTCCCCCCTCCGGCATTCCTCTTGTGGAAGCTGGGCTATTTCTCAGTGTCGGGGTCGATTTTAAATGAGCTGTCTCGATCATCGCTCAACTCTCCCCATATTCCCACCCCCACAAGTTATTCCACCGCCTCTCCCCTTTACCCCGCCAGAACGTTCAATCCTTCTTTTTAACTATTTCGTCTTTTTATTTCCAATTCTTACCGGCCGTTATTTATTCGCAATATTGCTCGCTTCTGGGATTCAACATCAATTTTCTTCGGCCGAGGTGTATTCATTGTGCAATCCATACTCCCTTACTCGAGGGCGTTTTTCTAGAACTGGAAAATATCGAAAGGTCATTTATCATGGCGCTGAATATCGCTATCTATGGTATTTCTCAAGGAAAAACACCAAACTCCTTCATTCATTTGTTATCTATGGCCCGTATGGGTTGGCATATGTGCGAACAACGATATAAAGTTGGTCCCTTGGCTTTTTTTGAGTAGCCGTCAATACTTTCGACATATTAATTGGACCTGTCTGCCAAATACTTTGCCATCGGAAGTTTCATGTATGCCAATTTCTATATTTCATCGTTATTTTTCGCACTCGTCTTTGTGGCACACACAATAGTGTTTGCATTTTTGCTCCGTACCTAAAATACGTATTTATCAGAGTGACGGTGTTAGCTCTTCAGTATTATAGTCTTGAACCAATTGCATATTACACGAAAACAGTTGAGAGATTTAAGTTGAAATATTTACGCTCATATCGAAGGTGTAAATCACTCATCTGAAACTAATAGTCTCTTTTATTTATTGCATTTTTCTTCCACGTCTTTCTGAAATCACGTCTTTGACCGTCTGGAATCTTCGATGCATATCTACTTATGAAGCAAATAATTTAACTTTCGGTTCTGATCTTTCCTTTATTATACATCTTATTATGCTTTATAAATTCTGAACATGTGTGTTTCCGAGTGACTCAGAGAATATAGTTTTGACGCTGCACTTCATCCCCAGGCCTGACAGAAGCGATAGAATGCATCGGCGAACTGATAAATGAAAAAATTCGTAAATTCCTCGCCCTCTAAGTGACCATGATGGAAACTGTGAACGTCGTAAAACACTCCAAAAGCGCAGATCACCATTTCACCCCCCTATTGCCTTCTCGTTTACATTTGCACGGCCTGGGTCGTTTAATGCATGCCACTCGCCCATGCGGCGGCTCGCTGGGTAGTATGTAGATGTAGATCTGTTACTTGTTACTTGTAGATCACTTGTTAGTACTAGTTAATTTTCAGCAGTTTTTTATCAAAACAGTCGTTCACCGCAGTGGGTCAATTATATCTTATTTTAGCATACTGCTTTATTACTTGAAATTCTTTTCGCTTTGTTACGTATAATTTTCTTGAAGCATGTAATTTGACTCTTCGTCTCATTTTCTCTTTCCGCAGTCCTTTCTCATATTCTTATTGTTTTCTGGTAAATTCATGTTGTTCGAGGTGGAAAGGACATTTTGGACTGAATGAACAAGGATATGACGTACACTGAGATGAAGAAAGAAATATTGCGAATCGGTAGATAGGGCTGTAGGTTTTAAGTGGAGGTGCGAAAAAATTTGGAGGATTTTTAGACGTTTTGCTGACTTTTAAGAACTACTCCAACCGGTTGGTTACCATAAAAAGGATTACATAGAGCAGATCTGCTTCTCGTTAGTAATTTTGAGGAAAAAGTCTACACTCATGGAGAACTGCTCGCCGAGCGCAGTTCCTCGCCGTCGCAGGCGACAAGTCATCCGTCCACTCCGCACGGCAGTCTTCCCCATCGACATCAATATTTACCGCGTCACTTGGCATTTTTTTATCTCCTCGACAGTTTGACATTATCATCCTCAGCGAAATTTTGAATGTTCCCCTACCACCTCTCTCCAGTCCTCTCCCTATCATTTCCCGCCAATCACCTACACCCCCTCCTTCCCCTCCCGTACTTCTCAGTGTTTCCCCTTCTAACTCTTCGCCACATCTTTCGTTTCAATCCTAACACTCCTCCCCTTGGCGCCCCCGTTTTCCTCTCTCCCCATCACGTGCAACCTCATTCTCCACGCTCCCATTCCTCTTCTCAACCTTCTCTTTCTTCCTTAACTGTCACCCCGGTATAAAAGCGCCCCCCCAGTGTGAACTTGAAATGGGTAAACCCGTTCATTTTTGGGAACTCGTTCACTCTGCACTGTTCTGGATTTTGACACCCGTTCCTTTTCACTCGCTCACCGTTCCTTTTTACTCGTTTACCGTTCCTTTTCAATCGTTCACCGTTTCTTATCACTCGTTCACCGTTCCTTTTTCCTCGTTCACCGTTCCTTTTCAATCGTTAACCGTCCCTTTTCAATCGTTCACCGTTCCTGCGAAATCGAGGGATCTGGGTTCGATTCCCAGTCCAGGCGAATGATTTTTCCGTGTGAATTTCTCACAACTGTGTGATTACTAGCGGGTGACTCCGTTGAAGTAACTGCACGGCTAGTTCTGTGGTTCTTTGAAGCCTGGTGCTGGATGAGAATGCTGAAGATAAATTGGACGGAAAAAATAAGAAATTATGAAGTGTAAAGAAAGGTAGAACAGGGAAGGATCATATGGAACACCATACAGAAAAGAAGAACCAGATGGATTGGACACACCATGAGACAAAATGGGTTTGTGAAGAACATAATTGAAGGCAAAATAGAGGGGAAAGGTAAGACCCTGGAATAAGTTCATGGACCAAATAAAGAGAAAAGTACATGGGAAGAATACCAGGAGGTAAGGGAACTAGCATTAGATAGGGAAGGGTGGAGGGCTGCTGTCAACCAATCTTAGGATTGAACGGCCAACGATCTTTTCTCCAGCGCATTTCAACTCAGCTCCCGATGTTTTTTAGTACGAAGGGTTTGAAACGAATGCAAAGCTAGTGGGCTGTTGTGTTAAGTACGTAGCGCAGGAGAAGGAATTGAAGGGATCGGACGTCTATCAACTTCGTGTGATAAGCGGTTGGTGGATGGCTATGGCGCGGGCCAGAGCCTCTGTTCTAACGGGGTCTCAAAAGTCGCCTCCCGGAGTCCTTCCTCCCTCTCCTTCCCACCCGTCTCCCACCGCTCTCTGCCGGCGTGATCACTTCCGACACCTTGACGCGAGTTTTACCTCTCTCATTATTTTTTTGTGCTTGCCTCCGTGATCTCTTTGCTGTCGTCCGCAACCCAAGTAGTTTTACCGGTCCCCATCTTCCACCATCCCTACTGTCCTTCCCTTTCCCCCCACATTTCGCCTCTCAATCTCGCCTCGCCCAATCGCTTCCTGTCGTTTTCCCTCTACGTGCTCTAATTGGGAGGTGTCTGGTTTTGAACCGCCTCTCTCCTCCCATCTTGCGGACGTCGTCTGCGAAATTGAGGTGACGCTAAAGATGCCTCACACCTCGGCCGTCCCTCCCCCTACATCCGTCCCGCATCTGAAGTGACGGGTTCTCTGTGACCGAGGTCTCAGTGGAGGGTAGCAGCAGTTTAAAAAAGAAAAAATACTCTATCTCTGGAAATGAGGCGTCAACTTTATTGAGTTTCATTTGCCGTTTGGCTCGTCTTGCTGGGTCTCGAACGTGACCACTTAGTAAGTTGGCAATGAGCATTCTCCTCCTTTTATTTGCCGCCTTAAACGCCGTCGGTGGTCTGTTAACCCGTGTGGTTTTTGGCTCGTCACCCGGATCGCGTTTGCGTGTCTCCACTTGGTCTGGTTTGGTGCTAATTTTATTGTGTAACATGAGATGGAGTGTGGGGAAGGATGAGGTGGACGGAGAGGAAGACTAACGAGGAAGTGTTCGAGATGGTGGGCGGGGAAAGGAGACCTCTCAATGATATTCGAGATCGGCCGGAGGATGTAATTAATGGCGATGGGTATTCCTTCGTAATATATGCTCCATGATCGGAAGATCAAGGTTCGTCTCTCGTTTTGTTTGGGCTTAGTGATGTTATCCTCACTGATTTCCTCGGGTTTTCGCTTGAGCATTTTTATCTCAAATGCCTGCAGCCTATTCTCGTCCTCCTTTCTGAGGGTCCACATTTCTGGCCCGTAGCGTTGTATAGGGCAGAAACGTGGACTCTCAGAAAGGAGGACGAGAATAGACTGCAGGAATTTGAGATGTGGGTGCGGAGAAGGATGGAGAAGAGGAGTTGAACGGAAAAAAGACGCACGAGGATGTGCTCGAGATGGTGGGCGAGAAAAGGAAACTTCTTAATGAATTTCGGGATCGGCGGAGTAGGTGGTTGGAGGATGTAATAAGGGTTGCTCAAGAATGTGGTAGAGGGAGGTATGTTGAGCTAACGGGGAAGAGGAAGATAGAGAATAGGTTTTATGGACAGGATGAAGAAGAGTAGATCGTATGCAGACGCGAATAAGGATATACTTAAGGGGTATAAACCCATGAAAGTGTAGAAAGCCGAGAGGAGAATCTCTGACATTCAGCAAAATCTATCTTAACTGGTAAAATACTAAAAAAAAGTCAATGTAGTAGGGAGGGAAGAGGAGAATAATGTATTATTTCTCAGCACGTTAGGTAAGATGAGGAAGCTTCTGGAGAAAATTAGGTGTCGGAGTAGATGGTAGAAACCAGTAATTATTGGTGTAAAATATTTGAAAACTTCTCATTGCAGAATATAGTCAAGTTGAGAAGAGGGTGAAAATCATGGGATTATAAAACAGAAGGAATGGGGGTTGGATGTGATCTTAGATGAAGAAAGAACTGGAGGACGCTTAACGTATGCTATACCTTGGGGCTATTCTGTTTCTACGTACGCTAGTAATACCGTTTTCTGTCGCTGGCGAGGCGCCGAGCTCGATTCTGTTTCTTCCGACGTCACTTTCATTGCGACAATACGACAGATGTGCGTTGCAAAAGCTAAAATGGCGCGATACCCGAAAAACATATTTGCATTGTCGCGGAGCTACTTACTATTTACCGCATGGTCGCGGCGCTATGGCGTTATGAAGAAACGGAATCGTACCCCTGAAACCATTCTTACCTATATAGACCTACCGTGTCCAGAAGATGGTCTGAAATAGGGGTGTGGAATCTGCGATCGTAATAATAAAAATTTTGTATGTAATTTCTAACTGTAATCATTATACATCTACATATTACCTTGCAAGCCATCGCTTGGTGCTTGGTAGGTGGTGAGTTATCACCAATTTGCCCTGTTTTGTGCAAGTAACTTTCACGTACTTGCACCACACTATTGGTATGCTACCAGTGCTACAGAAAGTATTTGTAATCATCTATATCTACATCTACATAATACCCAGCGAGCCGCCGCATGGGCGTGTGGCAGGGGGTGTTAGGCAACCAGTCGTGTAGAGATGTAAGTTTTTTGGAGACGAAATGGTGACCTGTATTATAGGAGTGTATTTAGTGGAGCTCAGTTTTTATTGTGATCGCTTGTTGCGAGTGGAATGAACGAGTTCTTTTACCTATCTGTTTGGCAATGTATCTATCTTATTTTATCGCTTCTGTCAGATGTAGTGAGGCGTCATGATAATATTCTCTGTGTCGCTCTAAAAACATCAGTTCTGAATTTCTGAAGCAAGCTAGGCGTAGCGTATAGCCTCCGAGTCTCTAGGGGCTCCCACATTAATCTCTTTACCAGTTGTGAGACACTATATGTACGCTCGTAGCAGTTTTTAATGAAACGCGCAGCTTTCCTTTGTATTTTATTAATTTTTTGGTTAGATCTTAATGACCAGGGTCAGATATGCTCGCGGCGTATACGAGGTGTGGCTTAACCAGAGCGATGTAGCATCTCTCTTTGAAGTTGGTGGTTTCCGGCGATACTTTATGGAATTTTCTAAACATTTTGTATGAATAGAGTAAACTTTTTCCACAGTGAATTTTTCCACTGTGAATTTTTCCACAGTGAATTTAATAACTTGCGACCATGGTTTCGACGATTAACGTTATCATCAGGTGATCACCTAGTTACTCTATAGTAGTAGTTTACTCTATTCATTCTAAATCTCTCTTTGACTTTTTCATCCGAGGACCTTCCAATTATACATACCACAAAACCTAGTATTTTAAAATGCTGTGCCATTTATGTTTTGTATGTGTAATACCCACGATATATCGGAAGTTAAAGTACTTTAATGCATAATGCAATTTCGGAAACTGCATACTACATGAGTCACGGAGGTATCATACGAAACGTAATGTTGAACCTTGGAGGCAGATTAAGAAACAAGCATTGGGGGGCAAATGAACTAATAATCTACACTACCTGTCGACTAGCATACTTCAAAGACTCATTTTCAGCCATTATGGTATCCTACCGATCGCAGGATCTTACCTTTAAGCGAGGCTTAATAACTGTGGTATTAATTCATTTCCTTGTAGGTAATTCCGCTCTCATTTTTAGTTATTGTGTTCATGCTTTGAAATTGCCTGTAATCCTACACAGTGATACTACTAAAATTATTGCAGTAATGTGCGGAAATCACGGTAAGAAAATCATTGCCTGGGTCTGTGCCCTGCTAAAAAATTCCTTAGAAGCTGTTCTGTGGAACGTAAGGAATTCAACAGAAATTGACTCTTTTTCTTCAGAACTTGTTCCTTTTCTAAGGATCTGTACGGAACATGGTACCCTGACTCTACAGAACATATGTTCTCTAGAGTTATTTTCTGCAGAGCAAAATAACTCTTACAAGCTGTTCTGTAGAAATTCAGCAACTCTATGGAAATATTCTGCAGAACGGGGAATTCTGCAGAACGCCGTAGGGAATCCCGTAGAATGGCGTTTCAATACTTTAAGAATATCTAAAGATTTTTTAAATAAATTCTGTAGAAGTATTTATAAGGAAACTATGCAGAATTTTTTAGCAGGATGATGCTTGATTTTATTCTTGGAGATTATAAAAATGCCGTGTTTCTCGTCTGCGGGTCACCTCCGCAGTAGCTTGTCTGCTTTGAAGAATCATTATAGCATCCTAATCGCCTCCACTGGAAGTGGGACTTGAAGTCAGTCCCTCAATTCATGGATTATCACTTAGACGCGTCACAATGCGTCCTAACCGAGCGGACTAGCTTTCCTGCTACATCAGTTTCGGACCATTGAACTCCCCATGGGATAATTTACCTTCCCATATCCAATTCTCATTATTCTGGCGAAAAACTTAATTGAGTTCCGTGAAGCCCTATTCACTCAATAAGATAGTCGACTCTCGTAGCCACGTAGTCTTTTCCATTAAGGTCGCGTCCCTAGTTTTCCACTCATGAGCTTTTCTTGCGAATCACTATTCCCCTTAAAGGAGTCACTCATTGCTTGTCCCAATAACCCCGGCTTAACCCCCTCCCCCTTTGCCTATTTGAGTGCCTCGAAGAGCACGTTCTCCCCAGAACTTTGGGCCGCTCCCGCCAATTCGATGTCATTTCTGCCCGACCATTTTCACGGAGAATGGAGAATATTCCCTCTCTCTCTCTTCACCTCTTCTCCTCGTGGATAACCTTTAGGGGAGGCCATTAATGGGTTACAGTGTTGTCGCCCGGGCCGTTTCGAACGCCACCCTCCCACCATACTATTGCGTCTTCCCCGCACACCTCTTGCCATTCACTCCATCGCCTCCGTCCCCCAGAACTCTTCCTACCTCTATCGTGCCTATTCCTGACTTCCTCCAGCACTCTCCACCTGCTCACCTATGTTCGCTCCAATACCCGCATACGCATACCCGTATGTGAGTGAATGAATGTGCCTCGATGGAGTAATCCACCTTTGTTTCAACGCGAGCTTTAGGATACTGAAACAGAAAAATTGATAAAATATTATTAAAAGTAACTTTTTAAATTCACAAAATAATTTTTAAAACAAAATTTCCTCAAAATTTTTCAGTAAACAATGGAGTCGAAACTGATGATACCCTAATGAATGAAACCGGTTGTGCTGTGTTTTTTAAATATTTTGTTAATTTACAAATTTTACGTGTTATTGTTTGTTTTCCACATTAGTCGATTCCTCAAGGCTACGCCTAATATGATTTTTTTAGATATAGTTTATCCGGAAAATGTGTAATATAAATACAAGGGTAAGCCATGTGGTCCTTATAAACTGCTACGATTGACCGCCAAGTGTCACACCGCTGTAACCCAGGTTCTCTTGAAATAAATTTTGAGAAATATCTAAGCTATCGTTTCATGTTCGATATCGAGTTCTATGTAAATTCCACCAAGTCACGCCTGAGACAACGGAGTTCCTCTAGCTGCCTACTCTGCTCATCCCGGATTTCATTCAGAAGTTCCTTTCCTCGTCCATCATACCAAGAACTTCCTCGTTTGTTTTCCTCTCCGTCCTCTGCGCCCTCTCCATACTTCTCTACTTCCACACCTCGATTACCTTCTGCCATTTCACGTCCTCCTTTCTGAGGGTCCACGTTTCTGCACCAAATAACGCTTCACTCCATGTAAGGCTCTTCACCACCCTCTTCCTCACATCCTTACCCAAGTTCCGCGTCATCAGATGTGACAATATAAGAGGGATAACCTTTCATACTGTTCGGCACAAAAATTTGTTCTTTCCACGAAACTAAAATGACTGTGAGAAAAAATACACGTCGCCAACACTCTACGTTAATGTGTAATTGATCTTCGTCTTCTTCTTCTTCCCTGTTCCCATCACATGGTCGATCTCCTTCGCACGCCCTGCCTCGTGCATATATTTTGGCTCGTGAGTTTGTATTCAGATTTAGATTGATGCTTATCTTAACGTATTTCACGGGTTATTTGTTGGTATGTTGGCAGTATTCGGCGAATCATTGCATTAGATTTGTCAGATATCAATTCCCCTGAGGATACCTCTGCATTCCCGTCATAATATCGACACATGAATCCAAATGATTATAAAATCTATTTAGCTACCAATCATTTAATTGGTTTCGTGCATGGTCTCATAACATATTTGGCCTGATGGAGTGGAATTTAATTCTCATGAATTCAGTGAGCATCCAAGGTGTCGGCCGCGCAATAAATCCCTTTGCGGCTTAGCTGCGTCATACAAGTGCTATGAGACAGCGAATGACGAGTTTCGTGGCATAGACTATTGAAAATTTCATAAGTAACTTTTAACATTAGTCAGACGTGCGCAGATTTTATGCGTCGATGTGAAAGTAGACCTGATCAGAAGCAATAACTCTACGGGAGATTAACTAGAGCAGTAGTTCCTGCCAATCGAATTTATAAATAAGGCCAATTACTCAGTAGATTCTAAAGTCATCGATCGCATAACTAAATAGTTTTACAACCGACCGTACGTTCACTGCAATTGAGGAAACTAGCCTGTATGCGTCATGGGAAATATTTGTTCATTTATTTGTCTGATACGTATATTTCTGTTCATTGTCTGCCTTTTGACGCTGAGTATTTCTTTTTAGCAAAAATAACCCTCCAGTAGATTATCCTGATTGCAGGTTTACCTTCAGTTCGGTATGGCCCCGGGAATTTTATATCTAAACTCCCTCCAGCTGTAGTGCTCTGTGTAAAATTTCGATAAATATTTAATTGAACAGACTGTTCCTTTTTTCGGGATTCATTCCGCGATGTATGTTTTAAGAAAACAACAATATTTCGCTGGTCCTCCTACCAGCTTCATCAGGTTAACTGAACTGGTAGCGAAATATTGTTGTTTTCCTAAAACATACATCGCGGAATGAATCCCGAAAAAAGGAACAGTCAACACTGCATCCGCGGAAGCCTACGAGCTAATTTAATTGAACACTTTAGGAATCAACGTACTGTGGAGCAAAGTTCCGAACTTCGCTTACTTTACAGGAAATACATCTATGCGTACAAAGGGACTCATTGTGAACAGAATGCTTGATGTTGCAATTCTGTAAATGGACTTAGGTTGACTAATCAGTTATATGTGCGCCATTGCAAGCTCCAACTTTTCTGTACTCTGATTAGAGCAAGATAGGACTCAAAGTGTAGAAATCCGGAGGGAGATCCTCCGACATTCACAAAACCTATCTTGGTGGATAAATGTTTCTCGGGTGTTCCACCGGGTAAGTAGGTCCATAAGTCCCGACGTTTCGGAGAACGACTTGCTCTCCATCTTCAGGGGTTCTGATTGAGTTGAAGGGGTTCAGAACCCCTGAAGGTGAAGAGTAAGTCGTTCTCCGAAACGTCGGGAATTAAGGACCTACTTACCCGGTGTAACGCCCGAAAAACATTTACCCACCTGATACGCCGGGGAAACCCAAGATCTTTCAAAACCTACCTTAACCGGTAGAATGCTTTCAAAAAATTAGAATTTGGACATATTTTTAGTGCTTCAATCCAATCAAGCCACCTTTTTTCATTTTTGTTGCTTAAAATTCCCCTTTGACAGTCTGACAGTCATGCCGGAGTCTGTATTCGAACCCTTGATCTGATCGCGTGCTAACCTGGCGACTTCAGCCATGTGCACCAATCGTCTTAACAATACTTTTCTTATCCAGCTTCGGTGATTCAGTCATCGTAGGGCGTGGGACTCCCCACCGAAAAAGACATCCGAACTAGTTAAACATATTTATCCTCCCTATAACAGTGCGACATTCAAAGAGATTAAACTTCGCCACGGTCGTCAAGGCTCCGTCGTTACCTTGTAGGAGCACTGCGATGGTGTTCAGCCTCCGAATCTCCCCCTCATGACCCAACATTCCCATTTCTTTCTTTCCGTTCCATCCCTACATTCTCAACCCCCGCACACATTCCCGATCCTCGGTCACGTGACCGCGTTATCCCTCCCCTCCTTCCACCCCCCCCCTCTCACTCCCACTTCCAATTCCCCGGTCCCCCCTCCCTTTTACTTGTCCCTCTTCATTCCCAAGGGTGGTCATTTACTTCGACGCCCAACTCCCGTCCCCCTTCCTCCTGAAGCCTTTTCGATGACCCGGCTGTAATCACGTTTCCTACGGCCTTTCGGAGCCTCGGACAGTCTATACGTGACCTCTTCTCAAACCCTTCCTCCACCTTTTCGGCCTTCTCCCCTCCCATACCAACTACATCCTTCACCTCTAAACTCCAACAGCCCCTTCCTCTTCGAATTGCACGTTCACACCTCCCGCTCTTAACCCTTATCCCTCGCCCGTCCCTTTAAACCGCTGCCGTCGGTGTGGTTTTGCAGGAGCAAGTCTCGCCCGAATGATATTAGGCGCCGTGCATGAATGGCGTCAATACCATTGAGATGGATCGGGGGGGTTATTCCGACTCCAAAAGTCCGGTTTCTTTTATAACCGTTGGTCAAATTTTATCACGCCTTAAAAACGAAAGTCCGTCCACCCCTTCGATCTCGCCCACGTGTGCTAACCCATAGCCTGAAGTTATGCATAAAATCAAAATTCATCATGGATTATAGATACAAATATGGATAAAAACATTATCCAGCGGTTTATGCCCGTATAACCCCCACTAGTTTTCTCTATTCTTCAACCATATCCACCTAGCTCACCCCATGGACGTGATCTAGGGCCTTTTCTGTTTTCAAGCTGCAGTTTCCCACCTAATAATTTTATGAAACAAAAGCTTTTCCGCCCTGTTAGCTGAAAGTCAGATCATTTCAAGCATTACTTCATTGCAGGCCCTATAGTCAACTTAGCATTGACTATCAGTCAAGGAATTTATCTAGATTTGTCTGTTGTTTTCGTAAGATGAGATTTTCTGCGAAAAGAAATGCTTCGTCATTGCTTGTTATCTCGTCGCCGCTGACCCTTATGTGCTGTGAGAATTCATTGGCGTCAATTCGCGGAGTTTTCGGGAACTATTGGGCCTAAATGTTCTCTGACGAAGGAGTAAATAGGTTTTAGATTTATTGATTATGCAACGAGAGTGACGGCTATTTCGTTTCATTCTCCGCACCTCTTCGTCCTTTAAAACAGGATATGACATTGATCCAGAAGAGAGTGATTATAGTAACCCCGTAATTCAGCTAAGCTTACCCCGTGTGCGACCTAACTTGTGTAATTATAAAAGAAAAAAGAAAAAAACTTTGCAATTTCCACTCTGTTAATTATTTGGACGACGCATGACCTGATGATGACTCTTTAAGCTTTTAATGATAACTCATAACTTTGTGATTCCACATACATTTGTTTGGAACGCCCCGGATTTCGACGTTCAACGTCATCTTCAGGAAAATACTGCTGAAGAACGCCTCGAGTGTCTTCAGATCCTAAAGATGATGTTGAACGTCGATAGCCGTGTAGTTCGAAATAAATATATGTGGAATCACAAAGTTACGAGTTTTCATTGTATTGTTAACAAATTCCACCAAGTTACGCCTGAAACTACCAATTATATCGACGGAACACGTTGAAAGCGAAAAGCGTCGATGCGCGTTGTAAAAATACATAACCGAGTGGACAATCCTGACGTTTTTTTCTTTTTCCTTTTAAAATTCACGATTATGTTCAACAATATCAAGCCGGATACCATTGACACGTGAGTAAGTTTAGAGGAACACGTACAGCCATGCTAGCTTTGAATGCTTAAGAAACCTAGACTCTGAGAAAAGAGAACTTGAATTGGTTTATGCCTCTTGTGAATTGGTGACCGACGTGGTGTAGAATGGAGAGAGTGCAGTGGACGGGAACGAATGCGAACGAGGAATTGCATGCTATGGTAGTGAGGGAAAAAACTTGTTTGGAAAGTAAGATCTGAGGCTTTCCCGGCGTACGAGTTTTTCAAGATTTTCTCGGTCTTACGTCCGGGTGTGTGGGTCTGTGTTGGCCGACGTTTCGATGCTTGAATCGAGCGTTGAAGCGTCGGCCAACATGGACCCACTCACCTCGACGTAAGCCCGAGAGAATTTTGCGTAACTTGTTTAGAATTGGGAGGCATCATTATGTGGTTGGTACGGGCTATAAGGGGCGAATGTAGTTCATTTTGGCGGAGAAAGGAATGGAAGAGAATGGGCCATGGCCCTTCGGGAGAGGATTAAGAGAGTTAAGGCTATGGCAAGCTGATGAAAGTAGTCTTTTTCAAGAGGGAGTCACCTTTGCCTGTTAATGTCTATAAGATTGTTATTCTTTTCCACCTATGACTAATTTAATCAGAAAATCACTCTGATACTAATAGGTTAATGGGGTGACAACGTCTCATTTTTACCTCGGGGAGTGGTAGATTCTTCTTGCAATATTGCTAATTCAGCCGACATCTTCCTCTCTTCGTAGCATCCCTTATTTGTCTTTCCTCTTCCCAGAATTCTCCTTTTCAAAACAGCCTCTGTTACCCCTTATTTTTTTAGTATTCTACCAGATGTTGGTAGGGCTTACCCGGTGTACGTCTTTTACCCACTTTGGTATTCCTTGTCTTTTCAAAACGTCCTCTAACCGTCTCTTTTGTCTCCTCCGTTCCTCCATGACTAGCTACCTCTCCTCTCCAGCCACATCCAAAACCTCCTCATTCGTCTTTCTCGCTAACCTGCTCTCCTTCTCCGTCCTTCTCCAAACCCACATCTCCAACGTCTCGAGTATTCGTATCCTGTCCTCATTTATTTCTGTGTTCATCTATTTATTTATTCTCGTCTCTTTCAACATTTTTCCTTCTCCTTCGCTGCCAAGAACTTGTACCGTATACTGAACTATTACGTTTAACGTATTTTCTCCATCCTTTGTCAAGCCCTATACACTGAATCCTGTCTCTCTGTCTTCCCTCCTTCCGTGCACAAGTTTCGCTAGAGATTTTCGTCACGCGCTGTAACTTGCTCCTCGCTAACCTCTTATTTCCAGCCGAACTCAGGGCTCTTATCATTAGTTCTCTTTCACTGCTGAAAGCCTCATTGGCCGCTACTAAATAACTAAATTAAACCAGAGCGTTTTCGCCGTTTCAGCTGAAAGTCAGATAATTTTCCAGGATTACTTTATTCCAGGCCCTATCGTCAACTTGGCATTGATTATCAGGCAAGGAAATGACCTAAATTTGTCTGCTATTCTTGCACGGTAAGCTTTACTGAAAAAAAATACTTCCTCATTGTTTGTTATCTCGTCCCCGCTGACCACTATGTGATGAGAGGATTCTATGGTATGTTTGCGAAGTTTTAGGGGGAAATTTGGAGCAGGACGGAAGAAGAAAATGGATATAAAAGCAACTCATAAGGAGGAGAATAGCTTAAGGGGGCTCACTACTTCTCAGATTCTCCTCGACTGGCTTCTCCCCTCCGAGACCTGAGTGCAATGGGAAAGTCCTAATCTTCTTGTCGAGTGGGGGAGTAGTTAGAGGAGGGGGTGACGGCAGAGGAGGTGGGGGCAGTCGGCCATATGCCGTGACTAGATCGCGAAAAAACACGAAACATGCGTTAGCATTTTAAAGTCTGAGGCCTTATAGTGACAAGCATAATAAAGTAGATGACACCAAATTAAATACCAAAGACCATTATGTGATCTTACTACGTGATATGTTTCTTTTAGTGAATAAAAAGGGCAATGAAGAGGTCTGAAAAATGACTTAAAAAGGTCACTGAAAACATTAATTATCATTAAATTGTCTAGTGAAGTGAACAATGTATCTCAATGAAAGCTCAGATACATTCTTTCCTAACAAAAATGTGAAAACTTAAACTTCCTACACAAAAAAATAATAGGGTGACAATTAAAATAAAAGTGGTCTGCAGAGGCGATTTTAGCTGAGGTAGTGAGCCCCCTTAAGTTAAAGATCATTTTAGGAATAGAAGTGAGCTGATGACTAGAACCTTACGGAAGGATACAAAGAAGAGGCTAGTAAAGAGCTTGATGTGGAGTCTGGTATTGTAATTCTACACTTCATGGGATTGAAACGTGGACTTTCAGGAAGGAGGACAAGAATTGGTTGCAGGTTTTGCGTTTATGCATTTATCCCTTATATTTATCTCTTTGTCTTTTCCCTCTATATTTTCCTCAGTTATATTTCTCACAAACACAGCTTTCACTGGCCGAAGTCCAGCTTATAAAGGCCAAAACACCCCGTGAGGGGTATTCCTTCGTAATATACGCTCCATGATCGGAGGATCAATGATCGTCTGTTGTTATGATTGAGCGTAATGATGTTAACCTTACCGATTTGCTTTGGCTTTCGCTTGAGCTTTTTTTATCTCAAATTCCTGCAGCCTATTCTCGTCCTCCGGGCCTGAGGGTCCCCTCGTAGCCCGTAGCGTACAGTGTGTGTATTGTATGGGACAGAAACGTGGAGCCTCAGAAAGGAGATCGAGAATAGGCTGGATGCATTTGAGATGTGGGTGTAGAGAAGGATAGAGAAGAAGGGGAGGACGAAGAGGAAGACTAACGAGGAAGTGCGTAGCATGGTGGGCGGAGATAGGAAACTTCCGAATGAAATCCAGGATAGGCAGGGTAGATGGCGGAAGGATGTAATAAAGGGCGATGGGTTGCTGAAGAGTGTGATAGAGGGAAGGATGTTGGGCAAGCGAGGGAGAGGAAGGAAGATAATAGGTTTTAGGGACAGGATGAAGAAGGATAGACGTATGTAGTGGCGAAAAAGGTTATACTAGAGGGATATAGGCCCCTGAAAGTGTAGAAAACCGGGAGGAGATACTCTAACATTCAACAGAACTTACCTTAACCGGTAGAGTACTATAAAAAGAATTCGTCACAATTTACCGGTGTTAAGACCTTTATTTTTTCAATGTGAAGAGATTTAGTTTCATATCGTCGTAACCACGTCTTGAGGGAACAATCTGATGTCTGCTGATAACTTATATATGGAAAATTGAGACCCCGGCATGAAATTTTTACAGCAAGTCATCTATCGGGCGCGCGGGTTCCATATATACTTCGTCGTGGGCTTTGGAATGACGTAATTTCCTTTTCCTCTTTGAAACCAATTCTTTCATTCGATTCTTTGCGCCGCATGACCGGCTACTCGCCATTTTCCCTCCCCGATGTCTTCGGCATGTTTTTGGCTCCTTTTCAAACCATTTTGATTTATCAAAATTCGGACTCGAATCCCTTCAAAGGAGTGAATAGAAAAACGACTTCAGAATGTCTAGTGGATACCCGCTCGCTGCAGTTACTCAAAGAATTCCAATCCGCCCTTTGAAGCTCTCAAAGGCTTTGGCAAGAAGCCATTTTTATTATCCAAATCTCATTTGCTAAAAAAAACTTCGTACATGCTTGCAGCCGGAGGATAATCTTTGGAGTCTGTAATAGATCTTAGTCATGACAAACAAAAAAATCGCTCGTCTTTATTTTTTTCGTGACTCTGTCACTGAGAAATTGAAGTTCCCTAGTCACATAGACGACAGCTCATTATTGGTTTAAAAATTTTAGTGATAACTACATATTAATACACTTAATTGTTGACACAGAAGCCCATGGTGTAACGGCATATTTCCCGATAAAATACATTGTTGAATGGGATATGAATGAAATAAGGAGATGCCTGGACTGAATAAAATATGTCACTTTCTTCTGCTTGCCTTGGCTTTTCTCTTAGCCGTATTTTTATTGAAAAAGTATATTTCAATCGATTACTTGACGTATTGTTTTTCTGAGTGTCATTTTTTTGTTCTTATTTGGTAGGTTATGTTGTGGCTTCTATCGTATTGGGTGGCTTTTTTCTGTATTAGTGGTCTTGGTATGTCGTCAGCAGAATCGCTTAGAACACTTTCCGTTTAGTATTTGTATTCCTTATTTTTCTTTGAAGTTCTTGCCTGTCAGTACGTACTTCAATTTCCTTCTCCTATATTCCTTTTGAACTCACGTAAAATCTCATGTCTGTATTTCTGCATTGTTCGCCATTGCATTGACATTTCAAATTATGATATGATGAACTAAGTGTTATCTTAAAGCGTTCATGTTGATTATTGGGGTCTTGTAAGAAAGTCTGAACGTGATGGAAAATGTGGTGAAACTAGTTACCGCTTTGTGCTAGAGTCAGGGAACTCTAATAATTTCTATTTTAGTTCACCTTTTGTTGTATTCTTTGTTTGTATATATTGATATTTACAGCTATCCAGTGATGATCTCACGTATACTATTTTTATCTGTTTTCAGGTAAGCACTGGGCGATGTTGATGGAGTCCCCCAATCGTGGCGTTGATGTACCCATGTAAGTTGAATCCGTAAATCCCGTGGGACAATAATTTAATGACAGCACAGGCAGACTGAATTTACGTTGTTTTGATAACTCCTCGCACAAGGGTAAACATGAGTAACAAAGAATCGATCTATCTGTCATGCTCCGGCACAAGTACTTACCATCGAGCCCAATGATCTGATCCAGTCGCATGGAAGTTACTTACCCTCTTCGCCACCAGCATTGACTCTGGAATCTTGTCATCAGATTTTCGCGACTGCAAAGAATACATTTTCGCTCGAGAATAGATTGTGAGAATATGTGAGAGAAGTGTAGTGGAATATCGTGGCAAAAATCTGAGGAGAAATTCGTATATGTGAGAAAAACGAGTTCATTATATAAGGAAGTATAAAGACTGACTTAACGTATGTAAGAATAAGAAGTGCGTGCGGTAAGGACGAGACCTGAGTGTTACTTGTCGAATCTTGTGAAATTCAGGGAAGGAGAGGCTTACTAGCGAGCGGGATAGTTATAATTAATTAAAACCCCTGAAATGGGGAATATTGGGTAAGGACTGTGTAAACTCATTATTCCAGTTGTAGAATACCAATGGGTAACTACAGGATAACGCTATTATATGAATAGGAGAGTCCATGTAATGAGGACTAGCGTGCAAATCGGACCGATAACTTCACTTTGCATGAAGGGGGGTGTATATCACGGCCGAAAACGCCTCTGCAGATGTTTACCGCCTTTTCCTTGCGATTTTGCTTGGTTACTTAAAGTAAATGTTTCCATAGGCCTCTGGAATAAAGATTATTACCGAAAATAAGTGTGGTAACTTTTCGTTTTTTGCTTTCTACATAACTATGTCAACTGCGAGAGAAACTTGAATTTTTTGAAAATCAGGATATCGTTCTGACGCTTACGAAATATAATTCTTCAACAATTTTCACTTATTGTTAATTGGAATCCTTCATCTCTATGAGGGATTATCAAAATGTTGTAAATTGTGTCATATAACGCCACTGTGAACATTCTCCTGAACCCTAGCAACGCGTTGCCACTGTGCCATCAGTGGCGCTGTTGTCTTGGGCGGGTAATGGAGAGGAAGGCGAAGATCTCTCCGAGATTGCGGCAGGAGTCATTACTTCTTCTTCTTCAGTGTTCAACCCTGGGGTTGGTTTGCAGCAATACGCCATTCCTCTCTTGTCTGCTTTTCTCTTCATTTCTGTGTATGTGGTGCAACCCATATCATTCACAATCTGCTGCATGAATGACATTCTTGGTCGTCCCCGGCGATTCCTTCCCTCTATAGCTCCTTCTGCTATTGTTAAAATGATGTTGTCGTGTCTTAGAATGTGCCCTTCGAGTTTGTCTCTTCTTGTTTGGATATGCTTCCACAGGGATCTGGTTTCTTGAACTCTTTTCAGTACCTCTTCATTCGTGACTATCTCTCCAGCTGAGCTTCAACATCCTTCTGTAGAGCCACATCTCCAGGGCTTCTAGCCGCCTTCTCTCTTGTTTTCTTATTACCCATGTTTCGCTCCCGTCTAGGGCCACACTCCAAACAAATGCTTTCATCATCCGTTTCCTTATTTCCAAACTAATGTTCTTGCTGGTGAGTAGGTTCTTTCTAAGATAGAATGCAATTTTGGCCTGATGTATTCTCCTTACAATTTCTTTCTGGCTTCTACCATCTCTTGTTATTCTGCTTCCCAAGTATGCAAATTCCTCTATTACTTCTAGCTTCTCTCCTCCAATTCTCATTATTGGGGGTTCATATTGTTCTTCGTTACTGCAAACCATCACCTTGGTTTTGCGTTTGTTTATTCTCATGCCATACTGTTTACAGAAAATCCTACCCATTGTGTTGAGCATCCTTTCTAGATCTTCTTTGGTCTCTGTGATCACAGCAATATCATCTGCATAACGCAGCATATCTATCTTCTGTCCATTAATTTTAATGCCCACCTCAGTAGTTTCACGAACTTGGTCTATAGCTTCCTGGATGTAAGCATTGAATATAAGAGGAGAGAGAGCATATCCTTGTCTCACGCCTTTTCTAAATTTTGCTTCTTGCTTTTGGTGAAAATTCCTTATCACAACCATTTCGTTCTTGTATAAGCTGAGTATTACCCGCATGTTTTTATTAAAACTAAAGCCATTGCTAAAAAGAGCATTTTCGACCGAGGTATACAGCCTTCTTAAGTAAAGCTAGCAACGGATTTGATTCATTGTCGTTAGGGCTTTCCTTTTAAACGTCTCCCCCCAATATTTCAACAGTCAGTCGCGAGTGCTTGAGCCCTTATGGCGGAATAAGCAGAAATGTCTGTCTTCTATGCATTTTTTTTTCTCCTGGGATAAGACTGGACTACAAAATTACTTCCTCTGGTTGATATGCAAGAATTGCTACCCGTCAATTGTGAGTCATTGAGGTACATGTGTAGAAATTCTTATCAGTGTTCCTTAATTACTACTGTGAACTTGGGCTATTGTGCTTTTGTTACTCGTCGTGTGATTCAGACCACCATATATTATATATAAAGGCCCGGTGCAAAGTACCGAGGCGCAAGTTAGTGGTGTCAAGTTACAGATGAGTAGCTAGTTCATCGAAAGGGTATGTATAAGAAATGAGATTAAGTGATATGAGTTTCGCTTAGGACGCCGCATAATCTGGAGTGGGATGGAATCACAGTAATTCAATCAAAGAAATATATCAATAAATTTTTTTATCGAAAAATATCAACCAAATAGTTGTTTTATGATTTACAATAAGAAAGGTGTAAAAGTAACAACTGAGCGTGTTAGTTTTCAAGCATTCTAAGTTCATTTCGAGATTTAGGGGTTCCGGTCCATGTCACTCGACTAGCTGGACCGAATTACGCGTGACTCAGTGCAATTTACGATGAACTGAAATTTTAGTAAAAATATTTTTAAATGCTATGCTATGAACAATGGTGAACAGTACGTTTACTGGTATAATCTTCATTGGGTGTAGTTTGTCAGGAGTAGAATGGTCTATTATGTTCATTACTGGGGTTAGATGTACGCAGTGGTCCAAAATACACGGAGTTCCCTTGCGTGTTAAAATCAGCCTCAGAGATAATTAACACTAAATCTGTGTGTCAGTCAGGCTTTTTTTTATATTGTCTGACTAAATTTCCTGATAGAACGTAAAATTTTGTTTTCCAAACTGTAATTACAATTGAAATTTTGTTTCCCTACTACATCCATCTGCCAATTTACCTGCACGCCATGTAATGCATGCGTGATGCACTTCGTTTCATTTGAAAATAATATTTTAATGAGTTAATTAAAGCTTGAAAATTGGATTGAATTTTCTGCGTTATGATTTTTAGAAAATTCCTAATGGTGTAATCATTTTCCATAATTACTTCGGTGCGTAGCGGATTTTTGTGTGGAAAATGGTCGATTTATGCACAGGTTTTCTTTTAATGATCATTTTTTTGTCGAACGGTCGAGCAATTTGAGTGGGCTATCGTTAAAATGATGGTTTTACCCCGGAATTGCGTACAAGTATTTAACAATGATACTCAAACGATATCGTACTGTCTACCAAATTTATTTCAAACTCTTACAACACGTGTTTCGACTGTCTAACAGTCATCATCAGGTAAGACTAAATAAATTTAAATTAAGAAATAAATTTGGTAGACAGTACGATATCGTTTGAGTATCATTGTGAAATATGCTGTTCTACAATATCTCGCCGGAGAAAGTGGAGTTTACAAGTATTTAATTTCATTTTTGCTAAATAAATGAGATCAAGTTTTAGTATTCGTCACCTTTGATGAGTTCGCCGTAATAATTATGAATGTTTTTTTTAGTGTTTTATGCTGCGTGGGACTCCTGATCTTTACCCACGAATTACATATGGGATGAGAAAATCACTCTTACCTTTTACGATCAAAAAACTCGTGCCCGTTGTTTTAGCCTACTGATAGATTGCTCAAAGAGGCAAATGAACCGGTCAGCGGATTTGTTTGGTGAAGTACGAATTAGGCTGCTGTGGTCCACTGTCTCCTTATTGTCACTAAACGTAGCCGTGTATTTTAATGCTTGCTATTTTTCCTTTCATCAACCATATACCGTTTAATACTTACTTGTTTAATGGCTTCTATATCTCTTTTTTATAACATTAGTTTTTTTTAATTTACAAAAATGTACAAAACCAATGCCTTAAATATAAAAGCAAACTCAAACAAATGCAATATACGTCAGGGTTGAAATTCGCTATGAAAAAAAATCATTTGACTTGACCGGGATTCGAACCCGGATCTCCCAGTTGCCGGTCAGGTGTGTTAGCCAGTTAAACCCCCCTCGAAATTCGCCTTGAAGAAAGGTGGCTTGTTTGTGTAACTGGCTAACACACCTGACCGGCAATTGGGAGATCCGGGTTCGAATCCCGGTCAAGTCAAATGATTTTTTCATAGCGAGTTTCAACCCTGGTGTACATGCACCCGTGCGAGTGACCTCGTACCACATCATTTGTTAATTGCAATGTTTGGAAATTTCAAAAGCAATATCTTATAAATCATGTAAAATGCACACTATTTAATCAACCATACAACTTTAATGTCCTGCTAAGCCATTCGTGGCTTATCAGCAGGTGCATTTTACTATTTATCAGTCGTGTTTTTATTTAGCACTAGCAACATAATTTATGTGCATCAAAACCATTCCTTTTTCCTTCTCGTATCTTCCCTTATAGATTTAAAATTTTTTCAAATCATCAGTCATATTGCTGAACAGTTTTGGAACACAAGCAATTAATTGCCTGCAACCCTTGTGTGCGTGTAATATCTTGGAGCTTCATATTTATTAACTTTTCTTAGTTCAGTATTTTGTCCTCCAAAAGTAAGTCGGGTACGAATACGTTCAGTATGTAATACATGACGTAAGGGCGTACTGGGCTAATATGTAATGACTAAATTTACAAAAAAATGTACAAATTCAATACCAAAAATACATAATCATACTTATATAAAAGCAATCTTAAATGACTCATGTAAAATGCACACTATTTTATCAACTTTACAACGTTATGATCCTGCTAAGTCAATCGTAAGAAATCGTGGCGTATCAGCAGGTGCCTTTTATAACTTATCTGCAGTGTTTTTAATTTATCACTAGCAACATAATGTATATGCATAACAACCATTCCTTTGTCCGACAATATGTTCCGACAAATGTGACGGTCCAGTAAGCCGGGTACGAATGCGTTCAATATGTAATACATGAACGAAGGGCGTAATGGGCTAAGGGCAAATAATTTTACACTCGCATGAGAAAAGCTATCCTAAATGCTATGCATTTCTTTAAAATTAAACTATTTATGTAATGACCAAATTTAGAAAAAAAATACAAATTCGATACCAAAGATATAAAAGCAATCTCACATGACTTATGTAAAATGCACACTATTCAATCAATTTTTACAACGTCATTATCCTGCTAAGTCATTCGTAACTAATCAGCAGGTGCCGTTTATAACTTATCTGAGGTGTTTTTTTATTTATCTCTAGCAACATGATTTATGTGCATATCGACCATTTCTTTGTCCGACACTGTGTTCCGTCAAATGTGACGATCCTTCAAAAGTAAGCCGGGTGCGAATGCGTTTAATACGTAATACATGACAGAAGGGCGTACTGGGCTGGGGGCAAATAATTGTACCCTGGCATGAGAAAAGTTATCCTACACACTATGCATTTTTAAAAATTAAACCATACTAATATAGAAGCAATATCATATGAATCATGTAAAATGCACACTATTGAATCAATTTTACAACGTTTTGATCCTGATAAGCCATTTGTAACTTATCAGCAGGTGCCTTTTATAACTTAATCTGCAGTGTTTTTATTTATCACTAGCAACATAATTTACGTGCATAAAAACCATTCCTTTGTCCTTCTCTTATCTTCCCTTATAGATTCCAAATTTTTTAAAATCATCAGTCATATTGCTGAACAGTTTTGGAACACAAGCAATTAATTGCCTGCAACCCTTGTGTGCGTTTAATATCTTGGAACTTCTTATTTATTAACTTTTCTTAGTTCAGTATTTTTTCAGTACACTTTTCTTTTTTTATTAATCACGGAAATAATTTTCAGTGATTATAAAATGCTGCAATAACTTTTCAACCGTTATAACTGCAAAGTATGCAGGCAATAAGCTGATATTTCTAGGTTTGGGCAGACTGTATAACTTAACTGGAAAGTAGCGTGCAATTACATCTTAAGCATGAATTCTCCGTAGATATATTTTTTTTGAATCAGTTATAATCCGCTTTCTTGCTGAAAATTAGGGTAAAACAGAGTGTAATCCATAGTTCTAAGTAACTGATGTATGTTTCAAGAGTAATTACCCTTAAATTTCATACATATGGTGGTTACTTTTGCTCAGCATGCGCTAATTCGTCCATTTCGGCTTTCTATCCATAGAAAATTAGGGAAAGAGCCGGTATTAACAATATGGTTGCTATATCGTTAGTTTGGCTACAGTTTTACGACGCATTTCCCTCTCCATATACATTGTTACGTTTGGTATTTTTTCCCTTCATCTAGCATACGTCGTTTAATACTTTCTCCTTGAATTTAATATACTGTATTTTACGAAATTATGATATGATGGTTATTTTTTCTTTATTGTGTATTATCATTTAGAAGTTTCTTAGTATTTTCATTGACCGTATAATGTTTATTTTATGGTGAGGGAGTCAAGGGGTCGTCGATGGGAAGCGAGGGAGATTGTTGAGAACTTAATCTTCGTTGTTTGTTTATGTATTTTATTAAAATCGTTCCTTGGGCTATTTTACGAGCATTTTTTTTAATAGTTCTTACACTCTAAATAATGTCTTTAAAAGTTTTTTTTATAGAGCTTCGAATCCCTTTTTCTGTAAAACGTTCCATTCTTTGTCATCATGAAATATTTTCCTATTCGTGTGGTCATTTTGGTGATGAATTCTGCTAATTATTTACCCTTACGTGGACGCATTTGCGTATTTTAAGTTGATAACTCACCTCATCTCCCTCCTGGTTCTCATTTCCTTCTCTGTAGGGAGTGGTAGGATTCTCCAGTGGTCTATTTTTCTGGCCTAAACACTAGAATTTATTGGATATATTTAGGTAATTTTCCTGTGTTGAATAGGGTATATAATCGTCCCCTTTCTTCACAGCCAAGGGCTCTTTACATTTTATGGTCAGTAATTGAGCAATTACAAATATTTTAAGTAGATTAATGGATATAAGTTACCTTTTGGATAAGGAAGCAACCGTCAAAATTTAAAAGTTAATTAGTGAAATTTTATATGAAATGAAAATTGATAAATAAAGAAATTAATGTTTGACGGAATATGGGTGAAGTGGAGGGAGAAACAGTTATGCAAATAAATGTATTTATATTGGACTATAGTGGTGAGGTCTCCCAGGTTTCAAATCCCAGCCAGAGGAGGATATTTTTCAGAGGATACCCGATCCCTACTTGAGTGTCTTTTGGAGGGCACTTCAAGTACAGTACTCTGTCTGTCGGATGAGACGTTAAACCGTGGTCCCCTTGACGCCTTTCGTTAAGAGCAGACCAATGCCGACGCCGGGTTTCTCTCCACGCTTCCTCCCTTACCCTTCCCCTATGGCGCAAATTACCTTAGCTGTTGGTCGCCTACACAAAATCCAATCCAATCCTGGTGAGGTCTCTGTTTACGAATTTAGTCTCCGTTTTTGTAACGTCTATCGTTTCTACCACGATTGGAAAGCAGCCACGGATGTGGAGCTCCTAATGGCTCGTGAGTGAATGAAACTATTTTAGTTTACTCTTTCATGGTTAATTTTGGCATGGATATCATTTCCCATGCCGTGTAGAGGCTTAAATACAGCATGATGGATCAATTTTTTTAGCATTTAGTTAGTTATTCTGGTGAAACTGAAATAAATTGAACTGGAAACGTCAACAATTGCTTATGAAACACGCTGATGATCACTTTTTTAAACGAAGTTAATCCAGGAACACCGCAAATTTTATTCTTTTACGAATGCATTTATAATACCTTGATATAAACTCTTGCTTGATTGTAAACTATAGGGAAACAGGATTATAATTTTTTAAGTATAGAGGTTTTAGACATTTTAACGTTTAAACTTCTCGGTGCCAAAACGGTACTTTCTCACTATACCTTTATAATTTTCACATCCCTCAATTTTGTTCTTGCTACTTCTTATCTTGCTGGAGTAAGTTTGCGTAATATACCTGTTTATAGCTCTCTTTTTTTAGAAATTTGTGTTTTACCCGTGAGGATTCCGTTGACATTGTTTGAAATAAATCGATTTTTACCTTCATTGATAAATTTATTGAAATTAATGATCAAACATAGCATTACAGGTTTTTGCTGAAATAAAAGATCCAGTACTAAAATTACCGTAAAGTAATTATGTTTTTCCTGTCCCAACATGTATTACGAGCTGAATCAGTTTTGATTAGTAATGAAATAACTTTGTACTTTTCCACACGGTTTATTATCCTCAACCGGTTTCAATGTAATAGCGTCATTCTCAAGAGATTACTAAACGACGAGGCCATCAGTCTCTCACATTTATACCCTAAGCCAGAGGAGGGGGGAATTAGGAAAAGAGATTGGGGAGAGAAGTAAGGTGAATATGTGCAAGCTTACTGGGAGGAAGCAAGGTCACTGTTTTGAAAACATGATTCGGTAGAAGGAGGAGGGGGAACTCTTACAGACAAAAGAGGTGAGGTCATAGGAACAACTTCGTTTACCATCATCTCCTTGTACAACATGTGATGAGCCCTTATTTCAAAGTTTTCCAAAAAATTTTATTTGGCATCTTTGTCCTTAAAACGTAACACATTCAGATTAAAATTATGGAAGACCATGGAAAAATTCCACAAAGTAAGCCCGTCGATGATTACTTTTACTGAACAGTTTGTTGGTCAGAAGATCAGGTATCACTCTGTATGAAATAGACCGCAATATTTGCTATTTTCCTAATCGTAGCACGCCTTAACAGCTGGAGCCAAAAATTATTGAATCATAATTTCAAACATTTAACATTTATTTATTTGTAAATCTTCGTCTGTGGCTTAAAGCCATTGAGTAATTAATATTCATTAAAGAGCTAGATAGAAGAGAGAGTAAGTTACAAACCAATCAGGGAGAGGCTTGAAATAAAACAAAGAAAGTCTCCAAAAGCCGTAAACAATTGGCACCCTTCGTCAGAAAGCACCAAACTTTCTGTGTTGGTATGCTGGTGTGTGCTTGTTAGTGTGCTTGTGAGTGTGCTTTCGTAAATAACCGGTCATCCTTAGTGGGGTCTCATCAGCCCTGTGAAGAATACCAGGTTATAACCCAAGCATCCTTAGCGAGGTCCCTATAGCCCTTGCAAAGGATCCTATTTGGGTAGTGTGTGTGCGTCTGTGTTGGTCCGTGGCGAGGAAGTAAAATTCCCGTAAACCATCACAGGGGGGTATTCTTGGTAGAGAGGCTGTGGTTGGTCTTTGCTGTGGTTTTCCCAGCATACCAACACAGTAAGCTTGGTGCTTTCTGACGAAGGGTGCCAATTGTTTACGGCTTTTAGAGACTGTCTTTGTTTTATTTTCATTGTTTAGCCGTAAGTGCTCACCCCATCTTTGTGATGGCTTTCCAGGGAGAGGCTTGGTAAGGTTGGAAATTTTTGTCAATGTTGAAAGAATTGGAGCTCAAGAATGATATTAGGGGAGGGAGATTGTTCTTGCGGGTAGAAAGAAGCATGTAGAGTGGTAAATGCATTTTACATTCTCTTTGTATAATCTTTGTCTATCTCAGAAGTTCATTTTTAAATATTCTGAGCAAATATGACGCATCTCTCTGCGTATACGGCAGTAGATTTCAACTGCGATGACGTTCTGATTTTAAATTGCTGCCTAATTTTTCTAATCGGATCTTTGTCATCATTCCGAGGAATGTGTTTTAAGAAGCGGATATGTGTGCTCACTGATATACACGTGGCAATCATTTTTAGGATTTGCAGTCTTAAGAAGTGGTTGGTGTTATTATACCTTTTTTGGAGAACAAAATTGTCACAATTCTCTTTGACATATCTAAAGGGGATGGTGATTTGACTGATAAATCACGGAAATAGCCTGTTATGTATATTTATAAAGGGTAGACATTTAAGTCTTCCTCGAGGTATGAAGTGTTAGAACTGTTCAGAGGAAAAATAATGATGTCAGAATGTGTGCTCCTCAGTAATTTTTTCTGTAAAATATGGAGAAAAAAACACTTTATTGTATGATACTGGTAAAGAAGCGTAAAGCCGTGGCTGAAAAATATCTCCTGGGTTGACTCTACTGGTTGGACTCTCATGATTCAGTATCCTTTATATTAGTAAGAGTTAGACTGCCCATTAATGGAGGCTTATAATGAGATAGTCCTCTTGAGATTACCTCCATTAAATCCTTAATTTTAGTCCTCTACTAATACAGAAAAGAGGAATTCAAGTACGATGTCTTAATGTAATCACTCACCATCGTAGGTTTCCTATGGTTTAAGTTATATGGAAATTACCGTATGTCATTAATCATTTTTGAAGTATTTCCTTTCTCCTAAAAGCACATAAACTACTTTATTCTTTTCCTCTTTTAACCAAGCATTACCTAATGTGACAGGTTGTGCATAAGTATGCAATATCGAATCTTCGTCTTTGAATGCGCCATCAGCTGAGTAGTTTTTCCCGAGTAGGTTGACGGAATTCACCTTATTTCTTCCTGAGATACCCAATGTTCTCTTAATTAAAGTGAAATAGCGCCTCTTGCTATTAATCTGTTTGGATGGCAGCTAAATGAAGAGAAAAATGGTTTTGATATACCGACAACAGACCCAGAAATTCATGAAAAGGTCGTTGGAGTCGTGATTTTTCCATGTGAAAAATATTGAACCCCTCTATGATTTCTAAATGGATATGATATGGCCAATATTTGATTATGAAGACAGAATATGGCCAGGTGTACGCTATGATCAGGATGCCCTAGTGAACGGTATGATGAATGTGGTGGTAATATAGTTTTTGTGCGTACGGGCACATTGCATGCTCGTAGTTGAATTAGACTTCTCAAGAGGAAACCACCCGTGTTCGATGACTGCGACTTCCTCTCTCGGCATCCGACACATCCTGGAGGAATATGAAATGTAGCTGGGTGTGCATTGTAGGATGTGTATTTAGGGACACCTTGTGCCCTATTCTGTAAGACCTGGCTGTTTACGACCCTTGGTGATGACGAAATGGTAACGTCACAACCTCGAAAAAACCAAAACCTAATATCCGATGTTTGAGATTATTCTGGGTTACGATGTCATATTCACGCCATTTCTGGGGTTCGGAAATGACGTATTCTTCCTGAATACAGTCCTGCAATTCCATTGAATCTAACGATCTAGCTGCTATATTTAATTTTTGAAACACTTTGGTCTTTTTAATGAATTTCGGTTCGTATTTTAGGGTGTTGTAACTTCATCATTTTTAATTCGGGTGAATCTTTACTATGATTCTTTTTAATCTCATTATCTTTAGATCATGTGACGTGGTTGATTTTTATATACCGGTGCAAACTTACCAAGGTGCTGTTTTTTTAGGAGAAAAAAAAACACCATTCTTACTTCTACTAAAATAGTAAGAATTTCAGAATTGAAACTCGGTGGTCACCCCGTAATTTGTATATGCTACTGTGTAACATTACGCGCTTTCTTTATCATAATGCCTTTCATTCTTTATCCTCCATTTACGTTGCCTTTTTTTACACCTTGGCCTGCTCCGTCGTAGGATTTAGTAGCAGGGTCTTCCTTCTACCCGCTCCTTCCCCGCTTCCCTGTACCCACTTACTTTCTGTCCTTGAGCCGCTGGCCAATTTATTTTCCATGCTCTCGAAATAAATGCAAAATTGAGGCGTGCTCCGGAGGCACGACCCTTTTATCCTCAGGGTAAGAGAGAGGAGGAGAGAGGTGGAAGGAAAAAATATATATAAAACGAGAAAGGTGCCGTATAGATATCCCTTTTTTCATGCTTCCATGCAGTTATCCCTTTCCCGTAGCGGGGAGACCTTTGCTCTTCCATGTACTACACTCTCCCCGTCCGACAGCACTTTCTTTCAAGAGCGGAACGGAAAGCGGGGAGGGGGAGGGTGGTTTGGTCGTGGACGATGCATAAAAAATGAGCGCAATACAGTCCCTTCCTTTCCTCGGTTGCCCCTTTCGGAAGTAAACTATTGCTTCCTCCATTCTCTTCATCTCGCTATTGATGTGCCAGCGCCTGCCCTACGTTACCGGTATTGGGGGTGGGGGTAGGGAGGAAGGGGAAGGAGCAAGTGAGGGGAGAAGTGGAGGGGTGAGATGGATTTTTTTTCGGGGGTGGGAAATGACATCTCATCTCCTCCGCTCGGGAGGACCGCGGGAAGTTGCGTGTCCTCTTTCCAACGCGTTCTTCTCGATCTCTGTGCGTTTGAGCGGTCCCTCTTCCTGGGGACCGTTCTCTAGGGCGGTGTCCTTTGCTCAATTGCTCAAAGGCCCGCCTCTGCTGGCCCACCGCTTAAGGAGGGTCCACCTGGGATGTGTGGGCCGAAACAAATGTTTTATTAATTCTCTCGTGTCGTTGAAAAACTGCTGAGTACTTATATGGCATGGCGTAGCCAACTGAAAACAGGCACAACTAAGACGAAATTTGTCAAGGTACAATATGTGCATATTTGTCTGTGAATGCCCTTTTCAATGAATAATTTCTTCAGTTGTGATCTTGAGCTGTCTACTTGGGCTGTGTGGGTCGAAGCAAATGTGTCGTTAATTCTTTCCTGTCGTTTAAAAACGACCGTTTATTCTTACGACACGGCGTAGTCAATTGAAAACATAATTGAGGTACAGCATTTGGAGATAAGTCGGTGAATGCCCTTTTCAACGACTATTTTCTTCAGTTGTACGAGCCGACTGCTGCGCAATTCGCTGCGTTCCGTGGAATGAGCTCGTCTTGGCTTCAGTTATCGTAGTAATGTGGTGTTAGCTCAAAAAACTAGCTAATAAAAATATTCCTACATGTCTAAGTTTTATTGCCGTGATGTCTGAATTTACTTATTTACCGGGAATGAATTACAGTGACGTGGAATGAAAAACAGAAGTTGCTATCATGTCTTAAGTTTTACTGCCGTAATGTCTGAATTCACTATTTTACTGGGAGAATTCCGTTCATAAGAAATTTTTTGGGAAAGTATGTGGGTTAAAATAATACTAATTCTAATGCCCATGTTTCACCTACCTTGGAATGTAACGCTACCTACTTTCAGCTTCAAACTATAGACATTTGCATTTCAAAATGATTGAAGCGTGTAAAAGGAGGAAAGAAGAAAGTGTTGCTCGTGCCGTACAGAGGCGTCTCTATTTGTTAATTATGCAGAATATGAGTGAAGTGACATTCAAGTCACAATACAGCGTATTGACACTAGCTGGTAATCAAAGCTCGAGGTGGTCAACTGCTTGTATATAATGAAAAATTAATACAGCATTTAAAATAGAATTCGAATATAGTCTATTTTAGCTAGAAAAAATCCAGCACCTTTTACATTGTTCTATCAGTTGTTTTGTTAGTTTAGTTCACGGGGCCTACTTACTTTGACCATTTCCAGTGCGGCCTACTTACTTTTACCATTTCCAGTGCTCGAAATATTTCCCTATTTTTCATATTATGGCTGAAATTATATTTTCTTCTTTATTCTGGATCTACAGTTTCTGTTTTTTGTTCAGTTCTCAAGTATTTCTTTTATCATTATGTAAACCCAGTAATATTAACATTTGAGTTGATGCTTTTCTTGACAAGAAGCGCATAGTTTATAAAATATCTAGCCAATCTACTCCAGGGGTGCTCTTCTGTTTCTACATACGCTATCATAATGCTTTGATATAATGGCGCGTGCTAGAGCTAGCGAAGCGCCACGCACGATTCTTTCTTATGTCGTTACGACCACTGTGACAGTACGGTAAAATGGAGCTAGATCCGAAATAAAGATAATTACAATGTCGCGAAGCTACTCACTGTTTAACCGTATGGCCGCGGCGCTATGGCGTTGTGAAGAAACAGAATCGCAACCCCTAACTGCGGTTGAAGGTACGTCCCAGAGTATGTGGATAGAGAAAGATAAGCGTCGAGTAATCCGCAGAAAAAACGACATTTACCGACATGTCAGGCATCGATACTTCTTGAACTCATTGCTTCAGGTGTGCCGTACGTGGAGAGCACGATGATTATGATGATTGGCAATAAGAACTAATTAGCACTTAAAAGGATTTAACCTTCTGACCGCCAAGGGGTCATTTTGACCCTTATTCACGCTTAATTATTCATAGAGGCCGTGATTATGAAAGTAAAATTGTTGGTGTCAGTAGTTTAAAGAAATAATAAACCTGGTGTAGTTATATAATTGCTTTTTATTTCAAAATATGTTTTGTTTTATGCTACTATAAAAATGATAATTTCTGGTTCTTACAAGCCCTCTATATATGCCATGGCATTAGTGCAGACTTTGTAGTTATGATTTTGGTATTCACTGATAAAATAATTATTGCTGCAGTTATAATTTACAAAACCTTGAATTAAAAAGCCTAAAGAAATGATAAAAAAGTTGCAAACAAAATCTTAGAGTAAGACGTACCACTTACAGCATCTTCCACGGACGTATTTTTTACGGTTACTGCATTTTCTGATGTTTTATTTCTTTTGCAACGCCATGTGTGGATTTTTTTACGGATGCGACTCTGCCTATCACCTTTCCTCTTGCCGTTATCTTCTCCAACATTTGATTCTGATGAGTCCTCATTGATTATGTGTTTGTCGCGCAACTCCTCCGATAACTTCCTGACAAATTCTCTTCGTGGTGGACTTGTGCCTGTTACTTTCCTTAAAAGGGTATATAAATTTATCGCAGCTAAATCCAAAATGTTGTAAAAAGTGTGAACCGGCCATCTTCGTGTTGGAGCTTTAACTGTTTACTGCCGTGCCATTTGATCAATTACATCTACTCCGAATTTTGTCCTATTATAAAAGTCGATAAATGACCCATCGGCAGTTATAGTGTTAAAGTGATGCTAAGGAGTAGTTGCACATACATACATGCCAAACATACCAATCACGCCGTTCCCTTCCGGGGTGGGCACAGAATCAATGTTTCAATCATTAATACATATTGTACACCTAACTCTGCTTCAATAATTTCCTCCATACTGACCTATACTCGCAAACCTCTTTTGACTCATTTACCCCCAACACTGCTTCATACACGCCCTCCTGTTTTTAAGACTGCTAATATTCCTCCTCCTAAGAATTTCCTCGACCACATTCAACCACAACTTTCTCGGCCTACCTCTACCTCTCGCACAATTCATTTCACTCTTATATACCCGTTTCGTTATTCGACTCTCATCCATTCTCTCAACATGGCCAAACCAACGAAGCACGCACTGTGTTGCTGATTATTAAATAGCAGTGTATAGCGGTTGGAGTTTTATTTCAACTCCTCAGTCCAGTCTTCTTCCACGCCCCTACGGTCAAGATTGTTGATGTATGGATGAAAAAATAGGCGAACGAAAAATGTAACGTTGTTTTGACCGTCACTAATGTTTTTATCCTTCTCCCTCCAACCAAACCTGCTAGCCTCCCGGTCATTTATGTTGCGTAGGAGGGCGAACACCGCGCAACAGCTAAATCTACATAAAACACACGGTTCCACCGCCAGGGTGTGTAGTTTTCTGTGTTTTGCGTATGATAGCTAGCGCTAAATTATAGCGCTAAATGAAAAGGAATACGAAGAGGCAAGAGAGAAGGAAATCATTTTTAATTAGGAGACGATGTATTGTCGTGTAATTATGTGTTCTCGTTACGGCCATGAATGATGCGTGAAGACAAAAAATAATTAGACCCATGTGTTTGGAAAGTTTATTTCTTATTCTGTCGCTTTCGTTTTTCGCTCTAGTATACTGTGTTGGTCAGATTAATGCTTGCCTGAAAGTTCGTATTATTAACAGAACGTAGCGTGAAACCTTTGAGGCTTTCACGGTTCTCAACCTAGGCCTTCAAACAGCTTTTTTACTCTCCTGCTGTTTGTTCTCAGCAGTGTTTTAACAAAACACGCTGCTCTCCTTTGTATTTGATCAAAGATAAAACGTACATAAGGCCGTAACTATGGATGTGAGGTAAATTTGAGCCAAAGCCGCAGACTTCAAAGGAGCGAAATTGCAGAGGAGAGGCAAAAAATGAACTTGTGGAATTTAAAAAACAGTCAAGTAATGGTCCACTAATATTTTTATTATTTACGACCCGGGTTTCGTCACATAATGACATCTTCAGGTAACAAATATTATTCCACATGGGTATATGTATAAAATCAGGTGCAGAGGAAGGAAGGGAAGGGAAGGGGGGAAGAGGGAAAAACCGTTGGAGTATGGTGTAATGGGTAAGGGGCAGGTAGGAAGGGGTAGGGGAGGGGGAAGCGTTGGGCTGATTGGAGAAATACCGGGTGGCGGGAATGGGGGGAGGTGTGGGAGGGGAAAAATAGGAAGAACAAACATACATTTTTCTAAGAAATTAAAAAAAAATACAATGTATACACAGGTCGACGGTGATCAGTAAGTCCAGGCTATTGATGAGAGTACAGTTCAAATAGAGTGGATGGCTCTTTGTTGATGCTCAATGATGGTTCAATTACTGGGAAAACCTTGAAGAGGTAAAAGATTATATACAATGTATTCACAATTCACTGAGATGAGCAGTCCCGGCTATTGATGCGGGTGAGTTACAATTGGAGGGGAAAGCACTTGGGAATTTTGTTTATGGCTACTGATGATCACTTACTGGGAAAACTGTTAAGACTGGGAAGGCCGTGAAGGGGGAGGGATGGAGTAAGAAACACTGTTAATAAAAATATTAGTGGACCATTACCTGACTGTTTTGATTTCCGATATGGAGAGGCTCCAGCCTGGATTTATTAGTTATATTGTGG
Organism: Ceriagrion tenellum; assembly: GCA_963169105.1. Lineage (NCBI taxonomy): Eukaryota > Metazoa > Arthropoda > Insecta > Odonata > Coenagrionidae > Ceriagrion > Ceriagrion tenellum. The sequence goes on from OY720644.1 coordinate 80,538,150, forward strand.
AATTAAAAAATTACGTTGAGAAGAGCAAATGAAATTATATACACCCGTACTCGGGTATGTGAAGCGCCGTGTCACTGGTGAGAAGCAAACGTGAACGCACTAGGAATATGAGAAGAAATGAACCTTTGGGACAGGACGGAGAGAAAGTTTACCTCGCTTCCCCTTCTATCCAGTTGAGTTCGCGGATGAAATCTTCTTGTCTCTCTAATGTTTGCGGCGTACCCCAGTTAAAAATGAAAGGGAAAGGTGAAGGACGGGATGAGTTCTCGGTCGCTCCACGGGCGGTCAATTTGGGGGGAGGAGATGAACAATTTTACCGGCTGATGAGCTTTTGGTTTCCGGGAACCCGTCGTCCTCCATCCCTGTATAAAGGTCGCTCCTCCTCCCTGGTCAAGAGGGGCAGTTTGTGGAAAAATCCTTTTTTTTAAATGATGGTTCGCCAAATTTACGTTAAGGTAGATTTGACGTGAGTTTTCAGGGCCTAGAATAGAATAGCTGAGTACATATGACTACTTACCATGGAAACTCACTTCGTTTACGGAAACAATGTTAGGATTAATCAGGAAATTAGCGTGAAAAACAGCAATAGGGCACTGTTTCCAGCCTTTTTCCCGTAGCTCCTTAACGAAGTTATTTGCTTTACGGTCGAGTCTATTAAGTAAGAAAAATTTTGTGGTGGGAATGAAAAATATTGCATTGTCCATCTATCATCTACTTCAAGAACACACTGATTATTTTATAACTCTTCGAATCCTAGTAAAAAGGTATTTAGTTGCTAACGGCCTGAATCCTTGACGTTCGAGCTTTAAAAATGGCTGTCTATCTGAAGTAACCTTTTGATAATGACATTGATTTCATATTACGCAGCTTTGTGGACCTACATATATTAAGGGCGTGCCAGCGCGACTGTGTAAATCAAATTTAATATTGAATTTCACTTGTTTCAGTGTAATATTTTAATAGATAATAATAATAATTTGTTGAACTTTTACAGGTTTTCCCCAATTAGAAGTGTTTTAATATATCTATGACGAACACAAACACCCATGTCCTGGGCAATGAATAATCTACCCAGGCGGGACTCGAACTCGCGACCCTCGGGTTAGCAGGCGAGGACTATACCCCGCCGCCTCCGGGGCCGATATGTAATTTAGACATATTTATGAACAATAACAAGTTAGGTGGTGGGAGGATGAAATAAGGGCTGATACCCCTTATTTCATCCTCTTGAGTAATATGATAGAGGGAAGGATATTGAGCAAGCGGGGAAAGAGAAAGAGTGGAATAGATCTCATGGATAGGATGAAGAAGGTAGATCGAGTGCCGAAGGAAATATTAGAGGTAGTTAGGGCCCTGAAAGCGTAGACTACCCTCACCGGTAGAAAACGTATTAGTAAGTTAAAGAATGCATATCTTGCGTATATATCCATTTTTATCAAGATAATTTTTTGTGACTTGAGTTGTTGTAGTTGCACGCTAAAAGCTAAAAACCTAGATTTCTTGTATCATGAGTATTGGTGACCCAAGCATTTAACAAATACTATGTTATGATAATTAATGTGCTACCTAAGATACGGTTAGACTCCACTTTCTCCGGCGAGATGTTGTAGAACAGCATGTTGAACAATGAAGCTGAAATGATATCGTACTGTCTACCAAATTTATTTCAAACTCTTACTACACGTGTTTCAAATGTCTAGCAGTCATTATCAGGCAAGGCAAGACGTATTTTTTGCTTGCAGAGCTCAGTTGCCTCTGTTTATGATTGTACTTTCAGATTTTTCTATAACCATGCGCATACAGAGCAGTGATGAAAATATATTTATTGTTCAACTTTTTCCTAGGAAGATATTTTTTTACCTATCGTAAATATATTGGAGTGAGCATTTACTCTACCAGTTAGCCTAACAATTTGTCCATTTGGTTTCTAGTCGAGAGTCTTGCCTGATGATGACTGCTAGACAAATGAAACACGTGTAGCAAGAGTTTGAAATAAATTTGGTAGACAGTGCGATATCATTTGAGCTTCATTGTTTAAGATACGGTTGTTTACTGTTATGAGGACTTTAAGAATGAAAAGAAGTATCCGGTATATGTAAGAGTTTATTGGGAAAATAATGTCCAAACATTGCATGTAACAAATGATGTGGTACGAAGTCACTCGCACGGGTGCATATACACCAGGGCATTACACCACCAAGCCATCTTCCTTCAAGGCGATTGGCTAACACACCTGACCGGCAATTGGGAGATCCGGGTTCGAATCCCGGTCATGTCAAATGATTTTTTCATAGCGAATTTCAACCCTGGGAAAATAATGGGGAAGAAAGTTCATATTAATGACAAGAAGTGGTTTAATTTAAACAAGCTTCCACCATAGTTAACATCATTGGAGCCTATAATTTAAAACAGTCAATTTCATAGGATTATTGGTTTTGAATTCACAATTTCTTTTGGAAATGGTATTCATATTTGGTATAGAGTTATTATTTTTCCAATGTTTGACCCATTCTCGCATTTAACATAGTGTATTTTATAGTTCATAATGCGAAGGAAGTCGCGTGGGATAGTAGGGTGAAGCTGTTCTGGTGAAACTGAGGACACGTTTTCTAATATGGAGTCCGAATGTAAATTAAATTTTGTGTTAGTAGATTAGCGCTGGATCCACCTTAAGATCGAACGACTGACTCCCAGTCCGTGCTAATTTTGGCCTTTGTCAGATTTGAGTTGTGACGATAATATCACTCGAAGTTCTTGATTGTGAAATCATGCAACTGTGAGGTACTTAAAAATTAAAGAAGTAAGATTTGGCATTACATTTTCATGGTTTATTACCTCTTTTTAGACGTTTTTAATCACTTTAGTTGAGTAGACAATCTTACATGGAAATGGCTAGAGGCACTGGTATGAATTTAGTATTATGTACAACGAAACGAATAATGGAGACAAATACCCAAAACGAATAAAATTTTAGCAAACATATTCTTTTAGTATCAAATGAATCTACAATTTTACCAGAAAGGTAATGGAACGATTATCCTTTTAAAAATATTTATTTGTATGTTTTAAGAACACTGTTAAACTTTATTTTGCTTTACATTACATAATGTACTACTAAGTTACGTAAACATATTTTGTCCCTCCACGAGATATAACGACAGGGGCAAATAGAATGTGTAAGTATTACAAAACATCCTCCTCACAAATTTCCATCCCTAATGCCATGAAAAATCCGAACCAAATCGACAGGACTCAATGTCGTGGAGTCCTTCCTTTTGAAAAGCTAGAATATGGTAGCGGCATAAATCGAACACAATTTAAATTCATCACTAAGACAACATATCAGCTGCAGATAAAGAAATACCTCTTCTCGCGAAGGTTTCCGCGGCGTTTTCCATTACTTCTCGTTGTCTTCGGGTTTTCCAACCGCGTACGTTGACATTGGCCGACAACGGTTTCGGTAGCCATCCCGCTACCGTCTTCAGGTCGAAGGTCTTCGACTTGGGGCCTTATTCAGTAAGGAATCGACGCGGTCGAACCTCGGTAAATCCGTGGATGGGACGTCGAATTTCCCGACAAATCTCAACTTTCGAATGAATTTTTTGAATTTTACGTGGCTCTGACGTCAAAATGTCGTCAATGTCGAGACTCGGAAATGCCGAGGATATGCCCAATAGACCCCCAGAAGAGAAGATAATGCTTCGACCTTCGACCTGAATACGGTAGCAGGATGGCCACCGAAACCGTTGTCGGCCAATGTCAACGTACGCGGTTGGAAAACCCGAAAACAACGAGCAGTACAAGAAATATGGACCTATAATAATTTAAAGGGTAAACTGCGGCATTCGTTGATTTTTCCCCATGAAAGCGACCGTAGCACGCGAGTTTAGCTTGACCCTCTTATCTCGTCTTTCCGTTGTCATAATCACCGACTCTTACTTCTCGCGCGCGCACACGGAGAAGCTTCCACTCCCGCCTGATTCCTTCTCTTTCCCACCCCCCTTCTCTCGCCCCCTCAGAGGGTCCTCGCCTTCCCGGGGTCGGCCGGGGCCCCATTTCTCCCGTGCGTGCCTCACCTCCCTCGTGGCATTTCGAGCTGCGGCCGGGCCGCGCGCTGGGCCGGGGTGAGCGGGGCGGGGCTCGCAGGTGACCGATGAGGAAACGCGGAAAAGAATCGCCTTTTGCGAGTGACGGGGAGTGAGTACACTGGATCGTCAAACCTTGCGGTTTTCGCTCTGACCCCGGCGTCCTGTCGGTCCGTGTTTACGTCCGCCCCATCATTTCTGGTCGGGATGTCGGCGGAAAGAGTTTGTTTTTGGGGTTGGCCTTATTAGTCCTCGAAAAAAACTGGGGTTTCCACGAATCAGAACGGGATAGAAGCGGTTGAGATGTGAGTTTGGAGAATGATGGGGATGAATGGGAAGATCGGGGTGACAAAAATGCCGAAATGCGATTCAAATATTTTTCATTTTAATAAACCGGGGTTTCCACAAATCAGAATGGGTTAGGAGCGGTTGAGATGTGAGTTTGGAGATTGATAAGGATGAATAGGAAAATCGGGGTGAAAAAAATGCCGAAATACGATTAAAAGTTTTTCATTTTTATATGGGCTATGACGGTGTTATCCGACATGTGCACTGGAATCCGGCGTTTCAAGTACGCCTTAGTCATATGAATATGTGAACTTTATATTGTCTCGTCATGGATGGGAAAGTGGCAAATGTAGATAAGTAGTGAGAGAAACATCCTTATTTCTAAGTTGCCTAAAATGGCTACAAAGTGTTCTGTATGGCTAGAGTCTGATGTGTTTACATTTTCTCTGGGTGTGGAGAGAAAGATGGCGTGACATAGAGCCGCCAAATCCGTTATTCATAAGCAAAAAGAGAAGTTGAAAACGTAAAACGTCAGTGACAGTCGGAGTTTGTTGGGTAAAATAAGTGGTGGCAACGGAAGCTAAGGGTGTACTCGTTGAGAGAAAGAAAGGTTAGAATGGAATGAAGTGAACAGTGGATGAAAGAGTTGTTTATTTTGGAAAGGGCGAAGGAAGGTAGAAGGTAGGAGGACTTCGAGAAAGTAACGGTTGCAGTAGGTGTTATGTTGGTACAGTATCACGCTCCAGAAGGCTTTGATTGCCATTCTGTGGTACCTCTTCACCGAAGAATGGTACAAAGCCACAAAAGAATTGATGTGTCATCCTGAGGTATTGCGATCTATGTGTAAATCGATAATTTTTTATGATTTGCGAAGTATTTAGTGCATATATGCATAGTCTTCGTTGTGTGAGACTTGATGCATCAGGAATATAATTGAACTGGCACATTGTCTTGTTCTCATCGGGATGAATTGTGTAATTAGGGTAACTTTGGAGGGACGTCGGGTTAGGGAAAGGTGTAAATGAAAACTGTGTGTCCTTAGAAGTGCAAAGGAGATAAAAAGTGGAAGCGATGGGCAATATGTACAGTACGGAGACGAGTACAAATTATATTCCCTTTCCCTGTTTTCATGGGTGGAGAAGTTTTGTCCTCGCTGTGCATTTTTTATTAGGAATGTGTGTTTCTTTAACTTGGCATGGATACTACGGTTGCAGACGAGGATTGCTTTCAAAAGACTTTGCTGGGCAGAAATTTACCCAAATTAAATTATAATGAGGCGTCGTACTCACCATTCATGTACTTCGTGGTTATTCATAGTGGTGTTCTGAGGGAACGGTTTATTGTTAGTGGTAGTTTTTAGCAAATTTAATTGATTCGGTAAATGAACATGTGCGAAAAACCTTTGCTGTTAAGCCAATGTGAGAAAGGCGCTGGCGTGCATAGCTTACGGTCTAATTCCCAAGTATTGTTCTAGTCCGATTAAAATGGGATGGGAACATTCTTTACGAAAACAGTTGTAACATTAAGCCATAGTAATTGGCTCAAGTTTTGTTGTGCTACCTTTTATACAGCGATACTATACGTTCAATAGCTCTTTAGTAATTTATGTTTGGAAACTAGTTAATTTTTTTCTGCCGTACATTAAGCTAGCCATCGACGTGTTTCTGCTTGAAAGTTTTAGCCAGAAGAGTCTGAATAACTGGCTTTTCCCACACTCAATTCTTGTTCCTTGAAAATACCCTTTTTTGAGGTTTCTTCTTTGTAGTTCATGAGATGCTGAAAAATGAACTCCTTAATTAGACGCTCGCTTCGCATGAATGCCTACGTAAATGCCTCATTTCCTGAAGAATTGATGGATTTCGTGGTGTGCCCGTTTTTGATCTACCGAAATTCATATAAATGTTATCTCTTTGTATTGCGTACCAAAGTAAATAGACATACATATATTACTTTACTGAGAAATGTGGGTTTAGCCAAGGAAATAAAAAATAAAAAAGGACAAAGGCATGTCACCTTCTTGATTCTATAGTGTGGAATACATTGTAAGCCATTTATACCTACTTTGGGAGGAAATTTCATCCAAAAAGGGAATAACAATGACGGCATCCTCTGTAGTTAGCCACGTGTAATTTCTGTACGAATATGTACAATTAATTCTTGAGTGCAACTCCGAGTGGTTGTCAAATTAGTAATGATTGGTCGTGAAGTCATTGGGCAGTCGCAAATTATCTCCGTCAAAAATCTCTAGTATCTATATCGTATAAGTTTAATGAATGTAAACCTAAGGCTGTGGTCTACATATTTTGTTTAAGATTTGATATATGGATGAGGTCCATGGGCCGTTATTACCTATCATGGTGTGTACGGATGAGTTTTGTGCGGTTAAATAGTCTTTGAATGATATATGGTGCACAAAATTTGAGAAAAAAGTAATGATAACGAACAAATGTGGAACTAGCTGCCAACATTGAAAGGTATGCATGAAGCATTCAAGTTAAGTGCCTGATTCGGTGGGACCTCAAGCGGCGACTCTGGAATGAAGCTGTTCGCGTAACGCTGATGCATATTGTAATAGGAGAGTTATTATGCATTCATGGACTAATTTGCGAGAGACGCGCGTGGAGTCGCGGTATGTTTAAGTGATTCGAGACGTGAATGTGAAAGTTAAGCCTTCAGATGACCTGGGAGCCCACAAAATGAACTGGAACTCGTGGAAGTAGCATCGTGGTCACGGAGAAAACGAATTTAGTGGTGATAATGCGGGCTATGTCACCACTTTTTTCTTTTTAGTTTGTATGTTTTGTAGGGTTATGATGATATCATTGATAATCCTGAATGGTGGTATAATATTAGTGCTGTTGAACTCATTATAGTGCCTACGGGAGGTGATTAAGTTGGGAGAAGACGAGGCGTCCGATTCTAGTTGATGTTCCTCTAGGGGTAATAGAGAAATGAATGCATGTCTTGGAAAACCTCGGTAGATATGCTCTAAAGGACTGTATACTACCCATAATTCATTTATTATTTATTTTATAGCAACTCAAAATGTCACGTACATTATATTTTTGTTGCATTTAGGGGTATGTACCCAGAGCATTGAATAAATCCATTCTATTCTATTCTATAATTGTATACAATCAATGCTGAGGCCTCAGGCTAAGCGGTAATGTGTCTCAATTTCCCTTCAGAGTTGTCCAGAAGTGTTTATGGTGCCATATTCTTGGAGACTGGACAGGATATGAGTTGGACGTGATAGAATGTCAAATGACTGTGTAACATAATTGGCGAAAACGATGCAATTTTCCCTCAACGGCTTTATCATGTTAAGAGAGTATGTCAGCGTGAACAGTTAAAGGATGAGTTGTAGAGGCAGAATATGTGTTGACGGAAGTTTCGATCAAAGATATCTATGAATGCGATAGATTGGAAGAGCATTAGTTCTGTATTAGGCGTTCGAATTGAGAGATCATGCTTGAGGCTAACGATGAATTCGAGAGAGGATCATGCGTGTAGAGGACATTGGGAAAAGATATCGAAAAACCAATTTTCGTTGCCAGTGAAGAAAATTTTGGTTTGATTCAAATCCTTAAAGTAATATTCCGAATGAGGATCTGGAATATGTGCTCTTTGGCTTATGAATGATTTGTCTATGTTGATTATGCCGTATGGGTATCCATGAAAATAAATGGTCGTGACATTCTATGGCTGAAACTCGATGTCTTGAAACCTTTTCTCGACCTAGTAATCATTCTAAGTACAGTTAAGAGTTTCATCTCCCAGTTTATTTTCCCATGATAATCTCTTCCGTACTATGACCTACTAAAGGATATCGGTAATTGGTGGTTCCTGCTAGAGCTGGAGAGTAATGTAAATGTATTGCGTATGACACTGGAATGTTTGGAATGGTGAAGGACACAGCTTGGGCTCCTGGACTCGTGGGAGTGGAACCTATTCTCTGTCGTTATTAATACCTGCGGAACGGCGTTTGGAATGCGTTATAGGAGTGTTTCCGTTGGGATTTATCGTAATTAAAGAGTTATTTTATTTTTAATCATCATTATATGCTGTATTATTTCTATGAGTGAATATTTGTCTTTGGTCACTCTTTTTTATAAAATATTGTATCTGGGTATTTGAAACTTTTTACTTTCAAACGCGGGCTTTTCGGATTGATATTGTTTGTCAAAGTTGAGTGGTCCTTATGGGGTACTATAAAAGAAGAAAATTTTAATTGTTATAGCTTGAAGTGTATTATTTTAATGCTTTATTTAAAATACTTATTGTCCACGTTGTTTATCGTCAACGACAAATGCAGTATAAGTTAAGCTGATATCAGTCGCTGAGATACATCCATGTGCAAAAATCAAAGGATAATTTCATTTACTTTTGGCAGTCGCTTTGTCTACGTGGACTTGTATGTGACCAATCATAAAGCTAATTAGGCTGAGTACATTTCTCTTGCTATATCGGTAATTGCATCATAACGTGTGTGGTAATGTAATTTTTGGGATCATAAATTTGTCACCTGTTATTTCGCGTCGGTTAACTAAACTGGTTTTGTAACGTTGTATTTCTTTTGCCATAAAATGTGATTTCTGATCATTATGGAAGATTATGAGTGAGTAACTGTGACCTTGATACTAATATAAGCCTTACAGCGCAGTTTCGACTTATCTGATGGCGCTTCGAGCTATTCCGACGGCGAACGTTCGATACGGCTTCTCATTTTCCCTCGTCGATAAACTAGGCGAAATTCCAGCCCTAAATTACTTCCCCTCGCCTTTGTCACTGAAAGCACATTCAAGGCCCTTGCCGAAATTCTCCTCGGTTCCTCATCTCGCTTCAAATCATCGTCCCTTGGTTCTCTTTTCATTACCTCGGCATTAGCTGGCTGTTTCATTTTTCGCTTCCTTTCTTCCTGTTTTCTATCGTTCACGTTAAACTACCGCTTTGGACGCTCGAAAAAGCCTTTAATATTGCCTGCCCACCCACACTCTTGTTTCCCATTGCGTTAGCATTCCTGGCCATTTTTATTAATCTTCTAACATTAACTTAACCATTTATTTTCGTAGTGTTATCTTGTAAATCAAATTATGTCGATTTCATTCTATACTGCCTCCATATTTAAAACTTATTTGCGTACTCGTTTTTAATCGCCAGGCTTTGCATTGTAATATCTGGAGTTAACTCTTTTATGCGAGAAGTAGGTATGTCCGTAGAAAGTCTTTTACTGTGCAAAGCTTCCTTATTCGCCATTAACTTCATAAATGGCTTATTACTTCGAAAATTTGCTGCTTTCGCTAAATTTCTTGATTTTGTTTCATTTTAAATGAAGAGTAAAGTTATGCATGATTCTATTTTTCACTCTAATTATTCACCCATTGCATAATTAAGGTAATTTATTGACACTATCCGCTATTGCTGCTATGAGCTTTTTATTCATTCAAGTAAAGATTCGCCATCGTGTATTTTATCGCTCTTCCACACATTGTATAACCAAATTTGCTTGTGTGTTAAAAATGTTTTTGATTGGCGGATTTGGATAGAATTTATTTGGAATAATCACTGAGAATTTCATCATAAGCTTTTAGTCGTCTTCCGATTTCCCCTGACTAGTTAAAATTATTTTTTTTTTCTGTTGGTCGTTATAAATGTATATCAGAATATGTTTTTGCACCGTGAAAGATATAGAAAATGGAATGTTGTGCAGTTTTCCGGCTCGACTTCTCATGCCCATCAGAAATATTTTACTGCGCAGTAACGCACAGATCTTAATTTATGACAGATTTCTCGGCATTTGACCTGTCACGGAATATACATATAACTGCTGAATATTTCCTTCAATCACGATATATTTTTTGCATTTTTATGTGATTGATGTGTATTGAAAGGCTTTCATAGAGTCTGATATCTTACTTATCAGCCAGATCTCACTTTAGTAATGTTTACTCATCATATAATGCGGTAAATGGAAGTTACATTCACACTAATTGAAGCTAGTTTAAGTGACGCGGAACTACTGAGCATGAAACGAGCTTGCGTTCAAATTTTATACTCTGTCCATCAAATTATACTGACTCATTTAACAGGCTTTCTCTGATATCCTTTGAAATCTCCATTCGTGTTGAGATAACAAAGATGCGTCAGAATAATCATTAGTGCTATATCTCAGGCTTTTTGTACTCCTTGGAATAGCTAGTCTAATTTACTTTGCTACTTTGCGAGAAGGTGACTTTCATTCTAACCCTTGCTCATTCCCCTTATCGCCGATTGAGAATTCTAAGAGATTGCTGGTAGTTGTCATTACGCCCTGCTGACTGGGTTCGATGTTTCATATTTTTTTATCGTCATCGCTAATTTTTGTTTTTCTTACTGCCTATTTCCTTTAGAGTACCTGGTTATCTTTTCTCCTTTTATTGCGCTAAATAAATGGAAACAGTGGCACACTTTGCCGTCTATATTCGTCGGAAAGAGGCATTTCCTCTCGCGGCTCGAGGAAAGGCGGGGAAACGCCCGATTTGGCCGCGATTAAACGCTCGGGCAATCGTTACGGACTTATTCTGGAGCACTTTTAAGCCTTCTCGAATGACGGAAATGTGTAAAAATAAAACGGATTCACCAAAGCGCGCGCGCCTGATAGGGCACTTGGCCGGAGCGCTTTCATCATAAGTAATGCAATGGCCGCTTAAGCGAGGGGCTTAGTCCGAGCGGGGGAATAAGGGGGAAAAAGAGAGTAAGGGTGGGAGAGGTTGAAGGGGGGAGGGCTGGATGGCTTCCGCTGGAGGGGAAGGTGGATATGTGGGAAGGGGAACAACCCCCTTCCGCGTGGGGTGGGGGCTTGTATGTAGGTGAGCTTTTTGGAGTGCCTTCACACAAGGGTGGGGACGGAATGGTTTTTTAGGTGGACCCCTGCTTAAAAGCGCGCCCCCCTTGTGTTCCCGAAGTCCCCCCCCCCACAGAAATCACCCGACGTCGGGGGACCGCGGTATCTACGGACGCTGCCCTTTAAAGTCTCCGCCGCGCCCTGTTCTGCTCCTTCCCCGCTCCCCGCCATCCCTCCCCTCCCGCCCCATACTACGGCAGAGGTCACTGTCGCCGAGACGACGCGTTGGCACCGCGCCAAGTATCCGGAGACGGCAGGAGGAGGAAGAAGAGCTCCTCCATATTTGATCAACCCTTCGAGAGATGTCGGCGCTGCGAGGACGAAGGGTGCAGATACCGGGGAGGGGGGGAAAGTGGCCATCGCCGAGTGGCCGTGGAGTCCTCCTCGGGAGCTTACCCGTCGGCGGCCCCCTAATACTCCGCGCCGGTCCCCCCCTCCCCGAACCACCTACACCATCCCCTCCGCCCGCTGTGCTGCGCTCCTGCCCGTTCTCATTGTCGGACCCGACGAATTCCGTTGCGAACTAACTATGTTGATGTGCCCCTCGTTCGTGAAACGGAACCTATGGAGCCGCGGAGGGTAAACGGCTGCACAAATGACTTACACAAATTATCTCGGTGGGGAAAACATTACCTGAAGTCATTCTATTCAACAGACGTAATGACTGAAGCCCTCTACTCCCAGATCCCAACAATTTCCTTCATGCCTTGATGCATCTTTTGTTTCATGTCTCGATTTATCTGGCTAACACAGTGGTACTAATGGAAGAAAACACAAGTAAAATCCGATAGAGCATGGAAAAATCTCGCGAGTAATCACCCGTAAAATCAGCTTATGGCTAAGGATATGCATAACTACCGCTAAAAACCCATCGTGCGTAAGAAAAGGTATATCGAATCAAGTCAAAAAGGAAAAAATATATGTTCACCAAACAGTAGAAAAAAGCATATAGAACCACACTCACAGGTACACATGGTTGCATATGGGGTCACATGATATCCCTGCTCATATTTTTTCAGAGACAAAAGCGTTGTTCCTCCGTGATGGTCGGTCGTATGGTTGCGGTGTTGTGTTTAATCCTCTGCCGGTATCCACGTTTGAAGTAGTCACTTTTTTCATACAGAACCAACACTACCAACAAACAACGTACCCATATTCATCCCCCATTCTCACCCGTTCCAATTACCATTTCACCCCTCCCGGTTTTCTGTCTTCCTCCAACCGGCACTCCCCCCTTCCCTCCATCCACTATTGAGGACCGCCCCGAAGTTACGTCTTCTCTCGGAAATGGCGGTGACGTGTTGAAGTGATGGTGATCTTCTTTGCCTGCCATCTCTTCCCGTGCCGGTAATCCTCGCCGAGCAAGTCTGGAATCGGTTGTGTGCTCCTCGTACAGTCTTTCTCTCTCATCCACTCCACCTTCCTCCTCCACTGAAGTCTCGAAATGCCAACTACAGCTGGTTGAAGGGGACCAAATGCCTCCATACAACGTACAATTTGGCCCGGATTCAACCAGCTAAAGCCTAGCACCGAGCGAATCTTGCGGCGTCCCCTGCGGAACGACCGGTTGTACTTCTCTCCCGTCTCCTCTTAGCTCCCACCTTGGAGACGCATTCTTCCACTCTTCGTCGTGTACTCCACATCGTGTATGCAAGAACAACAACAGTAATCCAAAGAGACAGACAAATAGGGCGCAGGAGGAATGTTGGGTGGGCGGATGAGGGATATGAGAGACAGACGGAAGGAAAGTTTGTGGTGGGGGAGTACACGGTGGACAAGAGAAGGAAGAATGAAAGAATTACAGGACAGACAAAAAGTTCAAGACAATAAAAAACCAGGGGAATTTGGAACAAAAACGTTCACCAGAACAAGTACAGTCGAAATGCGAAACGAAATGGAAAAAAAAGAACAACTGCTTGGAAAAAATTATTAGTGACTTAACTTCTACCCTGCCATGTACGGGACACGGAGGGAGTAGAGGGAGGTTTTTTTTTTTAATCTCCCCGCCCATACTGGGAACCCAGCTATTTGCGTGGGGAGGATTCCTACGACGGTCGGTTTTTTCCACTCGGAGCGTAGTCCATGCGGAAACAATTGAAACTCGATGAGCACCCAAGCGACGGCTGCTGCGGGAGGAGGATTATTTAAATCGTTGGTCGAGGGAGGGAGAGAGAGAGACGTTATGAATGGGAAATAAATGATGGGGATCAGTCAAGGGTAGATGGACGGGGAGGTTAGTTGGAATTTGACGGTATCCCCTCTGGAATATCGTAGCGTGTGGGAGGTGGAACGGTGGGAGGAAGAGCTGTAGAAGGGGGAACTGGAGGAGAATGGGGGTGGAGAGCTAGATTGAGAGAGAAAGACGCAAGTAAGAGTTTGGAGTGGGCGTTGCAGAGCCTTATGCATACGTATGCGTGTGGGTGTGTTGGTCGGTCGGGACAGGCGGGATTGGGTGTTCATCGTCGGGAAGTTGCCCGAGCGCAGTCGGTAAAAATAAGACAGTGGGGCGCCGGGGAAAGAGGTGGGGAGCAGGTCGAGGGGGGAGGGAGTGGAAGGGGCTGCCGGCGGCATTTTTAGAATGAGGAGGAATGTTGTAGACGAAGGGAGAACCAGCGGCCGTCTCGCCCCAGGATACGTTTTAAAACCACCTTCCCCGCTCCTCGCCTCGCCCGTGAGGTAACACCACCCTGAGAGGAAGCAGTAGCTCGTCTCGACGAGGTTTTTTGAAAGGGGATATAGCGGTGGTGTGCCCTGGAAGGGAGGCTGCGGGGAAGAAATGGGGGGAATAGCGCGTGCGGCTGCTGTCAGCGTTTCCCGAATTGGGGTGAGCGTGTGGGAGGGGTTTGGCTGGCGGGATTGGGTTTGGCGGGGTGGCGGCGGGGGAGGTTTCGGAGGGGAAAGACCTCCCCTATCTATCCGCGCCCACCCCCGTCTTAATCTTCCACCCCCCCTCTCTCTCTCTCACTCCCCGTCACCTGCATCCCCTTATCTATCCCTCTATCTAGGCTCCTCCCACCTCCCAAGTCTCGCTCCTTTCCCCGTCCTGCCGTGAGAGCGACCGCGCTCCGTGGTGATCAATTAGGACGCGGTTGGACCGATAACGGCGGGAATCCTCGCGTAAATTGCAATGTTGTAGTGTGTGGGAGAAAGCGCTTTTGAGCGAAGGAGAGCGGCCCCACCCCTTCTGCCCGGTCATCCGCCGCCACTTCCCCCGCGAAATATCTTCCTTCTCCGCCCAGCCAGCCCGCCCTCGCCAGATTCAAGCCTCCCTTCTCCCTTGACCGATTCCCCTTCGCCCATCTGACCGGCGGTCACTCCACCCGTCATTCTGGGTTTCCATGAATGCTCATCATCTGCGCGTCTCCAGCAGGCGTATACCTTGAGGCCACGACCCAGCCTCGACTTAATTTTTTTGTTTCCATTCACCCTCAGCGCCCCAGTATCATTGTACTGCCCTCGCTGAGAAGTGTACTAGCCCATCTACTGAGTTCGTTACCGGAATAATTTTTTCAATGCTTTTTCTCCTATCCTTTCGACAATGTCAATCGTTTATGTCTCCCCCTGTCATTCCTTCCTCGTCTGTGGCGCTTAGTTCGCCGCCGCCCTCAGCTTCCTTCGATGAGGGTTGCCATAAATAGAGTACGGGATCAGGGAGAGATCGTCTCAAACCCAGCGTGGAGGGGCCTCGCCGCGTCTCATGCCGAACTCCTCGCGTAAAAGGAGACCGCCAGACTTGTGGTCAGAGGCAGGGATTGGAACCGCAAGACCCGATGCCTGTCCTGTAACCATGATTACGCTCACATAAGCAGATTCTGAGGTAATTTCCAGTCACCGTTACGTCCAGCCCGAGTAAACATTCTCTCGACGTAATAGGGAACGTTGGCGTCGGGCACTTAGCTCTATTTTGGGTGTAAGTTGCCCGTTATCTCTCTCGCTTTCCCTCTCTCTCCGTGGTAGGCGTTTCCCACGCGCCCTACTGCGACTCGCCATTATCGTGGCGATGTGCGTCGTTCATTTCTTAGACGATTCCAACCGGTTTTTCCACTCAGAAATGTTGCCATTGCTTGTAATTTCAGCTTAAACTAAAACGGATACTTCGTTTTCGCGTGTCATTGTGATTTCTTTCCACGCCGTGCTTCGCTGAGCGAACCATGAAGGTTTATTGTTTTTTTGCGGCGTTCTAGGGAGGAGTTTACGTTACGCATCTTTTTGGGCGTGCGTGAATTATTTCGGGGTCATAAATTTCGCGTTGCCGCCTGTTAATGTCTTTCCGGTGTGGAGCGCGGGCGTATAGTCGTGCGGGGGGGAATGAATAAAAGTGTAGACGTTCAGAAAGAGAGAGGGATATTCTTAGGGACCCGGTCGTAGCGCGGAGAAAGCCGGAGAGGGGCGAGAAAAGGGATGGCGAGGCCGAAGATGGGTCTCAATGAGGAGAGAGTCTGAGCGGAGCAAGAGGGGGAAAAAGGGGAGAGTGACCTAAAAGGGTGTCCGGGGAAAGGAATCGGATGTTGGCGTGCTGAGGTCGAGTTTCAAGGGCAGCTTGAGAAGGAAAACTAATGCCAGCGTATGGAGAGATGTTTTGCGACGTTTAATGGAAAGAACTGGTAGATTCCCTCAAGAGTGATACCCGGCGTGTGTCATGGAGATAAGGTAGGAGAATCACTGGGTCATGTACAAAAAGAAAGATGAAGGAGAAGGTAGGAGAGTAGGACGAATGTAATAATAAGAGTCCTCAGAGGAAGCAAGTTGTGAGATGAAGGAAGGAGTAGATCGATTCAACCAGAGTGACAACTGCGGAGGTTTAAAGGGAAGGTAGAAATACCATCGTATATCATTTCAATCATGAAATCAGGTCTGCGGTGCTTTGGGGGAGCTCCTTATCTTAAATGCTACCAAATAATATTCTAGTGAACAGCTACGTGGCGTGTCGGAAGGAAAGAAGAGAGAGTTAATTTTTTTGCAGATTATACAGGACTGAAGTAAAACCTCTCAAGAATTTTTAACATCAGAATCAATTAAAGGAATAAGGAACACTTAGCTAGGGAAACCTTTTTTTGTCATTCACGCTCCAGGAATGGTGATTATCGGTCCTCGTGAACGTGACACTTCGAGGACTTTGTGGGGAGGGGTGATGATGTTAACGTAAGGGCTAGCTCCATTCCTCACTTCACTTCTTCCCTCTTCTTCTGAATCCAGTTGCTTCTTGGTCACAGGGTCGGCCGCTCCTCCAGCAGCCTCTCTCCGCGCCCTCCAACGATGCAACTTTTTTCAATGGTTCACTTTTCCCGGCCCGACCCGAACACTTTCTCCCGTTTTTCACTTCGGTGCACTTATACACCCCGACCCATCGTGGGAAAAAAATACAACACTTCCCGAGGAGATCGTCGAATCCATCACCGCCTCTATTGCGACTGGCACACGGGTAGTCCGCTGCGAAGGTGCGTCATTCTCTTTGGTTATGGTTCCTTTCGGGTAACTGATATGTTTTTGATAATAGGGATATTAGGAGGAGGATGCCTATTGTAGGAGGGAGAGGTTGTGTCTTGCGTATTGGCTTGAACAGTTCTGTTTTCAATATCTCCCCCCAATCCGTTGCGTGGGGATGTATACGTTCTGCCGGCGGTAGGTCACTCACTTAATCCCACCCAGCCGCCATCTGAGTCTCTCACATCCAAAGGGAAAACTGTCCACTGTGCTCTATCTTCTTGTCAGCTTCCCCGCCTTCCGGCTCGTCCCCAGGGATACGTCCTGCCTCCATTCCCTCGCCGCCGAATTTTAAAGAGGGTAGGAAGCTTTTGGGAGGACCATGGGGGAGGAGGGGCTTTTTTTTAAAGGGTATGTGCTTCGGGAAGACGGTGGATACCGCGGTCGGATTACGGTAAAAGGGAGCGGGAGAGGGGGAGTCCGGAGTGGTTTTTCTCGAGATGCGACGACGTGACTGTTCGCACCACGGTCTCGTTTGAGTTAGGGTGGACTATTTAAAGACGCCGGGGAGGGCGGAGTGTCCCGGCCTCAAAGAGAAGTCTTTTCGTCCTCTTGTCTCCTTGCCCGCAGTCACCTTGGTAGTCGTCGCGACGCCGTCTCGACGTCAACTCCCCCAGAACGACGCATTCCACTCTGTGCTGCCGCTGCGCCCGCCCTCGCCCCCTCCCCTTCACGGCGACCCACACCCACCCCTGATTTCCCCTCTGCCCCCTCTCCGTATATCCCTTCCTGTTCCTCTCTTCTTCCCATCCCGGCTCACACATCTACCTATCTCTTCACCCTCAACACCACGCTCGCTCTCCGGCCATTCCAGCCTCGGCAGTCCCTCGCCCGCGACTGAGCATCACGGCGAGAGATGCGAGGCGCAGGAGGGGAGGGCCGTGTTGGCCTCTCTCTCCGCGCCCCTTTCCCCCCTTATCCTGACCCTTACGGAGGGGGGGTGGGTTAGGGTAGCGAAATTCCCCCCCCCACCCTGGTGAGACCCTCCCCTTACTACTCCCACAGCCTCCTCCTCCCTGCACGAGAGTCCCCTTTTTCCCTTATGTCGGTTGTATGTGTTCCCCGCCCGAGTCCCGGAGAAGATAGAAGAGGACCCGGTGAATCTTCCCTCTCTTCCTCTCTCTCTCCTTCCTCCCACGCCCCCTCCGAGCCTTCACCCTGCCTCCCCCGCCCCTTCCACCCCCGTAACCGCCTCCGCCGGCGCCCTGTGCTCCGCGAGTGGAGGGGTACTGTCGGCGGCTGTAGCGCCATCACCCTTCCCCTCACTCGATCTGCCCCTCCCCTGCGCGCGGGGGCCGCAGGGGAGGGTGTGGGGGCCCTCGAATATGTGTGTGTGTGGTTGTGTGTGTTTCAGGGGTGGCGGCGGCGCCCGCGCAATGCCGATCCAGAATTCCACCCCCCCTCGTCTCTCCGCCGAAAACTCTCCCGGTCTCCCTCCCGCCCCACCAGAGTCCGCCCCGGGGCTCTGTTTTTGGAATGGCTGCCCCCACCAGCACTCCCCTTTCTCCCTCTTTCTCTCCCCTCCTCCTCCTTCTTCTCCTCTCTTCCTCCTCCTCCCCCTCCTCCACCTCTTCATCCTTCCTCCCCGCCTCTACTCGCGCTTTCGTGTGGGTGAGTAAGTGTATGCGTGGACGAGGGTATGCGTTATTTCTGGAGGTGCTGCTGCCACCGCTTTTTCGTTCCGTTCCTTCTTCCCCTTTGCTTCCTTCTTCTTCTGCCTTACCTTCTCCTGTCCTCCTCCCGCAGTTTTCCTTCCCGTCTTGAGCTTTCATTCTCCGCTAAAGCTTAGTAATACCAACTGGGGGAAGTTAAATTGGACCCTAATGAATTCCTACTCATAGTTCTATTCCCTTCGTGTGGAGCGTAGTACTCTACGGATCGGAAGCATGCATCATTGGAAAAGCTGGACATAAGGGAATAGAAGCCTCCGAAACCTGATGCTAGAGGAGGATTCTGAAGATAAAATGCACGGAAGAAATAAGAAAGGATGAAGTGTACAGAAGAGGAAAGGACCATGTATAACACCATGGAGAAAAGAAGAACCAGATGAATTGGACTCACCCTGAGACATAATGAATTTGTGAAGAACCTAATTGAAGGCAAAATAGAGGGAAGAGTCCCCAGGAGAATACCAAGGAATAAGTTCATGGACAAAATGAAGATACAATTACTTAGGTAGAGGTACCAGGAGGCAAAGGAAGTAGCATTAGATAGGGAAGGGTGGAAGGCTGCAGTCACCCAATCCTGTGATCGAACGACCAATGAAGTACTACTCCCGTGCCTCTATGTATTCAAATACGGACCATGATTTCAAGGGTTTATTTTCATGACATTTTAATGTCTCACCGGTCGTTATTTTAGAAATTGAAAACATAATAGTCTTTCCAATATTGTTATCTAAAGAGTTGCTGTATATAATTTTATTTCATATTGCATACATTCCTCGAATTTTAACCTGAAGCTTCTTTCTAAGGCTGGCAGTTTAGATAATGGCTATAATCTTCAGGTCGCTGTGTATAACGCTAAAATAATACTTGATGCCCTACAAGTATATAGAGGAATTCACCTTGACTGCTCATTAATGACGGCTCTCATTTAGAAGAACGCTTGAGCGAAGGTTGTCCGTCTGAATAACTCCAACATTATGCCACTAGGTGTGGTAAAATGCATGATTTCCTTTTCTATTCTCAGTGTCTCATCTTATATTCTCTCACGACACGTATTCTTTAATTTTCCGATTTTTTTACTTCCAATGGTTATCCTTTCCTTTACCTCCCGTTTCTAATAGTTATTTTCTTCTCCTAAGCTTTCATCATCTTTATCAGATTAGCACGTTTGTCTCTCCGTATTATATTTACTGCTATTTCAAATCAGGCACTGAGAAGAATTTTTACTGCCTGGAATTCTCATCGTTGTCTTTGACTCTTTTGTTAATTTATATCGAGGGTGTGTTTTCGAATCTCTTCCTTGTAACATCCCAGTTTAATCATTAAATTACTTATCACATTCTACAGCCATAATAGTAGGCTCAACAGCTTTAAGTATGTGGTATAATTCTTAAGAGCTGCATGTTTCTATTTTTGCTCGATATTTGGTTTATCTCGTTGTTTTGGCAGTTTAGGGAAATGCTCGCCAATCGTACATATGTTTTATATTGAAGTGGCAAATAGTTAAGTATACCCCTTTTACGCCACACTGTCTGATGACAAAAATATATTCGTACTTATATGTAGTGTTGAAAAGCTATGACTCGGAAGTTTTCTGTAGAAACTCTTTCCAGTTTTTCCGTACAGGAACCATTTTAAATATAGTTAACTTAATGCATTCCCTCTTTTCCATCTTTGGTCATTAATTTTTGATGTCAAGTTACCTAGTAGGACTTCCTTTTAGGTAAGTCTGTTATTTCTCTAGAGCCTGTATCACTGTTTTATATCTTGTATTATTGCAGTCATTCAATGAAACAGTGATTTCCGCATGCCAAGGTATGTGCTTGTTATTTTTGATCGATCTCTCTACGTCATGTTTTTTTTCTCGTTCCTTATAAAATAAATTTTATCCAACCTAAATCTAGCTCACGGATAAAGTTCTCTTTATATTCTTGAACCAAATTTTTGTTCATTTTGTATATTCATGGCCTAATTGGTGTTCTCATAGTTTAGCCGTCGCGTGTTTCATCCTATAATTTAAGGTATTTGGCAGCCATTTAGTCTATTGTGTATTGTGTATGAGAAGTAAATGGCCTCTTTCCTTCAGAGTGTAAAACAACGATAGCTATAATCGACTCCTGGCGAACGCCCAAAATAGAATCGGTGGAATCTTAATTGGTAAACTTGACTGTGGCAGAATTTAATTCGTGGGAGTACTTGATGTTATACATGATAAAGTAAAATAGTATGTACTTTTCAACAATACGGTACTAGAACAAACAAGAATTCTGTGCCAGAGGATGACGTAAACTTATAATAAGTGAAAATATAAGGCAGAAAAGCATCAAATATAGTACTTTATTATACTTACGAACATATTAATTTGTACTTAGACGTATTTATCGTTCCTTTCTAATTTTATTCCGTTATGGCTCAGTAAGCTGAAATGAACAATGAAATACCGGTAAACAGAATCTTTCACGTGTAAAAATCTAAAGAATTTTTAAATATCTACGTCCATTCAAACTTACCTTAATTGGGCGATTAGCTAAAAATAAAAAAAGTAATTACTATAGAAAACCGGTTGAAAGTCCTGTATTTCCTAATACCACGTCCATTATATCACTTAATCATTTTTTGTTCCCATATGAATCCCTTCTTCCTCCAACATGAAACGGAGGGGATTCGAAAATGTATTCTAGTTATAGTTTTTTCTTAATTTTTAATTCAAATGCCGACCCACTTATTTTTTATAGCTAATTTTACCACGCGCTCCCTTAAGAGCAAGAACTCAAGAGGCGGTGATTTTCATCCGAGCTTTCAAGCACCTCAACCGACCTTTATTATTGATCTCTCGTCTTGAAACGCTATTAAAAGAAAGCTTGGTAAAGGTTACTGGGTGAGGGGAATATTCAGTCTAATAGTCGTATTTTAATCTTCGATACGTGCGGCTGTTGGTTCAGAGAATTTGAATAATACTTCAACACATTAAAAAGCAAAAAAAACTTGATCAAAGTAACGCTGGAATATTACAAATTTTCCCTCAAAGTTACGTGGATAGGTAATGGGAGTTTTTGCGTTAGTCATTATAAAACTGAATCTTGTGGCTGCGTGTCGAACTTTATAATGAAACACGGGCGTTTGTGGTATTGCTTTTGTAACGGCAATTTCTTTTCCCAGTGCTGTTAATAAAATACGTCAGTTGAATCCATTAATGTAATCAATAGATTGAGGAATGCACGATCATCTCCGGGATATATGCGACTGAATCGTAATTTTAATACATGAGTATGTATAATTGCATTCATTTGGTATAAATATTGAGCTGTAAAAAAACCACAGTGAGTTCATATTACTTTAGTAATACATAAGTTCAGTCTCCATCGAAAGTATTTAATTTGAAAGAAACTTGTAGGTAAATATAAGTTAAAATTCTGTGATTAACTTAATAACTTTAATAATAAACCTGTTCTGGAGATTATTTCTTAATTGATCACCGATCGTTTGTTATCCCACAGGCATGATTAAATCTGGTATTGTTTTGTGGAGACGAGGTATGTTAGCCACAAAAGCGAAGAAAAAGAATTGGAAAATAGCATTTTTCAATTGATCGATGAAATAAATTGGTGTGGAGCAGTACAAAGTTAATTTGTCGTCATTACGGATTTGTGTCATATTATTTGGTACTTAACTGAAGTACGATAGGTTTTCACGATCTTTAAATTGCTTATGAAGAATATATTCAAAAGTTTGATCCTCTGCACAATGGAACTTAATGACTGTGGAAATACAAACACCCGGTGCCATATTTGTGGTACTAAATTTGCTGTATTATTGGTATTGAAAATGACGCATTAGCGTTTATGCCACGGTTGCCATAACTAGCAATCTCGTGTTAACACCCTCTGGTGTTTTTTCACTTATTTTCAGTGCTGAAATTTGTATAGTTGTATTAGCGGGATTCATTTAGGGAAACTCGGTGATCCAGAATTAAAACTACTCGCATTTTCATTGGAAGGTGAGTGAGGTATACAACATATTTGATCGGTTATAATTAGTTACTTTATAGTTTGAGAAAACATCTAGACTGAAGAAAAATAAGCCCTAGCCAAAAGTTTTCAAAAATGAGAGTTGTAGCTCACATTTTCAACAATAACCTTGTCTAGTGTTGGGTAATCCTTGGCGCGATTCACCCAACTCAATGAGTCAACTGAGAATCTAAATTGTTCTCTTCCCTAGTATGTTTCCTCGCATTGTCTCAGGTGAATAACGACGGATAGTTTAAAATGAGTGAATGTGTTGTTTTAAACGATTAGTTCTTTTTACCACCTGCATCCGTCAATTCGCCCGAACATTCCAACCGCATTAACAATCATTCCCGTCAAAACGTCCCACGTCATTCCGTCGTCGCTGTCTTCCACCGCGGGCCCGTGGAATCCTTCTTTGAATTACGGCAGAATTCTGTAAATTGCGAATACTTTTCGTCCTCGCCGCTCGATAGTTCCTGGAGGTCTTTCCCCCAACATGTTCTGAGGAGAGGGGGCGCGTTGAAGGGGGGCAATAAAGCCTTTCCCTCTGGCTCCTTCCGTCTGCCCGCCCCACCCACCCTCTCATGGCCCCCGTCTTCTACCACTGGCGGCGGCGGTACCACGCTCTTGCGTCGCTCCCCGCCCCCCCCTAACCCTCCCTCCCCCAAGACCTCCCGCCCACCGTGCCCTTCCCTGCTCCTCCATCAACTGTGCTCTCTCTTCCTTTTGCTGCACTCGCTTTTGCCAATCCGCCTCACATCACGGTAAGATTCAATTTCTGCCGTCTGGGGGGCATCCCTCGTTTCCCCCCCTCCCGTCCTCGCCCATATTTAAACTTTCTCTCTTTTTCTCTCTTCCCCTCTATCCGTACTACTGTCGCTTTTTCTCTCTGCCAACCCTTTTCGCTTAACCTCCTCCCTCGTCAATCCAAATTCCGCGCAGGACTTTAAACTTCCCCTGTTCCTTCCTTCGCCTCGATTTCTCGCGGCAGCGCTTTGTCGTGGAGGAGATTGTCTTGTCGGCCCGTCTCAAAGGATTCTTGAGGTAGTTTGAGCGAGATTTTCTCTAGTCATAACAAGGCACCGTATTCTAATTTCGTGCCCAAATGTAAGCAGTTTCTTGGCGGAAAGAGAGTGGAATTGGGGACTCCAAAAATTTCAAATGTATGGCTAAACTTGACAGTAATGAACTAAATATTCGTTTTTGAGGCTTTTATTTTCCTTTATGATTTCACTTCTTACGCTATAAACGCTTCTACAACGAAATATTTTTCTATATTTAGGAGTGGTTGTGTTTTAAACAAAAAATCCGCAAATCTTTATATGTCTGCAGCGATATGCTGTGGACATTACCCAATAGTTTCAAGTGATGTCTCTTTGGAGCGCGTAGTTGCGCCTATTCTGTTGAAGGCTTTTACTACATTTTGGCAAATTATATTAAACGTAGTGCTCTTTGGGGCTGGTATGTTAGTGATTAATGTGTTGAAGTATTTTTCTTTACATCGACGGCATATTCAATGAATTTTATGAATTTTGCTTGTCATTATTACTCCCATAATCTTCCCCTCTCAACCCTGCAACTATTGCTCTGTCTTCACAGCCCCTTCATGCTTAGCCACCCTCTTCAATCGAAATTCCAGGCAGACTTCTTCTATGTCTCATGATTCCTCGCGGCAGTGCTTTATCCTGTCGGAGAATGTCTTGTTGGCCTATTTCCAAGGATGCCCAAGTTCCAATTGTGGTCTAAACGATTTCACTTCTTGTGTGTTCGTTTTAGTGGTTTTAAGATGCTTCTGCTGCTTTAGGTTAAATGAAATCGCGCAGTGCAAAAATCCATGCCCGGACCCACGTCTGAATTCGAACCCTCAGTCTTTGATGCAGAAAGACCTTTATCCCGCGTTTCTTCACCTTGCTTGACCGCAGTTTTTCCAGCGTTCCAAACGTCATTTTTAAATCCGAATCGATCGGCAAGGATTTGGTCCAATATATCGGTGCACTACCCGGGGGAATTCTGTTTTTTTTCTGCGCACTTTGTATGCCTATGGCGTGTAAATTTTAGTGTGTACAAGACAGCTTAGAGCATGTGACAGGTAGCTACATAAAATGCACGGGGAATCAATCAGAACGCCCTAAGATGGTGCCTTAATCTATTTCCGATTAAATTCCTCCCCTCATCACTTCAAACCTGAAGTATCAGAATGGAAGGCCTGTGAAGCTCTTGCGATTCAAGATGAACTGAAGCGGGAATGACCCAAAACCCTTGCTGACATTCAACCAATGGCATTTAGGAGCAACCTTGGCACTTACCGTGCCAGCCTGACCCGACTCCTGCGGCCGGCATAAGCTTTACCCTTATTTTTGCTAATACCTGTCAATCTGCATGCTAAAAATCGGAATATTTTATTGCATTTCAATGAAGTCCAGTTGAAGTTTTGATCACGTGACCACAGATGTTGCTTCTTAATTTTATACTCAAATACTTTATTGTCGGACTTAATCCAAGGGCGCAAGGGCGCTGGTAATCCAGTTTTGTCCAAGTAGTTATATTCTTGTTTCTCCCTTGTATTGTTGAATGATAAATTCTAGCACTCCTTATTTTATCGTTTTACATCTTCTAATCAAACATTCTTATCCTCGGGTGGACGTTAAATTAATATCCGGGGCTGGATAATTTCTTAGTAACCTTTCAGTAGTCAGGTTGGGGCGTTATATACCTGGCCAATATGTGAGGCTCCAGTTATTTACCTCTGTGGCAAGGAGGAACTTCTTATTTGGCAGTCATCCAAATCTATTACTATTTATATCCACTCTTTATTCTGGTTTCGATTTCGGTCGACGGTTTGTCGTTGAGATGTCCTTTGCATTCGTACTTGAGCACCCGTCTTTTGAACTCGTGTTCTTATCCTTCGCTCTAGCCCTTCCACTGCTTACTCGATGGGCGTGTTGGCGATAGCTGTTTAACTCATTTTCAAGGGCCCTTGTGGTATTGTAAATCACTTAATGCTATGTTATGAAATCCTTGGTGGTATACGATAAAATACGTGCCAGTACTTATGCAAAATTGATTGACACCGACGAACGGAATACAGTGCGATTGGAAACGAAATGCCAATCAGTATTAATAGCGACGCATTGTTATCTGCAGTTTCATATAGCTGCATACAGCCTTGACAACAACGCCAACATCTTGAAGCTTGTCGCACAATGTTTATCCGAGTCGTGGAAATTTAAAGCTTACACCAGAAATCTATTGGATCTAATGGTGATTTCAATTTTTTTTATATATCTAATCAATTCCTAAGTACTTTCTGCATGCAGTTACATTACCTCATCCTCAGTAAGTGTCAATATTAATCACTTTTCACAGCAATTCTCCGGAGATGCGAGGGTGTAAAGAAAGAAAAATTATCACTCGTAGCAGAACGATCCGCGATAGAATTATATTGCTATTGTTGTCTTAGGAGTGGAGTTCTCTCTCAAATAGAATGAAATATTATTGTTCAATTTTTCTCGTCGGTAATTTACTGTAGGGCTTAGTCTTAGCAGATAGCATGATAGATTATTAGGCCTACTTGCTTGCCGATAAAGACAACTGCGTAAGCTACAACCCAATTAAAGGAAAAGAACAACCTAAGAAAAAGAACCTCGACTCTGTTGAAATTGATGACAGTCTTTATTGTTCTGAGACTTGAAGTCCCCTGGAACGTCGAAACATAATTACATGCCACAACAAATGGGATCAATGGTGACAGCAGTACATACTAATTTCATTTAGGAGCACCACATATAAACTGACAGTAATCATTGAATAAGAAAAAAAACGTGGGAAAATCAGGGTAACAGTATACAGATTTAAGATCAAACATTAGGGATTGAAAAATTAAAACAGGCAGCATAGATAACAATCACATTACGTATACATTGTGCATTGAGATTAATAATGGAATATAGAGTAATAGACACAACATCAAAAAGTATGATTATACGGTACAACATGACGAATCTCATTCAACATTGCAATGCACAGATATGAAATTACAGATATCGCCAGTCTGTGATGGAGTTATAATTCATCGGCGCGTCGCTCGTTGCAAAAACAAGTGAAGGGTTTTCCTCGCAGCCGCCCCTTGTGACCGCCTCTTTTATATTCTCCTTTTCCCATTGCGTCACACCGTAGCTGGTGCTCCTTATTCATTTCTTTCATCCTGAATGGCATGCGACGCGGACTACTCGCGCAACGTCGGAGAAGCCGGAACTACAGGGGCACGGAGTTGGGTCACGCGAGGACGCCCACCTGGAACTATAAAGGGTATTGCGTGGGTACGCGGATCGTGATGCCCTATCGTACTGCCTCGGGTGTGAACCTATTCCTCACATGTTAACTATTCCAGCCCCCGTCGATAAAAAAAGTACACTTCAGCAAATGCTCCATATTATTAAGAGCTTGCTGGGGTACTCAGGCTATCATTGTGCTTTATTTAAACTGGATACGATGAAACTTATCGATGGATGAATAGAACGCTAGGCTTAGGTTGCTTGATAAATTCAGAACTGATGTTTTTCAGAGCGACATAGAGAATATTATCATGACTTCTCACTACATCTCTAGGTCTAACAGACGCGATAAAATAAGAGAGATACACTGCCGAACATATAGGTACAAGAACTCGTTCTTTCCGCGAAAAATAAGCGATCACAATAAAAATTGAATTCTCTAAATACACTCCTATAATTCAGGTCACCGTTTCATCTAAAAAAAACTTACACCTTTGCACGGCTGGTGATCTGGCACCCCCTCCCACACGCCCATGCAGCGGCTCGTGGGGTATTATATAGATATAGATGAATTTTCCTAGAGTACCAGCTCCTTTCAAAACCATGATTCATTTTACCCCTCCCGTCTTTTCATCGTGTCTGGCTTGCCCACAACCCATGCCCCACACCCTGGCGGCGTGCACTGGGTTGCGTGTAGATGTACTTGGAGAGGCACACTCCTTTATGTTAGGAATGTAGCGTTTTCACAGATTTATTGATCGTGGCCTCATAATTCACCTTTTTCTCCCGTACATGCCTCGTCTACTTTCCTCTCTCCTCCTTTTGGTCAAAGCTGTTCACGCATTCACTCGTCTTCATCTATGTAGCTTTCTACATTTATTACTCTATTCCGGCCTTGTTGGGAACATTGTTGCCAAACTTGCTCTGCGTATGATTGCATCTTTGTTGCGTTGTTAACCATTTCCAAATCCGCTATTAACTCAAATAAGTTAATTCAGGAATTAAGAATTGCATGTTGGAAGAATTATAGTTGTAATTTTAGTACACTGCACATTCTAATGGTAATATTCCTGCTACTATTGGCAACAATTCATATCTGGGCTTGTGGACATGATCGCGGGGAACGTTTCTCCATTAGAGACCATTGTGTGAACTTAAGGTAGAACGCACTATATATTCCATTGTGAGCCGCCGATAGACTATGCGAGAGGCAGTGTTATGGCACCTTTCTTAAGAGGTGATTGGACATAAGAAATTGGAGGAAGGAGAAGACAGAAATGTTGTATTAGATGGAGTGTATTATCGTTTAAAATTGAAGTCAGTGTGAAATAAAATTTATTGTTGTAGTGCCCATCTCCCTGTTCGTTCGTTCGTTCACAACCGTGAACTTTTCGTCGGATGATGTAGTTCATTTGTTCAATTTATAGATGTCGCTTTTGTTTGGTTTAAAATGTAGTGCAGGAAATTGCGTCTTGAACTTCGTCATCTTTTTTTTAATAGTATCCTTCCAGTTACAGATATAAGCTCTAGTATAACCTTTTTCGTCTCAGCATTCTATCTACTTTTTTTTCATTCTATCTATGAAACCTCTCCTCTTTCTCGCTAGCCCATCATCCTTCCGTCTATCACATTATTGAGCAACCTCTTATTACACCTTCCAACTATGTACTCTATCGATCTCAAATTTCATTAGAAATTTCTTTTCTCGTGCACCATCTCAAGCACTTCCTCGTTAGTCTTCCTCTCCGTCCACCACACCTTTTACATACTTCTGTACACCCACATCTCAAATGCTTGCAGCATATTCTCGTCCTCCTTTCTGAGGGACCACGTTTATGCACCATACAACGCTACACTCCATATCAAGCTCTTCACTAGCCTCTTCTTCACGTCCTTGCCTAAGGTCCTCGTCGTCGCCTTCCTTCTATTACTAAACGCATTCTTAGCTGGCGCATTTGTTATCCGTATGTCTTTGCTACTATGTCCGTTTTCTTCTAGCGTACTACCTAAGTAATTTAAATTCTCTACCTCCTCTAGTTTGCGTCCTCCAACGTTAATGACTAGCCCTGCATTCTTTGTCCTAGAGAATCTCAATCCATCGTAAAAATCTGAAAAACGTGCCTTAATTCTTATGAAAACGCGAGAGATGTGAAAATTTGATATAAATGTTAGTGTTAATCCAATCATTTTAATACGGACCTTTTCTCCTATATCAATTGCTAAGAAGATCGTATGCTGAAAATTTCGTTACGGTAATTTGCGCTCCTTCGTTTACATTGAGAACAATTTTTACCTTGGAGAATTGGTACACTGTGTGAGGGTATTTATGAAGACCCTGCAATACAGTTTGGACTTCCTCGTGCCTTGGCGTCGCCTTGCCCGCACCGCTGTAATGCGAGTTAAAACCCGGAGCATAAAAACTTTGCCATCGCGTGTGAGAGCCGGTATACTTGGAATATCACTGCATCTCAGAACCTCTCCCAACGCAAAATTCGATAAATTCTCCGTTATCTCTCGCCCCTTCCCCCTTTTACGCTCTTGTTATTCCTCTCACGAGCCAAAGTTTCCGTCCCGTGGCACCGCATCGCCTCAAAGAATAAAAAAAACGGAAGAACACTGCCCCATGCGGTCTTATATATGTATTTTGTACGTTCCTAGCACCTAATGCGCTTCTGCAGCGCGTCTGCTGTGTTGCCCTTTCCGCCCTGCCTGTACTAACACCAAGTGCCCCCTTGTATGCCGGCAATCCATACAGTTCCTTTTCCGTCGGTTCTCTTAAAAAAGTGTTCAGCTGACGCGCCCCTATTCCCTCCCCGCTACCCCGCCAGCACGCCGACCGACTTCGCTCCTTCGCACACCACTCCGCGTCTGACCGCGTTCAGCCGCAGCCTAATCAATGGCGCATTCTGGTTTCCGAAGATCCAATTCGCTCCTTCGCCGCTAAGCTCCCCACGCCCCAAACCCTCAACTCGTGATAAAATCCTAGTTATGCCATCCGTGTGAGGCGTCCCTCCTTATCGCCTCACATCTCAATCTCTTCCCCTTTTCCCCACCACACTCCAAAAGGCCTTTGCTATCCAATTGGAGCTCTCCTACTCCATTCACTGTATATTCTTATTTTTCGCTCTCTCGGGAGCCATCGCTAATTTTTTTTGCATTTTTTTAATCTATGTAGATTGGAAATGGGTGAATGTTGGATGTTATATTTTTTCATTTAGTTTTCTTTCTATCTTCTATAATTCTATCCGGTCTTATGGCCTATGAAAGTGAATATCGCTGCAGGAAAAACTTATCCCGTGTTCAGTTCCTAGACTGCTATTGCTGACATTAGATTTTTGAGATAAGCGGTCGATTTTTTTCATCTCTGCAAGCCAGCCGATTTTTTTATTGCCGAGGGAGGAATATACTCATGTAAATCTAACTTCTCAACGATGCCAATAGATAAGAGCGGAAGCTTGATATTTTTTTCTTTCCAAAAACAAATAGTGACTACTCTCTCTCTCTCTCACTCTCTCTCAAATCAGCATCGGTTAGAACCGCGTATGGATAATATGTGAGAGAGGTAGTATGCTGTTGGTGTGTAAATTTAAGCCCAGTTGCTTGTTACCTTCATTAGATAAGGAAAAACAAGATAGTTTCAAATTGTAACATCTGCTAATGGTTGATGTAAAATCGTAAAATTTGATGCAATATTGTTGTTGTTAGCTGTAAACTGTCAAAAAAAGTCCCCCTATGCGAATTTAGTGATTGATAGTTTATGAAATGCATAGAACATTTCTTCATAAAAGTCATCATTATGCTGTTCATTGCAACATAGTAGTTAACACAAATATCCATCACGTTTCTCGGAGAATATTTTTTTATTTATCGGCATTAATAAAACTCTAGTCCAACTCGAATATTTTGTGGTTGGATCTAAACTCGAATGATAAATATAAGAATGAACATTAACTTTAATGGAATTGTATTCTCGATCACTGCATCCCTGGCAGCGATATAGACTGACATTTGTACCCAATTGATTATGCAGGTTGTTACTTGGAGGCGTTGAGTGGCCACGGCTGTTTGAGATTGGGAAAAAATCCATCGTATAAAGCAAGAAAACTACACTATTCATAATACTTCTTTTATGTTTTTTTTTCATGTTTTTTTTTCTATTTTTTTTTTTTTTATCTAAACATATTTTATCTAAAACATGAAAATAATCGAATATTTTCATGTTTTAGCACGATTTTTGGCTCAAAAATGAATTTTTTATCCAAAATTATCACTAAAAAATATACTCCAGTCATGTTTGAGACGCCAGGTTTTTCCGCAGGCTTAATTCATCCTCTACTACTGGTGTTGTGGGTAGTTGTACTTTATAGGGTCGTAGCTACTATTCCCTGCTCTTTTTTAACGTTAGAGTTTTCATCAATGAAGTAACCGATATTATTCTTATGGCGGTGATAGTGTCAATATGTTACGTTTTGTTTGCTTCTGCGTGTCGAAGAAAGTAGGAGCAATATATCATTATGACGGTTTGGTCGTAAAGGTATGGGTATTCTCATTCTGGCTTGGTAATATTGGCTGTTTTTTTCAAAAGTTTACGTCTCAAAAGGTGGAAACATGAGATAAAGGCCATATAAAATTTTTGTTCGAACTGTAATAACTTTTATTTTCCTATGTCCCCTCTAAATTGGGGTTTGTTTTTGTCCTCTTTCGTCTCAAACGACGTCGAATGTAGTAATTTTGATTGAAATGAAATAAATTTCCTGTGACATAATTGATTTTTGGGATAGATTCACCTGAAATATTTTTGCTCATTTTGTATTCTACAATTGCATCTGCGTCATACTAATTTATACACTATAATAGAAGATTCGAGTGTGAGTTTTCGGTGCTTTATAAATATGAATTCTATACAGAGTGTTAATTCATTAATTGCGCGTAACACAATGCCTGTCTGAATTATGATTGATAAGTGAATGACTCGTAGTGACATTTTTGGAGTAGAGTTTTCTGAAAGGTTTCCTGCTCATTTTGTAATCAATAAATGTATCTGCGTCATCGTAATATGCTCTCGCGATAATGAGTAATCCAAGTTTGAACTTCGGGTGTCCTACATATACTTTAACCAGCGTGTAAATAAAGCTGGCAGCTCGTAGCATGGTGTCTGTCTGGTGAGCTATCGTTTCCTATGTCAGCCAATGCGGTGATGCGCAGGAAACGTGTATGTGTGCTGACGTAGTTGCAGATGTCCTCTTTCTCTTCCATCCTCGCCACTTCCCGCAGCAATTTACGTCCCTATCTCTTTAAAAGAGCGCTCCGAGCTGGTATAAAAAAGAGTGATCGTACTTCCAATCTCGCACCAGTCTAGTCATTCAGGTCATTCATCTTCCGAGCGCATCACACAGGAATGGTTCGATCGCGTATTCATCCCACTGCCGTCTGTCTGTCTCACTCGATCCGAGTGTGCGGCTCTCTCTGCGAAGAACGTGTGCCTATATCCCGTCACCCTCCTTAAGCGAGCGCGTTGTCTCCTCCCATTGCGTCTCATTTCGATTCTAGACAGGTTCCGAATGGTGTTTATGCAATAGTTTCGTGCACAGTACTCATTCGTTGGTTCCACTCCCTCATAACGTGTAATAGCGGCATATCTAAGGATATTTGGAAATACTGGATATACGATGGAGACAAAATACCGGTTTAGTGAAATGAATGAATAGATGAAATAAATTTTTTTGGAATATTCTTCTTTTTCCACTTTTCCCACGTGCCGCTCGTCAGAACTGGATTGGATTGTGGGGAGGCGACCGACAGCTAAGGTCATTTGCGCCGTAGGGGACAGCTAAGGCTGGAAGGGTGGATGGAAACCCGGCGTCGAAATTAGCCTGCTCTTACCGGTCTGCATACCCTTTCATTAATCTTTTCTTCCGATGATCTCTGATTTTGTTTTTCACCTCCCTTTATCCTTATTTCGTTGGTCGGATTTCGGATTGCTAATGGTGTTTATCCTATAGTTTCGTGAACAATACTCTTTGTTTGGTTCGAGACCCTCAGAACGAGTAATGGTGTCGAAGGAAATGATATAAGGGAAGACAACTCTCTGCGAAGAACGTGTGCCAATATCCCCGCCTCCTCCTTAAGCGAAGGCGTTGTTTCCTCTCTTTCCACTTCATGCTCCTCCTTGTACCACACGCAATAGTTGTCTTATTAACATACCCAAATGTCGTCTTTCTATATCTCCGAGTTCCCTATTCCTCCGCATCCCAAAAATTTTTAACCCACTGGCTTCGCATTCACCCTACCTTGACTTCTTCTTGCCACCCACCGCTTTCAAATCCTTCATTACTAACCACGTGAGCAAATTCCCCGTCCACGTTTTCTGTTTTTTGTATGCTTTCCATTTATTATCTTGTGTTTGACGGAAGTAGGGAGGATCTTGCTAACTCGCCATGACTAAGCCTTTTTCTTGCTGGCATCTCTTTGTAGGATTTTTGAATGTTCGTAGTCACGAAAAAGTAATATTATTGGTACTTTTGTTCAATAACAGATGATTTATTTTGATATATTTAGAATATTTCGGAGTATTTTACTTTTCTACAGCGATTAAAGAAAGAGATTGCGGTCAATGACAAAATATTTTACTTTTTCATACGTACCCAAGTTGGATTGGTGTTGTTATTGAGTCAGAATTTATTCCCTGGGAAACGTTTCCTCCTACAAACAATTTTAGACTATGATGGGTTTTATATCAAATTGGAAATTATTACTTTTCTGTTGTTCTGCTGATTGTCGCATTTTACACCATGTATTATCCAGTTCAATTTTCCAAAAAATGCGTAAGAAAAGTCTGATTCGTCATTCTTATCACACCGAGGGCCCATTTATTCTGCAGGTAGTCCGCAAACTTTCAACTTTGGAACCATGTTGGAGAGACTGATTAGAGCACAGCGGTGGGTATGTATGGAAGGATGAGAATTGGAGCGTTGGGTTGTATGCTTTGGTTGGCAAAATATGCGTAGAGTTCAGAAAGACATAAATGTTGAAAAATATATGGCCTTTCGAGGTTTCGTATCCTAGTGATCTGCGCGCTGAAGTGGATGGATAGCAATGGTGGTTCCTCATTTATGTTGATTCATGCAGTCTCTTAAGAACCTCCTTAAGATTCTATTCCTTTTGTCGTATTTTTCCACGCGTACCAGTCGGGGGTTGCTCAGGACCCGTGTCTTCAGCGAATTGCCGAGTCAGCGATAGACGTCATTCTTTCTTCCTTTGTAAAGCGCTCTCTATTTGAGCATTGCGGTTCTTTATCGTCTCCATCGTTTAATGCCGACCCGTGGGGTTCCACGAGTGTAATGTATATATGTTTTTTCCCTCGCTCGTCGGATTGGATCGTTAGGTCCCGCATATTCTTTGCTGGAGCCGACGTGTGCTTCCTTCCCACATGGGCTCGCTGGGGATCCATCACTCACTTAACGCTTTATCGATTTTCGTTAGACGGCCAAGCGTCGGTGCGGCTATCAAAGCAGGCTCTTTTGCCTGAGACTTTCGATCTTTAAATTTTTTTTCCTCAATGCTTGTTCTATCTCGTATGAATTTCGCTGGGTTGTGCTCCTGGTGCGCACTCCATGAGTGATTTTCCGTGTTCCTGTAGCCGTCGTGTCAGCGTGTAAATTTAAAATGATCTGTCGACCTGCGATATTTCTATCTTAGAAGTCTTAGGTATTAAGCCCCGATATTTCTTTGGAAATCATCGTACTAGCTTTGATTGGGCTAGATATGCTCCCATTTAAATGGAGACATAGATGCTATCGTGCTGTGTATCGCAGCCGTGTTCTATAATACTGAATGTGTAATACTTCTTCTTAATTACAAAGTATATTTGTGAAGCAACAAATGGAAGGAACGATTTAGGTAATGGATATGTTTATATTATGCTACTTTTTTATTACGAACCACGCAATGCCAGTAGTAAAATACGTCAAATAAATTGATTGATTGAAAAATTGAATGATTTCAAAGCAATAATCGCGAGTAAAATAATTTCCCCATGCGTTAATCATTTCGTTCATGCGAGTTTAAGAAAAAAACACGATAACATACTGAAAAATAGCAATGTTTTAGCTGACCGGTGGGATGCTATATTAATTTTATCATTTTAAAAGCTGTTCTGTTTACATAATTCTGGTTTTGGTAACCGTTTTCTGTTGATCCTATAATCATCATGTTTAAGTTAATATGGTCCGTCAACCTGTGGTTAATATTTAAACGCTGTTGCATAATGTTATTCAGAGAAGTGGGAGTACTTATGATGATAAAGTTACTCAAAGCTTTATTTGAATACCTTCTGTACCTTCGATGGCACTACCATTTGATAATGGAAATTCGATGAAACAGAGCGTGTATCGTAGCATGTATCTTTGCTATATTTGTTTCCTCTATCATAGTTTGTAAGTGCTTGTTTCAATCTTATCTTCTTTTTTGTTGTTTGCGTACTAAATATAACAAAATGATTTTTTAAATTCAACTTCTCTCCTCACTGAGTTGTATTATCTTACATTCAGTCAACGGAGTTGAAGGGTTCCCCGTTATGGGAATATCCGGCAGACACCATTTAGATTTCGTCAACTCCCAGGCGTAAAAAACCGATATTTACTGTTTATCCGCTCTTTCATATACTCGCCCAAGAAGCCCAAACATTCAAGCAGTGCTACGCTGATGTCCATTTAACCTTATTGGGAACGCCATTGCGTTTTCTTTCTTTCCGTGAATCCAGTGTAATTATAGCGTGTGCTAGCGATATAGCCAATTCGTGGTGGCGGTTAATAGCGCCTGCGGAAATAGCGTAATCACGTTCTAGCTTTGATACACTACGCAATTTAGATTCATTGGGAAGTGTTCTAATGGTATACTGTTTATTGTATCTAATCTTATGAAAAGTTGCAATATATGACTTCGATGCATGGAAATAGTTCCTCACATGAGCGACTGGGGCCCGAAGTAAGGTCTCTCCCGAACTGCGATTAATACGTCGTCCAGTTTCACCGTCAAGTGGACATAGTTCATAGAAAATTTTCTAGGATATGCAGGCGAACTAGAACCCTTGCCCGCAATGTATTTGTAGCGTAGTAAACCCTTGACGTTCAGTTCAATTAAGTTCAAGTAAATCCTGAAGTTAAAAGTGTTCTGGTTCCCGATCTGGTCTGGTGATATGTTGCTACTCGTGAATATACAGACATTTATGTTTTATTTGTTCGTCTTTTTAATAACTATTTCCGTAACCTACGGTCTGGTATAAAATATACGGAGGTCTGGAGGTTCCAATCCCGGTCTAACCAGAACATATTTTTCGGCGAACCTTTGCTCATAGCTTATTCTAATTATTTGTTGCTTTGGCAAATCTTTCTGCGGTCTAGTATGTAGTTTAGAAATGGATGTAAAGTCTGAAAAATGGATAATTGTTTAGAACAACAATGGAAAATATTCCGTGTGGTCGGAAGTTCATTGATATTCACTGCTTGTTGGAATGGGTACAGATATTGTGTCATGATTTTTATTTTAGAAGCAATCTTGGGTTTTCTATCTGCAAGAATGGTCATGAACGGTATTTCGACGGCAAAGCCTGTCGTCTCTAGTCTATGAGTGCCAGCCTCCTCATATGTCTAACACAGTGGCGGTATCGGCTGCCGAATCGTGTCTACTCGGTACTCACCCTGCAATATGGTGAGCAACCCAAGGACGCCTCCTGCAATGCATTCGCCAGTACTCCCTGAGATCCTAGAGGAGGTTCCGCTTCGAGCCTATGAGCCACGACAAAATGGAATTCCAACTCATTGCATGTTCTTTTTACAGTATGTTTATTTCATTGATGGTATTACTTTATTAAGTAACAAGAGTATGACAAAAAAATTATTAATATTTTTTTGAATATTTTATTTTCAAATAACATTTATTCCAGTCATATGAGCGGACAGCGCCATTTCTACCCAATTAACGCATCAATTTCTTACATTTATTTTCTGCTGCTCTAAAACGGAGGTGGGCATGGATCTAAATTTCCCTAATTTTTTCATATACTCGTTTGTTTTGCCTTCAGTATAGGCTTTATGCGATGGGTACTTTTTGCCAAACATGGGAGTATTCATTTTTATTCTTGTTCACCTATTCTTGCATTCCGAAGCTGAAGATGGTAGATGGCTGAAGGATATAATAAAGGGTGATGGGTTGCTGAAGAGTGTGATAGAGGGAAGGTTGTTGGGCAAGCGGGGAATAGAAAGAAAGAGAATAGGTTTCATGGACGGGATGAAGAAGATTAGATCTTATACAGAGGCGAAAAAAGATATGCTAGAGGGAGATAGGCCCCTGAATGTGTATAAGACCGGGAGGAGATTCTCTGGCATTCAAAAAAACCTGCATTTACCGGTAGAATACTGAATAAATATTCTTGCATTAAACATCGTGTAATTTCTGGTATAATTTGCGAAATGAATGGCGTGGAATATTATGTTATTCATTTAAAATAGGAGGATATTTTTTTCTGTAGGTGACCAGATCATAAATTAAATGACAGTAAAGTCAATTAAGGGTGTTTTAAATGTTGTATCGTCTCTTTGGCAGCCCTGCAACGTTTCTCATTTTGGCACATCCCCATATTCCCAGAATCCCCTACCGAACATCTTCGCTGCGCGCAGCTGCAGCAATCGTCGTGCCTCGTCTTCCGAATCCACGGCCCCTCCCCCAACCACTCCTCTTCTGCCTCACCCACCCCTGAACTACCCTCCTTCCCTTCCACCTGACTCTCCTCCTCACCCAGCTCCTCTTCCCCTCGCAGCCTAATGTCCCGGAAAGTCTCATTTCTTCCTGGATCACGTTCGTCCTCCGATCTTCCCCCGCCAAAGAAAACGCTTCTCATCCCTGCCTTCACAAAAATTCAGCGCCCCACCTTCCGTACCTTGGATGCAAACCCCCTCTTAGTCCCTCCTCCCCTCGCTCTCGTCGACTCTTACTGTTTATTTGACTTGAGATTTGTAATTCGTGTACTTCGCGAAAGGTGAAAAATGTTGAGAGAATGGATGAAAGTCGAATTACAAAACAGAGCGATAAGAGTGAGATGAATGGTGCAAGAGGGAGAGGTAGGCCGAGAAAGTTGTGGTTGAATGTGGTTGAGGAAATCCTTGGGAGGAGGAATATTAGGAGTTAAAAAACAGGAGGGTGTGTATGAAGCAGTGTATGAGGGTAAATGAAGCAAAAAAGATTTGCAAGGATAGATCAGGATGGAGGAAATTATTGAAGCGGAGTTAGGTGTACAAATATGTATTTATGAGTGAAACTTCCTGACTGTGCCTACCCCGGAAGGGAACGACGTAATTGGTATGTATGCATGTATGCGTAGTTTGCCGAATAGTTGAATAATTTTAACTTAATTCCCTTAATTCTTGCATTCGATGGCCTGTTATTTGCGCCTGTGTAACTCTATAACTCTTAACCTTCAAATGTGAACAGGTACTGCTGATTCCACTTGATAAATTTTATTCGACCTAGGTTTCGTTGTATGTACCGCATCATTATCAGGCCTGGTAATGATGTGTACATAGCCATCAGAAGTAGTGTATCAAAACCTTGGTCGAATAAAAGTAATCTCAGTGGGTAAATGCCTTAGCTCACATTATTTATGATAATTCTTTCCGCCACATCTATACAAGTTTAAGTTTCAGGCTTTACTTTGAGGAAAAGCGACACATTAAATTGAACTCGCTTTATACCCTCCATACTGTTTTATTCTCTCCGACCATGGTTTCGACCGAGTTTTGTCAATGTCACACTTTTGTCACCTTGATATTGACAAAACTTTGTTGAAACATTGGTCGGAGAGAATAAAATAGTGTGTTAAGTACAAAGCGAGTTCACTTATCATCCACCACATCAAGCCTGTTACTTCTCTTTTTTACTGCTAATTTGTTGCGTTTCCCCTCTAATTTAAGTAGCTTTGTTTTAATAAATCTCTATATTCAGTAATTTTGTGGTATTCCAACTTTAAAAGCTATTAATTAGCAACATTTTATCAATACTCCTGGATAAAAAGTGACTCGACTTGGGTTTCAACGATTGATCGTCATTATCAAGTGTTATTTTTAGAATTGTTGTCGTGACCGCTATTTTTACTACCTTCAATTACCCCTATTATACGTGATATCAGTATGTATTTTATCAACTAATAGGATTGGTACTTCCTTTTGTTATCCTGCATCTTTTCTGGAAGGCATTGAATCTTGAATTTTCCGATGAAAATTACTCCTGGAATATCTGAAGTCGTTTCTACCCCGCGATGATTTTCATGCTATCTAAAATTCGGCGATGTAATACGCGAATATTGCCGTGAGGAAAAAAATGGGCTTGGAGCGGTTAATTTTTTTTCCTCGCGGTAATTTCCGCGTTTCTATCCCCTTCTATTCCGACCTCGGACTCACACACGTGTTACTTCCTCCCTATCCCCTTTTAAAATCTCTGATCTTTACCTTTTCGAACCCCTATTCCCATCAGTACCCTGATGCCTCTCCGCCTCCCTCCACCCTCCGTTCGCCCCCATCTCCCGTCTCCACCCGCCCGCCTCGAAAGGCTTTTGAATCTTCCTCGTCGGCAATCTTTCCGCTTTCCAGCCGAACTCCCTTACAAGTACCGCATCACCTCCAGCCCTGAGATCCTCGCTTCATCTCCTTCTTCTTGCAAAAAAGTAAGAAAAAAGCGAGTTCTCTCTTTTCCTTCCTTCCTTCCTTCGGTACGCCTTTAGATCTGCATGTATACTCACGCGGTCTTCCCACATCTTATGAAGATGGCCGAGAGGAAGGGAGATGTAGTCAAATTTTTAATATCCTCGTTTTAGTGGAGAAAAAATTACTTAGAATAATTCATTGTCTTACTTTCTTCACGAAATATCAAACCGATTTCAGCGCTAAAATAATGACTCTTGGTAATATAGCACATACATTGAAATTGAACTACCTGACTGATGGCCAGTTGTTGGAACGATACATATGTATTCTATCAGGTTATGGGAAGCCATAGCATCAATTCAATAAGTGTTGCAGAAACATTCGATAAATGTATTGCTTTCATAACTGTTGGTATGTTGTTATGAGTTCCATAAGTAGCCAAGAAGGCGAATGCGCTATGAACCGCTTGGAGACTTAATTACTTGTTAAAAGAGTTGTTTTGAGACAAATGACTAGTTAATTTACTTTTTCCGACAATTTTTCTGTGCATGAGCAATCATTTATAGGATATACTTTCATATATTATATTCGGAGGTGGAAGACTAAATCGAATATTCGAAGCTATTGACTATTGGTAAATAAGTTATGTAACCAGTATCTGTGTTCTTGCAACCTGAATATTTTCTTGAGATTCATAACTTGATGGATTTCATCACTATTGATTCCATAACTAAATGTTCTTGCAATCGGCCATGAAAGGCCGAAATTTGTGTAAACTATTGCATGGGGATTCACTTGGTGTGGTGGCTTCAGTATCGTCATCCTGTATCCAAGTGGCTAGGTTTTTATCTTGGCTTATGAGAGGTTTCCCTATGGATTGTTGAGCCCTTAAGAGGACGCATCATACCCTTAGGTAAGGAAAAGTTTTGTCAAAAATCCACAAGATGGCGTCACTCGCACCCGATCGAGGCGTTTTGGTGTCAGGAGTCTCTTACTCCAGGATAACTCTCGCACAAGGCAACAGTCGTCGGTAAGTTGTAGCCAAGTCTCCGGCGCGTAAGTACAGGCAGCGCTTATATAAGATCTGTGAAAGAAGACTGAACTAATTGCATCACCGTCCGAGCACATCATGGCCGAAAACCATTCAGGTAGCTTGTCGAAATATACCAATTACAGATTCTATCTTACAACCATGACGGCTGTTACTTCGCATTCCGATAGAGGAGGGATTGATACATCTCCATTAGTTTTAGATATGACAAAAACAATAATAGTTTTTATAAAAATATACCCTACATCTTCCCCATTTCCCGATGGTTTAATTATGTTCCGGGATAAAATTTTCATGTTTCAGATACGAGCCTCCCTTGGCAAAGGTCTATTCTTTATACTATAAATATTTCAAGTTGATGACGTAAGACTTTAACAAAAAATCTGGGGTCGGAAATCATCACAAATCCGACCTGTCGAGCGGGTGTGATGCGTCGTCTTAAGTTAGAGCAGCGTTTCCCGATGGCCTAGTGTTATACCGGGTTTCTCTCCTACCTTCGTTCTTTCCCCAATACATTTCACATTTTTGTACTGTACAAAATTGTGCTATTCACAACCCAAAGACATAAGGAGGAGAATAACGTTAGCAAAGGAAGCGTTTAGTAACAGAAAGGAACTGATTACCGTGACCTTTGGCCAGGATGATAAGAAGAGAGTGGTGAAGAGCTTCATATGGAACCTAGCGTTGTCCGGTGCAGAAGCTTAGACCCCAGCAGTGAGGAAGGGAAACTTTTGAATGAAATCCGGGATAGACATTGTAGGTGGCTGGAGGGTGTAACAAGGGTCGATGGGTTGCTCTAGAGTGTGATAGAGGGAAGGATTTTGGCCAAACGATGAAGAGAAAGAAAGAATAGGTTTTATGGGTCGCATGAAGAAGGTAGATCGTATGCAGAGGCGAAAAAAGAAATACGAGCTTGGAAGAGTAGAAAATCGGGAGGAGATTATCTGACATTCTACAAAACCTACCTCTTGCTTTAAAGGAATAAAAGTCCTGAGACGCTATGGGAAACTCGAGTTCGCTTCCTTCAAAGAATCGATTGAAGAAACACCTGAGATCCTGAGCAACTTCTTTCTTCCTTGATCCAAGCCTTATCCTGCCGCGTATCCGTCTTCCTCCTCACCGCTGTCTTCCACCACCCCTCCCCTTGGCAGGGAACTAGGAGTTTTCCTCATTATGTGCGCGAAAATGGGCTCGAAAACTGGTGGAACTTCATGATTAGAACCATTTCCGCTCATTCGAGTCTTCATAAGGGTCCACTCCATCGCCGCGTTCACGAACCTGCGCCGTGAAACAGTCCTTTTTCATTTTCCAACTTCCCCTTTCCGCCCCCATCGCTTGTCTGTTCCCATCTCCTCTTTCATTCCCCTCCAGCACACAATATCTTTTATGAGGGTAATAGGTTTCCGGAATTCTACCCATAACTTCTCGCTTATCGCTACTTTGGAATCTCTTCGGTGATTGATCGTATAAGTTTGTTTTTGGTAAGGAGTGAGGGGGGCAGGACTGCGTTCCGGGGTCGAAAATTAAAGGAAAATCACTTACTTTTTTGGCCCCTTATCCTGTTTTTCTCGTCCCATAAACGTTGATTTGTGGGCGCGCTTTTTTCAGCCGGAGATCTTTTGACCAATCCATTTGATAAACATTTCCGGGAGCACTCGACGCTCACTGTGTGAAGAGGATTTTTGTCTTTGGCGTTACCAAGATATTATAAATAATCACTCACTTTTTAACGAATTTCTATACAAAGTTATGTATTATTGGGTGTTTTCCTTGTCATGCTATATCATTTCCAGAGTATTATGTCTGCCTCGTAAGACTTTGAGTCTAGGTGTCAAAAGTGTGGTTTATGTATTTTCTGAACCTAGTATTGTTTATTTGTCTACAAAACTGCAGATAAAAAAAATTAAATTTGACTGGATGCTCCTTTACTCTTTTAATTTATGATATCTTTGAAAAATTTTAACTCTCAGCACTCTTCAAGTTAATTTCCTTAGTATCCTGCTGTGTCATACTTCGCAATATTTGCTTGGGTGTGTTTAAAGTTAGTGTTTTGACTGGTTTATTGGCCGCGAATGAAATTTACGGATTAAAAGTCGTAATCTGACGTTTAAATAGCCTTACCCCGTTTATTAAAGTATCTGGTTACAATTCTTATAAATCCGTGAAAGTTATCTTAGGTAAAATTGTAATACAATATGTGTATGTTTATCAGTGAGTAAATTGCTTATACCCTTTTTAATGTATGTGTAAAGATTTCAGAGAGCTTGGTAGAAATTGTGGCTTCCCCTAAAACGAAATCGTGTGTCTATTCCAGAGGGTGTTTGTTTAATTATATCAGAATAAAATATAGGATATCAGAACACTTGTGTCTTCCGTATATATTGCCATATTAATACTTAATCGGTTTTATTTGCAAAATGGTGCTGATCCCGCTCATTAGCCTTGGCCCAATTATTAATAAATATGAACCCTCAATGGACGGAATTATGAAAAATCAGCATGAACAAAATACTGCTACTATATTTGTTTTTAAAAAATGCTATTTAAACCTTTTAATAAATTGAAATTTATTGGATAACATTTCTTTTTTAATTTGTCTTTTTTGTATTGTATATATTTAATTTAATTTAATACTGTACAAAATAACATTTACACAGTGTATACTTCAACATTACCTTCATAACGTACCTTTTTTTAATTTCCCTTATCTTTTTCTCATATGACAGCTGAAACTATTCATTTCAGAGCTCTACCTGGCACGCCACAGTCAGTGAATACCGTCACACATCCATCTATTCAAATTGTTTGACAAACCGCCGAAAGCAACGCAACTTTCCACGCACTTAATCCGAAGCGTTACAATGCTGTCTAGCGCAGCTACTAAATGGAAAAGCCTATTAGAAAGGAGATAGTTCAATGATTTTGAAACGTAACAAATTTGACTCGCTCGTCTATGGAGGGTTAACAAAATTTATGTTACAAACTTTGATCGAAAAATGTTCTCTGTGGTTATGCGAAATCACTTGTAACGAACAGTAGTGATTCTATGTAGACAGTTTGTTGGAGAAATGGCTCCATCAGTTGTACCCTCGGCAAACGCAAAATCTATTCTGTAAAGTGTATTGACGCTGGATCGCGGACCTCTAGGAAGTTTGCAATTGAGCCCAGCACGCATGGAAGAAGAAGATCGTGCATCTTCCTCGCCGTCGCTGTTCTTCGCGAGGTCAAAGTGACCTCGCTCGCTCTCGAGAACTCGTAGGGGGCACTCGTACCCCCGCCTTTCTCCGCGTTGTTGTGCAAGTGTGGCTCGCGGAGACGAGGAGCAAGAATCGGTGAACTGCGAAAGACTGCGACGATTCCAATTGAGTCGCCCGTCCACAGGGACCGCCTCGTTCCGTCAAAAGGGGCCGCACCACTCAGTCAAATGGGTCTACCCCGCAGGCGAGCGGAAATCCTCCGCCCATCCCCTTTTCCAGTGTACTTTCATTTCCTCTCTTCCACCCTTCCCGTACTTTTTTCGCGTTCCCAAACTCCTCTTGACCTCCGTAACAGGTTGAATGGAGAGGAGGAGGCTTGTAGGGTGATAAGGGGGGGAGGAGGTAGGAGAAGAGTCGGTTGGCTTTCCGCGGAGGAGTCATTAGGTGCCTCTTTCTCTCCCGCCCTTCGTCAACCAGTCGCAGTCTCCATCTTCAAACCTCGCCGCCAGCCACCCCTACTCTCCCCATCCCCCAGCCCCTCACCACCCCTTAAGCTTTTCAACACCCTCGTCTTTTCTCGTCGCTTTCCAACTATTCATATCTTTCTGTATCATCGCCATCCTTTTTCCCTTCTCACTCCACTTCCCTTTAAAAAAATATAAAGGTTCATCTCCAATCTTCTCACACTCAGCCCTTCTTTTTTGTCCGTCTCTCATCCATTTACCTTTTCTTTTTTTTCAATTATTTTTTTCCTGTCGCTCTTCTCCGTCTCTTTTTTGCTTCTTGTGGTCCCCATCTTCTGCCTCCCTCACTTGCATTCCGGGGGGAATTTGCTCATCCCATCTCTCTCTGTCCCTCTCTTCGTCCTTCACGTCTCCTCGTCTCTCCATAAGTGCCTCACGAAAGGGTAACTCAACCCGTCTCTTTTGAGGACGGCTTTGGGTGCGTTTCTTCTCCAATTTTTCCCCGTCCGAAAAAGGCCCATTCGACTCTCTTGTGCTTCTTTTGATACCCCTTTCCCGCCAAAACAGCCATGTGGCGCCGCACCGTGAGCAATTTTCACGCCAGTGTCGCCGCCAAAGGTTTGTGTTGTAATATAAGAAGTGCGCTCTGTTTTAACCCGAAAATTTTTTTGGATGAGATAATTATTTGATGGGGTCCATTGAGGTAGACGGAGAGGGCGCTAACTGTGGTGGTCAATTCCAGATGCAGAGAAG
The DNA here is from genome assembly GCA_963169105.1 of Ceriagrion tenellum. Lineage (NCBI taxonomy): Eukaryota > Metazoa > Arthropoda > Insecta > Odonata > Coenagrionidae > Ceriagrion > Ceriagrion tenellum. Next base: position 80,582,998 of record OY720644.1, read on the forward strand.
TGGGCGTGGCCCATCTTTGTTACCACCATACTTCTTGTAGCGCCTACGGACTCACGCGCTAATTTTGCAACTTAACGATATTTTCTACGTATAACTTACATGAAAGAAGTATGCATAAAATTCTTTAACATGAATTCTCCGAACATGTATTTTTTCAAAGTAGGTATTCAATGATGACATGTACAGCACCAAAGATTTAAACAACACACGAACCGAGTTTCAAAGCTTAAGCGTTATTGGTAGTATCAGGCGTAAATTTGTGGAATCTGTTAACATTATAATGATAACACTTAACTTGGTTATTCCACATATCTTTATTTTCTACGACCCATGTTCTGAAAATGACTTCGAACGACGAAAACCTAGTCGTAGAAAATAAAGATATGTGGAATAATCAAGTTAAGTGTTATCATTATAACTTAAGCGTCATCTTTATGTCTGAACCTGCTGATGACGCTAAAAGCATTGAAGATCACGCTTATGCGTTGAAACCTGGGTCGTGTGTTGTTTAAACTATGATGTTGTAAATGTTGGCATTAAATATTTTGAAATATGGAAAACCACAGTCCCAAAGTAGAACATTGAGCGACAACGCAACATTGTCGCAAAACGAAAATGAGGGCTGCAGAAAGATATCGTATACACTGAAACAAATATTGGAACGCTATTTACCAGGCTCATTGAAAACAAAGACTTGATCATGTGTGAATCGTTAACCTATTCACCTATAAAACCTCTCTGATCAATTTAGTACTAAATCGCCCGCGCTTGGATAGCCTCAATACTGTCAAAACGGCGTCTTTGGAGTGCGGTCTTGACCCTCGGGATCAAAAAGAAGTCGGCCGGAGCTGGGTCTTAACTGTACGGCAGGGTAGCCACGTTGTCGCCAGAAACTCACGAACGCGCAGAGACGTGTGGCTGGGCGCATTTTCGTGATGCCACTCGTAAGTCAACAGCTTTGGGACCAGCTTGGCGCCCACCTTTCGCATGTTCGATTTGCCCGTAACGATGCGATGTATAACGGTTATCGGAATGTTCAGTGTGTCACCTCTCAACCGAACACTCAATCGACGGTCAGAATTCAACAAACCAGGCACACAGGTCACATTTTCGTCTGTTTGGATTGTTGATGGCCGTCCAGAACGGGGGTCATCGTCCACCCCTTCCTGGCCCATCTTAAACTTCTTCACCCACCTTTTTACTTGCCTATACGATAGAGCAGACTCTCTGTAGGCATAATTAAGCAATTTGTGAGTTTCAGCAACTTTTTTTTGTCGAGTTTTGTGCAGAATTTGATCGCCGAGCGTTGTTCGAAAGTATCTGCCATCGCGCGTCGTTGCGTGGTCTCAAAACAGGGGTGTACCTAATCAGCAATCCTGACTCCGTCGAACCTCATAGCAGACTGACCTTGGGAGCGCTGTGAAGCTGAGGGTCCCTCCCACCTGACTCAATCGTTCTGAACACACTGCGATCTGTAGCGGCGCGGCAAAAAATGTATTTCATGACTTCTGGGACGCACCCTGTATATACTCAGGCACTAAAGACTACAGTACCTTGAAAATGGCACTCAGTTACTGAAGCCCAGGTTGGTTCTAATTTATTAAATTAGTGTTGAGTTTGCCAAGTTTTATTATTTTATCATGAACATTCAGGGTGTATAAAAAAGAATGACCTGATTTTGAAACTTAATGTTTATGGATGGAATGATGGATATTGAAACTTCATGCAGACTGACAGAGCAGACGCATGGACTGGCATCTAGCGGCAGTCCTCTAAAACTCTTGGTCACGCCCATTAGATTGATACATTTTCTTCTCGGAATGCCCCCTGTACTGTAATTATAGCTCTCTCAAATCGGGCCATTATTTTTTATACACGCTGTATTTCAGTTTATTTTAATAAGGTAATTGAAAAATTTGCGCAATTGCACTTTCTTTCAACTTCAAGCTTTAACTCTGTGATGAAACATCGTGAAATTTCAGCCGTCACGAGTAACTGGGATTGCGCGGCGGGGGCGCGTGGTAAGTTTACGCTATGAGTGTCTGCCGCGGTGGTGGCCAGCGGATTGTCCGTGAATCATAAACTCCCGTCACGTATTTCGCACGAGACTTTCCGTTCACGCTAGGCGAAGGTTCGTTGGCGTCTCTTAGCGCGGAGGCGCATCAAATTTTAAATTCCACATTCATGGTGGCGCGGACGGAGCACCATAAAGCTCTATGCAGCACGCGGTGCACGGCATCTTGTATTAGTGGCAACTGTCAACCGATTCCTCCCATTTCCTGAGGGCAAAGGGAATACATTAGGCGAGCCTCGCATCCCCAACGATCTAAAATGTAATGGGAACTGCGGGCAATATTCGTGGACCGCCCCCGTCATCTTTATTCATGATGGTTAACTTTCCAAAGCTCCGGCGCACGGATGGGGAGCTTTCGGGGCTAGTAATATTTTTGTAGGCCATTTGCGAATGCGCCCAAGGTTTTCGGCCTCGGGTGGCAACACTGAATTTCATGTTTTTCATTTCGCCTCTCCAATTTTTTTCCTCTCGGGTGGAAGTACTCCTATTTCCCCGTTGAAATGTTTCTACCAGGCTCCCTCGATGTAATATTTTTGGCTTCGAAAGGTAAAATTTTGAGCGTCTGCATCGAATCAATTTGCCTCAAGCCATATCTTACTTGACGGGGAGAGTCATCTTCGTGGAGGATGGTTGGCCGTTTGAATTTCTTCCCCCGCATAACGCGAGCGTCGGTTTGGGCCACGAGCCAAGTACTTTGCGATCGAATTTACTACCTTCCCTCATCTTTCTGGCTCCTGTCTTCTTCTGTGCATCCGCCAGTACTCCGGTACTCCAGGTGCTGTACGTCACCTTTTTCAACGCCTTAGAGTTAAGTAAATGCCCCTGAGTGTTTTATGGAGTTACGCTTTATCGCATAGTTAGTAGATCAATACAAGACTATTGATCAGGGGCATGTCCTGTGAAACCAAGAACATTTATTGAAAGAACTCTGATCTGTTTTTACAAAAGTTGTCATATAAATTAAATACAAAATTACAAGTCAGTATATGTCAATGCCATGTAGCATACTTATTTTTGATTTATTGATTACATACATAATTTTATGGGGGTAAATGAGGCAAAGGAGGTTTGCAAGGACAGCTCACGATGAGGAAATTATTGAAGCGGAGTTAGGTGCACAATTATGAATTTTTGAGTGAAACTTTGTGACTGTGCCTACCCCGGAAGGAAACGGCGTGATTGGTAAGTATATATACATAATTTTGATTGACTTTGGAGCACATTCTTTTCATAAGTGTTTTACATTAATGACTAGTATTTAGGTGTGATAACCTCATATCCAATTGCAATTGTTCTCTTGTTGTATAAGATATTCGTATAATTTGGATTAAAACGATTTTAAATATCCACTTTGTTTCAAGGATAGAGGGAGGGAGTTCTGAAAGTTGGTGGTGTGATGGCTGGGGTAATAAAAAGGCTTGGATGCGTTAGGCAACTAATGGCACTAACATTTTCCGGCGGAAACGGAAAGCTTTAATGAGTGACTAAATTGCTTTGGAAATACGTATAGAATATTTCTGAATATTTATCGTAAGGTGCATTCATGAAGAAACTATGCGTACTGAGCAAATTTATTTTTTAAAGGGTAAGGAAACCCCAAGGCAACCAGTCCAACACTTCATCCTCTCGACTTGTGCAATTCTTTTCCTGGTTCGACTAAGGCATAATCTTGAAAACTTGAATGCGACTACTTTGGTCGAAAAGGTCGGTAAGAAACACTTAATTTGGTCCAGTAATTAAGCTGTATTTTTTAGTAAGTCAAACTCGGGGACCGTGAGAGGTGAAATTGAAAATGAAAACTCCAACTGTAGTCACTTTAAACTCTTCTTAATATATTTTATGGACGAAAAAAATACTGTACTCTGCAGTCCCGTTCAATCGCCATCAATTTCTTCATTCGGCCCGATAATGTATTCTGGACTCATATTCGGTCCCATTGCGAAGTTTTTCTGGGTTCAGTCTTTGCTCAAATGTGCTAACAGCATCAAAATCGTTTGATTTTGTTTTATTCGAAATAAATCATGATTTTAAGCATATTTACTAGCGTCTCTTATTTCAGAGGGTAGGAAAGCATTCGCTTGTAGGAATTAGAATATTAGAAAATATTCTGTAGCGTGTTCCTTAAGTCAGCTCATTGCTTGCAATTTTTTTCTTGTTACAATTCATGAAAGTCATATGGATTGCGATTAATGAGAAAACTTACTCCCTCAATCATAGCTGTCGTGGGAAGCCAAACTAATTCGCGGTCATTTCTAGGCACCTCTCATGATGTAGCTTGGGTAAACTTGAACGTACGGTACACCTGTTCTTGGTTATCCTGGCCTGATGTGTAATTCTGTGGCTTTGATGCCTTGTTAGCTACGCAATTACAAACTCTGTCATGGATTAATTGCTTTAATTTACATGCAGAGTGGATCAGTATATGCCGCATTCACTGCAAGTGTGAGAGCGCCACTCAGGCAACAAGATTACATGATGGAAACTCAGTTGTACCGTTAGGCGTAAGAAACGTTTGTTTGCACCTAGTACATTACTTTATATGAGAGGTATTGAGAGCGGCTGAAAAGTTATTATAGACGATTTTCAAACTAAATATGTCGATTGAAGTTGATAAATTCCAAAATTTAGCTGAATTCTCTTGCTGCAATGGGTTTTTGGTCTTGATTAACGGATCACTAAAGTGAATTAACTGTTCGGGCTGGGGATATATTTTCCTATTCCATTGCATATGCAGTAGACACATATTTAGCGTTAATATCGTGTAGGTAATCTAGTGCAATCAAGCAATTGTTCATGTGAAATATTCTAAAACCCGTGAAACATATGTATCATATGAGCCATACAGTTAACATGTTGTGTATATAGTTTGATGTTTTTTATCAAAAATCAATTTTGCAGTTTTTAAGGCTTCATGTTTGGGTAATTATACAAGTTATACGTAGCTACATGACTGCATTATTTGTTTAAATATTCGTCCTTTGCGTCGCTTCCTGCAGAATGTTATCGAATATTACTGCAGAGGTTTTCGCCTGGATCTTCCGATTTTAATGCATTAAAGGCGAATCATTCAAGTTCTTTTTTGGTTTTGGCAAAATCTATAAATTGAGTACGTTGAGGATGTTCGGATATGGAATGGTGGGAACATTCATCTGTTGGTTAATTGTATACGTTTATTCTGCCCCTCGATCAGTCATTTGGAAAGTTAGTTGGAATTCGTGTGCAGACAGACACATTTAAGGAACGATCCTGCTTCCCCTTGAATGCATACCGCTGGATAGACTTCTTCGCCACCACGTACGCATTCCCCAGGCGCAAGAAATGGATACCTTTGATTTTGAGGTTGAGTCCCCCGTATTTTATTGTTTACTTATACAGGGTGTCCCATAAATGTCACGCTACAGTGACACTGGAGCTAGGGCAGCCTAAGAGGAACCGAACCAGCCTAATATGACCTCAGTAAAAGTTGCACGGTTTTCGAGATATTGCCAAATTAAAGCTTTTTCAAAAATTTCACTTTTTTTACATTTCTAGTCCCAGAATTCAATCGGATAATTTAACGTTCTCATTAAGGCCGCTCTTTTAATCTTCCAACTGTGACTCATGTGCCGACTTCTACCTGGAACAGAGGCCCGAGAGGGAGGGGGGTCATGGGGTCCGAACAAACAAAAGAAACGCGAAAGCCGCTATACCTGTGTAACTTTATCTGCTTTCAAAAAATGGGATGGATAGAGTACTTTGTTTGTTAATTTGTGGCAGTATCGGAGAGCCAAATTGAGACCTATTCAAGTGAAATCTGGGACTAGAAATGTAAAAAAAGTGAAATTTTTGAAAAAGCTTTAATTTGGCAATATCTCGAAAACCGTGCAACTTTTACTGAGGTCATATTAGGCTGGTTCGGTTCCTCTTAGGCTGCCCTAGCTCCAGTGTCACTGTGGCGTGACATTTATGGGACACCCTGTATATTCCACCCTTCAAGCTTGATGGAATTACATTTCATGTAAAGAATTATAGCCGTCATTTCCTTATGAACGTATTTTAAAACGCGAAAAATTAGTCAATTTCGTTAAATGTGATACTTATATTTGATTACAGAAAATTCTATAATTCCTCAGAGGAGAAGCCATTATTATTATATTTAAATCTAATGCTAGGTTCCTATTATTAGAATTTTCGGGGACTTTTACTCAAGGCGAAAACCTGATGATACCAATTTTCTATGATCCAGTTAAGAGTAGTCATTCATAATTTGAAGTGCACTATAAACAATCCCGAATCTTCTGTAATCAAATATAGGATTCTCTAAACCTACAAAATACCACCGTCTGATTGTTTAATAATCTTTCATCGAACTAAATTCCATGTTTCCGTTTAACATTCCCAATTTATTCGTTATGGGACTTTCATTCCCTTTATAATCAATTTAAAAAAACGAAAAAATCCTTCATTAATCAATTTAAATATTAAAGACATGTTCATTTTTAAAGCTTGGGTATTATTTTATATGAAGAGTGACAATTCGCCTGCGGTTTCTGAAAGTGACCATACTTATAATAGAAGAAGAAAGCTAAACTCGCGGCTTCCAAAACTTAATTTCACATTGTTTTCGAAATCCTTTCTGTATTTAAGCCCTAAAGTTTTTAACGCCGTATCTGAATACATTGAAAGTTTAAAAAACTGGAAGAAATTTTTAAAATAAAAACTGGAATGGATATTGGCTCGAAGTAATATTGCTGTTTTGCACTTGAAATGTAATATACGTAAATGTACCCTGTATTGTAATTTGAAGTAATTAGTGTATAATTACAGTTGCGAGTTGAATTATTATTGCTATTGAATTATTGGGCTTGAATTATATCGTCTCGTTATTATTATATATGCCTTTGTTTAATGTACATGCTAATATAAATTTTGTTTAATGCCAACAATGAATTCCATTTATGAAAGGCGGTCTCCACAAAGGTTTATGGCCTTGGAGGCTGCCTAAAGCTCATCGATATTTGCACTCATTATTGTACTAAAACTGTGAGTAATAAATTATTCTTATTTCTTATCACTTGAGACCCGGCCTCAACTGTTCTGTCGATTTTCACTGGGACCGTTCTCCAAGAATGCGTAATTTTGAGCGGCTTTAAACATATTTTTACGAATTGTTCGCGGATTCGAAAGGAAAACAAAATTCGCATGAAGTAATTAGAATATTAAGTGCATTACCTTTCGTTTGGTCTTTGTCTTGACTTAGAACTTTTAATATTCCTAATTTATATAAGCTAAAGAATCCAAGATTGCTAGTGAATAAGATTAAATTAGAACGTGTTTTAGCTCAACGGAAAAGAATTTCCGAGTAGGCAGACTGAGAAACTTTGGTTTTTCAATTAGTTACTAGTAATTTTTCTTTTCTATCAATTTTCTATTAATTAATTTTTCTAGTCTTGCAATAAATCATAGCGGTAATGCGATTTACGACTTGACACTGTTGCTCAACTTGCTGATTCTCTTCACTAGCGACGAACGCCGTGGTGAAATCTTCGTCGCAGATTCATTTCTGCCATGACCGCACAACTTAGTGACTATGGCTTTGTGGGTGGAGTTTGGTGTACGGCATGGCCTACTTCGCGTCGGGCCATCCTCGCATGTTTGCCGCGTAGCCTTCGGGCGTCCCTTTGATTCCGTGCGAGGGCTCGCATCAAGCGACGGGAGGAGTTACGGCGCTCCGCAAGATCGTACTCCTTAGCGAGTTCTTTGACTGCGAAATCCTCCGACTCTCACGCGTAGCCTTTGGTGAGGATAACAGGACCCCATGCACCCAAACCAGCTTTCCGTAATCTTTTTCACATTTGTTCCATATTCTCATCGTCTAAGGCATACGTATGGTCGGATTCAAATGTACTGCAAAGAATCGTGCTTACGCTTCTCAAGGAAATTGAGTTTCACTTACGGCGCTGTTATTCTTTGCTACGCAACGCTCTCTATTCATCTGTTTATTTGCACGTATTCACATGGTAATAGTTGAGCAATTGCCTATTTTGTGCTAATTTGTCATTACACTTTCGTTTCGGTTTGGATTTACGATTTGAGCATGGATAATTATTATTTATTAATTACAACTGTCACTCTAAATGATACATTATGTAGTATTTGCCGTAGGTATATTGTATGGCAGGAACGATCTGTGTTTAATAACAAAGTTTGGGTTTTCAATTAATCAATACGTCGCAGCACGTCATTGTTATTCGAGCTGATCATATTATGTAATAACTAGTTAGCACAAAACAAGCAATTGCTCAACTGTTACAATTTAAATACGTGCAATTAAACAGCTGAATAGATAGCGTTGCATTGCAAAGAATAACAGCCCCGTAAGTGAAACTCGATTTCCTTGAGAAGCGTAAGTGTAAGCGTAAGCGTAAGTAAGCGCCGCTCGATTCTTTGCAATACATTTAAATCCGACTGTACATGAAGGGTTACAACATTAATTAAGGGGTTGAGTGTTAGCAGCAATACAAGAGTTCAGAGTGATTTGTATCCTATCAGTCTACTTACTCGGGGTACGTTGTTTTTGATTTCCTTCATAAATTGTTGTTACTGTTTTTCTATGAAATTAACCAGCAATGCTATTTTTTTTGTTTTCTGTTTATTAACTATTCACCGTCACCATATGGAGCTCCGTTTAAAAAAACGATCTACAAATTGGTGCTGATCTACATCTACACAATACCCTGCGAGTCGACGCATGGCCGTGTGGCAGGGGGCGTTAGCCATGTAAAGATGTAGGATTTTGGGAGGTGAGATGGTGACGTGCATTATGGGAGTGTATTCAGTGGAGCTCAAATTTTATTGTATTCGTTTACTGTGCGCGTAAAGAACGAGTTTTTGTACTTATCTGCTCGGAAAAGTATCACTCTTATTTTATCACTTCTGTCAGACCAAGACATGTAGTAAGGCGTCGTGATAATACTCCCTATGTCGATCTGAAACACACACGTCCTGAATTTCTCAAGCAAACTAAGCCTAGCGTGTAGCCTCCGAGTCTATTGAGAAGATTCTCCGAGTTCAATTAGTTCATTGTCCGTAGAGACGGCAAACATGGATAAAGTTAGTTTACAACTACGCCGTAGTAATAAGATAACATTTGTTCATACATTTTATGATCAAATTTGATTTCAATGCCCCAAAAACTTACGAGCAAGTTACCGAACAAATCGCTTCATAACATCGTTCAATTCATCGTCGTTCATGTGCGCTGAAGAGGTTTGATGAGTTCCGATCCCCACAAACTTCAAAATCTGATATTGAGTAAAAATCTTTCAATATCAGAGTGGTCGCTTATTGTGCGCGAAAAAAAACGATTTTTGTACCTATCTATTTGTCAGTGTATCTCTCTTATTTTATCACTTCTGTCAGATCTAGAGATATAGTGAGGCGTCATCTTAATATTCTCTGTTTCGCTCTGATACACTCTAGCTCTGAATTTCTCGAGCAAGCTAAGTATAGCGTGTAACCTCCGAGTCTCTTGTGGCTCCCACATTAATCCCTCTTGTTGCTAAAGTTGCGAGACACTATATGGTCGCTCGTCACAGCTTTAAACGTAGCGTGCTACATTTCTTTGATTTCTTCAATCTAAAGAATGTACATTGGCAAGTTGCTTCCTTAATTTTATTCTTTAAGAGCCTGCGGGGGATTTTACTTCACCAAACGTGTTTCCGCAAGTTATTGCAAGTCCAGACTAGTCGTTTGCCGTAATGCGTTTCGTCAATCAGCTGGAAACTGTATCAAGCGCGCAAGCAAGCGGACTTGCAAAGCCTTTCACACCTTCAATTTACTTCGGAAGTCGCACCTTGCTGCTAACTTGAGCGATAAACTTGCCATTGTAACACCACGTTAGCACACCACGTTAGCACACCACTCCTTTATAGGAAGACAAAGGAGAAGTGTACGCAATGGGTCGACTAGTTTTCGTCCCTTCGTGAGACGTGGATAGTAATCCCGGCCAACCGATGTCTTCCGCCAATCCTTTCCTCCCGTGCCACGATCACTGTTCCTCCTGGCAACCCGGCTCACCGTTCACAAGCCTCGTGATCTCCTGTGATTCGTCTCCATTGGAACTTCGATTGATTTGTCGTCGTGGGCAGAGCAGGCGCTTGGGCTTTAGCCGAGGAGACTTGAGGTTGGGAAGAGCTCTGTCCCCCGGACCTCCGAGTCCGACCCCCGTTAGCCGTCCCCGACTCCGTGACTTGGCTAAGAGGGGGAGGCCGTTTCCGCCCTCCCCCTTTAGACCCTTCGTTGGACCTCTCTGCTCCCGCCCCCGCGGCCATCTATTCCAGACCACAATGACCAGGGTTGCAATGCGTTATTCCACACCTGCCTCCCTTGCTTTTCCACCCCTGTAACCTTGCAGTCCTCCTCCAGGTGTTATTGCCGGGTTAGTGCGGTGGATTGCGTGCTGGGAAATGATTTTTTTCTCTCTCAGTGGAGTCAACCCCTTATCAGTTAGTTCAAAACACAATTTATTGGTAGCTATACCGTTTTAGAATATTAATATATATATACTTATGAGTGCTGATATTCTTATATCTTGAAAGTTAGAAATGCTAATTTAATTTTAATTTTTTATAGCTACTATTGCGCGGTCATTTTTCAATCTCAGAGTGGAGTAGAGCATTGTCTGCATTTTCGAGCGCTAGTGTCAGCTTCTCTATCTCAGCTGTGGTTGCTGTTGAAAGACAACTGTTGTACTCAAAGAAGATAAGGCAACAAACCAGGAAACAGTATGTGAAAACATTCATGTGGAGCGTAGCACACTATGCACCGGAAGTGTGGACTATTGGAAAAGCTGACCAGAACAGACTAGAAGCTTTCGAAACCTGGTGCAGGAGGAGGATGCTGAAGATAAAATGGACGGACAAAATAAGAAATGATGAAGTGTGCAGAAGATTAGTAGGGGAAAGGATCATATGGAACACCATACAAAAAAGAACAAGGTGGATTGGATACACCCTGAGAGGCAATGGATTTTTGAAGGACATAATTTATGGTAAAATCGACGGAAAAGTCTCCAGAGAAAGATCCAGGAATAAGTTCATGGACCAAATAAAGAGGAAAATACATAGGAAGAGATACCTCGAGGTAAGGGAACTAGCATTAGAGAGGGAAGGGTGGAGGGCTGCAGCCAACCAATCGTAGGATCGAACAACCAATGAGAGAGAAATACTAAAGTGAATTTAATGTTACCGTGTCGAAGCGATTGAATTAAACTATTTCATAACACTTATTTTCAGTTCAATACTTTTTCCTTTTAATTGAAATTGGAGATACTGAGAAAATCCTCGTACAGTCTCTCGTACAGTCATCAGATCCCTCTCCTATACCCACACACCAATTTCTCCTCTATAATATGTACATAGCAACCCTTATATGTGTTTTATTCCATTTAAATGATATTACGTCAATATCAAGACCTCAAATTTATCTGGGGTTACTATTTCCTGTGAATTTTTCTCTGTTTCCTTGAACTGTGAACTCGCTCTTTCCTCCATCTGTGTGACTATAGAGAATTTTGAGGCCTGACCTCTAATCAATTGACATCTTCTCCGCCGGCCCTGCCTCCCATTCCCCCCCCCCCCCTCATTTATCCACCCATCCTCCGACGTAGCCCTTTCTCGTCCTCCCGCAAGAACCGACCCGCCGCCGAGCACCCGCCTTTTATATATCGCCCCCGCGTTTATTTTCCCTGGCGTTTTCATTTCTTTTCGCCTCTCACACCCGTCCCCCTGCGGACGAGGAGAATTTCGTGCCTCTGCTTCGCCCTTTTCCTCCCGCGCGGAAATTATTTTTCTTAAGGGAAAGATATTTCTTCTCTCTTCGGTTCTTTTTTTTAATATTGCCTTTCGGGCGTTCGCCTCCCGAGCTCAATAAAGGGAGTATTTCATGCGTTTTGGAGGGCGGAGGAGGTGGTTGATGCGAATGTATCTCAACGGAATGGGCTAATACGCCGCACGTTCCGTTTCTATATTCGTCTTCTAGTTGTTGTGTTTCTGTCTCGAATGTCTCAGTCTTTGGTTGAAGTCTGGGGAATTTTCTATGTCCACGTGATTCGGTTGGCGAAGGAACCAATGGAAACAAACCCGACTTCAACGCATCTCGGATACGCCGCGAATTTTTTGGACCCTGCACTGATAGACACGAAACGCTTAAAATACAGAAGAAAGTCGTAAGATTCGTTAAAAACTGCAACGATCGAGTTGAGAGCGTTTCACAGCAGATGGAAGGACTAGAAAGGGAGCCGCTGGATTTGAACATGTACATATAATTAGGTTATTCTTTAAAATTAGTCTCAAATTATTACTTTTTCGTCCTTCATGTCTCTTTACTTAAGTTATTCATATCACAACAGCGTACATTTTTAAATCAGAGCATTAGCTTTGTATGCCTCTAAAAATCTTGCTTAAAATACCTTATGAATAATGTAGGCGCCATTGGTAATGTCTTCAAACATCCTGGATACTCCGAGGATCAACAATAGCCATAGATAAATAGCAATATTTAGATAGGGCTAGTTTTAGTATGACGAGGTTGTTAGTACTCCGATCCAAATATGTCTCTAGAACGGATGGATGCAATAAAATAAGAGAGATACACTACCGTATCGGTACGTACCAAAGTTTCTCAAAAAATGTTATCATTAATTTTTTTAAATATGGAATACCACAAAGTTACAAAGGAAGATGATAGTTTCAGACCTTACTCGGTGGCATTTCTTGATATCAGGGATAGAAGAATTTGTGCTGCAATTCCACGTGGTAATAAATTCATTCAAACGATCGGTTTCGCCGCAGAGCATCATTATCAACTGATGATGCTGCTGTGCGGCGAAACCAGTGGTATGAATAAATCTATTACCATTTGGAAATGCAGCGTTAATTCTTCTATCCCAGGGGTCATAAAGGTACCTGTATTATGTACACATACGTACCAATCACGCCGTTCCCTTCCGGGGTAAGCACAGTCACAAAGTTTCACTTATAAATACATATTTATACACCTAACTCTGCTTCAATAATTTCCTCCATACTAACCAATCCTTGCAAACCTCTTTTGCCTCATTTACCCCCATACACTTCTTCATACACCCCCCCCCCCCAGCTTTTAACACTCCTAAGAATTTCCTCAACCACATTCAACCATAACTTTCTCGGCCTACCTTTACCTCTTGCACCATTCATTTCATTCGTATATATGTTTCGTTATTCGACTCTCATCCATTCTCTCAACATGGCCAAACCAACGAAGCACACTCATTTAATGAATGTCCATTACTGGCGCATCTAACCCACATTCATTTATTACCCAGTCATTCCTGACCCTATCCTTCCTACTTTTTCGCAATATTTATTTGTGTTAAAAATAATTTTTATGTCCCATGAGCGACGTTAATAGAAAGACACGACATTATTTCTCTCCATGAGCATACAATTCATTCAATCCCTATACTTCTATTCCCAATGTCCTCCATATTCATGACTGGTGTGCGAAGACTCTCTGTCTCTGCTGCGGCGACTCGAGAGTTGTATGTCTGTGTACTCTTCTCCGATTCAAATTATCTGAGCGTGATATAATTGCGCTAAAAAACAATTAATGTGACGTGTTTTCGAAGAAACTGATTTGATGGAATGAAAGTATCAACCATTTACAAGGTAGAAATATTTTCCAAAAGTAAGAAGCTGTTCTACGTGGGTTGTGACCTTCAGAGAGACTGTATTTAAAAACAAATTAGGGAATTTCTCGCTCTCAGACAACGTCAATAATATTACTGTGTGAAGTTTGTAGGTTTTCTCAAAATTTTAAACATAATTAATTTATTACGTATCTAAATTCTTTTTTTTTAACGCGATAAAATCTTCGATCGTTAAGATGTTCCTAAGGTAACACAAGTAAGTCGTGTTAAAGACTTGGACATGTGCAGGCATATCTATGGTTTCCGGGTTTCTCTGCTTGTCGTTATCTAGACGATAACGTTTCGTTGATGACGCTACAATGTCGATCTTTCACCAATTGAAATCATCAACTTTTGAATCCTATCTGTATTTTAGTCCTATATAGCTCCTCTAATAGTTCTTACGATGGAAATTTACGATGAACTTCGAGGTTATCCAGTTTGACGACTGCTTTTCCCCGGTTGTATGAGTTTCATCTTGATTTTTTGTGAATATTATCAATGACTCGTAATGCCTAAAGGGTTTAGATTTTCTTCAGATTGTCATTCTCTTCCTAGTTTTCCCCTCCCGCTCAATATTTTCACTCTCTCCGTCTCGTTTACCCGTTTTTGCCGCGGGAATGCTATATTTCAAGACGGCCATTATTTTTTCCCTTGCGGCATGTGCTTCACTGTGGATCTGTCCCTTCTATCCCTTATCCCTCACCCTATACTTAAGTTTCCTTATTTTACCGACGTCCCCTATTCGGCGTCACTTCCACGAATTATATTCACTCTTGATACTCCACAAGTTTCCAACTTTCCTCTTTTTCTCCTCCTGAAGTTCTGCCTTGTCACTTCTTGAATTACTTGTTTTCTTCTTTGGCCTTTCACTTTTCGTAAGAATTTTATCATCGCTGGATGTCTCGTTGCCGTGCCTTGACTCTGCGTGGAATTCTCAGACTTGTCCGTCTTGAAGATCACTGCAGAGTTACGAATTCTCTAATTTATTTCATACGAAAGTGAATTTGATCCCGCATAGTTTCTGAACAGGAGTCTGATCTCTCTTTGCCGTGATGTCTTTGTTATTTCGAGTTATTTAGACATGAAATAAACGGGAAAAAATATGGTGAATAATTTGCCTTCATCTCGTTGAATGTCACTCGTTTCGTGCGGCAAATGTTAGTTATGGCGCTGGGGAAAGGCATCACGAAAGGCACATTCTTTCGCAAAATATTTCTTGGTATAAGTTTTTGTAATTTTCCTATGCCACGCTTCTTTCGGCAATGGCCGCCGGTAATATGATTTTTAGATTTTAAGTCTCGGCAGTGAATATTAGAGATTTAGAGCTCTTCTTGGAAGATCAAAGGTGAAGTTTTTCTTCTGTGAAAACTTAAATAGCTCCTCCTCCCGGCATTCGGATGTTCAGGCTTGTTAGTAAGCTGCACAGAAATGATTTCGTGTTAACAGCGTGTCATATTTACGACGTGCTTTCTGGCATTCCTACATTTCTCATGTTGCTGGTCTAGTTCGAATTACAGGTATGTTCAAAGAGTTTGGTCGTAAATGTTTACTTCACATTTCGGAGTATGGGTGTCGCATATTGTTGTACCATCCCGTTTTCTAAAAATGTTATTGTTGTCTGAAGAGTTATTCACCACTCCGGAGGACACATGATACTGATTGAAATAGTGTGAGGAGATTAAGGAATTAACCTGTAATAGGTAAGTATTGGTGTTCCATACCCTTCTTAACCCACGATATTGAACCAGATTCCTTTAATAGATCCATGATGTGAGTGCGGGTGGGCAGTGGTGGGTCAAAGGTTACATCTTGTTGTACTATCCCGGTCTGACCCCGATGTTACTAATTTCCCAAGTTATCTCGACGGCGTGCATTGACCTCGGTTGACGTAGACTCGTCTAAGTGCTATCTTTACTATTGGCTGAAACTCTTTCTTTTTAACCACATACGGAATTTCGATCCACAGATGCCTCTTGCCACATGGCATCGTCGACACTACCTGTTAATTCTTTTGTTCTCCTTTGTAGCGAAACTGTCTGTGACATCTCCGCGAAAATTTCATTCTCACGCCAAATGTGACGGAACGGAAGTCATTACTCAAAGTAACTTGTCCACTCACGAACTGAGAGCTGGAGAAGATGAGCTCAGTGTGCAGTACGTGAGTAAATTCGCTTTTTTTACCTTCCCGATCTCGACAGGATATTCATCACGAGAAATTAGTACAGTCTGCAAATAGAAATACAAACTTATTCATTGGAAGAGCTGGTGAAGACAGGTGCGTTACTGGATGCGGCTAAAAATTTCAAAATATTATATTTTTACGTAGAGATGCTGCTGTGGCATGACATGGATATGAACTGCGTCTGAAGATGGACGAAAGTATTAGATTTTTCGTAGAAAGTACATAGATTTTTGCGAAATAGGTAAGTGTAAGGATTCTTTCTTTTCATAAGTTATTTTTAGCTATTATCAAAACAAAGCAAGACTTTTTTACATCCCTTGGCCTCTGATGAAAACTAAATGAAATATTCTTCCTTCCGCTTAATAATTAGTTAGTCTGCGACATTCCTTTACTTATTTATACGTTTGTCATTACCAGAGACGGGAAAAAGTGGTAAACGTCATAGTCATTTTTATCACGGAAAAAGCCGGTTTTGCCAAAAAGTTATGATGTGCAACTTTGCGGAATAAACGTCGTAGAATGGTTGACTTCAGAATTGGTCACTTCAGAATTAACTATGTGGAACCTTTCCATGTCGGAAAATAAAAATTATTCTTCGTAATGATCCGAAAAATTGATTTATCTCTTACGACCCGGGTTTCATCACGTGGTGACATTTTCAAGTACATTGATCATTTTTACATCCATATATATATATATATATATATATATATATATATATATATATATATATATATATATATATATATATATATATATATATATATATATAAATACTAAGCTAATGCTAAGGTGTAAGAGGGGGAGCAAGGGGGAAGGGACGGGGGTTGGAATGTGGTGTTTTGGGTAGGAGACAAAGGGGGAGGGGTGGGATTAAAAGGACAGTGTTAGGCTGGGTAGGGATTTTCTGGCGTTGATAGGTCTCCGGGCAGCGGGGGGTGTAGCGGGTGAGGAGAAAGAAGGGAAGGATTAGCAGGGAATCCGAGAAAATATACCTCTGTATTTCTTAAGTATTGGATACTTTCTTTTGAACCACTTACCCTATAGTAACTATATTCATAATTTCCTCCTACAAGTTATGGAATTGTTTACCTGTAAATGTTAGAACCTCTATGACAATTTCGATGTTCAAGAGAATCATGACTGATTACCTATGTAAAATTGCTTAGTTTTTTGTAATCTTTTATGTGTGGGCATGTATTTATTTCTTTTCTATGTTCCAGGGGACTTAAAGTCCCAGAACAATAAAGACTATTTTCTATTCAATTCTATTCTATACGGATCATATTATTAGTTTAAATTTTGCTGTAAAATACACGTCATACTTAAAGTTAAAACGTCATGAAATGACCGAATTTCAAAAAAATAGACGTCTTGAAACAGGGAAATCAAAGTCATGAAAGTCATAGAATAAAGGTCATGAAATGGAAAAATAAAAGCCATAAACTCTGGTTATTACCCATACGCGCGGACTCTATTTTCAGCTGTCGAACTAGCGATGTTGAAGCTTCTAGCGCTTAAAATTTCATAAATATTGTAATATTTTTGACTGGAAATTTACCAGCTCTCACTCACTTTCGTCTGTATGTGTATCTTCGATTTTGGACTGAAACGCCTAGTTTTTAGTGCTAATCTTAATAATTTTGTTCATACTTAGTTGAAACACGTCTGACAAAATATTGATAATTTTTTCCATGCAGCAATGTTTTATGAATTATTTTTTATCATAGAAAATAAAATAAATAAATATTTTTCCTAAAATATTTTGCTCACAAACACTTTAAATGCTATTTAAACGTGGCGGCCAAATAAATCAAGCTGTTGAAAAGTTTTCCATGCCTCATTTAAAACTACATAAATACAGATGGACAAGGCTCAATGGAGTCACGTGTTATACCGTGGAAGTTTGTCAGGCATGGCTTGTCAATCTTCTACATCTACATAATGCATTGCGAGATGCCGAATGGGCGTTTGGCAGTTGGTGTTAGGTCACCAGCCGTGTAAAGAAGAAAGTTTTTGGGGCATAAAATGTAGGCATGCATTATAGGAGTGTATTTATTGGAGCTCAATTTTTATTGTGGTCACTTATTGTGCGCGGAAAGGACGAGCTTTTGTACCTCGTGTATTTTTGTATCTTGCGCCTGTTGATAACCCCGTGAGTGGGAATACGCAGTACTTGTAATTCCAATATGTGGAAACGTGTGATTATTGCTTCTAATACTGACAAATTAACCGGTATTAAAACCAACCAATCAAAAACGCTGATTGGTTTCACTTGGATCGACCCCTAAAGTGGTAGCTGCCAGAGACTCGGATGCTACATGCTAGGCTTAGTTTGCTTCAGGAATTCTGAACAGGTGTGTTTCAGAGCGATACTGAGAATACCATCATGACGTCACTTTACATCTCTATATGCGGTATAATGAGAAAGATCCATTGCCAAACGTATAGATACAAAAATTCGTTAATGCCACGCACAATAAGGGCGATTGTAAAAATCGATCTAGGCTTAAAACACACCCATGATACACTCACCATTTCACCTCCCAAAACCTAATCATTTACACCTTGACACAGATGGTGTCGAAATACCACTTGCCAGACACACATGTGGCGGCCTGCAGTTTAGTATACAGTGTGCTTCAGTAGGAAAGTTCGAAACTTCTGGAGGAGGTGGGGGAGATGATTTTAAGCATTTTTGTCATATCAGCATAGGGTCGCAACTCTTAGGGCTGTATTCATAGTCGTTGCCTGGGTGTCCCCCAGGTGTGGGGGAGCTAGTATTCATAGTCGTTACCCAGGGGACTGTTCTCCCCTAACCCTCCCCCAGGCCGTCGATTTCCTGGCTAAGGCATGAAGCTTACCCAAAGCTCCCCTCACGCAGTACTGCTGCCCACGCGTGGGACGAATGGCTACTACTGTACTAATGGCAGTACACGATAATATCAACATCTTTCCATAGTAACGTCTTCTGTTTACAAACACGAGTACTTATTGAATCACCGTCGTATTCCTCATCATTAAAATTACATAAATATTTATTTATGTTATATTGAAATCGAGAACCATTCAGCGAAACCGTTCATATGAATTTTTGCGCGGGATTGTTGCCAAATATCTTACCCATGCGTCCCCTGGCTGGGTGTTACCCAGGTAAGGTTTATGAATCGCTCAGCGTAGGGGACCCCTAGGTGTTACCTGGCTAGGGGATACCCAGGTAACCCCTAGGAATACGACTATGAATACGGGCATGAGTTACCGAGCTATGGCAACGCGAGCATTTTTTCAGGAGTATTCTGGAGTCACAGTGAGAACACCGAATTTCATTGAATAGTATCTATTGAGGAGTTCTGAAACTTTTTACAGAGGTGCATAAGATATTCACTAGGACACACAATTATTGCCCCGTTGTCATAAAATCAATTAAGTTACCATATTATCCTTATCATAAAAGATGGAGATGTGATTTTTTCTGCAATGAATTGATAAATAGATTTAATAAAAGTTTAGTCTGTGATAAATTTTATGATACCTCTGAAATTAATAATGCTCTTATATATTATTTGTTTTCGAGGAATGAAATTTCGACAAATATTCGCGATCCATCTGGTAAATAACATACTGTTAGCATTGATGATAGGAGAACCAGAACAATACATATCTTATACATCCTTGTGACAAGTTTCAAAATATCCTCAATCGATACTATTCATCGAAATTCGGTGTTTTCATTGTGACTGTACAATATATCTAAAAATATGTTTCTCTTGCCATAGCTCGGAAAATAAGGAGTTGCGACCCCATCGTGGTTGGACAAAAAATGCTTCCTATCCTCCTACCTCCTCCAGGACTTTCAAACTTTCCTTCTGAAACACTCTGTATGGATGTTGATGTACAATCGGTGGAAACATGTGATTGTTGTTTATTATTCTGACGCATTAAGGTAGTGTGGGAGATAGTTCCCCAATCGTAAAGGAGACCATATTCTAATTATACGTTTTAATTTTACCAGCTGTGAGACACACGAATTAAATATTGCATTATTAATGGTTCAATATAATAGTTGTACATGACAGAAATTGTAAGTAATCAAATGAAAATATCTAGTTAAGTCTTTAAGTTGACTCATTTCTTTCTCGCAGTACGTTTAAAACTCCATCAAAATGGAAGGTTTATTGTGACTCCGACAATTTACTGCGGTGACAATATGATTCGTTTTCAAAAATTGTTGAGAAAACACACGAAATACGCACTGTTGATTTTTTGACCAGATCTAGTTGTAGGGAATGCCTCATATTTAATATAAGGTCTCTCTGGAGTGCATGCACGTACCATTTCCCATGTAAAAGGGCCGGTGTTTTCTGGCAAATATCCCAGAAAGTAAAGTGGTGAGGGGTTGAATTGTTGGTGTCAATGGAAGGGTGATATATTTTTCTTTAAAATTCGATCAAAATCATTGAATTATAGGTAAAATTATATTTCGCTCAAACTACCTTAACTGGTTTTAAATCCAGCCAATCAAAAATTCTGAGCTACATGGTCTAAAAGGTTTCTCATGGATGGACCACCTCTGCCTTTATGCTGGTCAATACGCAGCCTCAATTTGTAGTTGCTGTGAGGGAATGGTGAAGCTTCTGGCGTATAATCTTTGCCGCTGCGACCGCGTGGGTGGGATGTGGGCGTTGGGAGGGGGATGCATTATACACCTCCATCCGTTTCCCCCGTTGTCTCCTCTTTATTTCCCGTCATTCAGCCCCCTGCCGTCCTCACCATCAACACAGCTCACCTGTCGTCATCTCCTCATGCCACTTAAACCCTCTTGCCCGCCCGCACCCGCCACCTTCTTTACGAGTCTTCCTCTCCAGCTCTAACACACCCTCCCATCCTTCCCCCCTCTCCAACTCGAGGCCACAAATGCCGCCCTAGGTGCTTTATAGCGTCCCCGGCTCAATATATATATTCGTGCCCCTCACTGCACAGCCCATCGTTCCTCTTTCCTTGAAGCCTGGTCGAGGGACGTCAGCCGATTTTGAGGGACTAGCCTCAAGGAATGGTTTCTTTACGCTAATCTTCATTCATCATTTGGTGGTCTTCCGGCTGATATGTGGGTTTTTGGCTGCCGTTATCTGTCAATCCACCTTCCACGGTTATCCTTTAACCCTCTATGGACGGAATTATGAAACATCAGCATGCAAAAAAATTCTGTTACTATATTAGTTTTTTGAAAGTGCTATTTAAGCATTATTTAAAAAAATATTCATATTTAATTTATGATAACATTTATTTTGAAATGTGACGTATTTTTATAGTATATATTTGATTTAAAATGATGCTTCTCATAATAATATTTAAAAAAGATACACTACAACATTACATTCATTAAAAACATGTATTCTACTGGTAAAGGCAGCTTTTGTTGAATGGTAGACAATCTCCTCCCGGTTTTCTACACATTCAGGGACCTATGTCCCTCTAGTGTATCGTTTTTCGCCTCTGCATACAATCTACCCTTCTTCATCCCGTCCATGAAACCCGATTCTCGAGTAGGTAATACTCCAGTCTACGTCTTCCTCTCTACCTTTTGCCTTCTATCATCTCCTCTAAAATCACCTACACCGATTTCTTATGCCGCAGTACATGACCGATCCATCTATTAGCCATTCGATAGTAAAATATTTAATCCTATATCCTGAGAGTGCTGGATATTTAGAATGAATATTTATCATAAGAAAACAAAAGTAATGAGATTCTCTTGGAAAATGAAAGCGAGGCTTGTGATTAAAGTTGGAGGACACAAAGTCGAACAAGTAGAGCAATTTAATTACTTAGGTAGCACGCTGGAGGAAAACGGACATAGAGGCATAGGCATACGGAAGAGAATAGCGCTAGCTAAAGGGACGTTTAGTAATAGAAGGGAGCTGATGAAGGGGACTTTGGATGAGGATGTGAAGAAGAGGCTGGTGAAGAGCTTGATATTTAGCGTGGCGTAATATGGGGCAGAAATGTGGACACTCAGAAAGGAGGACGAGAATAGGCTGCAGGCATTTGAGATGTGGGTGTGTAGAAGGATGAAGAAGGTGAGGTGGACGGAGAGGAAGACTGACGAGGAAGTGCTTGCGATAGTGGGTGAGGAAAGGAAATTTCTAAATGAAATTTGAGATCGGCGGAGTAGGTTGCTGGATGATGAAATAAGTGGCGAGCGGTTGTTCAAGTATGTGATAGAGGGAAGGATGTTGGGCAAGCGGGGAAGAGGAAGAAAGAGAATAGGTTTCATGGACAGGAATAAGTAGGGTAGTTGATAAGCTGAGGCAATAAGGATATACTGGAGGGAGAATGGCCCCTGAAAGCGTCGAAAAATGGGTGGATATTCTCTGAAAATCAACAAAACCTACCTTTACTGGTAGAATACTTTGAAAAAAATCACCAATGCTGTCCTCAAAAAGGAGACACCCCCGATGGAATCCGGAGAGTTGAGAAATTGATCCTCACCGACCGCGCTTTGAAAGTTTCACGACGGCAGCCGCGTGTAAAGAGACACATGGCACGTGAGGGACGAGAAGATCATCGGCGGCCTGGAGGAGGCTGGCGGGGGGCGGAGGGAAGGATTGAGGGACGACCGCGGGTGTCGGTGAGGAAATGGGAGTAGGAATTGATGGCGAAGCCTCGCCGACGCATGAGAGTAACACGATGCGGCCGCACACAACTGCCTCCGCTAAGGGCCTCGCGCCAAGCATCCCGAGGTGGGTGACGGGCTGATGTGGCGGAACAAGAGATGGGAGGAGCAGGAAGAGTGTAAGGAAGAGACCTACTTGGATAGCCAACTAAAATGAGCGGACACCACTGCCACGTGTGACCCAATTTACGGCGGTTAAGACTTTTATTAACTTTTATTAAGGAAGTTAAGAACGTTTATGTCAAGATTTACGTGAAACCTTTAATGCGTGTGTTTATTAAAAATATATATAAATTTTTATAAAAAGTATACTACCGGTTAAGAGTTTTGTCTACCAACTTTAGCTTATATTCATTACACAGACCAACAAGGGTATGCTTTTTTATTAAAACGGAAACAACAATTGCACCATTCCACATTTGTTATTTTAATGTGTACGACGCGTTTCAGCTCACAGAGCCATCATCAGGTACAAGACAGTGAGCTCTGTGATATGAAACGCGTCGTACGCATTAAATAAATACCTTGTGTAATAGTGCAAATGTTGTTTCTTTTTTATTATGACGAACTTCCACGATATCTCGCCTAAATCTGTTGAAATTATATTTAAGAAATTATGCTTTATTGATGCTAAGGGCTATTTCCTACGTAATTTTGTGCGCTGAATCCGAATCTACTCGCGACAATTGGCTATCAAGTCATGATATTGAGATATTCTACCCTTTATGGTCAAAATGGCAATTTTAAGGTCTTTTTGAGCTTGAATATCTTCGAAACGAAAGGTGATAGAGTAATTCTGCAGACGGATACAAATTCTGCGTTAAAAATTGTATAGAATGCTCCCATGAAACCTAGAAAAACTATTGTTTTCATAACCTGTATCTTATATTTCAAATGTATGCACTCTAATTACAGTATAATTGAATATAAATTAAGTTGTTGATAGTTGCCAAGTTAATACACATTATGGTAACGATAGTTTTTCTCGGTTTCTTACATGTATTCTCTACATTTTTAACACAGACTTCGATTCCGTTTTCAGAATTACTCTATCGCCTTTGGTTTCCGAGATATTCAAGCTCAAAAAGACCTTAAAATTGCCATTTTGACCCTTTAAGGGTTGAATATCCAATATCCTGACGTGATAGCCAATTTTTGCGAGTGGATTCGGTTTCAGCGCACAAAAGTATGTCCGAAAGGGCTCTTCGCATCAAAAAAGCATTCGAGGCCCTAAAATTTTGAGGCCTGTGTTATTTATCATTATTAGGTAATCTATTGGTTAGGGCCAGGAGTGTTTGGAAGTGAGTGAATATCCACTAGGTTATTAAAATCGAAGGCAACGTTCCTTCCTTCATCTCAGCGTACTTCCTATACTTTCATAAAACCTTTTCTCTTAGTCCCTCTTACCCGCTTGCAAAGCATACTCCCGTCAATCACAGCCTTAAGATATTTCTCGCCATCATTATCTACTCCAACCATTTACTAGTCTCGTCATAATTTCATTCAGGAGACTTATTTCCTCCATCACAACTCTAAGATCTTCCTCGTTTGTCTTCCTTTCCGTTTATCTTACATTAAGCACTTGAAGATGATACAAACATGCCCAGGAAGGAGAAAATTCTTCTCAAGTTCTTAAAATTAGGGGCTGTCAAATACATTTTCTGGTTTCCCAAGTTAATTAATGGGCATGTTTTTAATTATAAACTTTTCACTGAGGAAAATTCCACCGACCAAGTTGAGACTAGAACTCGAGTTCTTTCTCCAGGAGTCAATTTGTCTTGCGAAATCATGATGGTTTAGTATGATCCAGATGTCTCCCGACTGCTTCAAATAAAATTCTTAAGACAGTCAAATCACGTTCATTGCCTCACTAAGTTAATACCTAGTTTGAGGTGTTCAACTTATCGAAAAAGTTTGCACCCATATTAACGTGCTGGTGACGCCGTAAAAGATAATCCCGCCACTAGTTCGCTGTATCTTCGAAATGTATCCGTATTTTATTGCATTGGTGTCGAATCGTTTTCCTCTGGAAGTCACAACTTCTTTTGGTCCTAGTAGGTGCCTAAGATTTCTGTCATAATTGCCCATTATCATAAGTATGAACATGATATATCATTTAACCGTTATATGCTCCTGTTCCTTGCGATTGATATCTGATTTTACCATTGTATTTACGATGAAGTTAGAGATTTATATTAACGTTCATCTTTATGGTGATCTCTGGTAAAGTTTACTGTTACTTTTTTCCAGCAAACTGATGATTATTTCAATTATTTCATTGAATTTGGTAGTTACGTGGAATTAGTGAATAAAATTTCCTATTTTCTCTATAATACTGCATAATGGTATTTTCCAAATACCTACTGACAATCGACTTGCGGTTATATTGCTCATGCATCGGCTACAGTATGTTGCGTATAGAATTAAGTGTTTCTTTGTTCGATCGACTTTCTTATCCCCAAAGGTGCGAGTTGATGTCCATAAATATTCATGCGAGCTTGCCAGAATGCGTAAAAACGAAGACATGACGAAACGCCACGTGAGGTTTTTTATGGGTTTTCTCCGCCCGTGTATGGCATAAAGATTTTTACGGTCGTCGTATTTATGATTGTCAGATACTTGGGGCAGAGTGGGTATCGCATTTGCTAACGTGTCATTCGAACGCGAGAAGTCAATTTCCGAGTCGTGGTAGGTTTCTGAGACCCGACTTGCCGGCAAACCGCGTGAAAATTATGCTTCGCAGGTGGTTTAGATCCACTCTCCCGCCTAGTGAATTGTCAATTCACTATACTAACCTTAAATCATAATTTATCTTATCCCATTTCCGCCCACCGTAGCCATATGCCTGCATTCTGACGCGCCGAGTGTATGACGCTCTGTTGGAGGAACCGCGAACTTCATCGCAATCAACTGGTCAACACCGCATAGTTCAAGGCCACAATCACCGTAATATTTTGCCCGAGTACTTAGTGTGTCCACATGAGTAAAATACCAAACATTCATCGAAATGGCATGCAAAAAAGTTTTGGGCAGAAATGGGTTAAGGCCTTCTCTTCATCGTCCTCAACTAGTTTCCATACACTGGCCGGGTCTGCTTTGTACACAAGTAAAATTAATCGTCGACGGGCTCACTTGGTGGAACTTTTCCATTGTAAGGAAAGAAATAAAACTTAGTAGTTTTCTATACAGTTAATTCGTCCTCGACCGGTTTCAGCGACTCATCGCCATTATCAAGAGGTTAAACAAGCATCGACGATAACCAGTCTTTCATCTTTATTCCTTACAATAGAGGAAAGGGCGAGCGAGGTGAGGGAAAGACGTGGGGGGAGGGAAGTAAGGAGAATACAAAATTTTTCGGTTAGGGAGCAAGGTCAGTGTTATGAAACCTTTAAGAAGGAGGATGGGGGGGGGGGGGGGACTCTTACGGAAAGAAGTAATGAGTTCATGAGAACCACCTCGTTGACGAGTTTTTCCATGTACAATTGGTGGAATGTCCTTATTTTAAAATTTTTCTGAAAAGTCCAATTTAGCACCTTTTTCCCCATCATGTAAAACATTAAAATCAAAGTCAAGCAAGTGATTATGATCAATTAAATGTTTCGAAAACAGACTTATTATCCTGGTTAATGAATGAATTCTAATGTTCCTTCATTCGAACATTAAAACTTTTTCCAGTTTGCCCTATATAAAAACAATTGCAATTTGGTGTGTTACATTTTAACATACAAACACCACTTTTGTCAGTCACATTAAAACAATCCTTGGAATTAAATAGTGTACTTTGTACAAAAGCTTGTCCACTTTTGCCATCCCCCACCATTTTTCTTCTGTCACTCTTCTTCATCTTCCTGCCGTTTCTCTACGTTCTCCTCCACTCCTTTCACCCATTTATTCTATATTCCTCCTCGTGGCCGTTTTACTTTAATTTCTATTTTGTCTATCTTACTTACTAAGGCTTTTCTCTCATATCTGTCCCTCCCTAATCGCCCCACCCATAGACTCACAGCAGACTTAAAATTTATTTATAATTTTCTAAATTCCACCATCGACTGCCCTGAATCACTCTCCTTTATCAATTTCAAAGTTCCATCCTGCCCCACTCGTTCTCACCCTTAACTCCATATACTGCCCATTCCCAGACTTTTGATCGCTATACGTTCTCTTTAATTCCCCCCTGCCACACGCCCGTGCGGCGGCTCGCAGGGTAGTATGTAGATGTAGATATCTCTTCAATGTCCATGCTTCCGTAGCATATGTCAGGATGGGGACGTTGTATATCCTGTAGAGGATCCCTTTGCTTTTTTATGGAACATTTTGCCTCATACCAAGCTCCCGAAACTTCTCACAAAACTCTCTGCTTACCGTCCATTAATTTCTCTAACATTTCATCTATTTTGCTTCCTAAGTATTTGGAAATGTCTACCTTTCCTAGCGATTTGCCCATTCTATAGAATTGTGGAATTTCATCTCACGACCTCGTATTTCTTAATATTATTTTTCGCGATGAAATTAGTCCATTTACTAATTATATTGTATTCCTCTTAAGATGACTTCCCGCGTCCTTAAAGCGCTTCCTTGGGCCTGTAAGTTTCTTCTTAAAATATTTTTTGATAAGAGTTTCTGAAAAACATCATTATATTATAGGACCAAATTCAGAGGGAATTCTCAGCCCTGGGGGGGGGCGGGGTGGTGAGGGGCTTAATATATACGTATAACGTTAGCATAAGTAGAATACGGTGATTAATTAGTGATCGGATCTATACCTTCACAAAAAATTGTATCTCACCTTAATTCGGTTGTAAAGATGCTCGGGTAGCTTCAATGTGTGCCTCATGGCTTACTTCAGCAAATTGAGGCCGAGATGTATTTTCGTCCTCTAGTCAGCTGCGAAATAAAAATATATTGGAGTCTTTTTTATTCTTTGTAAAACACTAATACAAGGGCTTCAAAGATTGATCGCAAAATCCATTAACCGGCTATTGGCTGATTCCACGAGTAAATAGCTGTTGGATCGTTGGTTGAACTATGGACCTCAATGGAAAGTTTGTGCTGGAGGAACTATTCCTTTCATGACCTACTCATCGGTAGCCAAAATATATGCCATGTGCCATAGAAGATAGCTCTGAATTTTCCAAAAACCAAGTGGGTATGATGGAATTTTTTCCTAGCTTTTATCTATTGAAAAGGGAGCTGGTGACTGGGACATTGGGTAAGGATGTGAAGAAAAGGCTGGTGTTGGAGCTTGATATGGAGCGTTTCGTTGAATGGGGCAGAAAGGTGGACCCTCAGAAAGGAGGACGAGAATAGGCTACAGGCATTTGAGATGTGGGTGTGGAGAAGGATGGAGAAGGTGAGGTGGACGGAAAGGAAGACTGACGAGGAAGTGCTTGAGATGGTGGGCGAGGAAAGGAAACTTCTTAATGGAATTCGAGAGCGGCAGAGTAGGCGGCTGGAGGATGAAATAAGGGGCGAGTGCGATACGGGGCGAGGCGATGTGTTGCTCAAGAGTGTGATAGAGGGAAGGATGTTGGGCAAGCGGGGAAGAGGAAGAAATAGAATAAGTTATATGGGTAGGATGAAGAAGGGTAGATCGTATGCCGAGGCGAAAGAGGATATACTAGTGGGAGACAGGCCCCTGAATGTGTAGAAATCGGAAGGAGATTCTCTTCCATTCAACAAAACCTTCCTTAACCGGGAGAATACTTTGAAAATAATCACATATAGTCTCCATTATTACTAGAGAACTATCTCGCTCAAGCTATTGGTGGAGAGTTGTATACCACGGCCAAAAAAGTTCCGTAGACGTCCACGCGATTTTATTGTACGACTGCTTAGCAATTAATAATGCATCCATTTGCGCAGGCCCCTGAAAGTGTAGAAAACCGGGAGGGGTTTCTCTGAAATTCAACGAAACCTACCTTAACCTACCTTAACCAGTAGAATACTTTTTTTAAAAATCTATAAAGATTTTAGCTCACAAGCCTGTAACCTGCTCACATACTTTCTCTTTAAATTCCATGTTTCTGAAGCATACGACTCTTCCTTTACGTCTTCAACTACCTCGGATTTGTAATACAACCAATATTTACAAATATGTGCTAAAATGTAATAAAACTTGGAAAAAATATGTAATAAAATCTTGGCTTTTCCTCCGGTTATATGAATGATAAGTTTCTCCAAAATCTGTGGAAAACAAAAATCGCGCCAACCATTGAAATTTGTCTCTGCCCTCAGTTCGTCTCCCCCGTCGTTTTGTTTCCCTCCTTCCCCCTTGGAAATATAGGGCTGTCGGCGGTGAGCTTCGCTCGTGCGACGAGGCGTAGACACAGCCATTTGGAGCCGTCGGTCGGGAAAGAAGAGGGAGGCTTGGCCGCCACGGAGCGCTAAGTGTATTATTCCCACCGCCCGCCGTTCAACCCCCGTCCCCTTCTTCCGACCACCTCGCCTCGCCCGGCGAGACAAAGGCGCCGTGAAATTGCCTCATTACCTCGTTTTTCCTCCCTTTTCGCCACCGGCGCTCTTGCCCCACTTCACAACCACCCCCGGCCTCTCTTCCAGCCTCCCCCTCCCCCACGCTTGCCGTCCCCCCCCCCTTGCTGCCTCCTTAAGGAGGAAACCCCGGACACCCACTCTTCTCTCAACGCACCCTTCCATTTTTCCCACGCCCCGGCGCCATCTTTCGTTTTCGTTAAAAACAGGAAGGGGGGGAAAATCTCCTTTTCGCCTCGCCCTCGCGCAACCACGTCCTACTCTTTCTCACTTTCCGTGTTTTTTTTAAAGCGTTGTTTCATCAGGGTGGCCAACCTCTCCACGATGTCCTTTCAATCTAGACAGGAAGATAAAGATAAAGCAGTATGTATTGTTCTTGGACTATTTTTTCCACTAAAAACATAAAAAATGTATACATTAATATGAGAGCTCGGGAACAGAAAGATATTTACAGAAAAAGTGGGTACAAGCAATAAATGAAATTATAATAGCAACAAAGAAAAGTAAAAATCAAGCACGTAGGTCAGTTGTATTGTATTTTTTCCTGCAATAACATTTTATTAAACAATCTGTTTTTAAGGCAGTCTAAGCGACATAGTTCCCTAATCATAATAGAGACCATATTCGATTTATTTTTTATTTTCACCAACTGTGAGGCATACGAATTAAATATTGCATTATTAATGGTGCAGTAATATAGTTTTATATGACAGAAATGGTACGTAATTAAATGGAAATATCCAAATAAGTGTTTAACTTGACTAATTTTTTTCGCGCGATGCGTTTGAAACTACTTAAAAACGGAAGGTTTTTTGTGATAGCCAAGAACCTACTGCGGTGAAAATATGATTAATTTTGAAAAATACTTGAGAAAACATACACCCTACACGCTGTTAGTTTTTTTTCCGACATCTAAGTGTTGGAAATTCGTTTTTTTGTAAATAATGTCTCTCTGGAGTGCATACACGTACCATTTCCCATGTAAAATGGCTGGTTTTTTTGGCAAATAACTCCTAAAGTACTGTGGTAAGGGGTTGAATTTTTTGTGTCATTAGAAGGGTGAGATATTTTTCATTCATTGATTCCTAGGTAAAATGATATTTCGCGCAAACTACCTTAAAAGCCATCTGCGAATTAGATTTCTTAATAAATTCAGGAGTACTGTTCCATATCCTTGCCCCTACAACAGAAAAAGGTTTATTGAAGGTAGTGGTTCGATGAAGTGGGACTATTAAATAATCGGGTGACATTCGAGTTGCTACATTTCTGATTTTCTCCTGAGGCTGGAAAAGTTTCCTGATGTATTCAGGCTGTTTACCTTTTAGAAGTTTATATAAAAAAGAAGCAAGCTTGTATTACCTCCCTTCTTCAACTTATCCTTCCTAATACACTAGTTCATCTTTAACTTTCTGGTATTTCATTATAATTTTTTGCCGATGAATAACTGTTACTAAAACCAATTTTTTATTTAATTTAATTAAATTAATTTATTTACAATAAAATAATAATTTCTAATAATTAATTAAATAAAAAAGTAGTATTAGTTACAGTTAATCATCGACAAAACATTATCCATCCTAATCCGAATAGGGGACATATGATTATCCTTTTTTAGATCGTGAAGGAACATTTATTGCTACGTTGGGTTTGGGACTTTCCCGGCGTATAATGCTAGTTAATGATGATGATGATGACGTATAATGATGGAATTAGTACGCTAGGGCAATTATTGTCCAAACTCCTACCGATTAAAAAGCAGAACAACCCTTTGAGTGCGGCATGACGTGATATCACGTCATGGTTGTCTTTACAATGGTGCTGATGACGTTATATCACGTCAAGGGTACTAAAGTGTTCCAGCTTTCACTAGGCCCCCTAGGTAAAGCTGGAACACGCACGGTACCCATGACGTGATATCACGTCATCTGTACCAGCGTAAAAGCGACCATGACGCTCAAAGGGATAATCAAATGAATGGATGAGCCCGGAAGACGATGGCGGAGGTAGCCGCCGAAACGTTGGTCAACAATTATTTCACCTGGTGGAAGACCCGTGTTGTCTTCACCGGCATTCACCATCATCATTGGTCGTTCGATCAGGGGTTGACGAGGACTACTGAGAGAAGGGATGTACCCACGCTTTGACCGGAATTGGTCCGAATTGACCCTCCATGGGTCCGGTGGTCTCCGACTCGAAGACGTACTCCGGCAGACCGCACGGCGTCAACCCTGAAAGTGAGCCAGGGAGATACCTAATCCCAAATTATTGGGCAACGGGCTCTTCTGGTCCACGAAGATGTGCGGTAGGTCTTACGCGAAAGCGAGACCGACGGCTACTTGTCTCAGTTGTTTGGGTAGCCAAACTAATGCGAGCACTTCGTGGAGGCGGAGGCCCAATTGAGGTCCTTTTGACCTCAATCCGCCTCATTGGTGTCGGCCTCGAAGGGGCTGTGGTTTAGCTAACCTTCCCTTCCCATTCTTTCCTCCCACCTCTTCCTTGCCTCGGGCATAAGCGGAAGCTTGAAAGCAGGGCGGAAGTTGTAATCCTGCGGCGAGAGCCGAAACACCTGGTCGTTCGATCCTAAGATTGGTGGACTGCAGCCCTCCACCCTTCCCTATCTAATGCTAGTTCCCTTACCTCCCGATATTCTCCCTATGTACTTTCCTCTTAATTTGGTCCATGAACTTATTCCTGGGTCTTCCTCATGGGACTTTTGCCTCTGTTTAACCTTCATGTTGCGCCGGCTACTTCCGCCTTATTCCTCCAGGGTTCATCCATTCATTTAAGTAATTTTCATGGTATGTTCTTCTCATAATGCCAGGAGGTTGTTCTTCTGCCTTTCGGGTCTTCCACCAGGTGAGTTAATTGTTGGTCGACGTTTTGACGGCTATCTCCGCCGTCGTCTTCGGGGCTCATCCTTTCATTTGAGTGTTCTACTTGCTATTTGATAGAACTTTGGGCTATACTAGTCCTAGCGTTCTAATTTTTGACATTTTGTTGTTCTTACTAGTTACTTGCCATCATATCCCTCTTAAAAACTCTCACATCGTCTCCCTCTTCTTACTTCGTCCTGCATTCCTATCATCTTCCTTCGCCTTCCACGCTTCCCCAGTGTTCCCCCTCTGTTTACAAAGGTCTATGGAACTAGCCTCGCAGTAACTTTAAAGGAGTCGCCCTCTAGTAATCACACAATTGTGTGAAATGTACAGGGGAAAATTCATCAAAAAATCAAATCAAAGCAAAATCAAGGGTCTGGGTTCGATTCCCAGTCCAGGTGAATGATTTTTCCGCTGTAAGTTACACACAATTGGTGATCACTAGCGGGTGACTCCCTGCGCGGATAACTTCGTAGTTTTTTGAAAATTTCAAAAAGTAAACAACTTTGAGTTCAGAAGATTTAAAAGGAAAATAATAAGGAGAATGTATGGCCCAGTTAAAGAAGGAGAAACGTGGAGAATAAGAATGAACTGTGAAATAAATGAAATATTGTATGAGAAGGATATAGTTAGGTTCTCCAAGTCATTGCGACTGTCGTGGTTAGGCCATGTTGAAAGGATGGAAGAGTACAGAATGCCAAAATTGTTAATTAATAGCAAGATGGAAGGGAGTAGGAGGAGAGGAAGACCTCGCAAAAGATGGCTACAAGACGTTGAAGAGGACCTAAAGACAATGGGGATTAGAAGATGGAGAGAGAAAGCGAAATGAAGAGCCGAATGCAGGCACATAACTGAGGAAACCAAGGCCCACACCGGGCTGTAGAGCTGTGGAAGAAGAAGAAGGTCGAAGATCTAAGCACGGACTAGAGTCAATGTTGGACGTAAAACCATTACAATCCTTATTCAATGTAGTTGTAATAACCTGTATATGTGTGTTAAGGTAGTACATAAAATAAAGCGAGCATTCCCTAATTGTAATGAAGACCTGGTCGCCCGTTTTCGAGTCTTAATATATAAGAGGATTCGCATGGAAAATCGAGAAAAAGTTTACTTATTTTAAAACAAATTTCAAGAATTTCGAACAAGATCCTCGCCTTCCAAGAGAAGAGGATGGCTCAAGTCCCATGGGTGAAGAATATTCATGCCCTCTTAAATTTTTCCTCCATTTTTTTCAAGCCTCCGCCATCTTGGTTTTCCGCAGACACATATTTTGGTTTGCCGTCCCTCCATTCGGAATGATTCGGCGGTGACTGGCGTATTTTTGGGCGCTTCCCTCGCCTCTTTTGTTTTCGTTCCCCACACTCGCAATTTTCTCGATCGCTTCCGCGCTGTTGTCAGCGCAGCGAGGTTGCGGGGAAGGGAAGGGAGAGGAGGAGGAGGCGGGATTCCGCACTTCCTCGCATGAATGGACGTAATCCTCTTCGAGGTGATGGTGGCGGAAGGAGCAGCACTCAAGCGAATGGACTTGTGGCACTCTTTGCCGTGGTTTCTTCCGCCCCATCCGTTTTAACCAGCGAATTCACGGTGGAACTGCATTACTTGAGGAGTCGGCAGCGGGGGTGATTCTGAGCGTTTTTTTTTGCCCCATAAACATGTGATCAAATCATCTTACTTACTGAACCAGGGAAACGCGAGCATTTTTCTATAATCATTTGGCATTTAAGGTAGTTTTAGCGAGATAGAACCCTAATCATAATGG
The DNA here is from genome assembly GCA_963169105.1 of Ceriagrion tenellum. NCBI lineage: Eukaryota > Metazoa > Arthropoda > Insecta > Odonata > Coenagrionidae > Ceriagrion > Ceriagrion tenellum. Next base: position 80,616,764 of record OY720644.1, read on the forward strand.
AAACCATATTTGAATTATACATTCTAATTTCTGCAGCTGTGGGATGCATGAATAAAATATTGAATTATTAATTGTGCAATGTGTTACATACTTTAATATGACTGAAATTCTACATAATCGAATAAAAATTACCGCATATTTCTCCAATTTGACTCATTTTTTCGCACTGTTCGTTTGAAACTCCTCAACGGAAGGTATCTTGTGTACCTGAAAAAAATACGGCGGTGACAATATGATATATTTTCAAAAATAGTTGAGAAAACATGCTAACTACGATAGAGTAACATACTGTTAGTTTTTTGACGATATCTAGGTGTTCCTAATCTGAAATTCCTAATTTTTTAAAAAAATTATGTCTCTCTGTAGTGCATACATATACCATTTCCCATGTAAAAGGTCTGGTATTATTCGTCCAACATCTCGGAAAATTGTGAGGTAAGGGGCTGATATTTTGATATCTTCGATAGAGTGAGATATTTTTCTTTAAATCGAGACCAACTTCATTGATTTCTAGGTAAAATGATATTTCCCTCAAATTACCTGAACAGGAAAACGCTATAAGGTTGTGTAGTGCCCTAATAGTAATGTAGTGAAACTTGTTTTTGCTGTACTTACTTTGAAAAAGTATTTCGACTTAATAGTTAGAAAATTTCATTCTCTCTTTTCTTGAAAGATATATTTTCTAATTTCATTGTGTTTGGAGATTTACCGCACAATGTGATCCGTTGGCATGGACAGAGAGATGGACGGCTCTCCACCGGAACTGGCACATGCTGTCCAAAATAAAATCTAACTGGTTTATATGTACGTATTTGCTTTACAATGTTTCGAAAAGATTAATCCTTAACTGAAGCTGGAATGTAAGTAAAAATTTTGCCTCAGCAAAAACATAGAGGATAGGATGGTAGGGTGGTAAGCGAAGGAATTTATGGAATGGCAGAAAGGTTGAATAGAATCCCTACATTGATATTTTCCCTCTCAGTGAATCTACAATATGATTTACGTTTATTGTCCCAACCGACGAACGTGAAATATGTATAGCGTGGAATATAGGACGTGAAATGCTATCCGAGTGGCACCCCTTTTTAAACCGGAATTCCATTGAATAATTATCGCCTCACTCAGGATTCGAACATGGTTCATGTAGTTGGGTGGCCAGTACTCCAATCAGCGGACCTACCTGCACCTAAAATAGAGGATGTACGCCTTGATGCTATCTTTAAATGAGATAGAATTTCCCTTACGAACATATTTCGGGCAAAATCGATAACACCATGGAATAAAGAAATACAAAATTTTAGGACATCTCCTGAGACACAATAGATGTATCAATGTGATGGAGGGGAAGGTGCTCGGGAAGAAAGGTAGAGGAAGACCAAGGTTGCAGTACCTGAACAGGGCACAAGAACTGATGGGGACGGAATGTTATCGGCAGTTTAAGAGATTAGCAGAAAACAAGACCATTTGGTTGCAGCAACATGGCGGAGACTTTGGTTACAGAAGTAGAAGTCAACTAAAAGGAAGATACTTGGCTTTTATTTTGTATCCTTCATGTTTTCGAATAGCAGGTATGCAGATGAACATATTGTAATATATTCGAAAATATGGGCCTTCCTTCTATCTTCATCGCATGCTTTCTTACTGCTCTAACTGCCTAGATTTCTCAAATGCTAATGGCGGATTTACAACCTGATTCCATTCTTTTGAATATCATTTCTTTTCCTTTTTAATTTTGTTCACAAAAGCATCTCATCAACCTGTACTTGATTCTCATCCTCGGCACTTCTGTATTCTGCGTGTTAAATTCATAACGAAGGAACTTTTTCGACATAAAAGGTGCATTAGATTAATCAAGGCCAGCATGTTCTTTCATTTTTTTTCCTCTCCTCCACCGGATGCGAAGCACCCGTAACGCACTTCTCCCTCTCATGACCTCGCCGGGATGAGGTTAAAAAGTTTTAATGGACAGCCACTCTTGCGGCGGTGACCTACGTTATTTGCGCTGCTTAAAAATTCCCTCTTTAAGGGATATTTCACTTAAAATTAAAAAGCTGAACCTCGCGACCCCACCTTTAAAAAAGTATTACCAGCGTCTCTTACTTCGGCTCTCCCGTGTTCCCTTCACCCTCGCGCTTCAACCTGTCTCGCTGGGAACTTCCCTAATGGGCCTATATCTCCATTTATTCTTCCTTTCCACTCCTCTAACGAATGGGCCGGGCTTAAATATTCATTCCTATTTCGTCCAATTAGTCTTGTGTTTCGTTTTCCTGGCTCCCCCAGGGGTGGTTTGGCGTGTCTAGGAATCATTCGGCTCGCTGCTTCGCGGGTAATTAAATCCTTTTTTTTATGTGGAACCATTGAAATTCTGCGTGGGCATAGAGATAGGAGAAAAACAGGTATAAGGAGGAGGAAAAGATTTGCTCCTCCCATATTTCTTTCTGCCTGAAGACATTTAACGGTATTAAGGCCGCTTTAAACGGTACATTTTACTGTACAAACGAGTGGAATAAAGAATGTATCAGAAAATAAATGGAATCAGAGCGAGTTTTATTTAGCATTTTATTATATTAGAGCGACTTCCGTTCAGTCAATCAGACAATAATACATTTTTCCACTTTACACGGTACAATTTTTCTCATGAAAGAGTTCATGCATTCGTTTGTATAGTGAAATGTGCCATGTAAAGCGGCCGTAACAAATCCTTCACAAAATCATGGGGAGCAATTGAGGTGGCTGTATACCACGGCCAAAATCGCTTCTGCAGACGCCTACACGCTTTAGTTTTACGCCTTTGTTCGGGTATTTCAAGCAAATCTATGTACACCGAGCTCAAGAATAAGAATTAATACTTACAATAGGTGTTATAACTTTTCGCTTTTTTCTGATTACAATACTACTTCAACCGCGAAAGAAACGTGAATTTGTCGATAACCAGGCGATTTCTATGACGTACGTTTCTAAAGTTATTTTCACTTACACCTACATCTACATATTCCCCTGGAAGCCACCGCAAGGGTGTTTGGTAGGGGGTGACTCATCACCGACATGAACTTGAGTGAAGAATTTAACTGTCGCCAACATTCACCTCACTCTGGGTATGCTACAAATGCTACAGAAACTACTTCAATAATCCATAATGTATCTATAAAAACGTGACATTAGATCTATGCAGCGAACATAAAAACATGGTGTTAGCGCTACTCGGCAGATTTTGAAACAAGCATTAGGGTTTACATGAATAAATCAGCTATATTCCCTGTCAACTAACCTCTTCAAAGTCTTGGGGAAGCCATTATGGCTCTTATCGATCGCGGGAAAAACGGCGTTTTAATCCCTTCTGTTCTGCAGTCTATTTCCATTATTTTATTCTCATGATCTGATCTACCGCAGTATGTTGGAGATCGTAAGATATTGATAACCTCTGACTGTTTTATGTATAAATCCTTCAACTCTGGAGAATTATCACAATATTGAACAATACTTGTGATTAAGTCATATTTAACATTCTCCAGAACCCTTGTAACGAATTATACTCTCTGCCAACTCTGCTCTGTTGTCCCTCCTAGGCTGTATTAGGAGCCAGAACTAAAATAGCACTTTCGACCTAGGTATACATCCCTCTCAAGTACTCCTGCTGTAGTTTAAGCAAAAATGGGTTAAGAGAAGGGACGTTGTGAAGAATGTTTCGCTATCTGAAGAAGAGTCCGCCTACAAAATAAATCCGATGAAAACAACTGAACGAATGTTTCAAAAATAATATCGAATAGGGATTGTTTTACTTGGTGGAAGAAAATCATAATTATCAGGATTAAGTTTGTGACTTTCTCAATTTACTTAAAAGTTTAGTAGTTCTATTTGAGAAGTCCACCGGTTGAGAGACTCCATGAATGCCGACGTTTCGATGGCCGAGTCATCCATCGTCTTCAGAGCAGAATGATTTGTTTAAAAGTTACCGACCGATTTCGGCTGTCTAGCCATCTTCAGGTTCACCTTGGCTTGACCTAAAGATGGCATCTTCAGGTTCACCTGATGATGTCTTGACTTTAAAAGAAATTGTGGAAGTCATGAACTTGATCCTGATCATTATGAACGAATATGTTTTGGTTGGTGAATATTCTATGTGGATCGTTGTATTTTGCGGAAGTGAAACTTGGAGAGTGGGGGAAGGTGGCTAGAAGATCCTCGATGGTAAATTATGTGATGGGGGATTGACAAAGTAGAATGATAAGAAAAATACGTGCGAATTACGTCTTGGAAAGGAAAAAAGGGAAAAATTGGAATAGATGTCGGTGAGGTGCACTAATGGCATGAGTGGCAGTAGTATGGACGGCGAATGATCGAAAAGTAGACACACAGAGGTTCTATTCTCTCGTATCACTTTATTTTTGGGAGAACAACAATATCTAATGCGTACATTTCTCCCCCACGGTATCTTGTTACTTGAATTTCAAGAGACATTTATCGGTTAATAGCAAGGATTTTACCGCCCACAATTTTAAATTCCAGCGTGCTGAATACCGAATCTCTTTCGATTATCGTGTTAACAAATGTCGCCAGCTTGCCTAATGAGTTATAGAATAGTGCTCCTTGGCACCCTTTGTAGGACTTTTTGATTGTTAAGTTTCGAGCTATATAAAGTCCAATGTTGCCACGTATCACTCCTCTGCGACTTTGATCTGAGGAGCGTGTCATTGATCTTTGTACCATTGTGGCACTAAGGCATGAAATTTCAGTCGACATCTTGAGCTCGCAGAGTTCTAGAATTACTGTGGCCAAATGAATTTAGAATATAGTTTCAACAGATCGCGCCTTATTTCGTTTTCCTCTTGGGCTCTGATGAAAATTTCTTTGCTATTTAAATCAGCATTAGTCGGGAGTTGCAGTGTTACCAGTAGTGGCAGTAAAACTATCTCAGGGGTGTGCACTATTCTAACCGAACGTTTAATGCATGCATAAGTCTGTAAAGTAACTTAACTAAATTCCGCATGGTGAAGGAAAATTGTCGCTTACGTGGTTTAGGTGAGACCACAAGGTGCATAAGTTTGGCAACAGCGTTCTCCACGCGGCCCATTATGTCAAATTAATGTGGAACGCTCTATAGAGTGCCTCACCCCGTACGAAGGTATTTTTTTACGTATTGCGTACCTTGTCTTTTCCCACCATCCCTCGAAAGAACAAGTGAGGGAAATCCACGCTGCACACAGCTAAGTCGGCCGCTTAAGCCTCTGATTAAGTCTGGAGGTGCGATGTTGCCAGTAGTGGCAGTGGAATTAACTCAGGGATGTGCACTGTACTAACCGCACGTCTAGTAACCTTCCCGAATACATATATTATTCTGGAAAGTAACTTAAGTATATTCCGCGCGGTGTAGGAAAATTGTCGCTTACGTGGTTTAGGTTAGACCACAAGGTGCATAAGTTTGGCAACAGCGTTCTCCACGCGGCCCATTATGTCAAATTAATGTGGAACGCTCTTTAGAGTGTCTCGCTCCGCATGAAGGTATTTTTTTTACGTATTGCGTACCTTGTCTTTTCCCACCATCCATCGAAAGAACAGGTGAGGGAAATCCACGCCGCACACGGCTAAGTCCGCCACACCATTTCCCCACCGCCACCACGCCACGCCCCCCCCCTCTTCTCGTCTGTCGCCCGCCCAGGCGATCGATGTTGGTCAAAAGGCGCGGCGTGTACGTGTGTGTGTGTTGGCCGGCGTAGTAATCTCGTTTCACCTGCACGCTTTTACGTCGCTACGGCCCACGCCGCCGACAGAAAATCATCCCTTCCCTCCTATGGAAGTTTTCTTTTTTACTGTTTCATTTTTGTAACCCCCCCCCTCCCTTCCCTTTTCCGCTCAAAACCTTTTATCTTCCCCGATGATTGAAACGCAGCATCAGAAAATTGATGCTTACGCACACACCGTGGTGTTTTTTGCGGTCCTCCTTGAGCGAGAGGAATATCGATTTTTGGTGGTGTCCTGATCTCTTTCTTGCTTTCTCTTGCGTCCGTGGCGCTGTGTCGATTCGATCAATTAAGAGCCCCGGCGTTAAAGGCGGATAATTTTTTGGCCCGCCGCGTATCGATTCATGTTTTTGGCGGTGCTACGGGGAATTTTTTTTTTAATTCACACAGTTTTAGGTCTTGAGGTAATATGTTTGCGAATTCCATTTACCTGAGCTTCGTTTTCATTTTGCTCATGATGATTCAATTGAGAAAATACGTGGTTTAGCTTTCCCACTCGAGTCTCCAGCGTTGACTGGAGAGTTGAGTGAAAAATTCTCTCTGCGCGCTTGTTTTTCCATGATACTCACGTTCACCTTTCAGGCTAATTGTTTTCTCTTCATCTTCGTGACCTTAACTGGTAAATGTCACATATTGGACTATAGTAGCATCTTTTTGATACCTTCTGTGATTTATCGTCTGTTTTATGAAGTATTATGTATCACACTTATACGTATAGTCGACTCGGTCTTGGACCAGTTTGACAATCGTAATTTCAAGTGTAATCTGCCATTAAAATATTTTTTGATTTTGTCTATATATGCCGCTTTATTCAGTACATTTCATTATGCAGACGAATGTATAATAGGATGCACAAGAAAGTGGACGGAATTAGAGTAGGTTTTATTTCCCGTTCAATGGATCTAACAATCCTACGACTTGCTGCTTTACGTGACACAATTTTCCTCATGAAAGAGTTAATGCATTCGTGTGGGCTATAAAATGTATCGTGTAAACCAGCCTTATTAGTACTGAAGTGTCATATCGTACGATGTGAATCTTTGTTATATGAGTGTATAAAATCCAACTAAACCACTTTTTGATTGTAACTTTATCTTTTAGTATTTATCTCGTGTAGTGTTTCTTGATATTCCTCATGAAATCCTGTAAAAATACTTTTGTGGTGTATGCCTTGATTTATAATTATTTCTCCCGTCCATATCCTCTGTATTTCCTCATTCATGCCGTGCTGTTTAACGATGCTCTTAAAAAGTGTCACAGGCATTCGAGTCCTTAACGCTGAAGGCCATTGTGATAAGAAGAAGGATTATGAGAGCGTTATTTTTATCAATTCCGGCATTGAGGCAATCGATAGACGCATAATGAATGTTTTTTTTTCATTTGATCGCTTAATGCGAGATGTATCAGTGCTCTTTCATCATTGAGGCACCGTGGGAAACGTGCCTCTTTAAAGCATTTGCCAATTGAATCCCTCTCCCGGCGCATTCCTCGTGCGCGGAATGTCGTTCGGGAGTGCTTTGTGTAATCCCACGTCTGTGTGTCGGGGCAGGGGGGAGGGCTAAGGGGGTTGAAGGCCCTTTCGAACGTTGGTTGCGGTGAAAGAAGCAATCGCTTCCGATTCGTCGAGTGTACGCGCGAAGAGAAGAGATTGAATGGCAATGGTTGATGGTGTTTAAGTTGCCGCTGCGGGGTTGCGTGTGAACTTTAAACTCCTCTATTTTCGCCCATTCTCGCCGGCCCCGGGTGAAGCTTCCCTCCCCGCCCTCGTGTGTGCTCAGACGTAGGTGGTGCTCTGGTGCATTGGCGTGCGCCAGCTCCCCCCTCTCTCGGGGAATTGCGTGCAGCAGGGGGGAAAAGAAGTGTGTGTGTGTGGTTTTGGTGAAGGGGTTTGCCGAGCGGGAAAGAGGGAGGCGGGGTGGGGAGGGAGCGTGTTGTCGGAGGATGTAGGGAGGCTGGTTTGAAGTGTGTCGCGGCTACGGCGGCGGCGATTACCGGATCCTTGCGGAGGAATGCGCCGTGACGAGCGTTTTTCTCCTTTTTTTTCCTCGTTTTATTCGCATTTTGTTCCTCGTTTGTTTGTGCATTTTTTCGCTCCTCGAGCGCTCTTTTAGTCCTTTCCGGTGCGGCGAGTCCGCTTCTCTCGCATTAGAGACGGTTTCTCTGGGTGGGTGGGAAGAGGGAGATTGGAGAGGGAGTTTCTCTCGCGAGCCTACGGAAGTGGTTCGTGCTTTGTTTTTATTTTTTGAAAAAGTTCGTTCGAGAGAGTGCGGCGTGAGCGAGGGTGCTGCTTCTCGGTGCGATTGTGTCGAGTGCGGGTGGTTTTATCTAGGTGGGTATGTAGAACGACATTTAGTTGACGGTATGGGCCTCGTGGAGAACACCGTTGCCAAATTTAAGTCGTGTCCACTCTTCTCTTTGCCTCTTAGGCAATCACTTCCAACACCGCGGTAATTTTGAGTAAGTGACCGTAAGGAATAATTATTGCATATTGGAAGAGTAAATATGTAGTCAGTGTACCGTAAGGTACTTGATATATTAATTATTCTGCTGTTATTGGCAGCATCGCATCTCCGGCCTTACGGAGATAAACGCAAAAAACAAATTTCCATATGAGCCCTCAATGCCAACGTAATATGGAACGCTCTATAGATGGGAAGATCAGTTTCATTCTACTGTGCGAAAGGGTGGCCTATAACCAGGCGGAAATGGATCGAGTCCCACTGAATCTTATTTTTACAAAGGAGGATGAATATTATTCAGGTTGTTGCATCAAATTCGTCTATCTAATATCAATGTCTACATATCTTTTCCCTGCTTTGCACCCGGAGTATGAATGTAAAGAGGTGTTTTTACCGTTACTCTGTCGAAAGTGTCAGTCTTGCTCTTGGTGATACGTCGTATTCATTATTCATCAATTTACTGTTGCTCTTGCATTGGAAAGAGTACCAACTTATTCCTGAACTTGAGGAAACGCAGCCTGTTAAAACACAAAGTAATTATTGAAAAGTCCGGCTGTTGAATTATGACTACCTACAACTAATTTTAAACTCAACGCCTTTTTCTAATAATGTTGTTAACCGAATTATTAAGGTACCTTTAACGACGCTTCTTACTCTATTGTAATAGTTTTCTCTTTAATTAATGATGTATGATGTAACTGTGGAAAGCAATCTTCTGTTGATGTTAATGCTCTTATATTTTCCTTGTTATTTTGCGGTTTGCAGGGAATTTTCGACTCATGTGCATCATGGATTGAGAGGATATGTGATATCGCTGTGTATAACAATCAAATCTAAATATTTCAACCTACATGAGTTACTTCATTTATCAATTTGTCGATTGATGTAGTTTGGATGCATTTTCCCGACTTAAACGATACCTTAAGCTTACTCTTTCATGAGATTTCAGTCATATTTATTCATCCTTCGTTTCCCAAGTTCTGCAACTGTGTGAAAGTTACTTGTGATTTTCGAGATTAGTCTCGAAGCTGGTTCGAACACTCAGATGAATTCATAATTAATAATGTTTTTTATTTCAAATTTATTGGAGAATTTAATCTTTTTGAAAATTTACAAATTTTACGTTAAAATTAATGAAGTTAGTGGCATATGATTAAGGACTCATATACTTGACAATATTAGAAAGGTATGCCAACTTAAAAAAGAAAGTCTCGTTTTCTGTCGGAGGTGTTAAATGAAATAGACCTAACTCTCTCAGTAGATGTTGAGATTTGATTATTTTTCATCGCTTTTTTTTAAAAAAACACAAACTACTGCTTCGTAAACATTCACTGCGTGTCATTAGGACCTAGGCTGATTTTTTATTTAAGTGCCTGTGATGTTTTAGCAGTCAATTCATTCCGATTTTCGGCCTTCTAATTTCGCAGCGAGGATTAAAAATTGTCGAATAAGTAACACTTAATATCCAAGGCTCGTGTAGGTTCCAGAAAATTTGACCCCTTCTGAGGAGACGTTTTCAAAATAATATGTTCCTGCCTTATGTTGTGAAAACTGATTCTGATGATATTTTCCTTGTTCTTGGGAGTCGGAAAAGAAGATGAAAAAGATTTTTTACCGCGATGAGTTACTTTGTATGGTACGTTGCTGTAAGATGCATTCTTTGTTGTTTCTAGGGCTTGTAAAGGCTATTTTCTGGTTGCGTTGCCGCATATATTGATTTTCCATCAGAATTTGTTTATAACTTCGTGACGATATGCATTTTTCTGCTTTGATACTCAACGCGTTTCATATCATTCTCCCGTTGGATATAAGGTAAGTGATGTGGTGCACAGTTGCGGGACACTGTTAAGCACACCGAAGAGAGGAAATATGGGAAATAATTACTTGACTCGCTCGGCGCCTCCCTTTGATGTTATGCCTTTTCTTGTTATGATTGAGGAGACTGCTTGATGGTGAACTGCATTTCAACATTTGTCGTTTAGTATTCATCGCACAAGATTTTCATTTCAATGCTTAACCTGGAGCGTCTGATACATACATTTAGGGATATTACTAAATATGCGATTTGAAGGAATGTACGTTGACAGACGTATTATTAGGCGCATGGTACTGTTTCTTTTAACGGGAAAAGCTGGTGAATATTGTTTTTGTCTGACATTAACCTGATGAGTGACTTACTCCATAGTTATCACTCATTAATGAATTTCTCACTGGAGCTTAATATTCTCTCCTGGCTTCGGTCACACTCAAGAGCTTCGTCCTCCTGCGGGCCATCTTCCTAGTTCACTTACAAAGAAGGTCCTCGATTAATGCCCTTGATAAGTTATTCGTGTTGAGCATCGATTTTTCTACGCTGCTACGACTGTACTGTGAGTTTATCCTGGATTCGGGATATTCTCGTATAACTGGGCGCCTCATCATAAAAATACCTTAACATAATTATGTGAACATCTTTTGGTAAATTCTCCTCACGAGTTTCTTTCCGCGCTACTCTCAAAAACGTCTCTATATCGATGCCTATTTTCCACACAGAAGCACCCATATGTCTTTATCATTCTCCCTTCCACGGTTGCTGAGTTTTTGTTGCCAATAAATAATCCTTACCGATTTTAGTTGCATTCCCATTGGCATCGTGATCGAATTTTATTAATACCTTAACGTATTGTCACTTTTACCAATGCTCAAATCGATCGTTGGCCCGAACCGCCTTTTTGTTATTCTCAGGGCGTTTTCGCGAGGAGGGATGTGCTTTTAGGTAATTTGAGGCATTTTAGAACCACCTTTGGCGTGGTTAGGAAAATCAGGGCGGGAGTAGGGGTTGTAACTTCTAAAATAATTCAATTTGATGAAATATTTCCAAGCGGGGAGTTAGAAGGTGGTATGTTTAGATTTTCGTATCTTATATTGGATAACTAACTACTTGGGATTCTACATAGTAGACTTGAACTAATAAATGACTCCACTTAACTGAATCGTTGGAAATTCGTGTCATCAGGATTGCGACGTACACAGAGTCATCGGTCCTCTTAGGGAGGCCCTCGGATGAAAAAGTGAGAGAGAGATGCTACTTCGCTCTGGTTAGGCCGCATCTCGAATACGCCGTGAGCATTTTGGACCCTGGTCATAAAGATTTACCAAAATTATGAATAAAATACAAAGAAAATCGGCAAGCTTCGTTAAAACACCGCTACTGGCGATCATATAGTGTCTCTCAATATTTAGAGGGACTAAGGTCGGAGCCCCCAGAGACTCGGAGACTAATAGCTAAATTTGGTTGCTAGAGAAATTCAGAACTTAAGTGTTTCAGAGTGACACAGAGAATATAATCAGGACTCCATACTACATCTCTAGGTCCGACAGAAGTGATAAAATAAGAGAGATACATTGCCGAACAGATAGGTGCAAGAACTCGTTCCTTCCGCGCAGAATAAGCGCACACAATCAAAACTGTGCTCCACTAAATACACTTCCGTAGTACATGTCACCATTTCACCTCCCAAAAACTTATCCCTTACATCTTTACAAGGCTGGTGTCCTAACACCCACGACCTCACGCCCATACGGCGACTCGCAGGGTTTTATGTAGATGTAGAAGTAGAAGAGTCGTAGAATAACTGATTATTACCGTTATGTCCGAACAGGAGATTTGAATATTATAAAGATGGTTTCTACTCTATACCTATGCATAAAAAACTTGCAGAGCGTATAAAGATAGACAAGAAATGACACATATGGCCTTCACTTGAGTAAATAAATCAAGAACAAGACGGCTACCAGAGACAAGTGAGAACGAAGTACTTAGGTGCATCACGGGTAAAACATTACTGAACAGGGAGCGAAACTAAAATAGAAGAAAAATTGTGAATCAACACGAGGTCTATAAAAGATAACGTGAATGGAAGTAACAAACAAACCGCATAGACGAAAAAAAATTGTACAGATATCACGTGATAAACTTCCTTAGGAAACATCTTTCTCAGGCTTCGCACCGGGTAATGTTTTCATAATCCGCCGACGTTTCGGCAAACACTTGTCTTCCATTTTCAAGGCACGTGTTATTTCCGCCGTGACCACTATAACACTAAATTTAAACAAGAATTTAATCTTGTTTGATTTTAGTGTTATAGTGGTCACGGCGGAAATAACACGTGCCTTGAAAATGGAAAACGAGTCGTTTTCCGAAACGTCGGCGGATTATGAAAACATTACCCGGTGCGAAGCCCGAGAAAGATATTTAAATATAATACACCGGGAAAATCTTAAATCATTTATTCCTTAGGAAAGTTAAGTATTGGGAGGCAGAAGAAGCTTGATAATCTTACAGTCGAACAAGGATGAAAGGCGTGGGTACGAAAAAAGGCAATCTGACTACTATATTGAAGGAGAAAGAAATAGAAAGGACGTAGGCATAGAAGGGAGAGTCGACTGGAAAGAAAATATAAATATGAGAATTATATACTTTTCCTTGGCAAAACATATTCTTATTTTTAGTATTCTACCGGTTAAGGTAGGTTTTGATGAATGTCAGAGTATCTCCTCCCGGTCCTCTGTACATTCAGGGGCCCATCCTCTGCTCCAGTATAACCCTTTTCTCCTCAACATACGATCTACCCTTCTCCATCCCGTCCATGAAACCTATCCTCTTTCTTCCCTTCCCTGCTTGCCCAACACCCTTCACTCTATCACACTCTTGAGCAACCCATCGCCCTTCATTACGTCTTCCAGCCATCTACCCTGCCTATCCCGTATTTCAATTATAAGATTTCTCGCCTACCGTCTCAAGCGCTTCCTCTTTTGTCCTTCTCTCCGTCCACCTAACCATCTCCATTCTTCTCCGCACCCACATCTCAAATGCCTGCAGTCTATTCTTGTTCTCCTTTCTAGGGTTCACGTTTCTGCCCCATACAACGCGAAAAACATTGTCAGAGGTTGAAAAAATTACGGAACTTAAAACTATTACGTATTATGAAATCGAATTTTTTCAAAATAGAAATTAAAATACAATAAAATGTTTGTTCGTACCCACGTCTTTCATTCTCTTTCGTCTGTAAGATTATCACGCCATCTTTTTTGCCTTCAAATACTTCACCTTCGCAAGGAAACTTATCACGTGCTATTTTCACTGTTTTTTCTTCGCCTCTGCGGTTTGTTTGTGAGGAGAGTATATATATAAGAATTACATGCTTTCCCTTGCCAAAAGTTATTGTTAAAGATTTAAAAAATGAGATAATGATGAGTATATTTGTATACATGAAATTAAATTCCGTCGTACTTTATGGGGGGTTACTCTAGGTTAGTGAGGGGGAGGAATGACGAACGCGGGGTCTCGTGGACAGAGGGAAAGAGTGTGTGTGGGAGGGTTTATGCATGCCGGTGCCCTGATGAATGCCCTTTTCCTTCCCTGGCATCCCCTGCCACTCCCCCCCACCGTAGTACCTCTTTATTACACGGTTAGAGCGTTTTCACCCTCGGTGTTTTTTTTCTGCTCCCTTCCCTCATCTTTCACTTCCTTTCGCTCCCTTTAAGAACCCTTCTCTCCTCCCCCACTGCCTGCTTTTTCCTCCTCATCCTTCTCCAAGACCCCCGGAATACGTCCCCTTTCCGTTGAGCCCCGCCCCCCCCCCCTTGCGCCCCTGGCCGCATTACCTACCCCGGGCCTATTTTCCGTATTCGTGCTCATCTTCTTTCATTTTTCATGCTCATTTCCGCCTCGCCGTATATTTTTTATAATCCGCGAGATTTTTTTAAATTTTTACCTTTATTCATGCTGCCTTTACCCTTTCCAATCGCCTCCCTCCTCTTTGCCTACTTCTTTCTTTTTCTTCCTCCTCCTACATAGTAGCCAGAGTGCCTTTTTGTCTTTGTACCCACGCCTTTCGTTCTCGTTCGACTGTAAGATTATCACGCCATCTTTTTTTGCCTTCAAATACCTCACTTTCCTAAGGAAACTATTTTTACTGTTTTTTCTTCGCCTCTGCGGTTTGTTTGTAAGGAGAGAATATGTAGAAGAAAATTATACTTTCCCTTGCCAAAAAATTAATGTTAAAGAGGAAAAAATCTTACGATTCTCACGCATTGTAAAATACAATGAGCATATTATGAGTATCGTGTAGCACTTGACTTTTTTATATAGTTCTATTACATATGAACAGATTTTCTCCTAAACGCGACAACAAACCTTTTATATTATGATAACGATTCCTAATAAATATCTTGGCCTGATGCTGAATAAGAGACACGTATTTATGGACGGTTTTCGCTCAATTCAGCGTCTTAAGTCTCGTTCACAACGACATAACTCAGCGTAACTTGGCTTATTCTCGCTTCGAAAGCGACCCAGTTAGCGAAATCCGCAACAGATCACAGCACAAGACTGCCAAAGTCGATGTTGCAATCGATCTATGAGACCTATAGATAACGTGAGTTTCGAGAGATATCGTCAGCTACCGCGAAACAGCTCAGTCGAGATGAACAACAATAGTAAATAGTGCGTTGAACTATAGCGGAATTATAATGGAAGAAATATTTGTTCACTAAATTGACCAACTCCGCATACATACACACGTACGAGGAGATGCATTTACGCTATCTCTATATAATCCTCTCGTTGCTTTAGAATTTTTCTTATATTTTCGTTTCATTCTCCGTTCAGTAATGTTTTACTCGTGATTCATCGAAGTACTTCGTTCTCACCACCCTTCAGTAGACTTCTTTTTACCACATTTTTATTAACTCGCTTTCTTGTCTGTGTTTGTTTGTCTGTTCGTCACAAATTTTTCTTGATCCGTTTACGCAAATCTAGGCCATGTATGTCATTCCTGGTCTATCTTACATTGTCTGGAAGGGAAACTATCGAGAGGTGTTGGTGGGAATAGTACGATGAGTTGGGCTAGGAATGAGTGGGTAACGTAAGAATGTGGGTTAACCCCGTTCACAACAAGTTAAGTCGGCGTAACTTGACTTGGCTCAGCGCAACTCTGGAGTAGAGAACTTGAGAAGAGCAACTGCTCGTTAGCAACAACTTAAAGCAGCGAAACTCGACTTGGTGTAGCCTGGAGTCTAACTCACTTCAACTTTCTCTTAAATCCAGCCGGTGGCGTGGCCTGTCTTGCTATCGATTGTCGGGTAGCATGCGATTACTACTATCGATATCTCCTCGATCAGCCATATTGAAAACTTGGTGTAATGTGAAGTCGCTTGCGGATTCGTTAAGGCAAAAGCGTATAGCATGTATGCGGAGTTGGTTAATTTAGTGAACAAATATTCTTTCATTATAATTCTTCTTGAGTTCAAGGCACTATTTATTATTGTTGTACATCGCTACTGAGCTGTTTCGTGGTAGCTTACTACCTGCTAACTCCCTGCCAAATTTCATTAAATTTTCCAGCAACGTCTCACAATTCAAAAAGAGTATAACTAATTATTTATTTCCATCGGTTTCCTGAGCAACATATTTTTGACTTGCACAAATTGAGCGATATTTATCATTATGTCTATTAGTTTCTTATTTGTACATGTTATTTTGAAATCATGTTCCAAATGTTCCAAGGACATATGCAACAATATAAGCTGTTTCTATATTTTGTTTATTTTTTTGTATTTATGTTTTGTATTAGTTGCCCCATGTTGGTATGTATTTTAAATTTATGTTCATAGGGACTTCGTTCCCAGAACAATGAAGTTGTTTCTATTCTAATTACAGCTACGTTACTAAATAATATCATGACTTCGACTGCTATCAATTTTTCCTGTCGAAATTGGACCGTTAGTTATCGATACTTACATACACACTTACCCATCACGCCGTACCCTTCCGGGGTTGGCACAGTCACTAAGTTTCACTCATAAATACATATTTGTTCACCTAACTCTGCTTCAATAATTTACTCCATACTGACCTATCCTTGCACATCTCTTTCGCCTCATATACCCCCATACACTGCTTCATACATGCTCTCCTTTTTCTAAGACTCCTAATATTCCTCCTCCCAAGAATTTCCTCATCCACACTCAACCACAAATTTCTCGGCCTCTTGCACCGTTCATTTCACTCATATATCTGTTTCGTTGTACAATCCTTAGGACGAAAATAATAAGTGTCTGTCATTTACATAGTTTTTCATTATTCGTGACGAGAAGCATTACTGAAACCGTTCGGCCGCTTCGCACAGCCTCACAGGTGCAATATCCGATGTGTGTATGTAGCTTCCGTGACCTGTAATCGACACAACAGAGATTCAATGCGGCATACTACGTTTCTCAATTAACATCCCTTGTGTCGTCGTTAATTTATGGATCATTTTTAGAGCCCCATTGCTGGCGATCTTGTCTTTTCCGTGTCTTTTTTTATTCTCGTTTATAATCGGTGTTATTGCGTAGGCTGCCCACGGTTCTCACATTCCTCGTTTATGGCCGTTGCCTCTGGGTCCGTCTCCGGGGACCTGTAAAACCGCTGTGGATGAACATTTTCTTTCACTGCCGTCCTTCTTTCCCTCTCCTCGTTTCGGTCCTTTGTCCTTTCTCTTTCTTCCGGCCTTGGACTGAGTCATCTCACTTCTTCACATTACTGCAATACACCCTTCCTCTCAGTTCTGTCGCAGCTTTGCGCACAATAAGTTAATTTAAGTGAGATATTTCTCCTGTCATAATGTATACCATATTCGAATTATGCTTTATTACACTAGCCCCACTAACAAGGAAAAAGTAAATACTGTTTTAGTAATGGTGCTGAAACTCAGTAATTGTCAAATCAAACGTGTAAGTCTTAAAGGTAGTTTGAGCGAAATATCTTTTTACTTAGAAATAAATGAAATTGGGCTCATTTCAAAGAATAATATCTCACCCTTCTAATGACACCAAAAATTCAACCCCTTACTATATTACTTTCGGAGATATTTGCCAAAAAATACCAGCCCTTTTAAATGGAAAATGGTACGAGTATGCTCTCCAGAGAGACATTATTTACAAAATGAGGTATTTCTAACACTTAGATGTCGTAAAAAAACTAACAGCATGTAGTTTGTTTTTTTATCACCTATTTTTGAAAATTTATCATATTGTCACTGCTGTAGGTTCTTGGGTATCACAAAAAACCTTCCGTTTTGAAGGAGTTTAAAACGCCCCGCGCGAAAATAATGAGTCAAGTTAAAGACTTATTTAGATATTTTCATTTAATTACTTACAATTTCTGTCATATAAAACTATATTATTGCACCATTAATAATACAATATTTAATTTATGTGCCCTACAGCTGGTGAAATTGAAACGTGTAATTCGAATATTGTCTCTATTATGACTAGGGAACTATCCCGCTCGGACTACCTTAACTTGTCTCATTTTCTCACTGGAGTCCACATCATACTCGCCTGCAAAGAGACAGACTCCATCTGGAAGAAAATGGGCATGACATTGAAGAGTCTTTTGGGGATAACATCTCTGAAAAGAGTAGATGTATACACTGGAATGCAGCAGTTTGTTGGTATGAAGAGAGCAATAATACAATACCAACTTCCTTGTTACAACAGCAAAAATCTGCATGTGTAAAGAATTTGCCCTCTAATAAATAATACAAGTTCTTTTTTAACTCTGTGGTATTCCATTTTTAGATGATTTAATGGTAACTTTTACAAAAAACCACAACTTAAAAAACACCTGAAGATGACGCTCTAGCGTCGAAAACCGGGTCGTGTGTGTTTTTTAAGTTGTGGTTTTTGAAAAAGTTACCATTAAATCATCTAATTTGCCCTCTTCTCCCGAGGAGAAATAGAAAGGGCAAATTATATCGGTGCCTTTCAGCAGAGTTGGAAAAAAATATTTACCATAGAATTGTCTTACCTCCTAGGCAGGGACATGATAAATTTATTTCAGGACTCTTGGACTAATTATGAAACACTGTGCTACCTGGATGGGAAAAATAGAAATGTGGCTCCCTACTGCTGGAACGGAGTGATCTGGTAGAAAACAGCTAAATACTTCACCGCTAGCCACAGACAAAACCGGATAGGATATGGTATAGCCAAACAGGACGAGAGACTAGGACAAGGGAGGAAAGGTGACATTTTTGGCGGTGGGACTAGATGAGATAAGGTTGTGGTTTTAGCCCCTTCGGCGTTCCCCTCCCAATGCCTGTCGCCTGGGCCCTCGAGTTTGATGCCCTAAAAAATTGAAATGAATACAGTAAGTCTTCGGTATGCGTCTTTTCGATATAGTCTGATTCGATGTTACGTCCATGCTGACAAGAGTCGTCGGAAAATTTTTCCCTCTTTAATGCTAATAAAAGACACCATATGTGCGTATGCTTACGTTTTTTGATAACTGAGACACAATCATCCTGTCTGAAACGGCTGTTTTTTCCTGGATAAAGGCAAAAAACGAATTTTGAAATTAACGCCTTGATTTATCGCGGGATTTAAGTGGTCACGAATATCTGGATCCGTTTTACGTTGTTTCGACTTACGTCGCTCTTCTTCAACACATATCTCTGGCATAAATTGGGGACTTACTGAAATTGAAAAAAAATGAATGATGCCCATGAAAAAAACATGTCTTGGAGTAAATGAGTAAATGTGCTGACGATGGCTGAAAAAAACCTACCCTCTAATTGTATCCTACTATAATAATAACAAAGAATTCCACGCACTTCGCTGAAAACGCGTTCAATGTCGTGTATTTGTTTTTGCGAATTGGTGAAAAGCATCATCGTAAAATCTTTTTTTTTATAATTGCCGAAGAATACGAGTCACACTCGGTTGAATTTCTGATGTTATCCTCATACTAGTACTTCATCTTTCAATTATTCTCTACGAAGTGTGTGGCTTCGTCTTGTCCCATGGAAAACGGCATGTATTTTTGGCCACCATCACCACAAGTATGGTGGTATGCGGATGATGTTTTATTATGAGGAGAGGCATATGTTTCATCAAATCGAGACCAGATTCATTCTGTTGTTAACTTAATTAGTTAAGTGTATGATGACGTTTTCTGGTGTTTTGGTCACTCAGTTGAAATAAACTCAATCTGCCTATGCCGGCATTCCATAAAATATATTTGCAATTATCTGGGCTGCTTGTATGAAGACTTTTTCTGGGATATTGATCACTCGGTTGGAATTAATTCAATGTGTCTTTTGGGTCGTTATGTCGGGGCTGCGTGTAGCCCTGATGGTGTCAAATGTATTTGACGAAACGTTGGTTAAGACTGATACTATATATTTAAACCGAGTGACCAAAATTGAAGAAAAAAATCCTCATTTAATAAAGTGGTGAAGAGGAGAAGGGAATTCTTGAGGATTATGTTTTAAAAAATGAATATTGCGTCAGTGGCTTTCGGATAGGTTGATGAGTGTCTTGACGTAAGGGTCGACGAAATCGTCCATCCCCTTTAGACTCAGGTGTATCAACGGGGAAGAGCGAGGCCCGTACATCGAGGGTGAATGTTTGCCCGAGTTCGTTCCTCTGGCGTTAAGGGGGGGGGGGGGGGGTTGGGAAGATGAGGCGGTGATTGAGTGTAAGCATGCAGCCGTGGTGGCACCGACGTCATTTTCATCTCCCGTGTCGAGACGGAGTGCATGTGCAAGTTCGAGTGGGTCTGTTCATTCCTTCGGGATGCATCCTAGAGACTGCATCACTTTTATGCACATATCCCCTTCCCCTTGGAAATGTCTTGCTCTTGTTGCTCA
Organism: Ceriagrion tenellum; assembly: GCA_963169105.1. NCBI lineage: Eukaryota > Metazoa > Arthropoda > Insecta > Odonata > Coenagrionidae > Ceriagrion > Ceriagrion tenellum. The sequence goes on from OY720644.1 coordinate 80,636,639, forward strand.
ATAGGGAGCGTGCTCCACTTGGCTTATCGCCGTTAATGATGCTCTTAGTAGGTGTGCGAACACCTACTCCATGCCATCTGCATGTACGGGTGGTATACATGCTAATTAGGTTCAATATCGTCTGTCGCTCAGAAATTTTACCTTTGCTCACATCTTAGGAAAATACGTGGCATTCTGTATTCTCTAGATTTTTGCATAAGGGGCTGTCCGTAATCCACGTAGACACCAAACAGGGGTGGGGGGTTACGAGGGTTGTCAATGAAGGCATACGTAGGGGGGTAAGGGGGTTGGAGGGATGTCTACGTACCCAATGGTGGTAGTTAATGTCAGATTATCATAGCTACAAGAGAAGTTTTTTTTATTTCTTACCTTTCCTTAAAATCAGCCTTAAATTAGAGATAGTCCATGGCAATCAATTGATAACCCGTTACACAGCTTTTCCGCAAAAAAGAAAAGTCTACGTGGCCTATTTGTGTGTACGTGGATTATGGACAGCCCCTAACCCCGTACTCGCATTGGGTCTTGTATCTGTGAATAGATAAACTATTTGGCCCTTGTCTTCCTCGCTGGACCCATCAAGATATAAAAATTTCAAGAATCTCAATGTATTTTTGGTCGATGTATAGTTGACATACTCTACTTTTTAGGAATTTTGTGATGCTAGAATTTGTTAAGTATAAATGATAAATTGTGCATTACAAATTATTAGAAACTCAGAACATTTATTTGCCAAGATGTTTTGAAAGAGGGAATGGTTGTTCCTTTTACTCGATTCAACTCTGCATCTCTTCTTCCGTTTTTAGATATTTTTTCTTACTTTTAAAGCGTTTCAGCTCTCCACCCTTTTCTTCACGTCTTTCGTCGTACCTTAAGAGAAAACTGTGAACATATTTCATACTCCTTCTTCCTTATTACGTGCACAACTGGGCCGTTGTCTCTTTTTACTTTCACGCTTATTATGTGTTCAGGGGCCGACCCTTTGTGGTGTGTTTTTTTTCCATTTTAAGCCTTGACGCATTCCTTTAGCCTTCGCCGTTGTTATTCCTTCTCCTTACTCACCCCCTTCTCTCCCAGATTTTCTCTTCTCTTGCGTCCTCTGCGCGGCGCACCACCGTCTTTTACGCCTTTTACATTTTTTCCTTCAGTTCACTTACCTTAAGGTGGTTTCACCGTAGACTTGACTACCTCTTGTAGTTTGTATTCGGGCTAACTTTATGAAAAAGTCCTTCGTTTGTGCTCAGCGCGAGAATTGGTTGAGGGAAATGGAGAGGAAAATTTGAGGGTAAAATATTATTATTCTATGTATGCCATATTAGGCGTAGAGAAGTTCACAACAGTTTTTTCTCTCTATAATGTAATTCATAGTTAAATTGAAGCTGAATTTTTATATTTATTTCATATATTCTTTAGAGTTATTTATATACAGTATTTGGTGCTAATTTATTGCTAGTGTTAAATAAAAACACGACTGAAAAATTATAATAGGCACATGCTGACAAGCCACGAATGGTTTAGCAGGACCATACAGTTGTGAAGTTGATTAAATAGCGTGCATTTTACAAGATTTATATTATATAATTCTTTTCTATGAGTTTGCTTGTATATTTTAGGTATTGCATTTGTACATTTTTTGTAAATGTCATGTAATTAACAAAAAACAGCTAGTATTGCCAGTATTGATGTTAGGAAGTACTTTGCTAAAACGAGTATCTGAACGTTCTACTAAGAGTTTCAGGAAAAAGTCATGAAATCGGAGAAAATACAGAAAGAGTTATTTATTGGACATAGTGTGCGCGAGACAACTATTGTGTTTAAAGAAGACTGGAGTGCAAACTAGGAAACAGTAGTTGAAAATATTCGTGCGGAGCGTGGCACTCTATTGATCAGAAGCGTGGATCGTTTGAAGAGCCTACTAGAACAGACTTGCAGTCTTGCAGACTTGGAACATCAAACAGAATAGAAGAACCAGATGGATTGGACGCACCCAATGGCACAATAGGCTTGCAAAAAACATAATTGAAGGAAAGTGGAGGGAAAAGTCCCTGGACCCAGAAATAAGTGCATGGACCTATGAAGACGAAGGTACATTGTAAGATCTACCAAGAAGCGAGGTGACTAGCTCTACTAGGATAGAGACTAGCACCACTGGTAGATTGGGTTGGGTGGAGGGCTGCAGTCAACCAATGTAAGAGTTGAACGACAAATGAAGACATAACGTGCATCACTATAGCTTGTTGAAAATTGTCGGAAAGAGAAATAAATGAGTAGAAGTACTGAGGAAGTACAAGAATGGATTATTTCTGGAAAATAATGGATGATGTCCGCGGAAAGAGTTGTGTCGGAATGAAGTGTTTGAATATTTGCAGGGCTGATCGGAGAGATGCAGGAAAACCCATCTTTTGGTTGACGATTGCTGATGATGGTAAGGTAAAATATACATAAATGGAAGAAGAAACGTCTAACTTCACTAGTATTGACGCCATTTTCGGTATGTTAAGGAAAAGTGTACATAGAGAAAAATGTCATTTGAACATGTGAGGAGGCTCATTCATTTGTATGATACGAGCTGATTGGTAGGTCTTTGGACAGTACTTATCCTAGCGTCCTAATTTCATGCACATGTGTTCTCTTTTCCTTCCTGTACGTTATCTACCTTTATTTCCCTCTTGAATTCGTTATATCATCTCCTCCAAAGAAAATACGTAACAATCAATCCTTTTGATTTTCTTTTGGTCAACGTATGCCAGTTCCATACACGGAAGAGAGCCGTCCGTCAGTTTGTCGTTGCTAAGGGATCAAATTAGGTGGTAAATACCCGAAAAAAGAAAGTAAATATCCGAGATGATAGGGATATTTTTCAAGAGAAAAAAGAATAAATTATCTAACTTAAGTAGTCGAAATACCTTTTTTCATATTTACGAAATAATGAACTCAATTCCAAAAACAAATCTCTGTGATGCGCAAATATTGGCGAAATTGAGTTTTTACAACCAGATTTCTACCAGCTTATTGGTCGGTTTTTTACAGAACTTGTCCTAAGTCACTATTTACAGGCGTATCGTTCCGTTGTCCCACCTTAAGGTAGTTAGAGCGAAACATCATTTTACCTAGAAATCGATGAATTTGGTCTCATTTAAAGGAAAAATATCTCGCCCTTCCAAAGATACCAAAATATCAGCCCCTTACCGAACTACTATTTGAGATATAATAATAAGAACTTTGTAATATTACACTCTTTTTTATTACTATTAAACAAGCCTAACCGGTTTCAATGTATACACATCATCATCAGAGGCAGAATACCTATATTCTGCATCTGATGATGATGTATTTACATTGAAACCGGTATGGCTTGTTTAATAGCAATAAAACAGCGTGGAATGTTACAAAGTTCTTATTATTATATCATGTCGAAATTCCACCAAGTAAACGCTTCAACTATCTTGTAACGGGGTTGATATCAGAGTTAGATCGCGTACAGCGAAGAGGAGCTAGGTTTGTGAAACGATGCTACGATAAGTTGGCTAGTGTGTCTGGACTATTAGAAGAATTAGGATGGGAATCGCTATCACAGTGTAGATTAAATTATAGGCTTAACCTCCTAAATAAATTTCAGGAAAATCATTTTACTGACGACGTAAAAAACATACTATTAACCCCTTCGTACTACGGCAGATTAGATCGCGCCAATAAAATTAGAGAGCTAGATTGTAGAACCGATAGGTATAAAATGTCATTTTTTCCGCGTACCATTCGGGACCATAACAGCTGTGATCGTCGTCATGAATAGTTCGAGTATTGACAATAGGCAGGCAGTAAATCTTTCTCATTATATTCTCTACTCTCTTATTTATGCATGATGTAAATATTGATGTTCTTATTTATGCATGATATTTAGAATCTGTAGTAGTAGTCTTAGTATCCCTTGCATGTTGGAACGATTGAAGATAGAATGTTACTGGGGTATTAGATTTTTAATTGGCGTTTTGCATGTGTGGTACGCGGGAATTAATGTAATGTCGGTGTTCTACCATATCATTCATGCATGCCTAGTGCGAAAGCACCCCCTGCCACACACCCTTTGGGTGGCTTGCAGGGTATGACGTAGATGTAGATGTATACTATTTGAGATATTTGCCTAAATATACTCGCCATACACCAGGGGGACACATAGAAAAATGAGGAATTCCTGACGCCTAGATTTCGTCAAAAAACTACCACCTTGTAGTTAATGTGTTTTATCAATCATTTGTGATAATATGTCATATTTACACCGCAGTACTTTTTTCAGGATCATGAAAAAACCTTCAGTTTTGAAGGAGTTTTAAACGTGCCGCGAGAAAGTAACAAGCCAAATTAAAGACTGTAACAATATATCTATTCTGTAAGTTTATTTTGTGGTTATTTATTAGTAAAGTAATTCATTAGTTGTTAATTAGTTAATTGAAGGTGTGAGCCGTGACCCAACAATGGGTAACCCGGGACGCGGGAGAAATAAATAAATAAAGAAGAGAGAGAGAGACGGTCACGAGTAAGGGGACGAGAGACGCTTTTGAGTGAGTGCTCCATAAAGTTTTTCTTTGTAAATGTAATAAGCGAAGTGATCTGTAAAGTAAAACGAGTGTTTTGATTTATTTAGAAATATTATTTGACAAAATTAATGCAACAAGACTTATGTAGATATTTTTATTTGTTTACTTAGAATTTCAGTAATTTTAAATTTTATAATTGCACCTTTAATAACGCAGTATTTATTTAGTTTTCCTGCAGCTGCTGAAATTAAAACGTATTGTGCGAATATAGTTCCCATTACGACTGGGGAACTATCTCGCTCGAACTACCTTAAGGTGGCCAGTCATTAGATCCCTTTTGACTTCTTCATATCGTCTCCCTTATCTATAAAGCCCTGGTTACACCATGTATTTACCCGTAGGAGTTAATGTGCGAATGCATGAACGCGTGAATAAACGCAAAAATTCACCGTGTAACACTTACCTACTTGTGCGAATGCATGAACGAGTGAACATGAAAATAGAACCGGCTCTATTTGGTTCATGCATTCGTACATGAACTTGTACATGAACACGTACAATTTAATGTATCGTGTAACCAGGCCTTAATATGGTCCAGAATTCCTATACTCCTCCAACCTTTCCCAGTGTTCTTCCCTCTTTTACTCTCTTCAGCATTCTCTGTTACTTTTCAAAACATCCTCCATTATCTTCGGCTATTCTGCACATTTTTCACTTTAATTTTTATACGCCATGTATATTTTCAGTTTTTTTATAAACAGTGCAAACGAAAAGGCGGGATTCAGTCCGTGTTGTGACGCGCACACTTACCGTGAAATATCCTTTACATACCTCTATTCTTTCCTCCATTTATCCCTTTCTGCTTCCTCCCATTCATCCTGCTTATCTTCGCTTCTTGTCCGTTTATCTCTCTTCTTCCGTCTTATCTCACAGTTACTTCCCTTCCTTCCCTGCCTCCGGGTCTTATTCCCCTCTTCCCAGCAATTAAGACGTCCTTTCTCACCCTCCTCACTCGCTTTTATGTCGTAAATGTATATTTTTTTCAGCTCACAACCCTTCGGTCTCTCTCAAACTCCCTCTCTTCCCGTTTTGCTTTTTTCCGTATTTCTCGAGCTCCCCTTTCTCTCCCAACCTTGCTCCCCGACCCCTCTGCCACACTCCCTGCGTGACCCGCAGGTTTTCTTCCCGCGTGAACCGTGTTCTCTCTCCCCGTATTCTCTCATTAGCCCACTGTAGAAAAAATTACGTTTGTCCTCCTCTATTTCGCTGCTGCGAAACTCCTCCCGTGTATATTTTCTCTGAAATCTCGTCTGCATAAGCGTGTTACCTTCTAGCTGCCTCAAGAGCCTGATTTTCGCGCCGACAAGATCTATACAATATCCGGCATATGTTCATTAAACTAAGAATATAGATGATCTTGATAATTCTGCAAAAGAATATCCAGTTGTTAATTTTTGCAGACGTGTACTGCTCTTTTTGCCACAAATTTTATGAAAGCTTGAAGTACAGTTACATAAATTCTTAGTACAATGAAACCTGAATTTTGCGACCACTGACGGTTTTGCTGAAAAATGATCGCTAAGAGCGTGGTCGTTCGAAAGGGGTTCAGTTTCTAGAAGAATATATTATGCAAATGAACGGGAGTCTGGTTTGAAGAAATGGAAGCACTCTTGGAGCAACGGTTTTCTTAAAACCTATACAGATTTCATCATGATTTAGTTGCTCCTGGGAAATTTCAGTGCATATTATTTTGATACTGCGATGGACACTTAGTAAAGAAGATAGGCTGTAGGCATTTGAGATGTGGGTGTGGAGAAGGTTTGACAAGGTATGGTGAACGGAGAGGAAGACTAACGAGAAAGTGCTCGAGATGGTGGGCGAGGATTGGACACCTCTGAATGAAATTCGAGATCGGCAGAATAGGTGGCTGGAGGATGTCATTAGGGGCGATGGGTTCCCCATGAATGTAATACAGGAAAGGATGTAGGGCAAGCGGGAAAGAAGAAGAAAGAGAATTGGTTTCATGGACAGGATGAAGAAAGGTAGATCGTATCTTGAGGCGAAAAACGATATACTAGAGCAAAATAGGCCCCTGAAAGTGTAGAAAATGGGGAGGAGATTCTCTGACATTCAACAAAACCTACCCTTACCTGTTAAATCCTCAAAATAAAATTAATTTTATGCACTTATATAATGAAAGCTTAAAGCAGTGGAAATGTGGGCCTGGAGAAAATTAACAAAAACATGGTGGGAAGATAGAAAAAGCAATCAACAAGTGCTAGAAGAAGTAAATTAAAACAGATGCCTTTTAAAAACAATTGGACAAAGGAGAGCAAAACTGATTGGACATGTAATTAGGAATAATCAGTTTCTGACCAACATATTTGAAAGCAAAGTGGTGGGGAAGAAAACAAGAGGTCGACCCAGGATAGCATAATTAAAGAGCGTTCAAGATGGGAATGACATCATACGCCCAGCTGAAAGAAACAACGAAGAACAGGGACACGTGGCTGTTACAATAAGGCACTGCCTTTAGAGCTTGATGATGATATAATGAAACCTAAATTAAGCGACCATTGACGTTTCCACTTGAAAAATGATACTTGTGAGGGGTGGTTTCTCTGAGGAGGACTTTGAGGAGTGGTGGTTTCGAGGTGTTTCACTGTAAAATGATCTCTCTCTCTCTCAAACTACCTCCAAAAGGCTGGCTTTTCTCTAAACGTCCATTTCTTTCCCCGCCTCTCTTCCCATTCCCGGGACAGATAGCCCTTTCCGCACCATTGAGTCACCTAACCTCTTCACTTAAACTCTCTCCCTAGTCCTACGCCCAGCCCTGCTCCCTCTCCCTCCTTTCACACTGCCCCACTCTTCCCAGGCCCGCCTTCCCACTCCCCGCCAGCACCTTTGCCCGTAGTTGAGCGGCGAGTTCTATATTTAACCGGCATCATCCTCTTACTCCTCCCCGACCGGTCATCGGCTATCATCGCCTCATCGGTGCCGGCGGACGCCCGTGCGAGCTCTCGAGCGTTTCTTTGAAGTCCTTCGAAATCCACGCCAGCCTGAACTCGGCCTGGAGGTCTTGTGAAATGATGTCTGGCTTTAATTAATCCTCCTTCTCTCGGTGGTGAGTCTTAAATCCATTCATTTTGGTCCAGGTTTTCCTGGATGCGGATTGGACGGGTTGATGTGATGGACTCGTTGATGTTTCAGCTCATTCGATGCGTTGAATCTTCGATCTTGGGTGCGTGGTAATTGAAGGCTAATTTGAACCTGCTTGTTCTACATCGGCTCGTTTCCCTGCGAGCCATCTCATGGGTGTTTGATAGGTTTTGGCGGGGCAAGAGGGTTATCATTTCAGCGTGTTTATCGCTAAAACGAAGAGCACTAGATGTTGTACAGTCCACTATTTTTAATACATAAAACTTTGCAACACGTGTTTCGGCACTTTATTGGCCATCATCAGGTGCAGTGTGACAGTGACACTGTACCTGATGATGGCCAATAAAGGGCCGAAACACGTGTTATAAAGTTTTATGCATTAAAAATAGTGGACAGTACAACATCTGGTGCTCCTCATTTTAATAATGCTGTTCCCCAAAATATCTCGCTAGAAACAGTTGACTTCACGTGTTTTCGCTAACTTTACGGGTATCTTTCTCTCACTGGTATACTGGTCTTTAAAGCTCAGAAACATATAAAATCCTATCTGCAATTCTATATCGTATATTTCACTTCGCATGATGATTTGATCATTCCATCAACTCGCATTTCACATTGCCGAGAGAGTTATATCTCTCAATGGAGTACGACGGAGTAGGAATTTTATGGTATCGTAAGAAACGTAATGCTGTTGATTGAGGAAATTAAGAGACGAAATTGGTTGACGGAGTAATTAATGACGAGCATTTTATTGTGGAGAATGCTGGGAAAGCTGGAATAGAGGGTAATTTTAAAAAAAATGTATTCTACGGGTAGAGGTAGGTTTTGGTGAATGTCAAAGAATCTCCTCCCGGATTTCTACACATTCAGGGGTCAGCTCCCTCTAGTATATCCTTTTTCGCCTCTGCATACGATCTATCCTCCTTCATCCCGTCCATGAAACCTATTCTCTTCCTTCCCCTTCCGCGCTTGCTCAGCATCCCCTCTATCACACTATTCAGCAACCCATCACCTTTTATTACATCCTCCATCCACCTACTCTGCCTATCTCGGATTTCATTCAAAAGTTTCCTATCCTCACCCACAATCTCAAGCACTTCTTCGTTAGTCTTCCTTTCCGTCCACCTCACCTTCACCAACCCTCTCCACACCCACATGTCAAATACCTGCAGCCTATTCTCGTCCTTCATTCTGAGGGTCCACGTTTCTGCCCCATACAACGCTACGCTCCTTATCAAGCTCTTCTCCAGCCTCTTCTTCACATCCTTACCCAATGTCCCCGTCATCAGCTCCCTTGTATTACTAAACGCCTCCAGGCAATTTAAATGCTATGAATTGAAGCAAGAAATATTGTGAACTAATGAGAACAAATTTCCTGAAAATGAGGTGCAGGTGTAGGAATGATTTAATTTACGATAGGCGAGTTAAGTTAGGTATGCAGTTTAATTTTGTTCTATCATCGCAGCTGAGGAGTGTCATTTGGTGTTTATTAATCAATTGAAATTAGTATGTCTTTTCTTATGGTATGATATTTCAATATAAGAAATCCATTAATGTCACTTGAGGAATATTGGTTGAAATCATTGTGGTATATTACTTGCTATGCTGGCCTATGCTAGAATCTTAAACCAGTCCGCCATCTTCGTTTCCCCTCATTTTCCTCTAACGCTTGTTGGCCAGCGTACCAATATTTGCAATTTTACTATGTTTTCCATCGATAACTCACTTAACCAGCGTTTATTTTCTTCTTCAATGTGGATTTTCCTAGCATTTATTGTTTGTTCATCTAAATAAAAAATAAACCGCATTCCCGCTGTAAACTAGGGAAAAATCAACAAGAATCCATAGTTCTAAGTATCCAATGCATCTTAAATGAGATACTTGCCTTCAATTTCAAACATATTGTTTGTTTTTGCAACCGCTAATTCGTCCATTTCGCCCTGCTACTCATAGGGAAGAGGAGGGTTAAACAATATGGTTGTTAACTGTTCCTTATTTTTTCGGGATTCATTCCGCGATGTATGTTTTTTTAAACAACAATATTTCGCTGGTCCTCCTGCCAGCTTCATCAGTTCAGTTAACCTGATACCTGACAACAATATTTCGCTGTTCAGTTAACCTGATGAAGCTGGCAGGGGGACCAGCGAAATATTGTTGTTTTAAAAAAACACACATCGCGGAATGAATCCCGAAAAAATAAGGAACAGTCAACACTGCATCCGCGGAAGCCTACGAGCTAATATGGTTGTTATTTCGGATGTCAGGCTACAGTTTGATGACGTAGTGCCCTCCCCATGTACCTTAACGGTTGAAATGATCGCCCACTGATACCCTATCGTTAGTCCCTAAAAACTGCATACTCATAGATCACTAAAATTCAATCGTTTTGCTTACGGCTGCTCGCTAATTGAATCATGGGTGCTCTGTAATGCCAATTTCTTCATTTTCTCATTATCGGAACAAGTTTGACTGGACTGCGTCGTAGTTTTTCAATTTGTTTCGAAAGTGTTATATCATGTAAGATGTAATTAGGAGCGAGGGGTTGCTCAAGTGTGTGATAGAGGTAAGGATGCCGGGCAAGTGGGGAAGAGGCATAAAGAGAAAAGATTTCATGGACAGGACGAAGTAAGGTAGATCGTATGTTGAGGTAAAAAAGGGTATATTAGAGCGAGATGGGCCCCTGAAAGTGTAGAAAATGGGGAGGAGATTCTCTGACATTCTACAAAACCTACCTTTACCTGTTAAATCCTCAAAATAAAATTAATTTAATGTACTTATATATATAATGAAAGCTTGAAGCAGTGGAAATGTGGGCCTGGAGAAAATTAACAAAAACATGGTGGGAAGATAGAAAAAGCAATAACAAGTGCTAGAAGAAGTAAATTAAAACAGATGCCTTTTAAAAACAATTGGACGAAGCAGAGCAGTGTGTGAAGCTGAGCTGTCTTGTACCTGATGATGGCTCTGTGAGCCGAAACGCGTTGTACGCATTAAAACAATTTTGTGGAAAAGTGCAATTGTTTCTCTTACATTACCCTGAAAGTGTAGTAAACCGGAAGGAGATTCCCTGACATTCAGCAAAACTTATTTTAGCCGGTAGAATACTTTAATAATAATTATCTTATGTGAATGCTTAAGATAAGGAAATAACTTGCCATATAACTTGAATGGTTTTCACTCAAACATTTTTTCGTATCTCTCCGTCCACTCGACGAGTAGAACTGCCGGAGAAACCTTAAGTCATCTATATTTAGGAGTTATTTTTGGACATGGCGGCTCCTTTTTCATTCACTACCAAATTTCCTTTCTACTTCTTTCAACTCCTTGTCTTTTCCTCCCATGTGGTTTCCCGAAATAGTCTTGTTCTGTCCCTCCCATCATGTTCTTCCGCTCTCCTAATTTGGTCCGCGTATCCTTCACATCTTACTAATACACAAGATTCCTCTGCATGTTTTGTTTTTTCGTTGTCTGGCCCTATAGGAGCTCAAATTCCAAAGAAAGCGTCAAATAATGAAGCTGAGCTGTCGAGTGTTTTATCAGCATGTTGATTTTTTCCAAACTTTTGAAGCCGATACTTCCAATCATTTTAACCACTTTCTTGCCATGTTAGAGATTTTTCTTTGGATAAAAATGTGGGGCAATATCTCCCTAAACTTTGGTAATGAGGCGATGGATGCTATTTGTTTTAGGAAACCGGGTATCCCATCTCTTTACCAATAAGGAGAGGGAAGGAAAATTGTCTTATTGAGAAAAACCTGATATCTTTATATCCCTGCTGTGATATCATGTCTTCATAGCTCCCTCATCAAACATGTTATTACCCTTGCATGTACGTCTCAGTCTCTTTGCTTTCTCAAAAAAGTATTGTGTTACGGCCGTGAACATTTTTTGATGCTTCCGGCTTTTTTTTCTGTAAGTCACGGAAAGGGTAAGCGTGAAGTGAAATGAAGTGAATATGCTTCATGGACTGGGTGGAAAGAGGTAGGACGTACGCCGAGACTAAAATAAGAATTGTGTTTGGAAATCGGACCCAGCGTATATAAAAAAAATACAGAAGAATTTTCTTCACATCCATTTGGACTTTCATTTTCCGGTAGTTTACCCTAATAATTATGTTTTTAAATTTTTTGTGCTTCCTTAGCTGGAGGTTTGTGTAAGGTTCGTTGTCATGTAGAGAATGTTTATTACTTTGCTTGCGCTCAACGTGCTCATCTCTGGGCCACATTGGCATCCTTTTCAAGCATTACGCAAAATGAATGAAGGTTACTTTCGCCTGTAGTATATCTTATACATCTATGTTCTAATATAAGATATAATCTTCTATAATCAACAAAAGAAAGATAATAACATTTGCAGATATTAAGACTCCTGTAAGTGCAGTTGGTTTACGACATAGCGTTCTGATATTTTTACTGCTGATATTGGCAACATCGCACTACCGGCGTAATGAAATATCTCATTGTAAACGTATCTACCTTAGAGTTAATACAGCCAACTAAATCAGGGACGTGCTATATTAATGTAAGTTACTTATATAAAATGGTCCTGGCCTTAGGTAAAGACTTGTATTCCTCCTAAGGGTTTTAATCTTTATTTGACTCCGTATCCTGGATTTTTAAGCGCGAGAGGAAGTTGTAGGTTTTCCCGGGAGTTGGGGAGGCGTGGTTGCAACATTTCATCGACGTCATCCTCTACAGCACCTCATTAAGCTGCGTTTTTCTTATCGCGTTGCCGCGTCAGCGCAGAGTTCCTCTAGCGCTGCCAAAATTTCCACTCCTTCCCCCCCTGAGTCATCGCTCCTAAATGGTGTCTACATTTCTTCGTCATCGTCCCTTTTATTCCTACCTTAATTTGCTTTTATTATTCCACTTCCTGGAGCGCTTATTTTTGCACCCAGTTCAGGAGAATGAATATGTTTCGTTAGTTATTCCTTTGTTTTTGTGGTCTGCTTTTGTACCCAGTTTTCCTCGTTTATTGTCGAATAAAAGTTTTACTGCATTAGTTTTTCCAGAGAAATCCGCGATTTCGAAAGTGGAAGGGGACGTCTTGAAAACGTGGGTGAATAACTGATGATGTATCAAAGCAATGAAGATTTTTCCGGCTGTCGGAAATGATAAAAATCCTTTTAATTACGAAAGGGTTTTTTTAAGCTGAAAAAGATAACTATTCTGTTATTTATGTCGGCGTTTTTGGCACAGAGTCTATCATATTGTCTTCCTTGGAATGAATAGAAACTCCTTAGTTGTAAAATGCTGGATTTTTACTTGGAAAAGCGCCAGGAACGGGTACTTGTCCAACTTCTTTCTTGTTGACCGAACTTTTAGGCTAACATTATCTCTCAGACGAGGTTCTGAACGCTAAACTGTAACATTAATCTAAGAGCATTGTTTTTTTTACATTTTCGTACGAAGCCGCAGATCTCTCTCCAGCTTTAGTTAAAATTTCGTCTGAGTTATACTTCATAGGCTTTATGTAGACGCACTATTTTTTTTTCAGATTATGTTGAATGACAATTGGCGCTTCTATCATTAGGGCATCAATTACTCGGTTAGTAGCCGGTCAAAATAAAGTCGCATTGATTGTGGAAACCATAATTAATCTGGGTGAACTTAATTACTGGCCGAAAGAATTTGGTAAATGTTGTGCTCGCGTTACCATTTGCTAATTTAAGTCAGTAAATACTTCCGCTCATTTTTCCCTCACTGACGCTTTTTTATGCCGAATTAGTTTTTTTTACGGAGTCATTCTCGCATTAATTAATGCGTGAGTGTTTCTTGCACTAATGTGCCAATTTAAATATGTTCTTGAGGTGAGATATCGATCAAGTAAGTAGTATGTGTTAAAGGTAATGGCTCGTACCATCTTCAGCACTCAATCTCAAGAATAATTCGCAGCAGATCTCCATTTCCCTCGCCAAAAAGCTGTCTTTCTATCATTCCTATTTACACATTTAATTTTTCGATCCTTATCGTTTCCTTCATTTTATTAATTGTGGGACCTTCTCAATGGTTCTTTCCATTAATTTCTCCTTCCACAATGTTTTCCAAGAGTATGCTAGGTTGCAAAGAGTTTAATATAATATGCACCAATGGGATGAACCTATGCGCGTGACTGCGTAACCCATTATTTCTTCAATGCAGTGCCTAGTAAGTTTACTTCTTTTGCTTGAAAAAGTTTTCATGGTGCATATTTTTGACCTAATTCTCGCCATGTTAAATTCCCACTCTTCTTCTATAAGATCTTCGTCATTCTTCGAGAAGACCACAATTTCATTGGTTCCAATAGTCACGGCTCTGGAGCTGTAAACCTCCAGGCGTCGTTGCCATATAAAGGCTTGCTCCAAATATTTGTTGAAATGAATAGCGTCAATACTTCCTGGTTATTTTCGCTGGCTGTGAATTGACGACGTTTTGGAACGACAGGGAATGTTTAAGAGGGTAATAGAGGGGAGAACACAGGGGAAGCGTGGAAGAGGAAGACAGAAGATGGGTATTCTTGACGAAATAAGAAGAGGAAGACGATATGAGTATTTTAAGCGAGATCTAATGGCGTATCAAATGTAGAAGGGAAAATGGAACTACATAAATATCGTCCCGTTTTATATATTATAAATTAGGACACCAGGATAAGTACTTCCCAAATGCATGCCAATGAGCTGGTAGAATTATCAAATGATTTAATGTTGGGCTACCTGTATATATATAGTTTCAGACTTCACTTCTTTGGTAACCTTAAAGAACACATCTTGTACTTTTCCACATATTTTTATTTAAGTCGTACAGTACGTTTCACCGACTTTCGACATCCTGTATTCTTTAATAAAGGATGTTGAGTTACATTTAAGTATTTCAAGCGCCGGTGACTTTTTTATAATATGAGAACGAAGGCTTTCGCGGTGCTCTACGTTGATCTCCTTCATGTTTCGGGATCTACCGCGTATTTTGTTGTATAGTGACAACAGTTTCGCTGACAATAGTGTTTTTCAAATTTCACACAAACCACACATCACACTCAAACTTAAAATTCCCCGCTATGCACCATTTTCTCAACAAACTGGTTGTGGTGAGTTCATCTCACCGGGACGGTCTAGCTGCCGCGCCTCCGGCGGAATCATTCCACTTGGACCGCTAACACTACTGTCAGCGTCTTCAGGTCGAAGATGCCGGTTCATGAGTTTGGCCCTCATAATATAGGACCTATTTCCCGCCAATTTTAGGTGCTGCTCTCTCATTGGTCCTTCTCTGGATTCATCTCCATGTATCGTCCAGGTATTGAAGCTGTTGTCACTATTCAACAACATACGCGGTAGATCCCGAAAAACGAAGGAGATTGACTTTTTTTTATAGTTTTCATTTAAGTAGTCGGCATTTCGAATGTTAAATGTCTCTTTTCCATGTGATAAGGCAGGAAATCTCAGCTGCTCGCATTGCTTCACACGCGCATGAATGGCGGTCGCTTACGCCAGTGCGTGCCGCAGTTCTTGCGTGGCTCGAGGGCAAAGGGAATGCGGCGATACCTCCTTCGCAGTTACAACCCTTCCCTCTCCGTGTCTACTCTTTGAGTCCCGTTCCCGCCCCGCCTCCCCTACCCCCACGACCGCGGGAGGCAGGTGCTTATCTGTCAAGAGGCGGAGGTTTTAAGGGGATCTAAATCATGCGTGCACGGGCGGTCGGCTTCGGGCGTTAGTCCACTGCTCGGCCACCCGACTCTCCCCCTTTCTCCCCCCCATCCCTCCACGTCCACGCGAAAGCCTTGGTGAGCCTCTCCCAAGTCCCACAATCAAGGCATCCATTTTGAGCACCTTCCCCTTCGTTTTTCTTTCCTCGTCTTTCCCCTCCGTATTCTCCAAACCAAGAGTCATCGTGGTTGTTTCATTTTAAGGATACTGTAAGAACCCTCGTTTAACGGAATTTCTCGTAATGAAACCTCTGGTCGAACGAAAATATCTGCTAAAACTTAATAATGAATATGACTGCTATTCGCACCATGCAGAAGAAGGAGAACTCGGAAACGAGATAGAACGGGCACATAGCGCCTAATTTTGGTTGCAACAGGAAAGCTGAGGGGTTTTTCTTTTTAGTTTTCCTCAGAATTGTGGAGCAATCAATCGATTCAACGCTCGCCGATGTACTCCCAATCAAATATTGGAGATATGAAGTCGCCCGCAAGCGCTGGTGCAGAAGAAATGTTGCGGAAGAAAATTATCATTATTTCAAGAAATAGATTGGAAAGTACAATTATTGATTTTGACAATATAATAATAATATAATAAAAATAACGTCAGAAACAGCAGTTTTGCGTAATTTTGTAAAATTAATCCCTAAAGACCAATCATTGATTCACCGAAAAAACGGGTTATCCGACACGGTCCCACCCCTTTATATCGGTTCAGCGAGGATTTACTGTAATGGTTTAATTGCTTCGCATAGGAACGAGAAAGGTTACACGCGAAATCGGATGTATAGACAACCTCAAAGGTACTTCTTAGAGAGCTATCATCAACGGAAACATGACACCGTACAGCCGCAAAGAAAAATTTGTTCTCAAGCAGTTACAAAAGTGAAAATCATCTTAAGAAACAAGAAGTTCACTCGTGTCATATAAAGAGAGATCGATTTTGGCAGTGAAAATACGTATCGGAAATCATCGAAGTGTGATACATTCGTATTTATTTTTAACTCTACATGGTTAACCCAACCCATCCTCTTTCGCTCCCACCTATCAAAAAGTCTCTGATCGTCTCACTTTCTCGACGACTAATTATTGAAATAACTTTAAGATTTAGCCAAACCATTTTCCTTTGTGCTGAGTTTTAGCGTTCAACGAAGAAGAAGGTGATACAATAGACGCGAAAGAGAACTTCACCATCATCTGTGCATGAAAAATATAGCCCGGCTGTTAGATGGTGAATATAATTCGAAAACAGAGATACCAGAAATTAGCACGTTAGAATAAGTACCCGCTCCTTTCGAAATCCTACTAATCAGCTGGTAGCAATCTTATCATCATCATTGGTCGTTCAATTCCAAGATTGGTTGACTGCAGCCCTCCACCCTTCCCTTTCTATAGCTAGTTCCCTCACCTAATAGTATCTCTTCCTATGTACTTTCCTCTTCATTTGGTCCATGAATTTATTCCTCGGGCTTCCTCTGGGGACTTTTCCATCTATTTTGCCTTCAATTGTGTTCTTCACAAATCCATTGTGTCTCAGGGTGTGAACAAACTATCTTGTTCTTCTTTTCTGTATGATGTCCCATATGGTCCTTTCCTCTTCTACTGTTTTGTATACTTCATTTCTCTTCTTCGGGCTTCCTCTCGGGACATTACCCTCTAGTTTGCTTTCGATTGTGTTCTTCACAAATCCATCGTGTCTCAAGGCATGTCCAATCCATCTCGTTCTTCTTTTCTCTGTGGTGTTCCATATCGTATTTTCCTCTTCTATTCTTCTGTACACTTCATCGTTTCTTATTTTGTCCGTCCATTTTATCTTCAGCATCCTCCTCCAGCACCAGGTTTCGAATCCTTCTAGTCTGTTCTGGTCAGCTTTTCCAATGGTCTATGCTTCCGATCCATAGAGTACTACGCTCCGCACGAAGGTTTTCACGTACTATTTCCTGGTTTGTTGTCCTATCTTCTTTGAGCACTGCAGTTGTCTTTTTCCTATAAACGCCTTCTTAGCTTGGGTTATTTTCCGCTTAATGTCCGTTGTACTTCTCCCGTCCCACATGTCGGTACTTCCGAGATAGGTGAAGGAATTCACTTGCTCTAAATACTCTCCTCTCAGGGTGATTTCTGCATTCATCTTCTCTCTTGTGCATACTAGGATTCTTAGGATAGCAATCTTATATTAAACCCGAATGACTAAAGAGATCGCGAATAATGAGGAAAGAATCCTTAGCCTCCGTTCTGGCTTCATCTTCGCCCATGAGCGTCCGTGGAAATGCCTCCTTTATTTCATTTTAATCCCATGGTCGACTGAAGACGCTCAGCTGACTCGCTGACTTGTGCTGGATCGTCCTGAAATCCAGTCGACCCTCACGGGTTGGTACGGAAGAAATGAGTGCAAGTTTCCCACCCGCCGATGGGATAGTCGGGCGTAGCTGCAATACCGCTCGGAGGCAAGTCAGCCTTTGAGGAAGTGGCGAGAAATCGACGGTGGTGGTGCTGAGGGATCGGAGGGCTTAGGTCGGTGTTGAAGTTTACATCGACCCGTTTTGCGGTGAAGTCACGCGAGGAGTTTGGTCGCCCCTTTCAGAGGCCGGGGGGAAAAAAATGCTTTTCGACTTCCTCCCCCTCCCCCCCATCCGTACCCAATTTTGACCGCCTTTCGGAGTAAGGGTGTATAAGCCAACCCCCTCTCGATCCCCACCCTTCTTTATACGTCTGCTACTCCTTCCCCGCAGGCTTCCGCCCCCTCTTTCCCGGCCCAAGGGTTGTTAGGGTTCGAGACGTTGCAGAATGGGGGAGTGGGAGGGTATACGGCCGTGCATGGCGCGGCTCCCGCTCTCAACCCTTTAGCCGTGACCCCTGCTTGCCCCTCCCTCGCCGCATACCTCCTCCTACTTTTTAAAAATCTCCTTCCTCCCTCCCCTGCTCTCATCTCATAAGCAAAGTACGCGGTGCCCCCGGGTGGCCGAATGAGCTAAAACTTGCTGTATTGCATTCATTTCACTAAGGTGTTCTACATATACATACTACCCTGCGAGCCGCCGCACTATGGGGTACAGAGGTAGCAGTCACTTTTAAAATCTTAGAACTTTTGAACGAATTGATATACTAAGATAAATTTCTTTTATTTGAAAGCTGAAACCCTAAGACATAGAGGAAAAATATGCATCAAATGAAAAAAACTGCAAAAAGTGTGCGAAACCCGTTACTTTTTTCCAATTATTTTTATGGACCAAAATAAATTAGCGAAAAATAAGTATTTAAAAACAAAAATACACGTATTATTATTGATAATAATATGATATAACATATTACATTATTATCAATGAGTATGAGAAAATATAATAATATGTATATTTTTGTTTTTTAACATTTATTTTTCGCTGAATTATTTTGGTGTATAAAAATAATTGAAAAAATTAATGGTTTCGCACACTTTTTGCAGACTTACATTGCTATTTTTCGTTTGATGCATATTTTTTCTCTATTTCTTAAGGTTTTAGCTTTCAAATAAAAATAATTTATATTAATATCTTAATTCATTCAAAAGTTTTACGATGTTGAAAGTGAGTGCTACCTCTGTACCCCATAGTGCGCCGCATTGGCGTGTGGCAGGGGGTGTTAGGACACCAGCCGTGTAAAGATAAAGATAAGGTTTTGGGAGATGGAATGGCGACGTGTATTAGTGGAGCTCAGTTTTTATTGTGATCGCTCATTGTGCGCGGAAAATCCAATTTTTATACATATCTGTTCGGCAATGTGTATCTATTATTTTATCGCTTCTGTCACACCTAGAAATGAAGTGAGGCGTCATGGTAATATTCTCTGTGTCGCTCTAAAACACACCAGTTCTGAATTTCTCAAGCAGCCTAAGCCTATCGTGTAGCCTCCGAGTCTCTAGGGGCTGAAACCTTAATCCTTCTTAAAGTTGTGAGACACTATGTGTTCGCTCGCGGCATTTTTAACTAAACATGCAGTTTTTATTTGTATTTCATTAATTATTTTGGTTAAATATTTATGACCAGGGTCCCAAATACTCGCGGCGTATTCGAGGTGTGGCCTAACCAGAGTGAAGTAGCAAGTACGTTCGAAGCCGTGAAAAGGTTAAAACACTCCCATAATATAATTCACAATTCTTCTTCTTCCTCTTCTTCTTCGATGGCAAGCAAGCTAATTTCTCAAGCAAGCTAAGCCTAGCGTGTAGCCTCCAAGTCTCTAGGGGCTCCCACCTTAATCCCTCTAAATGTTGTGAAACACTGTTTGTTCCATCGTTGTCAGTTTTTAACGAAGCGTGCATTTCTCGTGGCGTGGGTATAATGCAATCTACCGGATAAGGTGGGTTACAATAGAATCCTCCAAGAATTCTATCATTTATTACATATGCACGCCCCTATGAGAAGGGAAAATTTGTCCTTATCTACCAGTAATATAAAATCTTAAAATCAATATGAAAAGTAAGTTTTGCACTTTTCCTCAGTTATTCGTTGTAATTGTACAACGCGTTATGCAGCTTGCTGCATATTCAGGTACAATTATATAAGTCAAATTTATATATAGATAAATTATTTTATTTATTTATTTTTTGCAATCACAAAGAAAATTATTTTCTATCAACAATGAAAAGAAAAAAGAAAAAAAATAGTGCAGTTGACGTCCTGCTAAGCCAAAGCGGCTTGTCAGCAGGTGCCTTTACTTAAAAAATATTTTTTTTGCCGTGTAGCGTTTTAGACAATTAAGAGCTTAACAATGTTAGCCTATGAGCCACTCTTTTAGTGATTTTTTTAAGAACAGATATGCTATTAATATCATTCATTGACATAGGTAATTTGTTTAACAACCCTGGGACTACATGTGCTAAAGATCTCTTGCCATGGAGGTTAAAATACTTAGGTACAGACAACCTATTCATTCGACGCAGTTGCATGTCAGTATTAATCACACGTTGCTTTATTAATTTGCTGTCAAAGAAGTTGTCACAAATTTACACATATTTATACGATTCTTTTAATGGTAACAAACATTGATTCTTATATACTTCTCTCACATTGTTTTCCTTGACCATCAAATGCGCAACCATTTTATTTTGTAAAGTAATAGCCTTATTCAGCAAGGTGGAGTTTGTGCTACCTCAAATCGTCAAACCATAACGTATTACGGCCTCAGCTAAGCCTTGATACATTAATCTTTTCAACTCATGAGGCAAATAATGCTTTAGGTTCGGCATTTGAAACAAAATACACCTTAGTTTGTCACATATATAGATGATATGGTTACTAAAACTAAATGTTTCCTCTAAAACTATTCCCAAGTATTTTTGCTGTGTATTTAATAAAAAGTAATTTTTTGTCCCAAGTATATATTGATTGTTGTGATAGTAACCTCCGGCTAAGTAGCTGGGTTGTGAAATGAAAGCTGTAACTTAGTAGTTACACGTGAACTTAACGAACAACCGAGGTTTCGAGTTATGAAGCCGTCAGCAGGTGATCTGACAATGGTAAGCAAGTTCCACTCACAATGTTAATAGTTCATTTCACAATGTGAAGCAAAGACCGCTAAGTTTCACCTCACACAACCAGACTGATTAAACGGCGGGGGTTTGGAGAGAAAACTAATTTTTGGGAAGGAATAGAATAAACCTTTATTATACACTGGGACTTGTCCCCTGGATCAACAATACGAGACAATGAAATAGCAGCGAGGTAATTAACATATTGTGTTCAAATCAGAAAATAATAGGAAGTTAATAACAACAAAATCAAGACAGAAACAACTACTCTCAGTGAAAAACAATTACTGTGATAAAAACATGTGATACAATTGATTTAAAAGATAGGTATTGATATGATTCAAGATAATCCAAATAAAAAAGGAATAGACCATGAAAAAAAAACCTTCTCCATCCTCCTCAACACCCTCAACCAGAACACCTGGAGCCTATTCTCTAAGTCAATGTTCCTCCACCATTCAATGCAGCTGTCTACAACAAGATATTTACTACCGTCTTCTTTATAAATTCTTACCTAAGGTCTCCTGAATAAATCCCCTTCAATTTCTGAATACTGTACCGATAGCGCAATTGTACTCCTTTAGTCGTGGCTACTTAGTACTTCTTATTCTGGGGCATTACAAAAGTAACTGAATTGATCCAGCTTTTGCCTTACACTTTTACCAGTTTGGTCTGCAATTCCGTGTGCATGAAATTATTTGTAGATTCCCGCATTCGAAAATTCAAGCAGAACTACGACGCACTTCTCGCAATTCTTCGAGATAAAATTCTTTTGAAAGTTGTTACAAAAGGGCTGGACTCTCGAAATGTGAAAATAGGACAAAGCCATTCCGGTTCACCTTGAACTTTTGGCATTTTTATTTATTTAAACTTCAGCGTTTTTTGTTAAGTCAAAGGCCGAAAGAAAATATCACTTGTATCATAAGAAATCGACTATTTAAAACGGAGCATCATTTGTCAATGGAAATAAATACAAGTAGCAACTAAGGTACGCATCATGCAGAGATCTTTATGGTATTTCTGTTATTTATTTTCCATTGCACCTCAATCAAATATTTCCATGTAGTTGAGACTGAAGTGGTGTCGTTTTTAGCGTGTTAAATTGTTCGTGTGTACTTTGATGTCCCAACTTCAGCTTACTTCTCGATTATGTTAGGTATAAAATTTGAAATTGCCGATTGTCATAAAATTGTGCATACGTGATATAATCCGCAAGAGCCGGAAAATTCAAAACTCGTAAATTTAAAAAAATGTGCTTCCTCCAATTTTGTTCTGTATTGCCTGCAATAATGCTGAATATAAAAATTGTATGCATTGCATTCGGTAGCCATTCCGTAGAAACTTAAAATTCTGTCGTTTCTGCGTGTTTGGCATTTAAAATTTGGCTTTGATAATGGCAAAGATCGCATTAAAACATAGATAGTACGTCGCATGTCGCATTACATCGCTTTCAAATAGCATTTTAGGTCACTTTGTTGTCGTTGATAATTAACCAATTGATGGGCGATATGCATGAGATAGAGCGGTGACCTTATATCCTCATTCCATACACGATGGTTTAGGACGTGAGGCACTGTAGTAGCGTATTCAAACTACAAACACATCTCAGTTTATATTGCCGAAAAATCATATATTTATTAATTTCTCTTATCATGTTTACTCCGGTTGTCGCGTATATTTTATGATGTCGAAACTCTATAAATTGTATATCGAGGCTTGATATTGCAGGCCGTTATATCTCGGATATCTCGGTCGATAGGCTTTTGAGACGCGAGTATGGATGAGGATTGAGAGGGTGAGCTGAGTGGCGAGAAGGACGAACGAAGAAGCATTGGATGTGGTTGGAGAGGACAGGAAACTACTGTCGGTGCAAAAATTATGTAGACTCGAGTTTTAAAACTGATTAAAAATGAACCACGGTACTTATATGAATGCAAGTTACACCAAACTTAAGCTTGTTTTAGTTTGCATTTAACCATGGTTGTTGATTATTCTTACAATACACTTTTGATTTTTTATTGCGGTGAGAACAAAAAAGTGCCGGGTTTTTTACTTTTTCGAACGAAACACTCTCTTTGTCTTTTAATAGTGATGAAACTTGAGGTGTAATCAAAATGAATCTGTAGTATTGTGTGGGAAAAATCTATTTAAATGTATCTTTAAACGTTTATATATTTATAATTTGCCGTAAAAAGTTATTATCAAGGTTATCAAATAACTTTTTCTTGGTTATGAAAAGTAGTAGAATTTTGGTCGTGTTTGGAAGCTCTTTACAGAAGTTTTTAATTACAATCACCATAGAAGTGGCGGAGATTCGGAGGAGGCGGAAGAGATGGATGGAAGACGATTTGAAAAGAAGGGGAAATTCAGAGGAGGGTGTGAGAGGTGAGAACACATGGGAAGCTTAGAAGAGGATAGGAATTCTAGACGAAATAAAGAGAGGGAGAAGACATGAGGATTTATTTTTTTAAGTATTCTACCGGTGAAGGTAGGTTTTGTTTAATGTCAGAGAATCTCCTCCCGGTTTTCTACACATTCAGGGACCTATCTCCTTCTAGTGTATCCCTTTTTCGTCTCAACTTACGATCTACCCTTCTTCATCCCGTCCATGAAACCTATTCTCTTTCTTCTCCTTCCCCGCTTGCCCAACATGAGGATTTCAAGGGAGATCTAATGGTGGATCCTCTATAGGAGGGAAAACGGAACGATATGCTCGAAAGTGTGACGAAAGAAGAAATGCTGTTCAAAAACGTACCAGTCAGCTGGTGGAATACTTAAGCGGATCTCGGAGGATATTTGGCAGTTTCGCAGAGGACTTGGTATAGCAAGTCAGTATTAGGCGGATTGGAAGGTGAATACGAAAGAAGAATACCGCGCTTTTTAAGGTTGCTTCCAAAAAACAGGGACTCCTCTCCCCTTCCTATGCTTGCCGTGCTTTTTTTTCACCCACTTAATGGCGTTTGAACGTCTATTTATTTTTCTCCGCTGCGGAGAAATGCATTAGACTGATTGACGCTCCGTGTCGGATCCTAACGGATGTGAATGCTCTAGTCCGTCGGGAGGGCCGAGAAGGTGTTTGGGATATTTCGGTGAAATGTTTTCCTTCGCGATACTTTAAAGCCCCCCGTAATTAAAGGCCTTGGGAAGGTTTTGAGTGCGGTGAATAGGGAGCAGTTTGGGTGGGACTGGCGGAGTTGTAATTAGGGTACGGCAGGGCGCATGATTACGTTGGAAGGGGCCGAAACGTTGATGGGCGTACCGTTTGCTTCGTCTTCTCTCCGAGTTTTTTGCATAATGAGTTGGCATTAAGGTCACGTACCGGTGGAGTTCTTATCGCCCCCTACGAGCTGCCTTCAAAATTTCTTGGTTGATTGATCATTAATCGTTATCGCTTACGAGATTGTCTGGCTGATACCGTCTTGTGTTGATTTTTACTCGATTAATTCTTATGCATAATGCATGTTGATGCTTTTTTCCGGCCCAGTTTTTTCTCGGGGAGTTCTCCTTTACAGTTAAGAGACCGATGGATTTGCTTCACTTAGGACAGTGTCCTTGGTTAAATATTTTAGGAGTTCAGAATAATGCTGGCGTTTTTTTTTGTTTGGCTTGGCCTCATATCTGAAATACTACATTTGCTGTCCTTAGATTTACGTGATGTCCTCGCTTATTATCTCTATTCACATGGGTGATATTCCTTTAACATCTCATATTTGTTACCGTTTTTCTATTGATAGAACTTGTCTTTGTAATGATGTTAGGGTTTTGCCATGCGTTCCATATTCGATTCCACATTCAGTTAAGATTTTTTTGTATTTAATTCAGTGTCTCTTAATATCTGCTTTTTTATCCTAAAATGCTTCGTCATGTTGTCTTATCATAAAAATTGACTCTTGTTTTATACGTCAGTGTTTCACTGGGCTATAATCACGCCGTTTTATAAGTTATATACCTTAGCGTGGGAGTGATCTCATTAGGTTGTAAGATCTGTGGCTACAAAGTGATTTCAAGTAACTATAAAATAAGTGTGGACTTGATTTAATACGTATTTTACTTAGCATAGCTGGAAAGAACTTTTTGATCGATTTATCTTATTTGCAAAATTTTTAATTTAAACATTTTCTGTTATTTTCAGGTACGTCCTTGCAATGCTAAGGCGACATGCATTCAAATTTGTCTGTAAGTACAGAAGGCCCCAGTGATTTTGTTGTTTTTAAGTATCAGAGTTAACTGTACAGCCATCATTCAGCAAGCCTCCAAAATCCTCAAATATTTGTATTGATTTTCATGTTACCAGTACTCAAATGTTTAAAGTTACCGAGGGTTAACATTAGGTACGACCTGATCTCAGGCTGGATGAGGCATTTCCTTGCTCAACTGGTGTATGATGTTTTCTGATTCCGTTTAATCACTTAAGTTAATCTTAGTTCATAATTCCTCAATTTTCCCTCAGTGTATGCTATTTGGAGTAACATAATTTCATATTTCGGCGAAAATAATGTATTCCAGTCTAATAATTTCTCTATTTGCGAGTGACGTAATTAGTGTCCTAACAACCCCTACCGCTCACTCATACGGCTGCTAGGATAATAGTACGTAGATGTATTATCGCATAATGTCCTACCTTAAATGACTTCTCTTATCGTTGAAATTTTGAAAATAAAGTGCGATGTGAGTAATTAGTATTCATATTTTTAAATTAAATTTTTTCACTACCATATTTTTAAATGTATTTTACGTACAATTTATTGATTTCTTAATGCAAAGTAAACACATAAATTGTCGTATTTAGTAGATTACTGATTTCATCATTACATTTCATGAAAGGATAGGTGACGGCCAGTGCAGTAATATTCTTGATGTGAAAATAGTGGCCTCATGATTCGGGTTCAGGTATTCCTTTTTCTTTTTAATGCGTCACAATTCATTTATATTTCAATTGCGCCTCCATTCGCGTACTGCCGTAATTCGATTGTGAGCGAGTTCAATGTTAATCTCGTTATCCAGTGAGTATGCTAATGGTTAATTATGTATCGTTTTTATAATGCCACTAAAACATTGAAATATTCAGTCACTTTTAAGGGTACAGTCCTGGACAAAAAATTCTTACCACCACGGAGCGAAAAATTTTCTTAGTACCGAGTTGACGCCGATTTGACAACCGCGCCCCCGCGCGAGAAATAAACGCACGGACCGGAACGAGGACCATTTAAATCCGCCACTGGTGAGGGGAGGGGCTCATTGAAGATTGATTTGACTTGGGAAGGGATGTTTTGAACAGGGGATGGGATGCAGGCTGGGTTTCGGACTCCTGTCGTAAGGGGTGGATGAGAGAGAAGGAGAAAGCGTTTTGAGTCAGCTCTTCTAACGTTGGTTGAGCCTAGAATCGTAGTGTACTACGACTGATAGAAAGGCGCAAAAACAAAATACATTCTTCAGTTTCCGCTCCGGCAGTTCGTTATCGTTTTAAATGCACCAGTCAGTAAGTGGACAATTGTTTATAAACACTTAGCGGTTACGCGAAATGGCAGATATTGCATTATGGAACTGTCTCTCTTTGTTAAGAACATATATATACACAAGCGAGCCCGCATATTTTATGTAATGACCATTTGTTCCCGACGCATTCCCCCCTCCTTAAAATAGACCTCCCCCAACCCCAACCCAAAACCGTTAATCGCCCTGGTCACCTTATCCGTCCTTCACCGTAATAACGCACGATCCTTCCTTTTACTTTGTCTCATTATTACACATGTAATTACACACAAGTATTTAGGAAATAATGGGCTGGTTCACCAACAATTTTTATTGCCGAATCTGATATAGTTCGCCAAAATTAAAATACCTATATTTTTCCGTTTTTTGATCCATTTCTTTTAAAGTAGGAGACGTCCTCACATCTCTGTCTCACTAGCCTATTCCTTTGCTGGATGGAGGGGGCAGGGGAATGCTGCGTAGCGCCTGGGGCCTTTTGACGGGAGCGGCCAGTGACGTAAACAACTTTCAAAGACCCTTTCAGAAAAAGGGTTGAGAGCATCTATTTTTCTTCCCCGATCACTCGAAAAGTAAGAAATGGATCAAAAAACAGAAAAATATAGGTATTTTAATTTTGGCGAACTATATCAGATTCGGCAATGAACATTGTTGGTGAACAAACCCATTATTTCCTAAATACTTGTGTGTAATTACATGCGTAATAAAATACAGTTTTATTACACATGCGACCCGGGTTTCGACCGTACGAAAGGAGTCCGAAACCCAGCCTACACCCCGTCTCCGGTTAAAAAAATCCCTTCGCAAGTCAAATCATTCTTCAATGAGTCCTTCCCCTCACCAGTGGCGGGTTGAAATGGTCCTATTTCTCGCGCGGGGGCGCGATTGTCAAATCGGCGTCAACTCGCTACTTAGAAAATTCTTCGCTCCATCATGTTAAGAATTTTTGGTCCAGGACTTTACATTAGAAATAAACCTTATCACCTTCTCATGCATCAGAAAAACTTTTAAGTTCTGAACATGGAATAAAATTAAATGTTATCGATTACAAATTAAATCATTGGTGTTTTCATTGTTTTATCATTTTCATTGAGGTTTGGCCAGGATGGCCAGGTAGTTAGAGTGAGATAGTTTCCTAGTCATAATGGAGACCATATTCGAATTATAAGTTTTAATTTCAGCATCTGCAGGAAGTATGCCTTAAATATTGCTTATTAATCGTGCAAAAATATGCTTTAATATGAGTGAAATTCTAAGTAGTTAAATAAAGATACCCAAATAAGTCTATAACTTGACTCATTTTTTCACCCGGTACGGTGATAATATGATTTATTAAAAAAATTGTTGAGAAAACATAAAAACAACTCCCTTGATTTTTTGACGAGATCTAGGTGTTAGAAATTCCTCCTTTTTTGAATAGGGTCTCTCCGGGGTTCATGCATGTACCAATTCCCATGTTAAAGGGTAGGTATTTTTCGTCAAATATCTCGGAAAGTAGGTCGATAAGGGTTTGATATGTTGGAATCTTGGGAAGAGTGAGATATTTTTCTTTAAAATGGGTCCAAATGAATTGATTCCTAGGTGAAATGATATTTCGCTCAAACTACTACCTATAATGATTAGAGTGTTTGAGGGTATTTTATAACGTGCTAGTAAGATCTAAATTGAATTATGGTATAATTGCACGGGAAGGAGCATATTTTAATGATATTAAACCATCTGTCATCCTTCAAAAAAGGTTTATCAGGGTGATAGTTAAAAAGAAGAGTTACGATTTTTCCTTTTTGTTGTATCAAAATTTAAAATTGCTCCCACTTAGGTATTTGTATGTAGTATGTAAAGTGCTTAGACTTTTCCTCTTGAGGCGTGGTGCAAAAATACCTGTTTCAAATAGGCCACGCATGTGGAACCTGGGTACAGTTTTAAAACCCTTGCCCAGGCCCAAATTGTCCTTGTTTTGATGAAGTTTTTATAAGACCGCTTTACTCGGTACATTTAATTGTACAATTATTGTATCATAGAATGAACAAGAAACTGATTGGAAATAGAGCAGGTTCAATTTCCCGTTAAGTCGTTAAGACAGTGATACAATTTTCCGCTTTACACAGGACAGTTTTCCCCATGCAAGAGTTCATACATTCGTGTTCACAATAAAATTTGCCGTGTAAAGCGGCCTTTATGCTTAGGGTCAAAAGCCTACAATTCACTACCATCTATCTGCAAAAATGCATCACACCTAACCGCATGAAACAAAATGTAATATATAGGCCATTTAATTATCAAAATATATAATACATGTCAAGGTATTATTTTTTTAGTGTTGGTACATTTGTTCATGTTAAATTACAATGTATGGTCATTTATTTATTTACTTATTTGATGGTAACCTCAATAGAGGTTCTCCTTCTAGGTTACCTAAAGCTCCCCATCTTCTTTATTGTATTTTATGTATATTGTTTGGGAGTAGTAAAACATTATTATTATTATATCATTATTGTTTTATCGTCTAGCGTGTTTCATGTTGATGGTAACTTTTCATCTAACTAGTGCCTCGTATTTAGACAGGGCGTATAATGTCCCGTTAGCATTTAAGTGTGTCGGAAACCGAGGCCGTGTAAAAACTCACGCTCCGTAGCCGGGAGGTTTATCCAAAATGTCAGCCTCTTAATTGTCTCGAGCGGGGAGAAAAAAATCACGGCTCACTCCTCGGGGCGTCGTTGACTCATCGACGGCGCTAATTTTAGACGCGCGCGCCGGCGGGCGGTCGGTGTAAAAGGCGTCGATGACTCTGTGTGGGGAGCGGGGATTCGTGGACGGCATACAAGGGGTCGGAGGAATATTCCGTGCCTCCTGCATTTACACCTGCGTGAGAATTTTCTCCTGGCCTTTTCCTTGCCTCCCGTCTCGGCCCGGCGCCGAAAAAACATCCCTTCCAAGGAGAATCGTCGGGTGTTCCTTAACCCTTTAGATTTGTTGGTCTCAGAAACCGTCGACTGAAGTTCCATTTCAGCTTCTCTATTTCCGGTCTCGCATTCGAGACATTTCCTTCAATATTCGTCTTCTGGAAGAGAGGAGACGAACACCAACTTTGTAGATTCCTCTAATTTTTGTTTATTACGACTTAGGTTTCAACAATCGTCTATTAAACTATGCTTAGAATGAAAATTTTATACTCATGCACATACTCTATGCAATTTAACCCTTCTTTTCGTTCACCTTCCTACTTCTATAATGATGAAAGCAGATATTCTGCTGGCTCAGTCATCCGGAAACATTAGCACTAAGTAATAATTAAAGCTTGCGATTTCGGTGGCTTTAAACTTAAGCCCTTATGTAGTTCCCTACTGTCGGGTGATTGGAACAAAATATAATATTCAGTAAATCTAAAGAAAAATGCAAAATGGAACGAAAACTTTTTCATTAAATGACGAATACATGATGAAATTGCATATAGAGAGAGCACTGTCAGTAATACGAGATAGCTAAGAATTCAATATAATGATTAGCCAAAAATTTTTTTTTATAGCAATCAAAATTTAGTATGTAAAAACAGCATAGCTTTTTTAAGAAATCTCATCCGTGTTTGAAATTTATGTGAGAAACTGGGTTTATTTATTTAAACATTTACAATAATATTGGTAAAATAATTGTATTATCCGGCGCTTAGCACACTTTTATTTTAAATACGATCTACTCATAAGTGTTACGAGTTTAATAGAAGAACTAGGATGGGAATTACTATCTGAACGTAGGTTAAAATTTAGGTTTAACCTTTTAAGTAAATTCGAAACAGAGTTGTTCTCAGATGACGTTAGATATATATTGAGAACCCCTGCGTATTATGCTAGGTTTGATCATATTAACAAGATTAGAGAGATAGATTGTCGTACCGATAGATTTAAAATGTCATTTTTCCCGCGGACTATAAGAGAGAACAATAGGCAGCGTAGCAAAGGGATAGGTAGGTGAAATATAGTTAGAGTAGTCTGTAGTGCATGATGCATGTAATATCAACCAGTAATCCCTTTCTTATTATGTAGATACTAACCATGTGACCCTATTATCTAGCATGCCTTCATTAAATATCCTAGTTGCATGTCAATAGTGCATGTTTGGTGATCTTCACCCCCTGCCACACACCCTCGTGGTGGCTCGCAGGTTATTACGTAGATGTGGATGTAGATGTACTCCCAGTCCCAGCTAGTGTAATTCAATAGAGCTTGTAACGCTTCTGCCTTGATTGTACACGGGGCTATTATCATCCTTCAATCAATTTTTACCCCTTGTTTATTCATTTTTCTTTGTTTATCCACTTTGTATTAGGTTTATGGACGAGACGTGATGTGTAGAGTTGAGAATCGTATGTCGATGTCAAGAAATAAATCGTCTATTTCATGTCGTACGGCGTCCGCAGTGACACGTTCAACGTCTGTTGCGACTTAGTGCATACTTCCATCTGCTATGTCACAATC
This sequence comes from Ceriagrion tenellum, assembly GCA_963169105.1. Classification (NCBI taxonomy): domain Eukaryota; kingdom Metazoa; phylum Arthropoda; class Insecta; order Odonata; family Coenagrionidae; genus Ceriagrion; species Ceriagrion tenellum. Next base: position 80,667,466 of record OY720644.1, read on the forward strand.
GTGTTCTCTCTTTGTAGTTTTTAACGAAACGTTTTCTTTTTCAATACCTTTATTTTGCATCTCAAATCTTCTAGTAAAGAGTTCTGAATGCTCTTTGTGAACTCAAAATGATGTGTGATGCATAAATTCAGTGAAGTTGCATCGCTCTCTTCTATTACATTTTCATCTCAAGGCCCTCTTGCTGTAGGTTTGATGACTTACAGTCTTTTTGATGCAGCACCGCGGATATTACCCTTGTGTTTTCTTAAAGGAAGTTATGATGCTATGCAATGATGTCCTCGATGTTTTCCCGAAACTAGCGTGGTCTTTATTTTGTTAATCAGCGTGAAGGATAAGTCACGCTCCATTGTTTTTAAGCATGTTTTTAAGCACAGTTTCATTGATTTTTAGTTATTGTAGGCACCGTTATAAACGTTCTCTGCCTTTTTCACGAAATCCATCAGCTCTACCTCTCATTACCTGCTACAACCTCCTAAATTGCCCCTTCCTAATCGCATCCAGAAGTTGCCTTTCCACACACTCCATGCCAAGTACCTCCTCGTTTGTTTTCCGTGCTGTCCACGGTGCGTCTTCGTTCTCCTCCGCACCCTTATCACGAACGCAGACAGCATCTTCTTTTCTTAAGATAGTTTGAGCGAGATAGTTCGCCAGTCATAATGGAGGCCATATTCAAATTATACGTTTTAATTTAAGTAGATGTAGGACGCATGAATAACATATTGCATTATTAATGGCGCAATAGTGCACTTTTATACGAGTGAAATTCTCGGTTATAAAATGAAAATATCTACATAAGTCGTCGATTTGACTCATTTTTTGTTCGCGTTACTTCCAAAACTCCTTCACAACTCAAGGGTTTGTGGGATTATGAAAAAAATGCTGCGGTGACAATATGATTTATTGTCAAAAAATAGTCGCGAGAACTTACATACTACACACTGTTAATTTTTTGACGAGATCTAAGCGTTAGGAATGCCACATTGTTTTAAAGTAAGGTCTCTCTGGAGTGCATTCGTTTACCATTTTCCATATAAAACGGCTGGTATTTTTTGTCAAAAATCTCGGAAAGTAGTCCGGTAAGGGGATATTATTTAGGTATTTGTGGGAGAGGAAGATATTTTTTGTTGAAATGAGACAAAGTTCATTGACTTATAGGTGAAGTGATATTTCGTTCAAACTACCATAATGCGTATTTACACGATGCACGTACCCACGCAAGTATGTGACTGGACACTTGCGTGGATGAAGGCGTTCAAGCATATGCGCAAATTTGGGTGCTTGCAAGGTGCAATTTAATGGTGAATGAGTTCATGCATCCACTCGCGTGGGTATATGCATCGTGCAAACACGGCTTTTAATAGTCCACGTTTCTGCTCCATGCAACGATACTCTCCATAACATGCGCATTACCAGCTTCTTTGTAACCTTGCCCAAGGTCCACGTCATGAGCTTTCACCATCTCTGAATGCTTCTTTCTCTAGTGCTTCTCTCCTCCTAATATCTTTACCACTGCCACACTTTTCTTCTGGCATACTAGCCAAGTAAAAAGCTCTAATTGGCCCGGCTCTAATTGCTCCTATCTTCAGTCAGCAATTCCCATACTTGTTTTCTTGTATGGTCATCTTCATCGGCCTTAAAATCGGAGATCTACTAGGATTCACACGAAAAACAGATAAAAAACGATCAACTCCAGTGGGAATTAACTTTCATTTTTTATTCATTACAATTTACGGACAATTTCCCGTATATTTAAGAAAAAGATAGTGCTTAACTTGCAATTTCAAGAAATAAGTATAAAAATATAATTCCCATCGGCCTTAATAAATATGATTAGAGAAAGCATATAATTTTTTTGGGAGCAAATATTGTATGTTATCACAAAGTAGCTTTTTTCATGCTTGTTTTCTTGTATGCTCATCTTCTACGGCTTTCAAATAATGCATCTTCTTTAGCTCGCAATTTCTTCGGAGATTGACTTGGATCAATATGAAAAACAGATTAATCACGATTAACTCTAGCGGGAATCGGGGTTTATTTTTTTATTTATTAGAATTTATGAACAATTTCCCGTACATACAAGACAAATGTAGGGCAGAATTGAAATTTAAAACAGAAAAAATAGAAGCATATATTTACCATCTGTCTTTGTAAAATAAGATTAAAGAATAAATTTAACTTTTTTGGAGCAAAAAACCGATGTTATCTTATTACAACTTTTTAATACTCTGGGGAGAAAGGAAGAGGACATTCAAAAACATATGGGTTCCTGGAGCAAAGAAATGAAAAAGTTCGATCTTCATATTAGCAAGAAAAAGAGTGAAGTCATGTTGTTTGGAAGAAAAAGGAAAATAAACATTAATATTACTCTTGATGGTGAAATTGTCAAAACTGTGGAAACATTTATATATCCTGAAAGTGAAGTAAATTCAGATGGAAATATAAAAAGTGAAGTAACAAGAAGACTGCAGAAAGGAGGAAATTTTTGTCAAATGACAATGCATTTATTATGGGTCAAGATAATACCAACAGCAGCAAAGCAAATCATGTATAGAAATTATTATGTACCAATAATTACATACGAGGCAGAAACATGGACTACTAAAGAAAAAGAATGGACCAGAATCCAAGCAAATGAAATGAAATTCCTAAGAGCAATAAAAGGGAAGACGAGAAGAGACCGAGTAAGAAATACAGATATCAAGGACAGACTTGAACCAAGAAAGTATAAGAGTTGAAGTGGAAAAGGCAAGAATTAAATGGTATGGAAGTAAGCCGATTTTTTTTAAATAATAATAAATTTTATTCTCAATATAATTACAAGTATAGTCCTGCTAAGCCTATGGCTTGTCAGCAGGTGCTGTTATTAATTAACAAATATATTCACAGCATTGATCTGTCAAAAACATTTAAAAATTGCTAAAAACCTAAAATATGATAAAATCATATAAATTACTCAAAGACGCAACAAAATCATTAATTCAAATAGCAAAAGTAGAAACATTTTTTTAATGAAACAAATGTATACGAGAGTAAACAAAAGTACCAAAAATGTTTTTAAATCAAAACACAACATGTATCCATCATAAGTCATTTAAAATATCGACGAAAAACATAAAAAGTAATTGAAACACATAACTATTCACAAAACACAATGTAAAATTTACTCATAAATCACAACTACCTCTGTACATGTACAATTTTTCATAATAAACAGGTGAACACATTGATTAGTTAAATACATCTTAAAATTATAAATAAAACAGATTTAACAGAATACCATATTAAGTCAATTGCAATACTTTTGATACAATAACCATTGCTTCACTTCTTTCTTTGATGGTGACATTTTGTCAGTTTCTCGAATTGGCTGTGGTAATTTATTGAATATCTTTGGAACAATGTACCTTAATAAGCTCTTAACGTGGTTGTTGTAGTACCGTAGTTGTATTGCCAAGAATAATGGACGAACTGCAGTTAAACGGAAAAAAAACAGGAAAAGATGGGAAGAAGGTGGGCAGGAGAGCGTGGAGAAGAGAGGGTTTCAATGGCAACAAGTTTAGGAATAAAAATGGTGGAAAGATAGAAGTAGATGGAGAGGCATCGCTAACACCCAGACCCGGCAGTAGCTGGAACGGGATCCGGATATGTATGTATGTAATACTCCCACACAACAAAAGATTTAAATGACGCATTAAAGTAACTGAGTAACATAAAATAATAGAGATCACAAGAGCAACGCAACAATCCTCCAGCCCAAATTAAATAAATTTTCCTTCCCTTTCGCCACAAAAACTTTGGGATGGAACTTTTTCTGATTTGCGGAAGGTGTACCATCTAACGGTCAGGTGGTGTGCCGCGGTTAAGGTCTCCTGGGACCTTAAGGGGGTAGGCGCCTCTTCAAAGAACCCCCTCTACATCTTACCTCCCCCCGCGCTTAGCCGTTAAAGCCCCCCAGGTATCAAACCCATAACTCTCTCACGGGCGGCCGCTAAGACGCCGTCCGCCGCCGCCGCCCCGTCGTGCCTCGGATAAATCAGAGCCCGGAGCCGGTGAGGAGGCCGCGGAGAGCGCGTGCGCGTCGCGTGAAAGACCAAAAGACCCTCCCCCCCGTTTTACCCCGCCCTGCCCCGTGGTCATCCTTGGTTCGGCGAGGGGGGAGGGGCCCTGCTTGTGTCGGTGAGCGCTCGTGTTGGTCTGGGGAGGCGGGAGTGAGTGGCCTTCGCCGCCCGTCTTTCGGGCCCGGCCGCTCTCCGTGCCGGCAACACACACACCCTTCCCGCCTCGAATAGCGACGGGATTCACTCCGGATTATTTTACCCCGATCGCTAGCTCTCTTCAACGTCAATCGCGCCGGGCCTCTCTCGTCCTCGTCTTTAACACTTTGGACCCTGGCCCTTGTAAAATAGGGACGTCTACCTGTCCTGGCTGTTTTTAACACTTTTGCAATTTTTTAAGGTAGTTTGAGAAAGAAAGTCGTTTGGGAGAGTAGGGGCGCGCAGCCTCCTTCAACCCCAATCAAGTCCCGTGAACCACTGAAATTACAAAAACCACATCCACTCACTATATTCCGTTACAGATTTAGTAAGCAGTATATACTCTTGAGGTAGTTTGAGCGAAATATCATTTTACCTCGAAATCAATGAATTCGGTCTAATTTTAAAGAAAAATATCCCACTAAGTATGAAAAAATAGGCAACTTCCACAGTGATAAAATTTATTGCGACCGGTTTCGCTTTTTACAGCATGTTCAGATAAACATTTTTACAGCATCTTCACCTGAATATGCTGTAAAACGCGAAACCGGTCGCAATAAATTTTATCACTGTGAAAGTTGCAAATTTTTTTATACTTAGTTATGTTCCGTTTCCACTCCATCAGCCTGAAACCATGGAGTGTAAAAATATCCCACCCTTCTAATGACACCAAAAATTCAACCCCTTCCCACATTAGTTTCGGAGATATTTTCCAAGAAATACCAGCCCTTTTACTTGGGAAATGGTACTTGTGTGCACTCCAGAGAGATATTATTTACAAAACGAGGTATTTATAACACTTAGATGTCGTAAAAAAACTAACAGCGTGTAGTTTGTATGTTTTCGCATCTACTTTTAAAAGTTAATCATATTGCCACCGCAAGAGGTACTTGGGTATCACAAAAACCTGCCGTTTTTTAGGAGTTTCAAACGCACCGCGCGAAAAAAATTAGTCAAGTTAAAGACTTGACTGTTCCTTTTTTCGGGATTCATTCCGCGATGTATGTTTTGAGAAAACAATATTTCGCTGGTCCTCCTGCCAGCTTCATCAGGTTAACTGAACTGACTTCTTAGTCTCGCTCGTCTTTATACATATATATGAATGTGGACTCCCATTTTTGCCGGAATTTAAATTTTAAAAACTTTCTTTTAGACTGCTACTCAACTTGCAACCGTCTTCTCGGTTGACTTTCTCGGGTCCCTTCGCAATTTCTCTAGCCTCCCTGATTAATCTTGGGAAATAGCGTATTTCCCTAGATATTAATCTTGTCTCCTCAAAGTTGAAAGTACGAGTGGGGCCGCTGAGATGGTGTTCGGCTATTACAGAAATGCGGTAATTATTATTTTTAATTGCCCGTTGATGCTCTTGGAGGCATATTTTTAGGGCTCTGCATGTCTGGCCTACACATGAATGTCCACAGCTGCACAAAACTTCATATATTCCTCCGTAGATGTTCCGTGGATGCGGGTCTTTGGCTTTCAGAAGTACGTCCCCTGTCTTCGTTGTGCATGTGAATCTGATAACTATGTTTTACTTCGATAGAACTCTGGAGATTTTCTCCGTAGTTCCAGACACATAAGGGAGAGTGGCATATGCCTTTGGTTTCTCTCTGTTTTCTGTCAGATCAGTGGGATTTTTATTTCGGACCACGAGATAACTTGATGAAGCTGGCAGGAGGACCAGCGAAATATTGTTTTCTCAACACGTACATTGAGGAATGAATCCCGAAAAAAAGGAACAGTCGTCACTGCATCCGCGGAAGCATACGAGCTAAGTTAAAGACTTATTTAGATATTTTCATGTAATTACTTACCTTATCCGTCATATAAAACTATATTATTGCACCATTAATAATGAAATATTTAATTGATGTGTCCTACAGCTGATGAAATTAAAACTTATAATTCGTAATATTCGTAAAACACTGATATATCGGTATTATATCAGTATTATAACACTGTTATATCAGTATTTGTGTTATAGCGGTCACGGCGGAAATAACACGTGCCTTGAAAATTGAAAACAAGTGGTTTTCCGAAACGTCGGCGGATTTTGAAAACATTACCAGGTGCAAAGCCCGAGAAAGAAATTTAAACGTAATACACCGGGAAAATCTTTTATCAAGAGGCTGGAGTCTGGCAAGAGGCTTAAATCAAGAGGCAAGAGGGAAGATGGTTTGGTATCTTTGGAAGGGTGATATATTTTCCTTCAATAAGAGACTAAATTCATTTATTTCTAGGTAAAATAATATTTCGCTCACACTGCCTTGTGCGATTTAAAAAAAATGAGTTTTTCAGTCGATATTTGTCGCTGCCACAATCGTGAACGTTGCTGTTTGAACGCTGAAGGACTACACAGTTTGAAGCTGGCGATTGAAGGGTGAAGAGATCGAAGTCTACTTATCTTAGGTCGGGGGAGGTGACGGTTCCGTCGGTCACCTACTTCCCGGTTCTATATTGCGTCCCTTTCCTGCCAATTCCCGTGCGGAGAGCAGCCCAGATGCCGTTGATTCTGCCAGGGTCATTACCGGTCGCTCAGGCTTCAAAGCCGGTCGCTAATAATGGGAAAATTCACATCAAAAGCGACCCTCCCACCAGGGGTGTTTCAGTCGAGAGCAATTGTGTCAATTGATGGCGCTCGGCCTGTTGTCGTGATCGAGTCGCGAATTACCCCGTGGTGTGTGGTAAATTAGAAGGCAGATATAATTTTCAGCTATACAGAAAGGGCTGCTTATGTGGAAAAGTTCGAGACACGTACTGGAGAAGTGTAATTTACTTATCGCTTAAGTAATTTATATATAAAATTATGTTACATTCGTTGCTTCACTGATGGTTCATGTAGTTACACCACGTAGGTCACTATTTTATGTTCCGTTTGTTATTTGTAAATGTAAATCCATATTGTTCCTTATTACTTTTATAACTTGATGCCAATTGGGCATATGGGCCTGATGGGTATATTTTATCCGACTGTTGGTCAGTTGTTGTCAGCTTTATTGACGGGAGATAGTATTGAGCTCGGTTGAAAATCATATGTACATTTCTGCTGGGCACTACTGTTCCATCCTCATTGATTGTTCAATCATAAGATAGGTTGGCTGACCCTTCCCTATATAATCCTAGATCCCTTTCCTCCTGGTATCTCTTCATTTGTTCTTTCCTCTTCATTTGGTCCATGAACTTATTCCTGAGTCTTCCTCTGGGGACATTTCCCTCTAGTTTGCCTTCAATTATGTTCTTCACAAATCCATCGTGTCTCAAGCCATGACCAATCCATCTCGTTCTTCTTTTCTCTGTGGTGTTCCATATCGTCTTTTCCTCTTCTATTCTTCTGTACACTTCATTGTTTCTTATTTTGTCCGTCCATTTTATCTTCAGCATCCTCCTACAGCACCATGTTTCGAATGCTTCTAGTCTGTTCTGGTCAGCTTTTCCAATGGTCTATGCTTCCGATCCATAGAGTACTACGCTCCGCACGAAGGTTTTCACGTACTATTTCCTGGTTTGTTGTCCTATCTTCTTTGAGCACTGCAGTTGTCTTTTTCCTATAAACGCCTTCTTAGCTCGGGTTATTCTCCGCTTAATGTCCGTTGTACTTCTCCCGTCCCACGTGTCGGTACTTCCGAGATAGGTGAAGGAATTCACTTGCTCTAATTTCTCTCCTCTCAGGGTGACTTCTGCATTCATCTTCTCTCTTGTGCATACTAGGATTCTTAGGATAGCAATCTTATATTAAACCCGAATGAAAAAAGAGACCGCGACTACTGAGGAAAGAATCCTTAACCTCCGTTCGTATATAATCCTAGATCCCTTTCCTCCTGGTATCTCTTACTTATTCCTGGGTCTTCCTCTGGGGACTTTTCCGTCTATTTTGCCTTCATTTTTGATCTTCATAAATCCATTTTGTTCATGTCCAATCCATTTTGTTTTTCTTTTCTCTATGGCACTCCAGATGGTCCTTTCTTCTTCTGTATGCTTCATCATTTCTTTTTCGTTACCCAACACCGTGTCGTAAAAAATATGAAGATGAAACGTGGTTGCGTGGAAAGCGTTGGCATTTTAATTATAAAAATACGTCCTGATGGGAGTATAGGGGAGTCGGAAAGTTGGGTGTGCTTTAGAGCAGTTTAAGTTGTGATTTTGGAATGTAATTATTGAGTTAGGGATGGATGCTATGAATTTATATGCAGATCGATAATCCGGAATAGGTCCAAAAGTGTACTATCTACTACCAGTTAACATAAAAGCTAAAAGCATTACATAATTTCATTCAATTGGCTATACAATGGTTAGTTACTCAGTCAGATGCAGAATATTTACTTATTATCATTGTGTAAAGTCATTATTATTTTTGTCTATTTTTCGGTGATAACTAGTTGATTGGGTTCGGTGTATTTTTTCAATAGTGTTCTACTAGGTAACTTAGGTTTTTTTGAATTTCAGAGATTCTCCTCCATGCTTCCTACGCATTCAGGGGCCTATCTCACTCTCGAATAGCTTTTTTCTTCATCCTATCCATGAAACCTATTTTCGTTCTTCCTCTTTCCCGTTAGCCCTACATCCTTCCCCTATCACACTCGTGATTAACCTCGCCTCTTTTTACATCTTGCAGCCACCTCTTCCTATCTGGAATTTCATTAAGAAAATTCCTTTCCTCGCCCATCATCTCAAGCCTTAAGGATATAATACTCCTCAAAAGTCCTATTCTATTTTTAGTGTGAAGATGTGTGTGTAATGTGACGGTAGTCAACATGAAGGAAATTCAACGGGTGTGGAAAACAATTAATTTTATAGGAAAATCACAAAGCCAGCGTGTTCATTCAAAGATCAAATTTCTAGCTGTCAAGGGAATACACTATTAATATGGCTGTTTTCAGGTATTCTTGTCGCGTGTTTAGTTTTTCTGACTACAGTTTCTCCCCTCTTCCTGGGGGCGTCTTCAGGTCCGTTGGACATTTTGTAATCAAACTTTGTAATTTTGTAGTTAGAAAAACTAAACACGCGACGAGAATACCTGAAAACAGCAATATTAACAAGTATATGAGTCGCGGAAGCCTTCAAAGGAATACGCTATTGTTAACTCCAGGGAAGAATGTGAGATTTTTCTGCTAAAAACATGATTTTCATACAAATACGAAGCACTAAAGAAAATCGATTGAGATAATTATAAAATTAAAAAATTTTGAGAAATTAATTGAGAAAAATAATTTTAAAAAATAATTGAGAAAATTATAAAATAATCATTTATTCTGCCATCCGATTAAAAAATCCAAGCCCTATATCTTGAGTGAAAGTACTTTTTAAAAGCAAAAAAATGTAACCACTGCACCTAACCCAATGCTTAGCATGGACCACAATGCCTTGAGGGGTTTTTAATATAGCGTTGTTACAACCAGATATATTTCTGTGTACATGCTAAATTTCAGCTGAATCGGTATTGTAGTTTTTCCGTGATGAAGCGACAGAATGACAGACGGACACCATTCCATTTTTATACGTGGACCCCAGAAGTCAAGGGGTCTAAGTGACATTTTTGAAAAAAATAAGTTAGGTACAGGAATGGGATGTGAATATATGTATCTTTTAGGTGGTAAAGGGATCCAAGTGATTTTCTTGACAGGTGCTGCTATCTAGGGTAAGGCCTTTAAACTACTTAGTGGGTTGTACCAACGATTTTCAACTTTGACTTAAGTTTTCTCTAAAAAATGGTTTTGTTACTTAGACCCCTTGACTTCTGGGGTCCTCATATATTAGTAATGATTTTTCCCCTGTGCTACCGCAACGCATGGCTCAATCTAGTCTCTTCATTTGCCCATGCACCGACATTTTCTGTTTTGAGCATAATAAGGCTGGGTCTCTCCGTGTATCCCCCGCTCTACCCTCCCATGTATATATCTTCCCCCCGCTAACCCCCTTAGTGCCTCGTGCACGGCGTAGGCGGGGGCGGCCAGATCAATGTGGATGAGAAGGAAGGCCGGCCGACTGCCTGAGTGAGGTTAATGGGGGTGGGATCGGTCGTATTAGACGGGTGGGGGGAATAGCTGCTCTTCAGGGCGAGTGAGTGCCTTTGTCGCTCAGACGAAGAACGCGGAGATATACGTCGCCCGTCGTGGGGCGAACGGGAGTTTAATTTGTTCAGTGCGGTTGCCGCGGTCAAAGCATGTACTGTATCCCTCATTTGTGTTCGAATTTCGTTTGTATTGCATTGAGCTAGTTTTGGCGAGTTGCCATTTCAACGAGAAATTAATGTATATGGTCTCATTTTAAAGGATGAATCTCGCCATTCCAAGGATACCAAAGAAGAACGTCAATTAGAACCAGTAAGCTGACTCAATATTTAAATTCAAACCGTTCTCAATAAACAAATAACCCTGGGAAATTGAAGAAAAATTAAATATCGCCATATCACCACCTATTACCTAAATAATTTAGCGAATTAGTGCCGTAATTGAAGTCAAAAAGCAGTAGTTCCATCCAAATGGCGCAACAGTCGGCTCCTATGGCTGGACAAATGTGACCATTAAAAATATATGCGTGGAATAATTTGCGTATACTGTACCCTAATTTTAGATTTTAACAGGCTACCCATTCTTTCATCGAAGGCTTGATTTTTTTAAAACTGAATAAATGAATATTTGATACTTATAAGTTTGACTTATACTTACTTTGATACTGATAAGTCAAGCCAGAGCCATTTTAAGGTAGTTTGAGTGAGGTATTATTTCACCTAGAAATCAATGAATTTGGTTTCATTTAAGAAAAAAATTCCATAACGAAGATTCCAAAAATATCTGCCCCTTGCCATCTGCGACTTTCCGAGATATTTTCTAAAGAATATCAGCCATTTTACATGGGAAATAATGCGGTCCAGAGGGTCCTTAGTTAAAAAGTGAGAAATTCATAGCGCCTAGATTTAGTCAAAAATATTGCAATATGTAATTTGTACGTTTTATCGACAATTTAAAAAAAATAAATCATTTTGTATTCGCAGTATCGTTTTCAGAATCCCGAAAGAAAACCTTCCGAGGCTGTCTTAACATTTCCCTTCACACATCTCTGCGGCGTCTCATGCAGTAGTATGCTGAGTTAAAGGTCATTTCATTTAGCCATTCGAGGGGAATGTAGCTGTATTTCCGATATAATGGTGTGTAAATTTTTATACCGGTTTTCTTTGCCGTTAAAGAATCCGTTCCCACTGACCGCTCACCAATTGCGGGTAATTTTCAAAAATGCAATTTTATTGAAAAATGTATAGGTATTATATGTACCTATATAATGTTTGTATAAATACGCAATTCGTTTTTAATTTAGTGGAAATATTGTATCCTTCATGTTTTTTTTCGCAGTTTCTCGCACACTTCTCAATTTTTCAGAGCGACACACAGAATATTATCACGACTCCTCCCTACATCTCTTGGTTTGACTGATGAGATAAAATAATAGAGATACACAGCCCAACAGATTGGTACAAAAACTCATTCTTTCCGCGCACAATAAGCGACCACAATAAAAATTGGGCTCCACTAAATACACTCCTAAAATACATGTCTCCATCTCATCTCCCAAAAACTTACCACTTTGCACAGGCTGGTGACCTAACACCCCCTGCCTCACGCCCATGCGGCGGCTCGAAGGGTATTATGTAGATGTAGATGTAGAAATATCAGACTGATAACTGACGTAATTAACTGACATTCTGATATGCATAACTCTACCAACGTGATACTGGGTTTAGTAACTTTCTATGACTTGAGAGAATCTAGGAATCTTTGAGAGAAGTTATTCTTGCAGATAATCCACGCAACGTTTTAATGCACTGACCGGTGTCGATGCTTAACACATTTTCATCAGAGTTTATAATCTTTGGTTACAAAAATATATTATATGCCACCATTTCATCTCCCAAAAACTTACCCAGGCTGGTGAACTAACACCCCCTGCCATACGCTCATGCGGTGGTTCGCAGGGTATTATGTATATGTAGATCTTTTTCGTATATATTCGCGTTTGCCTTCATGGAATTCAAGTTTGACCCGCGAATAACGAGAGCGTTGAGGCTTTCTGTTGTCCATATATAGCAGAATCAGTCTTGTTGTTGGTAACCGGAATAGAGGGACGGTAACACCACATTGATAACGGCGCTTTAAACTTAACGCAGAATAAATCGGCTGGTAGAATAACTCACCTTTTGATGTATTAAATCAGGATATCACTGCTAGTACACACTTTGAATACGCCGCGAGCATTTGGGACCCTGGTGATAAAGATTTAACCAAATAAGTTGATTCAATACAAAATAAAAGCCGCACGCTTTATTAAGATGCTGTTATGAGCGAACATGTCGTGTATCACAACTTTTAGAGGAATTACGGTGGGAGTCCCTAAGGACTCAGAGGCTACACGCTAAGCTTAGATTGCTTGAGAAATTATTAACAATTCTGTCCATTCTGAAAATGCATCCTTAGCCATGGCAATTCTACGTCTTGATTCCCTACCCTTCAACCTATCTTCTTCCAAAATACTATTCAGATACTTTAACCGCCCGTCCTCTGGGGATTGCCGTTATAGGTTATACTTCTTCCTTGTGAAATTACCTTTTCAGGTTGATCAGCTCGAATAATGAAGCCCTCATTGTAACTTCTTAAGGTAGTTTGAGCGAAATATCATTTTACTTAGAAATCAATGAATTTGGTCTCATTTTAAAGAAAAATATATCACCCTTCCATTGACATGAACATTTTCCATCCCTTACCTCATTACTTTCCGAGATATTTGCCAAAAAATAACAGTTAATAATGAAAATGGTACGAGCATGCACTCTGGAGAGACGTTATATTAAAAAAATAGGCATATCCTATACTTAGATCTTGTCAAAAAATCAACAGTGTGTAGTTTGTGTGTTTTCTTAGCTATTTTTAAAAATTCATTATATTGTCACCGCAGTGAATTCTTCGAGATCACAATAAACCTTCCGTTTTGATGGAGTTTCAAACGTGCCGCGTGAAGAAATGAGTAAAACATACAATTCCTGTCATATAAAACTATTTTATTTTACCATTAATAATGCTATGTTTAATTCGTGTGTCTCACCGTTGGTGAAATTAATGCGTACGTATCGAATATGGTCTCAATTATGATTAGGGAACTATCTCTCTCACATTACTTAATGCCTTTACACTTACACGTTTCATACCCTTGCAGCTTTTATGACTTATGTCGTAGCACCCTGTGCCACACCCCCTCTTGGTTCCTCGCGCGGGAATTCGATGATGTAGAACGCCTTACCTCAATTTTTTTCTCGCCAACATTGTGCTGTCTACCGCACCGGCAGTAAATCCAAGACGAGGACGTGTTTATGACGGCTGCTGATCTCTGGTGGCTGAGGATTCTCGCTGACGTCACCACAGCCGCCGGATACCCCTTTCCCTCCCTCCCCTTCCTCCCACGCCCTGGTACAGCACCCTCGGACCATTTGGGCGACAACGCGGATGGAAGCCGTTAGTGACGTCATTGGGCGCGTGCTGACGACACGTGGAATGCGAACTCTCCTTTAAGTTATTTTCGCCGATCGATTTTCGCTTTTGCGTTTCGGTGAGATTCTCCTCTGATAGATATCCAGCGTTGTAATGCGTTTTCTTAATGAAGTGTTTGCAAAATTACTATCTCTGCTGCAATGATAATAGTTAATTTGGTAGATATGATTCAAAGGATATCTGGGAGCTGTGGTTGCGGCCGAGACTTAGTCGATTTCCATTGCAAAAGTGAAATAAACGTTAATTAAAAACTTTGCAGTTTCACGGATTATGTTTTTGTTTCTCAAAAATTTTTGCAATTCTATCATCTTCAGGAGACAGCTAGTTGTCTCTTGGAGATGGTTATTTGTTTTTGGAAAACGCTGCGGTGCGGCGAAAGTGGTGTGAACATAATAATAATGGATTGCTATTGGATCGCAAAGTTCCTATTTGAAGATTAGAAAGAGTCAAATTTTATCTGCAGGTAGTCTGCGGAAATATTTATGTTAAAACAAGTCGAAGGGGTAACACATTGAGATGGAAAGTGGTGTGATGCGGTTTGACGGAGATATAGAAAGGAAAGGTTGGAGAATGGGTTGCATGTAGAAAAAGAGAATGAAATTCATATAATGAATGACAATAGAATATTTACTTTATGCTGAGATATTCTTTCAGTCGTTAAATATGAGTGTTAATGACTAGGAATGATGAAATTTGAACGGCATGGAATGGAGTGAAGGCCGACGATGGAGTTTGTTTCAATTTTTTGTGTTTGTTTCTATTTTTTGTATTTGTTTCTACGTTTTGTGATTAGAATCCCTTCCTAACGACTAGTATTCATTGAGGTTATTCAACCCTGTATTGACTAGAGTATCATGTAATTCTTGCTCTAGCTACGTGAAGAAAAATGTGTTCTATGCGTAATATGAACCACAAAAAGTCAGCGATATTTTTTCTTAGATTGTTCTTGAAGGTATATGCTGCTAAATTAGAGAGCGTTTGGATCAAAGGAAAATATAATAGCTCATATATAGATGCCATGAGTTTACTTTAGTGCTGATCTTACGGGCATGGTGGTGAGTAGGGACACTGAAAATCGTGATCGACAGGAGTGTGTTTGGTAAGCGGTGGAGGGGAAGAAAGATAATAGGCATTATAGATAGGATAACGGGAGATAGGAGGCATGCCGAGACGAATTATAACCAATTATTCAGTTGAGAAAGGATACATCAGCTGGAAAAGATTAGTGCGAGTGTTCTTGCGTCCATATAGTCGTACTTGTGAAATATTTTGTGCTTTCCCGAAGAATAGTCGATGTAAATTCTTTTGTAGCTTCCGACCGGCTCTGGCTTTCTATCCATGCCGACGTTCCAATGTAAGAGATTTTTATCATATTCAGGACTGTGAACACAAGGATCGAAATTTTCTGAGTATTTATCAATATTTAAAGGGACGAGAGAGTTAATCCTAATGAGTCTTAGAATCTCAATCCCTAATATGCGGGAAATAGACTTAGGGCTCCACCATTGGCAAATGATCCAAGGGCGGCGCAAATAGACCTGACAACGTTGACCCCGCCCGGAATTAACAGCCTTGAAGACGATGGAAAACTCTTTTAACGACACATTCGCAAAAATGGAGAATATAGCCTTGAAGGAAGCTAAACAATAGTTTAAAGAAACCTACGTTTCCATCTACATAATACCATGTAGATGGTATTATGTAGATGGAAAGGTGTTTGGTTGGGGCTGACGTATCTCCAGCGTGCAATACTGTGTATAAATGAACAATTGTACCAACATTCACCGCACTTTAGGTATGCTACAAATGCTACAGAAACGGTTAGTCTGTAATGCTTTTACGTAAACGTGATACAAGATTCATGTAAAGAACATGCAAAACATGGTGTTAGAAATACTCGACAGATTTAGAAATATGCACTAGGGGGCATATGAATCAATCAGCTACACTACCTGTCAACTAACTTACTTCAAAGCCTTATGGCCAGTTACAGAACGACACGAATGTATTCTATAAAGTTATGGCCCCCATAAGTGATGACAACCATCCAATAAATGTTGCAGAAACATTCGAAAAATTTATTGGTTTCATAACTTATGGCACACACGGGTGTGGAGAAGAATGAAGGTCAGGTGGTCGGAAAGGAAGACTAACGAGGAAGTACTTGAGAGGGTGGGCGAGGATAGGAAACTTCTGAATGAAATCCGGGTTATGCCGGGTAGATGTCTGAAGGATGTAATGGAAAATTATGGGTTACTGAAGACTGTGAGGGAAAGACGTTGAGAAAGCGGGGAAGGGGAAGAAAGAGAATAGGTTTCTTGGATGGGATGAAGAAGGGTATATCATATACAGAGGCGAATAAAGATATACTAGAGGGAGATAGGCCCCTGAATGTGTAAAATACCGAAAGGAGATTCTCTGACATTCAACAAAACCTACCTTTACCGGTAGAATACATAAAAAAAACTTATGGCATGGAATTATGAGTTCCATAAGTAAACACGATGGCGGATGAGAAATAAAACGCTTGGAGACATAATTACTAGATAAAAGAGATGTTTTGAGACAGATGACCGGTTTGTTTACTCTTACTGACTGATCATTATGTGCATTGGCAAATATTTATTGGCTGATAAATTTTGTTCGGTGGAGAAAGATTGAATCAAACATTCAAAGCTGTTAATGGTCAATAAGTTGTGTAACTAGTAGATGTGTTCCTGCTACTCGAATATTTGTGTGAGATCTATATCTTCGAGGATCTTATGACTATTGATTCCATGACTAAATGTTCTTGCAACCGGCCGTTAATGCATCCATTATAGTCTCTTTATCACCCACGGGAAAAAACGGTGTTTGAAACCTGTCTGTTCTGAAGTCCATTTCCCTAATTTTATTCTCATGATCTGATCTATCCTTATAATGCGAATGGTTCAGGAAAGAGGTGGCGGGGAAAACGTAAAAAAAGGAGATGATAGTGGATGGCGACGAGGGAGGAATTGGCGCGGAAAGGGAATAGGGGCGAATCTCCGAATTGAACCGGGAATATCGGAATATGGGAGGGATGGAGTGACGGAAACATTAGAGCGAGAGATGGGGAGTCGGGGGTGTTCCTTCGGAAAGGGCGAAGGGCAACCGTGCGCGAGTTTGGATTTGACGGCGAGCGAGGGAAAGCTGGAAGAAATACGAGGGGAAAAAATTGGGTCGATCCGACGTATCCACCACGGGGTCGCGGCATTTTTTTCCCCTCATTCCTGGTGTCCTTATTGGAGAGGTCATAGTGAGGTAGATGTGACGAGTATTGGCAGTCAATATTTGCATAGGTTTGGACAGTGATGACTTTTTCTCGGAGGACCTACATTGGCTGAGAATGGAGTATTAAAATAGATTAAGCAAAATATTGCCATATGCAAGATGCCACTGTGAGAGAATCTATCAGAAATTCAACATATTAATTGTTTAAAAACATCGCAATGGATATATAGTTTATACTTCTCTTGGTTTATCGCTATCTTAATTGCTTCCTCAGGCATGTATGATTTCATTTTATCAAGTCAGTGACCTTCACATTTTTTTATCCCACAATTACGGCATTTACCTATTGTATTCTCTTTAGTACATATTGACGTTTGTCTTTGTATACTACTGATGACAGAGGTGGTGTCTGCGGAAAACTCTCCTTGCAGTGTATATTTTTTGTTTTCATTTTAGCCATCTATGGGCTGCGTTTTCAAAGATTTTTTTCATTTCATCAATTACTTATCGCTTTTCATTAGTCAATATTCCATCATTCTCTGGTTCGTTCTTGCTCGTTCCTCTTCCGAGAATATCCTTTTGATTCTTCTTGGTTTTTCTTCGGACAGATCTTCCACCTCTGCAGTCTTCTTTCTGAATGCTACTGTACTTCCCGTATCTTCTTCGTTGTTCCTTCATTTTCGTAGATCTTCATGAACTTCCTTCACCCATGGGACTTGAGCCATTTTCTTCTCTTGGAAGACGAGGATCTTGTTTGTAATTCTTGAAATTTGTTTTATAATGAGTGAACTTTTTCTCGATTTGCCGTGCGATTCGTCTTATATACTTATTCCAATTCGAAACTGGGCGACCAGGTCTTCATTAAAATTATGGAATGCACGCGTTATTTTATGTACTACCGTAACACACATACAGGTTATTACAACTACATTGAATGAGGATTGTAATGGTTTTACGTCCAATATTGACTCTAGTCCGTGCTTAGATCTTCGACCTTCTTCTTCTTCTTCTTCCACAGCTCTACAGCCCGGTGTTGGCCTTGGCTTTCTCAGTTATGTGCCTGCATTCAGCTCTTCTTTTCGCTTTTTCTCTCCATCCTCTAATCCCCATTGTCTTCAGATCCTCTTCAACATCGTGTAGCCATCTTCTGCGAGGTCTTCCTCTCCCTTCCATCTTGCTATTAATTAACAATTTTGGCATTCTGTACTCTTCCATCCTTTCAACATGGCCAACCATGACAGTCGCAATGACTTGGAGAACCCAACTATATTCTTCTCATTCAAGATTTCATTTATTTCTCAGATCATTCTTGTTCTCCGCGTTTCTCCTTCTTTATCTGGGCCATAGATTCTCCTTATTATTTGCCTTTCAAATCTCCTATCCTAACAAGAATAAGAAACACAAAAGTGTTTCTTCATCTTGTTAGGATAGGACCCATGTCTCGGCTCCATATATTGTAAAGGGTCAGTTAATTTAGTATATAATAACTATGTTGTATTTTCAATCCCCTTTTGTAGTACAGTTGCCTTATTTTTGTAAGTTCTTAAGCCAGCACAGTGGTAATATTTCTTTTTTTACGCACCTATTTTGTTTGTATATTTTTCATATTTTGTTAATCATGGTTTGATGTGTTCTTTTCCGTATTAATGATTTCGAAATTAGCCTAAACACAGACTCAATGCCTTATAGGCTATGTTACTTCCTTAATACAGAAACAAAAAAATATTTGTAATGAAACATGTTAGGAAGAATAAACATTATTATTATATGTAAATACTGGTCTTATCAATTTTTTATAAAATTTCAATTTTGTTTTCCTGGACGGAGGAGTTGATTTGAGGAGGGGTAAATTTTCGGGATAAGCCTTGATACCTTGCATTACCCCTTGATTAATCTCTCAGAAATATTATTTTCATTTTTTACTATTACTATTACTTACGGTCTTCGACCTGCATTCTATTTTGTTCGTGCCCAGGAGGGGGCGTGGTCCTGTCTAGAGATTGCGGAGAGGGATTTTGCCGGCGCCGGAGTGCGGCTAGGTTTGAAATTAGGTGGAAATTGGAGATGAAGGGGAATAGGTTAGGGAAGGGGTACCCTGGAGCAATATCGTCTTTCTCAAACTTTCCATTTCCCGTCCCCTTCGCTCCCCCGGCCCTTTCTTCCGATTCCTTTGTAGTGCCGCGGTCAAACCCTCACTCCAACATGTCCCACCTCCCCGTGTCCCCCTAGTCTATCTTACACACACCCCTACCAGGTGGCGCTGCACTCCCTCCTCCTGCCAGAATCCCCTACGGACATCGCTCAATGCCCATTTGTCGCCCGTCACTCCCCGATGTGTGCTCTTCGATCTTGCTCTGCCTCGGTGATGTATTCCTTTCCTTTATAGTGGACTGTTGTATAAGTACGCTCCGTACCCCGGCTGTGCTTTTACCTATTTTTTATCGTTATTTTAAACGATGGTTGGGACAGCTTCGGTTAGAAAGAGAGGTGCGACCTGTTTCCTCGATTTTTTTATTTTTTAAATTTAGACATTCCTGTCCTTACCGAGTCGACGGCTGACAAAACAGTTAAGCGTGATGGAATAACTGAACAACTGCGTTCGATTAAAAGTAGCAAGTCTCCAGGCCCAGGAGAAATACCTGCACGCCTGCTCAAGGAGTTAGCGCCACAGAATGCAACATTCATAGAAAATATCTTTAAGATATCAATTTCAGAATTTAAGGGGCCCCAAGACTGCAAAATAGCCAACGTCACTCCGTTATCAAATCGAAAGAAGAGCGAATGAATCCTTGCAAGTGAATCTAAATAACAATGCTTCTCAATGACATCACCTTCTCCGACCCATTCCCCCTATTACGCACACACTACCCCCGCCTTCCGCTTACCCCTCTCTCCTAAAAAGTCTGGACTATATATACTGGCTGTATAGAGATTATTTGTACATGAAGATGGCTTACCAGCCGAAACCGGTAGTTTGTCAATAAAAAGTCTGTGGAAGTCACAAAGTGTGTCTGTTGTTATTAGTCACTCCGATATTTAAAAAAGGAAATAAAAGTGACCCAGGAAATTACTGGCCTCATTCGCTAACACCACTTTTATGCAAGACCTTCGAACACGTTGTCGTTGGTAATATTATGACATTCCTGAATAATCGTAACTTCTTACATAGCAGTCAGCATGGCTTCCGTAAGGGCAGGTCTTGCGGAACACAGCTTGCGCTCTTCCTTCACGATATCCTAAAATCAGGTGAATCGAAAAACCAAGTCGACGCGATATGCCTTGATTTCAAGAAGGCATTCGACTAGGTTCTCCCCAAAAACTCGTATATAAATTGCGATCATGCGGAGTTAATAGAAAAGTATTGCATTGGATTAGTGAATTCCTCAGTGATCGAAAACAAAAAGTAGTTATTGATGGTTTTAGCTCTGATATGGTCGAAGTCACATCTAGTGTTCCTCAAGGTAGTGTGATCGGCCCTCTTTCATTCATTATTTATATTAATAACCTAAGTTCTAGAGTTAGCAGTAAATTAAGATTATTTGCAGACAATACAGTTATCTACCGTGAAATAAGCGAAGACGCGGACGTTCAAGCTCTGTCATCGGACCTTAACAACGTTCATTTGTGGTTCCAGGGGTGGAGATTAGAATTAAATATTAGTAAATGCACCACAGTTCACTTCTTCGAAAGTCATCACACAAATGCCATACCTACACTGTGGGTGGAGTAAACATAAAATCTGCAAATTCAGTAAAATATCTTGGAATTACCTTAACTTCAGATATATCGTGGGGAACACACATACAGAGCATATGCTGCACAACATTAAAGAAACTAGGCTTTGTTAAGCGTATAATAGGAAGGTCCTCGGATGAAAGAGTCAAGGAGAGATGCTACTTCGCTCTGGTTATGCCACACGTCGAATACGCCACGAGCTTTTGAGACCCTGGTCAAGAAGATTTATTCAACCAAAATAAATAAAATACAAAGCTAAGTTGCACGCTTCGTTAAAATGTTACGAGCGAACATATAGTATTTCACAACTTTTATAGGAATTAATGTCGGAGCCCCTAGAGACTCGGAGGCTTCACGATAGGATTAAACTGCTTGAGAAATTTAGAACTGGTGTGTTTCAGAGCGACAGAGAGAATATATTCATGAAGCCGCACTATATCTCTAGGTTTTTCAAATGCGATAAAATAAGAGATATACACTTCCGAACAGATAGGTACAAAAACTCGTTCTTTCCGCGCACAATAACCGATCACAGTGAAAACTGAGCTCCACTAAATACACTGCTATAATTCATGTCACCATTTCACCTCCCAAATCCATATCTCTTACATCTTTACACGGCTGGTGCCTCCTCCTGCCACACGCTCATGCAGCGGCTCTCAGGCTAGTATGTTGATGTATATATTGTGCGATGAATGCTAATTGCCATTTCCCATTCTCTGCAACCAAGTGATGAAAAGAGGTATTGATGCATAAAAAATAGTAATAAAAATTGTTGCAAATGAAAGACGTATTGGATGTGGTGCTTTTTTGACGTATCGTATGAGTGATTTCTTTTTGAGTTTCCAATCGGGTCCGAAGAATTAGTACCAATGTTTCTATCGATAACTCGGCCATCATTTTTAACATGATTAAGGGTAGCTTCGATTTTCCTGCGCTACTATCCTCAAAGTTCGATTCAGCTAATGACTGACGAAGGAAAGGAAACTTCAGGGTGAACTCAGGAGTAGGCAGTGTGTGTGGCTGGAGGGAGTTGAACCCGACATTGTACATCCTTATATGTTCCTTTATTTCTTCAATTTCTCATGTTAATTTTTGTGGAAAAACTCCTGGTATCTTCATTAAAAGAGGATCCACGAAAAGAAATTTTAAACATCTTAGAATTTCATTATTTTCGCGTTATTCTAACTTAATACGCCATGCAAAGCGCTCACGTTACAGCCTCTGTAACCGCTTTTTTCTACTATCTTTTCTTCAGTGTCGCATTACTTATTTTACGCTAAATAGGAAAGCATATCTAGTATGCGGAAGGGGGAAGTTGAACGTAGAAATCAGCCCGAGAGCAGTGAAATTAGAGAAAGTGGATTCCTTCACCTGTCTCGGAAGTACAATCGCGTAGGATGAAAGAAGTACAACAGACATCAAGCGGAGACTTGCCCAAGTTATGAAGGCGTTTATTGGAAACATACGACTGCCGTGCTCAAGAAAGATAGTACTACAAACCAGGAAACAGTTTGTGAAAACATTCGTGTGGAGCGTGGCACTCTTATGGATCGAAAGCATGAACCATTGGAAAAGCTGTCCAGAACAGACTAGAATCCATTAAAACCTGGTGCTGGAGGATGATGTTGAAGAAAAAATGGACGTACAAAATAAGAAAAGATGAAGTATACGGAAGTATAGAAGAGGAAAGAACCATGTGGAACGCCATAGAGAAAAGAAGAACAAGATGGATTGGACACACTCTGAGACACAAGGGATTTATGAAGAACATAATTGAAGGCAAAATGGAGGGAAAAGTCCCCAGAGGAATACCCAGGAATAATTTCATGGACCAAATAAAGAGGAAAGTGCATAGGAAGAGATACCAGGAGGTAAGGGAAGTAGCATTAGGTAGGGAAGGGAGGATGGCTGCAGCCAACCAATCTTAGGATTCAACGACCAATGACTGAATGAATCTATTTACCTACGGTCAATTGCAGGACGTTGTTACATTTTTTATATTTCGCCATCTTAATTGTCATCTCCCCGCTGAAATGATTATTCAGGTATAGTAATGTCGACGGGATGGCCATTTTTATTCATGTAAATGTCAGTCCGGTCCCATTTATCTCCAACCCTCTAGTTTCCCTTGCACATAATCGATGTGTTGTCCTTGATGAGCGTGGAAGTCTCATTGCGTCATTCGCCTCATTTCAGATTTGTATCGGCTGTAATCCGTGTATATCTCACCCCTCAAATCGGCCCCTTCCTTTTATTCCTCACCTCTTCAAATGAGACCCACTCCAAATTGTCCCTCCCCCGCCTCACTTTTCCTTTATTTCCTCGTTTCTCGTCAAATGGGGGAAAAAATAATTTTTTCCCCCTCCTGTACGTGACGATTGTTATTTTTATGATATGCGTTCGCACGATTCTCGAGAGTCCTTACAGCTTTCTCCTTCCTTTTCAAGTTTTCCATCGCCTCCCGTTTCCCAGCGTGCCTCACTCCCTCCGTCCGCCAATCGCGCCCGTTCCATCTCTCCCTCATTCCGGATCGTCCTCTTCCTCCTCCGCCTCCTCATCCTCCGACTACTGCCGCCCATTGGGGCGTTTCAAGCCATTAAGTGCCTCCGTTTATGCCTTTCCCGGACCCCCCCTGCCACTCTCTCCTCTCACTACCATCTGCCCCTATTTCTCTCATCTTCCTCCCTCACTCACACTCTCGAGGGAAAACATCTTCCTCATTTAAAGGCGATGTCTCTCCGGGACTCTTCCCACCCCTCAACGCCTTGCACCCTTGGCGCGTACCCTTAGCAAATCTTCGTTTCCCCGCTTAAAAGTTGAAAAAAATCGCGGAATGTTAGGCGTACAAATATAAGCACCGTTTCCTTTTTCAACCGGGATTTTTCTCTTATCGCTATCTCTTTTTTTCTGAGCGATATTTTCATTCGTATCAGTACGGATTTGATGTAGACGCAACACAAAACAAGGCCTTTTTGGACCATTTAGGTTTACATCGGCACGGTTGCTTGTTTGTACACATTTTACCGTCCTGCTTTAACCACTCGGAGATTATAAGGTGGAGCAGTGAGGCTGTTTGTTTGTACAGTTGATGCATTTCATATTGTTATCGGCTGGTTTTGGTCGTTTTCAATTAAAGCTATCCTCCAGGTTTTTACATGTGCTAGGCCCTTGACAGGAATTGGCTGCAGGCATTGAGATGTGAGTGTGGAGAAGGATGGAGGTGAGGTGGACGGAAATGATAGGCAGGGTAGGTGTTTGGAGGATGTAATAATGGGCGATGGGTTGCTCAAGAATGTGATATGGGGAAGGATATTGGGCCAGCGGGGAAGAGGAAGAAAAAGGATCGGTTTCATGGACAGGATGAAGAAGAGTAGTTCGTATGTGGAGGCTAAATACTTGAGGTAGCTTGGCCCCTGAAAGTGTGGAAAACCGGGAGGAGATTCTCTGTCATTCATCAAAACCTACCTTAACCGGTAGAATACTTTAATAACAATCGAATATAGTTTCCATTATGACTAGGGAACTATCTCGCTCAAACTACCTTAAGGGGGCTGTATACCACGGCCGAAAAAGTTCCGCAGACGTCCACCCGATTTTATTTTAATTTTCTGTTTTACAATTAATAGTGAATCTGTTTGCGCAGGCCCCTGAAAGTGTAGAAAACTGGGAGGAGATTCTCTGGCATTCAACAAGACCTAGCTTCACCGGCAGAATACATTCACCATCCTGAGGCACTGTCTTCCTATATTTCTTTTCCCATCTGAGTATTTTTTCAATCCATGTTTAACCCGTCCATGAAACCTATTCTCGTTCTTTCCCTTCCCCGTTTGCTCAACATTCTTTCCTTTGTCAAGGCGTTGAGCAAGCCATCGCCCCTTCAATAACCTACCTTGCCTCTTTTTAATCTATTCCAGAAGTCTCTCTTCATCACCCACCATACCAAGCGCTTCCTCGTTTATCTTTCATTCCGTCTATCCTAACTTCCATGCATGCATGGACCGCAGGAATTGATGTCGGACGTATTGTATGATGATGATAGAAATACAGTCAGTAGTAAGTGCTATATGTAGAAATAAAAAGCATATTTTTCCCCAACATCTAGTATTCTTCATTTTAACAATGCATTTCCACAATGTTTCGCCAGAAACTGTTGACTTAATATTTTTCTCCATTGAAAATTGCCATAATTGACTTTGTTTAAAAGTATTCTACCGAATAAGATAGGTTTTTTCGAATTTCAGAATCTCCTCCCGGTTTTCTACACTTTCAGGGGCCTAACTACCTCTATTATTTCCTTTTTATCCTCGGGATACGATCTACCCTTCTTCATCCTGTCCGTGAAACCAATTCTCATTCTTCCTTTACCTGCTTGCCCAACTTCCTTCCCTCTATCACATTCTTGAGCAATCCCGCGTCCCTTAATACATCCTCCAGCCACCTACTCTGCCGATCTGGAATTTCATTCATAAATTTCCTTTCCTCGCACTCCATCTCAAGAACTTCCTCGTTAGTCTTCCTCTCCGTCCATCTCACCTTCTCCATCCTTCTCCACACCCAAATCTCAAATGCCTGCAGCCTATTCTCGTCCTCCTTTCTCAGGGTCCACGTATCTGCACCATACAAAGCTAAGCTTCATATCAAGCTCTTTACATCCTTACCCAAGATCCGTGACATCAACTCCCTTCTATTACCAAATGCCTCCTTAGCTGGCGCTATTCCCTTCCGTTTATCTTTTCTACTATGTCAATTTTCTTCTAGCGTACTACCTAAGTTATTGAAATGATCTTCGTTATATTGATAAGAAACTGGGTAGCACTGGTCATCACTCGATTTTGGACGGTATGTCTTCTTTTTGTAGTCACATCCTCATTCGTCTTTCCCAAGGTTCTTATACCCAGGTCAAGACACGATCTCATAATGCACTCTGATTTCTTCATTTTGGATCGGGCTCGATGTTCCGTAGCACTGCTACTCTTCGTTGAGTATCCAAAAGTGTTTGGCCTTGATCAGTGCTACAAAATCTCTTTTAAACATGAAATTGAATTTGATCTTGAAATTATAAAAGGACTAGGTAAGCTCTAAGAGGTATATTTCTTTGTTCATTAAATATTAAACATTTTTCATTACGTAACAGGAACTACCTCTCATCTCGTATTTTAGGATAACCTTCCTCAGCGTATTTTGGCGCACAGTAATTATTTATGCATGCCAATTAATAACTAATATGGTGCGTAATTATATTTTAGCCGCAGTGGTTGGCAAAATAAGAACTTAAGGGATAAATTTTACTCAAAATCTTACCAGGCAAGAAGGGGGACACCGTCCTTTAGTGCTAAAGGTAATTTACGAATTTTGAGCTAGTTTCCTCCCGATATATGAAGCGAAAATGGATACATACAAATACTAATTGTTGTTGTGTACAAATGAAACCATCGGAGGGAATATATACCGGGTATTGCAAAAAAACACCGACAACGGAGGTGAGGTAGTACATTGAAATATGTTGATCATTTTTTAATAAGGTACCAATGTCCGGAAATTATGCGTTTTCACACTATGAGTAGCCTTAGAGTTCCGTTTGAATACTTAAGAATACTGCCACAGTCACATCACGTTCTCAAAATATCCACCTTCCGTCTCATTGCAGAGCGTACATCGGCGGTATAATGATAGGCGCACACGTTCAAAAAAGCCTGACCTCTTTTGAATTATTTCTGCAGAAGCGCGGATTCGGGCTATAATATCCATAAGTGACTCTACTGGGGTCTGATAAAAAAACTGCTTCATTTCGCCCCACAAAAAGTAGTCGAGTGGGTTATGATCAGGTGATCTCGGAGGCCATGGGACTGGTCCCCCTCTGCCAATCCATCGACACGTCATTCTTTCACGTATCACGTGTACCGCACCTGTGAGGTGGTGTCAAGTAATGAGTCTTCAAATCCTTTGAACTAACACTGATCTTGAGACATAATTAACTAGTCATAGTGTGAAAACGCATCATTTCCGGACATTGGATCCTAGTTAAAAAATGATCAACGTATTTCAATGTACTACCTCTCCTCCGTTGTCGGTGTTTTTTTGCAACACCCTGTATATATCCTTTTCCCCCAAAAAATGGGCAACAACAAACTTGGATATAACTTGGGTATAAGGACCTTGGTCTTCCTCTCTTGGCTGAGGCGGCCCCTGGTGTTTCCTCGCCTCATGCCCCTCGTTCTACTACCTCTCCTCCCCGCCCACCCACCTCCTCCCACGCTTTCCCCTCCTCCTCAGCCTACTTCCCTTCCCCGCTCACGCGAAAGGCAAGGGTGTGGCCACTCGCCCCGCTTAACGAATCGTCGTGGTGGCTTTAACGTCCTTCCCCACCCTACGTTTCACCCTCTCATCCGCCCTCCCCGCGCCCTCACGCCGCCTTAAATCATCCCCTTTCCCCCCACGTCCCACCCTCTCCTAAACCTCCCCCTTTTCAACCCTCCCCCCCCCGCTACCTTCCGCTTCTTCTCATTCATCGTCCACTTTTCTAATCCACTTCCTAGGGCCCCATTTCCACCCCCATCCGTCTAAATTTATCTTTATCTACATACTCCCCTGCCAGCCGTCTCAAGGGCGTGTGGCGGTGGGTTTTATTTCCACCCAGCGTGCATGCGTGCGTAAAGGGTAATGGAATCCTCGCACTTATCTTACTGACGGTGTATTATTCTTATTTTATCACTTTTTGCTGCTCTCCAGATATTAAACTAGCCCTCTTTGGACGGAATTACGAAACATCAGCATGAAAAAAATACTGCTACTATGTTTTTTTTAAAAGTGCTATTTAAGCAATTTTTAAAAAATGCAATTTATTTCGTAATAAATTTTATTTTAAAATGTGACGTATATGCGTTGTATATATTTTATTTAAAATAATACTTTACGTAATAATATTTACGCAAGGTATAATTCAATATTACCTTCATAGCGTACCTTTTTTAACATTTCTAATTTTTTCTTCGTATGACAGTTGAAACTATTTATTCCAGAGCTCTACCAGGCACGCCATTGTCTGTGAATAGCGTCACACACTTGTCTATTTAAATTGTTCGAAAAACCACCGAAAGAGGCGCAACTTTCCACACAATCCGAAGCGTTACAATTCTGTCTAGCGCAGCAACTAATAGGGAAAGCCTATTAGAAAGCAGATATTTAAATGATTTTGTATCGTATTAAATTTGAATCGCTCGTCCATAGAGGGTTAAGACAATGCAATATACACCAAGTGTTAGCTCGTGACTCCAACGCTGTTAATTTGCTCAGTAAAATATGCGTGGCGCGAAAAAAAAACCAATGATTCTCTCGATGTGCTCACTCATGTTCTTTCATTAGCTCTGTCGCTCTTTTCATTCGATCGCAGCTGTCCCTCGGCTGTCGTTGGCAAGTGTTTCAGTTTTTATAATAAAAAAATCACTCTATTCTGAGTCTTAAAGGCTTATTTAGAAATTGGGGTGATGCCTAGCGTGAGTGGAGTAACGTCTCAATTTCACGTCTTCGTTCAAAGTCCTTCCAATTGATATCGCTACGCATACAGTATTAGAGATATTTACCTACCTATAAGTTCATTCGTGTTGAGAGTCGCACTCTATGAATCGGAAGCATGGACCATTTAGAAATTGACCAGAACACACTAGAAGCCTTTGAAACCTGGTCCTGGAGGAAGATGCTGAAGAAAAAATGGACGGAAAAAATAAGGAATGATTAAGTTTACAGAAGAGTAGAATAGGAGAGGACCATATGGAACACCAAGGAAAAAGAAGAGCAAGATGTATTGGACACATCCTGAGACACAATGGGTTTGTGAAGACCATAATTGAAGGCAAAATAGAGGGAATAGTCCCCAGAGGAAGACCCAGGAGTAATTATGGACCAAATAAAGAGGAAAGTACATAGGAAGAGATCCCAGTAGGTAAGGGAGCTAGTATTAGATAGGAAGGGTGGAGGGCTGCAGGCAACCAATCTTAGGATTGAACGACCTATGAATGAGCCACCTATCACGGTCTTTTTTCGTTTTTGGGAGTGCCAATAGAGCGTAGTTCTTGGTGTTTGGCTCTGTGAACTGGCTCTGTCATGATAGTTTCTACCAAACGATCACAAACCTTTACGCTTCATTCTTTTGTGTCTAATTCATGGTTTTCTTTATGTGCTCTCTCTTGTTCTCAAGACTTAAATATCTTCTTTTGTGGTATTCTGCCACATTCACCCATAACTCTCTTCGTCTATCCATTCCTATCCCATAATTAAAGGCCATGTGCTTTGGCCATTTAAGGCATTTCCTTCACTCCTGTGGAGTTTTTTCAGGTTAATCGTATTGAGATGCATAATCGAAGCAAATAACCTCTATCCTTTAGGTTTTCAGGGCCTATTTGAACTCTAGGGTGTTCTCTTTTTGACAATTTTCGATATACCCGACCGATCGTCTTGATCTGCGTCATCATTGCCTTCTGCTGTGACTGTTGACTTTCAACAGTGGGGTCAGTTCGGGTAGCATGTAAAACTTCCGCAGAGTCCGAAGAGTCCGCAGCAATATGTAGGAATTTTCAGCAATATTTTCCAACCCTTGTGCTCGAACCTGTAACCATGTAACCATCGAACAGGAGTTTCACACGCTACCACTGGACCATTCCAGCCCCATATATGACTGAAATACTTCATCATTTAATTATCTTACCTATTTATTTAAGGCTTTTCTTTATATCATTGCTCTCATGCAGTTTGCTAAAAACGCTTTCAAAACCAAATAATTCTTTCAGGTCTGTAATAATCACTGCGGTGAGTTATTATTTAATTTAAAAATGTTTTCGAAATAGTTCCATGAATTGCTTAAGCAGTACCCTGAGTCGCGATTAACAGTGTTACTGCATATCCTTATTTCAATGGCCTCCTTAACTATGTGGTCCCAGTAACCGTGGGAGCGAGCAATCAACTTGGTATCATCAAAATTAGTGGCATGGTCCGTGGCGATATTGTTCTCGGCGATGGCAGATTTTTCAGGTTGGCCCAGTCGCAAATGGCGCTCTTGTACGTATTGGCAGATATTTCAAAGAGTAATTATGTAAGTAGCATGTAATTTGTAATCTTGGGAAATATGCTATCTTTTTATTGTGATTGAGACCAGATTCATGGAATTGATTGAGAAGCGATATCTCGATCTTACTGGCTAAACTGGTAGATCGCGGTCAATACATATTGGAAATATGGTCTCCATAATGTTCTACGCCTATACGTACCCTTGTCGGCAGCGGGAGCGGGGTGAATTCAGCCGTTCCTTCGCCTCCTCTTGTAGAAGCGTTGTCGGCCCCGCCTACTAATCCCACTTATCCTTCTTCTAACTTTTTCTCATCCCCTCCCGAGGCGCCCGTGTCTCCCGGCCCTCCCACAACCTAATCCCTCCAGCCGCACATTTTTCATCCGTTTTGCCCTTACACCCTTTGCGTCATTCCTCCCGGAGAGGTCTTAGAACCGTTTTAGTAACTCGCTTCCCAGGGTTCCGTTTCTCATGCCATCATAAATTTCATTTTGATTTTGTCCCCGAAAAAGAGAAACTTTTTTCACGCTGAAGATAATCGGTTAAATACTGTATTAGTAATATCTATAGGTTTAAGCAGTGGGACACAGACTTCAGCTGATAGAACAGTTTAATTCATTTGAGTATTCTACCGGTCGATGGCTAGATTTTTGGGCAGTTGTAATTAAAGCGTCCTAATTTCTGGCATATCGTTCCGTTTTCCTCCCCCATAGCAATCCGCCATTTAAAAAATTGTAGTGGTGAAGGTAGGTTCTGTCAAATGTCAGAGAATCTCTTCCCAGTTTTCTGCACTTTTAGGGGCCTCTCTCGCTCTAGTATATCCTTTTTCGCCTTATCATGCGATCTATTCCTTCCTTATCCTGTCCATGAAACCTTTTCTCTTTCTTCCCCTTCCCGATTGCCCAATATCCTTCCCTCTATTACATTCTTGAGCATCCTATCGCCTCTTATTACTTCCTTCATATACCTAGTCTGACGATCACGAATTTCATTCAGAAGTTTCCTTCCCTCGTCCACTATATATCCATCTTACATACCTCATGTCGTCTTTCCTCTTCTATTTCCGTTTAGAATTCCTATCCTCTTCCTTACCCTTCCGTGCTTTCACAGTGTTCTCTCCTCTGTTACCATCTTTAACGCTCCCTCTATTTTCTAAATGTCCTCCATCCATCTCTTCCATCGTTTTCTAGGTGAAGTTGGGTTTCGTAGTGAAGATCTTATAGGCAGTATAGCTTTAGCAAAGGAGACGTTTACTTATGGGAGAGAATCATTGACGGGGGCCTTGCTAAATACTGCAAATGTAAGACTGGCGGAGAGTCTAATGAGGAGAGTAGCGTTGCATGGTGGAGAAATGTGTTCTCAGAGGAAGAGAATAAGATAAAGCTGAAGACATTTGGGATGTGGCTCTGGATGATAAATGTGAAGGTTCGATGGATGGAGAAGTAGATCGGAGAAGTACTTGGTATGCTGGGTGAGGTGAGGAAACTGCTGGAGAGATGAGGAGGAACAGGACGCGGTTTTAATGGGTAATTTTGGGTGAGAAGATGCTGAAGGTTATGATGGAGGGGAGTGTGTTGTGTGAGAGCTGAAGGGTAGGTTAAAGAATAAATCAATGATAATATTTTATTAGAGATGTAGCGCGGCGTCGTGATAATATTCCCTGTGTCGCTCTGAAACACACCAGTTCTGAATTTCTCAAGCAAGCTTAGCCTAGCGTGTACTTTCCGATTCTCAAGGGGCTCCCAACTTAATTCCTCTGAAAGTTGTGGAACACTATTAGTTAGCTCGTAGAAGTTTTTATTGAAACGTGCAGCATTTCTTTGTATTTTGTTAATTTTTTTAGTTAAATCTTAATGACCAGGGTCCTAAATGCTCGCGGTGTATTCGAGGTGTGGTCTAACCAGAGCGAAGTAGCTCTTCTCTTTGACTTTTTCATCCGAGGACCTTCCTATTATACGCTAAACAAAACCTAGTTTTTTTAATGCTGAGCCGCATATTTTTTGTGTGTTCCTCACGATATATTAGGGTTTAAGGTAATTCCAAGATATTTTACTGTATGTGAAGATTGTATGTGTTCTCCACCCACAGTATAGGTATAGTATTTGTGTGATGACTTTCGTAGTGGTGCATTTACTAAGATTTAATTTTAGTCTCCAATCCTGGCAACTCGAATGAACGTTGTTAAGGTCCGATGTGTGTGCCACCTGAGGATGTAACTCTGTCGCAAAACCGGTCGTGAGAATAAATCGCATGTGGAATTTAGTAAGTGTATTTTTTTTCTTTGTATCGCATTTGTGCTATACTTTTAACTTCAGGTTTAGTTGTTATGGAACATTCTTTGCCTTAATGCAGTGCTAACGTATGCTGTCATAAAATCAGGTTTACTTCATTTTCATTCACTCTACCGTATTCATCACACTACTCGTGTCTAATCTGGAGTCAGCCTGATGCTTCATTTCTATTCCTCTTCGATATCCTGCTTATCTTCCGAAGATAGCAATGCCATACGACCTGCAAGCGTGGTGCAATATGGTTGCACCTGCCTTCTTATCCGTGTCCCTTCCCCGTCGCGTATCTACCCCGTTGGGGTTCTCATTAGATACGCTCCACATCCATCTTGCTCATTTTTTTAATACTTTGATTGCTTCCCGATCGGCTTGGCAGTGGCGATTTCTTTGCGCTGCGGCAGCGATCTGCTTTATGATTCAGCGCTCGTCAGCCCTCATCCTCCAGGTCGCCCGAGGCCATCAGTCTCGACGTAGCCCCACTCGCCGAGCCTTCAACGCGAGGCGCCGTTATCCGCGTCCTATAATTTTCAAGCCCCTCCGGATCCCGACGACGCTCTCCCCCAGCTATCATTCCGGTCTCGTCGCTACCCCGTGGCGGCATCACGGCTTTCACGCGTTTTCAAGCGTCTCGCGGGAGTCGTTTGGATCGGGCGAAGCCTCGTGAATTGCATGACATATCCTCATACTCAAGTGGAAGTAACTTGGTCGTGACGAAGGTAGGATGAGCAGGGATTGTTCGGGTGTCAGATGTGGATATGTAGAGGATAGTTAACGATTATAACAAACCATGGTTAGGTGCGAGAGGAAGCTTATTAGAGAAATTAGTTGGAGGCATAAAAGATTGATGCTTTTCAGAGGAAACCCGATCCCTACTTGAGTGACTGTTAGAGGGCACTTCATGTACAGTACTCCGTATGTCGGATGAGACGTTAAGTCGTGGTCCCCTTAGCGCCTTTCGTTATGAGCAGGCTAATGCCGACGCCGGGTTTCTCTCCACCCTTCCTCCCTTACCTGTCCCCTATGGCGCAAATGACCTTAGCCGTCGGTCGCCTCCCCAGCAATCCAAGTCCAAATAAAATGAGGATGGAGAGGGTATTGAGGAAACTCCCACATATTTCCCTTCAAGCTACCTGGAAGGTGTTTGACAGGGGGTGAATTATCACCAACATGCCTTATTTCTTACAAGCTACTTTAACCGACATCCAATACACGGCCGTCGATTGAAAATTAGACTGGATCTTTTATGTGAATTTAAAACAGATTTATTTCCAGACGAAGTTTTCTATATCTTATGAACTCTACGAAATTTACGTTTTCTGCTGGGATTTAGTGAAAATTAATCTAGATAGTGAGTCTCCGTCGAAATTTGGCGCAGGATTTTTTTGAAGAAATACCACGCGTTTCGACGTTTTCACTTCATCATCAAGGGGTAATTAAATCGTTGTCTTTTTTGCTAACAATGTAGTCTTGTTGACTCTAGTGGACTAACTCAGTGATCGCGAACAAATATGAGTTATTGATGGTATTATCTATGATATGGTTCGAGTAATTTCCAATAAAGTAAACTGTATTGGGCTGGATTTGGTGGAAGTTGTCTATATTCATGATGAATAATTATGCCACAGTGCGGTGAAACGCATCGTGCCCGTAAATTAATCAGTGGAAGGTTACCAAGTTTTTTTCTTCGGCGTGAATCCCCATTACCTTCATCGGACTAGACAGTAACCCTCGCCCCGTATTACCTCTTCCGACCACCCACTTTGTCTCTTTCCGTTCTCATCCAGTCTTTTTTTTCGTCTCCTAAGATACAAAGCGCCTCCTATTTTGCCTTCCTTTCCGTCTTGCGTACCCTCTCCGTCCTCCTCCACGCTGGCTTCTAGTCCTCGCTTCCTTTCATACCCATCCCTTAAGATCAGAGTCGCGCTGTATAGATCGGAGACATCGTCATTGGGAAGGGTGGATGTTCATAGACTTGAGGTTTTTCAGACTAGAGTGTGGATAAGGATGGAGAAGGTGAGCTGGGTGGCAAGAATGACGACCGAGGAGTTATTGGATATGGTTGGAGAGGAGAGGAAGCTAGTGGTGGAGGTTCGGAGAAAACAAGAGATTATGGAGGACGTTTCAAAAAGAGAGAGAATTCCGAAGAGGATAAAAGAGTGGAGAACACTGAGGAAACGTTGGAGAGGAAGGAAGATAGGAATTCTACACGAAATAAGAAATGATGAATTTAAGAGAGGTCTAATGGTGGATAACTTATCGGAGGGAAAACAGAAGATATGCCGGAAATGAGGACGTTAGAATAAGTACTTTCCAGAAATCTACCCATCAGCTGGCAGAATACTCAAATGAAAACCTCAAGTTTCGCTACGGCACCATATACCGTTCCACATATTGTTGACCGTAAGAACCTTATGCAGAACACTGTTGCCAAACCTACTCAACGGGTAGTAACCTCAAGGCCTTTCATCAAGCTTTTCCAACACCTCGGTAACGTTTAGTAATTACTTGAGAACATTATGTTCGCACATTGGAAGACGCTTGGATGGGTAGCTTTCAAAATCAAATACCATAAATCTTTTTTTCTTGCAGCTATTGTAAACATCGCACATTCAGCCATATGGTGGTTTATTCAGGTGACGATTATTTATAAGAGGAACGCTCTATATAGCCTAAGGTGGACCAATAATTTGGGCTCGGCGAGCCAGGTAAGAGTTGCGCCAAAAATTGCCAATATTGGTACAACACCAATGATGTTGTCTATATGATGTTACTATAAACCGTTCCTCATTTTGTTGACCGTGAGATCGTTGTGGAGAGCACTGTTGCCAAACTACTCTATGGGTGTTCACCTCAAGACCTTTACATCAAGCTTTTTCAACACATCGGTTTCGTTAATAAATTACTTCAGCACATCATTTTCGCACAATGGAGAACTCATGGGTGAGCATATTTGATAATTAGTTGCCACAACTATTTTTTGTGTTTTTTTTGGCAACATAGCACATTCAGCCTTATGGTGATTTACTCTGGAACATGTTCTTCTTAAAATGAACGCTCTTTACAGTCTAAGGTGGACCAATAATTTGGGATTGGCGAGCGAGGTAAGAGTAATATACTGTATTGCTACTATAAAACGTTCCACATTTTGTTGATCGTAAGATCCTTATGGAGAGCACTATTGCCAAAATTACTCTGCGGGCTTTCACCTCAAGGCCTTTACATCAAGGTTTTCCAACTCCTCGGTAAAGTTAAGAAATTACTTCAGACCGTTATTTTCGCACATTGGACTCCTGGATATGCAGTTTAGATAATTAATAACCGATAATATTTTTTTTCGTGCTGCTATTGGCAACATCGCACATGCGGCCTTAATGTGATTTACTCAGGAAACGATTCTTCGTAAGAGGAACGCTCTATATAGCCTGAGGTAGACTTGGGATTGGCGAGAGATGTAAGAGTTGCGCCAAAAACCGCCAATATTGGTCCAGCACCAATGATGTTGTCGATTATCTGCCTTATTCCATCTCGTCCGTCCCCGTCGGCCACCGATCGCTCACTGGGGCCGTTCGTTTCCCCGACGGCCGTCGCAGTGGGGTGCGCCGCGTCTCCAGCGCCGACCCACGGGCGTCGCGTCAACTAACTTCACGATCTCCCCCACTCCGCCTCCCCCCCCCCCTTCGTCCCCAAACCTTTCTCATCCCTTCCCCACCCCTCTCGTTGCCGGCTTCCTTCCGCGGCCCAATCGTGATTACTCCCTTGCTTCGGGCGTTCTCACTTCCCCTTCCTCTTTCATACCCTCCTTTTCTCCTTCCGTATATCCTTATATCTTTTCCTCCGGCCCTGTTCCGACTACCCCCCCCTCCCTCTACCCTTCTCCGGGCCACGAACCGGCCCAAGTGTCCGGCCGACACGCAAGGCCCGCTTAGAAATCCCGAGATCCTCATTCAACCGGTTCGCGTATTTTTTTTTGAGACGTGCGTGCGTTGAGGACGATTTTGGCAGATTTGTGGGAAAAAAGGAGAGAGAATTAAGCGTAGGAAGGACTCTGCAAAACGGTTGTATGCCCTGGCTGTTCACGTTCGTTTTCCCAAGTGGCTTCGTTGAGGATTCTCCCGGGCCCAATGTGAAGAGAGAAATCACTTTTGGCGCAGTCCTGCTTTATTCACGCGGAGTATTTGTACACTCTACATACTCAGGCTTCACTTCGTGGAAGTTTATAGTATCCATACTTGAAGAATATTACAATTTTGCACTTTTCCACAGAATTTTATTTTGATATGAAGAAGAAGATTTTAAGTTGCAGCCTGAATCTGCTGAGTGTATTCGTGAAGCTAGTATGGCCTTGCAGACGAAACGATACCTCAAACGTTCTACTGATATAGCCTGAATTTTGTACCTGATGATGCCGCTAGTCGGTAAACGCGTCCAACCATCCAAAATGAATATCTGTGGGAAAGTATAAAAATTGTATTCTTTAAATACAGAGTATTTATTTTGGTATTTCATTTCCACTCTCACAGAATATTAGTGTAGCTCTCCTTCAATTTTATCATTATGATCTTAAAGCTCTATATCATCTTCACTGGTACTCCACCTGATAAACGGAAGGCCTATACCATTTCTGCCTGTAAACTAGTAGACATTGTGATTCATTTCACCTGTACGTCATTTAGTTTCTGCTGACTTTTTTCTTGTGCATATGTAAATAAGAAATAATGGTCACCCAAAGTCTCGACAAAGATCATTGGATGAATAATCGAATAAAGATTCTTGCTATCGATTCTTGTTTTCCAAATGATTTCCTGAAAAACAAAATTGCTGAAAATTCAGCTTTTTTTTTACTGTGTCCCGTGGATGATAGCGCAGTTGAGGTCGACTCTCATTATATGAAAAATGGCCCATAACGTCTCCACTATGTAAATAAAACAAAGATATAAAATTAAAAGTCAGGGTCTCTTCTGTATGAGCAGAACTTGCAAGCTTGCAAGAATATTACTTGAAAAATTTAATTTTCAAAAAATATTCATAAAATTTCTGAAAATGTTTTGATACTCTGTCCCATTGACGGCCCTCTGTTGAATACATCGTGAAAAAGGCCCATAAGGTATCATTTGAATAGTTGTTTTTACCAATGGACAAGTATGGGAAAGAGCAAAAATCCCACCTTTTCAGGGAAATAACTTAATGAAGCCCACCAGTGTGACAAAACGGGAAATTTCGACTACGTAAATAAAACAGAGATAAGAAACTTCAGTCAGGCTCTCATCGGTATGAGCCGAACTGTTGTAATATTTATTCTTCTATCCCTCTCGTTGAGAACTGCTGGACATTTCCGCTAGTCTTTTTCATAAGAAAGTTGTGTGGTAGCTATCAAATTGATTGTATCAATTCGAATATTTTCCGCTAGTCTCGAGTTTCCCCCGTGCTGGTTACTTTTCAGTTTTTCCCAAGTGTTCTCACGGGCGTCATTTGGATGGACCAGTTTTCGCGGCAACGCGGTGAAAAATCGAAGAAATGGAATAACATTCGCTTTGTCGCCGCGGAAGCCAGCGGTGGAACACATTTAAATTATGTTCGGATGCCTTTTTGACCTGGCATGAGCTTCATCTGAGGAATTTGGCCCTGTGTTAAACCAGAATTTATAACATCGATTATCTGGCGTGATTGACGTTAGCACCGGTATCTGCAGTCTGGATTAAGTCTGAATATGGTGATTCCTCGATGAGTTTTACCTATTTGCTGAGAAGGAGGTTGTAATGGTCTGTACGTCAAGGTAGTTTGAGCGAGATAGTTACCTAGTCATAGCGGAATTCATATTTCAACTGCATATTTTAATTTCAACAGCTCAAGGAAACATTTTTTAAATATTGCATTGTTAATGGTACGATAATATACGGTTATAAGACTGAAGTTCTTAGTAATTAAATAAAAATATCTATATAAGTCCTTTAACTTGATTCAGTTTCATCACGTGCTACGCTTAAAATTCCACAACGGAAGGATTTTTAAGATCCTGAAAATAATTCTACGCTAACTATATGATCATTTTCAAAATTTCTTGAGAAAACATTAGTTCTTAGAGCGAGATAGTTCCCTAATCGTAATGAAGATCATATTCGAACGATATGTTTTAATTTAAGCATCTGTAGGAAGCATGAAGTAAATATTGCATAGTTAATGACACAATAATATACGCATATGTGGCTGAAATCCTTAGTAATTGATTAAAATATATAAAAATATTCGAGAAAACATACAAACTACTCACTAATTATTTTTCGACGAGATCTAGGACTTAGAATTACTATATTTTTTAAAACAAGATCTCTCTGAAGTGCATACAGGTACCATTTTCTATGTGAAACGGTAGGTATTTTCGTCAAATATCTCGGAAAGTAGTTCTGTTTGGGGCTGATGATTTGTTATCTTTGGGAGGGTGAGATGAAATGAGACCAAATTCATTGATAACAAGATGGAATGATATTTCGATCAAACTCCCTATAAGCTTGGTAAACTCGGGATCAAGCTTGGAAACCATGATTTACGCGATGTCTTGTAAATAAATGGAAGAACGTACGTGATTTCTGCGCTTTGCCATTTTGATCGCTCTTACCGCCGCTGGAGGTGGAAGCGACGTTGGAGTTTGCTCCTGTTGTTATGCAGACTCGGCCCGCTTTCTCGGCCAGTCTGAGATATCAGATCGATCTGAAACGGCGGGTCTGTGGCGCTACTCGTATTTCTTTTGCTTACCATTGGGAAACAAAATATAATCTAATTATTCAAGGTGTGTTTTGTAACCAGTTGGAACAAGAGTGCAGTAATGGCGAGTTAAGGGACCTTGATGAATTCGTAGTACATGTAGATCTACCTCCATTGTGCAATTTGGTTCTAACGGAATCAGACTGAAAATCTATAACTCTGCACTCGTGTACTCACCGGGTCAATCATGCTTCAACTAATTGTTCAAAATCGATATTTTTAGGCCGTGTTGGTAAACCAGGCGGTCTGATGGCGGGTTTTCTCATGGAAGTTGACTTATATGGAAGTAGCGAGTGTAGCGATATCTCGAATCGTATCGCTACTTGCTGGAAATCGTTCTGCGTACACAATGGATCCGGCCTTTTCCAATGGAGGAATGGATGACGGAAGTTAACAATGAATGTGGTAACTACCAAAATCACCTGTTTGACAATAATGGCGTTTGTATATCGCTGTTTGAGTCCCATAGGCATTCGTTTATTTAATTAATTCGTACAATTTACATTAATTGTGCATA
Source organism: Ceriagrion tenellum (assembly GCA_963169105.1). Classification (NCBI taxonomy): domain Eukaryota; kingdom Metazoa; phylum Arthropoda; class Insecta; order Odonata; family Coenagrionidae; genus Ceriagrion; species Ceriagrion tenellum. Next base: position 80,706,864 of record OY720644.1, read on the forward strand.
ATTACATCGTATCAAGTATGAGAATTATGACAATTATTAAAATTATCTAATCAGTTTTAAGTCATAAAGCTTACCTCAGGGGTTCTTTCGCATTTAATATATTTTCAAGTATAAATAAATATTTACATAAGCAACAATAAGACCTCATCCTACTTAGTTATTCGTTGTTTACGTTTTCAATCTCCGTTGGCTGCCTTGTGACCAGGATTCCATCGCTGTGATGCGATTATATCGCAGAATCCATTTGCTACTTTCAGATAAAATAGAAACCAGTCTATTTTCCATGCAAGTAGCAACCGCGGTCGATTACCACCACCATGGATTGGGATCTCGTCGCCAAAAACTGTTGTCTAGAATTCCGTAAAAAATACAACACTTTTGAAATTGGTGCTGCCTAGTGATGAAAGACGGAAGTTCAGATGTAAATACAGTCGACAGATCGTAAATTAACACGTATTACCGCTTTTACCATGAATATACATGGGTTTTACTTACAATTAATCATAATGCAGTGGGCAGTGGATAAAAAATGTAGCACTACACGCGGGACGTAATTATACACTTTTTTCATATCGCCCGGTCTACAGATATATTTAATTCCTCTCCAAATTTAATTTCACAAATGCACAATAAACTTCTTAGCACTTCGTGAATATCGCTATACGGAAATTTAATAATAATGAGAGGTGACTTCATGAGTATTCCCAATGGCCATCATTGCAGTGTAGGTAAAAAGGAATGCACTTACCGCCGCCTTGAACAGATTCCTACTTTCTTACTTTTCAATCCACGTCTCCTATTTTGGGTCCTCGTAGACGCATACCCTGTTCTGCAGTCTGGTACGAAGCAAGTTCTGTTCAAATAGGGCATTCTTAATTCTTTATTTAGGCAAAACAGGCTTAATGCATTCCAATTATATCGGATTCTGGCAAGCAACGTAGTCGGTACAAGTTTCGTTTCGTTAACGTTTCGTACGTTTCATTAACCTTTTACTGATTTTTTGTAATAGATATATCCTCTCTATCATTTAAAAGTAACTTTTAGATCACAAAAATAGCAAGATATTTTTCAAAGCATCAATTAATTCATATCTCCTCGATCGTTATTGAATATTCACCACAGTCTCACATTAGCAACAATGAACTACGTCTTTATGCAATAACAACAGAAAATACACTAATCGAAGTGGCGCCAAGGACTGGGTGAACTAAAAGTGGAAATTTTAAGCAACACATAGCGAAGCCAACAAAGCCAAATATTCGAATCCATAATATATATATATTCATGGTTTTATGGTACCAGAACTGAAATAACGGACTTGCAGAGTGACATAAAAAAATTGATTTAAACACTTTGGTACATCATAGGGAAGGAAGATATCTATTTTTACGTGCGATAACTTCAAATGTTGTTGATTTTCCGAGAAGTGGATAAAGTTCTGCAAAATTAATAGCACCTAAAAGCAACGGGTCTTAGATAAGGTCTATATTTGTTCACTTCATTAAATACAAGGTTGGCACATCGTGATACTCTAGTAGACAAATCCAGGTGACAAGAGGCACGAGGAGATATTTCCTCTCTGGCATTTAAAAAGTAAATTTTAGATAAAAAGCATAGCAAGATGTATTCTAAGCATCAATTAATTCATATTTCCTCGATCTTTATTGATTATTCACCAGTCTCACGTTTGCAACAATTAACTACGTCCATGTACAGCAACAACAGAAAAGACTCGAATCGAAGTGGCGCCAAGGACTGGGTGAACAAAAAGTGGAAATTTAGGCAACACGTAGCCTAGGCAACAATTCCAAACATTCGAATCCATCATATATATTATTTCTAGAAGGTGTTTTCTTGTCATAACGCCATAATTCCCATAATTCCTTATCAAAATTAATGATTCTAACATAGTTTTAAAGCTTTTGTTCCCCGCTATTGACGAAAAATAGACAAATGGTTTAAAATTAAAGTTTTAATTAAAAAATGTAAAAAAATGATCAAAAATTGCCATCTGGCCATCTGTTAATAATAAATCAACTAATAGGTTGGCTATGGTTACGTTCTTATAAGACTGTAGGAGGCGCCATCTATTAACACATCGTTTAGTTCGATTGTTCACATTCTACATGCAAACAGTGTGACCGTTTACCGTTTAAGTTTGTGTTATGTATCTATAACACAAAAATATATAATATATAATTGTCCATGGGAAGAAACAGGAAGAAAGAAGGAAGAACCAAGAGGAAGCTGCATACTGTGCGAAATATTCGCAAGGGCCAGCTAGTAATATATATTCGTGACCACCACTATCGACTCCTACTGCCGTGGAAGTCCGTGCTCACACGTCGAAGTGTCGATTGTTACCGATTTGCTAGGCGACTGTCGTGGAAGTCACTTCCTTGTGTCAACCCGCCTTGAGTCAGCTCGCTTGGAATTTTCAGATCGGTCCGAGTTCAAATCGATCTGAGATGGACAGGTAAACGTTGTTATTGTGTATTATTAGAGTGATGGTTAAGGCCATGGGATAAATTTTGGCTCACGAGCCACGTGTTGTAAATAACGATTTTGGTGTGGTTAATTTCTGACCGCCCTGGGCTCGCTGCAGGTCATTACGAGAGTGAGTACGTTTTGTTTATCGTCCGAATTTTTACCCGGCTCCTCTTGTTTGATTTGAGGGAAATCATTTCCCGGGGTCCGCTAATTATTCCCGCGTGCGATTAAATTGGTTTGGCCTGATGGCATCTCTCCTGGGTTAGTTATTGCGGGCTTATATTTTGTTATGATCTCGGTGCCATCATTTATATTCAATTAAGTTTATCCATGTTGTAATTGATGGCCGAGGATTTTATTAATTAGGGGAGAAATTTGACGTGGCTTCTCATAGCTTTCTTGTCGTAAATTTTGCGCTTGGAGTCAAATTATCTTTTCGGCTCATTATAGATTGTGACGACAGCATTGTTGTTTGTCCATTTGCTCCTGTCACGGAATCGGTGTATATTGTATTTATTCCTCAATTCACTTGGTTCCGTGATAAATTATAGCCCGTGGTCTTCTTTTTAGAAGAGTGAATTTCCGTATTTTTACTTGCTGTTCTCATCACCACAGCAATGAAATTGTCTCTTTAATTCAATCTCATTGACTATGGTTCAATTCTTTTGTTCGCAATGTTAGCATATGACTGTGGGTGTATTGTATATTTGCATGTTGTGTACTTATTTTTTCATTTTATACTGAATCGCCGGGGGAAATATCGATAATTCTCAGCGTGGAATTTTATCTCGTTATGTTCGGCACTTAGTCGGAAACGGAAGCAAATCAAGCGATAATTTTACACCAAAGTTTTCACATGGCTGAAAATTAAAAGTTATTCTTGCATTTCTGAAACGACTTGTCATAGATTTCACGTTGTATTCTTGGGGTAGGCGTTTAACTTTCTATCAATGATCGGTCAAAATATTTTCTAGCCCTTTCCTCATCTTGGTGACGGCAGTAATGAATTATTATCGACATTGATGGAGCGTGGAATAGTAAAATAAAAATTAATCGTCGACGGACTTACTTTGTGGAATTTTTCCATGGTTAGGAATGAAATAACTTTGTAATTTTCCACACGGTTTATTATCCTCAACCGGTTTCAACGCAATAGCGTCATTTTCAAGAGGTTATTAATAAAAGAGGTTTTAGTAGCCTCTTGAAAATGACGCTATTGTGTTGAAACCGGTTGAGGATAAGTTATTTCATTCCAAACTAAAAAAAGCGTGGAATAGTAACGTACATTCTATCGAAGCCTCTCATTCCGCCTTTACTTATTTCACTGTAATCTGTGGGATGGTATTGAAGGTTTGTGACTTCAAACGAGGGCTCATTGATAAAAGTCAAAATGATTCTGACAATAGTGTAATCATATTCTTTAGACTAAAACTCGATCTTCGTTACCTTTTTCGTACTCCATCACAAATTTATTACCTTCGTAACTTGTACAGAACACTGAAAAATTCTCACTTCAAGACGACCCGGGTTTCAATGGCTAATTATCATCATCAGGTGATTAAAAATGTATCTCATTCCCTTATATACTACCAGGAGAGGAAATGGGTTGGGGCATTTGTGAGAGAGGACAAATTTGGGAGAGGGGACGGTTATACAATGGCAGATAGGATAGGGGAATTGGCAGGAAGTAAACATTCATTGACAATAAATTACAAGATTACTTGGTATTTTTTCACTGATTATTATTCTTAGTCGACCGGTTTCGTCGCATAGGCGACGCCATTTGGTGATTATGTGACCACCTAATGATGTCGCCTATGCGACGAAACCGGTCTAAGTATTTTTGAAATTTATTCAGAGTGGATTTTCACAAAATGAAGCCTGTCACAATCGAATTCGTTCATTAACAAGATTAGAATCTGGGCTGCCACATCTTTTCACAATTCCCAACTGTTATAAAGTATTTGGCTCGCATCGGTTATATATTATGGTAGTGCGAGCGAGATAGCTCCCTAATCATAAAAGAGACCATATTCGAATGATGCATTTTTATTTCACCAGCTGTGAGACACACGGATTTAATATTGCATTAATAATGGTGCATTAATGTAGTTTTACATGACAGAAATTGTAAGTAATCAAATGAAAATATCCAAATTAATCTTTAACTTGACTCATTTTTTTCACGCGTTGCGTTTAAACTCCATCAAAACGGAAGGTTTTTTTGTGATCCTGAAGAATTTACTGCGGTGACAATATGATTAATTTTCAAAAATAGTTGAGAAAACACGCAGACTACACACTGTTGATTTTTTGACGAGATCTAGGTGTTAGAAATTCCTCATTTGCTAGATAATGTCTCTCTGGAGTTCATACACGTACCATTTCCCATGTAAAGGACTAGTATTTTATGGCAAACATCTCTGAAAGTAATGTGGTGCATTTTTGGTGTCAGTGGAAGGGTGATAATGTTTTCTTTAAAATGAGAGCAATTTCATTGATTTCTAGGTAAAATGATATTTCGCTCAAACTACCTTAAATGCACATGCTGATGCTTAGCCATCGAAACCCGGGTCGTGTTGGAGTGTATTACTCCACTTTCTCAGGCGAGATATTGTAGAACAGCATAATGAGTAAAAGCTCAAACGATTTCGTACTGTCTACTAGTTTTTATTTCACCTCTTGCTACACGTGTTTCAACTGAACAACAGTCATCTTGAGAGCTTGCCTGAGGATGACTGTTGTTCAGTTGGAACACGTGTAGCAAGAGGTGAAATAAATAAAATAAAAATTAAAAAAAAACTAGTAGACAGTACGAAATCGTTTGAGCTTTTACTGTGTGTATTACTCTTTGGTCTGTAAAAGTTAATAAATCTTATTCTTTTACCTGCGTATTATAGCTTCCCACCAATTTATCTTGAATTGTCCATTTTAGCTTATTCATTACTTTTGATTTTCATCTTCGAAATTTCGTCGTTTCGTTCATTTTATTATTGAAACAGCCTCAAGTTTTTTGAAGAAATTACTCCTTGCCACTCACATACTGAAAACACGCATAGCGTTCGCTAATCATGCTAATTGGATGAAATAGCTCATCGACGTGCTTCGCTGAAGTACTGAATACTCTTTTCATTATTTCTAATCAAATAATTCAAATTTACAATCTAGGGTTTAATTTACTCTCATGTTATTGAGTAACACAGTTTTAACTTAAAAGTGTTCCAGCGAATTTATTTATAGCATGCTTTTTTAAATACTTTTCAGCTTTCGGCGTAATAAATGATTTTCTGTAATTGGATGTCACGAGACCTCCATTTGTGTAATTAACTGCCGCAATATATCAGTGAAATTAAGTACTTCCATTTAGTTTTTACTGATAAAGGAAAACTCTGCTGCAATAACATAATTATCGTGTAAATGAAAAAGGCTATGTTTATCAGCGAATATTGCCATTAACCATTCATATTCGGCCTCAGCTTTGAATCCATCATGTGGATTGATGTCGTGATAATAATGCAAATGGATCTTCGCAGTCCAACTAAGGGGAACAATTAATTAAATTGACTTTCAAACCAATATAAGCGTCTATAAAATCAAGATTGTCATTTAGTGAACCTTAGCGACCCAGTAAATGTTTCCAAGCTGACGAGATGTTTTCTTAGTAACTTGAAGCAAATCTTTGATGGATGCTTGTGCGTTTTTTCGGATGTCATAAATAAAAGTGAAAAAACTGATGTGAAAAATCCGTCAAAAGTTTGATTTCGGGAAGTGATGATTTTATTAGCTCTGTGGTCATGTTCCTGATGGTATCATTGTCTGCTATAACTTTGAAAATAACTGCAAACAATGTTATTTTTAAAATTGAATTGATACCTCTGTGTGTATGAGGTAGTGTGCAAGTTTAGAGAAGATGTTTTACCCTTTCTTTGAGATAATCCATAAAAAATGGACTTTTTTATCTTCTGGTGTTGCACCATAATAGAGCTAGTCGAGCAATTCAGGTATCTAGGAATTATTTTGGTGGAGAATGGCTTTAATGGTAGGGATATAAGATGGTGAAATACCCTTGAAATAGAAGCAGTGAATTGATTATGGGGTCTAAGAGGACACGTAAAGAACAGGCTTGTGATAACGGTAATATAAGTGTGGCGCTGTATAGGTCGCAAACTTGGTCATTGAGGTCGGAGGATGTACGTAGACTTGAGGATGAAATTAGACGGTGTGTTAACGAAGTGTCCTATTTAGTATCTGTGGCGTAAGAGCTCGCCTCCATTGTAATAATATGTTCGAACAGGGAGGATATTGTTGGGGATTGATGCGGAACATGACGGGGAGTAAGATGAAAGTTTTGTTGGGGAGGTCAGAACGTGTTGAGAGGAAGGGGAAAGTGTACGTGCAAGTTGTGTGTGGAGAAGGAGTGTGGACAAATGAAAAAATAAATGCGAGTGTCGGGAAGTAGAGAAAGTGGACAATTCAAGGAGGACCAGGACTACACCCAGAATGATTCAGAAGTGGGACATGACTTGGACGGAGGTGAGGAACGAGGAAGGTTGATGTGTAAATATTGTATTACATGTGACACGGGTAATAGGAAGCGTTGTTCAAAACAAACAATAAAGTGAAGCTCAAATGATTTTGTACTGTCTACTAATGTTATTTCCACCTCTTGCTACACGTGTTTCGACTGGCTAGCAGTCATCATCAGGCAAGACTGCTAGTCAGTCGAAACTCGTGTAGCAAGACTGATGACTGCTAGTCAGTTGAAACACGTGTAGCAAGAGGTGGAAATAAAATTAGTAGACAGTACGAAATCAATTGAGCTTCGTTACTCATTATGCTGTTCTACGATATCTCGCCTGAGAAAGTGGAGTTTAAACAATAAAGTGGTTGATGAGTAAAAATTTGTATTATATATGTGACACGGGTAGTAGAAAACATTGTTCAATATAAACTATAACTTGATTCATGAGTACACATTTGTATTCTTGGTAAAGACTAAAGGTAAAGACTTGGACTCGGGTAAAGAAAACGTTGCTCAATGGATAATAAACGAGTTACATCTGATTGAAAACACAGAGATCTCTCTGTGTTTTCTTCGCAAATATAGTTATTAACTGACGAAATCCATACATTGGGTGTACGGCGACCAGATATGGTGCCATCATTTTTATGTTGCTGCCAAGGATGTATAGATAAATAAGATGCTGATGTAACTAAGGAGTTGGACGGAGATTTTAACTTGCATCAAGGCTGTAATAAATTAATTTGAGAAACGTGGAGATCTTCTGACTTAACCAACTCCACGTGTATTACCGATTTTTTTTATATATTAAAACAACAAGTCGGAAGAAGACTATCGAGAAATTGTAGCGGCGCGTTTTTCTCGCATATGCGACAATCTGCTCGACCTCTAGGACCAAGAAAGTGAGGCTTGTGGTCAAAGTTGGAGGACACAAACCCGAGCGAGTAGAACAATTTAATTACATAGGTAGCACGCTAGAGGAAAACGTGCATCGTAGGAAAGACGTACGGAAGACAATTGCGCTAGCTAAGGAGGCGTTTAGCAATAGAAGGGAGCTGATGTCGGGGGCATTGGGTAAGGGTGTAAAGAGGAGGCTGGTGGAGAGTTTGATATGGAGCGTAGCGTTGCATGGGGCAGAAATATGGACCTTCAGCAAGGATGAGAATAGGCTGCAGGCATTAGGGATGTGGGTATGGAGAAGAATGGAGAAGGTTAGGTGGACGGAAAGGGAGACTTAACAAGGAAGTGCTAGAGATGGGCGAGGATAGAAAACTTCCGAGGGGTACACAACTTCAAAAACAAGTGAACGCCACATTTCCGTTTCAGCCATTTCTATCCATTTCCATCCATTTCTATCCATTTCCGACCACTTCTATCCATTTCTGTCCATTATTATCCATTTTTGCCTATTTCTCTACATATTTTGTCCATTTCTATCCATTTCTAATCATTTCTTCCCATTTCTGTCCATTTCTAACCATTTCTGTCCATTTCTAACCATTGCTGTCCATTTATATCCATCTCTGTCCATTTCTGTCCATTTCTTATCATTTCTGTCCACTTCTGTCCATTTCTATCCATTTGTAGCCATTTCTGTCCATTTCGCGACCATTTCTCAACAGGCGTTCACCATTTCTCAGAGTTGCATACCCCTCGGAAACTTCTGAAGGAAATCCGGGATAGGCAGGGTAGATAGCTGAAGGATGTAATAAGGGGCGATGGGTTGCTGAAGAGTGTGATAGAGGGAAGGATGTTGGGCCAGCGCGGAAGGGGAAGAAAGAGAATAGGTTTCATGGACGGGATGAAGGAGGGTAGATCGTATGCTGAGGCGAAAAAGGATACACTGGAGGGAGTTAGGCCGCTGAAAGTGTAGAGGACTGGGAGGAGATTCTCTGACATTCAGCAAAACCTACTTTAACCGGTAGAATACACTTTTTTTTTAAACCCGCATCCAAACCCCCCCGCCCCGGAAAGGGGTCTCCCTACCCTAAGTGTATACTTATGCTCGCTGCGTCTACCGCTGGAATCGCAAACACACGATGACAGTAACGTGCGTTACCGCGGCAACTGCGACGGCGTAGCACACCCCTTCTCTGATTTATATTTCCCGGCCGGATTTCCAGCGATAGACCTCGCTCTCTAGGAGATGACGCAGATGCTTCCCCCTGAAGGGGCCCATTTCGATCCCCGGGGGCACACACACGGCGGACTCATTCGCTGTTTATTCCAGCGCGGGCTAGATCCTTGGGATACGAGAGGACGAGCTCTTATTTTATGAGCGGCCGGGCCATATCGAGAGCGCAGTGAATCTGTGTGGTGGGCGTCTGTTAAGTGGGATTGCGTGACCGCGGCGGCATTCGAAACGGCTTGGGTGTACGTGTTTATCCCACTCCCTGTTGCCCCGTCCGGCCGGTAGGTGGCGCTCTGAGGCTACTCTTGGCCACTCGTGCAGTTTGACCCCTAGACGCCTCCGAAGCCCGCCCGAGAGAGAAGGAACTGGGTGGGTGGGTGGAAGTTGGTAGGTTGTTTGTGGGAGATAGGCATCATTCAAAAATTTTTTGGAACAGACCTGTGCGGAAAAGGCATTCGCGACCTTCGTCAACGCCGCTTGATTGCAGACATGAAACTATTGTATAATGTTGACTGTTTCTTTTTTCGGGATTCATTCCGCGATGTATGTTTTGTGAAAACAATATTTCGCTGGTCCTCCTGCCAGCTTCATCAGGTTAACTGAACTGATTTCTTAAGGCTGGGACACAATCAACGTGTACGTGTGACGCGAGACGTTGACGGGACAACGGGAGACGGGAAACGCAAGTCAGCGGTCACAATCGACGTTAACGCGGCCCGGAGTAACAATTGACGACCGCAGGCGCAGCTAAGAGATCAGGTGTAAACAACTGTGGAAGTAAATAAGTTGTCTTAGCCAAGAGCAATCTTCAACAGTTGGATGTATCTGCCGACACATGGCTCCCATTCCCGGATTCTCAGAGCTATTCTGATTGGTTTTCCGTGTACGGGACACGGGAAGAGATGAATGTTGCCCATCTCTCGCGTACACGTACTCCCCGTACACGTAGATTGTGTCCGTTTGCTATACTAACCCGTCAGCCATCTTTTCGCGTATTACCCTTAAAGGTTCACGTTACACGTACACGTTGATTGTGTCCCAGCCTTTAGGCTCGCTCGTCTGTATATATATGAGTGTGGACTCCCATTATTGCCGGAATTTAAATTTGAAACTAAATTTAATTTGGAAATAAAATGTGGAAAAATAAATTTAGAGACAAGACTAATATCTAGGGAAATATAGGGAAACGCTATTACCCAAGATTCCTCAGGGAGGCTATAGAAATTGCGAAGAGACCGGAGAAGAGTGTGTGATACGAAAGTATCATAGTCATTCCAGGATTCATTATCCTCGGATAATTTAATACATTAACGATAAAGATAATTGCAAGTACATTCATTGACAAATAGAGAGACACATTCAGTGATGCGTTGCTCAAGTGACAAGTAACTATATTGTAATTAATAATTATATAAGTTATCTATATTGATAATATTTTGTAGATGAAGACAGGCAATTTAAATTTTTCATATGATTTAGATATTTTATTAGTAATAATGCATTTCCGTTATCGAAATTGCAGTGAGTACAAATTCCGCGTATTTTTCTCTAACCTCTTATAAGATAGAGGCGTGTTAAGCGTATGGATTTCCATTTGAGTATTCTACCAGCTGATTGGCTGGTTTTTGGAAATTTCTTATTCTTACGTACTAATTTCTGGCTTATCGATCAGATTTCCCTCCTGCAGGTGATCCGTCATTGGACCCCTGTTAAAATTCTTACATCGTCTCCCTCTTCTTATTTCGTCCCATCACTTTCTTTCCTCTTCCACGCTTCCCGGGAGTTCGCCCCTCTTAATACCCTCTTCAAAATTCTCTATCTTTTCAAAACGTCCTCCGTCAATAACTTCTGCCTCCTCCAAACCTCCGTTACTACCTTCATCTCCTCTTTAACCATATCCAATACCTCCGCGTTCGTCCGTCTCGCCTCCCAGCTCACCTTCTCCCTCATTTTCCATACCCACAAGTACACGTAGATATGCCGTTCACATTGGCCAAGTCATTCCATACCCACAAGTACACGTAGATATGCCGTTCACATTGACCAAGTCATTCCATACCCACAAGTACACGTAGATATGCCGTTCACGTTGACCAAGTCATTCCATACCCACAAGTACACGTAAATATGTCGTTCACATTGACCAAGTCATTCCATACCCACAAGTACACGTAGATATGCCGTTCACATTGACCAAGTCATTCCATACCCACAAGTACACGTAGATATGCCGTTCACATTGACCAAGTCATTCCATACCCACAATTACACGTAGATATGCTGTTCACATTGACCAAGTCATCAACCCGTGCAACAGCCAGGCTCCATATATAAGAGTTTTCACCTGCCTTTTCTTTACATCTCTACTCAGCCCTCCTTCAATTCCCTCTTTGAAAATGCTTCTTCAGTAATGGCAATTGTAATTTTTTCCGCTGCCGCAAGTAGAACTGTACTACAACTAAGAGAAATTAGGTGGTTTTCCGATTTCTATAGTAGCGTTAAATGTTGGAGAGTTTTCTCTCGCCTTTTCTCAGCGTCTCTACTCAGGCCCCCCTCATAAATTCCCTCTTTGAAAATGCTTCTCCAGTCATGGCAATTGTACATTTTATGTCCCTACAACTAAACCCATTTTCCTCCAAAATACAACCCAGCTACGTAATCGACTTGCCCTGTTTTGTGTCCTCCCACCCTTATTTTTAAACCCGCCTTCTTGCTTTCAGAGGATCTCATCACATCAGAAGGATTTATGGCGTGTATTTTTCCGCTTCCGAAAGTTGAATTATACTACAACTAAGAGTGGTTTAGTGGTTTCTATAGTGGCGATAAATTTTGTAAAATTAACTTTGTCCCTATCAGATCGAATAAAACTTGGTACCTTTGATTAATAATTTATTTTAAGTTTTGGAGGACGGTAGCAGTCCGTGGTTGGAACGGGTAATGAGAGGCGAAGTGATGCTTAAGGCCTTGTCAGTGGGGAGCGTGCTTGGCAAGCGTGGGAGGGGAGGAATGACAGCATGCATTAAGAGTCGGAAGGAAAGAAGTCGGGCATAAACCGAGCTTAAGAATGAAATCATAATAGGATATTGGGGCCTGCGCCTGTAAATGTCTTGAAGAATTTCATTCTCTTCCAGTTATACATACTCTTACGGGTAGATTACCTCTTATTATGTAGTGAAGCCTGTATTGAGCGGCCCCCACCGGACCCACTAGATAATGGTCACTTAAGGAGCTGATTGCTGAAGAGAGGGTAAATATATGCCTTACATGTATGGGAAATCAATTCCGTTCCCAAAAAATCGGCCACGTAGAGATGTGATAGAGTCAGGGGAGTTGGCCCCGTGTACTGGTTTCTCTGAAATTATTGTATAGGTACCTTATGTAGAAAGAATCCATATGGAAAATAACCCTTGTACTTTACAACAGATTTATTGAAAATGTACAACGCGCTTCATAGCTTGCTGAATCTTTAGATGCAATTGTTTATCTTTTATTTTATAATTTTTACGATGGTGACCTTACGGGAGGGGGGTTTGGAGAACAAACTAATTTTTGGGTGGAAAGGTAGGGGAATATAGATTATGGGCTTGTTAGACGGGAAATGTTTTCGGAAAACAGTGGGGAGGGGCGCGGAATAAGTAACTCGCCGCATAGGTTGCTCGGCACTCTGATAATTTCCTTTTGCTCTGAAGCATCCACTTCTAAATCTTTTGGTAGAACTTGTAAAATTCCGGGGATAAAATCACTAACATGGTTATTATCCTGCAGATGGTTGCAAATTGTGAGTTGGTATCCATATTGAAGTAACTTCGTGAATATTCTTTGATACGTGTCTTGAAATTTCGTCCATTTTGACCTATGTGAGCTATATTACAACCATTGAATTTAATTTTAGTAATACCCGACCTGAATAGTTTATCCACTTTGTCTTTACCGTTTACTAAATATTTTGAAAGCGTTAGGGGGGTGTAGAATGCCTCTAGGGAGCCTAGAATGTAGAGTGTCTCTAGGGAAATCGCAACGCGGTTAGAAATCCTATAAAAATTTGGAATAGAGCGCCAGGAAAGGAATGGAATATGAATAGATTGCCACTTTGTGTGTGGGAAAATCTGTTTTGTAGCAAAGGATTTATGTTGGTTCGAAGAATTTTGTTCACTAAATTTGGATTGTAGCCATTGCTAGGGGCTGTGGACTTGATTCTCAAAAGTTCAGTTTAAAAGTTGGTTAGAGTGAGTGGGATGTGAAGGAGACGATGAATCATAGCTTCATGCATCAAAGAAAATAAAATATCTAACGTAGAATCTATTAAATACTTCGGCGTCACCATCACTGAAGACATGTCATGGGGGAAACACATCAGGGAAATAACTAGTGTAGCAAACCGTAGATTAGGATTCGTAAAAAGGGTTCTAGGCAAATGCGATGAGAGAGTAAGAGAAAGAAGCTATTTTACACTTGTCAGGCCTCATTTAGAATATGCCGCTACTGTATGGGATCCGTACGAGGAAGGTATGATAAAAGAATTAGAGCATGTGCAAAGGAGATCCGCTAGGTTTGTTTAAGGCCGTTATGATAATTGTATAAGTGTTACGAGCTTAATAGAAGAACTAGGATGGGAATTACTATCAGAACGCAGGTTAAAATTTAGGTAAAACCTTTTAAGTAAATTCGAAACCTATTTGTTCACAGATGACGTTAGATATATATTGAGAACCCCTGCGTATTATGCTAGGTTTGATCACATTAACAAGATTAGAGAGATAGATTGTCGTACCGATAGATTTAAAATGTCATTTTTCCCGCGTACTATAAGAGAGAACAATAGGCAGAGTAGCAAAGGGATAGGCAGATGAAATATAGTTAGAGTAGTCTGTAGTGCATGATGCATGTAATAACAACCAATAATCCTTTTCTTATTATGTAGATACTAACCATGTGACCCTATTATCTAGCATGCCTTCATTGAATATCCTAGTTGCATGTCAATAGTGCATGTTTGGTGATGTTCACCCCCTGCCACACACCCTTGTGGTGGCTCGCAGGGTAGTACGTAGATGTAGATGTAGATAGCTCGTCTTAAGAAGGCTTATTTTCAATATGGAATCGAATATAAAATGTGTGACATTCTCTCGGGATTCACACCGGGTTAAATGTTTGACTACTGCCAAAGTTTTGATGGATAACACTTTCATCGTCATCAGGGTATTGACCCTAATCCATCGAAACGTTGACAGCAGCCAAACATTCAACCCGGTGTGAATCCCGAGAGAATTTCACGCATAATATTCTCCGGGAAAGTACTAAATCGACTATAAAATACTACAACGAAGTGACGCCTGAAGGTATAAATTTTATCTAGAAAGATTTCGTTTAACGCACGAATCACATCCTTCCCCTCACATAATATCAGTATTAACATCTTTAGCTGTATATTGCTCGTATGCTTGATTCCGGACTTAAAACTGCTCCAATCTCTCTCTTTTTCATGCTTATTATGCGAACGTCACTTGCCTGTACTTCCTGTCTGTGTGTGTGGCCTGTGCTTCGAATCTGAGGGAAGTGCCCAGGTGTACGAAGCACTGACTCCGGGTTCACGCTAGGAGAATTTCGTTCGGAGGGAGATCATGCTCCAACTTTATTTTGGCGTCTCATTATATTCTTGCTTCCCCCTTTTTTCCGTCTCCATCCCCTTGTAATTTTGATTTTTTGTCTCCCCCACCATCCCTCGCAAGTGCGTAAGTCAAGTGGGCTTATCTCCTTAATTGTCAGGGACTCGAGTGCATTCATTATTAATGAAGTGTAATTGCCTTGGGAATGAATCGGAACCCGGCTCCCTCGCCCTTCTCTCCCACTCGGGTCAAATCAGAAAGCGTGGAAGTTCGCGGGTTTAAAGTGTGCCGGGAGCGATACGGCGGAGAAATTGCGGTCGTATTTCAGGGATTAGGCGGCGGGGCCACGCCATGAAGTCATTTCATAACTGTCTCTTTTCGTATTCCATTTATACTTTATTACCTTACCTTGACGACTCCTAGCATCACCTTCTCCAGCCTATTATTTTTTCGAGAGATCATGACTGCAGTAGTTACTGTTGATGATGTGTCGACAGTACGAAGGTTTAAAAAGAAATGATTTAATTTCTACGTTTCTGACCTTCGCAGGAATGATGACTGGAATGGAGGATAGTGAATCGTCTTGTTTTTATGCAACCGTCGTAGCTCGTCGGGATAGCTCGCTCGGCTGTCGTATAGCCGCCTGCTTTTATGGCGACAGAAGAGCTTCATGGAGGTGATCTTGATGCGGCATATGATTTAAAAATTAAGTGTCTGTGCGGTTATGATCATAATGAAGTATTCACTCCTTGAATTGAGCTTACACTGTTTGTATCATGAATCTCCTCCTTCATTATTATTGCTCTGTTATTCGTAGGGTACTCAAATTAGCCCTACTACGCTACCTACTACGCTTCTTCTTCCGAAAGGTTGCTATTTTAATTTTATCCCTATCTACCTTTAAAGACAATTGTATTTTTTGTTTATTTTTAACTTTCCGAGGGTAATATTTGGGAGGAATTAATAAGAGCCTATAGTTGTGCTTTTTAAGAGTTGGAAAATACCTTCTTTGAAAACTTTTCATTACTATTCATGAGACGCCTAACAGGTGTATGTAGAATGTCTTCCTTTCTGTTACCTTCCCGCAAATTGTCGTTCTCTCTTTACTAGGTAATTGTCTGGAAGTAGATGACGTAAAGGTATGACGATTTTTGTGTAAATGTCGCTTTTCACGGTACATTTTATTGTACAAACGAATGCATGTATTCTCGCATGAGGAAAATGTTATCGTTTAAAGCGGCAAATTGTGTGGTTGTCTGAATGACTGAGCGGCAAATCGAGCCTGCTCTAATTCCATTCATTTTCTTGCACAATCCATGACACATTCGTTTGTGCAATAAAACGTGCCGTATAAAGCGGCCTTAAGAATGAGTAATGTCAACCGAGAAATAATTTTTGCTGTGACACTTTGTTTATGATGACATGCTTTGTTAACAGCGCTGAATAGATCTTTATTCATTTATATTACTAGTGCCTCAAAATTTTTTAAAGCATTTCTTTTTGTTACTTTGATATTGTGAATAAATATTTAGTCAGAACCTTTTTTCTCTCCTAACCGATAATTAAGCGATTATCATGGCGTTTTTAAGGAAACTATGATTTTTTTTCATTTTCTTTTTTCGGGTTTCGACTGTCTCAGCTGTTTAGATTGTACAGAATATGTTTAATGAAGAAGCTAGGTATTTTGTAATTACTTGCAAAATTTGCCGTCAGCGTACCCGTTAGTAAATAATGGCTGCTTATGCTGATAAGATTTTAAACTATGTCTTTGTAGAATTATATTCCACGTGATCGTAAAACGCGCCCTTGTATAACTCATACAGATTTGAGGAATTTTCCGCTTTTTGAAAGATATCCGTCTGCTGGATTTTTTTTCAGCCTTCACGGAAAATAAGTACCATCATTTGTCATTCAATCCTAAGATTGGTTATCTTCAGCCATTCATCCATCCTTTTTTAATGCTAGTTTTCAGATATAGGTTGAATGCATGGCCTAGGCAGAATAGGTTGAATGAAGCTTCTGGGGAAGCTATTGTAGCTGTTTCCCGTTGCCTTCCTTTGTGCGGTACCTCAGCTGATTCCGTGAACTTAAGATAGTGCGAGCGAGATAGTTCCCCAATCATAATAGAGACCATTTTCTAATTATACCCTTTAATTTAAACAGCTATGAGACACACGAATAAAATATTACATAATTAATGGAGCAATAATATAGTTTTACATGACAGAAAATGTGAGTAATCAAATGAAAATATCTAAATAAGTCTTTAACTTGACTCATTTTTTCCACGCGGTACGTTTGAAACTCCATCAAAACGGAAGGTTTTTTGTGATACCCAAGAACCTATTGCGGTGACAATATAATTAATTTTCAAAAATAGTTAAGAAAACGTACAAACTGCGCACAATCCCTGCTATAGTTGCTAATGTATTAATATGTACGCAAGAAAGATGTTTTAAACATGCGTGATATTGTATTGAAGTTCCCTGTATAACTGATCACGCTGCTCTAGTAATTTACATGAAGTGGAAAAGACTGTACATATTTGACTTTGTTCTTTGTTATATTTTCGAATTGTGCTCTCTGTTATAGTTATGAATGTAATAATGTGTACGTAAAAAGGATGTTTCTAACATGCGTGATATGTATATACATTGTGAAACTAAAAACCTTCGAATTCACACTTTTGTGGGATTTCAATGTATATTTTTTGTAATTATTAATTTATTTCTTCTTTTTTCCATTTTTATTTTTATACTTCTCTTATTTTTTACACCTAATATATCCCAATGTAATATCCATGTAAAATATGATACGATAATAAATGAACTGACTTGAAGTGATCCTTGAAGGTGTAACGTTTATGTAGAAAGAGCATATTTTTGGTCCATTAAAGACTATCGCTCACAGACGATGAAATGGAGGCGGCATTACACTCCCAGTGGTTGGCAGTTCTGCTGGGAAATGGTAGACTGGGTGGAGAGGTGGGGCGGGGGGACGCGAGGCGTGATGAAGAGGGTGCAGGAGAGGTATTGAGAAGAGGGGATGGGGTGGACGAAGAAGGAGGGGGCGCGGTCGGAGGAACTCGATAATGAGAAAAGTGGAGGCGGTGGAGGATTAAGGCCGGAGACCTCCACCGGGAGCGTCTGAGTATGTGTTTGTGTTTATTCGATAAAGGTATTATAGCAGGAACGGAGGGGGGGGGGGAGAGTTCGCACACCCCGGACCTTGGCAGGGGATTTTGCGTGAGGGGTGTAGAGGTGTTTGGTTCTAAGACTGGGTCGTGATGAAGTTGGAAAGCAGGGAGTGTTTGTGTTACAGTTGCTCTATGGGCTATTTTTAAGAGGCGACCTACAACTGAGGTCATTTGCATCCATTATGATGGATGGGTAGTCAAAATAATCATTTATCTTTGTAATTAACGCTTTATTTAACACGTTTCCGGCGGCGTGACCCGTCGTTGGGTCATGGCTTGCCAATCCCCTTGCGAGTCATAACCCACCGGTGGTCATTCGTGCCTTAAGGGCAAAGGGAGTTTCCATCCGTATACGCCTATGAGATAGGACTACATACCAGGAAACATTATTTGAAAACATTCGTGTGAAGCATGGTACTCTATAAATCGGAAGCATGGACCATTGGAAACGCTGACTTGAAGAGACTAGAAGCCTTCGAAACCTGGTGCTGGAGGAGGATGCCGAAGACAAAATGGATGGACAAAAAAATTAATGATGAAGTTTACAGATGAGTGGAAGAGGAAGGAACCATACGGAACACGATAGAGAAAAGGAGGACCAGATGGATTGGACACAGCCTGAAATTCAATGGGTTTATGAGGAACATAATTGGAGGAACATGAGAGGGAATAGTCCCCAGAGGAAGATCCAGGAATAAGTTAACGGGCCATATAAAGAGAAAGGACATAGGAAGAGATACCAGGAGGTAAGGGAATGAGCATTAGATAGGGAAGGGTGGAGGGCTGCAGTCAACCAATCTTGGATTGAAAGACCAATGATGTAGCCTTTGAGGAAGGAATGCAACCCTTGTCTTCGTCTAGAAAGATGTTTTATCGATGTCATGATGATATTTTTACGTGAAGAATGTTAGGAAGTAAAATGAAGGGCTGCGAACTAATGGAATCAGTTTTCTCTCGAGTTTTATCTACAGTGTTGTTTAATATTTCTATTAACTTTTATTTACTACCAAGGATATCGAAATTTAGAAAATATCTGGAATAAACTCAATTTAGGAACATTAGAAATACGTGCTCATTTTTTTGCAAATCGCCTCTTCATCATTTAGTGGGATCGAATATTTTTTTGCGACGCGTTTCTCTTTAGCTGGTCCCAAAAGTATATATCCCCAAAGCATTTGTGAGCTGGGCCGGTGACGACATTTTGGCTTTGTTATTTTCAAGAGGATTTTTTGTCGGAACCGGTCCTGAGTGATAACTCTCCTCTTAATTAATTGTAAAGAGTTAATTAGAGATCTCCTGTAGTCTTTTTTCTCGCTGTTTAGAAGTTTAAATATTCATTCACGTAAAAGCTCGGTAAGTCGATCCCATTAGGTTACTTCAATATCTTTCCAAACTTTTGTGTTCGTAAATCTTATAATCAGTCCGGTTATTCTTGGCACAAGCCTATAGTTGGATTCACGAATCAGTCGCAAGCAGACCTTTTGTAAGGCTTACGTCTCCTCTTCGTGCTTTTAATTTTGTTTGTTGGTTGTTTTAACACTTTCATATTTTCAATTGAAGAGTAGAGCGACTTACAAGTTAATTAGATGTCTTACTACTCCAAATTGTCGATGTAAACAGAGGAAATTATCTCCCATGCTTGATTTAAATTGTTACCAGCCAAATGAGTATAACATGCATCGGAGTCTAATTTCCTTATCTTCTTTTGACGATTTGGAGTAATCTTCTTAAGCCATATTCTTAGTCTTTTCATATCTTTCTCCAATCTACAAGTTAAATTCAAAGCGGACCATTTCATTGTTTTGACCTGGGGAGAAATAATTTGTTGAAATTTTATTAAAAGTTCCGTGTTTTTCGTCTTACGATACATGATTCTGTCCTTCAAGGTGGAGATTCACCTTTAAGATGGAAGAAGATTATGGATTTGATATTTGAGAATACCTCTGTGTAAATTTAACGTTTTTCGCTGCTATGATAATTATCCTTCGAGTTGAACGGTGAAAATTATGGTTTTACCATCGCTTTGCTAAACTTGTACCTTTATATATCTGTAGCGGAATATCATATTTTCCTTTTCCTTTGAAATGTTATTGAACTTTTTGCGTTGAGGACGCCAAATAGAGTCATCTAACGTTCTGAATAGGAATGAAACACGTGCTGGCCTTTGGTACTTTGTGAACGCTGTCTCCCGCCAGTCACTGTGTCAAAAGGAAAAGCCTCCTCGCAATGCCTTTGAATTTTTTCCGTCAAAGCAAAGAGCCGCGTTAAACTGAGATTGCCGCTTTCATTCGTTGCTCTACGTTCAGACCCGCAAAACGCTGTTCTGTGTGACGATTTCTTAGGATATTTTCCGAGTAGTTAGAAAAAAAATCCTATGTTTGGTCGTCACTGCGGTATATTTGTCCCTTTATACCTTCCCATATTTGTTTTAAAAGAATATAGTCTGAATAAACGTAAATCAATCAAATGATGTGGAATCATATTTTCAAAGTGGAAGAGTAATGTCCATTAACTATAGACTTTTGGTGTCTCTTTTGTGTATGTGACCTTTCCTATTATAGTTCATGTAGCTGTACGGACTTTTCGAAAACGATATAGGTTGCATTTGGGATCATTTCTCCTATGCTCGTGCTTGATTGACCAGTGGTTTGTGATAGGCATATAAGTAATGTATGAGTAACAAAACACGAATTTGAGGTATAAAATCGGATGAATGCAAACCTAAATGAAGGGAGGAAGAGCGCTGATAGGATGCAATGGGCCGAATGAGGTGGGGGTAGATATTGGTGCGGCTAAATATCAACTTGGGTATAAATGGCCCTGGGAGTAAGAGTAAGTAAATAGAATTGTGAGCTTCCAAGCATTACTTGCGTAACAGGTTACGTGGCCTAGGCCTGACAGAAGCGATAAAATAAGAGAGATACATTACCGAACCGATAGCTACAAAAACTCGTTATTTCCGTGTACAATAAGCGACCACAATAAAAACTGAGCTCCACCAAATACACCTCCATAAAACACGTCACCATTTCACCTCCCAAAACCTTATCCCTTACATATTTACAAGGCTGGTGTTCTAACATCCCTTGCCACATGTCCATGCGGCGGCTCGCAGCGTAATATGTAGGTGTAAATAAATAGCTATACCACCTACTTTTACCTACGGAGTATTTTACTATTCAAGTATTGGGTACATACCTTACTCCCCTACCCAACTTGCTTTTCCGTCACCTCTACTTTTGTCGTTGACCTCGCTTCCTTTTTTTCTAGAAGATGTCTTTTCGTTACTTGGACCTCAGTTTCCTATCCAACCTTCCAAAAGCATAACCCCACACGAACGGAGGAGGCCATCCCCATCGCTATGCTGCTTTTTTTAGTCTCGCTTGTCGACTTTTTTTTTCCAACGATCCCCCCTGATGGAGTGATTTCTTGAGGGTGGCTGAAGGTGAGGTGCCCTTTCAAGAGCTGGATACGCATGTTGGCGGGAGGATAAAGGATCGGGTAGATTAAAGAGATGTCGTTGAGACGTTGGGGTGAAGCATCAATAGTAGACGTCGCCGAAGAGCTGACATGAGAGGTGGAGGAACTGTGTTAAGGGTGAGAATCGAGAGGAAACCTTCGATTCATCATCGAAGCTGTGCTATGGACGCTGGTAAAACTTTGAAGTTCAGCATAGCCATAAAAAACCATCGTTACATTATTAAAGGGATTCTGTCGATGGTGGTGAAGTAACCATACTTCATTGGTAATGCCCGTTGTATTCGATACGTCCTAAAAATAATAATTCGTCTTCATTACGAGCGGATATACGCCCGTGCTGTCCTTTCTTGCAATTGACTCATCTGACGAACTAACACCCTGTCCTGGGTGGTGATAAATCCACCGAAACGGAACCCTCAGTAGATGTATCGAACCCGCAACCCTCGGATTAACCGGCGAGGAATTTACCGGGACCGGCCGGGGCCATCGGGGCTGGTCGGGGATACCTGATCCAGTACAAGACATTGTGTGCTAAGCGATATTGGACATTGAGGACGGAATCCACTTATGTAATATTAGCCTTGCTCGGAAGTTTTCACACGATCATTGATCTTTATCATTGTACTTAAATACACGGAAATTGAACTACTAACAACCAAGTGGTATTTTTTTCATATCATAGCTCATGTTTGCTATCATTTTAACCACTCCAAGGCGACTGGCGACCAAAATAAATATCATGGAATTATTATTTATTGATCATTTCGCGGATAGGATATTACTAGTTGCTTCAATGGGGTATGGATAGTCCTGATTTCAGATAGTGAACATCGTACGACTGCAACAGCTTATGTTATTGGTAGCCCGCTACTATGTCCTATATAGGGAGAGTAGCGAATAGGTATCGTATCAATTATGAAATCAAATAGCTTAGCGAGTATGGTTGCGATCATACTTTCTAGCCATACTTGTTACCTGGTTCTTTATCACCGATGCTGGAAGACTATCATCGTAGCCAGTATCTTTAAACTCGTGCTGTATCCAATATCTTCTGAAACGGGCTGAATTAATCGTTCTTACGAAGTTAAACTCGTAGAATTCGTCGTATTCTCGGCCGCTTGCAAATAAAATTGATATGATTTTTAGGTGAAGGGTAAGTACTTTGAGGTAATAAAGCTGATCCTTTCCCTTCAGCTTACTGCTTCGATGTTGTGGAAGGACTATGATACCCTAGGGTTTTGGGGGACGGGAAACTAGATTGAATGGGGGAAAAGTAATTGATCTTGGTAGCGCCATCCTTACTTAATGGGTCGATGGGAATGAGAGAGACGAAAAGTTGTCTGCGCTGCATCTGCTCCGCCAGAAAGTTTTGGTGCATCTCTTGACACCGAGTATAATTTTGGGATAATGTCAAGCCGTTAACGTGTAATATTCACTCTTGTATATATATAACTCTAGTAATATCTTGTAAAATTGTTCTTATTTCCTAAATTCACTATTTATGGCCGGTTGCGAGAACATTTAGGTTTGGAATCAATAATTATGAGATCCATATAGTTATTGATCTCACAAATATATTCGGGTTGCAGGAACACATTACTAGTTACCTAACTCATTTCCCAATAATTAATCGCCTCGAATATTTTATCCAATCTTCCATCGCCGGATAATATTTACGAAAGTTTAGCCTATGTCGCCTATGTTTAGTTGCTAATGCAGATAATAATTAGTCAGTAAGAGTACACTAACTGGTCATGTCTAAAAAAAACTCCTTAATCTGGTAATTAAGTCTCTAAGTGGTTCTTTGCGCATCCGCAATCTTGGCTGCTTATGGATCTCATGACTTCATGCCATAAATAATGAAACGAATAGATTTATCGAATGTTTCTGCCACACTTAATGGTTGGTCTTATGGATCCTTTAACTTTATAGAATGCATATGTCTTTTCTGCAACTGGCCATTATTAAGTTGTCTCGGTTTAAAATACTTGTTGATTTCCATTTGCAGTGCATAATATTTTATATTGAATCAATTTTTTTTATCTTTACAGGTATGTGCCCAGCTCGCATTAATTCGAGGGATATGTAAGTATAGAAACTCTGGTAGTTTTTTGTGGGTTCATGATTCGTGTCAACTGGGATGAATTCTATTAATCTCCATGACGTGTGCGTTAACGTTAACGCTGTTTCCATAATTGAAATTATGAGAGCAAAAATGTGATCGCTCTTCTTCCAATTTTGACTGGTGCTGTAAATAACTAGCAATAATGTATGGAGCGGGTTGATAAGGGAGAAACTGTCATCATTGTCTTTATATTGCTGTATGCGTTTTGGATAACGGTAGCGATAGCAAAAAAGGACCCATGATGCAACCCATGGTCGTTAGAGTGACGGAGTGAAGACTCTTTGGCCATCGATTTTTGGTGCAAAACTTCATCGAAATCTTTTTCGGCGACCTTTTCGGGAAAGAGCGAAATCAGCATCGAAGTTGCCTCTAGGAGGAATAGATGTTGAACTTAACTTTTTTGCGTGACTTCGGTACTGTTGAACACTCCTGAAAAATATTTTGAAAATTACAGTAGTTATTGATCTGGAGGAGGCCGGAGCAGCACAGATCATCGGTAACACCGACATACCTGTGCTTTTACTAATCCCTTAGTGCATTCTAGAAAATACTGAACAGCCCGTAGATCATTGTCATTAACGGTTTGAATCGACTCATTGCATTCAGTGACTAAAATCATCGTCAATGATTTCGATTCATCGACACATCTCTCAAGTCTTGTGGAGATTTAGCTGTCGGTGAGAAGATTAACTCCATGGACATGCGAGTCAAAGTTGTCACTTTTTAAAATCATTGAAATGTCTCCTTTCTAAGAGGCTTTTCCATTTAGCTACTGCGCTAAACAGAATTTTAACGCTTCGGATTAAGTGTGTGGAAAGTTGCGACTCTTTTGGCGGTTGGTCAAACAATTGGAATAGATGCATATGTGACGCTATACATTGACAATGGCGTGCCTGGTGGAACTGTGAAATAAATAGTTTCATTTGTCATACGAAATAAAAGTTGGGAAATTTGAAAAGGTACCTGATAAGGGTAATGTTGAAGTATACCTTATATAATATTATAATGTAAATTATTATTTTAAATTAAATATATTCAATACAAATACGTCATATTTAAAAAAATGTTATCATAAAACAAATTTCTATAAAAAAATGCTTAAATAGCACTAAAAAAACGAATATATTAGCAGAATAAATAATACAAGATACTTTGTAACTTTGTGGTGTTCCATATTTCAGAGAATTTAACGTTAACATTTACAATTTGTACCACATACTTCAAATTCACTCGACCAGCGTCATCTTCAGGAATTGAAGATGACGCTTATGCGTTGAAACCCGGGTCTTGTGTTTTAAAGTGTGTGGTATTGTAAATGTTATCATTGAATTCTCTATATCAGCAGTATTTTTTTCATGCTGATGTTACATAATTCCGTCCATAGAGGGTTGAGGACGAAGTAAAATTGAGACAGGGGAAGGTAACAGTAACAGTAAAATTGAGACGGGAAGGTAACAGTAATCGAATTATCTATATCAGCAGTATTTTTTCCATGCTGATGTTACATAATTCCGTCCATAGAGGGTTGAGGACGAAGTAAAATTGAGACGGGAAGGTAACAGTATGTTGTGGAAACCAGGATGAGGAGGCTAAAGGGGATATGGGGAGGTGTGGTAAGTTTTGTAAGCGAGCGAGGGTTATTGGCGAGGGCGCATTAGTATAGGCCTTCCTTTTGGGCCTCTCGGCGAAGGATTCCTTGGGCGGTGCCCGTTTGAGGGTGGGAGGGGGGAGAAGGTGAGGAGAGGACAGGGGAGGCTCTTTGCCTCACTAAAGGATGAATGTCTTATCATGCTCTCTCCCCCCCCCACCTTCGGTCGCTTTTCTCTGAGGCTAAGGCCATGAATAAGACAAGCGCTAGTGAAGGCTTTTCCTAAGGTTTCCCTGCCTCAAAAGCCTACCCATTCTCTACCCTTTCGATTCCGCGGATATCTTTGCTTCCAGCTCCCCCGTCCGCCTCCTCACACAAGCTCGCCTCCTTCTTTATTGGGAGGCTGAGTGGGTGGAGGGCCGTTGGGGGCAGAGGGGGCGGGGCCCCAAAGTGTTTTAGTTCTTCGTCCGCCCACCCCCGATCGAAACAGTTGAGCGTCTTCCGGCGCAGTAGTCTCGCCGGTGCTGTGTAAACCCTTTAACGGGTATTTCATCTTCTCTGCCGTACGCCCCCGCCACTCACCACCGCCTCATCGTTTCGTTAAAACCATACCCCGTCTCCGTGCTTCCCTCCAGTAGTGCTCCGTCTCCTCTCAACCGTGCCTATAATCCTTTCTCCTGCATCTCTCCTCATTCGTGAGTGCTCCACAACTCCGCTTCCCAGGGACTCAATGGGTTGAGCGTGGAGGACCGTGCGAGTGGATGGTGGCGGAACGTGTAAGGGGGCGAAAGCGATTTGTTTCGTCTCGGGCGGCTCCTGGTTTTATCATCGGAATCGGAGAGTGGGTTATTGTCTCCGCCTCGTGATTAATTGATTGATCGATTGTAGTCGGAGGAGGTTTCTGGATGGGTTGTAGACGTCTTCTTATCCGCCCGACTTGCCTCTCATTCCTCCTCAGTTTCGCGCCGAAATCTATATTATATCCTCGCTGCCTGCCTGTTCTGGAGCTTGTGACATTATACCTGTAGTCAGCCTAACGTTTAGGGTAAGTTTATATGGGTATCGAAGTACAGGGTGTTTTAAAATGAATATTGGGGTTTTAAGTAGGGATGGTCGGATCGGATCTGCGGATCCAAAGATCTGCAGTTCTATACATGAGATGAGATACTGATATCGGATACCAAATCTCTTCTACATAACGTCTTAATTTGTATTTCTGTAAACTTTGACCATACCAAACGAGGCGCATAGGGAGTTGTGCTGAGATGATTTCAGAGGTATGCCGTCACACTGGACAGTAAAGGGTGAAAGTATTCTATTAAACACTTGCTCCTAGACCGCTGATAAATATTCGTGGAATACGTAGAACTATTCATTTGAAGTCCGCGGCAATGAAATTATTTTGCAAAGCGGTAAATCGCATTGCGTGGTGGCTTAAGGCGAGTTTACACATGGAAGTCACTTCAATGAAACAGCCTTGGAAGTCCCTTGCAAGTGACACTTCGATGCGTAAGCACGCACTTCTATGGCAGTAGTGGCAGATAGTGGTGGTAATCGACCGCGGTTGGCACTAGCAAGGAAAATAGACTGGTTTCTATTTTGCCTGCATGTAGAATATCGATTCTGCGAGAAAATCGCATCGCATCCCGTTGACTCTTGGTCACTTGACGGCAAACGGAGATTTAAAATGTAAACATCGATTAACTTAGTTGGAAGAGGACTCATTGTTGCTTGTGTAAATATTTATTTGTACTTGAAAATATTTTAAATGCTCAAGAACCCCTAATGTAAGCTTTCTGACTTATCCCTTATTTGGTAATAATGATTATTGTCGCAATTGACACACTTGATTCGACTGAATAATGCATTTTTATTGTAATTCATACATATTTATCAACCCAAGAATCCTTATCCTCCTTTCAATTTCGATGTAGTTACTCTGCAAATTCCTAATTGTCATTGTGATTTCTTCCACCCTACCTCATCCTTGTACTCACATCGCGCTTTAGTAGTATCCATTAAGTTATTTATTGATTCTCATTTCCGCTGACCTGCCCGTAGTTAAGTCCGAGTCTTGGCTTTTGTCCAGGCTTTTTGTAGGAGTGACAACTAGCTGTATTTGTAGCCTATTTTGTGTTCTATGTAAATTTCTTGTGTCGGAGTGGCTATGTTGGTTTTTACAGCAGCAAAATTAAGTACGTACGGTGTTACTATATTACATACATCTCCTAATTTTCCAGCTATTACAATTCGCCAAGTGACATAAGTGAAGGTAGTATGAGCGAGATAGTTTCCTAGTCATAACGGTGACCATATATGTACAAATTTTACGTCTTAATTTCAGCAGTTGTAATGGGTATAAATTTAATACTGCATTATTAATTGTGCAATAATACTATTTATATGACTTAAGTTCTAGGTGATGACATTAAAATGCCTGTATAAATCTCTAACCTGACTCATTTTCTTTACGTGGTTGATTGAAAACACCTTCACAACGGAAGGTTTTTTGCGATTCTGAAAATAATTACCGCTGTGACGGTATGATCCATTTTTAAAAATTATTGAGAAATTATAAGAGTTCCTATTTTTTTAATAAGGTCTCTCTGGAGTGCATACGAGTTCCATTCCCCATGTAAAAGGGCTGGCTTTTGTCAAAATCCTCGTATAGTAGTCCGGTAAGGGTCTAATTTTTTTATATCTCTGGTAGGGTGAGATATTTATCTTTAAAATGAGATCAAAGTCATTCATTTCTAGGTTAAATGATATTTTGCTCAAACTACCGTAAATGGGGTTTGAAAGATAATTGCCTCCATGAACTAAAGGTGACACTCGTAGATTTACTTAAGGAATAGCGCTCTCCATGAGGTCCATATCGCACATTACATAATGATTGGTTAAATTAATTGCTCTATCTGCTAATTAATATGATATTCACCTCGCGCATCTGCCATTTTCTTTCGGCCTGAGCATTTGGCGCATATATTATAATCACTGCTGTTGGATTAGTGATTTTTTATGAACTGTATTAATTATGTACAGGGACTGAAGGAAAAATGTGTAAATAGTTTGTTCAGGCCTTCTTAAAAGCAGTAATCTTTGGGAAAGAAGGTGGATTTTTAAAGAAAATTGGTAATATAAAAATGACTGGCAAATTTAAAGGCGACTAGTAATTGCTTCATGTCTTTCTTACACCACGAAAAAAATAAGGAAGTATGAAGTGATAATTTCATCAGTTCATCCCTGAGTATTTATTCCAACACCTAGCCTTTTTCCTTTGCAGAAATTAGGCTTAAGTAAATAATTTTTGGATTGGACGTAAAAAAGATATGAAAATGAGACATTGATGCTCATGTTGGTTATAACTTCCGAAATATCCTATATCTTAGTTCTTTTTATGTCATATTGTCTAATTTATTGCCTCTACATGGGTATTAAATGACCGTGATGGACACTTGCGTGGAATATAGTTAATTGGACATGAAGTGGTTTCAGTTCTTGTCGCTCTTGATCGATCTGTATGTACTTAGTGAGCCATACAGTCAACCAAATTTTGAACGCTCTGTATTTCGAGCCCTCTTCCGATAACTTCTTCCTCTAGTGCGCCCACAGTTGCTTCTTCTGCCAGCTGTGCTTAACTCGTATCAGTGTGTGCACCCCTTCAATGAAAAGGCGAAGGGGGCCGTTCGTGTGGAGAGTCTACGAATCTTCTGCTTCGGAGAACTCGCATTCTTTTTTCTCTCCCCGACGCCTCCTCAACTTCATCCGCTTCTCGTCCTTATTTCTGTCCCACTCATTTCTCTGTCTCTCGTTCCCAATAATATCCGCCTTCCTTCCCCGCCCATAAGCGTCTTCCTTTCACTCATCGTGCCCACCCAGCTGAGCGTTGAGTGGCGTCTGCGTTGGTTCCGGCTGAGTGATCCGTGGTTATGTGGCGACCTCGCCACCCCCACGACGAAGGGTTTTTTTTCTCTCTTCCCTTCGGTCGGGTTGCATTGTGGGCAAGGGCAGCGGCGTGAATGGGTTCTCAATCGAGGATGAAGAGGCTCAAATTGCGTTGGACAATCGAGCGAGAAAGAGTACTGTGGGGAAGCTGCTGCTTCGTCTTTTTCTCCCCCGTTCACCTCCCAGGACCCAAGTAAAAAGAGAGGACAGAAGCGAGGGGTAGGCAACTTCAAAAACAAGTGTACACCGCATTTCCATTTCAGCCATTTCTATCCATTTCCATCCATTTCTGTCAGTTTCCGATTATTACTATCAATTTCTGTCCATTATTATCCATTTCTGTTTATTATTATCGGTTTCTGTCCATTTCTATACATTTCTAACAATTTCTGGCTATTTATTTCCATTGCAAATCATTTATGTCCATTTATATCCATTTCTGTCCATTTCGATCCGATTTTAACCATTTCTGCCATTTCTAACCATTTCTGTCCATTTATATCCATTTATGTCCTTTTCTGTCCATTTATAATAATATCTGTTCATTTCTATCTAATTCTAACCATTTCTGTCCATTTATATCCATTTATGTCCTTTTCTGTCCATTTATAATAATATCTGTTCATTTCTATCTAATTCTAACCATTTCTGTCCATTTATATCCATTTCTGTCTATTTCTAACCATTTCTGTCCATTTCTATCCATTTTTAACCATTTCTGTCGATTTCTGTCCATTTCTAATAATTTATGTCGATTTCTAACCATCTCTGTCCATTTCTATCAATTTCTGTCCATTTCTAACTATTTCTGTCAATTTATATCCATTTTTGTCCATTTCTACCCAATTTAACCATTTCTGTCCATTTCTAACCATTTTTGTCCATTTCTGTCCATTTATAACCATTTCTGTCTACTTCTGTCCATTTCTGTCAATTTCTATCCATTTCTGTGAGTTTCTATCCATTTCTGTCCCCTTCTGTCTATTTCTATCCATTTCTGTCCATTTCTGTCCATTTCGCGACCATTTCTCAACAAGCGTGCACCATTTCTCAGAGTTGCATACCCCTCGGACAGAAGTATGGAGGGTGATGCTCGCGGGCATGCACAACTCGATAAGATGCTATATTTAGGCTTGTGCGACGAACGAATTTGCCCGTCGAGGGTCGATGAAAAAAATCATCGAGATGATTGGGTTTTGATGATTGTCATCGAATGAGTCGATGAATTCATCGCCGTCCATGAGTCGATGAACTCACCGACCTCGATAAGTCGATGGATTCATTCATCGCCGACGGAAAGGCAGGTATAGGCTCGAGCGGGCAACGCAACACAAATAATTATCATCTAATGGGGATGGATTCATTGACTCATCTACATCGGTGTATTCATCGACTTATTGACGTCAGTTCATTTATCAACTCAACGACGTCAGATAATTCATCGACGTCGGTGAATTCATGGTCTCATCGACGTCGATGATCGATGACATTCATTGTCATCGACGCGGTTCATCGCAACGCGATGACTAAAATGATCGTCGATGAATTAGATGAATCCACTCATCGCACAAGCCTAGCCATATTCGAACTCTATGTCATGACCATGCAAGACGGGGCTCAACACTCAGTTTTAATTATGTCGTGGATTCTTGCCCTTGGGGTCGAGGATCAAGTAATCACAGAGAGGTTTTGAAGGAAAATGAAAGTGCATTTAAATCAACCATTTGATCGTTTGATGAAAGAAACCAAAATGTTGCGTCTTGAATAGCCAAACAAGAACATTACCACGACTCGTGAAGGAGGGAAGTTGAGGGTAGAAGCACGGATGTATGGCGCCGCGGCAAATGGTGCACCGGCCGAATGGCCCCCGCCTCGACTCCTCCTCTGGGCTACATGGCTTAGCCGACTTATGGCCCGAAAAGGGTCCAACTGCCCCGCTTGGGCCTAACTGACCCGATTGGGCCTAACTAACCACTGACCATCTCTCCGTGCGATTATATAGGAAAGTGAAAGGTTTTGAAAGTTAGGAAAGGTGAAAAACCTGCGATTGGATTTGGGGTCCGTCAGAGGGAGTACAGAGAACAGAAAATGAGCAAGGTAGAGACCAAAACTGTTGTGTCGACTCCGTTACATCTCGCGGCCAACTGCCCACACAGCCACGCCGTGTCCACTCACTTGCACACCTAAGCGTCGTCTCGTGACTTTACCTGGACACCTTATTGGCTTGCAAACGCCGCATGTTCGGTCGTGCGACGGTACATAGTCCGCGCTGACTCTTAGAGTTGGAAGAGGAGAGAGATCTCTCCGGAAGCAGGTGTAATGTAAGGGGGTGGCAAAACTGCAACATACAGAGGAATAGGTGTGGAAGGAAAATTACCAAGTCTCTCTCTCTTACAAAGGTTATACTTCCGAGACCGTTCCTCTTTGGCTATTCTGAGATCTACCAAATAACAAACTAAAGAGAAATCTAGTGAATGCATGCTTGAGAATAGAGGAAATCCAACTATTTCCATCTTGAAGAGAGGGAAACTCGACCATCAATATCCGGGTCACAACATGTATACATTACAATTTCAGCAACTTTTGGAAGCATTTGTAAAATATTGCATTATTTTAAAAGAAGTATTTACCGGTTGAGCTGGGTTTTATTGAGCATCGGGCGTGCGCGCACTCATCGAGCGCCAGCAGTGGAGATACTCTGAAATATGTGCCTCATCTACATCTACACACTACGCTCTGTGTCGCTCTGAAACACACCAGTTCTGAATTTCTCAAGCAACCTCAGCCTAGCGTGTAGCCTCCGAGTCTCTAGGGGCTCCCGCCTCAATCCCTCTAAAAGTCCCCTGTATGTTCGCTCGTATCAGTTTTTAACGAAACATGCTGTTTTTCTTTGTATTTTATTAATTTTTTTGTTAAACCTAATGACCAGTGTCCCAAGTAAATAATCGAATAAATAGGTTGTCTGTACCTAAGTATTTTAACCTCCATGGCTAGAGGTCTTTAGTACATGTAGTCCCAGGGTTGTTTAACAAATTACCTATGTCAATGCATGATATTAATAGCATATCTGTTCTTAAAAATCACTAAAAGAGTGGCTCATAGGCGAACATTGTTAAGCTCTTAATTGTCCAAAACACTACACAGCAAAAAAATATTTTTTAACTAAAGGCACCTGCTGACAAGCCGCTTTGGCTTAGCAGGACCTCAACTGCGCTATTATTTTTTTTCTGTTTCTTTTCGTTATTGATAGAAAATAATTTTATTTGTGATTGCACCGAAACATTGTAAACTTGGCACCTGCTGATTAGCATCACCTTTGCAGGACCATGCTGGATAAAATCAACCATAATGACCAGAAAAAAGAAAGTATACTTGTAACTGTGTAAGTTGTAATATTTTTTTGTAACCCATCCAAAGGAAAACTACAGCATGTAAGCTATTTGTAGAATAAAGTTATTATTATTTTTAAAAAATGCTCGCGACGCATTCGAGGTGTGGCCTAACCGGAGCGTAGTAGCATCTCTCTTTTACTTTTTTATCCGAGGACCTTCCTATTCTATCCATCCGAGGACCTACCGTTCTTCGACGAAGTCCTCAACACCTAGGGAAGATTATTTTTAAGTGTTGTACCGGTTAAGGTACCTAGGTTTTATTGAATATCAGGGAATCTCCTCCCGGTTTTATACACTTTCAGTGGCCTATCTCGGTCTAATATATCCTTTTTCGCCTCTGTATTCGATCTACCCTTCATCATCCTTTCATGAAACCTATTTTCTTTATTTCTTAGTTTTTTAATCAGAGTCAAGTTGCAAGTAAGGCACACCAAGAGCATCAAAGGTGATTTTTTAAGCAAATAGCGGTGCAGGGAATATATAAGTAATGCAAAATTAAGCTTTTCCGAAAACGATTACACATTCTAGAGAAGCAAATTCTATGTGCTCACGATGTATAAATATTCATCATATTAAGCTCACACAGGGAAAATTAAGATCAAAATTGACGCCTATTAAAGCATAAACAGATGCAAATTTAACGATCCCGGCGCATAATGGGTCGAGTCAAAACGATCGAAAGATAATCATGCAAATTCCCTTACCGCGGGACGAACGCCGTTTTTGCAGTGGGCTGTTAAAGTTAACGGTGGAGAAATTAGGCCTTAGCGCAATTCACTTTGAGAAAATGGCACTGCTCCCTGCCATATTTATGCCAGTACTTCATTAGTTTAATGGTGCCATTTAGCCGAGTAAATTCAGGGCAGAAATAATTATCGTGGATAATTTATCTATTACCGTTATTACCAGTAGTGAAGCGGCAGAGATTAAGCGTAAAATAAGAAATGAAATAAGTTCACGTTCCAAAGTGTTTGATGCAAAATCCCCCTTAGATACTTCGGTCGGGACTAAGGGGGAGGGCAATTTTTCCCGGGAAAGATGCCTTTAGAAACAGCATGGCCAACCATTGCAGATCCTTGAGGGATTTCCCAATAATGAGGACAATCGCTCACAAACACATTTAGTGCAGTCTCCATTCTCCGAGCTGCTGTATACTTAGGTCGCCTGCATTATTAAGAAAAATCTGGTAATGTGAGTGACTTATGCACTCGTATGAGCGTACAATAAATTTCAACATACCTGGAAAATTCTTCTCGGATTTTACCTTGGATTTATTTTACCACTTCATGCAGATGAAAGCAAAGTCCTCTAACAGAACAGAGGCTATTAGAAAGACTTTAACCCGGTAGGAAAGACTGCCGAGAAGAATTTACCACAATAATTCGCCGTTAATGCCTAAAATATTTCGCTTACCGACATCAACAAGATTCTTTACTTGCTTTGCCGCATGGCAAGTATGACACTGTAACAAGAAAACGGTACTAATTATTGACGTGAACTTCTTACATAAAGATGTCATACAGTTCTGCATTGTTTCAGTGAGGGCTTTACTGTCCGTGTACTACCACAACGTAAGTACATGCGCTAGGTTTGCGAACCTTGGTGGCACTCGCTGATTAAGACCTTAACGCCAGAGAGAGAATAGCTCACAGGGGATCTGGGGTTAAGGGGTCGAGGCACGACACTTCAGAGATCCATGTACTTCTACGTTCTTCGGTAATTTTGCCAGTAACGGAACGTTATCGCACTGTTTCTTTTCCATTATTTTTTGCTATCGACCGTGATTTCGACAAAATTATTTCATTATTAAGGCATGAAATGAAATGAAAATCCTCTAATTATCAACTTAATAATCAAATAATGTTGTCGAAACCATGGTTGATAGCAATAAAACGGTGAGAAAAGTAAAAATCAACAATTTATTTCATGTATCTTTTTTTCCACAATTTCAAAGTTCAGGCTTGACTTTTCCTCTAAGTTATTATTATCGCATTTTTTTCGACTTGTAAGTCAAGTGCCATAAGACTGTGTTAGAAATTTGCATTAAGTCGCCCAAAAACCTAGTCGGTAACATGCCCGTCGTCGTGTTTGCTGTGTAGCAGCATTATTGTCAAGGTTTGTTGTTATTTACAACTTTTCCCCTGTTTTCATGTCTTCTCTTACATTCCGGTCCACAATTATCCCAATTTTCTATATTAAGATGGATTCAGGTCTTTTATATTTATACATTCCATCTATGTCCAGTTTTAAAATATTTTGTTTTAGCTTTATAAGCTTTCTTTTATCCTTTTATGTAATAGCTTTAAAGTATAACTTGGCTAAACGCTTTACCTCTTCATATACTGGCTTTGTCTTTGCTATTTCAAGCACGTCAGTATTAGTGTGCCAGTATCTTAATCGGAAAATGCTCCTCAGGCATTTCCTCTCCCGAACTTCTTATTTATATATCGTCCCTTTCTTGAGGTGGCCAGTCCATTCAGATCGGTAAAATGCAATTTTTCCTCGCTCTTATTTATACATATTTGTTGGTTTTTATATGGATTTTGAAGGGTCCGCCGCCGAAATTTTGTTACGGTTTTGTTTTTGAGTCTGTCCGCCACCACTGCCGGTCGGGGGGTAGATGGGATCGTCCCAGACACGTGGGAATAAGGATGAGTCGGCTCGGAGACACCGCTGATTATTGGTCGTCAATTGCTGTCTAACCATATGCCCGTGGCTACCACTGTGGGTTCCAACTTACGATCGGTGGCGGTGGTGGATGGACATCCGTGGAAACGATTTGTGTTTGTGATGTTTTATTTGGGTCGTGATTTTGTGAGTGAACTTCGACTAATAAATGGTCGATAAGGATGAGTCACAGCTTCTTTCTTATATCCAGTTGCTCCGGTATACTCGAAACACAGCGTGTAATAATGCCGTCATCAACTGATGAGTGCACGCATTCAAAGTTTCACGCGAATCTGCACATAGACGAATATCACTCCAACCACCTTAATCCCTTGAATAGTGAGTTTTTTTTCTGCTGGCTGACCCCCAGGAGTGAGTTTTTTTGAGAACGTAGTGACTAGTATTATAATATTGATGGTAGCACTCTTCAGAGATACTTTATAGTGATTATTATGCTCACCCGACTCCGGCATAGATGGCGACAAGTGCTACTATGCTTCAGAGTCCTCTAGATTGCCGAAAATACACTACAGAGTGAGGGAGTAGTGTAGAGAACGGCCATTCAGAGGACTCTTATATGTTTCTGAAAAGGAGACGTACATGTACGACCGTACTCCAGGCAGATGGCCAGGAGGCTCGAGGACGGATATTAACGTTTGTACTACTCAAAGGGTTGAAGCACGTCGCCGCGAGAGGCAGCCCTCGGAAGCAGATGAGAAAGAGGGAGAGACACGCCCATTCCACGGATCCGCGCCACATTTGGAGGTATTAGAGTTCATTAATTTTATGCGAGAGCTCGATTCTCTCCAGCCCGGGTCAGTATATTAATTTGGGCGCCTTCAAAACGGTGCGCAAGAGTCGAGACGTTACGACGAAATGGAAGAGGAGGTTCGGACCGGAGGGTGGTTCCGCGTGGGGCGGGTGTGGGAGGTGCGGGGCGGAGAGGGAGCCTACCGTCTTGAGATCGTTTAAGACAAAATGAGAGCCGGGAGAATTAGGGGAGACGAGAATGAGGACGTGCCGAGATGGGGAACTGGGTGGAGAGAAGTCTCGAGAGGAGAAAGAGGAATGTCGTGAGAGGAAGCAGAGGAGAGAAGACAGTTTGTTATAGAGATGAGCAAACCCGTTCATTTTTGGGAAATCGTTCACGCTGGACCGGTCTTTTTTGGGACCCATTCATTTTCACTCGTTCTCCGTTCCTTTTTTATCGGCGGTCATGTATTTTCATTTTTAAGATGTTCGTGTTGTTTCAAAATAATGAGATTCTCTAGCACAAAGAAAGCAAGGATGGTGATTTAAGTTGGAGGACACAAACTCAAGCAAGTAGAGCATTTTAATTACTTAGGCAGTACGCTAGAAGAATACGGACATAGTAGCAAAGACATACGGGAGAGAATAGCGCTAGCTAAGGAGGCGTTTGGTAATAGAAGGCAATGGAAGACGGGGACGTTGGGTAAGGATGTGAAGAAGAGGCTGGTGAAGAGCTTGATATGGAGCGTAGCGTTGTACGGGGCATGAACGTGGACCCTAAGAAAGGAGGACGAAAATAGGCTGCAGGTATTTAAGATGTGGGTGTTGAGAAGGATGGAGAAGGTGAGGTGGACGGAGTGGAAGACTAACGAGGAAGTGCATGTGATGGTGGGCGAGGAAAGGAAACTTCTGATTGAAATCCGGGATAAGCAGGGTAGATCGCTGAAGAATGTAATAAAGGGTGATGGGTTGCTCAAGAATGTGATAGAGGGAGGGATGTTGGGCAAGCGGGGAAGAGAAAGAAAGAGAATAGGTCTCTTTCCCCCCCTCCTCCCCAGTTAACCTTTATTTACAACTTGGCCCTTGACCCTTCCTCACTTCAACCTTGCGTTGACGTGACGCGTTACCATTGGTTCGCTGAGGTTACTTTTGGTTCGCTGCTACTTTGTAGCCGAAATACGCGAATTCGACCCCCACCCTCGTCCGTTCCTGGTGTGTAGATTTGACCACGCTCTTTTGGAGCTGATTCTCCCAGAAGTTGGGCCCATTTGTGTGTGTGTGAGTGAGTGATTTTGTGTGCTTGCGTAAATAACCGGGCATTCTTAGTGGGGTCTCATTAGCCCTGAGAAGGATCCCAGGTTATAGCCCAAGCATCCTTAGCGGGGTCCCATTAGCCTTTGCAAAGTATCGTATTTGGGTTGATCGTATTTGGGTTGTGTGTGTGCGTCTGTGTTGGTCCCTGGCAAGGAAGTAACATTCCCGTTAACCATCACAGGGGGGTATTCTTGGTTTAGAGGCTATGGTTGGTCGCTGCTGTGGTTTCCCAGTACAACAACACAGTAAGTTTGGTACTTTCTGACGAAGGATGCCAATTGTTTACGGCTTTTGGAGATTTTCTCTGTTTTATTTTTATTGTCTAGCCGTAAGAGCTCAACTCATCATTGTGATGGCTTTCCAACTTTTTCCCTGTTTTTGTAATAGGTTTAAGTTGAATAAAGAAAAGTGGTCCTCACTACACCCCTAGCATCAGCAGATGAATTTTTGGGGTATTATAAAGAACGTAGTATCTGTTAAAAAAATGGAGGAAAAGTAATGACGGACCGAAAGTACCGTCTAGGGCTGGGCAGTATTTGAATCCCAGTATTAATATTCAGTATCTAAAAATGTTGAAAATGGACCAATATCAATAACCTGTATTAGACTATGGAATTGTGGAAAATATTGGAAATAATGGAAACATGAAATATTGCTAAATTGAAAAATGTTGAACATAGCAATACTTACCGGTAAAATTAACATATCGAAAAGAGAAAAAGGTGGCAGAGGTTTATTAGAGCCGAGGGGAGGTTACTTCGAAAAAGTACTTAATAAACTATGTAAATGTCGGTTAATAAAACAAAACCAATTAAGCTTCTTTTCCCCAGTGAATTGTTATGAATAATGTGGGAAGGGGAAGTGCTGCACTGAGTGCCACGCGCGCCATCTGGTTTCAAAGGTAAGGGCGCTCTCCTACCATCCTCATCGCCGGGTTCCGACATCCATACTTGAATTTTTAACATTGGTAATCCAATATTAAATCCTTCTATCCTTATATGTTTTAATTGCAAATATTGGTTTCTCCGACCACCATTATCCAATACAGGATATTAGTGTTGGTCGTTCCAAAATTGTGACTTTGATATCCCAATATTAAAAAAAATTGATATTGGAACCAATACATTGGAAAACCGCCCAGCCCTAGGACCTGCTGATCGAAAGGAACTGAAATGGTGGGTATCGTCAGGGACAACCGGGAAAACCTGAAATTGTCTGGGAATTTTGAATTTCTGGAAAAGTCAGGGAATTCTCGTAACAGTCATGGAGAAACTGGAGTAGAAATCCTCGTTATTTTTCTACCATTAGGTTTATCGACCTGTTATTTCCACCCTTTATTACACCAACTAAAACTTAAGTCTGTCCTGACGTACATGGGATAAGTCCCATCAATTCGTGGTATATTCAGCTGTGAATCTTATTAGTCGTAAATCTTAGTTATTTAGTGGTGAATCAGACGTACAATGTATCCATTTTGTATATCCTTATTGCGATATTTGCCTAGTAGTGTTGAGATTTATTTACACAATGTATTACGCTCATCACAAGGAATCCGAGGCTATGTTGTTCGGAAAATTTTACCTCGCGTTTTTTTTTTTAACTTCCGAAACTGTGGTCGAGAGATATCTGGAGCATTTTAGCATATATTAAATACATGCTTGCAGTTCAAAAAATATGACAGGATGATTGTAAAATGTAGAAAGTGAAATGCTGCGGTAGAAAATTTAAATCAGCAGAAAAAATATTCCAATAATATGTGACCCTTTAGCTATCGGTCAGGGAAATTGGTAAATCCATCAGGGAAAAGTCAGGGAATTTAAAAATTGGATATCAGTAGCCACCCTAACGGAGGACGGACGGACCAAAAGGAGCTATCGTTCCATACAAGTCGGTCCTCGGTTCTTCTGTTCAATCCATGGACCAGTTCCTTCGGACCCGTTCGTTCGCGAACGACCCACCTCTAGTTTGAGAGGGAGAAAATCAATACATCGAGCCACACTGGTGTACTCCACTCACACAAAAAAGATAAAACTTTCGGGGACCTTTCCCCCATCATTCTTTTAACACTCCAAAACACTCGTCCTCCTGAAGGCACTGCCAGGACTCGCTCGCAAACCCTACATCTCTCCCTTCAATTTCTTCATCCATCCCTTCACGACCGACTCCTCTCATTTCTCCCCCCACGGCTCCTCCGAAGGAAAATTCTAATCTATCCCGAGAGGACAACGCTCACCGAATTGCTTGAGCATTAAACGGCAATTATTCTCCGGGAACTTTCCGCTCAATGGGCACGCAAGAATTGAGAGAGGGGAGCTAATTAAAGTTTTTATAACGGTTACTCGGTTTCTCGTAAAAGAAAATTCGGGTAATTGCTTCGAGCCTGCGACGGGACACTTTCAAGTCTTGCGTTCGAGGGCATATAATTTAGGAGGAGAGCTACTTCCTCCTCTCATCGCATTACAGGCATTATGGTGTGGATTGCTTAACCCTCGCAGCGTACTCATCGAGCGCCGGCAATGGAGGCACTCTGAAAGAAGTACCTCATCTACATCTACATACTACCGTGCGAACCGCGACATGGGCCTGTGTCACTAGCCGTGTAAAGATGTAAGATTTTGGGAGGTGAAATGATGACGTGTATTGTGGGAGTGTATTTTGTGGAAATCAGTTTTAATTGTGTACGCTTATTGTGCGCGGGAAGAACGAGTTTTTGTACCAATCTGTTCGGCTGTGTATCTCCCTTATTTTATCGCTTCTGACAGACTTAGAGATGTAGTGAGACGTCATGTAAAAGTTGTTAGACACTCTATGTTCGCTCGTAGCAGTTTTTAACAAAGCGTGCAATTTTTCTTTGTATTTTTGTTGATATTTTTGGTTAAATCTTTATGACCAGGGTCCCAAATGCTCGCGGCGTATTCTAGCATTGACCAGCATAGCAAGTGCCCTCTCCATATACCTCAATGCTGTGACACTAACGTAAGACAGTACAGTCAGACGTAACAGTAACGTAACGCTATGGATTCTACTCGATTTTGCCATAGTTTTCGCCGAATTGACGGATTATAATTAAAAAATAAAACTATATATCTAAAAAGATTGCAATCGATTGAAGTAAATGCTGGGTGGTTTCTAGGAACTTATCGATGGAACAGTTCGTAAAATTGCAAAATTAGTAGTAGCCAAATTTATTTTTATGGAATTATACTGGATGCCCTGCCAAAAAAAATGTAAAAGGTGTCTACACTGATTATTCTGATTGTGTAAGTAACTTAGGAGTTACTCCAAATAAAACCTTATCATGGAATGAACACATAAAATTCACTTCGCTTAGTGTTTAAGACTTTATACCACTTAAAACAATTTAGACACCTTATCTCTGTCTCCCTTCGCCAAAAATTAGTGAATACTCTTGTATTCCCACACATAGACTGTTGCTGTGTGGTATACTCTGGCCTTACAAACAGATTGAATGTAATACTCCAGAGGGTTCAGAACTCCTGTGTGAGGTATATCGTTGACATCACGTTTTATGGACACGTGACGCCGTATTTTGAAAAACTCAGATGGCTAAAAATACAAAATAGGCGCAAAATTGCAAAATTTGTTCATCACCCCACAAGCGCTGAAGGAAAATCGGGGTTAACAAAGATGGCTGACGGGCCACACACACGTTACAGCTTCTGTAATAGGCCGCCACAGCAAGTGCTATCTCCATCTACCTCAGTGATATGAAAAGTTACTTCTTTTATTTTTTATTGGATCCTATTTTGAGAACTTCCGTATGCATACAAACGTAAAGGTAAAATTCAGTATTTGTTTTGACTCAAACGGTTGCAGTGGGACCTACATCAGCAGATTTTTCTCTCCCGTTTTTCACTCTCATTCTCGAAGTGCTACTTTTTATTACTTTGAATCGAGTCCGCCTATCTTCTCACATCCCGGAATGCTGATGCGGTGTCGAAGTTTTTTCGTCCCCATGAATCTCTTCCTCCTTCATCCGAGTCCATGTATCATCGCAGCCTCTCGAATGAATTTTTTTTCTGTACGGAATCTGAGATATTTTTTTACGCGGGAGTTACGGGTGCTCGTCGACGCACGGAAAGTTGGTGTCTTTCGGGTCCCAAGGATTTTCTTTCTATTTTTTCCGAGAGGAGAAAACGCGTGGCGAGCTTCCTTTTTTTCGATTGCCAAGATTCTGCGTGCCTCATGGCGGTATTCTCTTCGTTTTTTTGCATCTAGAATCAAAAATATTTGTCCAATTTTTTCCTTCAGATACTTGCTCCACAAGCCGAAGCGAATAAGAGCGGAGTTTGTGACTCATAGGCCGCGTAGGACTGGTGCTCTGTTATTTTTCATAAGTTATTGGAAGATGTTAATATGACTTTTTGTACTCACACGTGGTTAAGTTGCAACAACTTGGATGGAATTCGCTTTTTGACGGTCGATTAAAATTAGACTCAATATTTTATGTAAATTCAAAGCCAATTTATTTTCCTATGAAGTTAACGTTTTACGAACTCCAACATACTAAGGTAGATCGGAGCATGAGAATAAAAACAAGGGAAATAAACTGTAGAACAGAAAGGTTTAAAATGTCGTTTTTCCCACGATCCAATGATCTTAATGGCTGCGTCGAGACTTTGATGTAGGTTGGTTGACAGGTAGTGTAGCTGATTAATTCATGTGCCCCCTAATGCATGTTTCTAAATCTGCCGAGTAGTGTCAGCTGCCGAGTTTTGCAGGTTCCCTGCATGTTTCTTGTGTCACGTTTACATGGTTTCATTATAGATTATTTTAGTATTTTCTGTAGCATTTGTAGCTTACCCAGAGTGTGATGCGTGTTATTGAAATTTATTTTCTACACTTTAGTTCATGTTTGATATTAGTCATCTCCTGCCAAACACTTTTGTGCTGGCTTGCAGGGTAATTGGTAGATATAAATGGTAAGAATTTTCTTGCGGCGTTTTGAGATGTATATGTATGTGGTAGAACTTTGATGAGGTTTATTATTGGAACAGATGAGTAAGTTAGGATAAGAAATTTTCAAAACGGTACCAGTCAATACGTTTTAAATGTCTCACCGGTGCTTGGGTAGATTTAATTTGTCGGGCTGATGTTACGCCTATTCGTTGCAGTACTACAGGACATATCATTGCGCTCCATATTCATGGCCGGAGTTCTACAAGATTAGCCTCAATTTCCAAATTTTTGACATAATTTAACATTACTTCTTCCCACCACTGGAAGTATATTGTTAAGTTACTTATGTTAATCGCACATCCCAGACTAGTTTATTGATACTATCTGTCTGAATTTGTGCATTTACGATACCATTCTCTGTCGGTTATTCTGGTGCTTCATAATTTCATTTATTGTCACATACTGGATATTATGGGGTTCTTATTTTTCGTCCATGACCGCACATCTTGATCTGATAAAATGGTCCGCTTTTTTTCTCTTTTGGGTTGTGCATTGAAAATGGTCTTATCTTTCCAGCACTTGCTAACGGCGCGTGTTAATGTTTGGTCTAATTACTTCGTCGTCCACTTGTTTTTTTTTCAATTACCATGATATGTGCACAATAGTTTGTTTCCATTGTATTTGTATAATTGAGGTCCTTTTGACCTCAATCCGCCTCATTGGTGTCGGCCTCGAGGGGACTGTGATTTTGCTAACCTTCCCTTCCCATCCTTTCATCCCACCTCTTCCTTGTCCCCGGGTGTAAGCGAAAGCTTGCAGACCGGGGCGGCAGTTGTATTCCTACGGCGTGAGCCGAAGCACCTGTATTTGTATAATAGCTGTCCTAATAGCTACTACTCTTTGTAGTGTAATTTTAGTATAATTTTGTTTAATCTTTACTTTGGAAGAATCTGCTTGTACATAGTGCCGAGTTTCCTCAATGGAATGTGGCAGTGGCCGAATTCTCGCCGAACCAACTCTACTTTTAATGCAGCAGTAGCTATAGAAATGATTAGTTCTGTGCATGAATGGAGACGTAGGATTTAGCAAGTCTTGTGAGAATACATAACATGCGCGAACTGCTCCTTCGAATACCATTAGCGATGTTTACTGCTGGAAAAGAACTAACAGGGCTACTTGTAGAACACCTTATGTACTTATGAAGTCTTAATGGTGGATATTATGATCGTTGGTTTCATGATATTTCGCTCGTCAGCAAATTTGACCGTTGAATGTCAGGGTTCGCAAGGTATTTTTAAAATACTTGGAAATACGATCAACTGTCAACTTTTTATGATATGATGTATAAATTTTAACGGTCTCTCTGGCAGTGATTTCTATAATTGGTGTGGTTGTGGTCTTGTTAATCCAATAAGATTACTGTCATGGCTCAATTGGTGGCATTGTCGTATTGGAGTGGCTTTGCCGTTTAATTGACTTTAATTTCAT
This sequence comes from Ceriagrion tenellum, assembly GCA_963169105.1. Taxonomy (NCBI): domain Eukaryota; kingdom Metazoa; phylum Arthropoda; class Insecta; order Odonata; family Coenagrionidae; genus Ceriagrion; species Ceriagrion tenellum. The sequence continues at coordinate 80,750,478 of OY720644.1, forward strand.
TTCATTCAAACTATGCCGAGCGATTGTAATGCATGTCTTCTATTTGGTGTGAGCAGTAAAATTAAAATTCATGACTATCTTTTCCGCGAATTAAATTCGAATTCACATGGTCTTAAATGCTTGAATGGATGAAATGAGGGAAATAAAATTACTTCTGTATCGAATATATATGCAATTTTCGCGAATAGGTGCCATTAAGAAGTATATACTCCCAAAAAATTGAACGATAATGAAATAGAGGCACCGATATATCGTAGTTTTTGAGTTATATATTCGCAAATAACTAAAAGATCTGACATCGAAATGGGTCAGTTTGATACGAATGTCGCTGCAAGTGAGCTCGTTTCAGGGTCGTTCGATTTGATATATCTATAGCTCTATCGATGTGGGTCTTCGCAACTACTTGCACCACACGTTCGCCATTAATGTTCTCTCTGATCAGGACTGATCTGCGATCAGGACAGCACTGATCTGCGAATATGGGACACAAGTCGTCATTTCGAACACAAATGCACTGCCAAATGAACAAAAACCTTGAAAAACCTGTGCTATGCTGACGGAACATACGACGAAGTGAGCACATTAATGACGGACTTGTTTACGTTGCGGAGACATGTATCGTAGGAAGTGTACTATCGATATGGAACGACCTTGGATCATATGACTGGAAAAAAGTGCTCTTTAAGGTAGTCCGTGCGAGATAGTTCCCTAGTCATAATGGAGACCATATTTGAATAATACGTTTTAATTTCACCATCTGTAGGACACATGAATTAAATATTTCATTATTAACGGTTCAATAATACAGTTTTATATGACAGAAATGGTAAGTTTTAAATGAAAATATCTAAATAAGTCTTAAACTTGACTCATTTTTTTCCCGCGGTGCTTTTGAAACTCCTTCAAAACGGAAGGTTTTTTTGTGATTCCCAAGAACCTGTTGCGAAGCAAATATGATTAAATTTCAAAAATAGTTGAGAAAACATACAAACTACACGCTGGTAGTTTTTTCCGATATCTAAGAGTTAGAAATTCCTCATTTTGTAAATAATGCCTCTCTGGAGTGCATACACGTACATTTTTCTATGTAAAAGGGCTGGCATTTTTGTAGCAAATAACTCCAAAAGTAATGTGGTAAGGGGTTGAATTTTTGGTGTTCTTAGAAGGGTGAGATATTTTTCTTGAAAATGAGACCAAATTCATTGATATCTAGGTAAAATGATATTTCGCTCTAACTAGCTTCAAATATAATCGTAGAATAATCCGCATATTTTGCGTTGTAATATTACTTTCGTAGTGGTAACGGCATGTAATTACTGAAAATAATGTTTTTCATACTACAAAAGAGGAGAGATAATTCATTTTTTGTTCGGACTCGCGCAGTTATGTTGATAATAACTGAAAGGGAAGCGCATGAATGAGGAGATTCTGTGCGCGACTATTTCACTGGTACAGTTTTGTACACAGGTCAAGTGGATGCCAACGTGCTCGAGCAGTTGGCGTGGCGTAGTGCGTCTACGTGTCCTCTTAATGCTCTGGAGACGGAAAAATTTTCTCTCTCCTCCCTTTCCTATGTAAACCACGAACGCCTGCGACATATTTTTTTTTATCATCTCAAGGCGTCGATGTGCTGAGTGACACATTCGTCTTGTTTACTTTTCGGCGTATTTTTCTTATCGCTCCCCTTCGCGTTTTTTTATGCCTCCACGAGGCGTCCCGTTCCTTTCTGGTTCCTTTCATTTTCTTCGCAGTCACTCTATATGTATTTTTTTCCATTTCCCCCTTTTTTTAAATGAACGCCGCAGTTTTCTTTGATGAATTGTTTTCTTTATGGTTTCGATACGTCTCCCGCGCGAGTCCTTTTTTTATTCCACACGTCTCTCTCTTTGTCTGCGCCGGGCGAGAGTGGGGGGGGGGTGGAGGGGGACGAACGCTTTTCGTTCCCGGCTGCACAGGTCGCAAGGGCGTGGTTTCCCTTATTCCGTCGGCTCGTCTACTCCTTTTTTACTTTCCCCCTCGCCTGCCCCCCCCCTTCTCCCGGCCCCTCTTTCTCGCCCCTTTCCACCGCCCCCCGTCTCCCCACGGTGCTACTCCACTTCCCGCCTTGCGATGCTCAACTCACCTCCCCACTCTCATTCTTCTCCCTTAAAGGTCGGTTCACGTTTGAACGTGAATTTAGCCTTGTAAATGATAAGTATATCTTAGCTTTTCCACATATATTTATTACAACAAGTCGACCTACGTTTCGACGAAGCTCGTCATCTTCAGGTACAGTAGTAGAAGTAAATGATAAGTATATCTCAGTTTTTCCTCATATATTTATTACAACAAGACGACCTAGGTTTCGACGAAGCTTGTTATCATCAGGTACATTAGTAGAAGTAAATGATAAGTGTAACTTAGTTTTTTCCACTTAGATTTATTACAACAGGACGACCAAGGTCTCGACGAAGCTCGTCATCATCAGGCACATTAGTTGTACCTGAAGATGACGCTTAAGCGTTGAAACCCGTGTCGTGTGTGTTTTTAAGTTGTGGTTTTGTAAATGTAACCATTAAATCCTCTGAAAGTAAAAATATGGAATACCACAAAGTTACCAAAGAACTTGTATTATTTATTGTACTTTCTACTAATGTACCTCATGATGACGAGCTTCGTCGAAACCTAGGTCGTCCAATTGTAATAAATCTACGTGGAAAAAACTAAGTTATACTTATCATTTACTTCTACTAATGTACCTGATGACAACAAGCTTCGTCGAAACCTCTTGTCCTGTTGTAATAAATCTATATGGAAAGACTAAGTTATACTTACCATTTACGGTGCTAAGCAAATTCCACGAAGTCACGCCCGAGACAACGGAGTAACCTAAATCTCTATGGACGGAATTATGAAACATTAGCATGATAAAAATGCTGCTATTATATTAGCTTTTTTAAAGTGCTGTTTAAGAATTTTCCAAAAATAATTACAATTTTACTGACATTAATATTTATTTTCAAATGTGGCGTATTTGTACTGTATATATATAGCCCAAATTGGTCACACCTATTAGTAGTAGAATAGCATAACGGTCACTCTGGGCTAAATTCACCCCTTCTCTGAAAAAGTGATAATCTGCTTCAATAATAAGTTCTAAAAATAAAAAATAAATTATTTAGATATTTTTTAAGGATCGCCGAATTTTGTGTCAGTTTCCCAACCAAAATTAATTGCTTAATTATTGTAAAACTAATCATTCATGTAACGTTAACATTATGGTTTCCAAGAAAGAGCCAGTTAGCATTATGACAATTAATACTTTTTAAATTTCCATCCTCAGTTTATTTGACGGACATAGATTTCGAATAATATTTTTCAGTATCAGAGAGATCTTGGATATCAGGAAGCCCTTGTTAATGGCAAATATTTGCCGAATCCTCGGTTGTTTTAACTATCCTATTTTTAGATTGTTAGTGTGAAGATGTGCGTGGTATTTTTGCGGTAATATTATCTCTTACTCACTTCCCCGAGTCAAAACGTGACACCGTATAATTTAAGTTACAAGATGTACGCAGAGTCGGAAATTCGAAATATTTTTGAAAGTTTAATTGTCGCCTGAATTTCTAATCATCTAAATCATACTGCGCCGAAAACTGTTGACATTGTAAGATCAATTTAGGTTAAAATATAATCCTAGGATCATTTTCATCGCTGCACACACGGTGAGTGCCTCCCCATAAAAATAAACATTCAAGTTTAATTTGGCTCTATAGTTTTATTCCGATTTACTCGTATTTAATTTTGACATGTGCTCACATAAATATGATCCTCGATTTCTCCATTTCCGCTCCTTACTCGTAAAGGACGTTTCAAGTTGAATGAAATTTGTAAAATGTTCTTTCATGGATATATTCCGTGCATTCACCACATTATCACTCATGTTCTCTCTCATCATAAGTTTAGATTTACTTCGCGTCGTAAATTAAGTCATTAATCTTGTAGTTATAATAAGAAAGAGTGAGACTTGTACAATAATAAACTATTAAAATCAGAAACGCATGAGATACGAGAATATCAACTGTAACCCATATTTTTTTAAGTAAACAAAAACAGTAGCTATTCAGATAACACATCATAGATGCATGTATACGATTGTACTCTCAACAATTAACGTCAACGTCTATATTATCGTCTCATGGCGCATTTTGAATAAAATCATGCCTAATTTCAGCTAACTGAAGTTAGCGTCTTAAAGTATGGTCGTATTCTGAAGGTAAGTAACTTAAGAAATGAACCTGGGTCAATGTCTGCCTTATCGTCTCAAGGCCAATTTTGAATGCAGTCAGATTGACATGTATGTGTTTAAACGACTCAAGTTACTGTCTCAAGGTAAGGTCCTATGTTGAATGCTCGTAATCGTAACTCATGAAATGAGCCAGAGTCAGCGTCTGCCTTATCGTGTCAAGGCGTATTTCGATTACAATCAGAATAACGTGCGTAATTTACACCGACTCGAGTTACCGCCTTAAGGTGGTTCGAGCGAAAAATCATTTTACTTAGAAATCAATGATTTTTGTCTCATTTTAAGGAAAAATATCTCACCTATCCAATAACATCAAAAATTCAACCCCTTACCACATTACTTTGGGAGATATTTGCCATAACATACCAGCCCTTTTACATGGGAAATGATACGAGTATGCACGCCAGAGAGACATTATTTACAAAATGAGGTATTACTAACCTTCAGATATCGTAGAAAAACTAACAGTGTGTAGTTTGTATGTTTTCTCAACTATATTTGCAAATTAATCATATTGTCACCGCAGTAGGTTCTTGGGTATCAGAAAAAACCTTCCGTTTTCATGGAGTTTCAAACGCACCGCGCGAAAAAATAAGTCAATTGAAGACTTATTTAGATATTTTCATTTCATTACTTACAATTTCTGCCATATAAAACTATGCTTTTGCACCATTAATAATGCAAATTCTAATTCATGTGTCCTACAGTTGGTGAAATGAAAACGTATAATATGAATATGGTCTCTATAATGATTAGGGAACTATCTCGCTCGGACTACCTTAATGTAAGGTCTTATTCAGTAATTAACCAAAGCTTTGTGAAGTTTTGCGTAGAATTAATAAAAACTACTTAAAAAGTTAAATCTACGTAAAACTTTACAAAGTTTTTATTTATTTCTAAACATCGTGGAAAAGTTTTACAAAATTAAGGCTGAAACTATTGACTTAGTTGGTTTTTATGTTCAATGTGCTACTGCCTTTATTAACTCAATTTTTTCATTCTTTATTCTTCTTCCTTTCTCATGTATGCCTACTCCAACCTCACGGAATTCGCACATACCTTCTTCGTATCCCATCTGCTCTATCCCCACTGTGCCTTTTCATCTCGGGTTGATTCCAGCGTCTTTGCCCCAACTTAATCCCTCCTTCCCGCATAAAAATGAACCTTCCTGCGTGTTATTTTTATACATATTTTGTTCCTTGCGTCCGTGGCCGCGTGAACTGTGTCGGAAGGTTGGCATTTTGTATTCTACATATCTCCTCTTTTTTCCTCCATTCATTCCTTTTTTTCATTCTCCCTTCGCTCGTTCGCGGGGATTTCCGCATTACAGCATCGCGGCTCCCGGATTAAGGAGGCGAATATTAATTGCATACCGTCGTCCCCCCTCTTGGGAAACATGAAGGTGGCGTGAAATTATTCTATGCCCCTCGACTATGCAAACTTTCTTTCGACGTAATTCTGGCTGCCGAAGTTTTTTTTTTTTCAAAAAAATATTTTCCATGAACAGCCTCCCCGCCGCCGGTGCATTTTCAAGGCAAGTCGGCGTTGTATGTGGCGTCTCCCAATTAGCTCTGCGTCGCGTGTTCGCTTGGCGATGCGTCGGATCTGAACGCAGCTCAGTTTTTCCTCCATTTTTTTATATTTTTTAATCGCATCTCCTTCTCCGACGGACTCACAAATTGTCCGTCAGCAGTTTTTTGTCTTTCTTTTGCGATTCCGTTCCCATTTCGGTGACGGGATGATGAAATGATATTTTTTAATCATCCTTGTTGAGATTTTTTTTAACATCCAAAGGAAACCGCCGTCTTTAGTTTTAAAACTACTGTCTCTCATTTTTTTCCGTGATGATTTGCGTGATGGTAATGCAGAATTTCTGAATTCGAATTGTCCTGTTACGTGTAATAAAATGTAATCCTTTCACTGTGAGGATTTGAGTTTTCTCTCGGACGTAGTTGAAATAAAGGCTGGATTATTATGAATTAAGGAATGTCAATGACACTTCACCTCTGGAAAAGCACTTTTTTATTCCTTCCTCCCTAAAGGTGATCATTTGCATAGCCTGCTCTTGAACGAACTAGGTTTATGTGTCGTTATAAAAGTAGAGTAAAAAAAGATGGGGTTGAACAAAACTATTCCTTGAAATTAACCATTTAAATTTCTCATTCGTGGGAATAGGTTCCATTGTGAATCTCTTTGTAATATGTTATTGTACCAGGCATTTGTGGAGAGCACCACGATAGTTACCCATTATTATTGCCCAAGGTATGCCTTTTCGTCAATTCATCCCGATGATTCGCGTCCTCTAATGATTAAATAGCTTGATTTTGTTCAGTTTTTGGAACGTAACAGCGATAGTTAAAAACTTTGGACCTTCGTGAACTATCTCCTGAAAAATTAATTGCAAGGATGATCATATTTTTTCTCCCATAATATTTTGCGCATATTTGATATAGTTTGATATTTATCCCTCGATATTTTTTTATATTTGTCGAGAGCGTTAAGATGTGCGGTTTCTGGTCACCTGCTCCTCATCAAATTTCTTCAAACTCTTCGTTTTTTCCTCAACAACCTTCGATGTGTACGCCCCGTCCTCTTCTTTGCCGTTCATTATTATTTGCAACCTCTAGGGTTCCGTTTCCTATCCATTGTATTCTCATACATTAGGCTTCCACTCTTTTTCACCCACCACTTTAAAACAGTTTCCCTCCCGTTTTTCTCGAGGTCAACATTTGTGTACGACATCCAAATATCTTTGTTACACGCTTCCTGCCGCTCTTATTTTAGAAGAACCGTAAGAAATCTGGAAAAAAAGCGAAATCAAAGTCGTGGGATACAGCCTGCGATACGGGTTAAAATAGGAGAGGAGTTTTCATGGGAGGGCCAAGTCGCATCAGGGGTTCCTCAAAGGAGCGTCCTGGGGCCAGTTCTCTTCCTAATCTACGTAAATGACCTATCGGACAGCATTAATTCTGAGGTGCGGCTTTATTCCGACGACTGTATTATTTACCGGAGGATTAAAGGGAATGAAATTCTCCAAAAAGGCATTGATTATCTTCCTGAGTGGATAGAAACTAACGACATGGACATAAATATTTGCAAAAGCAGGCACCTTACCTTTTCACGTAAGAAACACACCCAATGTAGGTAGTACTCATTTTCGGGAAATAAAATAATTAATAGTAACCCATTCAAATACCTAGGAGTTTACTTAACGAGCGATCTATGATGGGGGCAACAAGTAGAACACGCGACACGCAAAGCTTTCAAAGTTTTGCATTGGACAGTGAGAAATCTAAAGGGCTGCAGGACGGCCACAAAGGAAATGGCGTACAAAGTGTTTGTTCGGCCAATCCTAGAGTGTTCGGCGATGGTATGGGACCCATTTGAGGAAGGTCATGTTAAAAAGCTAGAAAAAGTTCAAAGGAAGGCCGCGAGCTATGTCCTGAATAGGCATAAGAGGACTGAAAGCGTGACAGAGATGATGAGAGTCTAAGGAGGGAAGAGTCTACAGAGCAGGCGGAAAAGAAGTAGAATTTGCGGGTTGTATAGAATTATTAAGATCGAAACAGCATGGGGAGAGCTTCGAACAGAACTCGAAGTGCCATCCTTCATCAGCAAGAATGATCATATGTTCAAAGTAAAACGGAGATCCCAAAAAAAAGTCGGCCCAGCCCCGGCGTACAGCTCAGTTTCAGCACAGTTCTAACTACAGCCTAGTTCTTGCGCTGTGATGCAGCACTTTTTCAGTTCGGTTTTCTCCGCAGTTCATTCTCTGCAGTGCTTTTTCAGTGCAAATCATCCTTACAAATTCAACCACAGTACGTTCCAGTACTGTGAGGAAAACTGGAAGTGCGCTAGTTGATAAATTAAAGCTTATAAACATACTACCCAGGTTTTTTTCTCTGCGCTCCTCCAACCACCTACCTTACCTCTACCTCATGTCATCCTAGAGTTTTCTTTCCTTACCCATTTTTGCTAGCCCTTCCACGTTTATTTTCTATCAGTTGGAATATCATACTTCTTTCATAAAATAATTTCTGTAGTAAACCATATGCGACATTATTTTCCATCTATGCTCGGTGAACATTCTCTTTTGCGGCCGATGTAAATAGTATGCGTGAATGATATGACCGCTATTTCGTTTCCACAGATGGTGTTTTGTCCGTCGTAGCACTTCGGGAAATCTTCTCTCGTCGTTTGTATGCCATTCCATATTTCTACCTGTCCGATGGACCTGTCCGATGAAATCTTTTCCCGTGGAGTGGATGGATGCGCTCCTCCGGTATGGTGTCAATTGTCGTCGCTTGAATCTTTCATTTCATTCTTTCCTCTTTCTTCGAATTCCTTTTCCCTACATCTTCGAAGCTCCATCAATATCCGCATCTTGTGTTCTGCCATTCATCTTTTTCTCTTATCATTGACCGTCCGTCCTAGTCCACGGTGATCCTTTGGTGTACGGATATATGTAAGGGCCCGAAGAAGGACACTAACTTGAGACAGTTCATTCATTAGAGTATTTCACTAGCACTGAAAGCATTCGTGTGGAGCGTGGCACACTATGGATCGGAAGCATGGACCATTGGAAAAGCTGACCAGAAAAGACTAGGAGCCTTCGAAACCTGGTGCTGGAGGAGGATGCTTAAGATCGAATGGACGGACAAATTAAGAAATGATGACGTGTACAGAAGAGTAGAAGAGGAAACGACCATCTTGTGTGCTCTTTAAAGTGAAAGTGCTCTTTAAGCATAAAAAATGTTGCTATTTATTTGATAATATCATTTATTTATACATGTGACGTATTTGTAGTATATATATTTTATTTAAAACAATACTTTACATAATAATATTTACGCAAGGTATGCTTCAACATTCTTGTGGAGCTTGGCACTCTAGGGATCGGAACTAGGGAATACGTGGCAGATTAAGAAACAAGCATTAGGGAACAAATCAACTAATCATCTGCTCTAACAGTTGACTAACCTACTTCAAAATCTCTATGGCGACCATTATGGTCTCCATTGGATCGCGGGAAGAAAGACCTTTTAGACCTGCATGTTCTGCAGTCTGCTTTCCTAATTTGATAATTGTGATCTGATCTGTGATCGGAAGCATGGATCATTGGAAAAGCTGACCGGAAAAGACTAGAAGCCTTCGAAACCTGGTGCTGGAGGAGGATTCTGAAGATAAAATGGACGGACAAAATAAGAAATGATGAACTGTAAAGAAGAGTAGTGGCGGATAGGACCATAAGGAACACCATACAGAAAATAAGAACATGATGGCTTGGACACACCCTGAGACTCAATGGAATTGGGGAGAACGTAATTGAAGGAAAAATAGAGGGAAAAGTCCCCAGAGGAAGACCAAGGAATAAGTTCATGTACCAAATAAAGAGGATAGTACACAGGAAGAGATGCCAGGAGGTAAGGGAACTTGCATTAAATAGGGAAGGGTGGAGGGCTGCAGTCAACCAATCTTAGGGTTGAACGACCGATGATGATGGCCAGTTGATTAGTTATTATTATTTATCCTACTGGTCAATCGCTTCGTTTTGAATTCTATCAATTACCCAGCATTCAAACCCTCTTAAATTCCTCCTAGCGTTCTCTTTCGTTCTTGCATCACGTCCTGCATTCTTCATGTATAACCTACCCATGTATTTGTGCTAAGTGCATCAATTTAGTTGCTTTATTTATCGATTCCCACATTTCCTTTATTGTTTGTAGCGTATGGTATAATGCTTGCACCCGCAAATCACATCTCTTGCCACTCACCTTTGATCTAGTCTGGTGGGTAGTACATAAATTGATGTAGATGATAATAGAGGTTTTAAAATAAAATATTTCTATAAGTCTTTAACTTGACTCATTTTCTTCACGCGTTGCGGTTAAATCTCCATTATTACGAAGGATTTTGTGTGATTCTGAATAAATTACTGCGGTAACTGTATGATTTTTTAAAAAATTTTTGAAAACATAGAAACTCCACATGGTTGATTTTTTGACGAGATCTAGGTTTTAGAAATGTCTATTGTTTAAATAATGTCTCCTGGTGTAAATGCGGAATTAGAACCTTCCATGATTGCCATACTATGGATAATAATGAAGTGGTATCCTTTGCCTTCTCCATCTCCATGCCGTTGACTGATACGAGTTCATCCGCCTTTACACCATCCGCCTCCGCGGTTTCCCACCCCTAGGGCAAGAAGGTGTCCTAACGTTTCCCCCACCTACACTTATACTGGTGGCCATTTGGTCTCCAGAGCTGTATTGGCCGCCTCCAGGCGTTGTCCATCCCCACCACGAGGAGGTGCAGTTGGATATTTCCCATCCTCGAATATAGGGACCTTTAGGCATTATCCTTATTCTTTGGGACAGAAAATTATCGGCAATTTAAGAGAATAGCAGAAAACAGGACCATTTGGTTGCAGCAGTTAGTTAAAGAAGGAGGTGTACCATTCCCCCTGTAAAATGGCTGGTATTTTTGTGCATATATCTCAAATAGCTGTGAAGTTATGGGCTGATATTTTGGCAACTTCAAAAGAGTAAAATATTTTTCTTTAAAATGAGACTTAAGTTCATTGATTTCTGTGTGAAATGATATTTCGCTCAAAGTACCTTAAACTCTTCCTTCCATTCCTGTACGATCTTTTCTTTCAGACACCACCTGCCGCCCTTTCTCTCCCCTTCCTGCTCCGTTCACTTCCCCATTCTTCTCATCTCCCTCCCCTCTCCCCCATCCGGACCCTCTATCCCTGTCGTCTTCTCCCCAATAAGGGTTCTTCCTGTCCCCTCGATCTCCCTTATCCCCGTCACCCTTCGTTCTCCCCTTGCCAGGCACCGCCAAACCGACTCTCGCACTCGCTCGTCTCAATTGTCACCTCTTGTTTCTTCCCCCCTCTATATTCCACGTCTTCCCTCTCTCTCTCTCCTCATCCCTTCTATTCCTCCTCTTCTAAACGTTCCTCACAATTCCATGCTCCAGCATCCTCCTCTTCCGCTTGGCTTTCCTGTCCAAATCTGCGGACACTCTCGCTGCCCTATTCACCGCAAATCCCTTTTTTTCTGATTCAGAAGCGCTCCCTAAAGGTTAGTATTTCTCTGATCTCGCGACGCATGCTCCACCACATCACTCTACTGCTATTTCTTCCGTCTATTTGGACTTGCTTCTTTAAATGTAAGCTTTAATTTTTAAACATGACTAAATGCTTTCGTGTCTGATACTTCTATGAGTCTGTTTTGTTATTACCCCTTCTAAAATGGCCGGTATTTTTTTGCGAATATTTCAGCCATTATCTCATGAGTCCTGTGATGTTTTCTTATCGTGCTATGTGTAAAGCTGCTTCATAATTGGATTTTTATAATCCTGAAAGAATTAGTGCGGTGACTGGACCATTTATTTTCTAAACTAGTAGAGGAAACATTCAAACTACCTCCTGGTAATTTTTAGACGAGAGCTAAGCGTTAGAAATAGCTAATTTTTAAAATTATGCTCTCTGGAGTACCAATTTTCATTAAGTATTTTACCGGTAGAGGTAGGTTGTGTTGAAGCTCAGAGAATCTCCTCCCCGTTTTCTACACCGTCAGGAGCCTATCTCCCTCAAGTACATTTTTTTTCGCCTCAGCATACGATCTACCCTTCTTCATCCTGTCCATGAAACATATTGTGCTTCTTCCTCTTCCCTGCTTTCCCAACATCCTTCCCTCTATCATATTCTTGTGCAACCCATCGCTCCATAACAACCTCTATCCATCTACTCTGCCGATTATTCTAAGTAAAACTTTGGCCGCGTTTGGCACAAACCGATTGTTATATAGCCCTCGCTTTCTGCTGCATTCTTCTCTTTCGTGATAGGAATCAGGACTGTTTTCACGAAGTCCTCTGGCCATTCTCCTTCCTCGTAGATCTTACTTTTAAGTACGAAAAAAGCTTACCTATCTTTATTTCCTAAATTCTTTAGCAGCTTTGACGGTATATTATCTACTCCTACATCTTTTTTTGCCTTCATCTCTTTCAATGCTCTCTCTGGACTGCCACACCCCTCGTATAATGGCTGGTATTTTTTTGCAAACATTTCTGGAAGTAGTGCGGTAGGGCCTTATGTTTTGGCATCTTTGGTAGGGCGAGATATTTTCCTTTGAATTAAGACTAAATTTATCAGTTTATAGGTGAAATCAATAAATTTAGAATCAAGTGAAAGAATAGGAGTGAGAGATGGATCTTCTCTGTCACCCGCCCTTTTCAATTTATACATCCAGAAATAAATAGATGAGGTGAGACAACGGATGGGACATGATCAGGTGCGCTGATGACATAGCGAATCTGGATGAGAGTGGGGAGGATCTACGAGAGATTTTGGAAGTAATGGAAAAAGTCCACAGAATGCACTATAACATGACAATAAACAGGAACAAGACCAAAGTTATGGTGGTGAGCAGAGCTTTAACGTCGGCCGACCAGAAACTAGGAGATATTACATTAGAGAGCGTAGAGGAGTTTATATACCTTGGAAGCAAGTTAGCAGCAGATGAACGGTGTAAGAATGAGATAGTGAGTCGTATCAGCGAGGCCAGGACTGCTTATAACGAGAAAAACACACTTCTCCCCTCCACCAACATCAGTTTGAAACTGAGAGAAAAATGTTCTCATGATGTTTGTGAGGAGTGTGCTGCTCTATGTCTGTGGAACGTGGATGTTCGGGGAATCAGAGAAGAAAAGGTTGGATGCGTTAAAAACGTGGTGCTACCGTAGAATGCGGTATTTTTTTAGAAAGGAAAAATTTTCATTTCGACCGTCCATTGCCACGATTTCCGGACGCCTGGGTAGACAGAGTCACCTACAGTGAAGTGATAAGTGAAGGATAGGGTAAGCGCTATGTTTGATCGAGACAATTCATAGAAGGAACGCAACTTTGATCGGGTATATTCTCCGACATTCATGGTGTATCGCTAAAATACTTTAGGGCACAGTGGGAGGTATTATATGGGCAGGCCTTATATAGACTGCAATACAATGGACAGATTTTGGAAGAGCTAGGATGTACCTCATACCACCTAATGAAGGAGTTGTCTCAGGGCAGAGAAGAATTGAGGAGAATTGATGCTGTAAACCAACCCTAGGATTTTAACCAAAGGAAAAACAAATGAAAATGTTTCTGGCGTTACTTCGTGGAAGTTTTTAATATTCATAATGAAAAGATAAAACTTGGTTAATTAAAAAGTTGAGTGTATAAACTCAAGTGTGATAACTGTGGAATCTGATACATTGGTCGAACAGGACGGAAAGTGAAAGACAGAGTGAAAGGACATAGGAACCAATTTGTTAATGGTGGTGGAAATTCAAAGTTTAGCGAATATTTATGTACAAATAACCATTTTAGTGATTTTGACCCTGATTTTTTTACATGTCACTGACAAGGGTTCTAAGTTAGATTTTTTAGAACAATTTGAAATTGTAAATAGCCTGCAGATTTTATGTACTGACCACCTGTTCCCCACCCATTCCCCCCTCCTTAACATAAAACTTCCCTCTTTCCACAACAGACAACCGTCCTAGTTCTCCAATCTGTTCTTGTTTACTGTAGTATATACATGCATTTCGTTGTTCATTTGTTTGAGTGTTATTTTTCAAAAAACCTGTTTTTATGTGTTATGTTTATGTTCTTTTCTGAATTGTTGTGTGGTCCGCCATTAAGAACGGAATAAAAACCCAGTACGCTGAGCGTGTATTATTTCTTAGCGCTGGAAATAACTTTTACCTCAAATTACTCAGTTTGCACCCAATTGTACTCATCGTTTCCGCCACCTTTACGTCACCTTTATCAGAATACCTCCACGCCCCCCCCCTTTTCCTCTCCCCTCTTTTCCTCCCTCCCCTCCACCTTTACTGTACATATACTCAGCCACTCACGTCAGTTGTACCTTGAAAATGGCACTCAGTTGCCGAAACCTGGGTCGGTTTTAATAAATTAGTGTGGAATTAACCAAGTACAAGTTAAGTTTTATCTTTTCAGTATGAACAAAGGAAGAAAGTGAAATGATATTTACCTCAAACTACCTCAAGAGTATATACTGCTTTCTAAATCTGGAACGGAATATAGTGAGTGGATGTGGTTATTGAAATTTCAGAGGTTCACGGGCCTTGATTGGGGTTGAAGGAGGCTGCGCGCCCCCGACTCTCCCAAACGGCTTTCTTTCCTCCTGAAAACCTATTCACACGCACGCTCACGCACGACCCTCACATGCGTTTTCAGATGGGGAGACACGCAAACGCACGTGTCACTCCCCAACGTGCTTCTCCTCGTCCAGATTTTCATTTCGACCGTCCATTGTCACGATTTCCGGGCGCACTTTTCATTCCGCCAATGTCCATTCAACCTCGCTTGTCTTCCCACACCCTGCCCGCGTCACTTTTTTTTTTAATCTCGCCCGCCAACCCCGAGCTGTCTACCCGTCTCTCGTGGTATTCCATCCAATATATGGTCGGCCCTTGGACAGTCCAGCCAATAATATCCCTGAACTGTGTGTGAGGTCTCCATTACATATCCATCCGAAAGTGTGCCTGCTGTAAAATGGTTTTATTTATCTAGAGTGATCTATGGTTAAAGTCAATTTAAAGGTAGTGCGAGCGAGATAGTTCCATAATCATAATAGATACCATATTCGAATTATATCTACGTTTTGATTTCACCAGCTGTGGGACACACGAGTTAAATACTGTATCATCAATGGTGCAATAAAAGAGTTTTACATGACGAAAATTGTGAGTAATCAAATGACTCATTTTTTTCACGCGGTACGTTTGAAACTCCATCAAAACGGAAGGTTTATTGTGATCCCGAGGAATTTACTGCAGTGACAATATGATTAACTTTCAAAAATAGGTAAGAAAACACACCAATTACACACTGTTGATTTTTTAACGAGATCTAAGTAAATAAATGCCTCATTTTTAACATAAGGTCTCTCTGGATTGCATACTCATACCATTTCCCATGTAAAATGGCTGGTATTTTCTGGGAAATATCTCGGTTATGTGGTAAGGGGTTGAATTTTTGGTGTCAATGGAAGGGCGATATATTTTTCTTTCAAATGAGACCAAATTCATTGATTTCTAGGTATTTCGCTTAAACTATATTAAATAGGCGTAGAAGTACCTAATTTTTTAACAAGTTAAGGTAGTTTGAGCTAGATAGTTCCGTAGTCATAACGGAAACCATATTAAAATTTTACGTTTTAGTGTCAGCAGCTATAGGGAGCTTGAGGTAAATATTGTGGAATAATATACTTTTGTATGACTGAAATTCTAAGTAATTAAATAAAAATATCTGCATAAGTCTTTAATTTGAATCATGTTTTCGCGCGGTACGGTTATAATTCCAGGAAGGAAGGTTATTGTGGTTCTAAAAAATTGCTGCTTTAACAATATTATTAATTACCAAACAAGGTTGAGAAAACATACAAACTACAGGCTGTAATTTTTTTGTCGACATTTAGCAATTATAAATTTCTCGATTTTTAAAATAATGTCTCTCTTGAGTGCATTAATGTATTATTTCCCATGTAAAATTGCTGGTATGTTTTGGCAAATATCTCGGAGGTAGTGAGGTAAGGGGCTGTTACCTCTATATCTTTGGCATGGCGAGATATTTTCATTGAAATAAGACTGAATTCATTGATTTCTAGGTGAAATGATATTTCGCTCAAACTATCTTAAGACTGTATTTCAAGCTGGTAGGTTATGTTTGGAGCGTCTTACTGTATGGTTGTGAGAGATGGACGGCTTTGAAAAAGGATATAAAACGGATTGAGGCATTGGAGATTTGGATATGGAGAAGAATGTCGAGTACTAGTTGGGCAGACAGAGTGAGAAACGAAGAGGTATTGACCAGAGTGGGGAAGCTAAAGGAATGATAAAGACAATTAAAACAAGGAAGCAAAATTGGCTGGGACAAATATGAAGAAGTGTTTGTTTGATGAAGGAGGCATTATAAAAAATATATATTATTATAGTAGGGATGGTGGAAGGAAAGGGTAAACGAAAAAAAGGAAGAAAGAAAATGACGGATGATTTAGAAGAGGAGACAGGCTACGCGGGGATGAAGAGGAAGGCACAAGACAGAGTTATCTAGAGAAGAGGCTACTGAGGACCTGCTAAACAGCAGTCTACCAATGACGATGACCTTAAGGCGGCTCTGGCTTCAAGGCCACTTATTCCAAATTTCGTGAAAGCTGGAGTGTATTATCTTTGAAGTGCGTTACTTAAACTGAGATGAAATTAAAATCTGTGCTCCCATTAAGTAAAATTGGGTTTCCTGGCTAGTATTACTCTAACTCACACTTTAAGTGGAGATTTTAGCGTGGGCTCTTACGAAGATAGCTCAAATTACAGCAGAAAAACGTCAATTTGAACGAGAAAGCAAAGTCAATCTTTTATTTGAAACCGTTTCAACTAAGAAAAAAGTCCTTGTAAATAGCAGAAAAATATAATGTAGGCATCCTATCACCTAGTTTTGATAGTTAAGAGCAAATTACGGTCATAGTTGAAGTCTAAAAGCGGTAGTTCCAAGCAAATGGCGCTGCCTTCGGTTCCTATGGCTGGACAGTTGTGACAATTAAAAATATATCCGTGGAAATATATTCGTGTGTTGTACCTTAATTTTAGTGAAGGCAGAAGGCTTAATTTTAAAAGCTATGGAATTGTGCCAGTGAAAGTCATGGAGGTATTTTATTTGAAACCCAGCTTGCCTTCTAACTCTTAACCAAAATATAAATCAATACGATAAACTTTCCCAGAGTACCATGCTTGATGTTAAAATTGTAAATATTTTAAAAGTAACTTTAAAAATTATTCATTACACTAATGGCCGGTCGCAAGAACATTTAGTCATGGAATCAATAGTTATGAGATCCATTTAGTTATAGATCTCGATCTCGATCTTATCGATAGAAGGAAATATTTGGGTTGCAAGAACACATCTACTAGTTGTATAACTTATTTACCAGATGTCAGTATTTCATAATATTCAATCTAATCTTCCACCACCGGGTAAAATGTATAAAAGTTTAGCCTATAAATAATTGCTAATGCATATAATAATTAGTCATAAAGAGTAAAAAAGCTGGTCATTTATTTCAAAACAACTCTTTATTTAAGTAATTAAATCTCCAATCGGTCAATTGCACATTCGCTATCCGGCTACTTATAGAACTCATAACTCCACGACATAAATTCTGAAACCAGTTGATTTATCTAATGTTTCTGCAATACATATTGAATGATTGTCATGGCTAATGGGTCCCATAACTTTATAGAATACATGTGTGTCGTTCCTGCAACTGGCTATAGGTATGGATTATTCAACTCTGAGGATGATATGTTGAGAATAAATACCGTTGAATGTATGGAAATATTTTGTGGGTTATTTTCAAGTCTTCTCCCCACTTTGTTGCTTGGTAGTGAAACATGGGTATGTTAGGATAGACATAAGAGTAGACTTAACGCCGTAGGTATGAGTTGTGAGGTAATAAATGAATGTGGGTAACATGCTCCAGTAATGGACATGTATGAAAGGAGTGTGCTTCGTTGGTTTGGCCATGTTGAGAGAATGGAATAAGGAAACATATACATATGAGTGAAATGAATGTTGCGAGGGGTAGATGTAGGTCGAGAAAGTTGTGGTTGAATGTGGTTGAGGAAATTCTTAGGAGGAGGAATATTAGGAGTCTTAAAAACAGGAGGGCGTGCATGAAGCAGTGTCTGGGGGTAAATGAAGCAAAAGATGTTTGCAAGGATAGGTCAGTATGGAGGAAATTATTGAAGCAGAGTAAGGTGTACAAATATGTATATATGAGTGAAACTACGGGAATATGCCTACTCCGGAAGGGAACGGCGTGACAGGTATGTATGTATGTGTGAATGCATTTTCAAGTGTTCCTACTTTCAAATGGCTTCCTCCAGCCTATTTTTCCATATTCCTACCTCCAGCCTATTCTTCCATATTCGGCTCTCCAGCCTGTTCTTCCATATCCCCTGCTGAAAACATCTCCCTAGCTTAAATTCTCTCTCGTCTGCTGTACTCGTTCCCTTTCTTCTCGCCTTTCATCACCGACCTACTGTCTGTGAAAAAAGCAAGATACCTGAGTTTGAGATGCTCTATCGTCCAAAGGAGGAAACCGATTTCAATGCAGTAAAATTTGCAAGAGAGATTGTTCATTTCTACGCTAGGTGATGTACTTTAAAAATCCTCCGCCCGTTAGTATTTCCTGTACTTAAGATTTTCTCAAACATGTACACGTTTTTTGCTCGTAAAATCCTATTGCACAATTTTGAGCTCTTGGGATACCCCTAATTTTCGTTCCAATAACTTGCAATTTTTATATATGAAAGCCAGATCAATTTCTAACTGTTTGCAGAAAACAAATTGTTTATGTCTCTAAAATTGAACAAGTAATTGTAGACAACGCAAACCTCTGCTAAGTTCGAAACCCGCTAACTAGTAGTCCCGTTTCCTAGTTTTCTTCATCTCTTTCCTCTCTTCAATCCCCCACGCTCACTTTTTTGTCGTCCCCTCTCCCCCCCTCCCTCTCTTCCTGTCCTCTCGCTCGTCCTCCCACTTTTTCCC
Source organism: Ceriagrion tenellum (assembly GCA_963169105.1). Classification (NCBI taxonomy): domain Eukaryota; kingdom Metazoa; phylum Arthropoda; class Insecta; order Odonata; family Coenagrionidae; genus Ceriagrion; species Ceriagrion tenellum. Next base: position 80,769,386 of record OY720644.1, read on the forward strand.
TCTCCGCCCACAACCTCCTTTTCAACCCCGCTACCCCCCCCTCCAATCCCAACCCCCTCCCTCGTCTGGTTCGATTTGGTCAACAGACGGCAGTCGCATTGCGGAGGAATTGACGGCAGCTCCTCTCTCTCCACCTCTTTATCCGCCCCTCGCCATCCCTACGTCTGTCCTCACTCATTCATCCTCTCCTTTTCCTCTTTCTCTCTCTCTCTCTCCGGTCCCCTCTCTTCTTCCCTCAAGTTGGATCTGTCCTCTTGTGTGATCTGTTCCAGGTATTATGAAACTTAAACGCAGCATCTTTGAAGTGCGTTTTATAAACTAAGATGAAAAAATGGGGTTTTCTGGACAAGCTTTACGGTAATAGGCCTTTTGCCCTTTAAGTAGTGAGTTTTTTTCGTTTACCCTGACCCCAGAAGTGAGTTTTATGGGGGAACAATCAAATTACATACGAATACGTAAAACAAAGCGAACAATGTCAGGGGTAACTTTGTGAAATTTCTCCGTAATGGAAAAAGAACTAACTTTGCAAATTTCACTAGTAAGTTTTATTCACGACCCGGGTTTGGACAGTTATGTCATCTTCAGGTGAAATTTCAACAGTTTATGGCATCTTCCCCGGAAGATGACATAAACTGTCGAACCCCGGGTCGTGAATAAAACATACTGGTGAAATTGGCAAATTTCTTTTTCCAAAACTTCCGAATACAATTGTATTACCTTGAACTCAAATGTGTTTGATAAACAAGAAGATTATACTCCAATTAAGCAAAAAAAATAAATTCAACAATTTTACTGAGTAAAACCCTGAATTGTGGCATAAGAACAATAATATTAACTTGACTAAAATGACTAAATATTAACTTGACTAACATGACTAAAAGCAGCTTTGAAAGCAATAATTTCCATCAATGGAACCAACTACTTGTGATATGCACATACTTAAGGCTGAACGTAGTCAGTAGAATGATGGAACAGGTAGCAGGAGTCTTCAGAAAAACTTAGCAGTGATAATTAGGCTCACCAGCTACCGGGGTACATGGAATTACATTTTACAATACATCTGAATGGGAGGGGTGATCTTAAGCCTTTACTCTTCCAGCGAAAACCTGTAAGACATACATGTACGATCATACTCTGGATGGCCAGGAGGAACGAGGACGTAAGTGAACGTTTGCGCAGCTCAAAAGATTTAAGTGGAGGGATTAACGTGTGCTCTAACGAAGTTTTCTCAGATCACAGCAGAAACTGTTCATTCAGAACACTGTTCATTAAGAGTGAATAGTCATGGAAACTTGGATAAAAATAAAGTATAGGAATCTGGTCACCTATTTCTTTAAGTTATCAGTACATTATTGCCGTAATCGAAGTCCAAAATGTAGTACATCCATGCAAATGGTGCCGCAGCCGGTTCTTATGTCTGGACAAATGTGGTCATTCAGAACATTTCTGCATATTTTGTACCTTAATTTTGGTTTCTATAGGTAACTCATTCCATCGGCGGAAGCATTGCATTTTAAACCAAATTAATAAAATTTAGAATAATGGTGATGGGGGAATGAGGTGAGGGAGGCGTAAATAAGTGAGGATACAAGAACATGACAGAGCTGAGACCATGGTGAGCGAGAACATGGTGGGGCTTCTGAACATGACGGAAAATATTGCGTTATGGTGAGAAGTTCTCATTCTCAGAGCCTTAGGGGGGAACGAAACTTTTACTAGGCCGTACGGAAATCGGAACGGTTTCTATTTGGTTCCTAGGGGCTTTCGTACAAAATATTTTTATTCCACTTTCTTTCCGGAACCACTTTCGTTCCTAGACTTTCGTTCCTAGACTTTCGTTCCTAGACTTTCGTTCCTACTTTCGGTTCGGTTCCGTGAACCGAAACTTTATCTGAACCCACTCTGAACCGTTCCGCAACCATGACTTTAGTTTCGTTTAACATCCCTCGTGAGAACATGGCAGGGTAAACACAGTGTGGAGAATGAGGAGATGAGGGTGATGAAAACATAAGGAAATGAGAATATGACAGCGGTGAGACCTCGGGGAGATGGAGGATGGAAACATGGCGGGGGTATGAGAACATTGGTGGGTCGAAGTAGCGTAGAATGCGTGAGCGGTGCGCAATTACCTTTTCTTTCACCCCTGTCGCCGTCATTCCACGCGTTCCTTTTCCCCCACAGCCCCTCCCCCCCACTCGCTTTCCCGCCTGGGAGGAACTCAAAAACGCTTTCCACTGTTCTTTTTATCGCTTCCATCCCCCTTTCCTCCTCTCTTTCTCTTCCCCTTGCCATTTCTCTTTGTACCCTGGGCGCGCCTTTCTTTCCTTCCCACACCCGTGCTCCCTGCACCCTCCTTTACCTCACGGGACCCTTTCATCTGCGTCCTTTGGCCTCCTCCTCCTGCTCCCGCTTTTACGATTACCTTTACTGCCCGTCCCCTCCTGTTCATCTCAGTACTTATTTTTTTAATCTTCCCTTCCCCTCGCTTCTCCTGCTCGCTTTCCCCCAGCGGAGCGCAGTTGAAGTGGTTTGAGTGTTGAAAATAGGCGTTTACAGTCTTTTTGTGTTTTCTCGTTTCATTTTCTCGCTCACAAGGACGCTAATAATTTGCTACGTGCACGCGTACCCATGTCGTCATCCCCTCATGAGATAGGCGCAGTCAAACTGCTTAGTAATAGTGGTAGAGATACATGGTGACAGTTTCGCAGAGTACTCTTATCAGTGAAAGTGTCCATTCCTTACGAACTGGCTCCTCATGGGGGAGTAAGATTGAAGATTGTATCTGCGTTTACCTACCACGGTTCTCATTATCTCAGGCCTTCATTGACAACATCAAAAAGCTGAAGCTGACGTTTGCATTATCTTTCTGGCGCTGTAGATGGACTTTTTCTACGAGTCGCGAAAAATGTCTACGTGCTTTGATCCAGATTTGTTGAGATGGTAAACTTGAAACGCGCTACTGTATCTAAGTGAAGTTTATTCCAAGTATTTTTTCGACTTTCTTGAAAAGTTATTAAAATGAGCACTCAACGACTCACGACTCGTGCTCCAACCCCCTTAACATGGCCAAGCCAAAACAGCAAATGCCCTTCATTTATGACCATCAATGAAACATCCTATCGTAATTCACTTATGATCCGCCGATTCCTAATCTTATAAATTCTGATTTTGTCGCAAGCACTTCTTGAGGTCGCTTTACACGGTACATCTTATTGTATACACGAATTTATGAACTCTTTCTTGAGAAAATTTTTACCGTTTAAAGCGGCAAATTGTATGATCGTCTGAGTGATTGAGCGGGAAATAGAACCTGCTCTAATTCCATTCATTTTCTTGTACAGTCTATGATACTTTCGTTTGTACTTTAAATGTACCGTGTAAAGTGGCCTTTAAACATCCCATTCCCTCTCTACTTGGCCTACGTGTATGATTATTCTGATACAACCAGGTTTCTCTGTCATAACGTAAAGTAAGGTGGGGAGGCCTTTAGTATCCCATCCTTTACTCACGCACTGAGTTCCCGGAATTCCTCATTCGGTATTTCGTGCCTAATAAACCTTCCCCTATCGGTGTTTATTAGGGTAATCCGCAGGTTGATATAGGTCTAAATGGAAGTGAGTGGAAATTCTCTAGATTTTTACATATGCTAGGCCCCATCTCCTGATGCCATTTCTTTCTTCACTCAGCGTGTCCTACCTCTTCTTATCATTCCTTCCATAAAGCATATTCCCTTCCTTTCCCTCCATCACTTACTCCTATCCTCCATAAGCCTCCCTGTCTATTTAATTACCTGCTCCAATTACCTCCTCTGCCTCCCCCTTATCTTATGCAGAAGTATCCTTTCCTCACCTATCATACCAAGTAATTCATTGCCTGTCTTCTTTTCCTCTCACCGCTCTTAATAAATTCTCCTCCAATCGCATGTTTGAAACGCCTGCATCCTACTATGTTTGTCCTCTTTTCACGGGGTCATTGTTTCTGCATCCTGCTACGCACCTTTCCATGTTCGATTAAAGTAAGTTAAAGTTGTAAATGTTTATGTGTTCGGCTATTTTTTCATTAATTACCGACGCATCAACTTAAGGCTTTGATTTTTTCAAAGGGTATAACTATCATGGTTGCTTGAGCTCTGGGTTCTCATCCTGAACCCTGGGTTCAATAATTACATTTGTGAGGACTTGTCAGTTGAATATCAAGCCTTTATTCTTTGCTAGCGGAACCGATGTTCCTGTGTATTTTTCCGTCTTTCGAGTATTGTGAGGTGTTATCTCTGGCCTCTTTGGCGCCTTTTGTTTAGGAGATTACACCTCGAATGTGTGAAGAAAATATTGAACTACATTAAAAATATGTTTTTTAGAATCCGGCTTTGATTAAATAAATGCGTTAGCTATTGAAAACTAATACTATAGCACAAAAATGCCAAAAATTCCAGAAATATATTTTTAATGGGCAATAAAATAAGGGAAATGAACTGCCGAAAAGATAGGTAACAATTTTTTTCTGTCCACGCAAAATAAGTGCCCATAATAAAACCTGAGCTCCAATGAAAACACTCTCATATTTGATTTCCCTATTTCACCTCCCAAAAACTTTAACTTTGGCACCTTTACACAGCCGATGTACTAACAGCCCGTGCCACACACCAATTCGGCGGCTCGCAGTGAATTATGTAAATGTAGTTGTTCATTCTGCCTCTTCTTTCTTCATCCGATTTACTTTTGCGCACCCTATTTTGTGTCACGTAATTCCCGCCTCATTTGCAAAACCCCGCCGTCTCACTAGTTGACACCTCCTGCCCCTTATACTGGTCGCCTGAGAGAGTGTCGGTCGGGGGCGTCGTTGTGGGTTTTTCAGAAGTTCCCTTGTCTAAAACCCCTGTCCCCTCTAAACTACTTGAATTCACTTGAAAGCTGTTTCCCCCTCGTTCAAAAATCCCCTTCGTCGGTCCGGTAAAGTAGTGCCCAACACATCTACGCCCCCCTCCAAGCCCCAAAACTATATGTTGAGGCGTGTTGTTATATAAACTATATTTCTGATAAAACGCTTCGTAATGCATTACTACAGTAAAACTAAAAAAAACTCGAGACGCGATCAGGACTTGGTTTCAAACATGTCCATATTTAGTTGACCGTATGTTCCCGTAAGGAGGTTCGCCTCGCGTGTAAATCTCCGCGCGACCGAAGGATCGAAGTTGACGAAAACTTCAGGAAATGTAACTCTTTACTATTGCCATGCACATACAGCTACAGGGAGCTAACATGACATTTCTTATGTGGTCTGGGCCACATCTATTTTGATTCAGAATCAGTTTGTCATTATGAAGACATTCTCTTTATCAACTTGGAAAAATCACTTCTACTGTTGTAGGGTTTGTTACCTTCGGATGTTGTGATAGGATGCCTTAATTCCATGATAAAGACAGTATACACATACTGAAACTATAGGAGTCCTCTTATTTGGTAATATTATTCCCATAAGGAACTTAATTAAATTTAGTGCGGTGTTGGAAACGGTCACCTACGAGGTCGGAAGATGTCCACATGGAGCCAAGTTTGGCAGAAATCTTCCTCTTAAGGCCCATACTGTCAGCTAAATGGGGAAAGTTCTCTATCAATCTTATATATTCCTTCCAACTGGCAATCACCTCTCGAGTTACTTCCTTTTGCATTCGTTTCTATTGTTAGCTCTCTTTTCGAGATGCTGACAATATGGGAGGATGCTGCAAAAATATTTGATTCACGAAATGAAAAAATATAAAGGAAAGCCGCACACTTCATATAGCAGTGCTACAAAAGAATAACCTTTCTGGGTGACACTGTGCGTATCAATTTATTTTCGCTTCCTGTCTCTATATTGCTGATGGAAGCGATTAAATGATAACTAACTATACCGCCAATCGGATTAGTGCATCAAGTCCGTGCCACGAATTCTTCTTGATGGTAGTATATACAGAGCGACACTTCAACTCGCCATTAACACTAAATTTGCGTGTGGAACTCTCATTATCTTACTTTGAGACTATTGTTTTACCCTTTTCCCTCCCGTTTTAATGGCTGGTGTCCTAACACCTCCTGCTGCACGTCTTTGCGGTGGCCCGCTGGGTTATTTGTAGATGTTGACATCAACAATAGTCATTTAGTCCCATGATTCGATGACTTCCGCCTTCTATTCTACCCTGTCCACGGTGAACTCCATTATGTCGTGGCGGATCTTCTGTTACATATTCGTTGTAGCTATCGTATGCATTCCTTGAGAGACTTCCTCTCGTATTACGTTCTTCACAAATTCTGTCTTTCCGAGTGTAGACTATCCATCGTGCACCCTCACTTTTCAGATCATATACTTCCGTCCATGCATGCTCCTGAGATTAGAAAGCCTCTGTTCTCTTCTATTTCAGCTTTCCAATAATCAATGTCTTGGAGCTATTTATGAGGATATTCGATTTCCCTGGGCTTAACTCTTCCAATGGCTTCATTATCTGTCCCCTCCGGTTACAGTTTAGCTTACCTCATAAAACCGCTTGAGGTTTTTTTGCGGAGGCGCGACCAAGATTATAAAACTTTAGATAGAATTTGAGCAAATTATTTATCAATAAAATAAATCCTACGTATCGGGTATTTTGTTTAGAGATTGAAAGTAGTTTTATTTGCACGACCTTAGTATATTGAGTATTTCCTGATTTGTTGTAATATTGAGGAATCACTTTTCGAAAAATTTTCCAAAGAACTCCTTTCAGAAATGTTCGAAAATATGATACAGCTACCTTTTTCTTGAAAACATTTAGGTTATTTCTGCTAAACGTTGTTTAAAATGTCTCCAACTCATACTTACACGTCACCCCTAAGAGAGTTGCAATCATTGGCAGTGCCCGCGAAATCTTGGAGGCTTGTTTTCGTGACGTGATCACTCGTGGAAAATTTCATTTTGCTTCGTGTTATTTGTGTTCTGAAAGTTTTTGAGATGTAGCTTAATCGCCTCAGTGAAAGACATTGTCCCCTATTTTATCCCTGCGTCATCTTTGCCGGAAAATCTTCGGCACTCACCATTCTTACTCTTGATCGACTCTATCTCAGTGGTTGGTTTTGCAGCTGTTTTCGATTTTTTATTATGTTTTTTCTCTCCGGAAATGGCAATTAATCCGCTCGTAAAGATATTAAAAGGCAGTTGACTCTACATAAAATCAAACTTGTATTTTCTCCGTGTTAAAAATGCGAGCTAAATAACGCCTACTCTACTTTCTTCACCCTTGCTGCCTTTTCTACCCCCCTTGCCACAGAGAGTGTATATTTGTATGGACAAACTTGTAAATTAACTGATGATGTCGGACAGTGACGAAACCTTGGTCGTGAAAATAAAATTTCTGTGTGGTATTTACATAGTGTCTCAATCTAAAATCTAAATAATGCTGTCGACTTTTGAGACAGTGCCAACTCTGTACGTGTAATATGCTTCCTACAAAAACGCAGCGGAATTACCTGATTTTCCGGGGCCATTTAGTTTTTTCTTAATTTTCATTCCCAAAAATTTGAGGAAGAGCTAGTGCACATAACGCATGCAGTTATTTTCTGTGTCCGTTGGCGGAAACCAGACTGGTCGGCAATTCCGTATTCCGATTGCAGACGGCACTCGTTGAGGCTCATGCGCGTGTGACATCAAAGGAAGATTATTTTCCCTTGTACCATCTGTCGCTAAATCTTTCGCCCTGCTCTTTTTGCGCGTGTGTGTTCATTTCCCGTGGCGACGAGGTTTTTTTTCGCAATTATTCCCCCGTCTGCGAAGAGTGTTTGTCGCCTTTCACGAGGGGTGACTGCACGGGCCAACTTCATCCGCCGCTGCCTCGAATTTCTTGGTCAACCCCTGACCCACCCCTTCAATCCTGATCCCCTCGCCTCCCTCACCCTCGCCGCGGTCCCTGTACCCTTGATTCTCCCCCGACCACTTCCGATCGAAGCTTTATACCCCGCCCGATCCCGGGAACCCTTTCAAAATATACGTTTCCTCGACCCCGCCTTCGTCTGCACCGCCCAACAGAGCTCCCTCTCTCTATCTCTCTCTGCGGTCGCCCTTCTGCACCCTTTTCAAAAAGCCCTCCTCTTGGGGGACCACTCCATCGCTCCACACCCGACCCCGGCGCCCGTCTCGTCTTGACTCGGGTGCGGGGTGCTCTTTGCCTAGGTGCAGCCGCAGGGAGGGAGGGCGGGAGGGAAGGGGGAATGGACCGCCGGCAGTAGGGGGCCGAGTGTACTCTCACGAAAGGAGACCCGTTTCCCTGCGTGTGTTTGCGGCAGAGCGCGACTACCGAATAGGAAATCCATAAATATGAGAGTGAAGATCTCCCCGCAATCCCCGAATAACCACAGCGCTCCCTCCCGCTTCCCCGGCTTCCGTCCGCCTCCCCCCCAGGCATCGCTTCCTCCTACCTTTCCCGGTGCCTGTTTTTGTTACGTGCGTCTTCATCTGTGCCGTTCTCGTCCCTGGCGTACGCAGGCACTGACTTAAATTGTTATTACAATAGCTGTTGCCCTCTTCATTTCCTTCTGTCCTTCTTCCACTTTGCTTTCAACTACTTTGTTGACTAAAATAATAAATCGTTGACGGGCTTGCTTTGTGGGATTTTTCCATGGCTTGGAATGGAATAACTTTGTACTTTTCTACATGGTTTATTATCCTCAACCGGTTTCAACGCAATAGCGTCATTTTCAAGAGGTTACTGAAACTAACTAATCTCTTGAAAATAACGCTATTGCGTTGAAACCGGTTGAGGATAATAAACCGTGTGGAAAAGTACAAAGGTATTTTATTCCAAACTACTTTGTTGACGATGATAGTTTCCGACGTAACTTTGCGGCGTAACTTTGTGGAATTCAGAGTCGACTCGCCTTCAGACTCGGTTGAGGATGAAGGTGAGTCTATTCTGGGTTCCTATATGCCTGTACCAGTCTGTATACTCTATGCATATACTAGTTTGCTGAGCTCAAGGAAAATAGGACTACTAATCAGGAAACGGTATTAGAAAGCATTCTTGTGGAGGGTGGCACTCTTATGGATCGGAAGCAAGAACCATAGGAAAAGGTAATCAGAAAAGATTAGAAGCCTTCGAAACCTGGTGCTGGGAGGATGCTGAAGATAAAATGGACGAACAAAATAAAAATAATGAAGTGTACAGAAGAGTAGAAGAGGAGAGGCCCATAGGGAACACCATACATAGAAGAAGAACAAGATGGATTGGACTCACCCTGAGACACAATGGGTTTGTGAAGAACATACTTGAAGGTAAAATAGAAGGAAAAGTCCTCAGAGGAAGACCCAGGAATCAGTACATGGACCAAATAAAGATAGATGTACAAAGGATGAGATACCAGGAGGTAAAGGAACTGGCATTAGATAGGGAAGGGTGGAGGGCTGCCGTCAACCAATCCTAGGATTGAGCGACCAATGATGATCTGTGAATAACTTCATGTCGGGAAATTGGCAAGTTATATAAGCACTTTTTTCTCACATCCTGGTTGCTTTTCCTATATACTTTCCTCTTTATTTTCATGGCGTTTCATGGAGTTAAGTTCGTGTGCCTCTTATTTGCTGTGAACTTATTCCTCGGTCTTCCTCTGATGATTTTCCCTCTATTTTTCCTTCAATTATGTTCTTAACAAACCCATTGTGTATCAGGGTGTGTCCTATACATCTGGTTCTTCTTTTCTGTACAATGTTTCATATGGTCATGTCATACATAGAATGCGAGGCAAAATTTTTCCGTCACTAGGTCTCGACCCTGTGCTACCTTGGTCCAAAAAAAACAATGAAAAGTCCACAGAAGTGGTTATTATTGTCAGCCTAGGTTACGTCACTGCGTGTCATTGAGCCGTGAATGTTGACACCGGTCCGATCTTAATGATCTGCGCCATCAGTGCCTTCTGCTGAGACTTCTGCCTTTCAGTAGCTGGGCCAGTTCGAGTTGTATGTAGGTAAATTTTGGATTCCAGAGTCAGGAAAATTTGTTCTGTTACTTAGTCTAAAACGTGCAACCGTCAGATTGGGAATCGAACACGCTACCTCTGTAAAACTGCGGCTCGAATCAATATGAAAATACTTCATATAAGATTTTTATTGTCTACCTAGGTTTTTGTATCGATCATCAGATGGACAGCATCATCACCTGGTGATGTCGTCCAGCAGCCAAAATCTAGGTCGTCAATAAAAAGATTTTTTCAACATCCAAAACTTAGTTTGCTTCAGGTTCAAGTTTTGTTCCTTGGTGATATATCAGGGTATATCACCGTTTTCTTACGCATTTTTATGCTGTGAACAGTTTATTGAGTATTGTTATAGTTATAACAGTTATATTTATTGTTAACAGTTTAACAACAGAACAGGTTGGTGCGGCGGCTGGAGAGTTAACATTGTTTTTGGCTTAGTCTTCTCGTTAAGGTTTGCGAACTTGGAAGAGAGTGCGAATGATATACATTTTTTCCCGAGCGGGGCTATATCTCCCAGTTTTTCATCCCTGTGTATGCCCTATCTATGGTAAACACTTTGAGTACTATGGGCGTAATGGTACGTCATCCTATATTTTCTGAGAATGACGAAGGGCGTTCTTGGACGTCCATCAAATATCAGCTAGACGTAATGATATGGCTGCTGTCCTTCTGGTAGACCTATGTGTGACCACAAAGTGCCTAAATAAATTATAATAGTAAATATAAGTTATATAACCTAGATGTAATAGTCTTCTTTCACGATCCTGGTGTGTAAAATTCTCAGTTTTACTGAGAGGACCTTCAATTTAAAACCCAGCACGAAAAGTGTTACGTAATCAATCCACCAAGCCTTAATCTCTTTCTTTCCCGCATCCACTTACCAAAACTTCCCCTCAATCTCGGCCTTGGACATTCCTTTACCTCTCAATACCTGTTCCAACCTCCGATTCAGTTTTCTGTATATTTTTTTAGTAAAAGTGAAATTTTTGAAAAAGCTTTAATTTGGCAATATCTCGAAAACCGTGCAACTTTTACTGAGGTCATATTAGGCTGGTTCGATTCCTCTTAGGCTGCCCTAGCCCCAGTGTCACTGTGGCGTGACATTTATGGGACACCCTGTTTAAATAAAAAAAAATGGTATATCAAATAAAGCAACCCTGAAAATTACCAAAGAATCACATTAAGAACCCGAATCCACATTACACTGCCACTGCCATTCTGTCATCTTCTTCCCGACCATCCATGACTACCTGACATAGCAAACACCATCAAGCAGCACTCCCCTGCCTGTATTCATCGCACCGATGTCTATATGACCTGCCATGCAAAACATATGTCCCCACAAATATCCATATGCCCCTGCTTGAAGACAGCTGAACGTTACAAAGTACACAAGACCAAAAAAGAGCCACGATAGAAGTCTTTTAACATAATTGCAAACACAACATAGTGCACAATACAAAGTTACATTAAAAGAAGATTATATGAAACAGTACACAGAGGGATAACGATTACAAATCATGAGGTTTGTCAGTATGAGATGTAGAATAATTATTAAACGATTTTGCAGGGATACCAATTCGGTCGTTCGGATAAATGAAGGCCGTGAAGTTCTTCACAAATTCTCAATGCATTCGTATTTTGTAGTTGGCCGTCTGTGGCAAAATACTGGTAGAATTTCAAGCATCTTATTTCTAGCGTGCAAGTACGCTCTGTAGTCGAAGTTTCCCTCATCTCAGTTCTCTATGTGTGGCTTTTCGGCTGGAAACGAGGCTTCATGGCTTTGAGGCACGCTCTTGAATTTTATCACTCCAGCTTAAAGCCCACGGACTGCTGGGTCTGAATCTTGTATGGCCCATCATTATGTTCGGATACTGCCCTCCCTTTTTTAAATTCCTGCTTTTTTTTAAAAAAAAAGCCTTTTCCTCAAATTAAACCGCATCGCCGTTGCCCGAGTCCGGTGCTCAGAAATGTATTCACGTCCGCCTCTAATTCATGGCGGGGACCCTTTGTGCCACTTTGTATGCCTACTCTACGCCGGGAAAAAAATCGCCCGAATTGATACGGACACGATGGTAGCCATTTGCATGATATCTTTCAACTTCGCCCGAAAGGAAAATCCGTATAAAATATCCTAATGGAAAGCGAATACCGTTTTCCCTCCGGATTTTTTCCAGGAACATGCTTTGGCCGTGCCCCTTCCCCTCGTAACTTCCCACCCCCACCCGAGTTAACCTAGACGCCACGGCAATAATCCTGATCTCTGCGGCTTCAGCTCCTCTACCGCGTGGTCATTAAGATGCGAGTGATGAGATCACTTAATGAAAGATCTGGTTCTTATTCCCGTGGCATCTTATCTTTTAAAATATTCGCAAACATGCTTCTTTATGGTCAGGAAATGCATGGCCCGCAATTTCTTCGGCGGTCTCGAGGATTCATATGAACCCTTTGAGTGCGGCATGACGTCGTATCACTTCTTGCATGTCTTTAGGCTGGTACTAATGACGTGATATCACGTCATGGTACTGATGACGTGATATCACGTGTACCAGCCTTCATTATGGAACTTTCACTAGGCCCCCTAGTGAAAGCTGGTACCCTCACGGTACCCATGACTTGATATCACGTCATCAGCCCCAGCGTAAAAAAACCATGACGTGATATCATGTCATGCCGCACTCAGAGGGTTAAGGAGATTCGCCGCACGGGCGTGTGAATGGGGGTGTTCGAACACCAGCCGTATATAGTTGTAAGAGAAGGCTTGGTGGGGGCGTTTCTTGACTTTAGAAAAGCGTTTGACAAGATTCCCCACTGTAAGTTACTCGCGACGTTAGCATCATACGGGATAGACAGTAATATAGTAGGCTGGCTTGGAGACTTCTTACATGAACGCGTTCAAAGGGTGGTATTAGATGGTGTCAGCTCAGGCGAAGTAAAAGTTACATCGAGTGTTCCCCAGGGAAGCGTGATAGGCCCAATTTTATTTCTTCTCTACGTAAATGAGTTGAATACAGCAGTAAAAAATAGCAAGCTCCGTCTTTTTGCCGATGATGCAGTGGTGTATAAGGAAATTAGAAATGAAGAGGACAGACAGTCTTTAGCTAAGGATTTAGATGCGATTGATGATTGGTGTGATAGTTGGAAGCTAGAATTAAATTTGAAGAAATGCGCGATAATGAACTTTTGGAAAAAGAATGGCTTTCCCCGGAATAATTATTGCATCAAAGAAAAGAAAATATCTAACGTAGAATCTACTAAATGCTTAGGCGTCACCATCACTGAGGACATATCATGGGGGAAACACATCAGGGAAATAACCAGTGTTGAAAACCGTAGATTAGGATTCGTAAAAAGGGTTCTAGTCAAATGTGATGAGAGAGTACGAGAAAGAAGCTATTTTACACTTGTCAGGCCTCATTTAGAATATGCCGCTAGTATATGGGATCCGTACGAGGAAGGTATGATAAAAGAATTAGAGCGCGTGCAAAGGAGATCCCATAGGTGTGTTAAAGGCCGTTATGATAATTGTATAAGTGTTACGAGTTTAATAGAAGAACTAGGATGGGAATTACTATCAGAACGCAGGTTAAAATTTAGGTTAAACCTTTTAAGTAAATTGGAAACCGATTTGTTCACAGAGGACGTTAGATATACATTAAGAACCCCTGCGTATTATGCTAGGTTTGATCATATTAACAAGATTAGAGAGATAGATTGTCGTATCGATAGATTTAAAATGTCATTTTTCCCTCGTACTATAAGAGAGAACAATAGGCTGCGTAGCAAAGGGATAGGTAGGTGAAATATAGTAAGAGTAGTCTGTAGTGCATGATGCATGTAATAACAACCAATAATCCCTTCCTTATTATGTAGATACTAACTATGTGACTCTATTATCTAGCATGCCTTCATTAAATATCCTAGTTGCATGTCATAGTGCATGTTTGGTGATCTTCACCCCCTGCCCCACACCCTCGTGGTGGCTTGCAGGGTATTACGTAGATGTAGATAGTGAAGTGTATTACGTGAGATTTTTCAGTTGAGAACAGTTTTTCAAATGTTCACTAATCGTGCGTGGAAAGAACGTATTTGTGTACCTGTCTGTTCGGCAATGTATCTTTTTATTTTATGGCTTCTCTCGGACCTAGAAATTTAGTATGTTGTCAAAATGACATCCTCTGGGTCGCTTTGAAATAAACCTATTCTGGATTTAGAAGTAAATTTAGCCTAGCGTATAGCCTCCGAGTCTCTAGCGGCTCCCATCCTAATCCCCGTAAAAGCTGAGAAACGATATGCTCGCTCGTGGCAGTTATTAGTGAAGCGTTCGGCTTTCTCTGTGGCGCTATGAAACACACCTGTTCTGAATTTCTTTCTATTATAACGTCACTGAAAACATTTCCTGAACCTTCGCAACGCTTTTTCTTCTATGTAATCATTGGCGCTGTTGTCCCGGTCAGGTGAAAGCGAAGATCCCTCCATGGCTGCGGCAAAAGCAAGAATTGAAGTGACGTTTTTAGCCGATGTATACAGCCCATTTAATAGAAAGGCCATTTGTATTGAAAACTATTGTTTAGAAGCGATTATTCGTGTTTTTTGAGTCATTAGCTAATTTCATCGAAAATCGAAGTCAAAACGCGGTGATTGAATAGAAATTTTGCTGCGTGTATGGCTACTGAATAGTGTTGTCGAAGAATATGTACATGGGATGGGACATTTCCACAGGGTTGGGCTTCTTTTGAGTAGATTGGAGGAGAGCAGATTCCCATAAGGAGGGAAAATTAGAGTAGTCTAACGAGCAATTATAAATTGAAAGTATCGTTGGAAGAGCTAGATAAAGGATCTTTTTAATTGACTTAATACTAATTGCATCTGCTCCTGTAGAATTTGAAGTTACCATTGAAATATATTTTGATAGTATATAAGTAAAAGTACATACATACAAATCACGCCGTTCCCTTCTGGGGTAGGCACAGTCACAAAGTTTCACTCATAAATACATCTTTGTACACCTAACGCTGCTTCAATAATTGCCCCCATACTGACCTATCCTTGCAAACCTCTTTTGCCTCATTTTGCCCCCCCCTCCTCCCTTACACTGCTTCACACACGCCGTCCTGTTTTTAAAACTCCTAATATCCCTCCTCCTAATAATTTCCTCAACCACATTCTACCACAACTTTCACGGCCCACCTTTACCTCTTGCACCATTAATTTCTCTCTTATATATCTGTTTTGTAATTCGTATTCCGTTATTTTATTAGTAGTAACTCAGGGGTAAAATGAGGGAAAGAAAGTTTTGCGTCGATGAATTCTTTGTTGACGTTAATAATAATATCGAAAAATTTTCACTGTTCGAAATATCAGCCGAGGGGGAGGTATGTAGAAAAAATTTACAAAGAATTTTAAACGTATCGCGTGAAAAAAGTGAGTCAAATTGAAGACTTATGTAGATATTTTTATTGATTTTTTTAGAATTTCAGTCGTCTAAAAATTTGATATTTCTACATTAATAATGGAATATTTAATTCATGCTTCCTACAGATGCTGAATGTATGACATGTACTTCGAATATTGTCTCCATTATGACTTGGGAACTATCTCCCTCAAATTACCTTAAGATAAAAGTGAAAAGTTTGACTGATTCCCCGCCTTAAATCTCTTCTCGCACACGTGTACACGTTAGCCGTGCGATCCGAGTAGGGATCGCTTTCGTACCTGGTCGAAACTGATCGTAACCAGCTTTGAGCTATTAGCAGAACAACGGTTCCCCTGCTTTTCAA
The DNA here is from genome assembly GCA_963169105.1 of Ceriagrion tenellum. Lineage (NCBI taxonomy): Eukaryota > Metazoa > Arthropoda > Insecta > Odonata > Coenagrionidae > Ceriagrion > Ceriagrion tenellum. The sequence continues at coordinate 80,785,140 of OY720644.1, forward strand.
CGGAGTGACTTCCATTGTCATCGTGAACAGCGCTCGCGAGATTCTGTGCACACCAAGTTAAACTGTTGGCTCCACTCCGGGAAACCAGTTTCTTGCTGCTTCATTTGTTTAGTCATCCTTTGGAACGCATTGGTTGGCTAGCCAGAGGTATTGACTCCGGGATTGACTCTTACAACAGTAGACTGCTGTGTGTCAACTCTTCTTAATGCCGCCCAGATAGTATAAGGTAGCAGGAGATGTGTGATGTAGTGGAATAATTTTAGGTATTGCGCTGTGGTAGGGGAGATCGGGGAATTTGGGTACCGGGGCATGTTCGTACAGCTGAGTAGATAGCTGAATAGCTAAGCCAGCTAGCGCGTGGTAACTTAAACTGTGTCTGGCGCCCACCAACCCCGTAAACTTTATGCACTGCCAATAGCCTACTTGCCTCCGTTAGGGAAACTGTGTGTTTTTTTGAGCTGGTTAGTGCTATTCTTCTCATATTTCCTCATTAACCTAAAGTTAACCAACTTAACTAAGTAATTCAGTGTAGTACTTTTGTTGAAAAGCTATCGCTTGAGTATTATTTTATGTGTTCAAGTTATTGTGAATTTAAAATGAACCACTGTAGGTCAGGTTGGATGAAAAATATGAAAACGTAGCGAACGCGTTAAAAGAAAACGATAGAGCAGAGGGAGAAAGAAACAAAAAGTGGCGATCGTGACATGTTATCCATTTGATTTCTAAGTAATACGAGGGTAAGTCAATAAATAAGTCGCAAATGTCAGCATTTTATCATCAAAATCAGTCGTAAACATTTCATTGGGAACGCTTGGAACATCCACCGTACAGTCCCGACTTAGCCCCCAAGTGGTTTGCATCTGTTTGGGCCCCTAAAAAATCATTTGGGTGGCCGTCATTTTGATACAGATGATGCTGTAATCTATGAGGTTACACGTTGGCTGCGACAGCAACCAAAGGACTTATTTGCTGCTGGCTTTCAAGGACTTGTAAAGAGATGGGATAAGTGCCTGAATGTACAGGGTGAATATGTGAAAAACTGAAATAAATGTCAGAAAGTTACTTTAATTATTTTTGCCTCAATTCAGTTTTGCGACTTATTTATTGACTCACCCTCGTACAATGCTATTTTAACGCGTAGCCTCTTGGCTTTTGACATTTATTTCGAAATAATTCGATCATAGGTGTGCATATTTTGTCCCGAGTGCTTAATAATTCGTTTAAAATTATTATAATGGTTCCTAATTAATGTCAAAATATATTTCCGATTTTTAAACTCGCTGTTATTTATGATTTTCGCTTAAATTTCTGATTCCTCACCGAAAACCCATGTCATTACAATGCTTTGAGATGAATATTTTAACATATTCAATTCTGGCATCATTTACATCACAAAATGTATCTCTTTTCCCAACGTATGAAAGGACGTCTTTAGTTCAGTGTGTACGAAGAATTAATGCGCTCAATGGCTCGCGATTCGCTCTCCAACCACCTTACGGTCGTGATAGAGGTTAAGCACAGTTTGGTGAGGTGGGTAAGTCGTGGAGTGATGCTGGGTAATGCCCATTTACCTAACTATGGTTAGAAGGGTAGTTCATATGGCGGCTTAACTAACTAGCGTTTACACGGCATTCTTTAACCCTTATTATTATGCTGGCGGCCTCTGGTGGAGAGGCAAGAAGGTAATTAGCCCACAGGCCCACACTAGGATTCTACAGTGTCCTTGGTCCCACAGCCCAACAAACATCGCAAGTCGCGTTTCATTTGTTTCCTGAGCTAAATTCTGCTGTATTCACGGAACTTGTATGGGCAAGAAAAAGGATTAAATATGCAGATGTTTCGCTCGGTTTAACTTCTCATTCATCAGTATTTAACTATACACTTATCATTTCATGTCTAATCATTACTTAATGCATCGAAAGATGAAAATTGAGAAAATAAATTTTGTTAATAGATCGACGAGTCACTATACTATACTTTACCATTTAGATACCTCAAGAATATTACATTTATATGTCGTTTGCACTCTATTATGATAGATAAACACAATTCAAGATGTTATCTTTACATTCAATATTTGTAAATAACTTTCAATTCGAGTCCTTGTCTCAATATATGCAGCGGAATTAACGACTTTTTCTGACAAGTTCTGCCCATGACCCGTCCTCGATTGCGCTTTTAAGGTAAATTTTGAACTTGATATACTGTTCATCATTTACTCAAGCATTTAAATAAATCAAGCAATTTGGCACTGACGCATGGATACGGAATATGACAAGATAAACTCTCTTACTATATTGTACGCTTCAAGTACAATCTACTAGTGGACTGGATCACTTAACTACTATTTTAACTAACCTGCGTTCATAACGAGTTAAAAATGATTGTCACCAGCGCCAACCCTACTAACTGCAGCGTGGTTAAAAAGTTGACTACGGTTAGCGCCAACCTGCGTTTACACGGCGAAGTTTACTAGGGTAAAAGTTAGCTTGGTTAAAAGCTAGTAGTGTAAACAGGGCATGAGTGGGTAAAAATAAGAATGAGAAAGGGTAATATGGACAAGATGAGAGGTAGGATGTATGCTGAGATGCAGATAGAAATGTTGCAGGTAGATAGAGGTGTGCGTCCGTGAATGTCAAGACTAATTTACTCTGTTCTATTTAAACTTAATGTGAATAATAATTGGCTACCATATTGTCGAACTAGCAAGAAAGCGAAACGTGGTTCAGGCTTTAAATTGGATCGGATGCAATGCTGTATTGGGTCAATTTTCGTATTCAGCCAATGAATTTGCGAACTGCTACATCATATCACGTACATTCGATGAGATGGGAATGTTGTGAGCGATATCTCGGCTTGGCTATTCCACATGGTCCATTTCCATTGTGAGGTCTGTTTTTTTTAGGAGTTGTCTGAATATGACGGCGTGATATTTTTATTCCCGCATAGCAAAAACCTATACTACGCCCGATGTCGGATCTTGTTCCCTTTTTTCAAAGTCCACCCTCCTCGTTCCACAATGCACTCCCACTCTGTGCGTCGTCCGCGCTTCACGCACCGGTGCTCCGGCCACGCTGACCGTACGTCCTCGTCACCCCGCCCTCCCTTCCCCATCCCAATCCTTTTTCACATCCAATGCGCCCCGTTTCCAGTCCCCTCCCATCCTTGGAAAAGTTTTGCTCCATCCCCGTCCACCCTGACTCACGTCTCTCCCCGCCTCACGGCATCCTCTGAGTACCCTCGGTTCCCCCTCTCTCTCCCCGGTACTACTTTCCTCCCCTTCCGCGCTTTTTAATCTTCCTCTTTCTTCCTCACATTTGCTGCGAATCGTCCTTTAAGCGCGCGGATTTTGGAAATAATATCGTCGACATTATGTAGTGCATATTAAAAATTGAATGTTTGTTGTATTATTCGCTTTAACTACTGTTTAAGGTAGTGCGAGCGAGATAGTTCCCTAATCATAATAGAGACCATATTCTATATATACGTTTTAATTTCACCAACTGTGAGACACACGAATAAAATATTACATTATTAATGATGCAACAAAAGAGTTTTACATGACAGAAATTGTAAGTATTCAAATGAAAATATCTACATGTCTTTAACTTGACTCATTTTTTTCACGCGGTACGTTTGAAACTCCAGAAAAACGGAAGGTTTATTGTTATTCAGAAGAATTTACTGAGGTTACAATATGATTAATTTTCAAAAATAGTGGAGAAAATACACAAGCTACCCACTGTTGAATTTTTTTACGAGATCTTAGTGTAGGAAATGCCTCATTTTCATAGATCATATAAGGTCTCTCTGGAGTGCATACATGTATCATTTTCTATAGAAAAGGACTGGTATTTATTGGCAAATATCTCCGAAGGTAATGTGGTAAGGGGTTGAATTTTTTATGTCAAAGGAAGGGTGATATACTTTTCTTTCAAATGAGACCAAATTCATTGATTTCTAGGTAAAATGATATTTCACTCAAACTACCTTAAGGAGGTTCCGCAGTGAAATGACCGAAATGTCATTTCGTTCATTTTTTTGGTGGGTAGTGGGAAGAAGCTTCTTCTAGTCAATATGACTAACAATATCCTGCCCTTACACGCTAATTTTATCGAAAATTTAACTTGAAACTACACATTGTTGAGAAGGAGTGCGGGAAAAACACGGGGAATATAATATTTTTAATTTGAGTGCCATCTTCCAATAAATCTAAGGAAAATGTTATATAAGTATCTCACCACCTAATGTTTTGGGCTGCTGGCTAATTACTGCGATCATAAATGCCTAATTGCTATAGTTCTTTAGAATTGGGTTGCTGTTGTGGCTGCAGTTCCTAGAAAAAGTGTTCGTTAAAATTATGTACGATATGCGAATATATTTTAAAATTTTTGTCCCTATGAAATTGTTATGACTTGGATTAATGGAGCGGAATTCAAATGTAAGCAAAATATTAATGTAAATACGTGTTTTTTCAGAAGTAAAATTTGAAATTTAATAGGGACCATTATAGTGATAAGAAAGGCATGTTTTCGCGATTAGGAGAAAATCTGTACACATGTGATAGAATTATTTTGAAATATACGTTAAATATCAAATGAGTACGTGTTAAAATAGCTTTTTAAAAGTATTCTACCGGTGAAAGCAGTTTTTTTGCCTTAATCTATCAATATCATAAAGAAGTACACGTATGAAAAGTGTCACGCAAATATGTCCTTAGACGAAAATTGCCTTAACCACCTTAAATGTCTTGTGCTCATGATGAATCTGTAATCAGAAATGTGGAGTACTTATTAAAATGTGTGGAAAAGTGAGATTATTACTCCTTTAGTGAATGGAATGTAGTTGAAAAGCAAAACATTGTGGAAGCGGAGTGAATATGAAGTTAGAAGAGACTTAGAGGAGAAATATTAAGATTCTTAAGGTAGTTTGAGCGAAATATCATTTTACCCGGAATTCAATGAATTTCTCATATTTATTATTCAAAAATTAATTTATTCCCAATTAAAAGAAAAATATCTCACCCTTCCAAAGGTACTAAAAGACCAGCCCCTTACCGAACTACTTCCCGAGATTTTGACGAAAAATGCCACTTTACAAGGGAAATGGTACGGTTAGGCACTTCAGAGGGACATGATTTAAACAAAGAGGAAGTTTTAACACCCAGATATCGTCAAATAATTAACAGTAACAATTTTTTTCAGAACCACACAATGCCATCCAATGTGAAGGAACCTTATCGTTCCGCGTGAAAAAATAAAAATGATTAAAGACTTGTACGGTTATTCTTAGTTCATTGCCTAGGAATTCGGTCATGTACTAGTATATTATTGTACCATAAATAATATAGTATTTTATTCATGCTTCCGACAGCTGCTGAAATTCAAACGTATTTTTTGAGTCAAAGTTGGAGGGAATTTCAAAAAATCGGTTAGATTCGCGGACGGTCAGGCATTGGTTTGTGGATCTTCGAAGAGACTTCAAGCTTTAGTAGATGCTTTAGAAATACAGTGCGGGATATTCGGAATGAAGATAAATCCTAAGGAAACAAAAGTAATGAGATTCTCTAGGACAAAGAAAGCGAAGCTTGTGATTAAATGTGGAGGACACCAACTAGAGCAAGTAGTATAGTTTAATTACTTAGGTAACACGGTAGAGGAAAACGGACATAGTAGCAAAGACATGCGGAATAGAATAGCGCTAGGTTAGTAGGCGTTTAGTAATCGAAGAGAGTTGATGACGGGGGCATATTGTTAAGGATGTGAAGAAAAGGCTGGAGAAGAGCTTGATTTGGAGCGTTGCGTTGTTTGGTGCAGAAACGTGGACCCTTGGAAAGGAGGACGAGAATAGGCTGCAGGCATTTGAGATGTGGGTGTGGAGAAGAATGGAGAAGTTTAGATGGACGGAAAGGAAGACTAACGAGGAAGTGCTTGAGATGGTGGACGAGGATGGGAAAATTTTAATGAAATCCGAGATAGGCAGGGTAGGTGGCTGAAGGATGTAATAAAGGGTGATGGGGTGTTGAAGATTGTGATAGAGGGAAGGATGTTGGGCAGGCGGAGTGGGTGAAGCTAGAGACTAGGTATTTTGGACGGGATGAAGAAGGGTAGACCTTATGCAGAGGTGAAAAAGGATATACTCGAGGGAGATAGGCCCCTGAATGTGTAAAAGACCGGAAGGAGATTCTCTGACATTCAACAAAACCTACCTTTACCGGTTGAATACATTATAATTATAATAATAATACGAATATGGTCTCCATTATGACTAGAGAATTATCTCACTGAAACTAGCTTTAGAACCGACGGACGTGTATTAAATATTGCATGAGCGTAGCTGAAGCAACAGAGGTTTGCGAGTACGAAGTAATACGGAGGAAATTGTTAATACAGGATAGGGTTAATACTAGCTTTCTTTGTCTAGCGCCAAGAAATTTAATCTTTTGAGTATAGAATGTCCGCCGATTTTATGTTTATCTGTTTATTTAGGTTTACCCTTCTTGTTTTATTTTCTGCGCTTCCGTGTCTCTCTCTCTCTGCTTCCATGTCCTGTTTTTCCCCTTCTCTTTCGCCCGCTTCATTCTGGCTACCTTGCCAAACCCCTCCCCCTTCTGGTCGTGGATTAATGCCTTGCCTAATGGACATTTGAAGTTCCCTCTAAATACAACGGCTTCCATCCTGATTTAGGTTATCAGAGCCGTCGGCGGTTTGGCGAGCGGGGAGGCGGTGCGGGGGTGTGGCTGAGAAGCGATCGCGCGCGTCCGGACTGCAGTCTTCCACTCTTCGGCCTGCACGTCGACCCACACGGGGAGGAGTGAAAAGATCTGGGTGGGGAGGTAGGGCAGGGGGTTAGAAGGTGGGGGATGGGTGAGGACGCTGGAGTTTTAGGGGGTTTATTTTCCTCTCGTTTTTGGGGCGTGTTAGAAACAAAAAAACCTAAGAAGGGCGTTATTTTCATTCCGTCGCGCTTGCTTCTTTCAAGCGCACAGTGGTCCCTGTATATGGAAAAATGGGACATGGTAAGAAAAATGAAGTATTCAGGTAAATCTTTTGTGCAGTACGTTTGGATAGAGTAATTGATGACGCCTCAGAATTCGAAGATCCGGAAGCGGTATCACGCAACTTTGCTGTTAGAGGTAATATAAGAGAACTCTCAGGTAAAGTATGCATTCTATTAATAATCGACAGTCAAGTGCGCGTTTACTTCGGAGTCGCTTACATAGAAGACTGTTGCATCGATTGTAATTCAAAGAAATAGATTCATCTCTGGAAAGTGTTTACTATTTAGATATTTAAGTACAAATTTATTGTTAAGTTGTCATTATATGCGATTTCAAATTGAGAATCATGAAAATTAGAGAACTTTAAACCGCGAAATATAATTAAAATTAGTGAGAAGTTCACTCATTCCATGAGATTCAATTAAAAAATGCATTGGAAAGTGTAACTAACATCACTAAGTATACAAAAAACTCATAAGTGTCTGCCGACATTTGCCTATATTCATTTTATTTGTTAATTTGGTCCTATTTACACGAAATAAAATCTATTCGCACAAATATTTCAAAAAATGAAATCCGCAAGTTTTCACATTTCATGGAAAAATTCAATTGTTTTGGCATCATATTCGTATTCCGCGACCCCGAAAATCTGTATACACCAAATTTCTTCTTGATCTGAGAAAATCTTTTCATGTTTGAAAAATTACAAGAAAAGTGAATCCGGTGGAAATTTTTGGGTTCCCACCCTTTAAAATGGTTCTTTCCAAGTCCCATCATTTTTTGTTTATCTTTCGTGTTTTTTTTTCTTTTTTTCTGATTTATCCTCGGTCGCAGTCGGGCGGTTTAAAGCCGCTTCGCGGCCGGCGAGGCATCGTTACCACTCCGGTTGGCTGTTTCGCCGCGGTTTAGGCGCTTGTCCTGCGGGCGTTAATCAAAGTGATGCGTCCCCGTCTGCCGGGTTATTGTGGGGAATGGGCTAGACGCTAAAGCTGCCGATTTGTATATCCCCGTGTTCTCCCCGGGAAGCTTCCTTGTACGGCACAAGCGATCGACTGCCGCTGCCGCACTCCACGTGGCATTTGTGCTGGAAAAGTTGATTATTTTTTTATACCTTTCGTTTTGGCATGTGTGCCTCACAGGGATATAAAAGCCTTAAAAGTCCTCAACCTCTATAACCCTTATGTGCCCCCCCTACTTTTACCACGTTGTTACAGACCCATGGTACCCGGGTGCCCACCTCTAGTTTTTCTTTATTTCTGAGTAAGCATGTGAACAGAATAATTTCAAATCAATATGCTTAACTAAATAAACATTTATAGAAAGTATGTAAGTACTTTGAAGTCCCCAAGTCTTCCACAGCTTCCATTAAGAGAGACAGAAATAAGGCGACGCAAGTCGCAAATGGAGCGTTTTCACCTGTTAGACCGTTGTGTAGTACTAACTAATTTGCCATTAAAATTGTTGCAGTTATTTATTTAATAAACCCTGTGATCTCAAAAACTCATTCGAAGATGTTATTTATCAATTTCCTTGTATAAACTCAATTTTTCGGGCAATGGGCGTACCAGAGTGTGTCCGATGAGCACATGTACTTTTACGCCATTTTTTTTACCTATAAAAAAATGAAAAAAAATTGTCAGTGGATATTTTGCTTTTAAAAGAGTTAAATAATGGGAATCCTGATGCTCAAATGAAAATTTTAATTATTACTGAAGTTATATTTTATATATATATATATATATATATATATATATATATATATATATATATATATATATATATATATATATATATATATATATATATATATATATATATATATATAAGGGTTAAGCCCTCCACTCAATTAGCTTACTCCACAGATCGTTAATTTTCATTAACGTTTTCGTCATCCCTCGGAAAGATTTGCCATCTCGATTTTTATGTTTCTATCCGCGACAATTTATACCGTGTTTTACTTGGGCCTCCACTTAATAAAGTCTTGTGATTTTGGAGGTTACTAAACCTCGTGTCCCCAATTTTTTTCCATTCACTCGTGGTGATTTATGTTTACCGGTCCGAACCGATTTTTCCTCTAGCTGGTCATGCATCGACATCATTCCTTTTTTACATTTTTTCCTCTCTTACTCGCTTACTCTCTCTCTCTCTCTCTCTCTCTCTCCAGCGGGAGACTTTGAATTGGAAGCGCGCCAAACAATAGAGGGCTCTCCAATCCCAATATTGGTGCATGAAGTCGTCATGAAAACCGAATTCTCGCCGCAGCACACTCGGACTAAGTATATTAATCACTTTATACACAACCCACGTTCCCAGTGTGTCACATTATGGGAACAGATGAAAGGGCTTAGTTGTATCGTACAAAGTTTCGTTGTGATATGAAAGATTAATTTTCCCGCGGGTCATATAAGATTAGGAGGAACTATGATGTAGATTTGCTATGTGTTATACTCTCTCGCTGTTCATGGCCTTCAATGGGAAATTCGTTAAGAATGCATCTTAAGCTCCAGTGTTTTTGAGTGAAGCGTAGTAGAACTTTTAGGGTGCGCGAAATTGATTAGTTACGTTGGGCTGATATCCTACGGTCAAATTTGGATACAGGTTTTGAATACAGGCTTGTTTCGACAGAAATGTGTGTTCGTGTGGCTTGGTGGAATGCTGTGGAAATTGCTTTCGATTCAAAATTTGTTGTATGTTATTATTTTTACCTGACGGATAGATCCTCCAAGTTTTTTGTGTTATGTATATACGAAGTCAAGTAAGCGGGAAGATGAGCTTACAGTGTAGGAAATTAATTTGGGTCTTTGTAATATATTGGTACTCACTCGGAGGGGCACAACATTAGTGGAATTTAGTTATTTTATTGATAATAAATTATGTAGTTTATTGAGGATAAAGTTATGGTAACAATGGCGGAGGGAAAAGATGAATTGAACTATGTAAACGGAATTTGAGAGCACAGAGAAATCGAGAAAAATTTGGTTACGAATCATTATGTAGTCATGAGTTGAGTCCATTCATGTTACAGAGCAGCAGAAATATATTGATTTGGCTTATAAACTTTTTTAACTGTTTTGAACTATTTTTCTTAACTTAAAATTTTTTCTTTTCTTAGTCAACTATTTTTCGCGATCGTATGATTTAAACAGAAGATGCCATCATGAACTCTTTGGTCAAATTGTTCCCTTCCCCAAGCCGCATTAGACGTGATTACATAATGGCTGCAGTTCTTCAAACTGCGCAATCGCCTTGGTCGACCTCACCAATCCCAGTATTGGGTTGTTCAAATGAAAAATCTGCGTCCTGTCAATTAGTTGTTAGGATACCAAATAGAATTTGTGATAATATCAATGCAGTCTCCGTTTCAATCGTCAACGGAGAAGTTGCAAATTTTTAGTAAACTTTACTTCTTGAAGTTATATTTTGATGAAAAATTCTTTATGCGTAGCTAATCTTATTTAACTACGACCGGTTTCGACTTTTCCGATATTTTCAAGAAGTACGTACAGACTTTATAGACAGTAGTATACATAGTAGAGTATACTAATACATCTGTATATACATGATTATGACGTGATTGTCTAAATCGGTAGTAGTTAATAAAATAAGTGTGCAAAAGTACAAAGTTTTTTCGTCGACATATCATCAACCTCGACAGAGTTAATTTACTGACTATCAACTTTATTAATAATATGTGTCTTTCTCACTGAAATCAGTTCTTAAAAACTTTTCCGTCGTACAATATCGTTAATTTATCCTAAATATAGAAGAGATCGGTTAAATTGTGGTTACTTATGGAGGAGAATAGCGTTAGCGAAGAAAGTGTTTAGTAATAGAGGGTTAGAGGGTAAAGAGCTCGTTATGGAATGTATTATTGTATGGGACGGAAACGTGGACTTAAGAAAGGAGGATGAGAATAGTCTGCAGGTTTAAGAGATTTGGGCATGGAGGTGAGTGGAGAAGGTGCAGTGGACGGAAAAGAAGACTATCGAGGAAGTACTTGGTATGGTGGGAGAGGAAAGGAAGCCTTTGGATGAGATTTGGTGGAGGCTGGGTAGGTAAATGGAAGGGTTGATGAAAGTCGAAGGGCTGCTTAAGGCGGTGATAGAGGTAAGGGTGTAGGGCAGGCGGGAAGAGGATGAAAGAGACCGGGTAAAAGGAGATTGGTTTTAAGGACGGTATGAAGAGCGTCAGCACGTACTTGGATGCGAAGAAAGAAGAAACGGGGGGGATTAAGGCCCTTCCCGTGTGAAAAAGGAGGATTTTCTCTGACTTTCGATAAAACATCATTTACATCTACATACTACCCTGCGAGCCGCCGTATGGGCGTGCATCAGGGGTGTTAGGTCACCAGCCGTGTAAAGATATAAGTTTTTGGGATGAAATGGTGACATGTATTATAGGATTAGTGGAGCTCAATTTTTATTGTGGTCACTTATTTTGCGCGGAAAGAACGAGTTTTTGTTCCTATCTGTTCGGCAGTGTATCTCTCTTATCGCACCTATCAGACCTAGAGATGTAGTGAGGAGTCATGATAATATTCTCTATGTCGCTCTGAAAAATATCAGTTCTGCTATTATCAAACAACCTAAGCCTAGCGTATGGCCTCCGAGTCTCGAGGGACTCCCACAGTTGTGAGACTCTGCATGTTCGCTCTTTGCTCTTTTAACAAAGCGTACTCATTTTCTTTGGATTCTACTGATCTATATGGTTAAATCTTTGTGACCAGGGTCCCAAAAGCTCGCAGTGTATTTGAGATTTGGCCTAACCAGAGCGAAGTAGCATCTCTCTTTTACTTTTTCATCCGAGGACATATCTATTATACGCTTAATAAAACCTAGTTTCTTTAATGCTGTGCCGCATTTGTATTGTGTGTTTCCCACACTATATAAGAAGTAAGTAATGATATTTTATTGTATCTGAAGATTTTATGTTCACTCACCCACAGTATAGGTATGGCATGTGCGTGATGACTTTCGCAGGAAGTGAACTGTGGTGCATTTGCTGATATTTAATTCTAACCCCCCACTCGTAGCCCCACGAATGAAAGTTGTTAAGTTCAGATGACAGAACTTCAAAGTCCGCGTCTTCGCTTATTTCACGGTAGATAAATGTATCCTTTGCAAATAATCTTAATTTACTGCTAACTCGAGAACTTAGGTCAATAATGTAAATAATGAATAAAAGAGGGCTGATCACGCTTCCATGAGGTACACCAGATATGATTTCGATCATTAAAAGCTAAACAAAACAGTTTCTTTAATGCTGTGCCGCATATGTTTTGTATGTGTGTTCCCCTACGAAGTATCAGAATTTAAGGTAATTCCAAGATACCTATTTTACTGTATCTGAAGATTTTGTTCACTCCACGTAGTTGACTTGCCTTTAACCGGTGGATTACTTTACTTTACAATTTTAGATATGTATACGTAAATGAAAAGTGAAGGCATGGGCCTATCCCCTTGACGTCAGAGCTGTGTAGCGGCGCCCCCTCCCGCAAACGACAGCCCGCTCCCGTTTCTTGGCTTTCTGCATCAACCCCCTGGGTACCCCCCGCTAAACCCACCCTCTCCCATTAACTTCTAACTCGTTTCTCTTCCACTTCCTTGCCTCACCAACCCTCTCACCCGCACCCCTTCTGTGGTCGTCCCCTCGGTCCCACCCTTTACTCTTTGGACCCTTGCCATGGTAACGCCTCGGCGCCATGGGACCCACCCCCCCCCCCCGCCTCCTCCCGCTCCCACCCTCACAACCCGTCCTTTTATATATTTTCTCCCGTCGCACAATGCCGCCTTGTCTCCTCCCGCTTTGGCTCGCATCCCCGTGCTTTCTCCTTTCCTGTGCGTCCCCCACTCCCTCCGAGCGCAGCGCGCAGCCCTTCTTCACACAAGGTGCTAACGCCCTAACGGGACGCCGGGATGCGGAGAGAGTGGTTGGTGGGGAAGGGAGGGGGGGGAGAAAAGGCATAATGGATGCGCGTCCAGGCCGGCGGGGGGTTCGCTGACGCGTGCTCTGCGGTGTCGGGGATGTCTGCTTCCCCCCGATCTTTTATTTTCCTCCGTGCATGGGCGTGGTGGAGAATGGAGAAATGCGATGGACGGGACGGAAGACGAACGAGGAAGTGCTCTGTGCGGTGGGTGAGCGGAGAAAATTGCTGGAGGAGGAGAGTAGGTGGAGATGTACAGAAGTAGGGCTGCACCAGGTATTATAGATATAGATGGATATATATTTTATTCATGATGAAATGATACAACTTGGATACAAGTTAATTAGGGTGGAATTAACACAACACACAAGTTAATTAGTGTGGAATTAACCAAGTCGTATCTTTTCATCATGAATATGCAAAACTTCCAAAATGTAGCGCCTGAAACATATTTCATTAGTTAATTTTAGGTATACAATCATGAATTTTAAAAACAATGAGCTTTAGGTAGCTTCAAGAAATTCCTGCGGTAAGCTACCATCATGACATAAGTGCAAAACACACACTACAGTACACATTATAAAGACAATACGCATTGCAAGTATGAAGGATACAAAGTACGACTAATGTCAAATTTAGGTGAAATATTTCAGTTTCAAGAATTAAACAATGAATAAACTTAAAAAATTTAAAAAAAGATATAAGCTTTTTTGCTAATATGAAGACAAAAAAAGAATTATTTATTAATTTTTCTTTTACCCAAAAACAAATTCTAGACTTTCAAGAGTAAGCAGCCATTCCTTGAGTTTTTTTAAGAATGTAGAACCTTTTGTAGAGGAAACAGTATATTTCTGCGGCCAACTCCAATATGTGGTTTATCAAACCTGGTGGAAGTGCTGCTACTTCTCAAGAAGAACGTTCGTAGTACCTTACAAATGTATATTTGTCATGGGCGGAGCACTTTTAGGCTGCAAAATAAGGGAAAACTGTATAAGGGTGGAAAGGATACTGAAGGCCAAGCTAGAGCTGATAATGTTGGCTAAGGTAGTTTTAGCGAAACATAATTTCATCTAGAAATCTGCAAATTTTATCTCGTTTTAAAGTATTTTGAGCGAAATAGTTCCTTAGTCGTAATAGAGACCGTATTCTAATGGTACATTTTAATACCACCAGCTATTGAACGCATGAATTAATTATTGCATTATTCATGGTGCAATAATATAGTTTTATATGACAGAAATTGTAAGTAATTTAATAAAAATATTTAAATGGGCCTTTACATTTACAGTTTTTTCGTGTTTTCGTTGGAAAATCTTTCAAAACTGAAGTATTTTGTGATCCCGAAGAATTTGCTGCTGTGACAATGCGATTAATTTTCAACAATAGTTGATAAAATAAGCAAACTGCACGCTTGTAATTTTTTTACTATATCTAGGTGTTAGAAATTCCTTTTTTTTAAATAAGCTCTCTCTGGAGTAAATATACGTACCATTTCCATGTGAAAGGACTATTATTTTTCGCCAAAAATCTCGGAAAGTGATGTGGTAAGGGGTTAAATTGTTGGTGTCCTTATTAGTGTGAGATCCTTTTCTTTTAAATGAGATAAAATTTGTTGATTTCTAGGTGAAATAATATTTCGCTCAAACGACCTCAGAGAAAAATATCTCTTCCTTCCAAAAATACCAAGATACCAGCCCCGCTTTACACCACTTTCCGAAATATTTGCTTACAAATACCTGACATTGTACATGGAAATGGTACGTTCATTCGCTCCAAATTCTTTTTTTTATAAATGCGGAGTTTTTAAAAGCAAGATTTCGTCAAAAAGCTAGCATTGTATAGTTTGTATGTTCTTCATCTATTTCTGGAAATAAGAAATTATGTCACCACTGTAATGTTTTCAGAATCACGAAAATAATCTACTGTTATGAAGGAGTGTTAAATGTACCGCGTGAAGAAATTGAGTCGGGTGAATAACCTATATTGATATTTTTATTCAATTACTTAGAATTTCATCCAATAAAAGTAAATTCATGTAGTTAGAAATCCAAAAAAATGGAAGAGAAGTGTAGGAAGAGAATATACTTCATAGCGGGGAAAAAGAGATGTATCGCGTTTTCCGAATCAAATATGATATCGTATTAGAGAAAATACGGGCCTACGCCTGTGAAATACTAGTATAAGTTGCTCGTTTTCTATATAAGAATGCCATAACCAGTTGATTATGTAAAATAAATGAAATTATAATTGTAATTCGAACGGTTTGGCAAACTTCTATTTCAAATATTCTACCGGCAAAATGTCGGTTTTGTTGCAAGTCAGGGACAATTCTCTTTCTACACTTTCCGGGTGCTATCAATCTCTAGTATTTCTTTTTTCTCCTCAGCATACGATCTACCCTTCTTCATCCCACAAATGAAGCCATTCTCTTTCTTCCCCTTATATTCACACTATTCTCCTGCAGAGTCGGTCTTAGATTAATCATTTTAATCCCCTCTTGCCAACGTTTAAACTAAAGAAAATACGAAAATTTGGCAAGAGATGATTAAATTGATTTTTCTAAGCCCAACCCTCCAGGAGAATAATGTGTGAGAAAAAAATGTAAGGGTATTCTTCGCTGCACTCATACCCCTGACATGTCGCGTGTATCTGGCGCTGGAATTCTCCGAGTGAAATGATATAAAGGATTCACTTAGTACGTTGGTGCTCCCGAGGTATGACGGCAGTAAGGAATGCCCGCCCTTATTACAAGGGATGATGTACGTTTAGCTTCTTTGTCTTCGGGAGATGGATTGGCACTGCGTTCTAGAAGGGAAACAGCACTCATACCGTGAGACGCGGTTTGCATTTGCGGACACGCCTCTTGCCGAGTGTTCTTCTGAAGCTGCATTCATAGGGAAAGGGACACAGATGGGCGTTGTGCTCTATCTCATGCTCGGTTCAAATTCATGACGTCGAATTATGAATATTTGAAGGTGAGGGCGCATATTATAATTTATTTTTTTCTTTAAGCACCTTTTTTTGTTAATTACACCAAATTTACAAAAAATGTACAAATACAATGCTATTCAATCAACTTTATGGACCAGCTAAGCCATTCGTGGCTTTTCTGCAGGTGCCTTTCATAATTTTTTAGTTAAGCTTTTATTTAACACTAGCAAAACATTAACATTAAACACTGTTTTTTAATATCACTAAATACTTTACGAAATAAACAAACATAATTTTTGTGATACACAAAAGATATCGTACTGTCTACCTTTTATTACAAACTCGCACTACACTTGTTTAGACTGTCTTGCAGTCATTATCAGTCGTACATGATTACCTCTATTCACTAGTTCTTGCATTCCTTTGCATGATCTGAGCTGCTTTGGTACAGCCTAAACATTGGTATACGTACCTCAAATAATGCGGAAACTCGGCGAATCGTGATATAATGTTTGGAAAATTGGATGCTGTTCTGTGTGAAGATAGATTGTTTGTGCAATTTGCCTACTCATCATATCTGCAGAGTGTGATGCTTGCTCGAATCCACGTTAAGACTACAAGTACCGGACTGAGTGGCATACCTATTAGTACCTACAGGGATCAGTTTGACCTCTTTCAAATAATTTGTTTTCTAAAGGAAAAATGTTTTTAATTGAAATGATAGACAAACTGTTTCGAAAACATCTTTTATGTATTACTGAGTATTATGTCGCAAAAAAAAAGTTTTGTATCGTACTATAATTTTTCAATTCGACATATAGCATATGACGCATGAGGACTTGACCCGGGACTTCTGTCCCGTCCCTAGTCTTCATGCGAATTCTGGGTCTGTCTGGTGTTTCTGAGGCGATTCACCCATGGGTGTTAACGTCCAGCTGCTGAACTGTCTAAAATATTTCGACAAAAGACAATGGAACTCCATTCTACATTGTCAATACTAGAATCAAACTGGAGAGAGAGAGTCTGTAGTCAAAGTAACCCCTCGGGTACTACTTTGTAGAATGTAATGTATTTTAAAAAGTATTGCTGCTATGAGGTTCGTATTGTGACATTATATTCATCGGTTAAAATAAATAAAATCCAAGATATGCCCATGATCTGGGACGATTAAGTCAGAAGTAATGGATCGTCAAAAATGAAAAGGGCCCAAAATGACCCCCTGCGGTATTTCAAGCGGTAAATGATACGATGAGTTTTCTTCGTCATTTATCACTCTTCAGTCCCGCACATAGTACCCTTGGTCGCTACAGCTTGCTCCGTCGTCTGCGTTGTATTTGCTAAGAATTTTGCTCTCCTCTTTTTAGTAAAGGAAACCTGTATAGCGCTTAGTGTTCACCTCGCCGCGGGGACAGCGAAGGAATTGTTCGACGCACGAGAGCGTCGAGGGCGGCTTATGGGCGCGGGGCCCCTTCCCTCTTTCCTCTGTTACCCCATCAAGGGGCGTACATACGTGACTAGACTGTGTATCCGTCGCCGGCTCCTCCCCTTAGTACACTCCGTGGTGAAACCACCGTTGCTTCCGTGGGCCAAATGCATGGACTCATACTCCCGGAAATTTCGTTTGGACCGTATCCAGCCTGGCAACGCTCCGCCAATGGCGATTCCCTCTCCATGCCTGCTTCCCCTTTAAATCGGCTTTTTTAATCTCGCTTATAAGGGACTCTCACCGAAGCGCTCTCGCCGGGAGGGATGGCTTTCCAACGGCCGTACTTTTCAGCGCGGAAACCGGAATGGAGGCTTCAATGTTGGGGTGATGACGGAAGGATTTTCATCGGGGTTGAAGTCTGCAATTTTGTTTCATCCTTATCTAATTCACGGTGGCGTTAACTTTCTCTGGTACTGGCTTTCTCTGGTATTGGCTGGCGTGGTTTGGATAATTTTTGTGTTGAGTATCTTCGCTTTTTCCTTCAGCCTCGTCACTCAAGTTTTTTGCGCGCTGTTTTTTCCTTTCATTTTACCCTACATAAATACTTAGCTCTTAAGGATAATGTATGCGCGAATTGTAAGTGCTTTATCATTTATTTTGATGTCACCGAATTTAACGTGACCACTTAAAGAAGAGACTCTGCTCGTACTTCCCCTGCTAAAAAAATTCCTTAGAAGCTGTTCTGTAGAATGTAAGGAATTCTGCAGGAATTAGATCTTTTTCTTCAGAACTAGTTCCTTTTCTAAGGATCTGTACCGAACATGAGAGCCTCACTCTACAGAACACATGTTCTGTAGAGTTATTTTCTGCAGAGCAAAACAACTCCTTACAAGCTGTTCTGTAGAAATTCAGCAACTCTACGGATATATGTGAGGTTTCCGTTGACCCAGTTCCTTTTCTAAGGACCTATATGGAGAGTCGTAGGGAATTCCACAGAACGTCCTAAGGAATTTCTGCAGAACGTCCTAAGGTGTTCTGCAGAACATCCAAAGGTATTCTGCAGAACGTCGTTGGGAATTTCGTAAAATGGCGTTTCTATACTGTAAAGAATATCTACAGAACTCTGTAAGAAATTCTGTAGAAGTATTTATAAGGAAATTATATATAAGTTTTTAGCAGGGTCCTTATTTTTGTTTCCTTATTTCCCCCAATCATTAACAGCTATTATTGTAATATCCTCAACTGGAGGAAATTGCCAAATGCTTATATTAAGGTTCGCATTCATTGAGTACGCTGTTCGTTTTCACGGTGTGAGTTTTTCGTTATTGACATTATTATCAGGGGCTACCTACCGTTAAGGGTTCGTGGAAACTGATATATCAGCTGTGCAATTTGCTTTTTAGACCCTTTGAAGAAGGCATATACTTATTTCTTGTATTATTTGTCTTCTGTATACTTCCTCCACCTCTTTTCATCTGTAGAAATCCAATTCCCACCCTCATCTGCTAACTCTTGATCCTCCTCTCTACCAAGTTATTTAAGGTATCAGTAAAATAATGTTAAAGTTAAATTAGAGTTGTAGTATTTTCTTTATCTCTCCTCCGAAACTTTACTTTTCTCTCCCTCCATGGCTTGTTACTAATTTTTTTCTGCCTCATCTCAAATGACTGAAGCATCTCCTCCAAATATTTTTCTTCTAAAATGAGTATGGATCTAATTAAAAATGAGGAAACTTATTACTGTTATATCAGTATGGGCATTAGGCCTATTTACGCGTATTTTGAAATGTCAAATTTCTCGTAATTCTTGCCGGAGATGTTCGTATTCGCGCAGTCAGCCACTTTTCTTGCCTTTTTTTAGAATTCTCAGTGAACATCTTTTATGTACAAATGAAAAAACGACTTCGTTTTCTTCCACTGATTTATTTTTTTTGGTACGACATGTTTCGATACATAGAGGTCATTTTCAAGTACAAAAAATTTTAAAATTCAAGCAAATATATACCTGGAAGGGTCTTGGGGGAGGATTGGAGAGGGGTGGAAGAATGTCCCCTCCCCCCCCCTCCTAACACCCATTCTTCCACCCCTCTCCAATCCTCCCCCAAGACCCTTCCAGGTATATATTTGCTTGAATTTTAAAATTTTTTGTACTTGAAAATGACCTCTATGTATCGAAACATGTCGTACCAAAAAAATAAATCAGTGGAAGAAAACGAAGTCGTTTTTTCATTTGTGAATATCAACTTCCACATAGTTGAGCCTGATACCATTGAACGTATCTTTTATGTAATCCCAACATGGCCACTCTCGAAGGAACACTGATGAGAAGAAAGCTGCTCTGATGCTTGGAAGTAGAACGTGGAGAGAATGCCCATTTCTCAAAGAAAACTAAAAGGTAGTAATGTGGCCTCTCCAGAGGAAATTCATTAAGTTTGTTGAAAATGCGGGCATTTAGTCTCAGCTTGAGAAAATTTCTTTGCACAACACGGGTGGCCGATTGCACCGAAAGTCGAGGATAGAAATATAAGTTTCGAATAGGAAAAGCATTTGCTTAGAAAATGTTTTGTATAAAACTCGCGGAATAATAAGCCCGAAGGTATATGTTTTCCAAAATAATTGACGGTAGAATCGTTTCAAAGTACGTTTTTTCATGTCTATCCTTTCCAGCCGTTTGTAATGTCTGAGTTGTAACTTTCGTTTTATGTTTTTTTCAGAAAGTTTTCGTTTAGGGTACCGAAATGTATGTTTATTTTCAAAATGCAATAAGAGGTGCACTGGGGTTCAGTTGAGGACATTATTTCTGTGATATTTTGGACGCTTTTCATAAATTTTTATTGGTAAAAATTGAATTTAGGATTGAAGGATTTTTTCATCATTATCAAGTAATAGCACATTAATTCGTTTCCATACGCTTAATCTTGTCCCTGCTACTTACTACCGTCCAGAATTGGTTGATTTTTACAGTTTAATGCTTTGTTTTAACAAATATTTCAGCGTATGAAAATGTTGGAATGTAATTTACCTCAGTGGAGTCGCAAAATTAATTACGGAAGTGAGCCTTCGCTAATGCTCACTGACGGAATCCATTCCATTAATTTTGTTTACCTCTATAAAATAATATTTTCTAAATTTTTTTGTTATGTGTTGTGTACCATAAGAGATTAATAACGTTAAAATTCTCGGAAGTCATGGTTTTGCTCGTGATGTGTTGATTCAAAAACATGTAACTTGTTGTTTTGTAATGGTAATCTTCCTTGCGTTTACGTTCTTGTACGTAATTGGCTAATAAACTTGGCGTGGTTCGCTTATTATGTGGGATTATCTTTTTTCCCATTTAATTCTTATATTTGTACCAAGAATTTCTTGTAGTGTCCTGCTTACTATAAAAATCTCGACCATAAAGTCAGCACTATATGGTTTTCACATATCAATTATTGTTGCATGGGATGATGGGTATATGTGTGTACCGCATTTCCTTCTATGGTTCATACAATAACTAAAGCATAGTAATACCCTAGGCCCTCTTTCACTATTCTACTCAAACTAGGATCCCCTCTGAAAGGACTACCTTGAGAGCCGGCATACTGTTGCCCGCGACCCACCTCTAGGAGGTATATGCGGTGTACTGGCACACCGGTCAAAAACAGGAGGACATGAATGATGCAGTGTATTAGGGTAAATGAGACAAAAGAGGTTTGCAAGGATAAGTCAGTATGTAGGAAATTATTGAAACAGAGTTAGGTGTACAAAAATGTAATTATGAGTGAAACTTTGTGACTGTACCTACCCTAGAAGGGAACGGTGTGATTGGAATGAATGTATGTATGTTAATACAATAAGTAATATATCAGTGGAATTAGGTTAAGGAGAATGAAATTCTACGTATGCTCAGGTTGGCCGGACTAGAGGTGCTTAAGATTTGTATGTGGAGAAAGATGGAGAGGGTGAGCTGGGTGGCGAGAAGGACGAACGAGGAGGCATTGGATATCGTTGGATAGGAGAGGAAGTTGGTGTCAGAGGTTCTGGGGAGACAGGAGAAATGGATGGAGGACGTTTTTAAAAGAGAGGCAATGCTAAAGAGGTAATACAGGGGAGAATACTGAGGAAGCGTGGAAGAGGAAGGAAAAGGATAGGAATTCTAGACAAAATAAGAAGAGATGGAATATACGAGGAATCCAACAGAGATCTAATGGCGGATAGCTTATCGGAAGGAAAACGGAAACATATTCCAGAAATGAGGACGTGAGAATAATTACCTTCAAAAATCTACCAATCATCTTGTAGAATACTCTACTTGCTACTATTTAAAGAAACGGTAGACAGTTCTGACATGGTACTATACCTACCACTTCTTCATATGTCATCATTTCGGTCGCCGCACTTTCTCCTTTTCTTTTTTCATTGGTAATTGAATCCTAAGATAGGTTTTATGCAGCCCTTCACCCTTCTCTAGTTGATACTAGTTCCCTTACAATCAGTTAGTTATTTGTATGTACTTTCCTCGTTATTTTGTCTATGTCTTTATGCCTTGGCCTTCCTCATAGGACTTTTATCTCTGTTATATCTTCAATTATATATTCTTACACTTTCTATTCTCCTCTTAAGCCATATCTCAAACGCCTGCAGCCTATTTTATCCCTCCTTTTATTCCACGTCTCTACGACATTGAGAGCAGTATCCATAGACACGCTGGAAATGTTACTACTTCCCTTATTATCTTCGTATGGTTCGCTGGATGAGATTGTTTTTTCTTTAAGATCTCTTATCCCGAGTGATGTCATCCGACGCCATAATCCGTTCCGCCTCTTTGAGGCTGCGCATTCAGGCTGAGGGTCTCCCGCTCGTCCCAGCCTCTCCTAATCACCTCTCCATCGCCCGTAATTTTCATTTCATTTCGGAATCCCTCGTTGGAAATTACTCCTGTTGGCGTTCCTTTGGGCCCCTGCGGCCATCCTTTCATCCGGCAACACCCGCCCCTCGCTTCTCTCGCCACCTACCTACTCCTCAGCCATAATCCCTACTCCTACTTCGATTTGGGAGAAAGAGTGAACCATTCTCTTGTTTCAGGAGTTGACCGGAGGCGGCGCCGGGAAGAGGAGAGGAAAGGCTTAACGTCCCTCCCACCCGCCTTCCTCCATATTCCTCCCATCCCTTTAAACCTTCGCTTTTTTCAACGTTAAATCCCGTTACCGTCTTGCGTAACTCCGTAAAGGGCGTAACTTACGATGGGTGAACGTAAGTGAGCCAAATCCTCTACTAATTCTCCAAAAAGCAATAGTAAGACAGATTGCCAGAAAATGTCATTATGAGCCGTCCTTCTCCATATTTGTGGATTTACGGTTACTTTCCCTACGCCATCTCTATATTTATAAGGTACTGAAAAAATTCTACCTAAGAAGTGGTGATAGACCTAAGGTTGCAACCCATGTATACTAATTTAGATCAACAGCAATACATAGTTTGCCCGAGCCTAATTTGACATCATTCCAGCAATCATTTATCTACATAGGGTCAAAATTATTTTATGCATTGTCGGATGGTATGAGAGATACAGTTAGTTTATCATCATTTCTTTACAAGGTTAAAAGATGGTTATTCGATGCAGAAAATTCCTGATATGTTTTTTTGTCAATATTAACTGTTAACAATCATTATAATATGTTTTGCACGCCAGGTGATCTAAAAATCTATCTTGAGATCTAAAAATTGTTATCTACATATTTCATTTTATACCTATGTTACATATTCTGTCTCAGTATATTTCATTTCGAGTTTTTTCTTACTGATAAATTGTTTTTTTTTGAGGTATCCCAAATACAGGCGATGCTTAAAGGGATCCATAATTTATCCTTTGTTATGCTTTACAGTTGTGTTTGTACAGTTGATCTAATGAATAAATAAATTTATTTTTGTTATTTTTATTAAAAATAGCGGAGAGTTTTATCATTACGGAGCGTTTCCAATAGCATTTTTAAGCCGAACGTTTACCCCGTGTATTTTCTTCTCTATAAGGGTTCCAGTCATGTTAACTTTGAACTAGAGATGGGCAAACCCGTTCATTTTTGGGAACTCGTTCACTCTGGACTGTTCCCTTTTAGGACTGTTCCTTTTCACTCGTTCACCGTTCCTTTTTAATTGGTGGCCATGTATTTTTATTTTTAATGTGTTCTTGGTGTTTTAAGAATGTAAAGAAAAACTATTAATAATTGAAATACCGTAATGTCTGAGTTAAAGATTGTCGGATGAAATTAAATATGGTATGTTACATTACCAACTCTTTACATGGTTTCCTAAAAATGTAATTTGTATAAAGAAAAAAATACTGCTAATTACACCGCTAGCATCAGCAGATGAATTTTTGGGGTGTTGCAAAGAACATCGTACATCTTAAAGATAGGAGCGAGTGTAATGACGGATCGAAAGGACCGACTGACCAACAATAACGGTCGTTCCGTAGAAGTCGGTCCTCCCGCTCGGTCGTTCCGTAGAAGACGGTCCTCGGTCCTCCCGTTCAATCCATGGACCCGTTCCTTCGGGCCCGTTCGTTCGCTAACGACCCACCTCTACCTGGAACAGTTGAACGCATCTGACGTTACTTCTTAGTCTCGCCTGATTTTTATGAGCCTAAAATTATTTGCTTTATTCACGAATATTTACCTGTATTTTTTTAAGTACGACTTGTGGTTTGTTTCTTAGCTACGTCATCGCGTCTCCTCAGATCGTACTAAGGTTAACTTTTGAGGAAGAACGGTTGATTTGGGTTTCAGGATAATGGGATGTGAGAATAAAACGGAATTCGTCGGGTGAACATCTTATTGTGGTGGTTAGATGTTAGACCATTCCACTTTTTCGTATTTTCCGCCTTCCTCCAACACTTGATTTTTTATGGGACTAAAATGATTTTTTTTCGCAGATCTTTACGTAAGCTCGGTATGTGTCTTTCTGGAGAGCGTTTTCTACTATTTCCCTTGTAAAAGGGCTGGTATTATTTGTCAAAAATCTCGGAAAATAGTTCGGTAAAGGGCTGAGATTTTGGTATCTTTGGAAGTTAGATATTTTTCTTTATAATGAGACTAAATTCATTGATTTCCAAGGGAAATTGAACTAACTTAAGTTACGTTGTGTCCCTGAGTTATGTTCGTATGTTCAATATGGACCTGCCGTCAATCTTCTCACCCCAAACTGCTTCCAGCCTCCGCCCTCCCCTCTTCTTTCCCCTTTACGTCACGACTCGTATCGATCCTCGAATTTCGATTGCACCGTTTCCGTTTGACGGAAACCAATCTGCCTTCGGCGACTTCTGTAGCTGACAACTAAGAGGTTACAGCTTTTGTGGGGAGAGAGACGTTGGAAGAGAGAGGAGAGTGGGGGGAGTTAGAGAGGGTCGGTGGAGTGGGCAGTATGGCTCCAGTGGGGGTGGAGAAGAAAGTTGTGGAGTATGATGCTCTGGGTGATTCTACGTGTTCTCGGAGAAGCGGCGTCATATGCTGGACCATGTGTCAACATGTCCCTAGCTTGTGTGTGTGCCAGTGTGTTGCATGTAATTACATTGTAATATTGACTTAATTGTGGTGTAATTTTGGTGAACTTGTGGTGTAATTTTGGTGATTATAAAACCAGTAGAGTGAAAGTGATCAGCACTCTTAACTCAATTAAAACTCATGCTCTATAGAAATAAATTTGACGGATTCTTCGGTGATTCTCTTTCCGAATCTTTTTATCTTAATTCCTCGTCAGAAGGTTCCATGTATGGGGAAAAATAAATTTTTGCTAAAATTTTACTCAATAGTTGAAGTGAAACCAGCTCCATTCCATAAAACTGTGATAAGAAAATGAAAATAGTAAACAATGCTTTAAAGTTATGTTTTATGTTACACACATTGTGTTTGAAAGCTATGCTTTATGTTACTTTATTGTGCTTTAAAAGCTGACGATCAGCAAGTAACGTGAAAGAACGTTATGGTTGTCTTGTTTGTGTTACTGACCTCTTGCTACAGCTGTGATGGGAATCGCTTTCAGACCGTCGATTGAAAATTAGGCTCAATCTGTTATGGAAATTCAAAACTGATTTATTTTCCGATGAAGTTATTAATATCGTACGAACTCTGGCATACTGCGGTAGATCAGATCATGAGAATTATATGAGAAATATACTGCAGAACAGACAGTTTTAAAGCGTTGTTTTACCATTGATCTGTAAGAAACCATAATGGATGCATTAGGACTTTGAAGTAGGTTAGTTGGCAGGTAGTGTAGCTGATTTACTGATGTGCTCCGTAATGCATGTGCCAAAATCTGCTGCGTAATGCTTAAACCATTATTATGCATGTTGTTCCCTGCATAAATCTTGTATCTTGCTTACGTATTTGCATGACAGATTAATTTTATAGTTTCTGTAGCATTTTGAGCATACTTAATGTCAAGAACGTGGTGATGAAAGTTAATTTCTACACTGCACTGCACGTTGGTGATAAGTCACCCCCTGCAAGATACCCTTGAGGTGATTTGCGGGGTTATATGTAGATGTAGAAATTGATAATTGGGGACTTAAGTGGCTGTGATGAAGTAAGGGCATCTCTGCGGACTATCTACTTCTCTTTATCCCGTTTAATATTCGCATCCTTTTCCTCCCATCTCCCGGTAAACGAAGCTTACTTCTTTCAATGATGGACTTGATCATTCCCTCTACCCTTTCTTCTTGCTCCGCCCTCCTGCGTTGACTCCTCTTAATGTCCTCCTGAAGGCTCATTTCCTCCGCTAACATACCGTGCACTTATGCGTTTGTCTTCCTTCCTTAAGTTCGTATACGTGTGGGTACTATATTTTTTTTCGATGTTCTCAGAGGAAATGATATGATTTCTCCTTTGGGAACGGAATGGGGGCTTGCCGGTGGGTGGTTCATTCTGAGTGTATTTTTTTCACCCTTCCGGACCAAACCTCCTTGTTTCCTGTTTTCCGTCTCCCGATGCCCCAGAATGAAATGGAGAGGTCGACTTTAGATGTATGTACCTGGTACTCCCTCGAGTGTTCCGCACCCATGCACCTTTTTCGTAGGTTTAGCGTTTTCGACAAGGAGAACTAGATCATTTTTTTTCCAGAATCTCCCATATACTGATGTCGCGAACATTGGCAGAGATGTAAGACGCTCAAAAAAAATGAACCGAAGACCTCTAGAGATAAGAGGGAAGTCTAAGTAAGTGGTTGACCGCGGCAGTCTGTGTTTGTTTGGTCGTATAGTCTGGGGAGTGGAAGGCCCAGGCTTTGCCGAGGAGACGCAGAGGGAGTTATTGAGAAGAAGAAAGGAGGAGGAGGAGCGTGAGTGCTTTTTGAACCCATCGTGGAGAGACGTTTCATTTCGTCCTGCCGGATTTCTTTTCCGCCGGTCAGAGTTTTCTCCTTTGAGTCCCGTCCCGTTCGTAATTCCCCGATTCGGATCCCACTCTCCGAATCCGTGTCGCGTCAAGAGCGACGGCTCCGGTCTCCGGATGTCGTCTCGAGATGACAAATGAGATTAGAATGCGTCGGCGTTCGCCGGGGAAAAGGGACCTCGTTCGGTGGTCCTCCCTTTTGTTCTCTATGGATTAATGTAATTGGACCGAATCACGAGTGCTTAGTCTCGCGAAACCGTTCTCTGTCGGTCGTGGAGAGTCGTAATTCTCCCTCATATTTCCATCTCTATCTCTCTCCCTCTCTCTCTCTCCCACTCTCTCTCTCTCTCTCTCTCTCTTCACGCTATTAATTATCGTTAATCAATGCGGAGGTATGTGGAGCTCTATGGGGAATTCAGTTTGCGATGCGGTCATTAACTCTTGAGTTTGGAGTTTGATTCTACAATATGCTTACAATCTCCCCGATGACTATGGCTCCATGATCGGCACTCAATGCTAAAACGAGAGGAGTAATAGTGAGTGGACAAATGATACATTTGATACGTTTACGTGGCGATATAGTTACCATGGCAGAAGCTGGAAAGGAAATGAACGAAACATAAGCAACTTTGATAACATGGCCAAATGGATAATAAAAATCATTGCCCATGAAGCTAAATCTGTGGTTATTAAGTAAGGAAAATAGGGAAATTAACGCGCACATAATGATGGGATCTTCAAAAGTAGAGCATGTGGAGAAGTTTTTTTACCTTGGGAGCATGATCAATCAAGATATTAGACGCAACAATGGAATGATACTGTTGACCAAAAACATTTGTATCGACAAATATACTTTGCAAGTATGCAAACATTTAGATCCAGAAGTTGGAAAAAATTCGTAACAATCATTGCCTGGAGCATGTTACTGCATGCGAGTTAAATGGGAACATTAGTAATTGGAAATTGAAAATCAATGTCCATGAAACCAAATATTTGGTTATTAAGTAAAGAAAATAGAAAAATTAACGCGCGCATTATTCTTAGATTTTCAAAAGTAGAGCAGGCTGAGAAATTTTCTCACCTTGTAAGCATGATCAGTCAAGACATTAGATGTAACTGTGAAAGGACAACGTTGGCCAAACAAGTTTTTAGCAATAAATATAGTTTGCTAGTATGCAGACATTAAGTTCAGACAAAATTCGTCAAAACCTTTGCCTGAAGCACGTTACTGTATGGGGGTGAGAGATAGGCCATCGGTAAAAGGGAAAGGAAACAACTAGAAGCGGTAGGGTTGTGGATATGACGAAGAATGACACTTACGAGATGGATGGACAGGTTAACTAATGATGAGATATTGTAGGAGATTGGTGTACGGAGAAGATTATTGGAAACTATGGAAAGAAGGAAGTTAACGTTTATCGGTCATAGGATAAGACACATCCCACTTAGTTGGAAAGTTTCCAGGAAAGAAGGAGAGAGGGAGATCGTGGAGGATATATATTGAAAAAATAAAGAGCCAAATGGGTTTCCGAAGTCATGTGGAATTGAAGTAGGTAGCAGAGGACAGGGACATCTGGATGCCGTGACAAAGCGTTGCCTTAAAAATAGATTTTCTTAAGTATTTTACCGGTTAAAGTAGGTTTTGATAAATGCTAGAGAATCTCCTCTCGGTTGTCTACATTTTCCGGGGCCTATCTCGCTCTAATATATCCTTTTTCGCCTCAGCATACGATCTGCCCTTCTTCATCCAGTCCACGAAACCTATTCTCTTTCTTCCTCTTCTCCACTTGCCCAGCATCCTTCCCTCTATCACATTCATGAGCAACCCATCGCCCCTCATTAGATCTTCCAGCCACCTACTCTGCCTATCCCGAATATCATTCATAAGTGTTCTTTATCTCTATCGTCTCAGGCTTAACTTTGTGGAAGTCCATTTTATCGTAAATGAAAAATGAAAAACTTGGTATTATTCCACCAATTTATGCGACGAAACTAGTTGTACCGTAAAATAAATTGGTGGAATATTACAAAGTTTTTCATTTTTCATTTACAATAAGTGTCCTTTCTTCGCTCACCATCCCAAGCACTTCCTCGTTAAGAATGGGTAAAGCATTATTCAGATCTGGAAATGGGAACTTTCAAACTTCTGTTAGTCATCGATGTTTTTCTTTGCTACATCGTCGAGGAACTATTCGTATATCGTTACTAGGGAGTTCAATGCCTTTGATCAATGATGTAGCCATTAAAAATGACTTCTATTCAATCAACCGTGATGATAATTATTGTTATCGCTAGAGGTGGGTTGATTATTACTTTTTTGGACTTCATTAGTCTCATGAAATTAGTGTGTGCATAGGTTCGTGGTTCGATTCCCGGTCCAGGCTGATTTTTTCTCCTGGCAATTATGACACCTTACACCGCCAGGTATGAATGCCGTCTTGTACTGACAAGCACGGCTTATATTGCTGGTTAAGGGTGCCGTGGCTTTGATGAGGCTTCCTGGAGGTCTTCTCCTCCCTTGCGTTGTCATCTTTGACGGACCGCAAGGGATTAAGATCTAGTTCCATCGCATCCTCCAAAATCCTTGTCAATAGGAAACCTGGGTAGAGTAATGGTCTGCGCATTGGCTCAGAAATTCAAAGGTGCGATTCCCTGTACCGGCTGATTTTTTCATCTACAACTTCATCTATGTATTACCCTGCAAGCCCTCTCAAAGTGTTAGGCAGGGGGTGACTTATCACTAAAATGAACTACAGTGACGAAATTTTCTTTCACCAACAAGCACTACACTATCGGTAAACTACAAGTGCTACATAAACTACTAAAATAATCTCTGATGTAACTATGAAAACGTGACGCAAGAGTCATGCAGGGGACGTGCATAACTTGGTGTTAACACCACTTGGCAGATTTAGAAACATGCATTAGGGTGCGAATGAATTAATAAGCTACACGACATGTCAACTAACCTACTTCAAAGTCTTAACGCAGCCATTATGGTCTATTATCGATCTCGTGGGAATTTCAGCGTAGTGTGTGCAATATCCAAAATGCAATGCAGCGAAGACATTTAGATATAAGGATAAGTATTGCGCTGGCGAAAGAAGCATTGAGAAATAGAATGCAGCTGATGAAAGGGACCTCGTGGTCTGGATATTAAAAAGAGGCTGGTGAAGAGATTAATACGGAGATTAGAGCTTTGTGGGGCAGGAGCTTGGAGTCTTGAGAGAAGAAGATGAGAATTGTTTGCAGGTGTTTCGAGGTATATTTCGATTATTTTTATGATCAAGGCAAAATCTTGCGCAGGAATTAAATTTTTAAAATAACTTTCATTGGGTTTTAATCGCAGAAAATTTGCTGTATTTAGAAAAATAGTAAAGTAGCTTTTCTGTGGATTGCATTGTGAAGCAGGTTTGGGGTGAAGATTGAAAGAAGTAAACATTTATCGGTTTTTTGCAAAAAAATGACGCGCGGTGCCGCGTAGAGGTAGAAAAATTGTATTTATAAAGCCAGTCCCAACCCAAGAAAAATATAAAAACATCAGAACCATCCAGCCTTTTGCATGTAGATATTAACCTTTCTTCTGATATATCTAGGGGGTTACACATGCAAAGCATATGTGGCGCAGCATTCAAGATACTAGGTTTTGTTAAACGTATAATAGGATGGCCTTAGGGTGAAGGGTGAATAAGTCAAAGAGCGATACTACTTCGCTCTGGTTAGGCCACATCTCGAATACGCCGCGAGCATTTGGGACCCTGGTCAAATAGATTTAACCGAAAAAATTAATAAAATACAAAGGAAAGCAGCGCGCTTCGTTAGAAACTGCTACGAGCGTACATAAAGTGTGTCACAACGATACGCGCTATATGTACGCTCAGTACATATAGTATAGTGTGAGGGATTAAGGTGGGAACCACTAGAAACTCGGAGGCTACACGCTAGGTTTAGGTTGCTTGATAAATTCAGAAATGATATTTTTCAGAGCGACATAGAGAATATTAACGTGACTCCTCACTACATCTCTAGGTCTGACAGATGCGAAAAATAAAAGATATACATTGCTGAACAGATAGCTACAAAAACTCGTTCTTTCCGCGAACAATGAGCGACCACAACAAAAATCAAGCTCCACTGAAACAGTCCTATAATTCATGTCACTATTTCATCTCCAAAAAACTAACACATTTACACGGCTGGTGACCTAAAAACCCCTGCCACACGCCCATGCGGCGGCTCGCGGGGTAATATGTAGATGTATATTATTTGTTTCCTGAACTATTATTATTTTTACTATCGGCATATCAAATGGTCTTAATTCTGGATGATTTATAATTTTGTTTTCACTTTTGTAGATGAGTCTTTCGTGTAAATCATTACTGGCAATTCATCCTCGTGCTTTGCTTTTGTCTGGCAGTAGATCTTCTTTGGCTTCATTTCTTCTCAAAAATACTCTAACATAACCGTTTCAATGGGACGCATGAGACGATCAAGGCGAAGCGTCTCGAATCATTTTTGTCCGTTTTCTTTCTACGTCGACAGCTTGAGTGGGAGTAATTTTTTTCTCTCCTAAAGCCTCATAGATGGAGTCCCGGAATGTGTGCCATTTCCCTCCTCCGAGGATACAGAATTTCGATCGAGTGCGTCGATAGTGGCTGGGCCGTAAAACGCCGGGGAGATCTGGGGTGCGAGCCTGTCGATAATTTATGTGTTTATGCGAGGCGCACCACCTGCCGGTTCATTTGCTCCGCGGATCTCGTGCGAGGGTACCCGTACCCTCACACGAGACCCGGTTCCCAGCCCCCGGATTTCGTCGCCGTGACGCCAGGCCGTTGATGGAATTCCTCCCTCCCGGAGATATTAAAAAAAAGGAGTACAGCCGGAGCGAGTCGCGGGAATGGGCTGCTATCGTCATTGGCACGTTCCAATTTATGTGTGTAAACGTCGAGCTTTCTGGTGTGGAGCTCGCAGTT
The DNA here is from genome assembly GCA_963169105.1 of Ceriagrion tenellum. Classification (NCBI taxonomy): domain Eukaryota; kingdom Metazoa; phylum Arthropoda; class Insecta; order Odonata; family Coenagrionidae; genus Ceriagrion; species Ceriagrion tenellum. The sequence goes on from OY720644.1 coordinate 80,816,760, forward strand.
ATGCTTTCTTTTCCCCTCCCATTTTAATCTCCTTTTCTTCGTGATGTTTCGGCTCCTATCTCTTTGCTCGAAAGTTGTTGTTTTACACGTTTATCTCCGGTTTCCAATGGTGCTGCTTTAACCGTTCGCAAAGCAATTTAAGGTAGTTAGATCGATATAGAACCCTAATCATAATGGAGGCCATTTTCGAATTATGCATTTTAATTTCTGCAGCTGTAGGAAGCATAGATAAAGTATTGAATTATTAATGGCCCAATAATGCACTTTAATATGATTGAAATTCTGGGTAAGTTAATAAAGATATCCACGTAAGTCACAGTCTTGTGAAATTCAAAGTGGAAAAATCATTCGCCTGGACTGGGAATCGAACCCAGATCCCTCGATTTCGCGCCCAGGTCTCTAACCAAAAAGCTACCCACGCGTCCTCTTCTTTATCATATTTACTACACAATGTTAGTTTTTTGACGAGATCTAGGTGTCATAAATTCCTTCTTTTTTTAATGATCCCTCTCTAGAGTGCATACACGTATAATTTCCCATGCAGCTTAATTGTTTAGAGCACTCGGCGCGAAATCAAGGGATCTGGGTTCGATTCCCAGTCGAGGCGAATGATTTGCCCACTGGGAATTTCACACAATTGTGTGATCACTAGCGGGTGACCCCGTTGAAGTAACTGCGCGGCTAGTTCCGTGGTTCTTTGAAAAAAATCCACATAAGTCCTTATGTGAGTCATTTTTGTCGCCCGGTACGTTTGAAACTTCTTCACAGCGGAAGGTTTCTTGTGGTCCTGAAAATTTCGGTGGTGGCAATATGATTTAATTTCCAAAATAGTTGAGAAAACATTTTAACTACCCACTGTTAGTTTTATGGCGAGATCTTGGTATTTGAAATTCCTCATTTTTTAAATTATGCCTCTAGAGTGCAAACACGTACAAGTTCCCATGTAAAAGGTCTGGTATTTTTCGTCAAAATTCTCGGAAAGTAATTCGATGAAAGGCTGATTTGTTAGAATTTTCGGAAAGGTGAGGTATTTTTCTTTAAACTGAGACCAACTTCATTGATTATACTTCATATAGGTATAGACTTCATATAGGTGATACGATATTTCGCTCAAACCACCTTAACCCTCTATTTCTTCACGCTTTCCTTCCTCGAAATATTTATTTTTCAAATCCCCTCAAGATCTCTTCACAATTTGTTATTTTTTTGTTAAATATATCGCCGTGGGGGTAGGTTTGTCCCGCCAGGTCCCCATCCTCTTCATTTTTTCATATTTACTGTTATTATTCAGATTCCATCGGTCCGATCTTCTGCGCCTGGGGACCAGCTTTCCCGTCCCGTCCTTCCTTTCAAGGGATTCTTGCCTCCCGAATCCTCTTAAGCGCTCCTTCCTATTTCCCTACCCCGAACCTCGAAAAGCTTCGGGCTCTTAATCCCCGTGACAAGCCCTCCTACCCTCTCAACCCTTTCAGTCCTTTGGGGTCTGCGGCGAAAGGAGACCCGGAGGGTTGCACCTTATTTTTCGTCCACTCGAGCTGACGACGCAGCGATTTTAGGAGGGGAGACTTGTGCGCAGGGCGTGGCGTTCCTACCTAACTTCTCATCTCGGTTCTCTGTATACATACTTGCATACAAGCGTAGTAATCAGATAAGGTCAAATACCTTGGAATAACCTGAACTTCAGACATATCGTGGGGAACACATGTACAAAACATCTGCGGTACAGCACTAAAAAAACCAGGATTTATCAAGCCTATAATTGGACGGTCCACGGATGAAAAAATGAAAGAGAGATGCTACTTTGCACAGGCTGGGCCACAACTCGAATACGCCGCGTCATTTAGGTCCCTGGACAGTAAGATTTATCCCAAAAAATGAATTGAATCCCAAGGAAAGCTGCACGCTTCGTTAATTAGTCTACGATATTTTGTTTCACAGCTTTTAGAGCGATTTGATTGGGTGCCGCTGGAGACCTGGATGCTACTCAAAAGGCATAGTTTGCATGAGCGATACTGATCACGTGTGTTTCACAGCGACGCAGAGGATATCATTCTGATCCACGCTACTTGTCTAGGTCCAACAGAAGTGTTAATGGAAGGATACATTTCCGAACCGATGAGTACAAAATTCGTCTTTCCACGCACAATAACTGGCCATAATATAAGCTATCCTCAACTAAAAACACTCACGTAATAAACTTCACGGTTTTTCGTCCCTAAACCTTATCATTAACCCTTTGAGTGCGGCATGACGTGATATCACGTCATGGTTTGCTTTGGGCTGGTGTTGATGACGTTATATCACGTCAAGTGTACCGTGAGTGTTCCAGCTATCACTAAGAAACTTTTAGTAGGCCCCATAATGAAAGCTGGAGCACTCACAGTACCCATGACGTGATATGACGTCTTCAGTACCAGCGTAAAGACAACCATGATGTGATAGCACGTCATGCCGCACTCAAAGGGTTCACACCTATACACGGCTGGTGTGCTAACACTCCCTTTCTCACGCCCATGCTGTGGCTCGCAGGATGGTATTTGGATGTAGATCTGGATATACATTCTTTGGTGGATACTCCGGAGATTTGGCATACCACTTGTAAACGTTATGTCGATTTAGAGTCCTTAGGTGGCTAGCGGATATTTCGAATTTTTTGTTTTAATACATTCTGATGTACTGTTTGCAGTTTTCTTTTTTCTATTCTGCTTTTGTCGCCCACCCTAGTGTGGTGGGCTAGGAAAGGAAATTTCTGGATTAAATCAAGAGTTTGCGGGATAGGTGGCTGGAGGAAGTAATAAGATAGGTTGCTCAGGACTGTGATCAAGGGTAGGATGTTGGACAAGCGGGGACGAGAAGAAAGAATTGATTTCATTGTTAAGATGAATAAGGGTTGATCGTATGGTGAGGCGGAGAAGGAAGCACTAGAGGTAGATAGAACCCAGAAAGTGTTGAAAATTGGAGGGAGGTTCTCTGACTTTCAACAAAACCTACCTTTAGCGGTATGTTACGAAAAATAGTGAGGAAATATCTGCGATCTAATTACTCCTTTCTTGTAATTTAAACTTGTGAAAATTAGGTGTGAACTACTGCTGAAAGACGAACCCGGATTGTCTGAGGTTTGGGTAGCATGTTGGCTTTTGTAGTTGCTCCTCATTGTGTGACCGGCCAAGACTAATACTGTCAGTGGTAGAGATTTTTCTGATGGATTCCAATTCAAACTTTGGTGAAATGTGGTGTATTGGTCTCTCTATCGGATAGTACCATCAATGTTGGACCCCTTGGTACTCCTTTCCGCCTCCAACTAAATGCCTAACGTGGCTTGTACTTGGATATTTTTAAATTCTAGGTGAGTTTACGGATAAAATTGAATACCAAATATTTACGTAGAAATTGCATCGAGAAAAAAATTGGCGTGAACCGGGAAAGGAATCATGGACCTTTGGTTTGCTGGAACAACGTGCAGACCACTACGCTATCCATACTCATTGCGCCTTGGTCTAACAAACCATTTGCCCGTGGTTCGATCCCCAGTCCAGGACGATTTCTTTCTCGTGGCAATATCAACGTATTTAAACTACTAGTTTGAGTAATATCACTGACTATTTCAATTTACGTGCACGTTTTTTTCTTATTATGTCCTAGGTTTCAAAGCCTACGTAATCCTCATGTCCCATCCTCAGCTTGATATCGTTGGTTTCTTGGTGAGGTGCTTAATCACCATACCAGTGCACTATCCTACCCTCAACCTGTTCGGGCATTTAGCTCTGTGGCGAAGGAAAGTCTGGGAGGTTGGTTGTATACCATAGATTTTTTCGCCCGCTTGAATAGACGTCGGCTGCGATTTTGGTGGGGGAGACTTCCTGCGGAGGTTGTGGCGTCTTCCCTTAAAGACGGGAGGAGGCTGGCTCGAAGGAAAGGAGGCTGGCTCGTCTGCATGGGTGGGATAAGGGCGGTTTTGAGGATTCTGCGGTCGGTGCCGCCGCGGCTGGGCGTCTCGAGGCCTTTGGGACCGAGACGCCTGTCAAAAGAAGAGAGGGGTGCCGCAGGGACGCCTCTTCAGACCTCACATCCTTATAATCCACCTTTTGCCAACCCTCTAACTCTCCCTCTTTCCCTCTTCGCCGCCTTTTCAAAACCGTTTCCCCGCCTTTCTAAATCCGTTTCCCCACCTTTCTAAAACCGACTCCCCGCCTTCCCAAAACCGTTGCCCCGCAGCATCCCAGCACAGACGGTAACCGTCCCGCCTCCATGCCTGACCGGCTCGACGTTGCCGTAGCACGTGGTCGTATTCTTCTGGCCAGCTAATGCCCTCGGTCCCCCGGGCACCTCCCATAGCGATTCTCCCTATTTCTTTCTTCTGGGGGAAAAATATTTTAATCGCGTTAAGCATAACATAGAGATGGTTCAAATTCAACGCACGAGCGCAAAGTAAGGTCATAACATAAAAATCGCGGATCAGAATCATCTATTGCTCTAGTAAAAGTTCGTGTCTCTGTGCAATGAACGATTTTTAAGGCGTGGGCTACGGAACTTTCTAAATATATGTAAGGTCTGTACAAATTGAACATATGGACGCCAAGATGAGGTAGAAAATCTAGTTCGTGAATCAGGATCGTTTATTTCTCTCCTGAAAGTTCTTGGCTCTGTGAAATTAGCAATTTTTGGAGCATGGGCTACGGAACTTGAAAAATCCAGCGAAACGGGGAGGAAGATTGTAGTGTGTGTGGTCGGAAACAATTAATTATTGCTGCCAACAGTAGCACTTGAATTGGTAAGAATGTGAGGAAGAGGCTGGTGAAGAGCCTGATTTGGAGTCTGGTGTTGTTTAGTACAGAAACGTGGACCCTCAGAAAGGAGAACGTGAAAAATGCTGCAGGCGTCGAGATGTTGGTGTGGAGAAGGATGGAGACGGTGCAGTGGACGGAAAGGAAGACAAACGAGCACGTTCTTGGCATGGTGAGCGAGGAAAGGAAATTCCTGAATGAAGTCTGGGATGGACAGGATACGTGGCTGAAGGGAGTAGTGAGGAGCAATGGGTCGATCTAGTCCGCAATAGAGGGAGGGGTGGTGGGCTAGAGAGGAAGGGGAAAAAAAGAAAATAGGTCAAAAGAACGAGATGAAGGAGGATTGATCGTATGCTGTTTTGTGAAAGGAAATACTTGAGTAGATAGGGCCGTGAAATAATTGACCTGGAGGAGTTTCTCTGACTTTCAACTAAACCTACCATAAACCGGTCTTCTTCTTCTTCTTCGGTTATCAACCCATGGGTTGGTTGGCAACAGCACGCAATTCTGCTCTTAGCTCAGCTTTCCTCTTCATTTCACCGTATGAGACGCATCCAGGGTCAATGATGATCTGCTTCATATAGCTTAATCTAGGACGTCCTCTACGATTTGTCCCTTCAGTAAAACCTTCAGCTATTAATTTTATAAAATCATTGGGTCGTAGAATGTGACCTATTAGTTTAAGTCTCCTTGTCTGTGTCTGACTCCAAAGACTTCTATTTTCTTGTACTCATAAACCGTTATAAATCTTTAAAGAAGCACTTAGAGAAATGGGATGCCTCAACACTACCAGCTGTCCTGTTTCGACTCATTTACATTGAGACCTCAAGAAATATCCCAGGTTAAAGTCCATTCTGCAATGGACGTAAGGCGTAGTACTTAAGACTGAAGTAAGACCAATGCTGACGTAAGGCGTGACATATCGACATGGATATCGAAGACAAATGAGAGTCGAAATAGTTTCTCAATATCACGGAAATTTCATATTCATCACATGCGAGTGTTTGAAAAATAATTTGATAATTTTCAATAGGATGCTGGCAGATATACGGTATTAACCTCTTACCTCAAAAGTATATTCTTCCGCCAAAGCATTGGGCCGTGACTAACTCCGTCTGTAGTAATGGCGCGCTTTGATTGACTGACATTTCGCCTGCAGTAAGACGTAAGCCGTATAGATGAGACTTGACCATCTTGGCTACGGCTTACGACCTTGTGACTCTCTTAAGGCTTACGTCCATTGTTAATTGGGCTTAAGTCATAACAAGGGTGATTTTAAACACTTTCCTTGTGTGTGGGTTCCTTGTGCTTTTTGGCGAAGAAGGTTGGTTTCCCGATCTCACTCTCGTTGCCTCCCTCTATTGCTATCCTATCTTTCTTTGCCCCCGCCACTTCTCTCTCAACTCCTTGCCTCAAAGAACAGCGCCAGAACCTATTGGAGCTTTATATAAAGTAAGTTCCGCCATTAGGATGGGATTGGATAACAGGAGATTAAAATTTCTTCGTCGACTCCATTTGTGGGAATTTATTGTCACGACCTGGGTTTCGATAGTGTCAACTTCAGGGCACAACAATAGCAACATCGGAATGGAATAAAACACGGGCATATCTCAGGGCAGTGAAAAATATCATATGCTGTTTGTAATTCCTCACCCTTGCACCCCTAGTACTTTTCCCCGCGGTACTCCCTTCAAAGGCGGACTGGCAGGTGAAAACTTCAACCAATCACTGCCCACCGCTTAAAAAATCGATCTTATCAATCGATTCATGATACAAGACCAAAATGCAAGTTATGAAATTCCATGAATTGCAATGCAATTGCAATGAATTTTCTATTAAAATGGTGTACATTGTGCTAGGTTAGTATGCACTCATACCCAGGTATAAACTTTCAAAGTACAGCGGCGCATCATTTTGACGTCAATTCTGAATTAACTAACGGTATTCTAACGAGCTGGGTTTGAAGACATGGCGGATCGCGGATTGAATTGAAGCAGTGCAACGTTCATAATTTATGTGCTCTAGTTCAATACGAACGGGGCTCAACTCTCATTTTCTTTCCTTTTTCAGGAAAGAGTAGGTTTTTGCGGGTTTGGTGTGGGGAAGACCGGCCTCGTTCGACCTCATGGCTCTCGGTTCGTTTCCTCCCTTATTTCGAATGGGGAGTGCCTCATCGAAAAAGGTTCCTTCGGAGCGGAGTGATTTTATCCCCGATCCGGACTCCGCAAAGGCGTTCCCCTTTGAAGAGAGCTGGTCGAAGGTGGAAGTAAAAGGGTTCTGCGGCGTCCAGGCTCCGTATTTCAGAGCCTCCCTCTCCTCTCCTCCCCCGCGACCGATTTCGGCCGGAGTTTGATTCTAGGGTGGCCCCGAAAGTCGACGCCCTACCGCAGATTGCGGAGGAGGTCCGTGAAGTTTTCAGACGCTTGAAATTAGAATGCCCCGCCAAACTGAGGCTTGGCAGGCTTACATGGGGTTGAGAATTCTATGATTTGAATGTTCCCATAAAATAATTTATTGGAGAGGTTTTGCTTGGGCATTGGTTTTTATAACTGTTAACTTATTTGATTTGATCGATGAATGGAAATGAAGTGGATGCTCCAGTAATGGGTGTATAAATAAGAAAAGACCGTTCCTCGTTGGCTTGGCCTTGTTGAGAGAAAGAATGAGAGTTGAACAACTAAGCAGATAAGACTAAGAGGGGTGAAAGGCTTAAGATGAAGAGTTAAACCACGATAGTCATGGATGATTGACGTAAAAGAGTCTTTTAAGGTTGTGTGGGCGAGTTATTTCCCTAGTCATAATGGAGACCACGTTTGAATTTAACGTTTTAATTTCAGTAGCAATAGGAAGAGAATAGCGCTAGCTAATTAGACGTTTGATGATAGAAGGGAGCTGATGACGGGGATCTTGGGTAAGGATGTGAAGAAGAGGCTGGTGAAGAACTTGATAAGGACGGTAGCGGTGCATGGGGTAGAAACGTGGACCCTCGGAAATGAGGATGAGAATAGACGGCAGGCATTTGAGATGTGGGTGTGAAGAAGGATGGAGAAGGTGAGTCGAACGGAGAGGAAGGCTGAAGAGGAAGCGCTTGAGATGGTGGGCGAGGAAAGGGAACTTTAAAATGAAATTCGGGATCGGCAGAGTAGGTGGCTGGAGGATGTAATAAGGGGGAGGGTTTGCTCAAGAATGTGATAAAGGGAAGGATTTTGGGCGAGCGGGGAAGGGGAAGAAGGAGAATAGGTTTCATGGGCTGGATGAAGAAGGGTAGATCGTATGCTGAGGCGAAAAAGGATATAATTGAGGTGGTTAGGCTCCGAAAGTGTAAGAACCGGGAGGAGATTCTCTGACATTCAAGAATCTTAACCAGTATAATACTTAAAAAAATAGGAAGCATGAAGTATATATTATGATATTAACAGTGTAATAAGTATGCAGCTTCTTCCTGTTTCTTCCTGTTCTTCTACCTGTCGAATATTTCACACATTATGCAGCTTCTTCCTGTTTCTTCCTTCTTTCTTCCTGTTCTTCTATCTGTTGAATATTTCGCACTTTATGCAGCTTCTTCCTGTTTCTTCCTTCTTTCTTCCTGTTCTTTTACCTGTTTGTTCCCATGGACAATTATATGTTATTAATGTTTGTGTTAGAGATAATTAACGTAAACGGTAAATGATCTCACTGATTGCATTTAGAATGTAAACAATCTAACTAAACGATGTGTTAATAGATGGCGCCTCCTACAGTCTTTGAAGCACGTAACCATTGCGGACATATTAGTTGATTAAATTGACAGCAGATGGCGTTGTATCATTTTTTTTAACAAATACTTAAATTTTAAACAATTTGTCTATTTTTCATCAATATCGGGGAACATAAGCTTTAAAACGATGTTTGAATCATTAATTTTGATGAATAATTATGGGAGTTATGGCGTTGCGACAAAAAAACACCTTTGAGAAATAATATAAGCTACTATTATTGCATGGGTCTAGTGGTGGGCGCCCAATACAGGTTTTACTGTACCTCTTCGTGACTTATGAGAAAACGTATGGGAAATTAAACTCCTTTCTCCTTCGTCATTTATTTTTCAGCTTTGTTGGTGTTACTTCATTTATATATGTATATGCATTGGCCGCCCAAGTCCGATACAAAATGCATATCGTATTTCGGGGCGTAATTCACCATGGCCTCGCTTGCCGTGCCGACCTCTCTCGCGCATCCTTTCTCCGCAGTGATGGGATGAGATTTCGATAGCAAGAGAGAGAGAGAGTGTGGAAGCGGGAGGAGGGGCAGAGTTTCAAATTCCGATTGATTCCAGCGCCAATTCCATCTGTATTTCCTTCCTGTGACAGGTTAGCGCATTGTCCGCCCGCAATCGCGTCATAAAATCGCTTCGTATTGGGTCGGCTATCATTGTTTTGCCGCATACTACGGCCCCTCCCCTTTCGTTCCACTCGCCCACCCCCTCCGCTCTCCGTATCCCCCCTCTTACTCTTCAGATTCAATCAAACGATCCTCCCCAATCCATCCCAAAGGTCCCACTATTCGTTGCGTCTCTTTTATTGTCGTGATTTCATTTTTTCTACTTCTCTCTCTATTTGCCGGCTTTGGTGATCGCGGGTGGAGTCCTTGCCTGCCGGACTTGAGGTCGCTGATTTGAGTCTCGTCTTGGTGTTTTACGCTATTCAAGGCATAGTTGTATGCGTTTCATGGTAACAGTAATTTGCGTAATAGGACTTAATATTAAAGGGGCTGTATACAACGGCCGAATACGCTTTCGCGGAAGTATTTTATTGTTCAACTATGCTATGCTACCATAGGTAAATATGTTTGCGCAGGTCTCTGGATTGATACTTACAGTATGTGTCGTAACTTTGCGCTTGTTGCATTCTGCATTACTATTTCGACCGCGAAAGAAACGTAATTTTGTCGAAAATCATGTGATCGCCATGACTCGTGCGAAGTATACATATTCCTGTAAACGTAATTCCTGTGCTATTTGAATGCAGTAATGTTTCAAGGGAGTAATTAGCCATGTCTGCCTATCGAGATGGTTTCCATTCGTTCCTGAGTGAGTAGCTGAGCGTAATGAAGCCACACGCTACGAACCTTTTTTTGTCTATCATTCTGCTGCCATATTTTGTTTGCTGCGAAGTGGATAAATTGAGCTATTTACGATCCAATGCATCAGCGAACCGCTCGCCTGGGAAATAGAAATTTTCACGTGAGAAACGTATACAATCCGGAAAAAAAATCCTGAAAACCAGCGGCGTTGTTGCATTTGAACTCCCGCTGGATTATCTCCTGTCCCGTGCCCCATCTACGAAGCCTCTCCTCATGTCAAGCCATTTCAGGACACAAAAGAGGAGCAAATGTCGCGCCATGACGCCACTGCATATTCCCTCCTGAGGTCACCTATTGCTACAAGCTTTTATTTATGACGGGGAGATGTTAAATGGGGCTCTTGGACGGTTTGCACGAGACTACGTGAGTAATTACTAATGAGGAGTGCTACATTTAAGTTTATATTATTATTTCGCTAATAATATCCATGTTCTACTGAAAATTTGAAATGTAAATAATGAAAAGTAAAATGAAAAGACTTATCCTTTGAAGCATGGTATTACAGAATGATGCTGATTGTAAGCTGGACAGAAAAGACAACAAATGTCTCTTTGAAAGAGCTCAAGAGAAAAGGCGAAGTATAATAAGAATCTCCAAACATTGCATGTAACAAATGATGTGGTACGAAGGTACTCGAACGGGTGCATATACACCATGGTTGAAATCACCAGGGTTGAAACACCAGGGTTGGGTTTATGCGAACATCTAGTTCGCATAAACCCCCCTCGAAATTCGCCTTGAAGGAAGATGGCTTGGTCGTGTAACTGGCTAACACACCTGACCGGAAATTGGGAGATCCGGGCTCGAATCCCGGTCAAGTCAAATGATTTTTTCGAAGCGAATTTCTACCCTGGTATAATAAGAATCGTTAAAGTAAGAAGACTCAAACTCATTGGACGTGTACTACGGCACGATAGTCAAGTTGAAAGAGTAACTGAAGGAAAATTTAAGGCTACAAATTGCAGAGGAAAACCCCGACTAGACTGCATGGGCCAAATTATGAAAGATAAGTAATGCAGAACATATTAAGACCTGAAACGGAAAGCTGAGAAGAGAGGCGAATGGAGGTCTGTTGCCAAACAACTCAAGGGTTGAAACGGAAGAAGACTGTAAATGTATAGTTTGATAAAAAATACGTAGATTAGGAATGGGCATATGTATAATGGCGGACCGTAGTGGCGGCGGGCGTTTAATCGCTCGTTTCCCTCCTGTGTGATCCGGGCCTTCTCACGGGGAGGTCACTTCCGCGGGTTCGACTGCCTTGCTCAGGAACAGATTGAGTGAGAGAGGGAAGTATGTTCGGCAAGCTGGGAAGAGGAAGAAAGAGAACAAGTTTCATGGACGGGATGAAGATGGGTAGATCGTATGCATATATTTATAATTTTTATGCACCTGTGATAAAAAATAGTGCGTGCAAGGATTGCAGTAGTGTTGTGAATAGCAATCATATTTAAATGTCTCCACCAATAAAATTTTAATAATAATTAAAATCTTGAATATTTGGTCAATATTAATTACTCGCAGCCAACGTTTCGCCAAATAAATTGGCATCTTCAGGGCTTTGCAACGGAAAGCAAAGAGACATATAGCCAAGTAATTATACAAATTTAAGTGCAAAAGTTGAGAAATCGAAAGTTTATGTACCATTGAGCTTAATATTGAACAGTAACGAAGTAAATAACAATTCCAACCAGCAAAGAAGTATATTTGAACAATCAACAATTAAACTAACATTAACCATCGACAAATTTTGCCAAACATTATACAGGGTGTTTCAGGAGGAAAGTTCGAAACTTCTGGAGGAGGTCGGGGAGGTGACTTAAGATTTAAGCACTTTTTATCATAGCAACATGAGGTCGCAACTCCTCAGTTACCGTGCCGTGGCAACGTAAATATTTTTTCAGAAGTATTCTGCAATCACAATGAAAACACCCGATTTCAATAACTAGCATCGATCGAGGAGATTTTTCACAGTGGTGCGTAACATATGTATTTTTCTTGTTCTGCCATCATAAAGGCTACCGGTATCTTATTTTCAAGATGGCTCTCGGATATTTGTTGAAAGTTAGTTCCTCAAAAAAAATAATGTACGATAGCGCTCTTAATTTCACAGATATAAAAAAATGTGTAAGTATAAAACTTTTAGTAAATTAATTTTTATATTAATTACTGCAAATATCACATCTCTGTCTTTTAAAATACGGAAGATATGACAACTTTACTGATGTTAATACAACGAGGCAACAAATGTTCTTGTGGAAGAGCTTTAAGTTGCTTAGAAAACCTCGGCAATTAGTGACACTAATCAAAACTTGCCTTTGAGAAAAAGACCCGAGGAGAATATGCAACCAAATTCATGGCCTGGTTGTTGCTTCTACTATTCTACTAAGCTTGTCAATGTCAGTTCTCATATTACAAGCATTAGTGTTTGTTATGATCCGTACCATTTCTTTGAACAGTCTTTTCTGCAAGTGTGGTTCATAATCAATAATTTTGGCATTTGAAAAATCAAAAAAATGATTATTTGTAATCGAATGGTCTGCAAGGGCACAAGTTTGTTTAGATAATTTTATTAAATATGTGTGCTACTGGGGCAGCTGGTCACATTTGTTCCGTTCGTGCGCCCAACGTGCGCCCTGCGTGTACCATTTGTTGCTATACAACACTCGTTGCACAATGTACTCTTGCTATATGTTCTTAATATTTTTGCTCAGATTGTAATTTTTTATGCCCTGCCTAATCACTTTTGGGGTATTTATTCCCATCAGGAAACATTTCAACGTTTTTACGTTGAAATGTTTCCTGATGCGTTTACAACGAGATCATTATCATATGTGCGCACAGAAGTGAGGGAAGGATATTTTTTTCCAAAGATGAGAATACCAATGAGAGGATTTGGAATTTGCATTTCACGATAGCTGCAAATTGCATGTCATTATCACTTGCAAACGTTCACTTCGTTTCGTGCCGTCCGCACGACTCGTCTCGAATTTGCGTTCGATATCGCAGCTCGTCTCGATAGTCGCAATGATTGAAACTCGAATAAATGTATTATTTTGGACAGTGGGGTGTTATTTGGTTCGTAATGGCGCAGTGTATTTGGGTAATCTCGGTCGCTGCGTCATCGTCCTGGCTAGGATGCGAGCTCACGAACTTCGGGTTAGCGGGTGATTTCGTCGCTGAGCTAATTACGGGCGGCTAACTCGCCAGCCGGACGAGTTGCATCAGCGCGTCGGCCCAAAACTTCATTAAGTAACTAACTGCTAGCGTTTGCATTCCACATGCGAGAGACTGCCTGTTCTGTATTGGCGACACTTTCATTTCAAGCGGGAATTTTCTATCTTCTTGGACACGATTCGCTACGGAAACAGTTTCAGTGCAAAAAAAGCGCGGTAGTTATTTCAACTGGTTACTGATCGTAACGATCGTCTATAATTGCATGTGCAATGTGATGACACCGTCGTTCAAATAGCCTCTGTTGCCCGCCCACCGGTTATTGTGTTGCATTGTGGTGTCGTTGATCTCTATTCAATTGAATCTGGACCGTATACAATTTGACGTTTCGTTGTTATGTTCATTTTACCTTCATTCATTCATTTTTGCTATTTAGGAGGTTTCACCGCCACTTTATGAGTTATTATAATTATTAAATTCAAACTTTTTTGATAAATTGTAAAAATCCTAGCTTCGCTGATGAAATGCGTCGGCTTTCTATTCGGTCTTGAGTGCGTTCAATGTGAACCGGCCTCAAGGAACAATATGCTTCTTATGTTCTTGTGCTCGGTGAGAGTTGACCTTCAGCTGTCACGTCCTTAAGCTATGTACTTTCGTTCGTACGAGCCTCTACGTTAGTGTAACAAAATGTATCGCAGTTTTAAAATCCCCATCTAAGGGAATTCCCGCCGTAAAACAAAAAAATCCCGTTATTCTACTTATTGACACATAGTTGCATTCTTTATGGTTAGTTTGGTGAGACGAGCAGTAGCATGCTAAGTGTAAGTTGCCTTATGTTTCTTAAGTTGTGCTCTTAAGTTGTCTTCAGTTGCTTTCAATGTGAACCGGCCTCTAGAAAGAATTATCTCAGTAGCTTTGTTCTTTTTCTCGGTGAGAATCGACCTTCATCTGTCACGTTCTTATGCTATGCCCTTGCGTTCAATTCAATTAGACCCAGAGTTACGTTATTATCCTGCGTTCTGTATCTAGTCGGCCTTAAGGTAGCTCCAGCTTGACTACGTGAGTCAAGACAAAGAGTCAAGACAAATGAGTGAGTCAAGACAAATACTAAAGGACACATTTTTACTTATTCAGTTTAAAAAATCCTGCTCTCGTTGATGAAATGGGTTGCCTATTGAAAAAACAAACTCAATGTACAAACTATGCCAATTTTCTCAAGAATATATTTTTTTGGACATTTCCCAGTGGGGAAAAGTTGGTGCAAAGGACATGCAAAGAACATTCTTTAGTGCAGCGTCTTTGGTGCAAAGAATGTTCTTCATGAACGTCCAAAGAAGTATCAAATGGCGCACTATCCAAGTGCAAAGAAAATTCTCCTGCAGTAGTGCAAAGGACGTTCTTAGAATGTGCATCGTGCACTATCCCTGACCAGATCCTTCAGTATGAAGGTGCAAAGATGCTTCATAGACTGTACATGGTGGTCGACCTTTTTCTGACATGGTGTTTTGGATTTTCAAAAGATATGCACGGAGCACTACCTAAGCCCTGCTGGGGATTTACAATGTGCTAAGGACATGCATTTTGGTTCATTTTTGGATGCTCACGGGATGTGCTCCGAGCACTACCTAAGCCCTGCTGGGGATTTACAATGTGCAAAAAACGTGCATTTTGGTTCATTTTTGGATGTTCACCTAGCACTACCTATAAGCTGTACTGGGGATTTAGATCGTGCAAAAGACGTACACTTTGGTGCAATTTCGGATGTTCACGGAGCACTACCTAAGCCCTGCTGGGTGATTTAGATCGAGTAAAAGACTAGCATTTTGGTCCACCGCCATCCAAGGTAGTGCTTTGCATAGGCATTGGATATGCCACTTGCAAAATCCTTGCAGGGTGCGGTAGTGCATTGAACCTTCAAGTCACACGTTGTGAGATATACTTACCTTCTTACATGGACATTCAATGTATATGCTTCAGGACTGCCATTTGAAGTACGGCCAAGAAGATGGGAAATGAATTCAGTACAAAGAGTAGATTTAACATATAAACACACTTTATTTTAAAAGATACTAACATAATGACAGTATTCTCAAAGAAACAAACAAGAGCAAATGGTTATTATGGCAACAGAAGGAACTCTTGACACCTCAATCACTTTTGGCTCCTCCACAACGCGCTTCAGCTTTTTAATCGTCGACACGTCCGAACTCGATCGTCACAAGTCCAATAGTGAAAGAAACGAAGTGCTGGAAGCATGGAAGAAGCTAGCCGCAGCACAGGCTTGGGTATGCTTCCGCGGAGGATACTATTTATTTATAAACTTGGGATTTAATCAAAAAGGAATGGGGAGTATCACACAAAAACAATCCTTCCTTGATATACAATGAATCAAACGTGTGTTGAGCATTAAAACCAAATGCCCAATGTACAATAACTCAGCACTATTTTCTTTCAAGAAGTCGTGAGGATCCTACGCTCGGCCACGCCGCGGCCAGCGGCCACGGGGTTCACTTATCCAGGCGCACGGACTGCATTTCAGGACATGAGTCCAACAGACATCATTCAAACAATGTGCTAAAACAACTATCATTGTCGTAGTCCCCTATGGATGTTCAATGAATGTGCTAAGACTGTTCACGTTGTACATGGGCAAAGTTTGTTTAGCATAGATGGTAGGCAAGAGAGTAGGTCAGTTAGTGGGGGCGAAATCAGTGCTTTTCCGGAAAGTCAGATAATAAAGAGTACACAAAGCTTAGTGCCTAGGAAAATCTTAATAGATAACAATAAATTAGAATTATTTAGGGAAGAGAGTAGGTCAAATAGTGGACCATTAAATAACATGCCACTCACCAGGATAGCAAAGAATAACAAGTTGACCAGACAACACAGTATAGGTTTATCGGGACGGAAGAAAGCACAGAAAAAGGAAAAACGTACAAATCAAAACAATACCCATGAATTTCCAAACTGTAACTTTCCCAATAATTTAGAAAACACGAACCCCACAAATACAATAGGCAGACATATTAAAATAGAGGAATTTTCAGTAGTAGTAGTTAATTGTCGTAGTTTAAGAAGCAAGATACCTGAATTTCATCACCTTATAGAGAGTACTAATTCTGACATAATTATAGGAACCGAAAGTTGGTTAACAAGCGATATTGCTGATAGTGAAGTTTTTCCAGTAAATTTTAGGGTATACAGGAGAGATAGAGAGAGTCGACTGGGAGGGGGAGTATTTATCGCAGTTAAGAACACAATAGTCAGCAAAATAGAAGTGATTCCCCATAATATAATAGAAAGTGTATGGTGTTCCATTCAATGTGCTAATTCGAAAGTAATATATGTTTGTGCCTACTATAGACCACCCCATTCCGATGTACACTCAGTATTAGAACTCGAGAAACAGATCAGGTCCATTAATTCCCATAGTAACGAACGACAGATAATTGTAGGTGGAGATTTCAATATACCATCGATAGATTGGAAAACATGCAGTCATAAGTCTGGAGGTAGGGACAAAGAAATCTGCGAGTCATTGCTTAACCTGTTCGCATCACACGCACTACATCAAATAGTAACTTTGCCTAATAGAGGGGAAAATGTTCTCGATTTACTTGCCACAAACATCCCTGAAAAAGTAATTAAAGTTGAAAATATCGATGGAATAAGTGACCACAAGGTAGTATACGTAAAATTTTCCCTCAACACTGAAAAAAATTTTAAATTAAAAAGAAAGATTTACCTTTTTAGTAAAGCAGATTTTAACGGATTTAGGCTTGACTTAAAGACATCTTTTGAAAAATTCGAGAACATTAGCAAAAATAGCAATACAGACAATACATGGAAAGAGTTCCTCCAAATTACACGGTCACTTGTCAACAGATATATACCTCATAAGTATAAGAGCGAGAATAGGGAACCAAGGTGGTACAACGCGGAGGTTAGAAAATGTTTAAAACGCCAACGAGTTAGCCATGCGAAACTAAGAAAAATGAAGAAAAATGTAGCTAATAGCGACCTAAAAAATACCATCGAGCATTATAAAATTTGTAAATCAGCCGCAAAAACAGCCCTTAGAAAAGCGTTTAGCGAATTCAAGAGAAAAGTACTTGGAGAACAACTAGAGGGAAATCCGAAAGCATTTTGGTCATATGTTAGGGAAGTACAGGGAACTAAAAAGTCAACGGTTAATTCCTTGAAAAACGATAGAGGCGAAATAGTAACTTCCAGTTTAGATAAGGCAAATTGTTTGAATTACTTTTTTCAGAGTGTTTTTAATCAACCTATGCATAGTTTCCGCGAAACCATACCAGACCGATTTCAACAACCAATGCCCCCAATCGATATATCTTGTAGCGGAATCGTATCCTTACTAAGTAACATTAGCCCGAACAAGTCCTCAGGTCCTGATGAAATTCCAGCTCGTATTTATAAAGAATTAGCTCTCGAAATGGCTCCGTATCTTAAAGTAATATTTAACAAATCCCTCGAAGAACACGCGGTTCCCAAAGACTGGAAGATAGCAAACGTGACCCCAATTTATAAAAGCGGAGATAGGGAACAGACATGTAATTATAGACCAATATCATTAACGTCACTATCATGTAAAATTATAGAGCATATAATAGTTACATCAATAATGGGACACCTCGACAGCCAGGATTTATTAATAACAAACCAGCATGGGTTCATCAAAGCATCAAAGAAAACAAAATATGTAACGTAGAATCAATTAAATACTTAGGCGTCACCATCAGTGAAGACATGTCATGGGGGAAACACATCAGGGAAATAACTAGTGTAGCAAACCGTAGATTAGGATTCGTAAAAAGGGTCCTAGGCAAATGCGATGAGAGAGTCCGAGAAAGAAGCTATTTTACACTTGTCAGGCCTCATTTAGAATATGCCGCTAGTATATGGGATCCCTACGAGGAAGGTATGATAAAAGAATTAGAGCGCGTGCAAAGGAGATCTGCTAGGTTTGTTAAATGTCGTTATGATAATTGTATTAGTGTTACGAGTTTAATAGAAGAACTAGGATGGGAATTACTATCAGAACGCAGGTTAAAATTTAGGTTAAACCTTTTAAGTAAATTCGAAACCGATTTGTTCACAGATGACGTTAGATATATATTAAGAACCCCTGCGTATTATGCTAGGTTTGACCATATGAACAAGATTAGAGAGATAGATTGTCGTACCGATAGATTTAAAATGTCATTTTTCCCGCGTACCATAAGAGAGAACAATAGGCAAGTAGCAAAAGGGATAGGTAGGTGAAACATAGTTAGAATAGTCTGTAGTGCATGATGCATGTAATAACTACCAATAATCCCTTCCTTATTATGTATATTTTAACCTGTACTATACCGTAGTAACTAATATTCTATTGTAATAACTACTGCAATTACTTGCAATAACTAATAATCTACTGTAGTAACTAATAAACTATGACCCTATTTTCTAGCATGTCTACATTATATATCCTACTTACTTGGCAATAGTGCATGTTTGGTGATCTTCACCCCCTGCCACACTCCCTCGTGGTGGCTCGCAGGGTATTACGTAGATGTAGATGTAGATGTAGTTGATGCAGCGAAGAACATCCTTTGCACGTCTTATGCACGTCCATTCTACATTAATGCAACGCTGCACAGACTTTGAATTACTTCAAACTTAATTCTGCACAAACTTTCCCCACTGGGTTCATTATAGCCGTAGGAGCCGACTACAGCGCTATTTGTGTGGAATTATCACATTTTGACTTCAATTTTCGTAGTAATCAGGTAGTAACACAAAAAGTAAGACGGTGAGATGCATTTATTTTTTATTCTTTAGCAGTATTCCGGAACTTTACGCCCCTTAATAAGAGTTTACTTGAAAATGGAATTTGTAAGAGAGAAAAACTATTTTTCCACCTTTTTTTCGTTGTGCAATTCGCGAGAAAAACCGAACGGAGAGGTAACAGTTTGGTGATCATATATAATGGAGTATATATTATTTCATCAGTATCTAGAATATGAATGAAATGACAATAATGTTATTTCTCGGTGGAGCCACCTTAATCCCATGGTTTATTTTTAATTCAAACCCATGTTTTTCTTGCAGGGTTTTTGTGTATTCTATACTGAGCGCTTCATCGTAGAGTTCCAGGAAAAAATCGATGCTATTCTCGGTTCGGGAATATTTCCGTTAATATTAGTAATGAGTTTGAGCCACTTAGATATTGGCTGTAAAATATGGAGCGGTCGTTAATTTCTTGAAACGTTTTGGCGGCTACGGTAGACAAGTAAATAGCGCACCGATAGTTCGCGAGTCCGTATCCAATACCTGATTTGGGCGACGAGTTTTCCTCAGAATGAAGTCACAAGGTGACACTGCTATAAACGTGAACAAAAAAGCTCATTCAAGTGAGTATTCTAGTGGTTTATTGGTAGGTTTCTGGTCTGTACTTATTCTGACGTCCTAATTTCTGCAATATCGTTCTGCTTTCCCTCCAATGCGTGAACCGCCATTAGATTCCTCATCAATTTTTCGTGTCGTCTTCCTCTTCTTATTTCGTCCAGAATCCCTATCCTCTTCCTTACATTCCCACGATTCCCCAATGTTCTCCTCGCCAGATATCCAATCCAGACCAGCGAATGCACTCCCTTCTTCTCAGTTGAAAACCATCCTCCTTCGCGATAGCAGTTCGTGAAACTGATTGCTTACTCTTCACCCGATTCTTCCTCTTTCCACCAAAAAAGGAAATCATTTTGCAAAAACTAACGTAATGCCGCAGATTGCACGACGACAATAAAATGGGAGGAATGGACCGGAGAGCGGACGTATTTTGAATGTCGTTATTTCCGCTTACGATTGGAGACCATAAAGGCTGCTACTCGGACTTAATAGTCTTGATTTTCATGAGGTAGATCAGTCATGTATATGATTTGCTCTCCAACGCTTCCTTCTTAATCTGCTTCGTGGTATTAACAGCTCGTCTCGCATGCCTTCTTTATAGATTTTGTATCTCTGTTTAATTTTATTACCACAAAATGCATCAACACTCATATTTTCTATGACATTAATTGATTATAGTGTAGAGTGTGTTGTGATTGATCTTCAAATTTGGGGTTTTTTCAGGCTTTTGATTATTTATAAGAAAGTGGATAGCTTTAATGGGTGGCATAAAGTAGATTAAATCGCAAGCTGAGGCGAAAAAGTAAATATTTGAGGGAAAGAGAGAGAGAGAGACCGGGAGAAGATTCTCTGACTTTCATCAAAATCTACCTTTGTAGGTATAAGACTTTAAAAAAAATAAATAAAGCGGCACATATGGAGGATAAAAGACTAGGATGTATCAGAAATAGCTACGAACAGAGAGGAATGAAGGTCCGCAGTAAATATTAGAGGTAGATAAGTCACTGAATGAGTAGAAAACCGGTAGGAGTTAACCTGACTTTCGACAAAACATACCTTTAACCGATAGAATACTACAAAAAAGACCAACCCTCCTGGAGATTTATGGGTATATGAGGGGAAGGAAGAGAAAAGGTTTTATTGATGGGATAAAAAGGGTATATCGTATGCTGAGGCTAAAAAGGAAATACTCGAGGTGGATAGGACCCTGAAAGAATAGAATACCGGGAGCAGTTTCCCTGACTTTCATCATTACCTACCATAACCGGTAGAATACTAAATAAAAGACCAATCCTCCAGGAGAATTATGGGTATATTAGGGGAAGAGAGAGAATAGGTTTAATGATGGGAGGAAGAAGCGTAGATCATATACTGTGGCGAAAAAGGATATACTAGAGGTAGATAGGACCCTGAGAGAATATAAAACCATGAGGAGTTCCCATTGGAAGTAGGATATAGTATAGTCGTTGCTTCACTAACTGTTAACTGAGTAGAATCTTGTTGTTGTAGTTAAAATTCATTCCGTCACACGTCCTCCAGTTGTTTTTCAGGGTTTTTGTAGATGTACATGAACCATTCGTTTTCCAGTGCTTCTCTGTCCATTTTCTCCCCCGCAATTGTCCCGAATCCCAATTCTCCCCCCTGCGAGCCCGTATCCCATCTCGCGGCCCTCCCTCACTCACGATATGACCACCTATACAACCCACACCCATTGTCTTCCGCGCCGGTAAATCTGGATATTGCATTCTGATGTATCGCGATAATTTGCAATGTTTTCATTCCCTTCCCCTCCGCTTCTCCCCTCCCGCGCCGTGCGCGAATCTCTTTCACCCACCCGTCCCGTCTCCTTGTCCTCCCAACCCCTCTCTCCGCGCGATTCGCATCCCATGCATTGTTTGACCGGATTCCAATTTCGCCCTGCACTTTCGACAATGGAGGGACAATCTAAAGCTTTCCATTTTATTCCCCGCCCCTCCTCTTCCAACGAACCAACGGTCGCGTTTGTATATATTTGGGCGCCGAGTCGAGGGCTCTTGCCGTTTTTTGTTGCTCTCGTTTGTGCTGTTCCTCTCCGCAAGAGACGCTGCCAAAATGCAGGATAGGCTCGGGAGTGCTCCGCAATAGTTCGAAGGTTGATGGGAGTTCAGCGGCGGAGGAAAATAACGGGGAATGCGCGCAGAATTGCATTCATTTCCGGGAAAATATCAATTTGTTTGCGAAATTGTAATTTATAGCCGCTTAGGCGTTTGATTTATCGTCGACGCATAATTTTTTTCCGAGGCCTTCATTCATTTTTTATAATCGGCGATTGAATTTCTTGCATTGTGCTCGTCAGACAGGAGCGACTGTATAAATGATTAGTGTATTCTTTCGAAGTACGATACCCTCAAAACCAGTAAGACTGTCGAAGTAATGGGAGTGTCAAGCATACGGAAATGCACTGCACACTGAATAATGCCGGTATAGGTGGAACGTATTTTAATTGCCACTGGATTACTGTGGTCGAAGGATAGAATCGATAGAGCTAGAAGTTTTGAGCAATTTTTTCAATTGGTTTGAATGCAAACCTATTGGCAAAGAACTCGGTTATGAATTAGTGAACTTCGAGTGTATTTGCGGCGGCTAGAGTGCTGGCTTGCTGTCTCGAGGACTCGGATTCTGATTCCGGTGGTCATTGGTTGTTGAATCCTAAGATTGGTTGACTGCAGCCTTTTACCCTTCTCTATCTTGTGCTAGGTCCATTACTTCCTGGAAGGTCTTCCTAAGTACTTTCCTCTTTTATTTGGTCCATGAGCTTATTCCTGGGTCTTCCTCTGGGGACCTTTCCCTCTATTTTACCTTCAACTATGCTCCTCAACATACCCTTTGTGTGTCAGTGTGTGTGTCCAGTCCATCTGGTTCTTTTTTAATTGTGGTGTTCCGTATGGTCCAATTCTCTCTTATTCTTCTGTACACTTCATCATTTTGTTCCACACGAACTTTCTCACATATCGTGCTGTTACCTAGTGAATACTCTTATCTTCTTTTAGAACGCCTTCTGAATTTGGGCTATCCAGGTGGTGTCGGATATTTTTAGTGGGTTTATCATCCCTACTTGGATACATGTGGAGGACTTCATACGTCAAGTACTTCAATACGTATGCTAGTAACCAAATCAACCAATCAGCCAATGAACAATGGCAAAGTACATGAAATATGAATATGAAAAATGACAATATTTGCATTCATTTGAGTGAGTCATATTATTTCGGGAAGGATTCTTCCGTTTTTCATTTTCCTTGCCGTTCCTCCATACCCTCTTCATCCCCTAGATAGGTCTGATAATTTCGCCGCAAAGGGCCTGACTGCGATGTCCCTGTCGGGGATGGTACTAACTCTTTTCCGTCCGTCGGATGGTGCGTTTAACTGTGGTCCCCATTGCAACTTGATTTTATCGTTGCCCAATGCTAACGCTGTTATTCTCTTCACCCTTCTTTCCCCTTGAAAGCTTATAATTGCCAACATTCCCGCCCATCGTTCATGAAGGAAATGGCATTGGCTGTTGGTCGCCTTGCCAGTGACCAAATCAACCAATCAGCCAATGAAAAATGGCAAGATGGTACCTAACTGGGAAATAACTGCGATGTCCGTTTCAAAACACTGGTAGAGAAGCTTTCTGTCTGTTGAGCTGAAGAGTATAATTCTGCATACTGCAAAAAAACCCGAAATCCTCGAACAATTAAGAATTTACTGCAGTTAATTGGATTTTCTCGTAGCTGTTCTTTCCAGGTTGGTTATTTTTTAGCTCTAAGATATTTGATGGTCTTTTGAGTGTATTGAGCATTCGTAAACAGATTTCTCAGGTATGTTAACTAAAGATAACACCTAGCCATGTATTTTTCTAATTGAGTTACGTATTTTATGACTGACAGAATCGATTACGGTAATAGAAAGCCAGCCATCTCTCTCTCCATTAAATGACATTGATTTTAATCATAAAATTATTGGATTCGTGGTCCATATTCAGCTTGGCAAGCCCCGTATTCGGCAAAATTAACTTGTCATGAGTTGATTGAAAAAATGCGTAATAAGCATTATCTAGACGACCTTCATATATTCACATCGGTATTCGTAATTCCAACTTTTCATCAACTATCTCACGGTTCTAACTTTTCACTTGTGTCTCTTTGGCATGTAAGATATCAGTTGTGATCTTGACGATCTCAATGATGCGATGTTGAAAGCCTCATTTCCTTTCGCATCTCTTCCCACCCACTTGCTGGCTAATTACTCAATCATAATACCTTTTGATCGGCTGCTTATGTAATTAAACTTATAAGCGCCATAATTATAATCCTTTAGTAATGCTGCTATAGGTGCTATGTCATCACACTAATGCCGCCTCTCTTGCAGGGAATAGTTTAGCTATTGGTTGATTCCTTTTTTCGGGTTTTCCGCCGCGTTGGTTCATGTTGACTTTGAGGACAATATTTCGCCTGCTGTCCTGCTGGCTTCCTCAGGTCCATGTAACGTTACATGGACCTGAGGAAGCCAGCAGGACTGCCGGCGAAATATTGTCCTCAACATCAACATGAACCAACGCGGCGGAAAACCCGAAAAAAGGAATCAACTTCTATCTAAGCCCCGCGGAAGCCTTCATCAGAACTAGTTTAGCTATTCAATTTCTTGTCAAATTTATGACGTCTATTTACACTTCGTTCTTTCAGCCATTCTATTTGTGTGATCTTCACATTTTTTGTGATTTTCTTGTCTACCTAGTGTAAAATTTGTTCCGTAGCCCTCCATGTAACCACTTCTTCCGTGTTGTTTTTTATTATATGGTCGTTTTGGATTCTTCCCGCTAATTCATTGTTTTTCTCTTTTTTTCAGTTGAATGTATAATTACCCTTCTCATCTATATTCCTGACCAACTTTGTATTTAGTTTTTGCTATTAAGTTCTGTTTCGCTACCTTTTAGTTGATTTCTATGGATTTAGATTAAATAATTGTTTAGTCTCTCATACAAGGCTGGAGCGTTACAGTGACCTAGGTCACCAGATGTGTTTCTAGTTGTAAGTCTTATCCTAATTAATAGCTTCAAATTATATGTAAGGTCAAAGGCATTTAAAGCTGTTCTTTTTTAACGTTTATTTTATTCTTTTTGCAGGTAAGCGATGGAGTTCAAGTCTTCGTAATGCCTTGCTTGCGTAAGTAGAGCGCTGCCATTACCTCAAGATTTGCATGAAGCTAATAAGGCAGGAGGTGTAGCTTTTCGTGTGTTTAAACGGAGTTAATTGTGGACCCCAGAAGTCAAGGGGTCTAAGTGACATTTTTGAAAAAATTAAGTTATGTACAGGAATGGGATGTAAAAATATAAATCTTTTAGGTGGTAATGAGATACAAGTTATTTTCTTGACAGGTGCTGCTATCTAAGGTAATGCCTCTTAACTACTTAGTGGGTTGTACCAAACATTTTCAACTTTGACTTAAGTTTTCTCTAAACAATGGTTTTGTTACTTAGACCCCTTGACTTCTGGGGTCCTCAATTATGATCGTTCGTTGTGTAATTAAAGAGTCTTAGTGTCTCTAGCGCAGGAAAATATTTCTCTGCGTGATCCAGCTTCATCAGAGTGTAAGCGTACTTTAGAAATTACATTGTGTTGAATATCGCCAGTAGCTCTTAAGAAATATGTCGTGAGACTTGAAAGATACGTGTGATCAATTTCAGATTATCGAAAGAGTGATTTTACATGAAAATACTTCAAGAATTAATAAATAAATATTTAGTCGCGCAATGAGCTGTGCTAAGGTAGCCCTTTTAACGCTCTTAAAAATTGGCGAGCTAATTTTAAAATTTCCCTCTAGACCTCTTTGTAATTGTATAAAATCCGAAGATTCCTGCAATGTTGAGTGGAATTCATGCATGAGGCAGGAATGAAAAATTTTTCTCTGCGTGAAATTACTGTGGATAATTGTCAATTTTTCATTTCTGCATCACTCTTTAAATGAAAAGTTTCTGCACACCTCTTTAAACATCTCTTTTTTCCCCTTTTATGTGTACTAATTATCATGATGACTCTTTCTCTTGCCCTCTTTTAGACTGAAATACTCACTTCAAATTTAATTTCTTCTTGTTGTCTTGGTATTCAGTGGATTCTGTGCCATCACTTTTATCCTTATTTCTTAAAATAAAGAGCGAGAATAAATGCGCTTGGGACATCATTCGTCGTGTAGTCATTTAACCGTTGCATACGGACATTACCGCTTCTAAGAGGTCCTATCGATTGATATGATGGATTTGTGGAGTGATTAATTTTCCCGATGTAAAATCAGTTTAATGTCCATCTTCAACGTTCCAATCGCGTGATTGTCATCAATATTGAAAGAGCGGCGGTTATGGGAACGAAGCTCTTTTCCTCAAAGGGACCAAAGACGTCATTCAGACAATCTGTTATGCTCTCTTTCCGTTTTTTATGAGGCCCTGTCATCCGTTTTCTTCCTCCTGCTCATTTTATGCTCTCGCAGAACGACCCCCATTTCCTCTGTTTTTGCTTCTTTATTTTACTTCGCTCAAAACATCAAGTTTTTTTATGCATCTGTCCTCTGCTGTCATATACTCGTCCAAATACCGCATTTTTCCGGAAAGGAATCATTCAACGCGGCCCTAGACCAGCCTATTACTTGATCCAGAGTGGCCAACTCTCTTTCTCTGTGAATCCTTTGAAAACTGGTAACATTTGTACCTATTCCTCCTTGAAAAATTTTTCAGGATAGCCTTCTTGTTTTTTTCACTTAAATTGGTGCCTTGATTTGAAGTATCCCTCCTTGATTCTTTCGATTTTATATCTTACCGTGGTTATTTTTATGATACACGACTTTGTTCCGCGTTAATGTTCCTAGAACAACAAACTGTTTCGCACAAAATTATGAAATCGTTACTTCAGCCTTTATTTCGTCTTCTCCTTCATCATTGGTTGTTCAATCCTAAGTTTGGTTGACTGCAGCCCTCCACCCTTCCCTACCTAATGCTAGTTCCCTTACTTCCTAGCATCTCTTCCTTTGTATTTTCCTCTTGAATAGGTCTATTCCACATTGTTGTCATTTATCGGCCTAATTTTTGCGCTTATGGTTACATGGGAGCATCATAACTAATTCTTGGATAGAACTTCTTTGGTTCTTTCAGTATATGTCAGCCTTGTTCGCTGCAGGAACTAGCATTATTTTTCAACCCTAAAATTTCGTCTCCTTAAAATTTCGGAATTAAATATTTACTCTTTTTTATCTCAGTATAATTAGTGCTTACCGTTCGTGTGAAACACTGCGCACTGGGAACTTTAAGTTCAGGTGAGAAGCGGGGTGGCTCTGCTCCGTTCTCTTTATTGCGTTAGAGCTGAGAAGTACTCCGTTATACGCAACCTCAATTTTGATTTTGAGTTGACTTCCGATCAAGACGCCAAGCGTAATGCATGGATAATGACAGATTATCAATTCTTTGAGCCACAAAGCTTATCATTTACGCTTGATCGGCTTCATAACTGTTCACAAAACATTTGGTCTTGGCTTAAGCGCATCAGAATGTGTGGAATGGCTGTCAAAAGTCTTTTATACACATATTTTTCTCATTCTCTGTAATTTGTTTGCTGTTTTTCTATCTGTACTAACTCATACACCTTGAATGGGTTATCAGTATGGCATTAAATATGGCATTAAATAGCATTAAATTGTAATGGTGGTGGTGTAGAACATCATACGTGTGATACTTAAGGAATTATTGGAATGTTGTATCGGCCGAGGTTGGGAAAGAGCAGAATTCTCTTATATTTTTATGGCGCATGCCGCCGTATCCGTGCAAGCTTGTAAATTAGTTATAAAATAGTCTTTTCGGTTCCTGTCCCCGTATCATTATGCCCTCCCTCTAACACTTTAGTCCCTGGCTAAACGTTGCCGAAATCTTTAATGGCTGGAATGATAATTGAAACACCATCAATGTAGTTTCCACTCTGTAGTTTATTTTTCACGGCAAAGGAATTGCTTCCGAATGACGTCGTTACGTGAGGTGGGTGAGCAAATAAGGCCGGCATGTTTTCATATTCACCCGATACCTACTCAACTGATGATGGAGGTTGATTCCTTTTTCCGGGTTTTCCGCCGCGTTGGTTCATGCTTGGGGACGATATTTCGCCGGCTGTCCTGCTGGCTTCCTCAGGTCCATGTAACACATGTAACACATCGTTACATGGACCTGAGGAAGCCAGCAGGACAGCCGGCGAAATATCGTCCCCAAGCATGAACCAACGCGGCGGAAAACCCGGAAAAAGGAATCAACCTCCATCAAAGCCCCGCGGAAGCCTTCAACAGAACTTCAACTGATGATGCTTATGTGCTACGAAATCGTGAGTAGGAGTAATAAACGCCCATGTGGAAATTGCTATGTTGGCATTAAGTTTTATGCGGGATCTCCGCTATGCTACAACAGTACGTTGTTGGGACGTTTGGATGTCCAAGTCGGCCATCCCTGATTCAGCCATGAAGATGATGGACGACTCGGCTATCGCAAATTTGGAAACAATGATATTTTTAACCCACCTCTCAGCTACATTGATAGTTTTATGCAAGTCAATAAAAAACTGTTTCTGCGGTGTTAACAGCTAATTCTGAGGCTTATTTGGAAAGATACGCATGGCTGTGTTTGCATATGCTTGTATTTGAGTTTCAAAGTTGTAAAACGAAATCAATTATTTATTAAAAATATCAAAAGTATAACTATGTCATATTCATCATTTTCTAACACAGTTGACGAATGAACGTATGGCTTGTGAATTATGGTCATAACCACTTTAAATAGTTGAAAATAAACTCGAAAATAAAAAATGATGGCATAATGTGCTAAAACCATGGTCGGTGACGAAAATGTAAGTGTGGATATTGAACCCGTGTTTATTTTGAAATCTGGAAATCCATAGGTTCCACAAAGTTCGCGCCAATACGCTGTCTTGTGCAATGACCACTGGTCATTTGTAAACAGGGGTCGAGAAGACCCGTCGCAGGCATTAAGGGTAGAGAAAATTCTGGCGGTTCTAGTTTTATAGTATCATACGCCGCGAAAGCCTCAGATCTTACTGATGTATTAGTGTTTCATCTTTTATTTCCTCCGTCAAAAAGCTGGCTTTCCTCTATATTATTTCATTCATTGGCCGTGAAATCCTAAGATTGGTTGACTTCTGTCCTCCACCCATCTATATCTAATGCCAGTTCCGTTACCTCCTGGTATCTCTTCCTATGTATTTTCCTCTTTATTTGGTCCATGAACTTATTCCTGTGTCTTCCTCTGGGGACTTTCCCCTCTGTTTGGCCTTCAATTATGTTCTTCACAAATCCATTGTGTTTCAGAATGTGTCCAATCCATCTGGTTCTTCTTTCATGTACCGTGTCCGATATGTTCCTTTCCTCTTCTCGCCTTCAACAAACTTTATAATTTCTAATTTTGACCATCCATTTTACCTCAGCACTCTCTTCCAGACGCAGGTTTCGAAGGTTTCTAGTATTTTCTGGTCAGCTTTTCCTATGGTTCATGCTTCCGATCCATGGAGTGCCACGCTCCACTCGAATGTTTTCACTTACTGTTTCCTGGTTTGTAGTACTGTCTTCTTTCAGCACATCAGTCGTCTTTTTCTCACGGATGCCTTCTTAGCTTGGGCTGTTCTCCGCTTGATGTCCGCTGCATTTCATCCGTCCCACGTGATGGTGATTCCGAGATATGTGAAGGAATCCTCTTGCTCAAATTTATCTCTTCTCAGGGTGACTTCTACATTCTGCTTCTCTCTTCCGCATACTAGGTCTTCGTCTTACTTATTTTAATGTTGTAGTTCCTCTACGATACCCTGGAATTCTCCCGGAATTCGGAAATGCGAGTCGAGTAGCCACACTATAGACAGCTCATGCACATCCTTGGTGTGCTCCTCTTCTCGCTCTTTGTCACAACCTCTCCCTCCCGGACCGTCATTTCATTCCTTCCCCTCCCGATTCTCCCTCTCTTTCCCCCCCCTCCCATCACCCTCCATTGGGTCGGAAAACGTTTCAAATGTTTCCATCGATTCTTTCCAAACCAATTTAAGGGTCTTTCCTCTCGAATCGGTTTAAGTGCACGTTATTTTTTTTTATTTTCTCCCCGTAAGGAGGAGGACGAAGGGGAGGGGATGGGAGGCGGAGATTGGACAGACTCCCTCCCTCCGTGTTTGGCGGGGGGTGGGGAAGGGCGGGTCTGGCGGGGGTGGGAGGACTTGTGTGGCCACACCCATTGATGACTCCCTCCGATAAATCAATCATCTCATCCCCCATTCGTTCCCCACTTTCCCGTCCACATCCGCCCCCTCTCACTCCTCCCCATTTCAAGCCCTCTTCGCAGCGACTCTCTCCTGACAATGTATTCTTATCATTATTTGGTTTTCCTCCAGTTAGAGTATGTTTTTGATAGACCCTCTCTACTCTTTATCGCTGCTAATGCACTCCGTTCGTTTCCACCAACCTTACCGTTCTAGAATATTTAACTATATCAAGCTGTGTGGAAAGAATTCTTAAGGACCAATATGGAATGAAGATAAATAAGCAAAAGACTAAAGTGTTGGTATGCGGTGCTCAAGGCTGTTGTGAACCTCTAAGGATAAGAATAAATGATGAAGAACTAGGGCAAGTTACAGAATGCAACTACTTGGGAAGTAAGATAACAGAAGATGGAAGGAGTAAACGAGAAATTGAGAATAGAATACAACTAGCAAAAATAGCTTTCAATGATAAAAATACGCTACTGACTTGTAAAAATGTTAGTTTGGAAGTAAGAAAGAGGGTTATGAAAGCTTATGTTTGGAGTGTGGCCCTTTACGGGTGTGAAAGTTGGACTATCGTGAAACATGAAAGGAGCAGATTAGAGGCCCTAGAAATGTGGTGCTATCGAAGGATGCAGAAAATCAGCTGGCGAGACAGAATCACCAATGAGGAAGTGCTGAGAAGAGTAAAAGAAAATAGAAGTCTCTGGAGACAGATACAGACAAGGAGACTTAAACTAATAGGTCACATTCTACGATGCAATGATTTTATAAAATTAATAGCTGAAGGTTTTATTGAGGGGACAAATCGTAGAGGA
This sequence comes from Ceriagrion tenellum, assembly GCA_963169105.1. NCBI lineage: Eukaryota > Metazoa > Arthropoda > Insecta > Odonata > Coenagrionidae > Ceriagrion > Ceriagrion tenellum. Next base: position 80,847,363 of record OY720644.1, read on the forward strand.
CGTCCTAGATAAGCTATATGAAGCAGATCATCAATGACTCTGGATGCGTCTCATATGGTGAAATGAAGAGGAAAGCTGAGCAAAGAGCGGAATGGCGTGCTATTGCCAACCAACCCATGAGTTGATAACCGAAGAAGAAGAAGCTGTGCTTGGTGGGAGTAGTCTTTATTCGTACTGAATAAAAGATTGCCAAGTTTTTTTATTCAGCTTATCGATCTAGGTTTGGAAATTACTTTGTAATCAAGCTATGGCTTTTTTTGTTAAAATCATTGAAGTTTTTTAAATTTAACTGGTTCAATATATGTAGTTTTTATTTGTGTATATAATTATATTGTTCCATACGTCATGTATATATTCATGGTAAATACGAGATCAACGATTGTTTTATACTTAGCTCATTGTTCTAGGCTTGGTTATTACTTTGTGATTAAGCTCTGGCTTTTTTCTGCTAAAAATACTGAAGTTTAAATTATTGAAATTCTCACCCATTCGGTCCCCACTTTCCCGTCCACGTCCGCCCCCTCTCACTCCCCCCCCCCCATTTCAAACCCTCTTTGCAGTGACTCTCTCCTGAAAATGTATTCTTATCATTATTTGGTTTTCCTCCAGTTAGAGTATGTTTTTGATAGACCCTCTCTACTCTTTATCGCTGCTAATGCACTCCGTTCGTTTCCACCAACCTTACCGTTCTTGTAAATTTAACTGTATCAAAGGGTACCATGCAGAAGTTGTCCATATTCATGTAGAAAAAAGAACAAGTGTTTTTTTATTCAGCTTACCGTACTAGATTTGGATATTACTTCGTAATCAAGCTGTGGCTATTTTCTGTTAAAAATATGGAAGTTTTTCTAATATTTTAATTTAAAAGGTTCAATATTTGTAGTTTATATTTGAGTATGTAAGAATATGGTTCCATACATCATGTCTAAATAGGGAAAATATTGAGAATTGAACGAACTTACTCTGGTTAGAGTAGGTTTTTATAGACCCTCTCAACTCTTTATCGCTGTCAATGCACTCCGTTCGTTCTACCAACCTTACCGTTCTAGAATATTCAACTGTATTAAGCTGTACTTGGTGAAAGTTGTCTATATTCATGCTGAATAAAAGATTGCCAAGTTTTTTTATTCAGCTTTCCGTTCTAGGCTTGGATATTACTTTGTGTTTAAGCTATGGCTTTTTAATATTAATAAGTTTTTCTAACATTTGAATTTGAAAGGCTCAATATTTGTAGCTCATATTTGTGTATTCAATAACATGGTTCCATTCATCATGTCTATATTAATGCTAAATTAGTGATTACCAATTGTTTTTTATCCAGCTCACCGTACTAAGTTTGGTTATTACTTTGTGGTTAGCTATGGATTTTTTATGTTCAAAATATTGAATTTTATTTCTAAGTTTTTACTTTACTAATTCTTCTATTCTAAAACTATTCGTTGTAATTATATGGTTTCATCCCCCCTTACCATTCAGGGTAATGATGACGATGGAAGTGTTATCCTTCGAAACGTTGGCAGCAGCCAAACATGTAACCTCGTGTGAATCCCGAAAGAATTTCACTCATATCGGTGAATTTTACCGAATACCTTACGAATGTATTATTTATGGTTTTATCTTTTATTTAGAATAATTTACCTAGCACACAAGACCGGACAGTCACATGCAACAAAAACGGAGAGGGAAGACTAAGTATTCAGAGATACCAAGGATATCTATAAAAACAAACGGATATGCTATGACGCTAAACAGACTTCCACACTTCTACGTTACTACGAGTTTGGCCTTCTCTGTTGTTGTTGTGTGTGGCTGCTCGGTCTTCTGTTATAGGAAATTCATTCATCTTCCGTAAGATCTTCATCTTTCGCATCTCAAGTGACTCTAATATGGAATTCAGTCTCTCCCAGTCTCATATGCAGTGCATGTCTTGTTCCATAAAATCACTATCTGTAATATTCTCTGCTTCGCATTCCACATTGCATTTTCGACGAAAACTTTCTTACTCGGTAAATTGAAGAAACTTGCACATTTATCTTACAAATAGCCGTTGACATATAGAATTAGCTGTGACAATTTCTCACTGTGACATATTGTAATTTTTGAAGGCATTTGGGAATATCACATTTTCCCGTAAATTGTAAATGGGTACCTTCCCCTTTCGATATTTCTCCAAGATTAATGAGTTAAGCTTAGCTCAAGTCGTCCTCTCGTTAATTTGTTTAACTGATCCCCGATATTTTATCGTAAGACCAATTTCGTATGGTTCTCTGTAAATTGTTTGATGTAGAGAGGAGACTGTTTAGCGTCATAGTGACGTCTGTTCGTTTCTATTAAAATCCTTGGTATCTCCGAATAATTAGTTTTCCCTCTCCTTCGTTGATGGAAATGACTGCCCGGTCCTCTGTGATTGGAAATTCATTCGTCTTCAATTAGATTTTCAGCGCTCTCATTCCGAGTGACTCTAATCAGGAATTCAAAGAGGATGGAGTTCTAACCCCGTGTCTCCTTGAGTCCTTCACATGGAACTTTCAAACTTCATTGGAGTCTCACAGGCAGAGCTTTGCATACTGTGATTTCATCAGCCTTTGCAATTTTTTTATTGTTTCATCAAATACTTCCCAATTTTTTCCCGTTTTTCGGCTCGTTTTTTTCAATCGGGCGTCTTTTTACGTCTCTTCTGTTGCACAGTTTGTGCACCAAACTCCGACTTTTTCTACGCTGAGAAATTTAGTTTGATATGATATTTTGAGTGAGATAGTTTCCTAGTCATAATAGAGACCATATTCGAATTATACATTTTAATTTCACCAGCTCTGGGACACATACCCTGGGATACATATGGAGGGGTTGGAGTGGGGAGGGGCAGTGTGGTCCTCGTCGCTGTCTTCAAAGCAGGGAAATCAACTTTTAGGATTACGAGGGCGACAATAATTACCGATGAAGAGTTATGGCCTGGTCGTAATGAAATCTCGCGCTCCTGAAATTATGTGGATGGTTTCACCTTCCGAGTCGGTGGGTAACGAATATTTATAATGAATATTCTTGGTTACGGTAAAGGTGGTAATATTACCATATTATGTTTTTATTCAATTTTCCAGGACTCTTTGCCACTTACAAACAGGAGTTTCGGCTCACGCCGCAGGATTACAACTTCCGCCCTGGTTTGCAAGCTCTCGCTTATACCCGGGGCTAGGAAGAGGTGGGAGGAAAGGATGGGGAGGGAAGGTTAGCAAAACCGCAGCCCCTTCGAGGCCGACACCAATGAGGCGGATTGAGGTCAAAAGGACCTCAAGGGCCTCCGCCTCCCCGAAGTGCTCCTATTAGTTTAGTTACCCCAAACAACTGAGACGAGTGACCGTCGGTCTCGCTTTCGCGAAAGACCTACCGCACATCTTTGTGGACCGATAGAGCCCGTTGCCCAATTATTTGGGATTAGGTATCTCTCTGGCTCACCTTACGGGTTGACGCCGTGCGGTCTGCCGAAGTACGTCCTCGAGTAGGGGACCACCGGACCCATGGGGGGTCAATTCGGACCAATTCTGGTCAAAGCGTGGGTACATCCCTACTCTCAGTAGTTCTCGTCAACCCCTGCCACTTACAAACAGTTTTACTTGAGATCTTGTACATGAGTACGAGGGCGACAATAATTACCGATGAAGAGTTATGGCTAGACCGTAATGAAATATCGCGCCAATGGAATTATGCTGATGGTTTCACCTTCTGAGTCGGCGGGTAACGAATATTTACTACGAATATTTTTGGTAATGAATCATGAATCACAGAAATGGCAATTTTCCACTAGATAAGGTTTAGTACGACCATGGTTTCGATTCACTGCCTCATCATCAGGCACATACACAAAAACAGATCGGGTATACATATATACAAAATTTTGCAGAGGAGGAGGTGGGGTAGGGAGGAGAAGAGGAGGGGGAAGGGTAGGTGTGAGGTTGGAGGTGGTTGGGGAGGAGGAGAAGGCCATAGTAAGGGAAGGGAGGGAGAGGGAAATATGGAAGGCTAGCAAAGGATGGTTAAGATGAGAGGGGAAGGGGAGGAGTAATAGAGAAAACACACCAAAAGGATGAAGGGAAGCATCAAAAAACGAGTCCCCATTAAGCATACATGGAAGACCGAAATAACACAAGACGTTGGGCACAGGTTGGGCGTAGACCGGTGTCATTAGGGAGTTAATTCGTGGAATATTTTTGATTTAGGTACAGGGAGTAATATTCCCATATTATATTTTCATTCAATTTCCCAGGACTCTTTGCCCCTTTCAAACAGTTTTACTTGAGATCTTGTACATGCTTTCTCACTTAAACTCCAGCTTTACTGCTGCGACCCTCCTCAAACAGTAAATCTCGCTCGTGCCGCGAGCGTAAGTTATATGCCACTTACAGACAAACGTTGAATACATACAAACACGACGGAAAAAATCATTCATTCGTACCAATCACGCAGTTCCCTTCCGGGGTGGGCACAGAATCAATGTTTCAATCATTAATACATATTGTACACCTAACTCTGCTTCAATAATTTCCTCCATACTGACCTATACTCGCAAACCTCTTTTGACTCATTTACCCCCAACACTGCTTCATACACGCCCTCCTGTTTTTAAGACTGCTAATATTCCTCCTCCTAAGAATTTCCTCGACCACATTCAACCACAACTTTCTCGGCCTACCTCTACCTCTCCCACCATTCATTTTACACGTATATATCTGTTTCGTTATTCGACTCTCTTCCATTCTCTCAGCATGGCAAAAACAACGAAGCACACTCCTTTCATATATGTCCATTACTGGAGCATCTAACCCACATTCATTTATTACCCATTCATTCCTGACCCTATCCATCCTACTTTTGCCACAAACACTCCTCAGATAACTCATACCCACGGTGTTTAGTCTACTCTTACGTCTATCCTGATATACCCATGTTTCACTACCATACAGCAAAGTGGGGAGAAGTACACTCAGTAAAAAATCATTTCTCTTGAAATTTAATACTCACGTTACAGAAACTTTATTTTGTAATTCTCAGCATAACAAACTCGATATTTATTGCTCCTAAGTACACTTTGGTCGCACTGGGTGAATTTGACCCCAAGATTTGAGGTCTACTTGTAACTTACTGTAGACGCACACTGATGGCGCCCAAAGTGTTCACTTCAAAGGTGTTTTTTTTTTATTTTCAGTAAATCTGGAATAAGTGACCCTGAGTTAACAGAATGATGACTAGTAAACTCAACTTCGCGTGTCCTCGCTCTCCTATTGGTCAACCTAGACCGGCAGGGTTATCGCGATTTGCCCAGCAATATTACATATGCGCTTTCATGGGGTGTTTTCGTCGTCCGTTTGCCAGCCACGTCGCGTTCATCACTATTTTCGGTTTTAATTGATTAAATTTAATTCGTCCCGCAGTCGCGGTGTCCCCACGTCCGCGAGTCCTCTGTTTTAATATGCAATTTATTACATTCGTGCTTCCAGAGAATTTAATTCGATAATGGCTTCGTATTCCCCTGTCCGGATTCCTTCATTCAGCCTCCGTCCAATTAACAATATTTCCCGCCAGCGCCATACGGTAAACGGTGGCCATAATGGTTTTAGATACGGTGTTGACGTGATGATTATTCATGATTATCTAGTGGAGTGATTTGTGTGTGTTTGGTATGTATATTTTCCCCTGCTTTCCCCTGCTGCCTGCCTTTTGTAAGTACTTCCCTTGTTAACGGTGAAATTCATTTGACTGAGTTAGTCCGAATATAAATGAAATGACAAATGTCTAATGATGACATCGCATGTTGGAAAGGACGATCGCTCTTCGGTTCTTTCGTCTAAATGCAGGGTGAATACGTATCATGTTTGACAATTTCTACATCTACATCTACATTATACCCTGCGAGCCGCCGCATGGGCGTGTGTAGGGTGTGTTAGGACACCAGCCGTGTGAAGATGTAAGTTTTTGGGAGATGAAATGGTGACACCTATTACGGGAGTGTGTTTAGTGGAACTCAGTTTTTAATGTGGTCGCTTTTTGTGGTTGGAAAGAACGGGTTTTTGTACCTATCTGTTCGGCTATGTATATCTCTTCTTTTGTAGCTTCTGTCATATCTAGAGGTGTAGTATGGCGCCATAATAATATTCTCTGTGACGCTCTGAAGCGCATCAGTTCTGAATTTCTCTAGCAGCCTAAGTTTAGCGTGCAGCCTCCGAGTCTCTAGGGGCTCCCACTTTAATCCCTTTAAAAGTTGTGAGACACTGTATGTTGGTTCGTAGCCGTTTTCGAAGCGTGCAGCTTTTCTTTGTATTTTATTAATTTTTTTGTTGAATCTTAATGACGAGGGGCTCAAATGCTTGCGGCGTATTCGAGGTGTGGGCTAACCAGAGCAAAGTAGCATCTCTCTTTGACTTTTTTATCCGAGGACCATCCTATTATACGCTTAACAAAATCTAGTTTCTTAAATGCTGCAACGCATATGTTTATATTTATTTCAATATTTTTCATGCATACTTTCATTCACTTTGTTATAATTGCTTTTTCACTTTTTTATACGTGCCTGATATTTCTCTGAAATAATTGTTTTTTCTCTTTCGATAATGATTGAAAGGCGGTGCATTTTCAACGGTTGATTAAAGGAATCATTTATCCTTGGATTCCGTGTTTTTTAACATTGTAAATAATCTGATTTTATCTTTTTCAAGGGTGCGTTGGATAATAACGGCCTGTATTGTGAATTCAGTCCTTTCAGTCGTAACCTTGTGGAAGTTCATTATTGAATAAATAATGACAATACCTACTATGTTAAAATCCATGAAATGATTTATTGGTATAACTAGTTTCAACGTCCCTGCATCATCATCATTTAACGCAGTAGCGTTGAAGCTAGTTGTACTAGTAAAAATTCTATGGATTGTAGCATAGTTTGTATTGTCATTATATAATCATCCTTTATATTTGTGAAAATATCTCAGTAATTCATTTGAGTATTCTAGTTCTCTCGTTTACCAACTATGTATGTATTAGATTTCGCCTCATTGGTGTAAATATTTAGCAAAAGAGAATCGTACTGGAAACGGAGCGGTTAAATGCAAGCGCGAGTCCATGGCATTCGCGTGTGGATGTTAAAACTTTATTAACTTTGAGGCATCTTTCGGTGGAACGAGAATGGGCTTTCATGGCCGCTTAAAATGCTCGTTTCCCGCGGTCGTAAAGCAAGGGAGAAAGGGAATTAGGCCAAAACCTTATCGCTAGCTGGATTGCGATTCTCTTTAAAAGTCCTTTTCCGGGCTAATTACCGCGCCGTAAATTAAACCCGCGCGTTCCCTCACGCACGACCCTGTGCGACGTGCGATGCCTAGCGATCGGGGTTGCTTTGTAATTTTTTTTGTTGAAGTTTCCAATTTTTTTTCCTCTCGTAAACACTTTTCGGGGACACTCATCGATGCATCGGGAACGGGGATACAGCGGAGCAAACGAGGATTTATCTCTCTTGTCGATTCGTTACTCCATGGTTTCGTGTCCCGCTTTAACTTCAAGCGCCCTGGTCGTCGGCGTTGTGTTCCCCCCGTCGACGCGTCGCCTCTTCCCCTCTTGTCGTCTCTGTTGTTCGGGGGCTTGTTTCCCAATTTCTGCTGTTTGTTCCTCATCAGAGGCAAAGTGCCTAATGAATTTTTAGTGGGAGTTCTCGCGACGCGGTTGAAGCCCGACGACATTTTCAAGCGTCCCAACCCGGGGTCAAATGTCGCGCGGGAGATATAGTGTTTATGAATGGTTGAGCCGCTGACATTTGAGTCTATAATTTGATAAACATTGTCGTTATCGGTTGTCACCGTTATGAGGTATATGGAGGTATATATATATACCATATTCCCTTTCGCTTGCTATACTGGTGAAAGCTAGGAGTTGAACCCAGTCCGCCATCTTCGTTAACTCTTTGGTTGTCTTCCACGTTTCTCGTTGGCTGCCTAAGGTAGTTTGAGCGAAATATCGTTTTACCTAGATATCAGTGAATTTGGTCTTATATTAAAGAAAATTATCTCACCCTTCTGATGACACAAAAAGTATAACCCCTTACTGCATTACTTTTGGAGATGTTTGCCAAAATATACCAGCCCTTTTACATGGGAAATGGTAAGTGTATGCACTCCAGAGAGACCTTATTTAAAAAATGAATAATTTCTAACACTTAGATGTCGTCAAAATATCAACAGTGTGTAGTTTGTGAGCTTTCTCAACTATTTTTGAAAAGTAATCATATTTTACCGCAGGAAATTCTTCGGAATAACAATAAACCTTTCGTTTTGAAGGAGTTTCAAACCGCTTGAAAAAAATGAGTCAAGTTAAAGACTTATTTATATTTTTTCATGTAATTACTTACCATTTCTGTCAAATATGTCTGTTACCATTTCTGTCAAAACTATGCTATTGCACCATTAATAATGTAATGTTTCAGTCATGTGTCCTACAGCTGGTGAAATCAAAACACATAATTCAAACGTGGTCTCTATTATGACTAAGGAACTATCTCGCTTGGACTACCTTAACGGACGGATTTCTTGTTCTTCATATTCCATTTTCATCTCATATTTCTGTAGAGCTTGCGGGCTAACGTACTAATTTTGCAATTTTACCATGTTTTCCATGTATTAACATTATTAAGTGTTCAGTTGGTGTAAGGCTGACACAAACAAAACTTTGTTTCTTCCACAGGTTTATAATACATACACGTCCGGTTTCGGCAGTTATGCCATCATCAGGTACACTACACAGTTTTCACACAGAATGATGCCATTTTAAGTGAAACATGAACCAAACTAAAATGGACACAAATGCAAAAGCAGTAACAACGAGATGGTTGACAAATAAGACCCCAACATGGGGAGACAGTAAAATGAGAAAAAATTTAATGAGTAGGAATGGCTCGAGTGTACTTGATGATGGCGGAACCGCCGAAACCGGTCGTTTTTGTAATTATGAATCTGTGTAAGAAACGAAGTTGTTTTCCATCGTTTAACTTACTTTAAATCAGCTTGCACTCACTTATTTAATGTGCATTCTCCTTACATATATTGTTTATTTATTTGAATTGATAATAATCTGCATTCTCGGTGAAAACTGGGGTTTAATTGAGTGGAATCCATAGCACTAAGCAGCCAATGTATGTTTCAAGAGTTACTTGCGTTGGATTTCAAAGAGATAGTTGACATTCTCGATTTACATCCGCTAATGCGTCCATTCCATCGTGCTATCCATAAGAAAGTAAACAGGGAGAAGGGTTTAGCAATGTGTTGTTATTTCGGTTGTCAGGCTACTGTTTGATGCAGTATTGTCCTCTCCATATTCCCCGATGGCTGTCACCAATTCGAAGATCTCTACTGTTCTCTAATCGGCCAACCCTCCCTTCTTTCACATTTCTTGTTAGCTGCTTAACTGACGGTTTTCTTGTCTTTCATCTACTATTTTTCAACAACTTCGTTTGTACTTTTTACGCTAATCATGAAAGTCATGCCTAAGAGTTTGTACAGAGATCACTTAATAGTGTAAAAATTGATTTTCTTGCCACGCTTTGACTTCCACTCCTCACCGGTGTACTTACCTGCCTCTAAAGACGGTGATCCATTATTTACATGTTACATTTGTTATATTTCGGATACTTTGAATCTTTATCCATTCCAACCGTCTCTTTGCTAATAATTTTTTTAAATTTTTTACTTGAAAAAAGTTGACGCACGGCTTGATTCTATTTCAAGGGAAACATGTAACAAACTAAACTGGGCACAAACGCAAAAGCAGTAACAAGGAGATGGTTAACAATTAAGACCCCAACATGAGGAGACAGTAAAATGAGAAAAATATACTGAGTAGGAATGGCTTGAGGCTTGTGTAGCAAAGACATTGGAAGATATGGTAAAAGGGCCTATGTTTTCAGGAATGTAATTTAGAAGAGACGTGAAAAATATGGGAGCGCTTGGTGAGCGATAATCTGGGAGTAGGGATATAGAGCAATGAGTGAGTCCTGGTGTGTCGGTTAGTTTTTCGAAATTTATAAAGGAAACAAAGGTCAGAGCAATCATTGGTTGAGTTCAGAATGCTATGGATGAGTTTAAGATCAGTTTAAAGGAAGTCATAATCAATATTATTAACGGATAGTGAGAACAAGGCAACATCAGAGGGTAGGTTGCGATCTTAGGCACTCAGTTTTTAGTTATATCTGTGACGAAGCTAGTCCTGTGTTGCAAAGATTTAACGAATGGAGTGATCGTCTCTCTGTACCTCTTGATTGGTTATTTCTGGTGGATATTTTTCAGTCTGCTAATTTATCCTTGGACATTGCCAAGTTTTAACCAGTTTTATTCACTTAACAAAGATGTCCCACTACATCTCGCCGGACTTCGGTGAGTTTATTCCTAATTTATCGAATTTTGACTACTCCTTATTCGGATAAAATATGAGTGGTTTTTCTTATCTTTGTTTGAGGAAACCAAGATGCGGCAATAATTGCCCTAGTAAATGATTTTACGTTGGCCATCTAGAAAATTTGAAAAAAAAGATTGGGTACCATCTCATCATCTTGTCACATTTCATCAATTGCAAATGAATTGCCATTCAGTACCAGTTTACTGCTTGGTATGTTTTGCTTACCGTAAGAATAATTTGTGCCTCGTCGTTCTCATTTAATTTAAAATTAAAGGTGATTAACTTGAGTTAATTTTTTGCATTTTGGTTTATTATTTGAATATTAAATACAAGCTAGCAAACCAAAACGCATACCATAACATAAAACCATATTTTTCTCTAATTCTGCTAAAATGGCGTTATTCACACATTTTTAAACATGAAAACACATATTTAAAATGATATAATGTGAAACTAAAACGTTTTATAAAGTATTAATATAAGTTTTTCACAGTTGAAGCTTTAGAGACGATGCTTTCCATTGTGTTAAAGCTAACAGGGAAGTAGAACTTTACTTATCTCCTCCGCACGTTTTGCAAATCTTAACATCGCTTTTACAATGACCACACATTTTTGTAGCCCCATGAGCAGCTATATTTTCTTTTGTTTTGGTTACATTTTGGTACATGCTTGGTTTTGGACCAACTTGGCATTGTTTTATGAGGTAACCGACTGTACGAACGGGTCCCTGCAGCCGAACCGAGAATCTTACACGACCGTGATATCTTACATGTGAGGATAAATGTTCGTGGTCTCTCTTATCATGAGCATTCCTGTACATCAAATTCGCTCGAGTCGTTTTATATTATTCTTTGTAAATAACTTTGTTTACTTATGCGTTAATAATTAGAGCGATAGTAGTGCTGTTAACCACGACCACAGATTCATGAACTTTATCGTCAACAAAAATCTTGGGTGTGTTTACTACCCATGTACTTTCAACCATTTTTCAGTAAACGGAGTTTTTAGTCGCTGAAATTCTTCTTTTGCTTTGGATTTTTATTTTTTGGCATGTAAAATATTCTCTCGTTATTCTCATATTGATTCAAAAATAAATTTTATTCCGGTGAGTCTAAAAGTAAGCCATTAAATATAGCCCTTTGTCGTCCATGTCCCAATCATTTCCGCTTGACATTGTATTTATCTCTTATATTATTCTTAAAATGGCTTAATTTTTTTCTCAGTCTCGCCATCTCTACCTTTTAAAATGATTGGAAATACCGCACCTGTAGCTGAGTGATTTTTTTCGGGATCGCTCTAACTTGTGAAAGATTGATTTCCTCTTATCGCTTTTATTTTTCCAATGAATTTCGATTACTTCCTTTGCGTGTCGTTGACTTGGCATTTGGTTCTCATTTTTTATTCTCTATCGTATTAAGTCTTTGTTTTTGAGTTTATCACAGTATCAATTCTTTAATTATCTAAGGTCTGCCGTGCCTTGAAACCTTTTGTGCCAAAGTACCTTGCGCTAATCGTACTCCCCGCGTAATTCCAGACGACCGAAAGGCGAGGAGCGTATATAATTGCTACCTTAGCCTATCTGAAAAAAAATACTGTGCTTAAGGTAGTCCGAGCGAGTTAGTTCCCTAGTCATAATAGAGACCATGTTCGAATTATACGTATTAATTTCACCAGCTGTAAGACACATCTATTAAATATTGCATTATTAATGGTGCAATAATATAGTTTTATATGACAGAAATTGTAAGGAATCAAATGAAAGTATCTAAATAAGTCTTTAAGTTGACTCATTTTTTTCGCGCGGTGCGTTTGAAACTCCTTCAAAACGGAAGGTTTTTTGTGATACCCAGGAACCTAATTTGGTGACAATATGACTAATTTAAAAAAAAATGGTGGAGAAAACGCACAAACTACACACTATTGATTTTTTGACGACATCTAAGTGTTAGAAATTCCTCATTTTTTAAATCAGCTCTCTCTGGAGTGCACACACGTACCATTTCCCATGTCAAAGGGCTTGTATATTTTGACAAATATCTCCAAAAGTAATGAGGTAATGGGTTGAATTTTTTGTGTCAATAGGAGGGTGAGATGTTTTTCTTTAAAGTGAGACCAAATTGAGTAATTTCTAGGTAAAATGATGTTTCGTTCGAATTACCTTAATCTATGTACCAACTCATACTCTCCTATTTTGGGAAATGTAAGTTTCTCTTCTTTCAATCGTAATGCTTTATCCGCATCTGCATTATTCTTGGCGGAACCCTAGTGTGATTAATTATGCAATAGTTACTATCTAGATGACATGTTTCCTCTTGTTACACTTTGTTTACGAGGAGTAACTATGTTACATTTAGTGAAAATTTTTATCACAGATCTGCGGAAAATATTTTAAAATCATAAATTAATAATTCCCTTCAGATAACCAAATCAAATTTAGACTTTATGGAGCAAAAATACATTAGAAAAATGATGTTAAGTGACCAAAAACCCTTTCATTTAACCAGGACCTTTTTTCAAATGCAAATAATAATGCTAACTTTTTAAATTTATAACCTCATCTCAGTTCAATGATTTTATCATTTTAGGCAGTATTCAATTTTATGATCGGTTTTCTCCACCTGTCCTTACGTTTTCATTTATCTAGTTGCTTTATTTTTCTAATTTTTCTGGATTTAATTATATTTCGCGTTTTTGATAAATATTCCTTTCGCGTACTTCCTAATTTGTTCCTCCTTTATATTATTTTTTCATATTAATTTAATGAGGGTCTCAGAAAGGTGCAGGTTCTTTTCAGGCTTAAAAAACTTATATCTTTTCCACTGTATACATTTGACAACGTGCCTGTCGGTACGATATTTATATGCATCGAATTGATCTTCATCGGTATCGGAGACGATTTAAAAAAAATGTAATTACTTCAGTATTTAGTTTCGTGTATTTTTTGCAGTCCTGAAAGAAAGCGCGGTAGTTTCGTCACTCCTTAATTACGAAAGCGGTAGGAGCTGTCTCATCTTCCCGTGCCGATGAGTCCCAAAGCTATTTGCCTCCCCATTGGATTATTCGGCGTGCAGCGACACTGATGCAACTTAACGGGATCGTTAATGCGACTTGGAATCCGACACCGCCTGCGTCGTCCCTGAGCCTCCTTTGTGTCCCCGTTCAGCCCTGCCCCCTGGGGCAGGAGGGTCCTCCTCGTCCGCCCACTCTTGCCCCCGACCCAACTGCGGCTTGCTTTCTCGGTCCTTTTCTTCTCTTCGTGACTGTCTGGATCCACAACGGCTCCTCCTCGGCCTTTTCGACCGGCTGAGTTACCGCCTCCCGTCCTCACTTCCTCAACTTGGGCGCTTGTTTCGGCCCTCGTTACGGTGAACGCGTCTCCTCAACTGCGCCGGAAGTGGCAAATTTATCGGTCGGACAGCAATTAAAATCGTTGCCTCCTTTGGGACTGGGAGACGGATAACGTGGCTGAGTTGCAAGAGAGTCAGTCCTGTGTGTTTAGTGTCATATCTTGTTTCACTGCGGTATTACATACACCAATGTGAATCAAGTCAGGAATGCGATTTCAGACGATGGCTTTTGCCTTGTAAAATATAATAATAATAATAATACTTATATATTAATAATAACTAGATGACCCAAGCGAATATTTCGCACAGTATGCAGCTTCTTCCTGTTTCTTCCTTCTTTCTTCCTGTTCTTCTACCCGTGCGAATATTTCGCATAGTATGCAGGTTCTTCCTGTTCTTCCTTCTTTCTCACTATTCTTTTACCTGTTTCTTCCCTTGGACAATTCTATGTTGTTTATGTTTGTGTTAAAGATACATAACGTAAACTTGAACGGTAAACGGTCCTACTGATTGTATGTAGAATGCAAACAGTCTAACTAAACGATAAGCTAATGGATGGCGCCTCCGACAGTCTTTTCAGCACGTAACCATAGCCAACATATTAGTTGATTATATTGTTAGCAGATGGCGTTGTATCATTTTATTGACAAAAACTTTAATTTTAAACAATTTTTCTATTGTTCATCAATAGTGGGGAACATAAGCTTTAAATAAATGTTTGAATCATTAATTTTGATGAATAATGATGGGAGTTATGGCGTTGCGACAACAGAACACCTTTGAGAAATAATATATACGGAAGATGATGTGTGGAGTCGATATACCTCGAGCGAGTAATCGACATGGAAAAATCGAAACTTTTAAGTCAAATTAATGGGTAAATAGTGAAATTTGAGATTGAGATTGTATTTTTCATCAGAAGCAGGTGATTCAACGTTTAAAATGATACCTCATTTATCACTTTAGGTGCAGTATTAACGGAGAATATACGGAATGATAGAAAAAGACCTTTCTGTAATAATATATATGATAATTTAATTCATTTCTGGTATTACTGTGTGGTGCAAAATTAGGATGAAAATTAGAAAAATTTTCCCTTAGGATGAACCTGTATTGATGCTGCTATCAGATATCCGTGCCTCCTCGTGGGTCCTCCTGATACAAAAGCAATAGCAACAAACAAAACATGATTAAATTTTGCCATCAAACGTTTAACAATCCAATAAAAATTATAAACTAATATGAAAGATGACTCAGAGGTATACATAGTGATAAACACAGGAACATAAATTATAGATCGTTGACTCGTCGCCAAAAACTGTTGTCTAGAGTTCCATAAAAAAATAACTTTTTGGTTTGTGGCGCCGCCTAGTGATAAAAGACGGCAGTTCAAATGTAAATACAGTCGACTGATTGTAGATAAACACGTCTTACCGGTTTTACTTACCTGTAACCATAATGGAGTAAAAAAAAGGAGTACCATACGCGGGATGTAATTACACACTTTCTCACGTTAACAACAATTAACAACGGCCATTTACGATTCAACTGAAAATACTTTTTTCTAAGTAAGCGCCAAGGGCTTGGTGATCTAAATGTGGATATTTAGGCAACACGTAGCCTAGACAGCAATTCCAAACATATAAATCCGTTATGTACATTCATGGATAAACAGTAGTTACAAATTAGGAGGCGCATAAATACACGGTCTGATATACTTAGCATAAAAACTGCTTTACAAAAACGCTTATTTTTTACATTTCATTTAATAAATATTACATGCAAATTACTGAACAAAACCTCGATGTTTTTTGAATAAGTTTATGAGTTAGTGATATAATTCAGCCTCTTCATTTGGGTGTCCCTTGTCCTAATATGGGATAGATGAGATCTTCGGACTTCAGTGTAGGAAACATTGAAGTGTATGGAGAGGGCATAATCTCATCAAACTGTTGCCTGACAACCGATATAACAACCATATTGGTTGTCCCTTTTAAATCCTTACTTTCCTATGGATAGCACCTTGAATATATGACCGTATTCTGTCCGGGTTTTTGCCGCGTCGATCCATTTTTGGGGGACAACAGTTTCGCCTGCCTTCCAGCTGGCTTCGTCAGGTCCTAAATGAATTGCAGATCATTTTCTCAACGGTATTAGTCAGGTGCACGCTCATTGGCCGGGTGGGAATTCGAAAACGATTGTTGGAAGAGCTGTTTAAACGTTGAAGCTAGCGGATAGCCGTCTTCTCTATTAAAGTTCCCTGTGTTCTTCGCTATTTCGATAGCTTCCCTTATTAGCCGAGGGAAGAACTTATTTTCTCTGGCGATGATCTTACACCCGTTAAAGTTAATAGAGAAGCCAGCTATCCGCTAGCTCCAACGTTTAAACGGCTCTTCCAACAATCGTTTTCGAATTCCCACCCGGCCAATGAGCGCGCACCTGACTAATACCGTTAAGAAAATAATCTGCATTTCATTCAGGACCTGACGAAGCCAGCTGGAAGGCAGGCGAAACTGTTGTCCCCCAAAAATGGATCGACGCGGCAAAAACCCGGACCGAATACGGTCATTAAATAACCGCGGAAGCCTCCGTACCACCATGAATATATATTATGGATTTTGATGTTTGTAGTCGTTGCCTAGGTTATGTATTGCCTAAATTTCCACATTTAGTTCACCCAGTCCTTGGCGCTTCTTAGAAGAAGTCTTCTCAGTGGAATCGTAAATAGCCGCTGTTATTTGTTGTTAACGTCAGACTGAGGTGAATATTCAATAACGATTAAAGAGATATGAACTACTTGATGCTGTGAATAATAGCTGACTATTTTGAGTCCTAACAGTTACTTCGTAAATGTTAGAGAGGAAATATCTACTACAGGAAGTGTGTAAGAGGCATATGATACTTCCATCGTGAGCCTTTTCTCTGCTGTGTGGATCTTTTACTGTTAATTTACTGCTACATTTTTTTGGTTTATTACCTTTTGAGAGCCTTAGGAATCAGAAGATATGATCCAGATAGATTGATGTGGATTTTAATGTGTAACCTACTATTCATGTGTGGCCTCGGAGTGAGTTCAACAATGTCTCCTTTATTTTTCATTAAAATTATAGTTATTGGCGCAATTTCTTATCCATAGATGATATTGTCGGATCTTGGTTTTTAAAGCCGTATAGTACTTGTAAACCGTCTACTAGTAAAGAGTGTAATTACGTCCCGCGTGTAATACTGTTTTTATGTACTGCACTATGATTACTGGTTAGTAAAACCGACAAGACGTGATTATTTACAATCTGTAGACTGTATTTACATTTGAACTGCCGACTTTCATCACCTGACGGCGACTTAATCAAAAAAGTTGTTTCTTTACGGAATTCTAGGCAACAGTTTTTGGCGACGAGTCGAGAATCCGCAATGCATATTCATGGATAGCACGTGGGAATGGACGAATTAGCGAATGCAAAGCAAGAATATCCACCTTCCCTTTGAAATTTAAGGCAAATAAGTATTGGAACATTTATTAATTGCGTAGTGCAATGGATACTACTTAATTTTACGTACTTAATGTATAACCATCCAATAAAAAGAACGTTGTTATTTTTCAATCGTTAGGCCTCATCTGGAATATGCTGTTAGTGTATGGGATCCATACGAAACGGGGTTGATATCAGAGTTAGATCGCGTCCAGCGAAGAGGAGCTAGGTTTGTGAAACGATGCTACGATAAGTTGGCTAGTGTGTCTGGACTGTTAGAAGAATTAGGATGGGAATCGCTATCACGGCGTAGATTGAATTATAGGTTTAACCTCCTAAATAAATTTCAGGAAAATCATTTTACTGACGACGTAAAAAATATACTATTAACCCCTTCGGACAACGGCAGATTAGATCGCGCCAATAAAATTAGAGAGCTAGATTGTAGAACCGATAGGTATAAAATGTCATTTTTTCCGCGTACCATTCGGGACCATAACAGCTGTGATCGTCGTCATGAATAGTTCGAGTATTGACATAGGCAGGCAGTAAATCTTTCTCATTATATATTCTGCTCTCTTATTTAGGCATGATGTAAATATTGGTGTTCTTATTTATGCATGATATTTAGAATCTGTAGTAGTAGTCTTAGTATCCCTTGCATGTTGGAACGATTGAAGATTGAATGTTTCTTGGGTGTTAAATTTTTAATTGGCGCTTTGCATGTGTGGTGCGCGGGTTTTAGTGTAATGTCGGTGTTCTACCCTATCATTCATGCATGCCTGGTGCGAAAGCACCCCCTGCCACACACCCTTTGGGTGGCTTGCATGGTATGACGTAGATGTAGATGTAGATGTAAAAAGGCTAAGCCCGACATCTTCTCTTTAGATGCCACGCTTTATTAAGCAATAATTGACATATTAACCATCTCAACTCCATTGTCTCAGGCGTGATTTGGTGTAACTTGCTTAACATTATAAAGGAATAGATTATCCTATTCATTCCTCATACTTTATTAAATGACGACCTAAATATCAACGTGGCACGTCATCATCAGATTGTGATGGCGTCATCAGGCGGAGGTGGCGTCATCGTCACATCGTGATGAAAATGACGTCACCTCCTGATGACATGCCACGTCAAAACTTGGGTTATATTTCAATTTTTAATATATTCATGTAATTTTAAATTAGCAAGATCCTGCTTCACAGGTTCTAACCCGATATATCTTCTCTGTATTCATCCTGATGTGAATCTCCGGACAGGATCACTGTTTTTCCTTAGTTGTATAATGGATATGAATGCTCACTTGTGTGGTATTTCCACGAACTGAATTCCACGTGTAGGTTTCCTGAGGTTAATGTCTGCCTCCTATTTTGTTCCCCTCTATCCCTTGAATAATCGCCCCTTGTGATGAGAGTTGACATTTATAACGTGGACGTTTTAATTAATTGAATCCTTTTTCTATTAATACTATCCCGTAGAATTAACGTTTGTATAGAAAAGTCGGTGGTGATTAATATTTGTGTGCAGTAGTTTAAAAAGGCCGGCGAGTTTCCTCTCTCTGTGAATGTTTTATTATTTTGCTTTGGTCACGGAGGTAGGATTATAATTAACTGCCTAGTCTTTTTTGCTCTAGCTCTACGTCTGTCTCTAAATTAAACCTCCGAGATAAAAGTTGTGTGACTTTTACGTCGTTTGTTTCTGGATGTCCTTTCAAAAAAACATAAAAATGTGGTGTGGTTCAGCTGTTTTTCATTCATAATGTAACCTCCCAACTCACGAGTTAATTCCTCTTGTTCCACTGCTTCATATGTAAAAACGCAGTGGAATACAATAGAGGACGA
The DNA here is from genome assembly GCA_963169105.1 of Ceriagrion tenellum. NCBI lineage: Eukaryota > Metazoa > Arthropoda > Insecta > Odonata > Coenagrionidae > Ceriagrion > Ceriagrion tenellum. Next base: position 80,866,449 of record OY720644.1, read on the forward strand.
CTTTTTTGTATAATTCAAATACATTGATCATGTAATTTTTCGTGTTCTGAAGGAAATACTTTAATTTTATAAACGGCCCAAGCAATGTTATAGAATAATAAATGTGGCATTGGGGCTGATTATTTTGTAATTTGTCTATGCCCAGTCTCATTATTCGAGAAATGTATAAATGAGCCAAGTTTCATTTTTTGTCCTATTTCAACTTCCTCTTTCTTAATAAAACTAAACAGCCGCGTTCGATTAAAAGTAACAAGTCCCCAGGTCTAGAAGGAAAGCCTGCACGCTTACTCAAGGAGTTAGCGCTACAAATTGCACCATTCTTAGAAATTATATTTAGCCAATCATTATCCGAAGGCAAGGTGCCCCAAGACTGGAAAATAGCCTACGTGACACCGATATTTAAGAAAGGAAAGATAAATGACCCAGGAAATCACCGGCCTCTATCATTAATATCACTTTTATGTATGATCTTGGCACACATTGTTATTACCAATATTACGGCATCAATGACAGAAGCGATAAAATAAGAGAGATACATTACCGATCAGATAGGTTTAAAAATTCTTTTTTCCGCGCACAGTAAGTGACCACAGTAAAAGCTGAGCTACATTCAAAACACTCACATAATACATGTCACCATTTCCCAAAACCATAATCCTTACATCTTTACATGGCTGGTGTTCTAACAACCCCTGCCTCACGCCCATGCGGTGGCTCGCGTGGTAGTATGCAGATGTAGAATTTATTTGCCATTACGTTTTTATATGCGCCTACATTCTGCATTCTCTGGTGGATGTGTAAAAAGAGATTCATCATTTTATATTTTGGGGTAATTTAACCTGTCGGCAGTATTTCTTCAACAGTTATTTGATTGCTTATATATTTTGTTAGAGGGATAGGTTTGGCGTGGTGGCTAGAGTACTGCCTTACCAGATGGCCAAGGTTAAATCCCAGCGGAGGTGGATATTTTCCGGAGGAAACCCGATCCCTAATTGCATCTCATTTGGAGGGCACTTCAAATCCATACTGCGTGTGTCGGATGAGGCGTTAAACCGTGATCTCCTTAGTGCCTTTCGTTAAGAGAAGACTTATGCCGACGCCGGGTTTCTCTCCTCTCTTTCTCCACTCCCACAAGATCTTTCCCTTACCTACCCACCTGACCTCAGTGGCGAATTTTGTCTCAGTTGTCGGCCGCCTTCCCAAATCACATACCAACCAATCTATTTTGGAAGATGAACGGCCATAAGTATCATTTTTGCCGTTCACGATAGATGTGCTGAACGCTGAACGGGAAGCATTCTTGGGTATAGCCCTCGCGAAAGTTCCATAGTACGTTGCGCTGTTGACTAATTTTGGTCATGTGTTATCTTACATTCGAAACCGCCCGAAACGAGGGAATGAATGAATGAAAAAGAATTCATTCATCTAGGATGTGATGTCCTCTAAGATTACATAAATTCAGAAAAAGATCAGAAAACGAATTACATAATAAGTAAAGTATGAAAACGACATTATACACACTTTAATGTTGTGAGGGATCACTAAATGAACACAAAGGAGTTGAGTTCCTCCGTTACATAAATAATTACATAATTATATTGATAATGCTACTAGCATATAATAAAGCTAGGAGACAATTGTAAATATAATAAAGAAAAAAAATGATAGAGACCATAACAAACTATCAGTATGAAGGCAACGATGAACAAACAATGACAGAAGGCCAGGAGATAGAAATAATAAGCAAAGAAATAAATATTTGATGAAGTGGCACAGTTATTATGAGGCATTTAGTAATAAGCTACAGATCTTCGACTGAAAAGTTTTTATCGTCGGTGCTTCCTTTACCTCATCTCTGAGGGAATTCCAGAAGTTGGAGGGAGGAAAGTTGTTGATTGTGAAGAGTAGAAAATCCTTTTCTTTTGCCGCCAACGCAAGCGTCTCGAGAAGTGGAATCATTCACCCCTGCAATTCCAGTTGAACTCCTCTCACAATGAGGCCTCAATTTAGGGCTTCTGCTAAAACCATAGTGGTTGTAACTACCAACTTCGAGAAGCCTTGCGAATGTGTGAGGCTCCTGACTTTTGCGTGAAGGTGTTTGGTTCCTCTGCCTCAATCCCTCTCTATTCCTACGTTCCTTTCCATGTCTTATCTCTTCATACCCTCGGCTTTCATCTCCCCTCCTTTCCACGAAAGTGTATGCCAAAACATTTTGCAGTAGCTATACGTAGGAGGGGAAGAAAGGAATCCCCAATCAAAATTTGTCGACAAAAATCGCCAAGGGGTCCACAGTTCAACATCCCTCTGGACGGGCCGTGTACTGCACTCTACACATAGCGCTGAGAATGTAAGAGTTAGAACTCCTCAATAAATCTATGCTGCAGTGGAAATTCCAGTCCGGTCAGGAATGAGGTTCTCATGCCAATCCATCACAACAATCCCATCCTGGGGGGCTATGCTCGAATTTGGATTCGTATACGAATAGGCGATTTCATACGAGTCACGTGGTACCAACTCGTACGGCGGACGGATTTGGTATGCTCGAAATGTGGGGGCGGGCGATCCGAAGGGTTTTGTTGCTCGTACGCTCGCGACCGCTCGAGTTCGTATACTTTCGGAGGATATTGTTGATAAGATGGCGGCGGCGATGTTTCGTTTGCTGTTATTAAACAACGTTGAAGAGGAAATGGAAGCGGAAAAGCCCCAAAGGTTACTTCGGGAGCGCATTTCGACTTTTCATTTGGAGGAGAGGAAGTTCGTAAAATTGTTCGAAAGACCTAGTTGGCGATCTAATAAGGGAACTGAGCCCTTTCCTCCGAGCACCAACACGATCGTCAGCTTTGACAATCAAAACTAAGGTAAATGTAGTGAGTTAGAACAACTGTTATCATTTCAGTTATTATTCAACGTTTGCATTGTCCACATCACAAGCATTTTAACGCATGTAACCTCCGCGAAGTAACGAGCGTAACTAAACTGACATAAAAAAATAATTACAGCGGTTAGCAGGTACCCGTGTTTACATCACAAACTTTGCAAATTTCATGCGTAGCAAGCTTGTTATGTGAGCAAGGCATTTCTTATTTATTACCTAGACCTGCATTGAAATATAAAATCATAACAATTTATCAATATAATAATACAAGTTGTGGGAAGGTGTTTCGTTAAGATGGTGTTTTTTTAACTTCTTAAGTGAAATATTATCTATCTTGTGACGTGTATATTTCCTTGCTATTGTCTTGAGACCTCTGCTTACTTATTGTATTTTTAAAATTTTGATAAATATTCAACTTTTTTCAGCATACTGGTTAATCTACTGTTACTCTGTGGATATATGGATTAAGGACAGTGTTGTGTGATGACATCATATCTTGAAGCACTGACAACTTTTTGTAGAATTTTATTGTATGCAATTCATTGATTGTATTTGGTTATGTTACCAGAATTTTCCTCTTGTTTCATTTTGAAATTATTTCTTCATTAATTAAATATCAAATTTCTTTTACCATTGATGTTGTTTAGTGTCCAATTATGTGTATGGGTTCAAATACATTTATTCTTATGTATTGTGATCTTTTAATGTAAGGAGTATGGCAGCAACTGGTTCAAAACCCTTTCAAGTTGTGCGTGACTTTAAGATGTTATTTGTAATTCTTTAATTTAGCATTGATATTTAGCTTTGATTGATTTCGGCGCTCTGAATCAGTTCTCACTGTATTCTTCTTAATTACCAAAGCGCTTTTTGCTAGCAAAGAATTTGATTCGCTAAAAGGGACCATAGTTAAGTTTCTGAGGTTATTGGAACCGCGGCGAACAGCTAGAATTATATTACCTATTATTAATTATAGTGGCCATTGTCAAATTCCCGCCGGGATTATTGAAACCGCGTCGAAGAAAGGCTGTGATTGGTTTAGGTATCACATGCGGATTCGTACACCATTGTTGCCACATTTTCTATACGTAGATCGATTCCACTCGCACGGTCGAACCCGCACACGCCTCGAGCATACCAAATTCCTATACGAACTCGCCCCATACGTATCAACCGTACGAAACGGAATCGTTACGTATGCGAGCTCGTATAGTTTCGAGCATAGCCCCCCAGGTGATTTTGTAATGCCTAATTTATTCCCTATTACAATTTCTTTTTTCTTCAGATCACGTGACACACTATTGTATTTTTTAATGCCGAATATTTTATATGCATATCCGTATATATTTTAAGCGATAAACACGTCAATTGTGGTAGATTTAGATAGGAAAAGTAGTACTTTGTTAGTCATGAGATATTTGATAAATTGACACGAATATATGACATTCCCACTCGTGGCGTTATATACTTGTATCCCTGATTATTCCTCGCCGTAAAAAATATACCCATCACCTTGGATACGGGTTAATAATATCACGAGTTTACGGGTTAATGACATATCTCCTTCCGCTGGAATCTTCAATATTTTAGCCATCTTCGTATTAATATTACGATATTACCATGTATCTTCCGGAAATTATATTTTTCGAAATCCGCATTGAATTCTTCTCGCGATGGTAAGGTTTTTTTCGAGAAAAAATCTTATCGCTGAACACCCCAGTATAACTTCCGCTCTTTGTCGCGCGACTCCGCATGACGGGTGCGTCATCCAATCATGAATGACGAGCTTAGTTCCCGGCCTTTGAAGAGGCGTGATTCGGGATCCATTTTATTCATTCAATATCGGCTCCCTTTCGCCCAAGGGTGGGCGTGGCGGAGTGGAAGCATGTGGGGGTTGTTTGAGGCGAGGTCTTTCTCTCTCTCTCTCTCTCTACCTCGGCGACCACGGCTCATGCTGCCGCATCACAACAAAGGAACACGAGGAAGAATCCGTTAAGGGGATGGGCCGATGCAGAGAGATCTCTCTCCCGCTCTCCCTCTCTCTCTCTCTCTCGCGCACACAAAAACATATCCCACGGCCCCGAGGGCGTGATTAGAAACCGCATCGGACGGGCTTTTGGAGCGTCACCGCATCCGCCGCCGTCGGAAGGCCCTTTTATCCTTAATTCAAAGGACTTTTCGGGGACCAGTGGTCGCCTATAATTTCGAAACCGACGTGGAGAACTTTAAGGAGCGCCTCCCTGCGGGAGATTTTCCGCATACACCTCATCTGCAACCCTCCCCCTTCCCACCCTCATCCTCCTCCTCAATTGAGGTGCAGGACGCAACCCTATAGTTGGTCACCCCACTTCTCCCTAAATTAACACCTCTACCCCCGGAGTTTGCTGCCAGCCTGGCGTCAAGGGCGGGTGGTTTTGTGCCTGTAACTCACGAACGTCGCAAAGTTCTTCAAATTTGCTTAAGGGCCGGTTTCATAATCTGGGTAGGATTTAATATTCTCCCGGCGAATGATTGAAGTATATTCTTACAATGTTGAGCTCTCGGGTTTCCAACCGGGTGATGGTGGTTTGTGGCACTGACGTTACGAAGGTGCAGTCTTCCATCGTCCTTAGGGTGCGTGTTTTGGCCAGTCAATTCAATTCAATAATACGTTTATTCCACACTCAAAACAAGATACAGAAATAACGATAAACATAAATGACTTGTGTGGACCCCGTTCTTGGCTGGCGCCTCTTCAGGGTGTGTATGACACATGTTCACTGAAATTTTATAGCACTGGTACGGGAAGATACTGGCCTGGCATTTGCCATAGTTCGGTGGAAAACAGCTGTCAGGCCACCAAACTTAACAAATCAACAAACAAGACAAAACAAACAAACACAACAATACACAATATAAATAGCTAACAATGCATAAAATTATTCGCGAGCGACATGAGTAGGAGGTGGACACTTATTTATATTCATGTCAGTCAAAGGGATAAGTTGCCACTGATTACCACGTTTTTACCGCTCCTTATCTACCTTTGTGTCTCTCAATGTTGTTTGTGTGGTTGTTGAGTTCCACCACCTACTTCACAATCCGATCCCAATTAAAATAATTGTATATTATTCTCGGGCTTCCTTCCGGGTCAGATGCTCCATCTTCATCTCCATTCTCAAAGAGATGAAGATGGAGCCCGGACTGAATCCCGAGAAGAATTACTTCATAGTTTATGGTTAAGTATTTTCCTGAATGGAAGTCGAAATTAATACGTTTTCCCATCGATGGTTCCTACCTCAAATAACTGAGTCTCACTTAATTTGCAAAACCTACATTCTCAGTTGACTTCAAGTTAACTAAAATGGTACGTCTTCACTAAAAGGCTTTTTTGCGATTAACGTCAAACAGATCTTATAAATCCTGATAGTAGTGATTTTTTGCATTTTGAGCCGTGGCAGCCTCATTAAAAGGGGGCGCAGCTTGTCAGCAGCCGCTTCCTCGTACTTGAGGGCGTGCCTTGGGTAGCCGGGGCTGGAGGTCTAAGGGGACCGGCCCGGCATTAGACCGGACGACTGCCGAGTAGACCCCCCCCCCTTACCCCGCTCCCTGGAACCAGACCGGGGTGTATAAGGCCCGCGCTCTTGTACGCGGGGGCTTCCATCATTTGCTTCGCGCGTAGTGCTGTCCAGCTGCTGCCGCCGTCTTCCTGGTGTCCAGCCCGTCGTCCTCGTGCTCTGTTTTATCCCCCCCTTTCCTTTTCCCTTCCCACCTACCGGCCTACCCGTGTCACATCACCACCACCACGCCCTTGGTTGTATTTGTAATATTTATTTAATTAAATTTTCCGTCGGCTTGACGGATATTCTGTCCACGCATTTGGATTCTTATTTAAGTGAGCCCCCTGCCCGGGCGGGTGCATCTCAATTTGGATGTTCACCCGTTCTTTTTTGCCCCGACTATAAGACGACCTGTCGAAAAGACGACCCTTTTGAATTTGTTCTTCTTTTGCAGTCGTAAAACGGCCGCTCGCAGGAACCTTGGCTACAGTGTAATCCTAGGGGTGATGGGGAGCGAGCCATCAGGGAGATTGAATCGTTCAGGATGAACGATTCAATGGCATGAACCGAATGAATTGAATCTCCGTTTTCCACTCGTTCAAAATGTTTGATTTGATGGAAGATTCAAATCCACCGAATCCAAATCGTTCAATATGAACGATTTGTGTGGAACATTCAAATCCGCCGAATCCAAATCATCCATATTGAACGATTTGGATTTCCACACAAATCGTTTAACATGAAGGATTTGTGTGGAAGATTCTGCTAGCAATCCTCCGAATCCGCCAAATCCAAATCGTTCAATAAGAACCCTGTAAATACCCTTGAAACACATTGTCTTGTGTTTCCAAATTGGAGCATCACACTTCACTTTTTTGTTTGTTATTTCGCACACTTTGGATTCGAGATTTCCTTGGATTCGAGGTTCACATGGATTCGAGATTCACACGGATTCGAGATTCACATGGATTCGAGATTCACATGGATTCAAGATTCACATGGATTCGAGATTCACATGGATTCGAGATTCACTCGTGGATTTGGTTCATTCGGTTCTTTATGAACGATTTAAAGAGCCGAATCATTGCCACGAATCAAATGCCATGAACCGAATCCACAAAATGAACCGAAATTCCCACCTCTACACGATAGTAGTTAAGGGTTGACAAATTACATCAAGTTACGCCTGTAACCGCAAATATATAAAGTGTATTCGTGTGGTCCTGTATACTTTGGCGTACTGTCATGCTTCCTTTTTTAAAGTATTGGCCTGTTTTCCTGTTTCGATTGTATTCGTTGCCTTGAATCGTTCCATGAATACCGTTCCTCAGAGCTCATTTAACATTGATTTTTTTTTTCATTCTTCCAATTAATGACTCTCTTATTTGGACTGTCTCTCTGCCCTCCCGCCATCTAATTTTCCTGGAGGGTCTCATTCTTTTGTTTCACACCTCATGTCGTCCAAATGCCCTATATTTCTTCGGCCTCTTGCATTTTCCATACATTTTCCTCTCTAACTCACCCTTCAACATTGCTTTGCTTCTCAAAACATCGTTATTTATTCAATTTGTGCTCGAAAGTCATTGATACAAACTTGATGGCTGTAGGAAATCCTGAATGGAACTGCATTCTAAATTTGTCAGACTTACAAATTGTTGAAGAAGACTATAAGATAAAAATTTTGTTTTTAAATTTTTATTTGTTTTTTTTTCCAATCCGATTTTCTTAGTTCGCGTAGTGTAGTTTTATTATCAGGTAGACGTACCTGTTAGATAGGTTTACGTGGAAGATATAAAATTTCCTTCAGAGTTAAGCAAGTGCAGGCTTCTATTTTCTTACGTAATTTCTTTCTTCATCTGATTGTACGTCCTGTCTCTCTACACTACGTCCCTAAAGCCTATTTTGTTTCTTCTCCCTTGCCACCAAATCGATACCCTTTCTCTATCACGGCCGTCAGCATACCTTCGGTCCTCAGTACACACTTTGTGTTTTAAGAAACTTAAGCAGCTACCACCATCTTAATGCTAAAGTTTATTTATATCCTTTATTTAACGACGTTGCACAACTTTTCAGTCTCTTCTCAGCCACGGATCTCGAGTCATGTCCCAAGCGATCAGCGCAAACTCCGCAGACGACTAACTAGTCCCCGAGCCCCACGAAACTTGGAGACTATACGCAACTCACGCACCCTCTGATTGCCCCAGGGCTTTCCGCCACTTTGCGCGACCCCTGTGCCATTCACCACTCCTATCTCGCCGTGGCCGTGGCATCCGTGCATAATGCCTTCATCCCCTGTGCGTCGCGATGTCTCACCTCAATAGCTCGCAATCGAGTTAACGAAGCCCGTTGAGTTTAGATAAAGAGGGCGACCCGAGGCATTGACGCACCGGTTCAAACGATGAAATCTCTTCCGCAGCGCGCTTGCGCCGGCGGGATCCCCAGCCTTGTTTGATAGCGTGTAACCTCGGGGTAATGAGGTATTACAAAGTTTCTCGGTTACGTCGTAAATTCAGGGCAATCTTTATATGCATCCCCCTTCAAACCAACCCCCGCTCCCCGTGATTTCGATGAGGTATCTGCCCTGCCTCTTGACGACTTCGTGAGCCAGCATGCTAAAATATCCCCGCTTCTTTCTCGAGTGAGATAAAAGATCCTATTTTCGTGCCGTAAAAAAGTTTTTTAAGGCCATATCCCTGGCCCCGTGTAGCTTTTTCCGTTGGGTTGGATTCCTGGAACTCGGGGATTGTTTGATCCAGATTGGCACCTGAAGAGGTCGTCGCGATTTCATATCTCCCTCGCAGACTCCCTGCGATCCGCCACTCGCGCGTGTGGCGGGGCGTGTTAGGACAAGGATTACCATCTCTAAGACTTTCTCGGCACAGAGATATTCGTCTGCAATCCAAAGAATGTGAACTATCGGTTTTCCTCCTATTTATACCCAGTCCCATGTTGATTAAAATGATGATCAGAGACTATCAGAGACAGAGATCAGAGACGGTTTATGACTTTTGTTTTTCCATTTCATGACCTTTATTCTATGACTTTAATGACTTGTTTTCCTGTTTCATGACGTCTATTTTTTTAAATTCGGTCATTTGATGGCGCCTTAGCTAAATATATGACGTTTTTTTTTACTGTAAAATTAAAACAGATATTATGATTCGTATAGTTACTATAGAGTAAGTTGTTCAAAAGAAAGTATCCAATACTTAATAAATACAGAGGTATCCCTATTAATCCTGCTCAGAGACCCATCAACGCCGGGAAATCCCTACCCAGCCTAACGCTGTTCTTTTCTCCCCCTTTGCCTCCTACACGCAACACCACACCTCAACTCCCGACCATTTCCCCTCGCTTCCCCTCTTACCTCTAAGCACCTGGATTTCTGTATATATATACGAATGTAAATATGATCAATGCAACCGAAGATGTCACTGTGTGATGAAACCCGGGGCCTCAGAAATAAATCAATGTAGCGGACCATTACAAAGTGTAATTTTTATTTACCGATATGGAGAGGTTCCACATAGTTAAGCCTGAAGTGATTACTACCATTTTATGATGTTTCCTTCGCAAAATCGTATTTCATGACTTTTTGGCAAAAAACAGCTATTTCATGATAAAAAGCTATAACTACGACGTTTATGACTTTTCCCGTCTTTCATGATGATACAAAGAATGTATCTCTTAATATCTTTAAATATCATTCATTAGCTAGCTCGACAAGTACCTATCATCACTGTATTATCTTAATCCCTTTTTGGGTTCAAAGAATACATACCAATCACGCCTTTCCCTTCCGGGGTAGGCAGAGTCACAAATTTTCACTCATAAATGCATATTTGTACTCCTAACTCTGCTTCAATAATTTCCTCCAAACTTACCTATCCTTGCAAGCCTCTTTTGCCTCATTTACCCCCTTACACTGCTTCATACACACTCTCCTGTTCTTACGACTCCTAATATCCCTCCTCCTAAGAATTTCCTCAACCACATTCAACCACAACTTTCTCGGCCTACCTCTACCTCTCACACCATTAATTTCACTTTTATATATCTGTTTCGTTATTCGACTCTCATCCATTCTCTCAACATGGCCAAACAAACGAAGTACTCTCCTTTCGTATATATCCATTACTGACCGTCTGGTCATTACGGAGTGTCTGACCCACATTAATTTATACCCACTCATTCCTGACCCTATCCACCCTACTCCACCCTACCGCAAACACTCCGCAGACAACTCATACCCACGGCGTTTAGTCTACTCTTATGTCTATCCTGACATAACCATGTTTCACTACCATACAACAAAGTGAGGAGAAGTACACTCTTGTACTCGGCGATTTTCGCTTCCTTAGACAGGCACTCATTCCTTGATATGATCCACATGCTACCTACCACTTTCCTTCCAGCATTTGCTCCTCTCTTTATCTCCTCGTCTATCCGTCTTTCGCAAATATCTTACCTAAGTAAAAAAATCATCCTCTTGTTGAGTCAAAGAATAGGTGTTTGTTAATTGAATTATGTTACGAGTCCCAAAGAATTTGAGTATTTCTATCAAGATTTTATTGTTCGTTTCAATAAAAGCGCGTAAAAATGGAATTTACTCCATTGAGATATGGATTTTAATGGTATAAAGGAACCTTTACTGCGAAAATACTTATTAACTGATAGTATTTTATCCCTGCACAAGTGACATATTTCTGGTTTGTTTTGCACGAGACGAGAGCCAGTAGAATTTGATCTGAAACCTTGACCCCGCAGACGTTGATCGGGAACCATGAGCCCGGAGAAAAATCGCTCAGCTCTGTGCCTCCGGGTGAAAATTCCCTAGTTGGAAACCCTAGGTTGGACAATGACCATAAAAAAAGGTGTAGGAAAAGGGAATGTATTGTGACGTAGGTCTTTGTTGTATTTGACAGTTTTGTCTCTCCTAGCGTTTATATTGTTGTCGGTGAGGGTGAATGGGGAGAAGATATTTTTTATCAGTTTGAAATTGTGCTTCCCCCAATACTAAAGTTTTTTAATTATCTTTAAGGTAATATAACGGTTAAGGTAGGTATAAATGAAAGAGAGTGATAGCTCTTAAAGATTTCACAGGCCCATCGGTGTATTTGATCCGTTTCTTCATCTCTACTTCCATGTGGTTAATTTGATATCCTCCATAACACCCTGAAACTCAACTAATCCGAATTTTTCGAGTAACCGAAGTCCAGCATCGCCTCCGAGTGTCTTACAGCTTTCAAACTTGTCTTTCAATCCGGTCTTACTCTCCGTCTGCCAGCAGTTATTTTCAAAGAATCTTTTTTAACGTTCTGGCTTGTTTGGTAGATTCAATCGTTCAGCTTTGGGACTCTAACTGAATCTTTCTCGGACTACGTATAACGTTTGTTTGTTATTTTAGGTCGGAAGTACTATCTACATTCGATTGGGAGGAGGGGCGTGTAACGTTTTTTTATACGCAATGCCTTCTGGGGAAAAAATTGAATATGACTAAAGCGAATTCAGCGATGTCAAAGTGATGATAACGGCGGTCGCAGCGGCGGGAGTGTTTTGATCGATACGGTTTTTTCAAGTCTGTAAAAAGGTGCGCCTTTTTATTCCATCCGTTACTCAGCCGTCAACCCCGGGGAATATTTTTTTGTTATTATATTTCTCTCCCTCTCCATTTTTCCTCCCACACGCTTATTCAATTAGGCATGTCGAACCTTTCTCCCTCTTTCTCTCCTTATTCCTTTATCCCTTTCACTTTCCGTCCCTCAATTCCCTCTTTCTCCCACACCACGCCCCTCCAAGCGAGGGGCCCAATCTCCCGCCTAATTCCGGTTGCAGTTTTTGGACGAGAGAGCGGGGTGGCGGCGCCACCGTCGACGACGCGAGCGCCGCCAAATGGAAAAATTTTTTTCGCGAGTGTGTGTTCAGCGTTCCGATATGGCTTAATCACCAGGTCCCCCGCTTCCCAACATTTCGGCCCCAAACTGACCCAAACTCCTGCACCTCTGCTTTCTTCCCCTTCCTCCGTTCATTCCTCCTAATCCTCCGCCTTCGCTTCCAAAATATTCCTAACGACCCGGTGTGGCGCTTGGTCGATGTATTTGTATATAAACGTTTGAACATTTCTACATTGTATCGAACCGTCTCCATTAGGGCTCTGTTCAATTTGATCCGTTTGAGGATCATCTACTCCTATGCCGGAACATTTGAATTCATTTTCCTCTGCCTCGATCGCAGAACTATATCAGTAAATGCCACTGCTAAGTTAACTGCTAATTAAAATTTAGTTGCTACTTCGCTGTGGTTAGGCCACACCTCGAATACCCCGAGGATCTTCTCGGCAAGACGCGGTTTTGGACAATCTGATCGGAACCAACAACCAGCTACGAGCGAACGTACATTGTCTCACAACTTATGAAGGGATTAAGGTGGGAGCCCCTAGAGACTCGGAAGCTAAACGCTGGACTTGGGTAGCTAGAGAAATTCAGAACTAATGCGTTTCAGAGCGACACACAGAATATTATCATGACGCCGCACTAAATCTTAGGTCTGACAGATGCGGTAAAATTAGAGATGCACATTGCCGAACAGATAGGTACAAAAACTCTTTCTTTCCGCGAATAATAAGCGACCACAATGAAAACTGAGCTCCACTAAATACACTCCCATAGTAGATGTAACAATTTTACCTCCCAAATGTCACCATTTTATCTCCCGCGCACAATAAGCGACCACAGTAAAAACTGAGGTCCACTAAATACACTCCCATTATACATGTCACTATTTTACCTCCCAAAACGTTACATCTTCACGCGGCTGGTGACTTAATACCCCATGCCACACGCCCATGCGGCGGCTCGCAGGGTGTTATGTAGATGTCTCTTCCCTGCCCTTCCCTTCTGTGGCATTACATCTCTGCTCCTTTCCTCTCTCCCCCTTACTTCCTCTCCACCTAAACCATAACCGTTAAACCGTCCGCGCTTGCATGCGTAATGTGCTGGAGGTTTTGATAGGTGGGGAGAGGTGAGATGTAACGGAATTGGCAGTCGTTCTATCCAAAGGTTTTTTGCGGGATTCGCAAAAAGTAACGTCAAACGCATGCAATACAGATGTCATCACCGCTAATGAGGAGCTAAGGTTACAATAGTTTATCGTAATAAAATGATGAAATAGGACCTATCGTTGCATGGAGAGTCCACAGACTATCACGGTGTACGGTCATATTTACTCACAGTTTGGTTTTCATCTACATTTACATCGACGTCATACCATGCAAGCCACCCAAAGGGTGTGTGGCAGGGGGTGCTTTCGCACCAGGCACGCATGAATGATATGGTAGAACACCGACATTACGTTAAAACCCGCGTACCACACATGCAAAGCGCCAATTAAAAAACTAATACCCAAGAAACATTCTGTCTTCAATCGTTCCAACATGCAAGGGATACTAAGACTACTACTACAGATTCAAAATATCATGCATAAATAAGAACATCAATATTTACATCATGCATAAATAAGAGAGTAGAGAAAAGTATAATGCGAAAGATTTGCTGCCTGCCTATTGTCAATACTCGAACTATTCATGACGACGATCACAGCTGTTATGGTCCCGAATGGTACGCGGAAAAAGATGACATTTTATACCTATCGGTTCTACAATCTAGTTCTCTAATTTTATTGGCGCGATCTAATCTGCCGTAGTACGAAGGGGTTAATAGTATGTTTTTTACGTTTTAATTTGATAGGTTTTAATTCGATAGGCATGCTACTATAGGTACGCTGAGCGAGATAATTCGCTAGTCATAATAAAGATCATATTCGAACTCTACGTTCTTGTTTAAGCAGCTGTAGGAAGCATGAAGTAAATTTGACCAGTGGATAACGTGTGCCTCATCCTTGAGAGTCGAATGGCGTAGAGTTTGGAGCTCTGGTTAAGAAATTACGCCCGCCAGAGCCATTTAAAAATTTGGAAAAACGTTTTTCTTTAAAAATGACTTTTCTGGAATTTGACGAGTGGATCAGATGCGATGCTCTTCCTTTGATTACGCTCACGTCAACTAACCGTCTCTTTCTGTGCAGTCAAAACACCACTTTCAATTAACGTCTATTGATCGAAAGGACCACGCTTCTTCTTACGGTTAAGGTTGGCTTAACTATAGTAACTCTTCTCGGGCGAGGTGAGATGTAACGAAATTTGTAGTCGTTCTACCCATAGGATTTTTGCGGAATTCGCACAAAGTAACGTCGAACGCATGCAGTACAGAAGTGACGAAATTGGCAGTCGTTCTACCCAAAGAGTTTTTGCGGGAGGTGCGTCAACGTGGAGTGTTAATGCCGAGTAGCCAACTCCCGTCACTCGTCGGGAGAAAAATCCGTGCTTTTTAAAGTCGGCTCTGTGCGCGCTAATGAGTTGACGCGACAATCGTGGAGTTCGGATGAGTTCGGAGCTGCGCGCTGCATTTCAATGATCGCATTGACTCCGTCATTTTTCTGGCGTGTTTACCGTAAATCACCACTTATTGAATGCCCGTATTTTTGTCAACCGTTCGGAGTGATCGTTTTTTCAATGCCGCAATGCGATGGTGTTCTTTTTTTCCCATCTTTATTTCCCTTTTGAGTGGCGTTTTCGATGGTACTTAATTGCCTCGCGTCACCTGAAATTGCAATCAGAAAGGTGAGCAAACTCCATCGTTGTGATCTAGGCTATTTCTGTTGGGGCATAATTTTTCTATAAGTATTTCCCGTGTGTAGAATGTGGAAGTATTTTTGAAATCCGTAAGGTTCGTCACATTTTTTGGAATGTTTTTGAAGTTTGACCTCCCTGCCCGGCGTAATGATTATAATAGAGTAGAATGATTTACTGCTTTCTTCTTAAATACAAAGTACATTCCAATTGAACACAAAATTGGGAAGCTTTTGATTACCCCAAAGATTATAAACGTGTGTGGGGGTAACCAAGACTTCAGTGCGATGGGACATTAAAAAATATTTCAGTTTAAAATGGAACTACACAATTTACATAATTTTATGTTAATTTTCTTTCAAACAAACAATTTCATGGACATTTGCGAAATGTATGTCCATATATTATGTCCAAATAGTCATTTTTAACTTGCTTTAAATGAGAACCAACTTTCTTTTCCTTTTTTACTGCCATTGAAAGAAAAATAAAGATTTGCGGGGCAAAATAAGTAAAACTTCTCTGAAATAAATTCAAAATGACGTCTTTCGGTCGTTCAAGTAAATAGTTCTTGGGTATATTATCATTGTACCTATCATTTTAAGACGTACTCTGCAATGTCATCATAATTGTCGGTGTGACTCGCTGCTCAACGCAACCCTACCTGTTCAAGTGACTCATTCATTTTCATATTCTCTGTAGATAATCCATGGGGCGTAAATTTTCTTGACTTGTCCCACAAATTATGCGTGTACCGTCCTCCCAAGATGACAATGGATTCTCATTTATCTGCATTCAATAAGAAAATCTAGGTCGCGGGGTAAGGCAAGGGTGTCCGTTGTCGCCGCTGCTTTTCAACATTTATGCTGAGGAAATGGTAAGACATGCATGGAAAGAACTTAAGGTTGGAGTCAAAGTGGGAGGGCATCTTATAAGATCGGTTAGATTCGCGGACGATCAGGCATTGGCTAGTGGATCTTCGAAGAGACTACAAGCTTTGGTAGATGCCTTAGATATGCAGTGCGGAATATTCGGAATGAAGATAAATCATAAGAAAACAAAAGTAATGAGATTCTCTAGTACGAAGAAAGCGAAGCTTGTGATTAAAGTTGGAGGACGCAAACTAGAGCAAGTAGAACAGTTTAATAGCTTAGGTAGCACACTAGAGGAAAATGGGCATAGTAGTAAAGACATTCGGAAGAGAATAGCGCTAGCTAAGGAGGCGTTTAGTAATAGAAGGCAGTGGAAGACGGACGTTGGGTAAGGATGTGAAGAAGAGGCTGGTGAAGAGCTTGATATGGAGCGTAGCGTTGTATGGGGCAGAAAATGGACCCTGAGAAAGGAGGACGAGAATAGCCTGCAGGCATTCGAGGTGTGGGTGTGAAGAAGGTTAGGTGGAAGGGTAGGAAGACTGTAGAGGAAGTGCTTGAGGTGGTGGAAGAGGAAAGGAAACTTCTGATTGAAATCCTAGATAGGCAGGGTAGATGGCTGAAGGATGTAATAAAGGGGAATGGGTTGCTGAAGAGTGTGATAGAGGGAAGGATGTTGGGCAAGCGGGGAAGGGAAAGAAAGAGAATAGGTTTCATGGACGGGATGAAGAAGGGTAGATCTTCATCAGAGACAAAAAAGGATATAATCGAGGGAGATAGGCCCCCGGAATGTGTAAAAGGCCGGGATCGGATTCTCTGACATTCAACAAAATCTACCTTTACCTGTAGAATACATCATAATAATAAAGAAAAGAGGTCCGGCAACATCTCCGTCTCAATTAATTGCGACTTTGGTGATTTAAATGCAGATAAATGAATCAAAACCAATTGATATTTTGTTGCAAGAAAGATGGGGTGAAAAGTAAGAGGCGAATATTAACTAGATGTAGAATTGGTTACGGTATTAAGAGTCGGACATATGAAAGGAGACTTAAATTATTGCAAAATGTTAGTTTCCAAGCTAATGGTAGTATTTTCACGAGTCGTTCGATGACTTATTTTGTATAAGGGTAGTCTGTCGCTTACGGTTGCTGTAAGCGGACGGAGGTTAAAATTCTCCAGACTCTAGTACAGTCTACTGAATTAGCCTGCCACCGAGCATTGAACGTTTTGTACCCTATGCACCAAATAAAGGGAACATCGTGATGGTTAAGTTTGTACGTAAATGAAATATCACAGGAAATGGCAGCCTGCAGAAAAGTCAACCAACTACTTTCAACCAAAGCAATAAACATAGGCCCAAGGAAAAGATTTGCTAAATGTTGGTTTAAATTGGAGTGTTGTGCTTTATGGAGCAGAAACTTGGACACTCTGAAGGAAAGAAGAAGAGAAATATCTGGAGGGTGTTGAAATGTGGCCATGGAGAAGAATGGAAAGATTTAAATGGAGTGATAAAGTAGGAAACGAGGAAGTGCTGGCAAGGATGAATGAGAAAAGGAATATTTGTCTATCAGTGAGAAAGAGGTAGGTGAACTGGATGGGACACGTCCTAAGGAAATATACCCTGTTGTAAAGAATATAAGAAGGAAATATCGCGGCAAAGAGAGGGAGAGGAAGACGTGGAAGTGACATGTCGGCAGTTTTTATGAATGGAAGGAAATACTTAGAGCTGAGGGAGGCAGCACAGGATAGACACGCATGGAGGGGGCAGTTCAATTAAAACCTGTGTTAGGACAGATTCGCCGTAGAAAAAGAAGGAAAAAAATTATAAACGTCGCCATTAGGGCCAAAAAATGTTGTATCTAAACTGGTCGCGATTGGGTAAATATTATTGTGGAACTTGCCAAGTATTTCTTCGTATTTTGAATTATAATGATAGATTCCCACCGATTGATCCTAAATATGCAGCTGATGTATAACCGTCTGACTGTTGCTTTTAAATGTACAAAAATATGTGTAAATATGCAGTGTTGCTCTGAAACAGTAAATGTAGTTTTCGTGACGTGCATCTACATCTACGTAATACCCTGCTAGCCACCACGAGGGTGTGTGGCAGGGGGTGAAGAACACCAAACATGCACTATTGCCATGCAAGTAGGATATTTAAGATTAAAGGGATAATTGGCTGTGTTAAGTTGGATAAGTGGCTGATATTAAGATTAAAGGGACATAATGCGGTTGCAGATTTAGGATGTCGTTCTTTGCCCTTTTTAATCGTAAACTTTGATCGCTCGTGTAGTCATGCCATGGTTGTTCTAGCTGACGAGAATTCACTATCTAAAGCGTCGTCGCTGGGTGTAAATGCTTAGAATTAGTAAACTTAGCGCAGGTAACAAGATTGTAGATTAAAACACTTTGTATACAGTGACGAAACCTAGGTCATGAAAATAAAAACCTCATGTGGCAATTAAAGTGTTTCAATCAATAATCATGAAGTTATTCTACAAAGTTAACGCCTGAAACCGTCAATTTCGCAGGTGACAAAATACGGCTCTCATTGGGCACCGGGTTATTTTTACATTCGCGGTAAACTTTCACCTCTTTCGCGGTTCTTTCGTGTCTATTTGGTCTGTCGAAAGATTAGGCGTCTTCGACGGCTTTGTGGATGCGCAGAATTCTCTCTTATAGTACGCGGGAAAAATGACATTTAAAATCTATCGGTACGACAATATATCTCTCTAATCTTGTTAATCTGATCAAACTCTGCATAATACGCACGGGTTCTCAATATATATCTTACGTCATCTGTGAACAAATCGGTTTCGAATTTACTTAAAAGGTTTAACGTAAATTTTAACCTGCGTTCTGATAGTAATTTCGATCCTAGTTCTTCTATTAAACTCGTAACACTTATCATAACGGCCTTTAACAAACCTAGCGGATCTCCTTTGCACGTGCTCTAATTATTTTATCATACCTTCCTCGTACGGATCCCATGTACTAGCGGCATATTCTAAATGAGGCCTGACAAGTGTAAAATAGCTTCTTTCTCGTACTCTCTCTTCGCATTTGCCTAGAACAATTTTGAAATTGAAAATAGAAAACAGAAACTTTTGAAATTTGAAAACTGAAAGAAATGATCCTAAAATATGACCAAAAAAAGATAATAGAGAACAATAAGCAACGTATCAAAGGGATAGGTAGGTGAAATATAGTTAGAGTAGTCTGTAATGCATGATGCATGTAATAACAACCAATAATCCCTTTCTTATTATGTAGATACTAACCATGTGACCATATTATCTAGATTGCCTTCATTAAATATCCTAGTTGCATGTCAATAGTGCATGTCTGGTGATCTTCACCCCCTGCCACACACCCTCGTGGTGGCTTGCAGGGTATTACCTAGATGTAGATGTAGATGAATTCTCGGGAATAAACTCCGTTTCGGTCACAGTTTCGGATGCTTCTTCAGAAGGATCAAGTGCCTACCTTTCTGTGGATCGTCGTAGATTTAGGATGTCGTTCTTTGCCATTTGACCCGTAAACTTTGATCGCTCGTGCAGTCTTGTCGTGGCTGTTCTTAGCGACGAAAATTATCTTAGATGGGCGTGAGTGCTTAGAAATAGGAAACTTTGCGAAGGTGACAAAATACGGTCGTCATTGGGTAACTGGTTATTTTTCACCATCGGGTTAAACTTTCACCTCTTTCGTGGCTTTTTCATTTGTCTTTTGACTGTCGAGAGATTAGGCGTCTTCGACGGTATTGTGGATGTGCACAATTCCCGAAAATAAACTCCGTGTTGGTCACAGCTTCGGGTGCTTCTTCAGAAGGGGCCAAGTGCCGACCTTTCTCTGAATCGTCGAAAGGCCGCCTGTGACAATAATTCGGGTAATCCGGAGCGGGATAATTCCGAAAATGGTCCCAGCCGTAATTCACGCCCCACTTTTCCTCGTTCCCGCTGAAAACACTCCCTCCTTCTTCACGAATTACCGTTTGAAATAACCGAGGGGGATGAATAATGCATGCACCTCGGCCAGTTTTATCTCGTCCCCGCCTCCCCTCGCCACCCTCACTTCCATTCAACGTTCCCTCAATTGCTGTGCACTCTTTACCCCGACTTGTTCTCGTTTTGCCTCCCCCTTGATGGTAGCTCTGCCCTTGGGTGTAGTTGTTGTCCAAACTGTGCATAATGCAATGATGCATCGTTTGAATGCGTTTTGTCCGCTGCATCTATCAAAACAACTGCTTTCCGAGGTATATATAGCTCTATTTTCTTTTATCCTTCCCTGCTCTACTTCAAGTTCTACTCATCAGTGCATCACCCTGCTTGTCGAGTATGAAGTTGCTTTGGTGAAGTTTATTGTTATTTTCTCTTTATAATTTTAGCTCGGGATATATGGTAATACATTAAATATTCATTTAAAAAGACATTTTAGCTATATGATGCCACATGCTTCTTTGAACAAGTGGATGATTTTCTGTACTTAGATAAGATGTTTGCGAAAGATGGACGGATAGATGAGGAGATAAAGAGACGTGCGAATTCTGGAAGGAAAGTGGTAGGTAGTATGTGGAGCATATCAAGGAATGAGTGTCTGTCTAAGGAAGCGAAAATCACCGTGTAAATAAGTGTACTTTTCCACACTTTAAGAGTAGACTAAACGCCGTGGGTATGAGTTATCTGAGGAGTGTTTGCGGCAAAAGTAGGATGGATAGGGTCAGGAGTGAGTTGGTAATAAATGAATGTGGGTTAAATGCTCCAGTAATGGACATATATGAAAAGAGTGTGCTTCGTTGGTTTGGCCATGTTGAGAGAATGAGATGGATGAGAGTTGGAAAACGAAACAGATATGTGAGAGTGAAATGAATTGTGCGAGAGGTAGAGGTAGGCCGAGAAAGTTGTGGTTAAATGTGGTCGAGGAAATTCATGGGAGGAGGAATATTAGGAGTCTTAAAAAAAGGAGGGCGTGTATGGGGATAAATGAGGCGAAAGAGGCTTGCAAGAATAGGTCAGTATGGAGGAAATTATTAAAGCAGAGTTAGGTGTACAATTATGTATTCATGTGTGAAACTTTGTGGCTGTGCCTACCCCGGAAGGTAGCGGCGTTATTGGTATATATGTATGTAAGCTTCTTTTTTCATACAAGGGTTGTTTCAAAAAGTATATTATTACGTATGCAATTAAACATTTAATGCACAAAAATGATTAATGTTATTTTTCTCCAAATTAAGACCAACCAGAAAGCTGCAGAACGACCAGAAAACTTATTCCATAGAATGGACCAGACAGCAAGAATTAGGAAAAGTTAATGCTCTGGGAAGGATTTAGTAACTGTAAGATTTATGCAGAGCATTTAGCATGGGTCTTAGGGGCCACGCTGGGGAATCCGAGAAAATATTCATTTTAATGGGAAACTTAGTTTTTAAAAATGGGAGACTTATGGAAAAAAACTACTCATAAAATTTGGTGATGGATACCAGTGACACGAGTGTAAAAATACATTGAACGCTCTTGTTTATCTAAATATTGCCAATTTTTTCAGCATTTAAACGTTTTAAATATGTCCCCATTTCGCTGAAATGGCACAAATGCACCATGTCAGAAAGTCAGAGTTCAGGTGGATTGGCCAATCTTAGAGACCTTGCGGATTTGTGAGGAACATAATAAAATTTATGAAATATCCTGTGGAAGACTGAGGGACAAATTCATGAGCAATCTAAAACAGGTCATGAAACAGACTTACCAGGACACTACGGAGTTACAAATGTGAGTAAGGGAGAATGACAGCCTGCTTTCGACAAATATTAGGTTTGACTTACGCATGATCCGCTTTGCGATATCTCATATACGTTTCAACCATGGGAAAACTTTCGTGTTTATGACCTATATTACATATTTACCAGCTTTGCAGAAATATACCGTTCTCATATCACGAAAAGGAAAAAACAATGTGCTTTGAGTTGCCTAGTATATCATTATTTCAAGTAGAATGATATCCTTAGAGCATTCTGATCTAAGAATGTAAGGGGACTCGGAAGTTTATGCCGCTTTTTTGACACTTTTTGCGTTGGAGAGATAACAAAACATTTTTATAGACTATGACTGAGCACATCTATGGAACAAATTCTATCACTGTATTACACATTACTCATTGATTCTGTAAAACAATGAGTCGCAGCAATGATGTCATATCAACGGAGTAAAGCATGTAAATCGGTCGTACAAGGTATATACATTAAAAATGTTTAAAAAACAATTTTACGTTGCTCTTTAACATGGCAATTTGGACAAGAAAACTCCTGAATTCTAGTGTTTTATTCATAAAATATATATTTTCTTTATGTGAACAGTAAATAATTCCTCTCATTATTTTTTATTAGCGCCATGGCAGTTGAAATTTATACGTTTCCATATGTTCACCGGCGGGTGAGCGGACGAGTGAACAGCTAGCGCTCGACGTCAAATGCTTGAACTAATCGACAATAAGAGGCCAATTTTGCGAGGGAAGTGTCAGGGGGCTGGCTGGTCGCAATGTATGTATTTTAATTTCTCCGAAGAATTTTTCTCTCTAAGTCAAACGGCATAGTTTGAGATACAGTGAGCCTTAACTCCCGTACATAATTTTACGAAACTGCAAATATAAGCTATTTTTAAGTGAAATATAAATTTCTGTATATTTTGTATTGGTCTGGAGGAATAATTTTGGATAAAGTTATCATTTTTAAGCTCCTACGCTGAGTGTGAATATAACAGAAAATTCGCAAATCATGGATTACAGTGGCCAGTTGCATGAATCGTTAAAATAGATGAAAGAGGGCCTTTGGTTACATAATCGCATTGATTGTTCCAAAATCGATATACGAGGTGTGCTCAAAAAATACCCGGAATGTCTAAATTTCGCGCGTTTGGAGAGTCCGATTGTCAAAAAAAAATTTTATTGTGTTGGTATACATGCCCCTGAAGTATGACACAATTTTCAGCTGTATTCATTGTTTACTTTATCTGTGGCAACCGCTAAGGTTAGACGTGTTTTCATGAGCTCGGCGATTTTCGATTGTTAAAAAAAATGGATCAAAGAATTTGTATTAAGTTTTGCGTAAAAAATGAAATAAAGTGTAAAAAAGTTTCGTCACCTGTTATAACTCTTTGGAGCAAATCTGAGTCGACGTTGACTTCATTTTGTGATTCCTGAGCAACTTCCATTCGCCGCTGTTTTTGTTCAAAATTCAACAATTTTGGGACAAATTTTGCTGCCACGCGTTTCATACCCAAAATGTTCGCAAAAATGTCATGGCATGAGCCAATCGATATGCCAACATCATCAGCGACTTCTCTGATTGTGATTCGGCGATCATTCATAACCACTGCTTTCACTTTTTCCACGTTTTCATCGGTTGTTGATGTGCTGGGGCGTCCGGGGCGTTCGTCATCTTCAACGTCTTCACGGCCATCTTGGAAACGCTTATACCACTCGTAAACACTTGTTTTTTTCATAGCAGACTCACCATAGGCCTTTGTTAACATTTCGCACACTTTGTTACACTTTATTTCATTTTTTACGCAAAACTTAATACAAATTCTTTGATCCATTTTTTTTAACAATCGAAAATCGCCGAGCTCATGAAAACACGTCTAACCTTAGCGGTTGCCACAGATAAAGTAAACAATGAATACAGCTGAAAATTGTGTAATACTTCAGGGGCATGTATACCAACACAATAAAAATTTTTTTGACAATCGGACTCTCCAAACGCGCGAAATTTAGACATTCCGGGTATTTTTTGAACACACCTCGTATGGCCAGTTGCAGGAACGACACAT
Organism: Ceriagrion tenellum; assembly: GCA_963169105.1. Lineage (NCBI taxonomy): Eukaryota > Metazoa > Arthropoda > Insecta > Odonata > Coenagrionidae > Ceriagrion > Ceriagrion tenellum. Next base: position 80,890,235 of record OY720644.1, read on the forward strand.
ATGTATTCAATAAAGTTATTGGACCCAAAAGCCATTGCAACCATTCAAAATAGTGTTGCAGAAACATTTGAGAAAGTCATTGGTTTCATAAATTATGACATGGAGTTATGAGTTCCTTAGGTGGCCAAGATGGCGGATGCGCAATAAACCACTTGGAGACTTAATTACTAAAAAAAAGAGTTGTTTTGAGACAGATGACCAGTTTGTTTACTCTTAGTGACACATTATCACGTGCATTAGCAATAATTCATGGGGTTAACTTCCATATATTTTATCCTGCGGTAGAATATTAGATCGAATATTTGAAGCTATTGACTATTGGTAAATAAGTTTTGCAACTATTGGATGTATTCCTGCAACACGAAGATTTTTAAGAGATTTATAACTTCATGAATCTCATAACTATTATTCCATAACTAACTGTTCTTGCGACCGGCCATTAGTGGCATTAATTTCGCGTTTACTGTCAATGCGAAAAGTCACCATCTCTAATTATTACGCACTTTTGCCTATGTTCAAATCCCTTTTTCGTGTTTAACTAATTTTAATTTTTCATCGCCACAATCCCGACGGATTTCTTCTTTCATTGCCCTCCTCCCCGGTATGCAATTCCGACCTCCCTCCCTCCATGATAAACACACGCACCCCCTGCCAGCCGCTATTTCTCCTCCCCCCCCACCGTATTGCCATTGTTGTCGCTGCGGCGTCGTCTGCGCTCGCGGCGGGAGCCGAGGCTCTTTCGAGCGCCGTCCTGACCAAAAGGTATTCAGATGCAAACTTTGGTGACGAGCGGTATTCCTTGTGTATCTGCTTCCCGGATGCATGGAATAATTTACTCTGCTCCGAGAAAGAAGGCGTCGCTCCTCCTCTCGAGGTTTCCCCGGAGTTCCTTTGTCTCCCCCCAGGGGGAACCCCCATCGCCGTGCCCTGGTGCGTGTGGCGTCCTCTGTATGCCCCGGTGCCTTCTAGTAGGTGCTGTGCCCGCATTTCATTCCCCTTGTCGCATGTCTACCTTCGCCTGAACCTTCTCTTTCCTCATCATCCTATGCTATTCCTCCCTTCCTCTCCTTGTTTTTCTCCACCAGTCAATTCAATTTAATAAACTTCGATGCGATGATAAAGTTAGAGAAAGCTGTTCCTTCTCCCTTGCTAGACCCTACTCAGAATACGCTGCCAGTGTTAGGGATCCATATGAGGTACGTTTAAAAATAGAGTTAGAACGCGTGCAGGAAAGATCCGCAAGATACATGATGTGTCGTTATGATAGTCTCATTAGTGTTACTGACCTCTTGCAACAACTAGGATGGGAATCGCTTTCAGACTCTCGATTGAAAATTAAACTTAATCTTTTAAATAAATTCAAAATCGATTTATTTGCAGAAGAAGTTTTCAATATCTTACGAACTCCAACCAACTACGGTAGATCAGATCATGAGAATAAAATGAGGACCCGGTCACTCCGAACCTTTTGTTGCCTGTCATGTCGCGGCCAGTCTTTGTCACGTCAAACAGTGAGAAAAATGAACAAAGCATTGAAAATCTGGAAATAAAACTGACTTCTGCATGTTTTTCTATCCGCTAAAGGTTCCTCAGCTAGGTTCCATTCGAAGGACGAAGAACACGCGGCTTATTGCGCCCCTTTGCTTATGGAATCTATTATTTTCATGGTATTCTGTATGGTTTTCATATTGACTGTACTTATCAGTCTTTTTTACATCTTTGATGGTACGTAAATGGCGTCTTAGGATTAAGATACTTCTAGTATATGTTGGGTCATGATTTTGAATCTTAAATGACTGCTTGGCCATGCATATCAGTCCTTTCGACACAGAATAGAATTCTAGTGATCACATCCTTCTACTTCTGGTAAAGGTGGAGCGATTACCGTTCATGTACAGAATTGAGTGAAAATTTGCGTATTTTTTCTTATTAGTTATGCGTATAGATAAAAGCGAAGTAAAAGGCATTTCACCGATTTGTTTTGCAGACAACTGAATGCTATTTTAACACTTGACATATATTTCGAAATGATTAGAGATTTTCTCCGAAACGCGAAGTTACGTGTATCTCATAACCATAATGGTGGCTAGCAAATATCAAGACATCATGCCGAGTTGAAAAAACTTATTTTCATATGATTTTGGCTTAAGGTAGTTTGAGCGAAATATCATTTTACCTATAAATCAATATATATTTGGTCTCATTTTAAAGAAAAATATCTCACCCTTCTAATGACACCAAAAATTCAACCCCTTTGCACATTAATTTCCGAGATTTTTGACGAGAAATACAAGCCCTTTTACATGGGAAATGGTACGTGTATGAACTCGCGAGAGAGCATATTTAAAAAAATGAAAAATTTCTAGCACTTAGATGTCGTAAAAAAACTAACAGCGTGTAGTTTGTATGTTTTCTCAACTATTTTTGAAAATTAATCATGTTGTCACCGCAGTGGGTTCTTGGGTATCACAAAATAAACTTTTTTTTTGTTTTTTGTTTGTTTTGAAGGATTTTCGAACGCACCGCGCGAAAAAAATGAGTCAAGTTAAATACTTGTTTAGATATTTTCATTTAATTACTTACCATTTCTGTCATATAAAACTATATTATTACACCATTAATGATGCAGTATTTCATTCGTGTGTCTCACAGCTGGTGAAATTAAAACGTATAATTTGAATATGATCTCTATTAAGACTCTAAAAAAACTATCTCGCTTTGACTTCCTTAAATTTGGAATTCCGCACCGTAAATATAAGTCATAACTGTGTTTAATTATGACGAAAATCTTAAAATACAAATCTTAAGTCGTTTATATATTTACACGTGTGGTTATTTTACCTTATAAACTTACATATTTAAGTGGAGAGTGGTCAAAGAACTTTTAACGTTATTGAGAAGTTATTAGTTGTCCTCAACGATCCCCTATCACCGATCCATCAGCCATTAGGAATTGTGATTTATGTTTTTGAGTCTTTCGAAATCATACGCTGTCGGCTGCCTTTTATCCATTGTTTTGACTACCTTTAACCTACTAATCAACTACTTTTGCATGAAAAAAATGTTCTTTAACTTTTGTTCAAAACTGACCCTTTTGCTGGCTGAGTATACCCCCCTTGCCACCTCCCTTTCTACGCTAACATCTGGTTTTAGGCATCCAGATTTCGACTTTTGACCTGGCTGTTTTCTCTTACGGTTCAGTTCCCACTGTCACTTTTTCTCTCCTTCCTGGTGTTAATCCGCAATTATGATGACGCTGGAGGATTACGGTGGGGAAGCTCGTTAGGATACACGGCGCGGGAATTTTGTTTAACTCTCGCCAAACGTCATTAGCCAATCAATCGAAATGATTAAAAACTTCTTCCCTTTTCGACGACTTGGCTTCAGACTTCATCCTCGTCTTTCAATTCTTCTCACTTCCATTTTCATCATATCCTCTCCCCTTAACTTCCCGAAATTTCGCGTTCAATCAAATCTTATTTCTCAGATTTCAGTTTCCTGCTGCCATAAGGCGACGACAAGCTTTCATTTTCTCTCCCTACGGCGTCATCTCTTTACGAGATCTCTTCCACCCCCTGACTTATATTGGAAACGTAGAGCTGGCATCAAACTAACTTCTTCACCCTTTCCATTTCCCACTCTCTTTTTCATTCTCTTTCCCCCATTCTCTTGGTCGGTGAGCGTTCTACCGGGATGATATCATTTTACCCCATCTCTAACTAACTCGATTTTTTTAGGGTTTTCCTAAAAATCTAAATCTACATATACGTACTACCCTGCGAGCTGCCGCATGGGCGTGTGGCTGGGGTTGTTAGGTCAACAGTCGTGTAAAGGTATAAGGTATTGGGAGGTGAAATGGTGACGTGTATTATGGGAGTGTGTTTAATGGAGCTCAATTTGTAATGTGGACACTTATTGTGCGAGGAAACAACGAGTTTTTGTACCTAGCTGTTCGGCAATGTATTTCTCTTATTTTATCGCTTCTGTCAGACCTACAGATGTAGCGAGGAGTCTTGATAATATTCTCTATGTCGCTCTGAAACACACCAGTTCTGCATTTCTCAAGAAACCTAACCCTAGCGTGTAGCCTCCGAGTCTCTATGGGATCTCACCATATCCCTCTAAAAGCTGTGAGACACTATATGTACGCTCGTAGCAGTTTTTAACGAAGCGCGCTGCTTTTCCTTGTATTTTATTAATTTTTTTGGCTAAATCTTTAAGACCAGGGTCCCAAATACTCGCAGCGTATTCGAGGTGTGGCCTAACAAGAGCAAAGTAGCATCAATCTTTGACTTTTTCATCCGAGAACCTTCGTATTATACGCTTAACAAAATCTAGTTTCTTTAATGCTGTGCCGCATAGGTTTTGTATTGGTGTTCCCCAAGATGTATCAGAAGTTTTTTTATAAAGTGTTTTAAAGTTAAAAGAAGTTTTTTATAAATTTATTTTGATTGATTAAATCTTCTTGACCAGGGTCTCAAAAGCTCGTGGCGTATTCGACGTGTGGCATAACCAGAGCGAAGTAGCATCTCTCCTTGACTCTTTCATCCGAGGACCTTCCTATTATACACTTAACAAAGCCTAGTTTCTTTAATGTTGTGCAGCATATGCTCTGTATGTGTGTTTCCCACGATATATCTGAAGTTAAGGTAATACCATGATATTTTACTGTACCTGAAGATTTTATGTTTACTCCTCAGGAAGTGAATTGTGGTGCATTTACTGATATTTTATTCTTACCGCCACTCCTGGCACGAAATGAATGTAATGTGCGTGAAAAAGTCATATGTCTTTGTCGGATATCGAATTCGATTCTCCCAATCGCCAGTCAGGTGTGTTATCCTATTATGCCTACATGCTAACTCATGATTGTGAGAAGTAAGTCGTTTTGATGCGTCAATATTTGATCTTCCTCCGCGATTGGGATGACTTTTCCTCCGTGCACGTGCTGTGGTGTACTATAAAATGTAATGAAAATGACTCTTATGTTGTATTCGATGAGAAAAAAATTGAAATCGAGGGTGTTCCATGTAGAGTTTTCCTTTTGTTGCAAAGTAATCCAAGCAGAAGGAGACGAAAGAAGCTCGGGGCAGTTGTGGAGTGCGCGAATAAGGAAAGTCGCTTCTCTAGGATCTCTCCAGCGTTTAATTTGTTTCGGCAGTTTACCTCCGGAGTTTGGATGTCCTTTTTAAAAGTTTCCTAGATGCGCACGCTGTGTTTCTTACTTGTTTTAACGAGGGCGCTCGAAGGGTGGGAAAGGGTTCGGACCCTTGGCGGAGTAATGGGGCCATTTCGTTAGGGTTAAGGGGCCATTCTTTCCCATTCCCTGTCGTTTTTCATTCAGGGTCCTCCCAGCGTAGCTGCGCACACTATCTCCTAGGTCCACTCAACAGAGCCCTGGACTCTTACTTCCGTGCGCATTGCTGCGCTGCTTAGCCGTCACGGTTTATTTTATTAAGAGATTTTTGCGAACTTTCGAAAGTTCTGCAATCTTAAAAATTATTGCCACATCTCTCGATCCGAATTCGTATTTCAAGCGTGTGGGGTTCGGGAGCCGGGGTGCCGTCGAGGAAAAACTTTCTGTACCGCTCGTGTTGGAATGTGACTGTTTTTTTTCTTTGGCAGGGCAGGGCAGTATCCTTTCTTACCCATTGGGGAAAAGGTTATCGTGTGAATAATGCACGTGGATTTCTTTCTGAACTTGCGGGCTCAAGTCTTATGAATTTCAATGAGAAATTTTCGCCCGAGTTCTTGTGTTGGGAAATCTTGGATCCCTTGTCGCTTATTATTTTCCCCTACCGAGTGCTGTCAACTTATATTCCATTTCGCGCCTTATTTTTTGGTTCGTCGACAGTCGGTAACCATTTCCTCAGACCTGCTCGCGCGTTGAATAATCCATGGTTGTGACAGGATTTTATGTATTTTTTACATATTTTTTTAATGCCACTTAAACTTTCTTGTCGGCGTGAGAAGCCCCGAACACAGTTTACACTACCGGGAAATTTTGCGGATCTCGCAAAATCCCAGGACGCGTTTCTTTTGAAGCCTAGCACTTCGGTTGAGGTGACAGATTGGTATCTCTCCTGCTTGCTGCTTTCCTTCCTGCGGCGTCATTTGTTGCTTGCCGTTCCCGAACGCAGCCTCAAGTTTAAGTATCGCAGGGTAGAAATGTAAGATTCCAGAGTGCACCCATGGAAAAACTTCCTTTGAGACCGGGCAGCATCGAAGTGGTGTATTTGTCATGGATTTCGTACTGCTTTTTCAAATCCGTATTGCGCTTTTCCGTTGGGATTTTACTTATTAGATATTTTATTTCTAATCGAATTGGAATTCTCTCTGTGATGTTTTAGCTATAAATCTATCTTTTCCAGTTTGAATCTTTATATTTTATACACTCTAAAATTACGCCTTATTTTTGCTGTTTTTTTTTACTTTTAATCAATTTACGTTTGTGGGTAGTATTTTGAAGGAGAATAGGTTTAGTGGTCGGGATATAAGATGCAGTCTTGCCTAGGGTAAAGAAGTATTTTCATAGATGAGGGAATTGATGAGGGAGGTCACAGTAGAGACTAAAGATAGTGCGAGCTCGATAGCTCCCTAATCATAATAGAGACCATATTCGATGTATACGTTTTAATGTCACCAACTGTGAGACACACGAATTAAATATTGCATCATTAATGGTGCAATAAAATAGCCTTATATGACAGAAATTGTGAGTAATCAAATGAAAATATCTAAATAAGTCTTTAACTCCACTCATTGTTTTCACGCGGTTTGTTTGAAACTCCATAAACTCCATCGAAACGGAGCGTTTTTTGTGATCCTGAAGAATTTACTGCGGTGACAATATGATTAATTTTCAAAAATAGTTAGGAAAACATACAAACTACTCACTGTTGATTTTTCACTCACTGTCGAGATCTAAGTGTAGGAAATGCCTCATTTTTTTTATAAGGTCTCTCTGGAGTGCATACACCTACCATTTCCCATGTAAAAGGGCTGTATTTTTTTGAAAATATCTCGGAAAGTAAAGTGGTAAGGGGTTGAATTTTTGGTGTCAATGGAAGGGTGATATATGTTTCTTTAATATAAGGCCAAATTCATTGATTTATAGGTACAATGATATTTCGCTCGAACCACCTTGAAGAAAAGGCTGGTGCAAACTCTTATGCGGAGCGTGGCGATGTATGGGTGGAATGATACGGATGGAATTGATGCGGGGGTCTGAGTAGAAACGTAAAGAAAAGGCAGGTGAAGACTCCAGTATGAAATTTTTCTTGTTGGCGTTTCCTGACTGGAGTGCTAGTGAGTATCTCAGCTCGTTGACATTTCCTTTTCCGTCCATTTGAGGAAGCACATTGAATAGTTGGACAAGGTCGAATATAATGTGGATTGTAGGAACTGATGGATGGTTCAGGAGTTGGATCATTTCTCTAAATTGGTCACTGCGAAGGGAGGATGCACGTAGACTTGAGGTGTTTGAGATGTGGGTGTGGAGAAGGATTGATAGGGTGAGCTGGGTGGCGAGAAGTATGAACGAGGAAGAAATGGTCATGGTTGAAGAGTAGATGAATCTAGTGGTGAAGGCTCGGAGGAGGCAGATGAGATGGATGGAGGACATTTTAAAAAGAGAGGGAATGTTGAAGAGGGCGATAGAGGGGAGAACACTGGGGAAGCGTGGAAGAGGAAGGAAGAGGATAGGAATTCTGGACGATGTATGATGATGAAGGCGATATGAGGAATTTATGAGGTATCTAATGGCGGGTCACATGTAGCAGGGAAAACAACGTTATGCCCGAAATTTAGACGTAGGAATAAGTACTGTCCAAAAACCTACCAATCACCTGGTGGAATACACAAATGGAATGAATCCGAAATTATTGAGGATGGTTTACCTATTGTTTCATCCATAATCACTTACCCTTGCTTATGTTTACTCATCTTAAATTCAAAAATTATTATTGTCTTTGTAAAGTTGGAGGTTAGAGGGTAATTTATTTTTAAAGGTCTTCCTTTGACGTTTGTAAATGGCCATTGGTTTTGGAAATATTCTCGTTCCGTAGCCATAACTCTTGCCTAAACAATTCGCTATTTTTCTCCTTTTTGGCATTCCAATATAAACTTAAATTTTTTTAAGGTTTCTACCAATTAAGGTAGGTTTTTCTGAATGCCAGAGCATCTCCTCCCGATTCTTTACCCATTCAGGGGCCCATCCCCCTCCAGTATACCCTTTGTTGCCTCAGCTTACGATCTACCCTTCTTCATCCCGTCCATGAAACCTATTCTCTTTCTTTCCCTTCCCCGCTTGCCCAACATCCTTCCCTATATCACATTCTTGAGCAACCCATCGCCCTTTATAACACTCATCAGCAATCTACCCTGCCGATACTGAAGTTTAATTCCAAAGAGGTGGTTTTCATTATTCTGAGCTATTATGTATGTTTTTCCCTTGGGAAAATCTCGCATCATGAAATTAGGGCATGGCTGCAATCAGTTGATATGAATAGTGGGGTTGGTTTAATATGCAAATTCTTAGCGGATGGTCTCGTTTAGCTTTGGCGGAAATATTGTCAGGCTTTTTGAATGCCCGCCAAGTGAATATAAAATATATAAATACTGATTTTGTATAATCTCTTTCAAATATTACATTCTGACCGTTCTTTACATGAGTTAAGTCTTCTTTCGTTGGGGGAGCCGTTTTGCTCGAAGTTCCTGGTTTTAACTACCCATCGACAAGCCAGAAAAAACACGTATTTTTGAAAAATCGTCGTCCTTACTATAATGTAGTCATATCCCGGTATGGTGCTCAACCTTTACTCTTGTAATCAAAATTATTTCAATCGTAGCCCGCTCAGAAAGCTAGCTGAATATCTTGGGGTGTGGGGAGGTTACATTCTTGAGGCCACTGGCTTCGATAGTTGCAGAGGCTTTCGCTGTCTTTGTAAGATACAAACTGCGCTCAAGGTCACCACCATGATGCCGTTGCATGATTCGCCTCCGCGAGGCATTCGCAGCTGCTACATTCTCTCTCCTTTTAAAGCCTTAAGAACGAACACAAATAATACACATGGATTTACAAGCTTAGTCAGAAATGGAAAGTATTAAAACAAAGACAATAGTGCTGGGTAATGCACACATTAAATTTCACATTGATCCCGATGGGAGCCCCTAAATACTCGGAGGCTACACGCTAGACTTATGTTGCTTGAGAAATTCAGAACTGGTATGTTTCAGAGCGACATAAGAATATTATCAAGACGTCTCACTACATCTCTAAGTCTAAGAAAAGCGATAAAATAAGAGAGAGACATTGCTGAACAGATAGTCAGATATAACAGAAGTCATCCCAATCGCGGAGGAAAATCAAACATTGCCGCATCAAAACGACTTACTTCTCACAATCATGAGTTAGCATGTAGGCATAATAGGATAACACACCTGACTGGCGATTGGGAGAATCGAATTCGATATCCGACAAAGACATACGACTTTTTCACGCAAATTACATTCATTTCGTGCCAGGAGTGGCGGTAAGAATAAAATATCAGTAAATGCATCACAGTTCACTTCCTGAGAAAGTCATCACACAAATGCCATAATTATACTGTAGGTGGAGTAAACATAAAATCTTCAGGCACAGTAAATATCATGGGATTACCTTAAATTCTGATGCATCGTGGGGAACACCAGTACAAAACCTATGCGGCACAGCATTAAATAAACTAGATTTTGTTAAGCTTATAATGCAAAGGTTCTCGGATGAAAAAGTCAAAGATTGATGCTACTTTGCTCTTGTTAGGCCACACCTCGAATACGCCGCAAGTATTTGGGACCCTGGTCAGAAAGATTTAGCCAAAAAAGTTAATAAATACAAGGGAAAGCAGCGCGCTTCGTTAAAAACTGCTACGAGCGTACATATAGTGTGTCACAACTTTTAGAGTGATATGGTGAGAGCCCATAGAGACTCGGAGGCTACACGCTAGGGTTAGGTTTCTTGAGAAATTCAGAACTGGTGTGTTTCAGAGCGACATAGAGAATATTATCATGACGCCTCACTACATCTCTAGGTCTGACAGAAGCGATTAAATAAGAGAAATACATTGCCGAACAAAACAAAGGTACAAAAACTCGTTGTTTCCGCGCACAATAATTGACCACAATAAAAGCTGAGCTCCACTAAATACACTCCCATAACACACGTCACCATTTCACCTCCCAAAACCTTACATCATTACACGGATGGTGTCGTAGCACATGCCCATGAGGTGAGGCAGCGGGGTGTGTAGATGAGCGCTGCATGCCTGTTGTGGAATCACTACGTGCCGCACACCCTTGTGGTGAGTTGCATTGTACTACGTAAATTTAGATGGCAAAAGTGCTGCCCCAACATCAGTGGATCTCCTTCCGTCCATTCCTCCTTGACCTTCCCCATCTCTTTCACTCAGGTAGGGTAAGGACATGCTTAGCCCTGCATCCCTTCATCCCTGTTCCCCATTTTCCCACCCCCGTTACACCCTCTCTTCAAATCTCCCGTGGGTCGTATATGCCTCCTTCCTTCGTCCCAACCGTTCCCTTGCCTCCCGCAAGCATCTCAAAGGGCGCCTCATCCGGGGACGTCCCATATCCTCCTCCAGAATTCACATCCACCGGAATTCCCGCTCTCACGAATTCCTCCTCTCCCCACTACCCGGTGTGTGTTCCCACTGTCAGGAGCAATTTTCAAGACACGAGTTTCGCAAGCGCGGAGCGGGCTGAATACCGTCTCGTAGATCCTCCCTCTACAGTTCTTTACAAGACCGTGCGAATCCCTGGAATGCCAAGTTTCCCCGTGGTTTCCTCGCTCCGACTAGTTTTATGGCCCAGTCATTAACTGAGCGAATTTTTCTGGGATGTAAATGACAATGAGTGAACCAACTTGAATTCCATGCTGTTGTTACTGTTCTACTGTATTTTAATTATTTATTTATTTATTGAAATAACATAGGTAGTATAACTTCTGGCAAAAAGTAATGATTAATAAATCTACCATGCGTTTTTTTTGAGCTGAATGAAAATTAAATCATTAAAAAATTTCATTAAAGTGATAGTTTCAGGCGTAAAATTGTGGAATAACTTCATGATTATAGATTGAAACACTAAGCACACTTAGTGTAGCTTCGCAACCTACCTACTCTTAACTTTTCTTCCCCATTTGCTGCCTTTTTCACCCCCCCTTGCCTCAAAGAGTATATATTTGTATGGACAAACTTGTGAATAACATGATGATGTCACACAGTGACGAAACCTAGGTCGTAAAAATAAACATCTCATGTGGAAATTATAGTATTTCAATCTATAATCCTACATTTTTCGTTATTCCCTTTTTTGGGATGAAAGTAAATTACCTTTCGACTTAAGCGTCTTTACCGGTATATTATCATAATTTAATAGGTGTGTGCTAATAGAACGGACCATCTTAACTTTGTTCAGTCAACGCTTGCACTTGTGCCTGCGGACTTGCTTATGAAAATTTCTCTCCTAATGAATTTATGAATGAATAAGCACGTCTAATTCGTGAGAGATAGCCTGCACGCTTTGTTAAAAACTGCTACGAGCGAACTTATAGTGTTTCACAGCTTTTAGAGGGATTGAGGTGGGAGCCCCTAGAGACTCGGAGGCTAATTGATAGGCTTAGCTTGCTTGAGAAATGCAAAACTGTTGTGTTTCATAGCTACGCAGGGAACATTATCATGACACCTCACTACATATTCAGGTCTGACAGAAGCGATAGAATAAGAGAGATACATTGCCGAACAGATAGATACAAAAACTCGCTATCCCTTCGCACAATAAACCTTAATAAAAACTGAGCTCCACTAAATACACTCCCATAATACACGTCACCATTTCACCTCCCAATACCGTACCCCTTACATCTTTACGTTGGATTACGTGGGATAAGTGCTGCATGCCTGGTGTGGAATCACCCCGTGCTACACACCCTAGTGGTGGCTTGCACGGTATTTCGTAGATGTACATGTACGCGGCTGGTGTCGTAACACCCCCTACCACAAGCTCATGCGGTGACTCGCAGGGTATTACGTAGTTTTATATATCTAATCTTGGATATTCAGTGAATCCTGTATTAAGCGGCTACCCCTGGACCCATGAGATAAAGCCTACATAAGGAGGTGACCGCTGATATAAGGAGAAATTTACATTGCTTATATGTTGTGTGTTAGGAACCGCTAGGTTTGTTAAAGGCCGTTATGATAATTGTGTAAGTGTTACGAGTTTAATAGAAGAACTAGGATGGGAATTACTATCAGAACGCAGGTTAAAATTTAGGTTAAACCTTTTAATAAATTCGACACCGATTTGTTCACAGATTACGTTAGATATATATTGAGAACCCCTGCGTATTATGCTAGGTTTGATCGTATAAACAAGATTAGAGAGATAGATTGTCGTACCGATAGATTTAAAATGTCATTTTTCCCGCGTACTTTAAGAGAGAACAATAGGCGGCGTAGCAAAGGGATAGGTAGGTGAAATATAGTTAAGAGTAGTCTGTAGTGCATGATGCATGTAATAACAACCAATAATCCCTTCCTTATTATGTAGATACTAACCATCTAGGTCCATGTGACCCTATTTTCTACCATGTCTCCCTTAAATGTCCTAGTTGCATGTCAATAGTGCATGTTTGGTGATCTTCACCCCCTGCCACACACCCTCGTGGTGGCTCGCAGGGTATTACCTAGATGTAGATGTATGTGTAGGTATTCCGTCCCCGAAAAAATCGGCCGCATAGGGAAGTGACCGCTTAAGGGAGGTGGTCGCGGAGACTGGTTTCACGGCGTGGTATCGTTTAATTTTTACCAGTATAACGCGAGAGTATATGCATATTGATAATTCCCTTGAATCTTTTTTGTAAATCAAAATATATATTTTAAATTGCCAGGAAATCGAAGAGTGCAGGATATATTATTAGATACCCTTTCGTTCTCTGCCCGTGGAATATGATAATGCGCGCTGCAATTTGGGCGTTCGATTTCCGCTTTCGCTGCAAACGTCATCGAGTCTCGTCCAGATAATTTCCTGAGCCTACACTTCACGTCGAAATGGTGCCTCATCTCCGTCATGTGCACTCCCGCTGCTGTCGCTCTAGGCCCTCTCGCGTTTTCTTTTCCCTTGTCGTAAATCTGAGTTCTCTGTCGAATCTGTCCGGCTGCGAAAGTTAAGAAAAGTTTTATTTTTCATATTGCATTCTAGAATGTATAGGAAGTAATGAATTTTTCGCACAATCATTCTTACTTATTTCATGCATTGTACCTACTTCACTGTTTTCAAGGAGAACCCACAGTCCATGGCTGTACCCATAGAATGCTGATATTTTTTATGGCTCAGTCCATGCCACCCGCCCCTAGTACATGCATGTCAGGGTTTTTTTTAATTTTATGTTTTACCATATTTAAGGTAGTATGAGCAAAATATCATTTTGCCTAGAAACCAATGGATTTGGTCTCATTTTAAAGAAGAATATCTCACCCTTCTAATGACACCAAAAATTCAACCCCACTCCACATTACTTTCAGAGTTATTTGCCAAAAAATACCAGCCCTTTTACATGGGAAATGGTACGTGTATGCACTCCAAATAGACATTATTTACAAAATGGGGTATTTGTAAGACTTATATGTCGTAAAAAACTAACAACATGTAGTTTGGATGTTTTTTTAACTATATTTGAAAATTAATGATAATGCCACCGCAGTAGGTTCTTGGGTATCACAGAAAACCTTCCGTTTTGAAGGATTTTCAAACGCACCGCGCGAAAAAAATGAGTCAAGTTAAAGACTTATTTAGATATTTTATTTTAATTACTTACAATTTCTGTCATATAAAACTATATGATTGCACCATTAATAATGCAATATTTAATCTAGGTGTCTTCCAGCTGGTGAAATTAAAACGTAAAATTCGAATACGGTCTCTATTACGACTGGGGAACTATCTCCCTCGGACTACCTTATGGGTGCTTCGTAGCGACCGGGTTAGTCAAAGCTAATACTAAATTCCAATGGTTCTTGATCCAATTCCAAGGGCATTACTGGCTCTATACTAATGGATGCTTTCGACAAATAATGTCGATTTGTCGATTAAATCCATCTTTAAGCTTGTCGGTGTAAAATTCGCTGACATATTTTTTTTTTCATTTAGACACTTGACCAGCTGAGTGGTGGAATCCGAGTTCGACTCAGGTCTGACACCTGATGATGTTGACTATTCCATGAAACCGGTCGTCCAATGAATACTTTACATAAAACTTACAAAGTTTTTGTGAATTCCTGTAATGTCGTTGATTCATTGAGGCATAATATTCGATAGTTTTGTCAAATAAACGAAAGCTTTAAAATAATTTTTTTCCCAGCGTCTAAGAAAAAGAACATTTTTTAATCTGTCTTTTGCGACCATTCATCAGAATAAATATGTGCGAAGCGTTCATTTTGTCGAGCCAACTTATCAGGCGGGAGGCAGAGATTCCCAGCGTCTGAAAATTAACAATAAGTTTAGTTATGTCCGATGAGCCGACTCATCAGACATCGCTACCCTTAAACTCCTGGCAACCCTTTGCCTAACCGAGGCAAATGCCACAAGGACCTCTTTTTAACCTCTGTCCATCCAGTTCATTATTGCCCTTGTCAGCGGAGCTATTCCTCTGCCTCTTCCGTCGCCTCCCATGCTCCCCGCACCCCCTGCCCGTATCCCAGGATCGTGAACCCCACCCCCCACTATTCTGTCCCTTTGATACCCTTTCCCCTCCTTCCTTTTGCCCTTCTCATCACGTTCCGTTTCGTCTGTCCCCCAAGGGACCTTCTCGCACAAACCCCCTTTCTGCCTCTTCCAAGTCTTCACCGTCCTCTCCCTTGTGAGCCCCCCGCATTCGTGCCTTACATCCACATCCTTCCCTCCCTCCCGCCAAGACGAGCTTGCCTGTGCGTTTTCTTACCTTGCGTCTTATTTCTTCCTCCTTCCTCATTCCTTCCGCCTCTTTCTCAGCCGCCTTACCTCTCGCCCCTCGACCCCGCATCCCGCCGAACGAAGCCACCTCCGGTACCGGGCGCGTCGTGCTTCTACTCACGTACCCAATTCGTCCTCCTCCCTTACTCTCCCCCCACGCACTTTGTTTCGTTCTCTTTTACTCCTCTCCTCTTCGGTTTATCTTTCTCCTTCTTTCAGAAACTGTAAAAGTGGCCGGGTGGCTGCGGACTACGGTCCAGAGAGCACGGGTTCGATCCCAGGACGGGATGTTATTCCATGCTGAGAGAGAAAGAGTATCAATTTCTTCGTAATTTTTATTATTTTCCTATCCATTTGAAGTAAAAAAATGGGACTTAAGTATGAGTTATCTGAGGAGTGTTTGCGGCAAAAGTAGGATGTATAAAGTGAGGAATGAGTGGGTAATAAATGAATGTGCGTAAGATGCTCCAGTAATGGACGTATATGAAAGGAGTAAGCTTCGTTGGTTTGGCCACGTAGAGGGAATGGATGAGAGTCGAAAAACGAAACAGATAAGCTTTAGTAAGGAACAGTCTTTAACAACCACTTTTTGCTGGTTTAATATCTACACTTTTGCATAATAAATTTTAAGTAAACATAGTCTTATATCAGAACAAGGTGGCCAGTTAACGGTTCTGTACTTTGGTAGCCTTTTAAAAAAACTGTTCACTTATTCATGAATTTGATGTGTTAACCATTGATTTGAGGGGCTGCCTCAATTGGTTGTATCAGATTTGAGATTGTCTAAAAGACAGTTTTATTTCGGCTGGGGAAGAAGTCTTGGTGGTGTGCTATGATTGTTTTAATATGTGTATTTTTAACAATTTTCTTCTGCTTCAATTGACTCGCATTTCGTTGTGAGTACCTTAGTTTTCTTCCCAGCACTAGGATTTGTGTTGAGAAGATAAGAAAAATAAAAAGATGCCTATTTCAACTAGTTTTTTTGTGATTGTTGAATTTATCGCTTTAACGCAATCGCACTCAACGATTTCGTTCGCTTGTTTATCAAAACCTACAGAAAAACGTTCAAGCTTTGTAGTCTAATAATGGAGCCTTTGAGGGACATGATTGTTTTACCTACCCCGTCTTTCCATTCATTTATGAATATTTATGCTTCGCAAAAAGATTGTCTTGAAATAACTCTGAATTTTATCGTCAGTTGACCGTGAAAATGGCCTCTTTTATGTTAGAACACTGGGCTATTTTTTATATTTATTGGTAATGCTTGAGGCAGCATGGTGATGATCGTAGGCATTTTAATACCAAATCTAAGAGACACCACTACGCCGCTTTGCATTCGTCCTTCTTTTCTCATACCTGGCTACTTCAGTCCGTAGAGAATTAGTCAGTGGGCTAACAGCAAGCAAGGATACATTTCCATTCTCGTGTATTTTGAGGGTAGCAGACTGTTTCTAGAGGGCTCAGGGCAGAGTGAGAAGTTACTCACGTTAAATTTACCTAGTAGATAAGTCCAATTCTAAAATCTACGCTCACATTGTGATTCCTATCCAATGAGCGGTAATGAGAAGCAACTAGAGGTAGCATTATTGAAAACGTCAACTTTCAATACCTGCATTTATAAATTTGTAGTATTTCAACCTTATTCAATTAACCGGCCAAGGTTTCATCTAATTAGTTGAATTATTAACCTTTGCTATCATGTTATCGCTAATGGATAATTGTTACGGTGATAATGTCGCTAATATGTTTAAACTTTGTTCTGCCGACATGTGTGAAAGTAGTACATAATGATAAAACAGAAAGAAAAAATAATGAAAAAATAATGATTGTTCATCGTGAACCCTTTTACTTTTGCATCCTTTTTTTGTTCCCATTCCCTTTAACCCCTTGTAATCCTTCTTTCAGCGCCGGTCTGCGCTCTCTCCGCCGGGCTAAGGGTACTTTTCGTTTTTGTCCCGTGCAATTTTTCCTCTTCACTCTCCTCCTGTTTCTCCGCCCAATGGCGGATCGGCTTTAATTTCCTGCCATAGATGGCATCTCCTTTAAACGATGGGAATCGACTGTTATTCACCCCATTGACTTTAATAGGAACACGCTGCAGGTCTATAATTTTCTACGGGTCTGCATAAAACCCGGAATTCATTTTATTTCCTCTCGGTCCATCCTGATTCCTGAAGAGGGAATATATGAATCGTTCTCATGTATTTTTTAGCCACTCCCTCAGTGCTAGAAGCTCGTATTGGATTTTGAGATCTATTACGACGCCCCCAATGGATATTTGGATTAGTTACGGAATGAGTTCTTTTAATCCTACCCTTTTGATTTTTTTTTCTTGATTGATATTCGCAGCGAGGACTTCCAGTTCATATATTAGCATGCGGTGTGTGGCCATATAATAAATTCGGCAACATGTTCTAATTCGTTGGTGAAATTTTTATTCGCACATTCCAGCGAACGATGGTTAAAGCTATAAAATGCTTGAAAGTGATGGCTGAGTTGGAAATTCTAATGATCAAAAGTGTGTAAGAATTTCTCCTCATGTGTCGTCATGCTTTCTCATTGTTCCGGTTTTTAATTGGAAAAGAGTATTGGTAAATTCGCTCAATTTTCTTCGAATACTGTCCATACCTACACTGTGGGTGGAGTAAACATAAAATCTTAAGATACAGATAAATATCTTAGAATTTTATAAACTTCCGTTGTATCGTGGGGAACACACATACAAAGCATATGCGCCACAGCATTAAGGAAACTAGGTTTTGTTAAGCGTATAATGGGAAGGTCCTCGTATGAAAAATTCAGAGTTGCCACGTCGCTCTGGTAAGACAACAACTCGAATACACCGCGATCATTTGGGAGCCTGGTCTTGAAGATCTAAACAAAAAAAAATAGTACAGTACAAAGAAAAGCTGTGGGCTTCGTTAGAGACAGCTACTAGCGAATATATAATGTCTTACAATTCTTAGCGGGATTAAGGTGGGAGCCCCTAAAGACTCGGAAGCTACACCAAGGCTTAGGTTGTTAGAGAAATTCAGAACTGGTGTGTTTCAGAGCGACAGAGAGAATATTATCATGACGCCTAATTACATCTCCTGGTCTGACAGAAGCAATAAAATAAGAAAAATCCATTACCAAACAGATAGGTGTAAAAACTCGCGTTTTTCGCGCACAATAAGCTGCCATAATGAAAACTGAGCTCCATAAAATACACTTCCATAATACATATGACAATTTCACCTCCCAAAACCTTATCTCATACATGTTTTCTCGCATGGTGTCCTAACACCCCATGCCACGCGCGCATGCGGCGGCTCGTTGGAAAGTATGTGCACGTAGTATGTAGTTGTATCTGTTCCGAACGATGACAAGAACTCTATACCGTGTTTTATTGCTTAAAAAATTGGTGCCAAACGCTAAATTATACCATTTAAATGCTGCGTAATGGATTTAGCAGCAGTCTTATATGTTAAGTAGATTGGCTAGGTTATTAGATGATACGACCAGGGCGTTGCAATTGCTTAGGTTATCGATTCCTTTATTTTAATGATTTAATTCTATCATTTTTTATCAATGATGACAGTTTATTAACCTGTTACCAAACGCTAATTTTTTTCTATTTTGATTCAGAAATTGGGCATATTTAAATATTAAATAGTTGGCTAGGTGCCATAGGAAACGAGCGACGCGTAGTGGTGCCTAGGGCAATTAGTGCCTTTAATTTTTTTTAACTCGCTTTCTTTTATTTTTCTATTCATTGTGGCTGAGATGTTTTGTTTTGGTTTTGATATACTTTTCCTTATATTTCTTTGTAGGTAAACATGGTGCTCATTTTTCCTCAAATTATCTTTGAGATGAAATTTTCCTTTTAGTGAATGAAACATTCCATCGTATGTAAACCCATTATTTCGTCTCTCGTGGAAAAAACTCGGCTCTTCTTTCCTCTGCATCGATTTTTTCGTTCTTCATTAAATTCGAGCGTCTCTCTCGCTCCCGTCCATCGAATTTGGTACGCCGCAACATCGCCCATTCCTTTATCCGTGTTTGGTAGCACATTACACGTCCAGTACTGTGACCTCGTCTTCCATCTGTGGTTGAGCTATCACAGAACCCTGGACTATGCAGTGGGAAAAGCGTGGTGTTTCGGGATTTGCCCCATTATTCCCCCGTTATCCGTTTGCCGCAGTGGCGAACTAGGGTTGTTTTTTGGAATGGAATGTATGTGTTGAATGCTTATATTCACCTTCCAAATGTACTGCGAATATTATCTCATATTCAAAGAGGAAAATCAAACGTTTTCCTTGTCTCTGCGCAAACTGATAATTAGCATTTAGCACTCACGAATAAAGCTGCACTCAAGACGTCCTGTGGACAAAATTTTGGGCCAGTTTACTTTGTCTAATCAGGATATTGTTTGAAAGCCTTTGAAACTTTTTTGCCAGTGGAGTGCACCAACGTCAAATAGTTGAGCTAATTAATCGCAGTTGGATTGTCTGCCCCCGGTGGTCGCTGTATTGCGTATTTAGTTATTATGAAAGCTCGTTATTCCATTTCGATATTCTGTTAAGAAAGTATATACCTACTTTGTATCGTACTTCTACCCGCATGATTTTCCTTTTGCCATAATTTTATGGAGAGCATCCCTGTCTGACATGCTTTTTATGATATTTCGGAGCTTTGAATCTTATGACTTAAGGTGGATGGAGAGAAATATCACTTCGCGTAGATAGTAATGAATTTGGTCTCATTTAAAAGAAAAATATCTCACCCCTCCAATGACACCGAAAATTCCCCAGTACCACATTTCTTTACGAGATATTTGCCAAATAAATACCATTCCTTTTACTTGGGAAATGGCACTTGTATGCACTCGAGAAAGAGCTTATTTTAAAAAAATGAGGAATTTCTAACACCTAAATCACATCAAAAAATTAGGCATTTCCTTTTTATTTTTTCTCATCTATTTTTGAAAATTAATCATATTTTCAGCGCAGTCCATTCTTCAGGATCACAAAAAGCCTTTCGTTTTGAAGGAGTTACAAACGTACCGAGCGAAAAAAATAAGTCAAGTTAAAGCCTTTTTCAGATAGACATGACAAATAAGAGAAATCTCTTAGTGTATTCCACACTAAAAACTTTTATTCCTGGCCTAGGGTGGGTTCGATTGCCTTGCAATCATTTTCAAAATTGCAAGGCAATCCAAGCCTAGGTCAGGAATAAAAGTTTTTTTTTTCCAACAACAAAATTCATTTCAAGTGGACTAATAAAAGTTGGACCCCTGTAAAACAGGAGAATGCCACGTTGTTATATTAATACGGAAAGCCTCTGAAATACAAATGGTCTGCAGTTTAGTTTCCATATGTTGCTGCAAAAGAATGTCGAAACTCGGTAAACATAATGTTATGCGGTTTTATTCTGCTGAATAAAAAAATAAAACTAAAATTATAGCTGAGTATGTTATATTTCCAGCGTGTCAGTCGTTTTGTATCCGTTTTGTTTCTTTCTCTGTCAGTTTCTGAGCTAGAAGAGTGAGGTTTGGTGCGTTGAATGTGGAATCTGTGTCTTCATGATTTGGTAGTAGTTTCGGATTTTTATAGTTTGGGCGTGTGTCAGGGGGTGCTAGGTCACCATCCGTGTAAAGGTGTAAGATATTTGGAGATGAAATGGAGACATGAATTAAAAGGAGTGTATTTAGTTAGTTTAAATAAGATCCAAAAGAGCGGCTGCTTGGGCGTGTGGCAGGGGGTGTTAGGTTACCAGCCGTGCAAAAGTGTAAGTTATTTGGAGATGGAATGGATCATTTTTTGGTCGTGGTTGCAACAACCAGATGCTGGGAAACACAGTGACAAGGGAGAAAGGCCAAAAGGGAGGGCGGAAGAGTGTAAAGGTTGGAACAAAAGAAACCGACAGTGTTCTCCTATTCAGATGGCTTTAAAAACAACAAAGGAGAACAGTGAATGAAAATAAACATTTTCGCCAAGGAGCCATTTTTAGACGAGGACACTTACCCCTAGAGCCCCAGAGCTGATAGCTCTGGGGAGGGTACACACCCCTGCTCACGGAGTGAGCAGGCTAGCTGCCTGCTAGTATGGTTTTTATTTCGGTTGTCCGGCAACAGTATGATGACGTAATGCCCTCTCCATCTACCTCAACGGTCGCATTGTACTCAAATCCATTTGACCATTTTCTTCATTGATAATTTGAACTGTGGGAAATAAACTTGATTATTTTGGTATTGAGCACGATTATGAGTATACCCATTGAGTGGAGCACGCTTTTGAGTGAGGCTTGAATGACGGTGTTCTGCGCAAACGATGTAACAAGCTTATCATCAAGGGACAGGATTGCCTCAAATCGCCCCCGGCTCCTCTGCCGAAGGAAATACCAATCCTTACTCTTCCACCAATCGGCATTCGTAATCTGGAAACAAGGCGTGCTACCGTTTACCCTCGTACATTGCATGGGGATAATCAACAGAGTTGAAACACATTCGAGTGAAAGAGTTTTTGTCAGCGGCACTACCCTACGTTAATATTCTATCATTTTCGCGTCGAGAATATACTCGCGAAGCTTCCTAATCGCCGGACGCGGTCTGATCCTTGGAATTGTTGCATGTTCGAACGGGTTTCCGATCGGTTATGCACGTGGGAAAGAAAACACTCGCGCAGCTCACCGCGGTGATTGAAACTCGAAGTAGCGGAGGTGGACAACGTCAGCACATCACCTCCCCTCCCCTACGAATCAATCAATTCTGTCCCCTTACCTTAGGCGATTCAGATAGCTCGTCAAACGAGGTCGTCCCATTTGCCCCTAACCTTTACATTTTGCTTGCCTGATGCGCGCGGCCCATCCTGGCCACAGTTTAAAGACAGTCGTCCTGGCGATACTTCAACTGTGGTGGAGGCCGTACATTTTGAACCCGTCGCGTTATGAGCCCTGAAGTCCAATTATGAACGCTATTTTGACTTAGCTGTCCCTCATCATCATCTTCTTGGTAACGGTGTGCGTCTCTCTAAGTACTTTTCTTCATTTGTTTGTGTCGTTTACTCGGAATTGAGCGGTTTCTCTTGATAATGAAGGTATCCGTTCAACGCATTCTGTTCTATTATGACGCAAGGATGCAATGCTCTTCGCATAGTTCAGAAAATGACTCTTTCCTAAGTGTATTTCTCTCCGTATGAATAAGTTGTCGCAGTTTTTCCCCTTTTTTTCTAAGCGTATTTTAGGAAGATTGTGTGGTATCTTTTAAGTTAAGTAATTGTATTGAATCGGTCTATATAATAATAATTTCTTTATACTTAACAGCCGAAGTCAATTACTAAGTATGTAATATATGGACGAACACACACAACCATGCCCAGGGAGGTATAAATGTACTACCCAGGCGGGACTCGAACCCGCCACCTTCGGTTTTGCAGGTGAGGACTTTACCCCGCCGCCACCCAGGCCGGCAAATTTTGGATTTTTTTTGTCGAACAAAACAAAAATTTTGGAAATATGCGGCTTGCATATAAGATTTATGTCTTATGTACTCAATGTCTTAGGCAAATTGCGCGAATCCTAACCGCTAAGGATTTTTTCCCTTCTCATAAGAGAACGATTAGCCCCTATTTCAGAGCTCATTTAAGAGTATCTACGCTTTTAGGATCCGATCAGTACTACGCTTTTAATTGATCAAAGTTCAGTGGCCTCTGTTTAGGCGGATTTCTCAATCTACTGGTTTTATGAAAATTTTCGTGTTATTAAAAATATGGAATTCGTTTATATTTTAACTCTTTAATTATTTCTGGTCAGTACATCATCTATGTAATCATCTCTTGCCAAAGTTTAGCAAATAAATTGCTGCATCTTCAGACTTGAGATTAAGCCATTGATAGGAGTGCATGGACAGAGCAGGCTGAGTAAAATGTTATTAAAAAGTCTGACAATTTTTTGATGGATTCATGGCTTTAATTGTTTAATTTCTAGCCCTGGTGATGCGGAAATTAAAGTAAAAAACGTTGGCAAGAGGAGGTAAAATTATTTCTCGACCAACCCTCCAAAATGTTTTTATACTTAAAAAAATGGTCAAAATCTCCTCACATTAAATTTATATTTTAAGCCGTATTATTTTAGCGGTACTCGCTTTTTCGTGTTCGTGTGAATTTTGTAATGGATTCCTTAGATCAGTTGCCATATCGTATGTGGGTGAATATGCGTAGTGTGATATCGGTACATGACAGAATGCATATCCTCAGTAATGCTGTCAGCGATGTCACGTGGAAAAAGTATCTTTTTTTCATTATCCCCGGGTAAGGTTGCTGTAGTTTCCTAGGCCTTCGCGGTACTGGTTGCGAACATCTCCGAGCGCGACGGTTCTCCGCTAAGTAGACATACCTACGTCCTTCGCTTCTCGTTTCAAACAAAGCTTTACCATCAGCTTTGCCTTCTTGCGATCCTCGTGGTTCGTATATCCTCGCGATGGGTTGATATTTTCCATTTCGTGGCGCTCCAACCATTGTCTGTACAGGTCTCTAGTTATCTGCCCACACTAATGTTACCTGGCTACCGTGGGATCGTCGGAACGGCTTACATTTTGCACCAACCATATCGTGGTCGTTCTCCGCGGTGAGCCTTCACAGTAATGCTTCCTTGCCTCCTACCCTATTGTCTTTTGTATCTTTCCCCTCTTTAATCCTCCCTTCCCTCGCTGTTGTTTCAGCACAGAGTGTTTTTTTTTGCCATTGTCACCCTTTGTCTCTCTCTCTCTCTCACTTTATCTCTCCTCACTGCGTCTTTCCCTCCTCCGAGCTCCACAAAGACGGGTCTCCGGTGCGTAAGCGTGATTCAAGAGCACGCTCGCGAAACACCGCAACCTCTGGGGCGGCGAGTTATAAGTCTGGACACGCGTGCGTAGCTTCTGAAGAGGGAGGCGAGCGGACAGGAAGGGAACTGTATCGAATTTGTGCGCTGGCTTTGCTCTTCCGGACCTATGCGATTTTGCATTCATTCTGTGGCGCCCAAGACTTGCATACATCGCAAACGTCCTCAGAGACGTGTGGATAGCGTTATGTTACCTGGCATGCTACACTGAAATAAATTGTGTAAGCTGTGCAGCTAAACACGTGTTGCAGTCTTAGTTTAGCTGAATCAGCAGATTTTCTAGGTGTAGAGCTATGTAGTAAGCAGAATTATAGCAATATAAGAAGTTAAGCTCTATTGATTATTTTTCATTCCAGTATATCATCCAGGCACGGGTTATCTCTGTCATCATATTCTTCTTATTTGGTGATATAAAGGTTGGGATTTAGGGAGCAGTTTGATTCTATGTTCGATAGGTAACCTTTTCATTTGAGTTGATGTCACGAGCAGGGTATTTCAAGTGCGTTATCGGATCTATTGAAAAGAACACTGTTTTGCATTTTCCATTTACGTAAACTGGGGTTGGTACCGTCGTATTGTTGCGGTGAATGCTTTGTGCTTAAGTGAGGTGTAATGGGTTATGTCCTTCGGTAGAACTGCGCCCGAATAATTTCTCGCTAACACCATGTACACCATTGTATCCTCGTCCATTTTATCTCAAGTGCAAGTATACGGTGAATCGAAGCTGAAGGTGTGATTTGCTTTTTTCTTAAAATACCCCAAATCGCCTTACTATCCCTAATGAGTTGGATGACCTTATCTTTTGCTAACCTCCACCTATAAGTTACTTTATTCAGGAAAGAGTTAGGGAAGTGGATAGATGGGGCGAGGTCTTCGCTACAAATCCTGGGTAATCAAGGATTTCCCTTCTCACGCTACCGCATTAATCTAGGATCCTTACGCCTAGGATTTAATTGATGGCTCTCTAGGGATATGTTCTAGATTTTATCCTTTAATCCTCACTTAGCCATCAACCAATAGGCTAACTCACGTCGTTGATTAGGGAGTTTCGGAAGAAATAGTGAGGTCATTGAGATAAATGAAAGAGCTGTTATGGGATTGTTGTTACTATTGAGTGTGGAGATTAGCTATGGTTGCTATTTGAGTTGTAGATTGTGACTCAGCCGTTAAATTTTGCAATTTAAAATGGCCATATATTAAATTTGGCATTCCTTCTTCATGTGACAATCACCCTCCACAATATACCGTATGACTTTCGTCATGTCTTGGTGCGAAAAGTGGCAGATGGAACTAAACATAAAAAAGTGCGTAGCAGTCAGCTTTTGGAAAAAGAAAAATAGGCCAGGTAGGGCTTACAGAATTAAAAATACGGAAATTATTCACGCCGAGTCTGTTAAGTACTTAGGGGTCACAATTACTCACGACCTATCTTGGGGAAAACATATTCGGGAAATATGCGGTCAAGCATACAGGAAGCTAGGCTTTATCAAGAGAGTACTCGGAAAATGTGATGAGAACGTGAAAGAAGGTTGTTATTTTTCAATCGTTAGGCCTCATCTGGAATATGCAGTTAGTGTATGGGATCCATAGGAAACGGGTTTGATATCAGAGTTAGATCGCGTCCAGCGAAGAGGAGCTAGGTTTGTGAAACGATGCTACGATAAGTTGGCTAGTGTGTCTAGACTGTTAGAAGAATTAGGATGGGAATCGCTATCACAGCTTAGATTAAATTATAGGCTTAACCTCCTAAATAAATTTCAGGAAAATCAATTTACTGACGACGTAAAAAACATACTATTAACCCCTTCATACTACGGCAGATTAGATCGCGCCAATAAAATTAGAGAGCTAGATTGTAGAACCGATAGGTATAAAATGTCATTTTTTCCGCGTACCATTCGGGACCATAACAGCTGTGATCGTCGTCATGAATAGTTCGAGTATTGACAATAGGCAGGCAGTAAATCTTTCTCATTATATTCTGTACTCTCTTATTTATGCATGATGTAAATATTGATGTTCTTATTTATGCATGATATTTAGAATCTGTAGTAGTAGTCTTAGTATCCCTTGCATGTTGGAACGATTGAAGATAGAATGTTTCTTG
This sequence comes from Ceriagrion tenellum, assembly GCA_963169105.1. Taxonomy (NCBI): domain Eukaryota; kingdom Metazoa; phylum Arthropoda; class Insecta; order Odonata; family Coenagrionidae; genus Ceriagrion; species Ceriagrion tenellum. Next base: position 80,916,207 of record OY720644.1, read on the forward strand.
GGTGTTATATTTTTAATTGGCGCTTTGCATGTGTGGTACGCGGGTTTTAACGTAATGTCGGTGTTCTACCATATCATTCATGCATGCCTGGTGCGAAAGCACCCCCTGCCACACACCCTTTGAGTGGCTTGCAGGGTATGACGTAGATGTAGATGTCTTCAGTCACCTTTCATGTCTTCTCCGAATCTCAGCTAATAATTCCCTTTCCACCTATATTATCCAGCCCACCCTTATTCGTTCATTCTCCATCCAGCCCTCTTCTCCATCCATTATTGTACAAATCGAATCTAAAATGCCTCCAATACATGGAAATCGTCTTTCCGCCATGACCAAATTTCCCACCCATGTAGCGCTGGGCCCTGTGTAGGAGTTATAGCGTCTTCATTGAACGTCTCTGCTGACAACTGGCCTCGCCTTATTGAATCCATTGAAAGGAACATTAATGTATTGAGATTTCCATCTATGTAAACTGGGGTTGGTACCGTCATATCATCGCGATGAATGCTTTGAAAAATGAATGAATGAATGCTGAGGTAAGAGATATTCTCTTCAGTAGTTGGTAATGGGCCATGCCCTTCGGTGGTACTGCGCCCGAATAATTTCTCACGAGCACTATGGACATAACATTTGCCCTTATCTTAGAAAATGTTTCTCTGTCCCAAGCAAAAAGGTTATTATCCTCCTAAGGTGACCCTAGGTGGCGATTTGGGTTTGTGTGGTGGCTTGAATACTGGCTACCCACGCTGAGGGTCGGCGTTTGAATCTCGATAGATATGGACGAATTTTCGGCAAAATAACGATCCAGACTTGCGTGGGTGCTTTTAGAGAGCTACTGAAGTATAATTGATGGGTATATTCCGTTAAAAAACTTTGAAAACTATTTATTTTAGCCCGAAAGTAAATTTTTCACTTCAATTCATATTTTTTTAAAATTTTTTATTGGCGTGGAAAGCTAATATTTTGATAGACCTACCAAAGGTCTAGCCAAGGCCTGATATTTCGTCATATGGATGGGACGTTAAACTGTGAACCCGTGCTCGCTTTATCTTGAGAGCGGGGTAACGCCGACGCCAGGTTTCTCTCCAGTCTTACCCTGACATCCACTACCTCACCATAGTTTTCGGTCGTCTCCCCTCATAACTGTCTCACCAAGGACCCAAGCGCTTCACTGACTGGGCTCAACGACCCGTAACGTACCCCCCAGGGCTAAGTAGAAAGGTAGTTTGAAGTAGCAGACCTTGGCCAGCTTCCGGAGAGCAAAGGCGCGATTCGGCGGAGCGGGTGTGGAGAGTGCGGTGTGGAAAGGATGCAGCAATGGGCGGCGGCAAGTGGGTGTTGGGTGGGGTGAAGTCGGCCCCGTGTAGGGGAACCCGAGGGGGAGGAGTTGGGACGTGAAGATCCCTGCGGGGGGGGCAGGGGTGGAGAGGGTTGGGAGGTGAAAGGGAAGAATTTATATTCCAGGCATCCGCTTGCCTGCGTGGGGATCCTCTCCTATCCTTTCTTCTACAGCCCACCACTCCCTCATATCTCTTCTCCATTCTCTTCCTCCCTGTATGCATGGATCTGCGGACTCCGCTCTGCAAGTGATGTGTGACGCGAAAGCTTCCACTGCGTCTCCCGCCCGTGGAACAGGGCGATGTTTGAATCCGATTGTGGCGATTTCAAGGCAGTGTTTTTGAAATTCTCCATATATTTGTTAGAAATGGATATGATTAAATTCTTAGGAAATTTTTGCATGGGTTATCAAGCACGTACAATTACAACAAGTGGATGATTTTGTGTACTTAGGTAAGATATTTACGAAAAATGGACGGATAGATGAGGAGATAAAGAGAAGTGCGAATGCTGGAAGGAAAGTGATTGGTAGCATGTGGAGCATATCAAGGAATGAGTACCTGTCTAAGGAAGCAAAAATCGCCGTATACAAAAGTGTACTTCTCCCCACTTTGTTGTATGGTAGTGAAACATGGGTATGTCAGGATAGACATAAGAGTAGACTAAATGCTGTGGGTATGAGTTATCTGAGGATTGTTTGCGGCAAAAGTAGGATGGATAAGGTCAGGAATGAGTGGGAAGTAAATGAATGTGGGTTAGATGCTCGAGTAATGAACATATAAAAGGAGGATTCTTCGTTGGCTTGGACATGTTGAGAGAATGGATGAGAGTCGAATATCGAAACAGATAGACAAGAGTGAAATGAATGGTGCAAGAGGTAGAGGTAGGTCGAGAAAGTTGTGATTGAATGTGGTTGAGAAACTTCTTAGGAGGAGGAATATTACGAGTCTTAAAGATAGGATTGTGCGTGTGAAGCTGGAGTTACTAGGGTTGGCGCTGGTTACCATCGTTTTTAACTCGTGTGAACGCAGGTTAGCTAGAATAATAGTTGAGTGATCTACTCCACTTTTAGCTTTTACTGGAAGCGTAAAATATATTACGAGAATGTGTGTTGTAATATTCCGTATCCATGCGTCAGTGTCAAGATGCTTGATGTATTTAAATGCATGAGTGAATGATGAACCGTATTTTAAGTTCAAAATTTACCATATCAAGGAATGAGTGCCTGTCTAAGGAAGCGAAAATCGCCGTGTACAAAAGTGTACTTCTCTCCACTTCGTTGTATGTTAGTGAAACGTGGGTATGTCTGGATAGACATAAGAGCAGACTAAACGCCGTGGGTATGAGTTATTTGAGGAGTGTTTGTAGCAAAAGTAGGATGGATAGGGTCAGAAATGAGTGGGTAATAAATGAATGTGGGTTAGATGCTCCAGTAATGGACATATATGAAAGGAGTGTGCTTCGTTGGTGTGGCCATGTTGAGAGAATGGATGAGAGTCGAATAACAAAACAGATATATAAAAGTGAAATGAATGGTGTGAGAGGGAGAGGTAGGCCGAGAAAGTTGTGGTTGAGTGTGGTTGAGAAACTTCTTATGAGGAGGAATATTAGGAGTCTTAAAAACAGGAGGGAGTGTATGAAGCAGTGTATGGGGGTCAATGAGGCAAAAGAGATTTGCAAGGATAGGTCAGTATGGAGAAAATTGAAGCAGAGTTAAATGTACAAATATATATTTACGAGTGGAACTTAGTGATTCTGCCTAGCCCGGAAGGGAAAGTGGTGATTGGTATGTATGTATTATGTACGTCTCAATGTATGGCTTTAATTGTTTAATTTCTAGCCCTGTCGAACCAAATCATTTTTATATATTAGATTTGTTTTTGTGAAAAAACATGGGCCATTGCTTTTAAAACATCTGTCGTATAACTATCCTTTACGTCCTGCCACGATGAAAAACAGCGGGAGATAATTTATTAGAGCTCCCCTAATGGGATGGCAAATAAAGTCAAAATCGCTAGTTACCACAATGATCCGTCCATCTGCGACATTCATTCAACCCGAGAAAACATCAGTAAAATCGGTTAGCCTTCCATTAATCGAGAGAAGAGAAAGTGGAGGATGTAAAATGATACAGGGTTATAGAGTTCGCTCCTCCAATGATGTTCTCCGAACGATAAAGAGAAAACTGAGGACCAAAAGTTTTTGCCCTCAACTTTAAAGGCGGAATGCGGAAGGGTATAAAACTAAGGGGCATTAAAGAGCAGACAAAGCACGCGCAAGTCAAGGTCTCTTTACTGCCATCAGATAATTTCGACATCGGAGCGGAACGAAAATGATAGCGGAGGAAAAGGACGCCTCCTCCTCCCATTCCTCCTCCTCTCCTTCCTCCGCCTCTCCTTCCTCCTCCTCCTCCGGACCAAAAAGACTCCGAACTAATTTGTAGACTCCATTTCACAACTCTCGTGATGCGATCTTCCAATTACACGGGGGAACCCGAGACGGCTAAGCCATTACCACACGCTCCAACCCACTTCCCCAATCATCCCAGTCATGTACGCGCTTATATACTCGGGCTAAGAGCCCGCGGTGAGAAATCGATAATAAAATCGCCGAAGAAAACGAAAGGGAAGATTCGAGAGGAGAGGAAGGGAGAGTTATGAACGGAAGATAGACCCTTCAGAAATAGGTAGGATTAAATTGCCTTCTGGCTTTCTATACCACAAAAAAGAGGGCTCGGTACTCCCGGTTATCTAAGAGAAATATCGGGTCTTACAGGGAGTTCATGGGAAAAAGACAACTGATGTGCTAAAAAAAAATAGGATTTCTAACCAGGAAACTGCGTGTGAAAACATCCGTGTGGAGCACAGCACTCTATGGATCGGAAGCATGAACCATTGGAAAATCTGACCAGAATAAACTAGAAGCCTCTGAAACCTGGTGCTGGAGGAGGATGCTGAAGATTTCCAGCACCAAAATCCTAAACACCTGTACAAATATCGAGGGTAGGTCAGGAACAATGAAGCTTTTATACCTTGCCAACGTCTCGAGGTGTAATGCACCCCACCATCAGGGCCATACAAAAGAATACCTACATTAAAGTACAAAAACCTTCAATCAATGAAGGATCACCCACACATCAATTGCAATATGAAACCCCAATACAACAATTAACTTTGAATTAACAATCAATGGGTATCCATCCTCAATCACTTCATTACAGCAACCACAAATACGGCGACCTCCAGGAGAACAGTCAGCAACGATCCGTAAACAAAGATAATTTTTTTAAAATAAAAAGAATGGTGTATCTTATTTCACACCTTATAAAATTATCACAAAAAGGGAAAATAAATAACCATGTTGACCATAGAAATGACTAAAAAATAATTATACAATGTTATGTAGTGGGAGGTGTTGTAGTATTGGAGAGCCCGAACCTGGTTTGTTTAATTATATTACTACATATGTGCTTTACTAAGTCAATCAACAGTCTGTTTTCTCTTTACATGTATTATTGTGTCTTGAGATATGAACCATTTCTTTAATTTGACGTTTTTTCTTACTATTGTCATAGCCAAGGATGACAGCATTGTCCAAATTTGTTTGATGTCTATTATCGAGAGAATGTTGGGCTGGAACACAGGTTACTTTATTATTGTTCACATCTGATTTGTGATTGGCTATTCTGTTACTAAGATACTGACCAGTTTATCCAATATAAACATCATAGTCATTACATAAAGGTGTTAGTGTTTCAAAATCAATGAGGTCGATAGAAAGATACTGTGCAAAATCCTAAATCCAGTAGTAATCCTGGTTATTTTAGAGTCCGTTTTATACGACACACAAAATTGCATTATTTTGAACTGCATTTTTTCTCTTTCTGGCAAGCAAAAACCACAGAGAGAGGGCAGCGGCTATTTGGTTGTCTTTTGAATTCACGCATTCTTTCTTGAACTCCACTGCACTACCCGACGCAAATTGAAATGCAAGTTCATCTAAATCTACACAATACCATGCAAGCCGCCGCATGGGCGTGCGGTAGGGGGTGTTAGGTCACTAGCCGTGTAAATATGTAAGTTTTTGGGAGATGAAATGGTCACGTGTATTATGGGAGCGTATTTGGTGGAGCTCAATTTTTAATTGTGGTCGCTTATGGTGCGCGGTGCGCGGAAAGAACGATTTTTTGTACCTAACTGTTCGGCAGTGTATCTCTCTTATTTTTTCGCATCTGTCAGACCTAGAGATACAGTGAGGAGTCATGATAATATTCTCTGTGTCGCTCTGAAACACACCATTTCTGAATTTCTCTAGCTACCTAAGCCTAGCATGTAGCCTCCGAGTCTCTAGGGGCTCCCATCTTAATCCCTCTTAAAGTTATGAGACACTATATATACCTCCGTAGCAGTTTTTAACGAAGCTCGCTGCTTTCCTTTGTATTTTATTATTATTTTTTTTTGATAAATCTTTATGACCAGGGTCCCAAGTGCTTGCGACGTATTCGAGGTGTGGCCTAAGCAGAGCGAAGTGGCATCTCTCTTTGACTTTTTCATCCATTTCATTTCGTTCGTGCATACATCAGTTTGTGAAATTACTCTGCGCAAAAGCTCCGTGTACAATGGGATAAAGATGAAAATATATGATGAATTGCGGCTCTGGTCTCATTGACTATGTTCAGAGGAAAGCCGATCCTTAATTGAGTGTCTTGTGGAAGGCACTTCAAGTGCAGTACTCCGTCTGTGGGATGAGACGTTTAACCGTGTTCCCCTTGGTGCGTTACGTTAAGAGCGGGATAATTCCGACGCCGGGTTTCTATCCATCCTTCTTCCCTTACCTAACCCCATTGGCGCAATGACCTTAGCAGTCGCCTCCCCAAAATTCCAATCCAATCCTTTGTGACTGCGACAAAGAATATTTGGTAATTTTCCACATTACATTATACTTCTTTAATGTTTTTCATGTTTTATATCGTCAACGAAAATATTAGCTTAACGCAATAAGAAATTCAGGGCAAAATAAGGGAGAAATGTTATGACACTTAATCTGTCTAAATCAAGGAGAACCTCGAGGTTCTAAAAAAATATTTCAACAAGGGCTCCGAGTTTTTTCATATTTATGGAACACCTCCTCTTTATATTTTCGGTTAAATGTTACAAATCGTTACTTGTGCGTACGTTGCTTAGCTGGCAGTGAACATATACGACCCGACTCTAATATCCTGGGTACGATGAACTTACTCAAGATGAATTTGAGGTCGATCGTTCAGACAGGTTTAATGACAAAAAGAAGGAACCACTAATACGGTGGAGATAACATATTCACACAAAAGAAAGGAAATACTAATCGTAAAATGGAGTCAAGTTTGTCCCACACCCTTAACTTGGCATCCCAAGGCGCAATGCTCGAAAATAAAGTTAACATTTTTAAAATAAAATTTTAATCACAGACAGCCGAGTGGTTACGATGGTCGCAATGAAATTCATGAAGAGCAAAATAAAGAGGCACAAAGGTTAAAGCATAATATATATCAATATATAAAACATCTGCTATAGGAACGATTTCGGTGCAATGATTTCAATTAATCATGTAGATTGATGTCCAGAATAATTAATAAGGGACTAAGAAGCAGCACTCATTCATTTCTAATCGGTGCACTCACAACATGCATGTGATTCAGGGAGTAATTCTCCAATGTAATGTCAAAATCCAGGAAAATACTCGGAATTATTCCTGGAATTAGTGCATAGTGTCACTAAATTTTCCAGTTTTTTATGGCTTTCAAGAAGGATTAGCTTCATAAACCCAAACATTTCTTTCGCAAACACTCGAAAAAAATCCGCCCTCGAGCCCGCTGCCATCATCCCACTTCTACCTGTGCTCCTCATCGCATTCCGACCGCGGCCTGCCCCTAACGGAAGATGAGGAAATGACCTTGGAGAGAAATGAAGGAGCGGGTTGTTTCGAAGGGATAGACTGGAGGCAGGGTTAGCTTCGGAGACCCGAGTTCGCTTAGGGGTTGACGGCAGAAGGAAGGGGGAGAGTGAGGAAGAACAGCGCGGCAGTCAGGAAATGAGGCGATGGAGAAGTGATGATTGATTTATAAATCGATCCGAGTCCCTTAATAAGCGAGGGCCGTGGAAATGAGCCCCCACCCCCCCAATAACTGATCCATCCATAATATTAACCGAGGGGGGGGAGGCCTACAGGAGGAGGTGAAGAGGAAAGAATAGATACATACCCTGGCCCCTTCACTTTCTCCACCATCCCCCCTTATTTCTATCGTCCTTGCCACATATATACATGTATATATGTATATGTGTGTGTGTACAGATATTCTTAAACCCTCTCCAGCGTCCTACCAAGCCCCACACCAACCTCTTACCCCATCCCGACCCATCCCCACCGCCCTCAACTCTGAATTAATGATGACTTTGGGAAGTAAAAACGGGGAATGCGGAACGAGGTGGCCCTTCTCCACAATGGAGATAGGAATCGAGGTGGCATGGGGCACACAGTGAGTGGGAGGATTGACGAGGGCAAGACTATGGTGTGGGGGAGGGGCGGTGGCGAAGATTGGAGGAACTGTTCGAGGGAGGAGGACCAGAGAGGGTAAAGGGAGGGATTTAAAGGGTACAGGAGGGTTTGCAAGCGGAGAGAGAGAGAGATAGACAGAGAGGCCTGTAGGCGAGTGTTCCCCAAAGCAGGTTTCCTCGGCGGGGCAAATAGTCTCATCTCCTGACTTAATAATTGCCACGGTGCGCCCTGAAAGTGATAGCCGACGAGATAATTGATTGCACAAGCCTTTGTAAACAGAGGTAAACAATCAGTTACCCTCGCGCGTTACCTCTCCAGGGGAGGATTCTTCGCCAACCTTGATTTTGCCGAAGGTTCCGCGAGGGTAGGGGAAAAAAAACGCCACTCGGTTTAATCTCATGCGCAAACAGGAGTAAACCGCATCTGCGGTCTTGAAGATAGAAAAATGCGGCAGGCGAGGCAATTGAAAGCTCCCCGCTTAGTAGGTCGACTATTCATATCCGAGCACTTCACCGCTCTTGCAAGAAGATAAGTTCCACGAGTTGCATTCGAGAGCTATTTCAGAACTGAGACGAGAGAGTCGATGCAAAGGCAAAATGCAGCTACTCGCACATTTCAAGAGCAGGATTGAGCGGTGCAAATGAAAAGGTTTTCTTGCGCAAAGGAGCAAGTCATGAGGAGGCGTATGAGATCTAAAACGCCTCACGCCAAATCTGAGGAACAAATGACAAAGGAAAGCGCCTACAACAGCAGTGAGCATCCATCACACGAGACAGCGCATTTTTCTTACCGCCGGGCGACGAGGAAATTATCATCTCCTTACGGACTCCCATCTTAGGTACTGTTGGATAGTATGCATCCCTACCTCTAGTCTGTCTGATAACTGGGAAGTTTTATTTGTGTTCCTGTCATAAAACTACTCATATATTTCGAATTCTTCATCACTCTTAGCTTATTTACATTTTTTCTGTATTTTCACCTCCAAATACATATATCTCCATACCTATACTTTGGGTGGAGTAAATATAAAATCTTCAGATACAGCAAATATCCTGGAATTACTTTAACATCTAATATATCGTGGGGATTACACTTATAGAACATATGTGGCACAGCATTAAAAAAACTAGGTTTTGTTAAACGTGTAATAGGAAGGTCCTCGGAAAAAAGTCAAAGAGAGAGGCGACTTCGCTCTGGTTAGGCTACACCTCGAATACGCCGCTAGCATTTGGGACCCTGGTCAAATTGATTTTTTTAAATAATGATAATCAATTTATTTACAAATAGTTTTACGCGCTATAAATTCACATTGGATGGGTTACAAAAAATTACAACTAACAAGGAATATTTATACTTCTTTTTTGGCCATTAATCATTCATAAATATAATAATCACAAATGAATTTATATATTTACCTTCAAAAAAAATTACTTTTTTATATTATAATATAATAATAATTCAATTCATTTTCAGGAATTACAGAGTGGTATTACAATAGATAACCCCTAAGAATAATCCTATGTTAGGGCTACTGACAATTAAACCATGCAAAAAGCGATAGCAAAAAACAAAATGGTTTACAATTTTCGATAAAACGTTTACAATACAGTGAAGAAGCTAATTCAAAATAGAAAAAAGACTCTGAGATATACAGAATTAAATAGTGGTTACAAGAAGAGACACATAAATACAAGATCGGGTGAACTTACAATATCACTTAATTTATTACATTTAATTCGATAAATATTTCATGTAGATTACGAAACAAAGCCTCGATGTTTTTTATAAGTAATAACCAAGTTTTCTTAAGAAATTTTCCTTCGTGTTTTTCTTCCTTAATGTGTTTCGGAAGGACGTTAAATATTTTTCGAGATATATGTACAAAGCATCTGTGAAACAGAGTCAAAATAGGCTTGGGTAAAGAAATAGTATTTCTTTCTCGCAAGGTCAGGACTTGAGTCCTGGGTAACCGATTTGCTTCGTCTCCACTTCTTAGATAGAAATTCTTTAACAATTTATAAAAATACATATACCTGATAGGCAATATGTTCAGTTCTAAGAAGAGTTGGAATGCATGAGAGAAACGGTTTTTGTGCATTATCACACGTACTATCCTCTTTTGCAGAAATAGTACGGGGTGTATTGTATTTCTGTAAGCTCCTCCCTAGCAAATTAAACCATAATTTAATTTTGACTGAACCAGTGCCAAGTAGATAACTTTTAGAGAATTCAATGGACATTTGTTTCGTAAGAAGTATAAATTTGAGATACAATGCCGTAGTGTTTTAGTTAGGAAATTTACTTGGTGTTTCCATTGTAATTTATTGTCCAGGATTACCCCCAAATATTTAAATTCAGTTACATTTCCAATCGTGATGCAATTTAAACAGTTTCCTACTGAACTGTCCGGAGAATGATATATTACTTCCCAGTCAATTTTATACCTGTTACATAAATCATACATCATGTATTTGGTCTTGGAACTTAAAGAAAGTTTGTTAAAGAGAACCCATGGCCTAAGAACTATTAAATCTTCTTCCATCTTTCTTTTAACAATGTCCCAGGATGCATTTGCATAGTTTAGTGCAACGTCATCAGCGTAAGCTATGACATGTCCATTAAAATTAAGATTACAAAGATCGTTTATATGAACCAGAAAAAGTATCGGTCCCAGTACTGAGCCTTGTGGAACGCCAGCCTTTATTTCTTTAAAATTACTATAACAGTTATTCACTCGAACACACTGTGAGCGCATAGATAGATAGCTATTGAACCACTGAAGGTCATTTCCTCTGACTCCGGCTGGGTGAAGTTTTTTTTAAATAAAATGTCGTGGTCAAGGGTGTCAAAAGCGTTATGGATATCGATGAATAAGGTAGCTGTGCGTTTATTATGATTGAGTGCATGATAAACATTTTGCAAATGATGCATTAAGGCATCTTCGGTTCCCAATTTACTTCGAAAACCAAATGGCTTCGGGCTGAAAAAAAGCGTTTTATCAAGGAAATTCAATAACCTTTTCTTAACGAGTTTTTAAAAATTTTTTGAGAATGTCGAAAGGAGCGATATCGGTCTATAATTTTCCAATTTTTTTGGATCACCTTTTTTGAATAGCGGAATGACGACTGCCTTTTGTAAAGCCGAAGGAAATTCTCCGGTCGAAATGCATAAATTGAATACGTATTCCAAGACAGGCGCTATGAATATTATTGTCCTCTTTGAAGTATTGATCCTAATGCCATAAACGCCTGGTGATTTGATTGAGGGGAAACTATTCACCAGTGAAATGATTTCGTTTTGAAATACTCTCTCCAAATACAACGACTGACAAGAATCTTACATGGAGCATGGATTTTTCAATGGGTAGATTGTAGTTCCGCTAATTTTAGCTTGAAAAGCTGAGATAAAATATTGATTAAACTCAGATGCCAGTATCATAAGATGACCGTGTTCTCCCTTTAGATACATAGATCAGGGGTTTTTGAACTAGTTTGTCTTGTTATTTCTTTAACTAGGTCCCATTGAGCTTTAGGATTACCGCGACTATTTTCAAACTTCCTCATGTAGAAATCATTGCAGGTGTTTCTCAGCTTAACCCTTAGATTCTTTCTAAATTTTAAAAATTCCTCCTTCAAGCTCTCGCTTTTGGGATTACGCCTATACTTTTTTAGGATATCATTTTTTGATTTTATCTCTTGAAGCAGAGAAGCTGTCATCCTAGGTTTTAATTTTATTGTCTTTTTATCATGTATTATTGTTAGTTTTTCCCGGTCAATCACAGCTTGCATCAAATCCAACACAATGGAAAAAGCCCTCGAGGCGTTTGGCTCATTAGTTACTGGAGTCCAGTCTATTTTGCTCACTAAATCATGCAACATATCATAGTTTACATAAATTATATCTCGAGGTTTTTCACGTTTAACGTTAGAGTTTATTTTTATTTCTTTTGAAACGACGAGTGTAATCATTGAATGATCAGTAATCTCCAAGTGTCGGACGTCTGCCAACATTTCTAGTTTGAATGCATTTTAGAACCTTACAAACATGTGATCAATACAGGTTGAAGATCGCTGGCTAATCCTGGTGGCCTCATTTACTAGACATGAGAATCCATACGTACACATCAAGTTATTATAGTGATCAGAGTCATTATTTTCATTCATTAAGTTAATATTTAGGTCACCAACCACAACCATATTTTTTCCTGTGTTGTTCAGAGTGGGTTCCAACTCCTATAAAAAATCAGTTACAGGAATATTTTGATCCCTATACATACTTAACAGATTAAATTCCTCCACGTGAGTTTATACCTTAAGATGTACACAGTCTGCTGTATAACATTCGAGTGACATTTCTTCACACTGCATATTATTACTTACATAAACTATCACACCTCCTGCTCGATTCTTTTCACTGAATTTAACAAATGTATTATAACCAGATATTTTGTAAAAATTAACTTCATGTTTATTTATCCATATCTTTGACAGAACAATAATATTAGATTTATTATCCATTTGACTCAAATGAAACAATAAGAGCTCAAAGTTGTTTTTAAGATTTAACCAAATTTAAACAAAATATTTAAGCAAAAGTTAATAAAATACAAAAGAAAGCAGCGCGCATCGTTAAAAACTGCTACGAGCGTACATATAGTGTCTCACAACTTTTAGAGGGATTAAGATGGGAGCCCCTAGAGACTCAGAGGAAACACGCTAGGCTTAGCTTGCTTGAGAAATTCAGCACTGATATTTTTTAGAGCGACACAGAGAATATTAACATGACTCCTCACTACATCTCTATGTCTGAGAGAAGCGATAAAATAAGAGAGACACATTGGCGAACAGATAGGTACAAAAAATAGTTATTTCCGCGAACAATAGGCGACCACAATAAAAATTGAGCCCCGTTAAGTACACTCCTATAATACATGTCACCATTTCATCTCCAAAATACTTACACCTTCATAGGGCTGGTGACCTAACATCCCCTGCCACTCGCCAATGCGGCGGCTCGTGGGGTATTATGTAGATGTAGAAATATTCCTATTCTCCTCGTCCCTGTCCAACGTTTAGCCAAAATTCTCTCCTCCTTCTCAATATCGAGTATGCTTTTACCCCACAGTACGTCTTCCAGCCAATCTCAATGCCTCCGATGATCTTCCATAATCTACCACAATCTCTCACTCCTAAAATATTTTTTTCATTTGTCTTCCTTTCCAAGACGCTTACCCTTCCCATTACCTTAAACACCGACCTCGGCAATAAGGCTTTTGAAAAGTCTTCGGCAAAGCCTCTCATCTTTCTACCTGAGAGACCAAGTATCTGAAACGCTATGCTTGAAATCAAGGTGCTCACTTCTCTTTTCATAGTTCTGCGTCCTTGTACTTCTTAATTTGATGCGGGTATTAATAAGCAGAATGGCGATGGGGTACCTGAACAGGAACGGTGATGTCATGTCTGAAGGGGTCCATGACAACAACATAACTTCACTATTAATCCTACGATCGAAACTATGTCAGAGGTCTCGTTCGATCGAGTGTATAACTACCATACGATTATCACTACGTGTACCAATCGAACTCAGATCGATGTGAACTCGGACCGATCTGAACATTCTAAGCAGGTCCACTCAGATTACCTGGTTTACCAATACGTAATCGATTAAAATATCGATTTGAATCGCTTCATATGATTTGAAATCTAAGACTGGCAGGGAAAGGCCTTGTTAGTCCGCTTCTCAAATCAATCCCACAAGCACGTTGCGTTTACCATTATGAGCTTAACTGGCCAAATCGATCTGAGTTCGATTGGTAAACATATTGAATGAATCTGAGTCGGTACAGCGCACGCGGAAGGCGAGGGTGGGTGCACGCGACGACTTGCGGCGATTTTTGGCCGGGGGAAAAATTACTGCTCAGTACCTACCTTCCGCGATTTCGATGTGCTAGCGCGCTGATTTTGGGTGCCAAATGAAGACTCTAGTACATACCAAGTTTTTTTGTGAAAATCAGAAGTAAGTGACGAAATTTTGACTTAAATTTTAGACGAAGGTCAAAATTGACCTTAAGTCTAGAGCGAATAATTAGAAATGAATTAGTGCTCTCGAGTCTCAGGCGAAACAAGCGAAACGGCTTCGGGAATGTGGTCTATCCAAAACGGAGCACAAAACATTCACGTTATTCTCACGGCCAAGTCCCCGTCAAGGCCACACCCGACTTTTCTTTTCACCTTCACCAAGGCGAGTCCTTTTCTCTCCATTTCAACATCCATTTAAAGAAATTCAGTCCACAAAAATTTATCAATTGGGCCAATGAAAAAAACGGGTTGCATTCGAGTGTGTCGAGAATGGCGGTGAGAACTGGAAGAGAATAGCCAGAATTCGACAGTCTCCGACAAATCGATGCCCGAAAACAAAACCCACTCAGCGAGCCCCGCCAGATAAAACGCCTGCCTCTTCAACGCCTCCGAACGCAATTCGAGCCCTACAGAAGACCCACTCGCTCCCTATCACGCCCGCAACACAATGAACGTGAAACACTTGGGGCAGCGCACCTTGCCGACGAGGTCCACTCCATCCCCCGGCGGAACAAAGCAAAGGCTCACGAGAGCCCCGCGCTCTCGTGAAAACCATGTCTACTCCCTACCTGGCATCGAACGTCCCGGTGAGCCTTTTCATTACTACACTACAACATTCCGTCCCCCTCGCGCTTAATACTCACGTAAAGAGCCTCCCCACGACACTTCCTCAGCACCATCCCTCATCGCACCTTCGACAACTCTATGCCGCGCCTAAGATTTTGATTTTCATTCACTATCGCAAGTCAATACAAATCTTCGACGCAGTGTGTTTCATTGCTCTTCCGACTTAATGCCGATAAGCAGCAATCCGAGCATTATAAATATCTCAGGCGTCACCTGATGATTAAGTTTGGCGTCCACCATCAAAGAGAAGAATATGTACCTTGCAAATGGTATATAGTGCCGAAGGTATAGTCCGTTATTTGAAGTTAAAAGTGTAAATAACCTAGTCTTCCATTAATAAACACAATCCAGTACATCACCTTTCATAATTGGAAATTACGTGCATATCGATAGAAAGTAAAACATCCCTTTTAGATCCTAAAGACTAAAATCCTAGAATGCGGAAGAGAGAAGATGAATGCAGAAGTCTCCCTGAGAGGAGTCAAATTAGAGCAAGTGGATTCCTTCACCTATCTCAGAAGTACCATCACGTGGGGCAGAAGAAGTACAACGGATATCAAGAGGAGAATAGCCTAAGAGGCGTTCATGGGAAAAAGGCAACTGCTGTGCTCAATGAAGATAGGACAACAGACCAGGAAACAGTGTGTGAAAACCCTCGTGTGGAGCGTAGCACTCTTTGGATCGGAAGCATGGACCATTGGAAAAGCTGACCAGAATTGACTAGAAGCCTTCGAAACCTGGTGCTGGAGGAGGACGCTGATGATGAAATGGACGGAAGAAATAAGAAATGATGAAGTGTACAGAAGAGTAGAAGAGGGAAGGACCATATGGAACACCACAGAGAAAAGAAGAACGAGATGGATTGGACACTCCTTGAAACACAATGGGTTTGTGGAGAACGTGATTGAAGGCAAAATGGAGGGAAAAGTCCCCAGAGGAAGACCAAGGAATAAGTTCATGGACCAAATAAAGAGGAGGCATTAGATAGGGAAGGGTGGAGGGCTGTAGTCAACCAATCTTAGGAATGAACGACCTATGAAATGGCTTTTTGATACATAACGATAATTTCTACTTTGATAGACGGCAAATGTACCGCTTTCCGGTGTACATTCTTCGGTCTCCTGTGGACACCTTTCTAGACAACCGATTCTTCCGGGAACGGAATTAATTCCGCATATATATGAGCGATGAAAATTTAAGTTAGTGGTCAGCTCCTTCAGTGGCCAGTATCTCATGGGTCCCGCGGTGACCGCTAAATACAGATTTCACTGTATCGGTAGCAGAGTCACAAGCATACTCCGCATTTTAATGCCTAAATGAAGCGATACTCGTTGATATAGCTGTCACATCGTGGTGTCATCCGACAGGCATTCTACGGGTAGATTGATGACTTGTTTATTATTAAGAGAAAGATTATTCTCTTTTTCATCTCAAAATTACGCGGAAATAATTGAGGAGTATTATCGTGGCTGAAATTTGAACATATGTTCTTAGTTCGATTAGCGTCGATCTTTTTCGTTGATATTTTCACTTTTAATACTGATTACGGCCCTACTCTGTGGCATCTATTCAAATTAATAGGAACGATATTTAAGTATAGTCCGTACTAAAATTTATTTCCGACCATGGTTTAGGATATTCGTTGTTATTGTTAACGCAGTTAAGATAACCTTCATTTTGGCAAGGTCCTGCTGCAGTTATGTATTAGCTGTAGTATGTAGCTGCGGCAGTAATGATTATCATACTGTACCATATTATAATTAGTTTCTTTTTTCTGCAACATAAAAAATACAAACAAGTCATGTCGCATAGAGTATACCTGTGGACGCAGGGATAATTAAGTCAAAATTAGGCGCTTTGTGGGTGGTCGAATAATAACACTGAAAACTTCTAAGCAAAGTTTTCCTTTTGAATGCATGTGATGCATTTTCCTTTCTCGTTCAGGTCCATAATTTACTCATGAGGGCTCTCGTTTTGAAGGGAGGTGAAAATCTTGAGCGCCTTACACTTGTACATACTTTGCCCTGTGCATCTAGAAAGAATGCCACAAAAGTATTTCGCTCAAACTTCATTTCAGGCATTTGGAGGCTGTAATCTGGAAGGCTCTTCATTTATCTTGTCGCAGGCGGCATCTTAACCTCTTAAGAGATTTTTATTCTTGAACTCTTGGGGTTTCTCTTTGGAGAAGCTGAGCCCTCGGCGCGCGATGAATCTTTCTCTATATTTTGTAAGTATTCTCCTCCGCTTGAAGTTTTTAATACTTTGGACGTTAAGATATGCACGTCATTGCGTCGCATAATTTCGCCGCCGCGGCGTGTGTTGCAAATATATCATTCCCGCATTTAATTCTCCTCGTTTTTACTCGCGGGGGGGGACGCTTTCGTAGACCGCCGGAATTTCTTCGACCTCTTTTTTTTTGGTATCCTCGCTGCAACCTTTTCCGCTTCCCTCCAAACCGCCCCGTTATTTCCTCCTGGCTGAATGTGTGTCACAGAAAGTTATGATGTGCGCATAAGAACCTGAATTCCGACATTCTTTTGTCTCCGAAATGGCTGCCGGGTGGGGAGGGTAAAAAACTGGATCATAAAGAACGGCATCCTCTCCACTCCGCCCGCCCGCACATCCCCCGCTTCGTCTTGTTTCCTTTACTCCTGTCCTCTCCCTCTCTACTCGCACCGCCAAATCCTTTATCCTATTCTCTTTGCCGTCGCCCCGTGCATTTCTCAAGGCAAGATCCTTTTTGTCTCCCATATAAAGGGGATTTGGTTGATGTCTGAACCTTCTTGCTTTCCATTTGGAAGACCCGTGTTCAATTCCAGCGTTATCATACTTATAGACACTACCAAGAGACAAAAAGTGCATGCAAGGGCAACGAAAAATTAGCAGTTCAATCTGTATGCCGTTGCTGAACATTTCTAGTGTGTGCCGGGACGCAGAATAAATTTTAAAGATGCAAAAGTATAATATAAATGTGAAATCGATCGTGTGGAACGGAGCATTCTACGGCTGGGAAACATGGACCATTGAAAAAGCTGACCAGAAAAGACTAGAAGTCTTCGAAACCTGGTGCTGGAGGAGTATGCTGCAGATAAAATGGATGGACAAAATAAGGAGTGATGAAGTTCACAGAAGAGTAGGAGAAGAAAGGACTATATGGAACACCAATCAGAAAAGAAGAACCAGGTGGATTGGACACACCCTGAGACACAATGGGTTTGTGAAGAACATAATTGAAGGCAAAAAGAGGGAAAAGTCCCCAGATGAAGACTCAGGATTACACTCATTGACGAAATATATAGGAATACATAGGAAGAGTTACCAGGAGGTAAGGGAACTAGCATTAGTTAGGAAAGAGTAGTGGGCTGCAGTCAAACCGTTGTCGGCCAAAGTCAGCGAACTCCGTTGGAGAACCCGAAAATGCGGAATACTATGTAGATACTACCGTCTGGACTTGAACTTTTAGCATTGGGTAATACACACGTGCCCTAAGCAAAAATTGTCTCCAGTAGATGGTCAATTAAATGCCCGAAATGCATGCATATGAGTCTAATTTACTCTGCTTCTATTGACCATTTGGAGTAATCCATTGTTTACATACTACCCTACCAGTCGCATTCATCAGCAGGGCCAATGGATATTGAGATCAGCAGACCATAGAGGCCATCGATAGAAGACCTGATGAAAAGGCTTTGAATAGACATGCAGAGTATATCCTCAGCAAAGCATGTAATCCAATCCTTCAACGAATCCATGGACAAGAGGAAAAACTCTGACCAATCAGATGAGACTTAACCTCCGCGACAGACTATATTAACCCGACATGATCATGTTTTGTTTGTAGGTTTGTTAAGTTTGGTAGCCTGACGGTGGTTTTGCGGGTTTTCCACCGTACTAGGGAGATTGCCAGTTCAGTATCTTCCCGCACGAGTGCTATATAATTCCAGTGAACACACATGTTATACAAAACCCTGAAGAGGCGCCTGTCTAGAACTAGGTCCATTATGTTGTTTTTGTTTATTGTTATTTCTTGTACCTTTTTTGAAATGTGGAAATAAAAATATTATTGAATTAAATTCATGGTCCAGCATTGGCATTGATGATGATGGCAGAGAAAGCTATCGAAACGTTGGCAGTTATGGCCTTCCTGGCGGGAATGGGACACCTCGGTGCAGACGTCTCGGCCCGGCCGTCTCGGCGCAGAGCCGTCTCGGTGCAGACCATCACGGCGCAGCCGGCTTTTCGGTAACCACTCGGCTAACGACTGGTCTAAAACTTGATTTAATATGTCTAACGGCCGTGTATCACAGTGGAAAGTTTATATAACGTTTTCTATCATTTTTCTTTTATATAAGTGTGGAATTAGTGACTACAGTATAGTTTCAACTAAGTTTTGCTTGAATTTAACCTCCCCTTTATTTTCCCCTCCTGGCCCAGTTGGAAACCCGAGGAGACTTCATCAGTTATTTAGCATTTTGGCTCTGTAACTCACAATATTGGCAAGCTATCACACTAGCAAATATCCTCTAACTCGGGTTTTATCAAGAGTCGCGGGATGCGGGCTTCTTGTCGGTCACCTGTAGTAGTAATCAACCAACTTTTCTATTGACGTTTTCTCCAGTTCGATGCCCTCAGTTCACTAGTTTGCCCCCCTCTCTTCCCACTTTCTTTTTCGAGTCAACCCCCTCAGCACCGAGCAAGATTCATTTTCCTCTCTCTCTCGCGCCGTTGTGATGTTCACATTAGTTCTCATGAAACGTCGCCGTTCTTTTCCTCGCCACGTCTCGGACGGTTGAAGGGCGTGAGCGGTGGAGTGGATCCTTTGATTTCTCGTGTCTTCGATGCGGCGGTTGGAGAGAGGGAGTCTTGCAGGTGAGCGGCTCGTATTTGCTCTTCTCTCCCACACCTTTATATCCTGCCTTGACGTCTCTCTTAACGCCACTCCCGCTCGATTTTCTTTTCCGTCCTCATTCCCCAGCCCTTTTGAACCTCCGCGGACGAAAAAAGTGATGGCGGGGGCTGTTTTATCAAACTCGTTCATCAGCATCTCGAGTACGCTGCGAGCATTTGGGAATCTGCGCTAAAAGAATTGATCTGCGAAGTGAATGAAGCACTAAGTAAAACTGAAGTATGGGAGCTGAATGTGTGATCAACGAAGCAGCTGATGGAAGGACCAGATTAGGGGCCGCTAGAGACTATGCTACATGATATGCCGGCATGTACCGGTTTTATTGTTAGCAGGTTTTATTGAAAGTTAGAGAAATCCTCCCAGATTTTTATCCGCTCAGGGCACCTCCTAACTCTTTTACTTCTTTCTTCCTCCCAGCGTACATCCCGTCCATAAAACCTACTCTCATTCTTCGACTTCCCCGCTTGCCTAATACTTTCCTCAATCTAAGCTTTGAGCAACCCATAACCCATCGTTAAATCTTTCAGTTACTCTGCCTCCCCGTGATCTTATACAAAAGTGTCCTTCTTTCCCAATATACCAAGCACTTCCTCGCTTGTCTACCTTTCCGTCCACCTCATCCTCTCCAGCTCACATTACTAGAAAATACAGTATCGTTCATATCGACCTCATTAATTTAGAATCACTTATGTAACATCGAGGGTAGGTCGGAAACAATGAAACTACAATACCTTGCCGACGTTTCGGAGTATAATTCACCCCACTATCAGGGAGGGCTATACAGAAAAGAATGCATGAAGGTACAACAACCGTCAATTAATAAAAGGATAACTCATGCATCAATTACAATATAAAAACTCAATACAAAAATTACCTTGGGATTAATAATCATAGGGATTCATCTTCAGTACATAGACTTTTTAGGACAGCATTGGTTTGGGTAATTTCACATGCCAGAACCAGTAAAAAAAATCCCACCAGAGCTATATAGAATAGAATACATGAAGGTACACCACAGTCCATTAATAAAAAGATCACTTAACGTCAATGACAATATAAAAGTTCAATATAAAATTACCTTGGAATTGCGAATCATACATTCATTTCTGTCCTATTCCGCCTTCTTTTCCCAATTCTCTCTCCATTCATGGCTGTTGTTCCAAAACCCCCTGCCGGACAACTGAGGGTCGGTTCGTAGGGTATTGCATATATTTACACACATTGATCATTCACCTTGGCATTCATTTACTTCTGGCGAATGTAGGTTTCTTTGTACTTAACCCTAATATGGAGCGTGGCTGTTGTATGGGTTCGGATATTTGGTCATTGCGAAGGGAGGATGTACGTAGACTTGCTGTATATTGTTGCTGTGCCTATATTGTTGGTATACCATAAGGATTCCCATTGTTTACGATGTTTCTGTGCAATTAATGACGATGATTCCCTAAGATAAGACCCGATCGGGCTGGGAACCATGACTGCAAACCGAAAGTTCTTCCGCCACTTTACTTGAACTGAAACTATTCAACAGAAGGAACGCTTCCGGAACGTTATATTTCGTTCAAATTTTACTTTCGTTCCGTTAACGAAACTAAAGTCAAGCCGTGCATAAAGTTTCATTCCGAACCGAAGCTATAGTCAAAAAGAAAGCCTATAGTTTCGTTCCGGAACGAAACTACATAGGGATCGGGTTGGTGTGGTGGCTAGAGTACTCGCCTACCACACGGGCGGCCAGGGTTCAAATCCCTGCAGAGGCGGATGTTTTTCAGAGTTAACCTACTTAAGTGTCTTGTGGAGGGCACTTCAAGTAGAGTGCTCCGTCTGTCGGATGAGACGTTAAGCCGTGGTCCCCTTGGCACCTTTCGTTAAGAGCAGGCTAACGCCGATGCCGGGTTTCTATCCAGCCTTCCTCCCTTACCTATGGCTCCCTTACCTATTACCTCCCCTATGGCGCAAATGGCCATAGCCGTCGGTCGCCTCCCCAAATATCCAATCCAATCCAAAACTACATGCTTGGTCCTGGTTTCGTGTAACCTTTTCGTTTAACGTCCCTGGCCATAGCGAAGGGTAGATGTACGTTGACTTGAGGCATTCGAGATGTGGGAGTGGGGTAGGATGGAAAAGGTGAGATGGGTGGCAAGAAGTGGCGAGAGGTTTTGGATATAGTTGGAGGAGAGAGGAAGCTACTGGCGGAAGTTCGGAGGAGGCAGAAGAGATGATTGGCGGACGTTTTGAAAAGAGAGGGATAGCTGATGAGGGTAATAGATGGAAAACACTGGGGAAACATGGCAGAGGATAGTTATTGTGGACGGTGTATAAAGAGGGAGACGATATGAGGATTTTCAGAGGAACTCAGAGACGGATCATGGTAGAAACAGGGAAGCATACGCCAGAATTTAGGACGTAAGGGTACTATCCAAAAACCCACTAATCAGCTAGTAAATATTTCACATGAAAATTGTAATAGTTATAGTTGAGTAAGGTACCATTCGGCCTCCTCGGTTGGCTGTCGTGTGGTCAACTTTGTTTTTCCATCATGAGTCCGCAGTCTCATAGAGTAGCCTTCCCATCAACTATCTTAATAGCTCACTTTCGAAATCCTTCTGCATTTTGGCGAATTTCCATTACATTTTCCAAAAATATCCACTTCCCTTGATGTCTATTTCCCTACCCCCCACAGACTCGCTCCCCTGCGGCAGCTCACATGGTAGTATAATAGAGTAATTATATTTAGAGAGGTAAATCAATGCTAAAAACTGGACATAAATGTTTGAGAGCTTTGGGAATAATTTCTCAGGTGCCACCACCATAGAGGAGGAAGAATTTCGGCTTACGGAGAAGACCACTTGGAGGCGCTAGTGATACTCGGTGATTTTGCATCAACATACAGAGGAGGACCATGACTGTTGTGTGCTTTAAATCGAGTGTCAATTGTGTTGTCGTTGCTGTAGTGCATCGGTAAACATTTGACTCCGTGTTTGGTAATCGCGTGTCTTATCATATTGACGTGAATTCGATTCATTATAGACGATGCTCATTAATGCACATCAAAATGGCACGTGAAAATACATGTTTAATTTGGTCTCGACGACTCAATAAGATTTGTTTCCATTGGCCGATTAGTAAACAACCAGGCACCGAAATCATTATATGAACATCATGTGAGTTATGCGACTCTAAATGAAGTGGCCGTGTGCCAAAGCTTATTTGTTATGGCTTGTCGTGCAACTTCGATACACGTGTTCCATCTATCGGCCTAAGGATTACTTAAAAACTCATATCCGAATCTTCCTATCTCTTTGCCTCTCTATATGTACCTACTCTATGGTACATACATACATACCAATCACGCCGTTCCCTTCCGGGGTAGGCAGAGTCACTAAGTTTCACTCATAAATACATATTTGTACACCTAACTCTGCTTCAATAAGTTCCTCCATACTGACCTATCCTTGCAAGCCTCTTTCGCCTCATTTACCCCCATACACGACTTCATACACGCCCTCCTGTTTTTAAGACTCCTAATATTCCTCCTCCTAAGAATTTCCTCAACCACATTCAACCACAACTTTCTCTACCTACATCTACCCCTCGCACCATTCATTTCATTCTTATATATCTGTTTCGTTATTCGACTGTCATCCACTCTCTCGACATGGCCAAACCAACGAAGCACACTCCTTTCACATATGTCCATTACTGGAGTATCTAACACACAATAATTTATTACCCATTCATTCCTGACCCTATCCATCCTACTTTTGCCGCAAATACTCCTCCATACCCACGGCGTTTAGTCTACTCTTATGTCTATCCTGAATACCCTTGTTTCACTTACTCTATGGTAGTGTGTAGATTTAAGTGTAGCCTCCACCCCTCGTTCCGCTACATGGCTTTCTCATCAGCCCGGCGTACATCCTCCTCCCCTTTTCTGTTAAGTATTTTCCCTTCGTCCTCTGTTTCCCACTCGTGCTTCGCTGTTCAAGGAGGGTGTCGGGAGGCCTCAACTCCTTAACCCTTTCCCTTCCCCACACAAACACGCGTGCAGCTCAACACATTCACAAACACACGTCCATCGATCGTGGTAAGGTCGTTAACTCTCCTCGCTTATTCCTTCTCGGAACACTCCCTTCACCCCTCTTGTACTTCCGCGGACCGTGTTCCCTTCGGTACCACCCCAGCCCCTTATAACTCCCCGAGTGCTTCAATCCTTGCCTGCCCCGCCCACTGAAGAAGGCCCCCCCTGTGTGAGGCTAAACAAATATTGGGATTCCACCTTTTCGTTCGGTATTGTTTTAAAAAGATGTTGCGTTCGCCGCTGATGTGCATCACGTTTTAGAAAACAAAATTAAGGCGTGAAAAAGACTGATTCTTGAAAAATAAGCTTGTAATTGACTCTAGTAGCCTTGGAAGTACTAATTGACATTAGTAGCCGACTCCATTTAATTGAAATGCTTTGACTTCAGTTCTTGTACGTATATGCTCGAAAACTATGGTGGAGATGTGCTTAAATTTAATCAACAACCAAATCTCTGGGAGCAAGACAAATGCGCGAACGGACTTTTTTTTAAACGTTTTGAATGAATAGGGTAAACTTTGTTTCCCTCTTCCCTAAACCCTATTCATTCAAAATGTTTAGCAAATTCCACAAAGTATCGCCGGAAACCACCGACTTTTTTCAAAGTTGCAGAAATGAAAATTTTTCAATCATCCACAAAAATAAATT
This sequence comes from Ceriagrion tenellum, assembly GCA_963169105.1. Taxonomy (NCBI): domain Eukaryota; kingdom Metazoa; phylum Arthropoda; class Insecta; order Odonata; family Coenagrionidae; genus Ceriagrion; species Ceriagrion tenellum. The sequence goes on from OY720644.1 coordinate 80,940,412, forward strand.
TTTCTGTGACCCAGGTCTTTGCATCATCATCCGGTGACCAATGAAGTTAAGTGCACACATTATATATTGTCATTGAAAACGAAGGGGGGGAATGGAAGGAAGGTGGGTACTCATTTAAAAAATCAACTCCTGAGTTTATGCGTTGATAGCATTGGCCGTTTTGCTTTCTTTTTGTCGCATTAGTATGCATAAGAATGTATCAGGAACAATTGCAATGTGGTATTGATTTGAAGAAAACCTCTGAATTCAACCATAACATTTGGAAAAAAATTGCACGATAGCCACGTGTTGTTAATCAATAATCGTAAAATATACTGTTAGCACTTTCATGCATCAAGACGCCATATTTTAACTCTCTACTTTAAACAATGACTCATCTCTCTTCTCTCTAAAGTTGTGTTTTACAAATTTTCGAGGGATATAGGTGAGAGCCCCTTGAAGCTCGGAGGCTACACATTAGGCTTAGCATCCTTGAGACATTCAGAACTGGTGTGCTTCAGAACGACACAGAGAATATTATCATGACGCCTCACTACACCTCGAGGCCTGACAGAAGCGATAAAATAAGGGAGTCGGGAAGATTGCCGAAAATATAGGTACAAAAACTCGTTTTTTCCGCGAACAATTAGCGACCGCAGTAAAATGTAACTCGTTTATTATGTATTGAGCCACGTTTTTTTACCTGAGTCACGTGTAATACAAAATTTTACACACCAGCCACGTTATTGTTTGTATTGGACAACGTTTTTCTATTGCCCGTGTCACATGTAATACAGTATTTACACATCAACCTTCCTCATTCCTCACTTCCGTTCAAATCATGTCCCACTCACGTATCCTTCTCGGTGTGCTCCTGGTCCTCCTTGAATTGTCCACTTTCTCTACTTCCCAACACTCGTATTTATTTTCTTGATTTTTTCCACACTCATCCACCCACCACTTGTACGCACGCTCGCCGCTCTCTCTCCACACGTTCTGACCTTCTCCCAACAAAACTCACATCTTACTCCCCGTAATTTACCTCAACAATCCTCTTCCCCAACAATATCCTCCCTCTAAATATTGCTGTCTTCAGGTATTCTCGTCGCGTGTTTAGTTTTTCTGACTACAGTTTCTCCCCTCTTCCTGAGGGCGTCTTCAGGTCCGTTGGACATTTTGTAATTACAAAATAAAGAAATGAATATAATTACAAAATGTCCAACGCACCTGAAGACGCCCCCAGGAAGAGGGGAGAAACTGTAGTCAGAAAAACTAAACACGCGACGAGAATACCTGAAAACAGCAATGTTAACTAGTATATGAGTCGCAGAAGCCTTCAAAGAAATATCCTCCCTGTTTGAACATTCCGCGCGTGGCACAACTGCCAACCTGTAAAATCATTACAATGGTGGTGAGCCTTTACGCCACAAAAAACTGAGCTCCACTAAATACACTCCGATAATACACGCCATCATTTCACCTCGAAAATCCGTATCAATTATATTTTTACACGCCTGCTGTCCTAACACCTCCTGCCTTGTGGCGGCTCGCAGGGTAGTATGTAGATGTAGGTCTTTAATCACTTCACTTCCACCTTTTCTGTGCGTATTAATACTTCCTCTCCACCTGCATCTTCCTCTCACCGTCAGCTTTTTCTCTTGATGCACTCCCATTAATTTTTCTACCGCCGTTGAAGCTCACTCATCGCACCGAGGAGCACTTTCTGATGCAATTACGGGAGAGGTGAGAGTGATGAGGCGGCTGTTATTATTTGACGCCAATGGCTGCTTGCTGCTTTTTCCTCTCCCGCACCATGTTTGCTTTCGATCACGTAGCGAATGCGTTTTTGGACTCGTGTGTCATCTTTCGTGGTGCGATATTTTTATTTTTCTATATATTACCCACTGATTATACCCGGGGTTTAAAAGGGTTCCCCTTTTAAAAACTTATTATTACCCAATTATAGTTGCCAAGTAAGTTAAACTGTGTGGAAAAATTCTTCACCTGGACTGGGATTCGAACCCAGACTCCTCGATTCCGCGCCGTATGATCCGATCTGTATTTCCGCCCAAGCATCCTCATTCACTCTTAATTGGTTTTTACACTCGGCGTGAAATCAAGGGGTCTGGGTTCAAATCTCAAATCAGGTGAATGGTTTTTCCACTATAAATTTCTCATAATTGTGTAACCACCAGTAGTTGAAACGTTAATTTTACGGTGCAGCCAGTTCCGCCTTTCTTTGATTAAATAAATGTAAATTTTTATCATTGAAATAGTGCAAACGTGAACTATTTTTGAGCCAATGACTTAGTGGATGCCAAAATCGAAAACAACAATAGATATTCAATTTTCTGTCCCCCGATAGTGAAAATTCCTAGGTATATAATGCGTGTAAGTAATTTTGTTCGAATCCGCGAAGGAATTTGGAAGTAATTAGCGAATTCACTTTTTTCATATTAATTTGATGTTGATCGTGCCATGGCGCGGTTAAACATCCTCTTACTTTGTGGTGCCGTACTACATTTTCACTTTTACTGGGTTCTGCTTCACTGTGAGTGCTGCAGTGCTATCGTTCTTCTCTCTCACATCCATTGTCGAATCTCTTCAGTGATCGCGATTGGAGACCTTTCTTCATCGGATGTTAGTGCGTGTTTTTGGGTTTCGGGTAGCACAGGAACTGGACGATCAAGATTTATCGATTCCTCTAATCGATTGATGTTTTCAGGTCATTTAGAACTCTCTCACTCCCTCTCTTCGCCGCCCCTACCACATTTGTTACACCCGATTGCTAGCCAGGTTTTAATGGCACCGGAGGAAGAGCTATTCAAATCGACCGTATCCTTCCGAATCTCCCCATTCCCACCAGTGTGAGAAGGAGCTGTGTTGCTCTGTGCGTGTGAGCGCCGCCCATCGAATCAGCTTCCTCCTTCGTACAGGGTCCGAACAACTCCATAAAATGGAGCTACGGATCACTCGAAGTGAAGAACATTTGTACATTTATTCTTTGCATTCCAGTAGTGTCTAAACGGTGACTAAAAATAATGAACTGAAAGAAAGTTTAAGGGCCAGGATTGCAGCTGGCTATAGAGCAAATCGAACTTCGTTGAAGTTGTTCAAGTCACAAAACCTGAGTTGGAACGTTAAAACAAATATTTCTCGAACTGTGATTAGATGGATAGTTATGTGCGGTTCAGAAACATGGACCATGACCGCAACAGATGAGGAGTTTCTTTACAGATGGGAAAGGAAAGAATTATATATATGTTCTAAAGGCTGATGACTTGTTGATGCAACCAATCTTCTCTGTCACTTGCCATTCGTTTCAATTCCACGTAGTTGCTGTATCCTATCCTCTTCTGATTCTCGTCCAAATACTTCTTCCGTGGCCGTCCTCTTCCTTTCTTTCCTAGCACTTTGCCTTCAAGAATGTTGGTTAAAAATGCAATGTGTCTGATGATATGTCCTATCAATTTTATTTTTCTCTTCTCAAATTCCGTTAATAACTTTCTCTTTTGTAATTTCCTTAAAACTTCCAGATTTGTTTCTCTTTCCATCCAGCTTGTTCTTGTCATCTTCCCCCATTTCCACATTTCAGCGGCTTCAAGTCTACTCCTTTCTAGTTTGCCCATAGTCCAACTTTCACTTCCATTCAGGAAAGCATTAAGGAAGATTTTTGGTGCGACAAAGAAAGGCAGATATTGGAAAAAAACGGAAGAATGGAGAACTAGTGGAACGGTACATTGTGTCATAAATTAAGAGTAATATGTTAAAATGTTTAGGGCATGTGGAGAGAATGGTTGAAGATAGAATTGTCAAAAAGATATACCTAGGACACTCAGATGGTGGAAGACTGAGAGGAAGGCCCCGGAAAAGATGGTTGATGATGTAGAGGAGAACCCGAAAAAGATGAGAATTGGAAGATGAAGAACCCGAGCTAGAGATCATGATGACTAGGCTAGTATTGTCGGAGTTGCCAAGGCCGTAATGGGGGCCGTACGCTGTGGAGTAATATCTGTATTTAAGCAGTGTACTTGGCAGTGCTTATTCTTGCGAATTATATTGTGTGATCCATATGTATTTAAATCAACTGCACCATCATCATTCATGGTATAGCAGTCATAAAGTTGAGGACTGTTCGATACAGGTCTCCACTCCCAGTTTCTTAAAACAAATCGCTTCGTTCGTGCTTAATTGTTCTCTTAAACGTCCTTAATAAATTACCTGGTTCGATTGTTGGTTTTGGGCGTAACTTTATGGAATAGTTAACATAATGATGATAACATATAACTTTGTTTTGCCACATTTCCACATTTTTTTATTTGGAACGACCCGAGTCGCGACATTCAACGTCAGAAGATGACGTTGAACGTCGAAACTCGGGTCGTTCCAAGTAAACAAATTTGTGGAAAAACTAAGATATAAGTTATCATCAATATGCCTGGTGTATTCAATTCATTGTCTCTCCATGTAATTTCATGCGTTTCTCCTACAATTATTGCTATAGGCTGGCTATTTTGCCTCCATATGTGCCCAATATGAGCCTTACAGTTATTTTCACAACTAAGGAAATGGCATACACACATTTCTAAAAATGTGTGGACTTATTTTTGCCAATATTTCTGCTGAGAACGAAGTGGAGATCTCAGTCGTGAGTACTTAACTGTGGAATTCTTTATTTTTACCATTTTCATGTCATGCTTACTCAGGGAATAATCTCAAAAATGATTTCTATGGGCTGGTAATGATTTTTGACTGAAAATTCGCGAAGGATACTACATACCTATTTTGCTATGAAAAAGGTGGAAGGAGGAATGGTGGACATAAACTATTTTGGCATGAAAATGGTGGACTCACTCAACTTAATTTTGAGGCGGCCTCACCAGGGCCATTGTGGGCTCCTGTATACTATGCCTATCCTTTTAAATTGAGCGTGCTCTCACGGAAATAAAAATCGAACTTAGCCAGGATTTTCATTTGAATCTTACAAATGCTGGTTAGCTGTGCTTGAGAGATTTTCTGAATTAAACTGCGTTGTACTTCGATGTCACTACGTTTCGTCTCTCGTTACTGTGAGTTTTTTTCAGAAGGGAAGTATATTTGGTGTTTAAATTAAGAAGAGAAAAGAACTGAGAACCTCTTTGCTCCTGAAAACTTTCCTTCAAAGCAGGACAAAACGTTGAACAATTAAATCCGCTCTAGTACAGTTCAAAAGGAGTATGACTGATTATTTCTTTCCCTTAGCCTCTTGAGCACCATATCTTTGACTCGCACGACTTGAGCGATATTTTTTATTTGTTTCTGTTATTTTCTTATTTCCATTTATTGTTATGAAATTATGTTCCAATGGTTGTTCCCCGAACAAAGTAAGCTGTTTCTATTTTTTTTTTTAATTTATGTTTTGCATTAGTTGCCCCATGGTGGCATGTATTTTGAATTTATGTTCCGATGGACTTGGTTCCCAGAATAATGAAGTTGTTTATATTCTATACTCTTCTAGCAGTCACGAGTTAGTGCGAAAGCCTTCTTTCGACGCGCTGGTTAGGTGTGTTCTATTCATGCACATCTCCGCGAAATAGATGTATACCACAGTAATTATAGTGTGTAAAATCAATCTGCCCGTACTACGTATTTCCATCCTACCGCCTTCCACCTTACTTTAAGACCCTTCCCACATCTCCTTCCTCTGGTAGGAGGAATTAAGGGCGCTCTCCGCTTCGCAAATAGTATCCCAAACCGCCGATGGATCGCGCCAGCGGCGTCATTATGCGCCTGAACCAACTGGCGCCTTCATCCTCCTTGGGAAGTGAACCCTCTTTCTGGTTCCCCTGCGCCTCAAATGCCTTCATCCCCGCTTGCCTTCTTTCTCATGCGCTCGGTACACATGGATGAAGGTCGGACTGGGGTTTGGGGATTGCGCCTTCGTGGTGGCGGAATAGGACCGGCGCTTGCGTTGGGAAGGGTTGAATGGCGAGGACGGGGGTTGAAGGTTGGGGAGGGTAGTGGGTTGTGTCGCGGTAGGGGATCCAAGCTAAGCCGTCCTCTCGAGAAAGCCTCTCGATTCTCCCAACGGAAGATCAGAACGCCTGCTCGATCTTCTCAGCCGTGGTGATGTGTTTCCCCTGTTATATTCTCATCTTCCTCACGTTTCGTCTCCCTATCTCCATCCTCTATTCTCTCTTCTCCACCTTTGTCATGCTTTGGTCGTTCAATCCTAAAATTGTGAGACTGCTGCCCTCCACCCTTCCCGATCTAATGCCAGTTCCCTTACTGGATTGGATATTTGGGGAGGCGAACGACAGCTAAGGTCATTTGGTCCATTGGGTAAAGGTTAGGGAGGAAGGGTGGACGGAAACCCGGCGTCGGCATTTGCCTGCTCTTAGCGAAAGATGCCAAGGGGACCACGGTTTAACGTCTCATACGACAGCCGGAGTACTATACTTGAAGTGCCCTCCACAAGACACTCAAGTAGGGATCCGGTATCCTCTGAAAAACACCCGCATCTGCAGGGATTTCAACCCTGGCCGCCCATGTGGTAGGCAAGTACTCGAGCCATCACACCAACCCCATCCCCAGGGTTCTTTTCATTCCTGGAGGCTGTTCCTATGTACTTTTCTCTTTGTTTGGTCCGTGAACTTATTCCTGGGTCTCCCTCTGGGAACTTTTCTCTCTATTTTACCTTCAATGTCCCCAAGTTATGTTTTTCACACACCCGGTGATCCTCAGAGTGTGTCCACTCCATCTGGTTCTTCTTTTCTATATGATGTTCCGTATGGTCCTTTCCCCTTCTGCTCTTCGAAAAACTTCGTCGTTTCTAAACTTTTCAGTTTACTTGATTCTCAGCATCATCCTCCCGCGCCAGGTTTCGAAGGCTTTTTGTCTGTTCTGGTCTGCTTTTCAAATTGTCCATGCTTCCGATTCATAGATTGCCACGCTCTACGCGAATGTTTGCTCCACCTCTGTATGTACGGTGCCTTTTCCTCTCATGTCGTGCGGCATATTTCGCGAATCCCACTGTTTCAAACTCAAATTTATGGAAATTAAATTCCGCAAAGCTACCTTGATTATTTTGTAGTACCTACGAAGTATACTTCGTCCAGTTCTTTATGAATGAAGTGGGTCCAAAAGTTAATGCCCAGTTACGCTGATTTTGCGTAAGAATCCGTTTGATTCACAGAGTAACATATCCTTATTTCATGGAGTCATAAAAACATTCACGAGTATGCCGCATGTTGCTTGGTTCTAGCCTGCAGAGAAATAGTTCTTTCATTGAGAAAGCGATTAAAACGATCAAGAATCGTGGGGGTGACACTGAGCAAAACGCGGGGTATACCTTTATGTTTTATCATTCCTTTAGAATCGCGAAACCTTGAATGAAGAACTATCACATTGTTAAATTCATATAATTTAGTTAAAATATCGTACTCTCCGCTTCACCGACTATGGCATCATCAGGTAGATGGTAGAGACAATAATGTCAATCATCGTAATTTGTTAGCGAAATGGACGGTATTTTTATAAGAGAATTTACGAAATAACCAGTGCATTTTATGCGCTTTCAATATGATGTGGCTTTACAAAGTCACGCCTGACAATATTCCGACCGTTTGCCGTCTTTTGGCATGTCTGCGTTCGCCCTTCCTACCCTCCTCTCTGACTATTTCACGTTCCAACTCTTCCAGCGATTGCTTCCCTTTCAGTGGTTCCCTAGGGGGAAGGATCACTGCTGCCATCGTCCCCACACCCCTAAAATTCTACCCCTACACTCTGTTCCGTTATTTCTATCTCTCTCTCCGCATCTCCTGATATTCTCCTTCGGCCGTCTCGACGCACATGTGCATCCCCTGGTCGCCTCCCGCTTCCTTCCTATACTACACCACTTCCTCTTCTTCGGGACCGTTGTACGTTTCTCCTCCTTCTCATCTTCCCCAGTCTTCCCGGCCCTCGTCTTCCTCCTGCTCCATGCCCGCTGATGCCGTTTCTTCATGTGACCCGCCCCCCTTCAATCTACGCGGTTGATACTCCGGGGGGCTATTAAGGGCGTTGGCGAAGTTCGTCCCGCTGACAAACCGGTCTCCATTTAATTGTTGATGGGGGAAGTGCTCGGATGTCTCCACGGCGATTCGTAAACTGTTTAAAAGTTTTCGTCCTTTCAGCTTGTTAATTTCCTTTAACCTTCTAGCTTGATGTTCGCTGAGCCCCGCAATCCTGATTTGCAGTCGAGGCAATTCATTGTATCGCTAGGCTGATTAATATTGTGCATATTGGCATCACATTGGTGGAAAATAACTTTCCTGACGCATTTTTTAGTCATGATAGCCTTAGGAAAACAGAAAGAAGATTAAAAATTAATTGGAAGAATGATCAAGAAAATCAACAGAGGGGCAGATAATGCTGGAAAATTGTTAAAATGTTGAATGTAACCGAAGAAAAGTATTTTGGTAGAAAAAGTATAGATTAGACATCAGCAGATAACCAAGTTTAGGAAATGATAAGGACTGCTGTTGATTTAGATGATACTTAAACTGTCAGTAGAAAAATTTGCTATGCATTCTAATTCAAAAAAATGAGTATTTAATCGTTCGTCTTCTATGCGTTTACAATACCATACGTCAGATTACGTGCAAAGGTTTCTGAATTAATAAATCCATTGCATAATCGGTGGAGCGTGAGTCGTTTCAACAAATGAGTGTTGGCACGCGAGCTTCTCAAAAAGCGAGGAACGACAAGAAAGCAACGAAGCAGATCGTTTACGAGTTGCTCAATCCCGTGCGTCAGAATCGTATCAGTGAGACAATATAACGGGCATCAGAATCATATTGGTAGGACATAATTTGTGTTAAAAACCTAGTTTATTGGTACGCAGAATAAGATTTGGTGCGGTGTACTCTTTGTTTGCTATTTTTTAATTATTGCATCTTCTTTACGCTTCGCTTTTTCTAAAAATTGGATTTTTAAGCTCGAAAATCTTAAATTTTTGCACTACTTCAACAGTAGAATATTTTATTTGCTTGGGATCCGCAGCATAAGGTATTGCAACGCATGCCGGGCACAGCTAGTAGGTAATAGAAATTAGTGCATGGAATCCCGGAACATGAATTAAATCGATGATAGTTAGATACAAGTTTATTGGTCTAGGAAATGCCTTGTGGGACCAAATACATTTAGTGAAAAAACTATTCTCGGTTTTTCCGACAGTTGTTGCATAAATTAAGTACAAAATTACAAGTCATTATTCGTCAATGCCGTCTAACATAAATATTATTGATTTATTGATTACGTTAACGAAACTGATATATAAGAGTGAATTGAATGGTGCAAGAGGTGGAGGTAGAGGTAGGCCGAGAAAGTTGTGGTTGAATGTGGTTGAGGAAATTCTTAGGAGGAGGAATATTACGAGTCTTAAAAACAGGAGGGCGTGTATGAAGCAGTGTATGGAGGTGAATGAGGCCAAAGAGGTTTGTAAAGATAGTTCAGTATGGAGGAAATTATTGAAGCAGAGTTAGGTGTACAAATATATTTTTATGAGGGAAACTTAGAGACTCTGCCTAACCCGGAAGGGTACGGCGTGATTGGTATGTATTGATTACATGCACAATTTTTGATTGACTTTAGTGCTCATTTTTTCATAATTGTTTTACATCAATAACTAATATTTAGGTTTGATAACCAAATACTCGACTGAAAGTGTTCTGTCGTTGCATAAGATATTCGCATAGTTTGGTTTTGAAGGATTTAACTGATGAACTACGTTTCAAGGATATTGGAAGGGAGAATTTTTTTTAGGTTATTTGGAATAATTGTTAAAAGGTGGTGATGAGGTGGCTGAGGTAATAAAAAACGTCTGGATTCGATCGTGTGAAATAAATCAGGTTCAGGGGTTTTTTAATTGAACATTTTTAGTAGATGATGAGGATTTTTGCTAAAAAATATTTGTTAAAAACACTCCCAGGAAGTATTTTCTGTGCTCGTTTTTGATTCAATTTTACTGCCGTAAACCTTCAATGTGTTTTTAAAATGTCATATGTGCAAAATGAATTTGTTACTGAATAAATTTCAAAATTACTAGGTACTTTTTCACAGATTTTTATTCGTAGTCGATCGGTTTCGTCGCATAGGCTTCATCTTCAGGTAAGCACCTGATGATGTAGCCTAATCGACGAAACAGGTCAACCAGGAATAGAAATATGTGAAGTAGTACCGAGTAATTTGGATATTTATTCAGAATGAATTTTCACAAAGTAAAGCCTGTCACCATCGAATTTATCAATTTGCTACTTAACCTAAAAATGATGCGTCAAAAAATGCTTCACCCATGCAAGTTTTTCTCCCTTTTCATCGTTTTCTTCCGGCCTTATTCCTTCCTCTCCATTTATCAATCAGGTGCGTTTTTTCCCTCCTCGTCCAATTATTGAATTCCCTTGGCTCCGTCATCACCCGTTCTTCCCTCACGTCCGCCCTCGCCGATCGCGAGGCGAAGACAGGAGTGTCTGTTTGCTCGCTCTCTTTGCCCATAGAATCCCTTTTAATTGACTTCCATCCGACGAAGGAAGTCCCCTAAGGATTCGCAAACAACGCTTTCCCTCCCCTTTTTATTTTTTCTAATTGCCGAAATGTCTCGTATCCTATATTTAACGCGGCCAATTGACGCAATCAATGAGAGGCTCTCGGCCTTCCCTTTGGTCACGTCATCTTTGATCTCTCACCAAAGTGGTGCTAAGCGGAAGATTGAATAGCTCGTGGGAGGAAAAGGGTATTTGAAGGAGCAGGAAGAGCCGTGTAATTACGTCAGAAAACATGTTAAATGTAATTTTGAGTGCGGGATCTCTGCTGGGACTTTTTTCATCACGTTTCTCCGCGAATTTTCCCATAATTGTTTTGTTTGCGGGCAGGAACTAAATTTTTTCGTCATGCCTACCTAATCGCGCCGACGTATTTACATGTCATTCTTTCCAGTGCTCGAATCTTATTCCCGATGGATATTTTATGTATTCTACCGGTTAAGGTAGATTTTGTTGAATGTCAGAGTATCAATTCCCGGTTTTCTACACTCTCAGGAGTCTATCTCGCTCTAGTATATCCTTTTTCGCCCAGCATACGATCTACCCTTCTTCACCCTGCCCATAAAACCTATTCTATTTCCTCCTCTTCCCCGCTTGCCCTACATCCTTCCCTCTAACTCACTCATGAGCGACCCATCGCCCCTTACTACATCCTCCAGCCACCTACATTGCCTATCCCGGATTTCATTCAGAAGCTTCTTTTCCTCGCCCACCCTCAAGCACTTCCTCGTTACTCACTTACCACTTACTACTTACTAACGCATTTCGACTTAATTACCAATAGCTGTTTGAAAATAACTCAGATTTAGAACTCAGAGTGTTTAGATTTGTGCCATCGTATGATGATCATTCGATTCCCTGTGAGAATTAGCTTCTTGTGAATATTTTTTCGCAAAAAATGCATTTTTAAAGCCCAAATAATTACGGACTTATCCATTTCAACATTTTTTGCATCATGCTATTCCGAGTTCATTTTGTGAAAGCATAGTGTTGTGTGTAGACTTTTATGGCTCGCATCCAATAGCGAACACTTTTTTATCATGTTATCAGAATATGATTGATAATTTAGTCATTTACTTGTGAAAACATCTCAATATCAGTCCGACTGCGGGGAGCCAAGAGGTAAATGGTGAATTATCGTTTGCAGGATGATTCATTCTGGCGCCATTTCTTCATGGATAACTACACGATTAAAATTAGCATGGCCTCAAACGATGTTGTATATGCATGCGTGACCTTTCTGCGGCTTCGCACATGCGCGGGACAATGGTGGTAGTATCCCAATCCGGAATCCGCAGCAAATGCCACAAGAATTCAACTTTTTACCGTATGAGACCTTAATTCCTTCCGTTGGTAAATTCTTCATTCACGAACGCAGCTCCTTTCCTCGTATCAAAACCAGCGTTTTATCGTTCGATCTTTGGTTTCAACTTTGTTAATATTTATTATTATCGTAGTAGCGATACTTGATCCTTATGAATATATTAGTAGCCGCCTCAAATTTACGTTTTCGATTGTATCGTTCGGTGTAAAATTTGGTCTACATTACACGGATTTAGATGTTTGATAAAGTTCTTTGCTAATCTTTATTTTTTTCTTTGCAGGTAAGCATAGGACGGTGATCGTCCAATGAGACAGTCGTCATGTAGGTGTGTCCACGTGAGTAAAATTATTAAGTCAATTAGTAACTGACGTACGTGAGTGCAACGAGGCTACTTAGCGTTCAGGCGTTGAGGTAGAAAATTACTTTCGTCTCCTTTTTCCCGGTGAAAGACAAAAAAGCAGATTTGTTTTAAAATTATAAAACGCCTAGTTTTTTTTAGCGTTCCCGATACTACTCCTGTTTAAAATTAATAAAACTTTGTGGCTCTGTATCTGAATTATTTTTACAATAGAATGTAAAGAACACTTTGTATTTTTCCACAATATATTTACTTACAATATATTTACTTTATATAAAGTACTACTTGTTTCGACGCAATCACGTCATCCTCAGATACGTAAATAGCTTTCAGGAACTAGGTACTTTGCGTCGAAACTAGTTGTACAATTGAAAATATATTGTGGAAAAATACCAAGTGTTCTTTACGTTCTGTTGTAAAAATAATTCAGACATCATGATTAATTTCCACGAAGTCACCCAATTTAGTGGCTCTACTTTGTGTAAAGCATGACGCAGTGGGGAGGAAAGAATAGAATATGGGTGGAATGGGGAAGGTGGGAGAAGGTCGCAGCAAATGTTACTTCGTCAGTCCTTGGATACCTTTCCCTGCACATAAATACTTAATTTTTCCTCGTTGCCTTAATGCTCCGCTGGGGAGTGCCATCTAGTTTTGCGATACGCGGTCCTCAAGATTATGACTTTCCTCTTTTAATTTGCGTTGCTCACCACTACCTCCATCCCTCCCCGCAACCTCCCGACCATGACCTCCTGGTCCCCCATCCCTTCCCTCCCGTAACCTTTTCACCTCTTGTCCTCGGACGAGGCACTTCCTCTTCTCACGCCTGGAATCAACTAATTTTGTCCTCGGTTACGCCATCCGTTCCTTGCCACCGCGATGCCTGAAAAATAGCCGGCTCCCGAGGAAAAGTGGTATTTATCAAAGGGTTTTGAGTGAGGAGGAAAGGTTAGTGGGCCGTTGGTGACAGTAGGAGAGAGAGAAAAGGCTTGTTGGATGAATGAAAGGAGGGCGTTTTTCGCAATTAAAGGATACCATCTTTCTATCTCGTCGTGGTCTATCCTTTCGGTCACCTCATCAACAGTATCCCTTCCTCATTGTCAACCTTTTCGCTATAAGATAATTATATAGCTGGTACGAATACAGTAAACCCTCACATAACGCGAAGCTGCGTACCTTGAAATCGTCGCGTAATATAAAAATCGCGCTACATGAAACGAATGTATAACTGGGAATGCCGAGTTTCGTTCCTCAGTCTCAACACCTTGTTTAATTGAGCGCGAAATTCAGTGATTTATAAGCAACGTTGCACTTACGGTAATATTTTCGTAATTTTACGTTTTTAAAGCAGTTATTAGCTTTTATTTGTTTTTTTTATAGAAAAAAACGTCCAGTTAAATAAAAAAACAAGAATTATATTCTTCAACAAATCATTTGATGATATAAATCAAATGATATATACTGCATCAACACTCGGAGGAGTCCACATGATTAGGTGAAAATACTTCAACACAAAATTTAAAAAAAACTTTTGCACGTTATTATATGCTCCAAGGTGTATAGGACAATCGGCTCTTGCTGCTAACCGTGCCATCTATCGGTTAAAAGTAAAACTAAATCCAGGCTGATTTAGCTTTCCACGATCAGCGCGTATGAAATGACGAGTGCGTGGTAAATGTCATGTATGATGTTCTTTACTCGCAATGTGGTTTGATTCGACAGGTTTACCACTTTAAAACATTACTCTTGATCCTTGAAACAAAGAAGTGAATAATGATGGGGCGTGATTAGCGAGTTCGATCCGATCGCGAAATCTTACACCGCATCTTACCCAGAAGAACGATCGCATCTTGTGAAGTCTGGTACATAACCACAACTGCGTCTTAACAAAATGACGTTATATGAGACCGCGCCATGTGAGGGTTTACTGTACACCAAAATGTTACTTATGCCACAATTGCATGTCATGGTAGCTTTGACCTGAATATTTTATTTATGATCATTGATATGATTTATGATCAATCCTAAGATTGGTTGACTGCAGCCCTCCACCATTCTCTGTCTAATGCTGGTTCCCTTTCCTCCTGGTGTCTCTTCCTATGTAATTTCCTCTTTATTTGGTCCATGAACTTATTCTTGTGTCTTCTTCTGGGGAATTTCTCCTCTATATGGCCTTCAGTTATGTTCTTCACAAACTCATTGTGTCCCATGTTGTGTCCAATTCATCTTGTTCTTGTAATCTGTAATGTGTTCCGTATGGTCCTTTCCTCTTCTACTCTTTTGTGCACTTGATCATTTCTTGTTTCGTCCTTCTACTTTATGTTCATCATCCTCTTTTTCTATTAAAATAAGTTAATCTTTTATTTAAATAAAATTAAATATTTTATTTAAATTAATTAACATTTAATACCCATAGACATGGTGAGGGGAGAAGGGTTGCTAAAGCTAATGATGTAGGGTTGGATGTTTGGTAGGCGGGGAAGGAAGAAAATTGGTTTTATGGACGGGACGGGAAGGCGGAGGACCTATTACTTCTGAGTTCGCGAAAGAAGTTCTGCGGTAAAACAAGGTACTGCACATGTAAAAATGTGGAACATTTTTACTCTAATCCATCTCAACCTTTCAACCCTAAACCGGTTGATTTTCGTATTTATAGTAATCTCCCTGCTAAAAAATTCTGTATAGTTTTCTTATGAGTACTTCTACAGAATTTCTTAAAAAGTTCTATAGATATTCCTTAAAGTATTGAAATGCCATTTTGCGGAATTCCCTACAACGTTCTGCAGAATACCTTGGGATGTTCTTCAGAATACCTTAGGACGTTCTGCGGAATTCCTTAGGACGTTCTACAGAAGCCCTTTTACGCTCTGTAGAACTCCTTACAAGCTCAAGGAAACCTTGCATATTTCCGTAAATTTCATGAAGTTCTACGTAACAGCTTGTAAGGAGTTATTTTGCTCTGCAGAAAATAACTCTACGGAACATATGTTCTGTAGAGTCAGGCGCTCATGTTCCGTACGGATCCTTAGAAAAGTAACTAGTTCTGAAGAAAAAGAGTCAATTTCTGTGGAATTCCTTACATTCTACGGAACAGCTTCGAGGGAATTGTTTAGCAAGGCTTATGAGCCTTTCTAGAGAACTTCATCGTTAGGTCACTATAAATAGTTCACGCATGTGAAAGTGAGCCAAATTTCGCCACACATGTGCTGGTGTTTGTGAATCCATTGATAATCATATTTTTTACTACTTTTCTATCATTTTGTGCTTTTGGTTTGCAGCTGCTCTTCACTCCTCTCTATTTTAGACCAGCCGCTTGATTCCTGCATAATTATCGACTTTGACGTCCATCATGAGTTGCCTGATGTACTTCATTCTTGATATTGTCCTATAATTCATCCCATTTATTTCTCATTCCATCGCTGTATCCATTTGGCTGTGCCTTGGCAAAATTTTTCTAAAAAGTTTGCCCCTCTTTCTTCAATGAATTTACAATATCCCTCTTTTCTCTGCAGCTCTTCGGAGGACTTTTACGTTGGTAATTCTCTCTGTCCATTTGAACTCCATCATACTTTGGTAGCTGTGCTTCCAATGTCTTTTTCTCTGCAGCTGTTTCCATCCGGGCTTCACTACTATACTAATTACTCTTTGCTTGGGTTATTCTGCTCTCAGTATTTTTCTTGCTTCTGCCGTCACTGGGATCCTACTATCCAGATGAAACCAAATTCTGCTATTTGGCCTTGTTTGTGTTGTTGGAGTTTGATAATGATTCTGTCTTCCTGATTTCTTCCTTCAACCATTGTCCTGGTTTTATTATCAATAACCTGAGCTGCACTTGAAAGTGTTCTCCACGTGGAACGCGAATACCTAACGGAGGTACTCTGAAGTCATTCCGCTACCACCGGTATTCGATCCCGGGAGTTCGCAATTGTAAGCCGACTACTGTAGCCTCGACATCTCCTAGCACGGCCTTTCTCAAGGAGTTCCCTTGTTCGGTGTGAAAGGAGCTTTCTTGCTAGTCCCCTACCCTTTGCCCCATCTCTGATTTCGCTGGCCGCCTATCTCTTTGTCCCTTGATCCCCGCGCGCGTATCTACGCAAGCCACGTCCCGCACGCTATACAAGCACACCCTCTTCCCCCCACTCCACTTAGCACTTCCTTTCTCTTTGTTCCCCCTCTTTCACTTCCTCCTGCCCCATCCCCCCCGGTCACCCCACCTCCACTGTATTCCCCCTGTTCACGCAGCTGCCGGCCCTGGAATTCTCTCCCAACGTCTTACTCACACTAGGACTGAAAACCCAAGAGCTCCCTCCGCTATTCCACATTTCAGTTACGACTAATTGCTTCGAGCTGTATCGTGTGTTGGCTTCGGGGTCGTTGGTAGCGACGGAGACAAATCGCTACTTTTATGATATCTATTCCAAGATCAAACAAAACAAGGTGCAAATAGTATGCCTAAGACGGTTCAGAGTTAGGTTGACAGTGGGTTCATTTTTCATTTGAGTGTTCTGCCAGCTGATTGATAGGGTTTTGGGCAGTACTAATCTAATGTCCTAATTTTTGGCACATCGTTCCGTTTTCCCTTCTATAGGTGATCCGCCATTAAATCCTGGACGTATTATCCTCTTATCATCTCCTTATTTCGTTCAGAATTGCTATCCTCTTCCACGCTTTCTGAGTTTTCTCCTCTCTGTTCCCCTCTTCAGCATTCCCTCTCTCTCCAGTAGGGGCTTCGTCCATCTCGTCAGTCTCCTCCGAACCTCCGTCTCTAGCTTCCTCAAATATATAACCATATCCAATACCTCCTTGTTTGTTAAGGCTAGAAGAAAGGGTTAACTTGGTAGGAAAAACAAGGACGCTTTGAAACCTCGCCGGGTGAAATTTAAAAATACTAGGTAATCTCTAGATAATAAAACTACTGGAACAAGTGAAAGAATATTGCCTACTGATAAGGATCACCAGTGATAGAAGGCGCTAGAAAGGGACAGTCGTTGGAATTGCTTAAGCAAAGAAGGTTCACTGCTGGGAGAAGTGTCTATAAACAGCGGGCATCAAAATTTAAGACCGTAGGAAATAGGTAAGTGCTGGGCATGATATTATATTATATGGAAGTTTGTATAATGATGGCGTTAAAACAATGGAGATATGAGGTTGTGGAAATGTGGACTATGGTTTGATAAGATTGGATGACGTTCTTGTTATCTTTTTATCGTTGATTTCAGATGCATAAATAACTTGTTCGTTGATTGCCATTGTTTAATGTTGACGGGGTTGCTATGCATGGCGTAAAGATAGAGACTCGCTGTTTTCTGGTACCAGAACCGAAATGAAAAACATGCGGAGTTGTATGAAATAATTTTATTTTATCGCTTTGGTGCGTCAAATTCCACCGAAAGTGCATACAAGCCTGGTAAAATGAGAACGGTTGGCGGCCTTGGTTCTTGCTTTAATGTAAGCAACTGTTTGATCCTCTTTTACCCCACTGAAATCCATCCAAAATCCATCCGAAATCCACACCTATTTCTCGGACCTCTGCTACAAAGCATTAGGTTGACTGTTGGTTCTTTTTTCTTTTGAGTATTCTACCAACTGATTGTTAGATTTTTGGAAAGTACTAGTTCTTAAGTCCTACTTCCTGGCATATCGTCCGTTTCCCTCCTATAGGTGATCCACCATTAAGTCCTGGACGCAAAATCCTCATATCGTCTCCCTCTTATTTCGTCCAGAATTCTTATCCTCTTCCTTCCTCTTCCACCCTGCCCCTGTTTTCTCCCCTCTGTTGCCCTCTTCCAAATTCCCTCTCTTTTCACTAAGTGCTTCTTTCATCTCTTCTACCTCTTTCGTCACTACCTTTCTCTTCTCTGTAACCATATCCAGTACCTCCTCGTTCGTCAAGGATAAAAAAGGTTTCACTTTATAGGGGAAATAAGGACGCCGGTGAGATATCGCCAGGAGAAATTTAAAAATATCAGTTTATCTCCAGCTAATAAAAGTACTGAAAGAAGTGAAAGAGTATTGCTTACTGAGACGTAGGATCACCAGTGATGGAAGGCGTTAGAAAGAGGCTACCTCAAACATAAAAGGTTTTCTCCTGGGAGAAGTGTCTATAAAAATCTGGCGTCAACATTTAAGACGAACGGAAACAGGAAAGTGCCGGGAATGCTATTTTATTTCAGGGAGCTTGTACGATTACAGCGTTAGAACAACGGAGATATGAAGCTATGAAAATGGGGAGTGTGGTTTGATAATATTTGATATCCTTCTTCCGTATCTATGGCTAGTTCCTTTATATTACTGTCGCTCTTTTCATGTTTAACACGAAAATAGGCAGTTATCTATTTGTAGAGCTAAGTAGGGAGCTGCAGCAAGTCAGTCTTCCAATTGATAACTGCTGGCGGTTGCAGTCAATTTTTCTACGATAGGGATATGATAAAAACTCTCATTACTTAAATGTTAAAAAAGACTCTTAAACCATGGATTATAAATAGTGCATTTGATTGTTATTTTTACCGTTGATCTCCGAAGTGTAATTAAGTTTGTTCGTTCATTGTCATTGTATAATGTTGACGGGGTTGCTACGCTTGGCGATAAGATAGTAAATAGCTGTTCTACGCTACCAGAACTGAAGCAAAATACATGCAATCTTGTGTAAAAAATTTTATTTAAACGCTTTGTTGCATCCAATTTCACCAAAGGTGCATACAAGCATGTGAAAATGAGAACGATTTGCGGCCTTGGTTCTTGCTGTTGTGTGTGCAGCCGTTTATTCCACTCTTACCCCACTGCAATCCATCAAAATCCACACCTATTTCTGGAAACCTCTCTCCAAATAATATCGAATCCCTCCCACCTTCTCTTGTCTCTCATTTCTGCCCACGCCAGAGCGTTTCCTACTCCTTAACTTATTCTCACCTTCCACTTTGCGATTCATTCCACGGACTGTGTTCTTGGGATTATCCACCTTTTGCTTTCCGTCTTCCGTAACGTTTTCATTTCTCTTTGCTTCCTTCCCTCTTATTCCTTTCTCATTTCTTCACATTGACGTTTTATCCGAACTAGTGCTGTATTTGTGTAAGTTTTCTGCCATCGCAAGCTTGCTTCTAAATATCGGCTGTCGCGGACGATACACTGACTCGTATACCGGTACCGCTTGGGGATGGCAACCGACCGTGCGTTGCGGTTTAATGTGTCGATTCGGAGCGTCTCTCGTGGTGTATTGGTTGTCCGACCGATTTATTGGGCCGCCACGTATCGGTCGGATAAACTAGTTATTCTAGTAAGAGAGTTTTTCTTAATTTCTTGATACTGAATGCGCCTTCGAGAACAATAACAAGAAAGCTCACGGACTGAAACGATGAAATGGAATCCATGCTGCGGCAACTTCTACATCGGCCAGACCTCAAGAGCACTGAAATGCCGCCTCCAAGAGCATAAGAGGGCCGTGAAAAATGGACAACTCCGCCAGTCGGCGGTGGAGCGAGCCAACACATAGCATTGATTTTGACAGCACCGTATTATTGAAAAAAGAAACCCGCTATTTCTCTAGAATCATACGGGAACCAATAGAGATAGCGAAAAAACCACAAAATTTCAACCGAGAGGACGGCTACACCCTCGCCACCGCTTGGAAACGACTGTTCAACAGTACGGACCAATCACGACACATCTCTACCCGAAGGCGCGAAAACTGAATAACATAAAAGGAAGGACCAAACCCTGCATCCACAGTTCAGCGAACCTGAAGAAGCCAGCTGGAACGCTGGCGAAATATTGTCCATAAAAAATGGATAAACGCGGAAGGAGACCCGAAAAACCAATCTCTTCATCAACGGAATCTATTTCTCATCAGTCGTCACGCTGCCTATGCTTTCTTCGCTTATCCACATCCGTCTCCGCCCTAGGGCTCGTATCGCTCGATATATCGCCCGATGTCCAGTATCCGAAATATTGGAGCCTGACGGTCTGACCAGGTATCCGCTCTTTAGATCCGTGATCGCAAGACATGATGTGTTTCGAATTTACGGTGATTGGGAAATTTTTGGGCCCTTTTACCTTTGGTTTCGTGTGAACTGGGGATGAATATGATCTGCAGTCATTTTCATTCAATCCGTATTGATTTTTCCACTTCAAACTTTTCGATGACTTTGTTTTTGCTACGATTAGGAGTTACCTTTTGGAACGCAAAAACCCATGAAGTGAAAGTTTGACTTGCAAATGCATTGCTATATTTGTAATATCCGTATGTGTAGAATTACTTCTACTGAAGGGTTGTGGCTGATTCTTGATTTGTATTTCATCAGATATGCTTTGTTATCTTATGCTTCCATGGCAGCCTAGGTATTTAACAAAGATTCTATTTCACCGGCCTGACATTGCAAAGTTCAATGTTTGAATTCCCCATAGATACTGTATTTGCCTGGGATTATTGTATGTTATTTTATTACGTATTCATGGTAGATGTAGTTCCCATTATGCCTATTATTGCCTATTGGATGCCTTATACATATTGAGGAAGAATTAATCTATTGAACATGAATGTACTCAACTTTATACTTGTAATGATTACTGTTATCATTAATTACCTTTTTCCTCACGGTTTTTTATGCTTAATCATGTATTTAAATGTTATCCTAGTAGTGCTCTCTGCAGTAATATGTACGGCTGTATTACGAATTCCAAGCTTACAATGAGTTTTTTTTATTTTTTGTTTTGCCTGTCATCATTGTATAATTACTTTGATTTTGTATATTTAGTTTCATCACTGTATTATTATTCTAATTTTTGAATTTCAAAATTGTATTTATTTGAAAAATTGTACTTCATTATCTCAGGGGCTAAGAGTAGCCCACGATAATAAACGTTGTTATTATTATTATTGAATTCTTCACTTCTCAGCCTTTTTAAGGGCTGGGAAACATTCACCTATCCCGGGTGCAAGGCACCAAAGGGATTAGGCTCAAGTACTGTTTTAATGTTCATTTAAAAGTCTTCGTACTATGGAGCACGTATTAATTATTGCGCTTTTTTGAATGTTCTTGTACAATTATTATTATTATTCATGTATGTATCTATTGTGTTCATGTATTATTATTACTGCTCGTACACTCTTCAACAATACTTCAATATTTTTGGTTACTGCTATCGAATCCTCGATATTTAGCTTCGAGGATAGATCCTCCTCCAGTTTTCAGTCGATCGATTTCGTACGTATTGCTTGACATATGACAGTATGGTATGTGAACGGAAATCTTTCATACCTTATTTCTGTGTGAGCAGGCATTGGAATATTTGAAAAATTCAACCACTATCTATGATTGCTAATCAGATGATTAGACGTTCATCGAAGATTTGCTTGGTTTACTTGTAAATTTTAGTGGAAAAATTCTTTTTGCATTCAGTAATGATGTGCCGTCGGTTACATTTCCTGAATGAGCCTCGTTGAATCTGTGTTTTTATCGTTGGAGAAAATCGTAATAATAGGGAACATCTATTTGCGGAGACTTTTTGTTATCTACGCAAACTTCGCTGTCGCAACGCCGTCAGGCTTTCGATAGTGAGATTAGTTTTGAAATTATCTCATAAGCCTGGTCATTCCCCTTATCGCCGGCATTGGAATCGCCGATGAATTAGACCCTTCTTCTTTACGACTGTGTTCCATGTCTCTTTCCTCCGCAATTTCGAGGAATTTCTCCGAGTCTGTTGAGTTAAATATTTACTTGATCCCTTGGCGTGTAGCATCACTTGCTACCGCTGTCCCCCTCCCGTGCTTAACTCCACACCTACTTTTTTAAAACTTTTTTCTCCTTCTTTTCTAATCTTACTTGCTTCCCCCTTTCCCTCTCTTATTAATCCCGTTGTAAGAATAGGAATAATTTATTTATGTCATTATTATTTCATAGTTTTTGTACAATATTGTGCAAATATCATCTACATCTACATATTACCTTGCCAACCACCACAAAGGTATTTGTCAGGGTGTGACTTATCATCAAATGTACCTAGAATGTATGAATTTACTTTCACCAATAAGCACCACGTAATGGGTATGCTAAAAATGCTACAGAGTGTACTAAAATAATCTATAATGTAACTACGTAAACGTGACACAAGAGTTATGCAGGGAACGTCAAAACATGGTGTTGGCGCTCCTCGGCAAACTTAGAAACATGCATTAGGGGCATATGAATTAAT
Source organism: Ceriagrion tenellum (assembly GCA_963169105.1). Classification (NCBI taxonomy): domain Eukaryota; kingdom Metazoa; phylum Arthropoda; class Insecta; order Odonata; family Coenagrionidae; genus Ceriagrion; species Ceriagrion tenellum. The sequence continues at coordinate 80,962,817 of OY720644.1, forward strand.
AAGCTGCACTGCCTGTCAACTAACCTAATTCTGTTTCTCAACCCAGCCATAATTGTGTCTCAGCAATCGCGGGAAAAACGACATTTTAAACCTTTCTGTTCTACAATATATTTCCCTTATTTTATTCTCATGATCTGATATGTTGGAGTTTGTAAGATATTGATAACTTCATCTGAAAATAAATCCGTGTTGAATTTACTTGAAAGATAGAGTCTAATTTGCAATGGACGGTCTGAAAGCGATTCCCATCCTAGTTTTTGCTAGAGGTCAGTGACACTAAGGAGACTATCAGAACGGCCTTTCACGTATCTTGCTAATCAATGAGCATTAGGCAGCCTCAAGGGTCACATACCTGTATGGAGACTGTATTCCAAAAATAGAATTCATTGCTGGGGCATTAAACAAAAATTTATATTAGTATATACAATGAACAAGAGCATGTATAATAATAACAAGACGATTTCATTCTAGCCCAATTTTGGACAAGGGAAGCAGAGAAAATAGTAATAATTCACCTTATAACAATAAAACACTAATTACATCAAGTTATATCACAGGTTAAATGTGCGTGTTTTACAGTTCTAGTACAAAACATCATTATTGCTTTTGCCAAAATCCATTCCTTTGTTAATTTCAAAAATTTCGTCCTGTTTTTCAAACTTTTAATATGTTCAGATAGGACGTGAAAAACTAGGGCCCAAGTGCGCAAAGGATCTCTTAAACAGTGTGAGGTATCGTTTTGGAAGCCTCGTTTTTGGCTTCCTTCTTAAATTGTAAGTATGATAGCTTTCAGAAACCGCGGTAAAATTTCCACTCTTCAAATAAAATAATTTCAGGACCTTAAAATGAAACTTGTATTTAATGGTAAGAATTTTAAGTCGAACAAACATTGGGTATGTATGTTCATATAGTTTATTTTTAGTCATAACTCTTATTATCTCTTTTTTTATAGCAAAATAACTGGAACTAAGGAATTATAATATGCTTCTCCTCAACAAATCAGTCCATAATCTAATTTAGAGTTTTCACGGGCTTCATGAAGAATTCTTTGAAAGGGTATTGGACATTTGTTACGAATAAAACATTGAAGGTGGTCTCATCGTGGAATGACTCACCTGCCATTTTACCCAGATCCTGTCCATTTGTAGAATAACTCGTCCTCTTTCTGATGTGAGCTACAAAATTTTAACTTCTCTCGCTGTTTTATTCCCTATCTGACCATCAAATTGCGGGATATAATGTGGGAGGTTGGGGAAAACTGGGTAGAAAAGAGAAATTTCCCGTTTAATATATAAGCCATTTTCGCAAAAAACAGTCATACAGAAGGACGAAATTCCAAAACATTGGATAAAAATAAAATATTAAAAAATTAGCGTCCTACCATCTTATTTAGCGAGAGATTAACCAATGAATGTGCTATTTGAATTCAAAAAGTGGTTATTCCACGGAAATAGGGATGCTGATGACTCCTTTGGCTGGAAACAATTGCTCATTTAAGAAACATTAGGAGAATGAGCTGCATATCTGTACCTTAATTTTGGTTTTGAGTTTGGTAATAAGAAACGTGGGTCAATTTCGAAAGCAGGGTTTTTGAACCCAACAAACAAATTAGGTGGAATATAATATTTCTTTGTCTTGCTGTACTAGTTATCGCGGAGTGACCTCCACAAAGGCGGCGTTTGGATGGAATTTGTTCATTGGCTTGGCAACTGGCTTCATATTCAAAAGACCTGGGATCGAATCCTGTTGGTGATGGAGATTTTTGTTAGAAAAAATAAGATCAACTCTTGGGTGTTCGGTGAAGAAAACTTCGTGTGATTGTACTGTGTCTGTCAATTTTTTTTTTCGATTCCGATTTTGGGTTTCTCTCCTTCCTAATCCATTTTCTGCCTACTAGTGTTTCTTGCCTTAAAGGCTGAGGAATAAGTGAAACGTATACGAAAATCGAATGAAAGAATTAAAAGGAAAGCAAACAAAGAGACCGCTGCACCAAATCTTATTCTACGCACAAATAAATTACGTACCTTTTAACACAAATTATGTCTCACTGATATGACTTTTATGCAAGCGATATTATGTCTCACTGCCAGGATTCTGATGCACGTGATTGAGCAACTCGTAAACGATCTGCTTCGTTGCTTGCTTGTCGTTCCTCGCTTGTTTGAGAAGCTCGCGAGCCAACAGTCATTCGTTGAAACGACTCGCGCTCCACCTATTGTACAATGGGTTTAATAATTTAGAAACATGCGCGTGGGCTACAACTCACCAATGTTTCATCGTAGTCTGATGAACGTTATTCGAACGGATAGAAGACGAACAAACAAACATTCACTTTAATATATTAGGTACTCTTTTGCTCAATCCTCTTCACGTCCCGTCATCCTACCCCTACTTTCCTTCGCCTATTCTTAAATCCTGCACACATCCGTCCTAAGCCCTTCCATCCTTCTCTTTGCTTCCATCCTGTTGCCCCTTTCCCTCCACCCGCATCCCCTGCCCCACTCCCGAAAACCCAGGGGCTTCCAACGTAACGCTCACTGCACCATTCCAATTACGAACTGCCACCTCCTGGTTTGCTGCTCAGCCGCTAGGGTCTGAGGGTGGCGCCACCGGCTGCGGATCGATACGCCAAGCCCGAATCCTCCCTTCCCCTTATTCCCGGTCTCCCTGTCTCTCCTTCCTTCCCTTTTTCCCTTCTCTCCCTTCGTTCTTCCTCTCATCCGTTCGATATTTTCCAGATATCGAATGCGATGTGCGCAGTTCTTGAAATATCGCTTGTGGTGGTCTAGTAATGTGTAGGAATTGCATTTGGTAGTAATGTGTAGGAAACTCATTAGATTACGCCTCGAAGACGCCGCGAGCATTTGGGACCCTGGTCATGAAGATTTACCCAAAAAAATTAATAAAATACAAAGAAAATCAGCATGATTCGTTAAAAACTGCTACGAGCGAACATTTAATGTATCACAACTTTTAGAAGGATTAGGGTGGGAGCCCCTAGAGACTCGGAGGCAGCACGCTAGGCTTAGGCTGCTTGTGATATTCAGAACTTGTGTTTCAGAGCTACACAGAGATTATTATCATGACGCCTCGCTACATCTCTAGGTCTGACAGATGCTACAAAATGAGAGAGATACAGTGCCGAATAGATAGGTACAAACAGTTGCTCTTTCCGCGCACAATACGTGACCACAATAAAGACTGAGCTCCTGTAATTACACTCCCATAATACACGTGACCATTTCACCTGCCAAAACCTTACATCGTTACACGGTTGTTGTCCTAACTCCCCCTACCACACGCCCATGCGGCGGCTCGCAGCGTAGTATGTAGATGTTCTCAAGCAGGGTTATTTTAGTTTGGGACTGTCGGAAAACGTAGGAGCAAGTATAATGTCCAGTTATGGCAGTCATCATCATCGTAAGCAGTTGATTATCAGTGGTAACAGTAAATATAATTGATGCGAAGGCTTCCGCGGTTTTCTTGTTTAATCGGTTATTTTCGGGTTCTCCTAGCGTTGAACCATTTTTATGGACGACCGTTTCGCCGGTATTCCAGTCGGCTTCATCAGGTCCAAAACCTTAGAGCCTGATGAAGCCGACTGGAATGCCGGCGAAACGGTCGTCCATAAAAATGGTTCAACGCTGGGAGAACCCCCGAAAATTTCCGGTAAAACAGTAATTTATATTTGGCTTTATTGAGGTGAGGTTGATACCATAAAGTCGCTTCTGCCTTCTAACTCCTCATCAAAATACGTATAAAACTAACAAATAAATAACCTATTTTCACGCCTAAACAAAACATTTGGGGTTGAAATAAAGAATAGATTTACTTTCACCTAGTAATATTAGCATTTCTTGTATATAATATTAAATCACACAATATCACCAGAATGTGAAAGGCAAATGTGCGTTAGTGAGAAACTTTTGGATTATAGAAAACAACCTTGCGTAAGATTCCTCAACCGGAAAACACCTATAAAAGATTGGGGGGAGTGAAAATCTTACTTAAACATGCTGATTGCCAATTTTTTGCCGCTTCAAAAATACTTAACAAAACTGGAATTGAAATTACTTTAAAAGGAAAAAGAGAAATTGGGAAGGAAGAGTCAATAATTTTATACGAAACGGCGATGAGTGTGACGAAAAATAAATTCACGCAAATTTGTAATTGAGTGAGCGTTGTGTGTTTTGTGTTGTATAGTAGTTGACCTCGGGTATTAGGCGAAAACTATACTTGAAATAGTGGACTATTTTTAGTAATTGTGTCGGGACGTGGCAAGGATAAGAAGAGTTCAAATTGAAACAGCCGTATTTCGTCCTTTTATAATTTCCTTCTGGGACAGTCCATATTGTGTGCAATATGAGGATACCATCGCATATCATAAGAGATGTTTGCTGGGATTTTGGACTGTCCTTGTATAATTTTCCTGTTTCATGGTCATCTTTGCAAATCCTCATATATTTCGTGCCCACCACCAAGTCTCTTTGAAGTTCCTCATACTCTCCGCCTCTCCTTCTGTGGACCTATAGCGACTATCCTCTTCATACCTTCTCCGCACTAGCTGGTAGTTCTCCCCTGTATCATCCTCTTCAACATGCCCTCGCATGTCAACACGTCCTCCACTCAGTCTATGTATTTCTCTATTTTCTAATCTCGGGCATGCATTTCCTTTCCTCTCTCCCTTATCGATCTCTCCTCGCTCATGTTTCTAGCCACCAAGCCAAAGCTCTCCTTTCTCCTTCACATCCACGTCTCAAAAGCCTCCAGTCTGTGCACATCCTCTGTCCGTAAATATCCAAGTTTCTGATCTCTGTAGAAATGGCGAAGTGATGATTGTATTGCGATATTCAGCTGACGGTGTGTGCGATGAAGTGTCATTCGGCATTAAAAGGCTTGCAGTTGCATGTGGTGAGATAAGTGAGACTGTCATCCCCCAGCGTCATTGGTTGACAGTATCCGGCGGAATGCGGTTTTACAGCATTATCGGGAATAAAAATTTACACATGTACTACGGTCCACTTTATTTTACGATTAAGCCACGTGTATGCATGCCTAACATGTTCATTCATTGGTTGTTCGCTCCTAAGATTGGTTCACTGCAGCCCCCCACCCTTCCCTATCTAATAATAGTACCCTTACCTCCTGGTATTTCTTCTTATGTACTTTCCCCTTTATTTAGTTCATGAAGTTATTACTGCGTCTTCCGCTGGTGACTTTTCCCTCTATTTTACCTTCAAGTATGTTCCTCACAAACTCATTGTGTCTCAGGGTGTGTACAGTCCATCCTGTTATCCTTTTCTCTATGGTGTTTCATATGGTCTTTTCTTCTTCTACTGTTCTCTGCACTTCATCATTTCTTATTTCTTGCATCCATTTTATCTTCAGCATCCTCCTCCAACTCTAGGTTTCGAAGGCTTTTAGTCAATTCTGGTCAGCTTTTCTAATGGTCCATGCTTCCGGTCCATAGAGTGCTGCGCTCCACACATACTTTTTCACATACTGTTTCCTGTTTTGTATTCCTACCTTCTTTGAGCACAGTAGTTGTCTTTTTCCCATGAATGCCTTCCTAGCTTGTTTCTCCGCTTCTTGTCCGTTGCTTTCTCCGCTTGATGTCCGTTGTACTTCTTCCTTCCCACATGATGGTACTTCCGAGATAGGGGAAGGAATCCACTTGCTCTAATTTATCTCCTCTAAGGCTGTCTTCTACATTCAGCTTTTCTCTTCCGCATACGGGGGTCTTGGTCTTCGGTATAACATGTAATATGTAATATTGTTCAAGATGATGGCGATTTGATTCAACGATACTCATTCCTAATTCTAAAATAAAATGGAAAGGTCTACACCTGTTGATTATCATTATCGTCATCAGTTTTTCATGTCGAGAATAGTTAAACTGCGGACCTCCATTCCTCTCTGTTCGTACTGAGTACTGGTACATGCTAGTCATTTGCCTTTAGCTTTATTTTATTTCTTCTAGTTTTCTACCTTGAAAAGGTAGGTTTTGATGAAAGTCAGAGAATCTCCTCTCGGGTTTCTACACTTTCAAGGACCTAACTACCTCTAGCATTTCTTTTTTCGCCTCGGCGAACGACCTAACCTTTTTCATCCTGTCCTTAAAACCTTTTTTTCTTTCTTCCTCTTCCCCGCTTGCCCAACATCCTTCCCTCTATCACATTCTTCAGCAACCCATCGCTCATTACATCCTCCAGCCACCTGCGATTTGAATGCGATACGCGTAGAGCTCTTGAAGAGAATGTTACGTTTCTGTGGTTTAGTGAGACGGTCTGTACAATGT